>CM076187.1:2500000-3750000 GCA_038277355.1 Encarsia formosa
ATTTTTATATTCAACTCTTTAACACTGATAACTTTGTTATTTAATAAATTTAGCCCTCAGATCTCATAATCATTGATCATTAAAGCCACTGCAAAGGATAATCTTATAACAATAGCACTTGAAAATTTTTCTTAAATCAAGAAAACTTAAAGTACTTATTACACAATCTTGAGCAAAAATCACAAGATACTATTATCATATGAAAATCTTTTGCCCTTTTCTGTTGCGCTTTGTCATCATTGGGCAAGAAAAAAGTTAATAATTGTAATATTGCATATACAAGACGGTTCAAATATTTTTCTCATCAAATGATTGATTATTTTTTTTGCATTTCTACTTTAGAACATAAATACATAGTCTGTAAATTTTTTAAAACAACCTTTATGACCCTTTCGAACCCTTGGAGAGTGTCCCTGACCAGCATGACCGACTCATCCAGTAGCCTGACGACCTTGTAGTTTCTCAGTTCCCCTACAGGCTTGTGCAGGGCCGAGACGTTGCAGTTTAGATGCCTGTTGTAGAGTCTCTCGGCCCTCTGCAGGTACTTCCTTATCTTCTCCTGGACGATGGCCTTCCTCTGGGAGTCCATCTCCTCGCTCTGGCAGCCGTTAATGAGGTGCGACGTGCCGAGCTTGTACTGGGTGAAGGCTTCCTCGTACTCGGCTATGGCCTCGTGACGAAACGCAGCGCTCATGTGGGCCGCGGCTATCAGCATGTACTGCGGTGACGAGGACGAGGACGACAGATCCGAGCCGTCGTGTATGACGACCGAGAAAGCCTTCTTCTTCGATACTTTATCTTCATCTTCGACGACTTTAGAAGTCTTCTTCTCATCGTCGGAGGTGTCGGAACGAGATTCCAGGAACCTCTGCTCGTCGCTCTCGAAGAATTTGACGAACGATTCGCTGGTGAACAGTGCGCTGTGACGTCCAATGTACTCCAGTAGTTTAAGGGCGCGATCCCTTCGCTCCTCGATCACTTCGGCCTCGAATCTACCGAAAAACTTTGGCTTTGGAAATGCAGGCGGGGGCTCTTTTATTAAACTGGAATTGGTAGAGTGTAAGGATTGAATTGTGCTGTGGAGCTTTTTGAAGTCGCTGTAGCGCTTCCAGACCGATACCTTCGATACGATATCCGGAGAGGTCTTCAAAAACATCTGAAAAATGATAAAAACAAGTTTTTTTATTATAAATTTTTAATGTCTTTCATTGATTTTTTTATTGTTTTTGGTGACATTTTTTGTTATGACCAGCTTTGGCTTAGGTTTATGAATAACATAAATTATTTCAATTTGAGTTCAAAATATTATCAAAGATTGTGCTCCAGTTCTCACTCAATACAATACAGATAGAAGTAAGATAGAATGTAAGTTCCTAAGTTGTACACATGTATCAAATTGATATTATTAATTACTATGTTCAGCTAACATAGTAATAGCTGCAGGATTGTATCTAGAAATGCAATCTGAAGCGTTAAAATTTCATTCAATACAACAAATATTTTAATCATTACAGAATAAAATAACATTTGTAATAGTTAGTTATTTATTCATCAAACAATAAACATAAAAAGCTTATCATTAAAAAAAAATCTATAAACGTGCAGCATGAAAGTCACTTCTTCCCCAGAGTTTTTTTATACATTTTTAACAATTATTCAGATAGGTATCCCCATAAATTTCAAGAAATACTCACCACAGATGTGACTTTATAAACCGTAAAGCCTTTTTTATGACGACTCGTTTCGGATATGACAAACCGTCTCACCCACTTGTCTTTCGAGCTTGGGGGCGCCATTCGGTATTTTAATGATACTTCGACTTTTTTCTTCCATCTCAGTCACATTTTAGAAATTTTAATGAGTAAATAAAGCCTGCAAGTTTGTTAAAATTACACATTTCAACTGCAGCTGGCAACAACAAACTGCTGCAGACTCATGTGTGCGTGCAGTAGTCTAGCAGAAGTCATTTTTCGGATACGTAAACACTTTTAAGGCGCGTTTTCACCAGAGCGATAAGTTTCACGGCTTTTGACCGTTTTTAAAAATTAAACTTTGATAAATGATAAAACTAAACTTAACAGAAATACAGTGCGATTATATTTTAGTAAATTCTACATTTTTATACGTGTTAATTTATTTCGATAAAATATCCTCTGGTTTAAGTGCGAGTTTTCATGAAAACTCGAGTACGCGTTTTGGCGGTTGGTCGCAGCAGTGCATCAGTTGTCATCAATGGCGAATTTGAAAACGTAAACTTACTTCCACGATCGCCGACACAGTTGTTTTTAACTTTATTTGTACAACAAATTGTTGATTTTTTAGATAAATTTAGATAGATAAAATCGATCGAATTCAATTAACTATTACATGAGCACTGACTCGCAAAGATGCGTGCTCATTTTTCGGTGTGCAGTCGCAGAGTAAGAACAACAACAGAACCTATTCAAAAACTTCGTAAATGAGAATTCAGCGTGTAATAATCACGAGTCTCCAGCCAAAATGTTAATCTACGATGTTTTGCACAAGGAGAAGGTTTACCAAATAGTCGCCAACAACCTGAGAGGGTTGGGGGTAAAGTACAGGATCAAGAAAAGTGCCCTCGTAAAAACAACCGAAAAACAACCCGAGAGAACGAACAACGGAAATACACAAAAGGTGTTCAAGACTCACCTCTCGTATCTGCCCTTGGACGTGGTCAGCTTGAAGACCGGTGCAATTGTCCAGGTACCCCTGTTCGTAAGTCAAGCGACAGACTTTTTGCTGAAACATGCCGACGAAGAGGGTCTTTTCAGAAAAGCTGGCTCCCAAATCAGACAAAGGGAGATTGTCTCCAGACTGGACAGCGGTGGCACACTGGGGGACAAAAACAATCCCATAGATGTGGCCAACTGCCTCAAGAGCTTCTTCAGAAACTTGCCTGAGCCACTGATTCCCTATGTGTACCATGATCTCTTTGTCAGGTGCAACATGCTCAAATCCAACAACAGCAGGGTTAACGCTCTGCTCATGGCCTGCATACTGTTGCCGCCGACCCACCTCAACACCCTGGCATATCTCATGGAGTTTCTTAGAACCGTTGCTTCCCATGAGAGCCAGAACAAAATGAGCATTGACAATTTGGCCAGGGTAATCGGACCTAACTTGATGCCATTGCAGGAAACCACAATGGTTGCTGTGCAGTCAAGATTGGACGCTCACCTCAACATAGTCAAGGTAAATAATACATGTTTTTACAGTGCAATTGTTTATATTTGTAAGTGAAGCCAAAATGTTGTTGAGAATGTATTCTATAGTTTGATCTATATGAAATGAAATCTAGTGGTATAGTTTTGTAAAAAAAAAAGTGAGTAGATAAGTTCAATATTTGTTTTTGTTTTCTTTTACAGCTTCTCATTGAAAATTCTGACAAAATTGGAGTCTTGCCAAATGATATTTCCGAAGCAATATCTATGGATGCCATTGGAAGTATGGACAATGAGCTGGATCAGTCGGATCCTTCTTCATCATTTAAAAATAAGAAGAAAAAGCATCGCAGCGGAAGTCTAACAAGTAAGTTGATCTATAAATTGAGTTAGTTTGTCTACATATAACTTTAACAATTAAATGGTCAAACAGGAATGTTGAGTGGTTTGAAAAAAATAGTTGGCAAAAATCATTCTCCTACCGGTGCTGATGCTTCAGACTGTAATCTTCTAAGATCTGAATCAAACCTCAATCTGCACACGCCGTCGATAAAAGCTGGTAAAAAGAGGAAAGTGGTCGAAACGAATGAGTCGTCTTACATAAAAAAAAAGTAAGTACTAAATTATTTAATTCCTCTTTTCAGTTATGATGATGCTTACAGTTTGGAAAAAATTTTGTTTCTACAACAAATTTTATGATTATTTTTTAGCACTGCATGAAATTTTTAAACATGAAATTGATGTAAACATAACTTTATGTGTGATTTATCTGCATGAAATTTTTAAACATGAAATTGATGCAAAAATGTGTGGTCTGTGTGGTCTCAGTTGCACCCTTTTTTTCTTTATTTTATTTATTTATTTTTTTTTTTTTGTACAAAATTGCACCTTTTCTGTGTAGGTGCTACTGGCTAGAAGCTATGCCCACCATTTCTTTTAGTAGCACATATTTATTTTCTACTCCAGTTTCTCAAAATCCAAAGTATGTAATGCATGTTTTTTTTTTTCTTTTTTAAAGTACAAGTTGTTGCAACCACAAACACTTAACACAATGAAAATTATTCATTTACAGTCCAGGCAGAGAAAAGAGTCCCAATCAAAAAACAGGAGTACAAAAGTATCTGTCACAAAAAATTCATTCGGATGCGTAAGTATAAAACTCTTAATGTACAGTACAATATATAATACTTTTGTTACAGTATATTTTAAATACATAAATTATGTAAAATATATTGGCGCTGTCGAAACGATACATCAATCTCAAGTGTCAAAATAAGTTAAAGAAACATTTTTTTGTTCTTCAGACGAACCGGGGACAAGTCGAAAAAGCTGCGTCTGAGTCTGGACCGTTTCTCGCTCGCTAAAAGCAGCAAGCACAGCAACAATTCCACAAAAGCCAGCAGTAAAAATTCACTGAGTCCCTCTGGTTTACCTTCGGAAAGACGATGGAGCGCGAGCAAAAAAAATTCTCCGGACAGCGCAAAGAGACGCAGAACCCGTAGCGTGGTCGCGGACCTGTCTCCAAACAAAGTCGAGGCCAGCAAAACGCCGCTGGAGGAAGTTTTCATGGACGCCGAAGTGAACCTGTCGGACAACAGCGCGAACTCTTACTCGTCTCCGCAAGAGGAGTACGTAAAGATACCCAAGAGCGAGTACGAGGAGATAAAGAGCCGAGTGTCGGCCATCGAGACTTGCATATCCCAAGAGTTTAAGAACATACGGGGAGACGAGGAACTCGCGGGGGCGGACGACGTTCAGAGCAAGTACGAGAGGACCCTGGAAGAGGCCAGCATTGAGAGCACGGCAAGCACCGATCAGCTGGCCAAGAGACTCAGCAGGGAGCTCAAGATCAGAAGATCGGGAGAACACAGGGTCATCAGGTCGCCGAGCGCTAGAAAAATCGGGAGCATCAGGAGACGATCTCAGGATAAGCCTGTCGTCAGGTTAATTTAATTTTAATTTTATTTATTTATTTATTTAATTATTAATCATCATTAACGCACTATTATTAGTTTTTTACAAAAGTACAAGTATATTACAAGTAATAAAAATCTACATGTTTTTCAATAAATTTTTTTTTTTTTTTTATTTACAGTAAAAAACTACACCGCACGTCAACCTGGCACATATCCTCGGACCGACCTGAAGTCCGTAGGTCGATACTAAAGAGCAACTCGGTGTCGTCTTCGAACCCCCGAAGCTGCAACCTGAAGCGAGGTCGACCACTGGTGAAGCAACGTGGGATCGATTCCTCCTCGTACAAGAGTCTCGATCAGATCTGCACCCCGAAGAAGGGGGGAAGTAGCTCGAACCTCGTGACCTTCTGCAGCGACGAAACGAACGCTCGGCTCGACTACCTCCAGAAACAGCTGAACACTCTTATCAGCCACACGGCCGAGCACACCCGGGGTGCTTCAGCGTCCTTCAGCGACGAAGACTTCGCGCCCCTTGGAGACGACGACGTTGTGTTCAAGCCGTCGAATATTTTAAGGTACTTTAGACTTTTGAAATTTTTAACAGTATCGTACACTCAGAAAAATTATTTCCAGAACTTTGAAACAAAATATTGAAATTTAAATTGTTCCAAGCTAACAATTTAGTACAAAAAGAAAAATTTGAAAAGAATATTTCAAAATTTATCTTACTCTTTGAATTCCAGTGAAGACAACGGCACCAGTTTGGCCAAATCCTCGATGGTTCGTCGTGCTTCGTCCTTCCACTGCAACTCCTCCACTCGTGGTGTCGAGTACTTCGACGATAAGATCAAGGACATCAAGAAGTCAACCAGCCAGCAGAACCTCAAGCTTGACCTTCCCGAGGCATCGCCAGCACCTCCAAAAACGATAATGTACAACAAGCAGGCGACGCCGACCCCTCGCAAGGAAAAAACAGTCTCGTGGAAGGACGCCGACGACTACTTCAAGCAGGAGGAGGCGAAGATGCTTACCCCGCTGCCCACCACCGGACGGGCCTCGGTGGCCAAACTGAGGACCCAAAATGCCGGTATGGTACTGGCCAAGGCTAAACTCTTCGACTTCGATCCGACCGGCTCGGCCGCAGCCATCCGGAGACAGTCCGTCAAGCTTCATCTGCAGGCGGGGCCGAGGAAAGAGCCCGGATCGAGAACTCCGAACTACAGTACGTGTTCACTTTTTTTGGAGCAAAGCTTTTTATATGAGGGATTACTCCTTAAAAAACGACATAAAAAAGCGACCCAAAAAATCGATACCTATACATATATTAAAAAATTTCAGGTGGTGGTAAAAAATCCATGATCTCCGAGTCCTCCCGCAGAAGACAGCAGCAGCAGCAGCACTCTATAAACAACACAAATCGTCGATCTCCGAACAGTTCGCCTATGATCAAGATGGAAGTGACCATAAACAGTGGCAGGCGTCAGTCGAGTCGTTTCAACAGTCCCCGCAGTGCTCAGAAGGAAAACCACCATCAGTCCTCGCTCACTTACGACAACGTACCTACCACACCGCACATAAAAAAACCTCTGAGCGTAAAGACACCAAAAAGCGCAAAGTCTCTGTCGGCGGCCCGAAGATCGGTCATGAACGGCAACTACTCAGCCGGTCGCAGAACCCCGCTAAAAGCCGTCGTGCCGATCACCCCCAAAAGACAGAGCCCGAGGATAGTCCTTAAGTCCTCGACCCAACTCGGTAGACATATGAATTGATCGATATTTTATAGGAAATTTAATTTTAATTTTTTTTTTAGACTGCGAGTGTATATTTTGTAACCTTTTTTTTTTTTTTTATGTGTGTCTTATAACATGTATGTACAATTTTGTGCCAGATAGATTTTAAGTGTACTGTAAGTCATTAAATTAAAACTATCTTATTTTTTTTACTGCCGTGTTTAACTTGTTTTTATACAGCTATCTTAATGAGAAACATAACAAATTTACAAAGCTAAGAATTCAAAATTAGTGAAAATGAGTTTGAATCCCCGTCAAAACGTCCTTTGTCAAGATTCAAAATCAAAAATTTTTAAAATTAGGTCTTTGCACTGAACCTACACTTTTAACAACAAAATTTTTTTTCGAATTTCACAAACTGTTTCGTGTTACCTATTTACACAAAGACTAAACCTAATTGATCGAACACGATTCGTGTAAAAAACGCCGACGCCTGTTCCAAATATTGTTATCTGGTTCGACGTATTGCATTACGATGTCGCAGCAGGCCCGCGAAACCGCCGCTCGGTAGTCAATCCGACGAAACAAATCGTTCCGCTCACGTTTGAGCTCTGTCAACTCGAGGCTGCAGTGCTCCTCCAACTCCAAAAGCATCGGCTCGACCTCGTCCTCTTCCATGTTGTAAGCCAAAAGTCTGAAGATAATGAAAGTAAAATTTTTATAGTGTGTCTACGAAAAATAATGTTATCGTTTAATTTTTACTATTTAATGTTTTCAAAAAGTTGAAGTATTTTGTTCTATTTTTTAAAGAAAGACGTGTAGTTTAAGAGAAAAAAGATATATGTATATTATGTTTTCGTAAGAACGCGTGCTAAATTATATTAACTTTTTAAAAATATTAAATCGAAATCTAACAATAATTTTGATGTTAGTAATAAAGCGATACGATTAAAATTGACATAATGATCGCCACGATAAGACATCCTTATTTGAATTCAATTAATAGTTATTAAATCATGGAAGCTTCTTTTTGTTTGATAATCTAATTGTTCATTGGTTTCAATGATTTAATCAAAAAAGTTTAACTAAATTTTTTCTAAACTTTTAAAATCATATTTGATACTAAGCACTCATGTTTAGTGATTTTGAGTTTTAGTGTACTTGTTGACACTTTGAATATTGAAAAAAATAGTTTCAATATGTCTAATTGAACAGTTGAATTCAATGGTTTCAACCTTAATTGATAGTTGAAATTAATTAAATATTTGCAACCTTGGTCAGACTAAATATATATTTGATACAGTGTAAATTGTGTAATAATTTAACAACAGTTTTTGAATAAAATTATATGTGACTTTTAAAAGACCTTAGTTCAAAAAAATTCAAATTCAATCAGTGTTTTGATTGATATAATTTTTTATAAATGAAAGATTTTATAACCAACATTTACAATCTACTTCATAATTCTAAAATTTTATATAAATATACTTTTGTAATTTATTATACATTATCAAACTATCAAACTAATTTATTTGACAATAATGTTTTTATTTCTTAAAACTGCTATGTAATATTATGAAGCAAGTTTTGATTATTGATTTATTTAATAAAATAATTATATTATCAATTTTTATTTTATATTTATTGGGGGGGGGGGGGGGGGGGGGGTAATTTTCATCAAGTCAAAAGTTTTCCCTACTTTATCTGATTAAATACCATCATTGTGTTTTCATCTTGTGTATTTTATTATATTTTTAGTTTAGAACTCCATTGTAAAACCAAAATGTGACAAAAATCCGTCAAGTTTATAAATGAACAAATAAGTAATAAATTATTAAGTAATTAAAAAAAAAAAATCTAAATTAACTAATAATTATGAAAAAAAAAAAAAAAAAAAATCAAAACAGAAGTTGAAGAAAACAATATATTATTATGTAGTAAAATAGTTATTTTTACAGCGCGGCAAAGAAGTTTTTCGTCGTGTACTCTTTGGGCTCGAAGTCAGCTCTCAGAAAGTACGTAAAAACCATGGCAATCAGGTAGTTGTCGGCCAATCGGCAGCATTTGTCATTTTCGAAAAAAATTTCCAACTTATCTAAAAAAAAAAGCAACGTAAACGCAGTGCTATTTGAAAAAAAATTCAAACTTTCGACATTATCAATTGTTTACCCAAAAGCTTGAAAAATCTCCTAACGTTCCAATGTCTGATGCAAATGATTTTATCTCCTCTCGTTCGACACGTAGACGTGTCAAATGCTCTTTTATGATGTAAATCCATTACATTT
Organism: Encarsia formosa; assembly: GCA_038277355.1. Lineage (NCBI taxonomy): Eukaryota > Metazoa > Arthropoda > Insecta > Hymenoptera > Aphelinidae > Encarsia > Encarsia formosa. The sequence continues at coordinate 2,509,114 of CM076187.1, forward strand.
GAGTAATAATTCACTGTTTTGGATATTTTTTATTCGTACCAACACTTGGAACAAAAAAGTAACAATAATTCAACTTCATTTTTTACAAGAATTTTATCTAAAAACAAAAAAAGAGCGATACTAATGCGGTATTTAAACTTAAACAATAAAGCTCTGCAGCGCCAAATCCAGAAAAAGCGCTGATTTAACGAAACGAACCAATCCGACGAAAAATCACATCACGCATTGGCCAATCGCAATTGACCGTCTGTCCGTATTTTCAATCGCGCTTTATTCAAAAAAGTCGATTGAAATCGCGTCATTTTACTTACTGGGAAATTTTTCATTTGAAACTAAATTTGACTCAGTAAGCCAAATTTAAAATGCGTCCAAATCAAGGAGGAAATGTGGGTGTTGAGTCGTTTAACAATCGTTTTCTAAACATGGAGGACGCCAATCATAACTAATCATTTCCTGTCATTATTTTAATTCTTATCTTGATTTTTTGTTTTGAAATTTAATATTAGAAATCCGAGAGAGCTTTATGGAAGTGATAATGTTATTCTTTCTAGACTTTTCTTTCAATGCTACAGTTAATAGACTCAGGAAACTTGGAACACTTTTTCAGCAATAGAAAATCAGTTTATTTAAAGCGGATAGTAAAAACTTTACCTATTATTATGATTATGTGTTTATACATTATACTTATTTAAACTTTTTGTTATTTGTTATTAATATTTTATCTTATGAAATTATTCTAGTTGCATATTTTTCATGAAGGATATCCGCTTAAGATTCAATAAACAAATAAAAAAATAATAATAATAAAAAAAAAAATTATAATCAGAAAAATTTTTATTCGAATTTTGGCGCCTGCAAAAAAAAACCATTAAAATACCACTCGTAAAAATATTTACAAAATTTCATCATCGCAAACGAGTGCACAGCTGTAAAATCGTAATGAAAAAAAAAAAAAAAAAAAAAAAAAAGTCCGCGCGCACACTGCACACGTAAACGTCTTGACCAGACGACACGTATGTTCTCGTGCTTAGTTCGTCGGTCCGTCCGCAAGGAGCAGTCGCCATGCTGCTGTTGTTGCTATCATCGTCGTCGTGCAGCAGAATTATTCTTCTCCATCTCACTGCATCAGCCCTGCAATAAAAAAAAAAATAAAATAATAAGAAGATAATAAGTAAGTGTGCGAGAAGAAAAACCAGGCCTGAAGACTCAGCGAGAAAACATAAGTCAGTACTTTTTTAGGGAGCAGCAGGCCTCCACCCTGGAGCCTGGAGGTGTAAACAAAGTGCTAAAACGTTTTAGCTACGACGACGACGACGAGGTCCGAGAACGCGAAGATGAAGACCGCGGGTCTTGTCTTAATAAGCGCGGCTCTCACCTGCTGCGTTATCGGAAATGCCTTCTACCAAAAGAAACAGTTTTATCCCTCCATAGTGTACATAACCAAGTCAAATCCCAGTATGGCTGTAAGTTTTTTGGCTTTTTCTTTTTCAAAATTTTTTTATTTTATTTCAACTTATTAACTAGCTGTGGGCTTTCACATTAAACTTTATTTTATACTTCACAACAATTTAAATAATTAAATAAAATCATAAAAACTAGGTAAACCTGTCGCTACTCTGGGTTACATTCATTTATTAATTCATTCATTGTTAGAAACAATTGTAATAAATCACTCTGTAATCGTAGTAAATTCTGTGTTTAGTTACAATATTCACTATGATTTAATTGAATTGCAATATATTATTAACAATCAGATAAACTATCCATATTGATAAATTAACTTTACACTGTTATATGGACAGTATATATATCATTTTGTTTTTTATCATTATTCAAAACCAAAACATTTACATATTTTTACACACACACACGCAAAAGAATTTTTTCAAACCTGTACAAGGAAGCTGGCTTACCAGTGTTACAAATAATACTTAAAATGTTTAATTTACAAAATTAAATAATTAATTAAGATCATTATACTCAATTAGTTTTCTTGTGTTGATATCAATTAAATTATTACACTATTATCATGATTTGTTTATGAACTTGATTTGATCAAGTTGCTTATAATTTTAGGCAACCAAATAAGTTTAGTAGCATAAACTAAGTATCTTACTCTTCTAGCTTTAAAATGATAAAATCATGGAATAATTTATTGATTTAAATGAGAGATATAATCAATTAGTGGGTAACTAAGTAAAGACTTTAAAATGTCATTTTTGTACATGCTTGATCTTCTAATCACTTATCATAGTATGTTTAATAGTTATTTTATTTGATTATTATTATTACTTTGATTGTTAACTTTTCTTTGAACTTGGTAAAATATATTTTTTAAGTTAAATGATTATTTTTAAATATTTAAATTTTTTCGACATTGTATGTATAAAATTTCTTTATACAGAGGATAGTTACTGCATAAATAATAAAAAAAAGAATATATTACAAATTTTAAAAATATATATTACAGTATATTACAAAAATTCTAAATTAATCATCTTATCTTTTCTCAGGTTATGTACATTCAGGGTTTCATATTGGTTTTGGCACTTAATGTACTCTTTAGAAAAGTCTTTTTTGGAAATTTAAGACCGGCAGAATTTGAGGTGAGTTCTACAAAGTTAATTAATACTAGTAAAAAATTTGCTTGTCATTTAATAAAATATTTTATTATTTTCAGCACTTGATGGAGAAACTCTGGTATGCAATGACAGAAACTTGCTTGGCATTCACTGTATTCAGAGACGACTTTAGTCCAAAATTTATTGCATTATTCACATTACTTTTATTTCTAAAATCATTCCACTGGCTGGCGGAAGACCGTGTTGACTATGCAAGTATTTTTTAATCAAACCAAAACAACTGCAACCACTAAAGTGGAGAAAAATTAAAGAGATCCTTTCTTATCCAAGCATAAAATTAATGCTTTTTTTTTTTTTTTTTTAATTTCAGATGGAAAGAAGTCCAGTGATTACGTGGCTGTTTCACGTTAGAGTAGGAAGTTTGTTAATATTGTTGTTCACCACTAATTTAGCTATGTTCAATTACGCATACAACTCGACCATAACTAAGGGCGCTTCGGTACAACTTGTCTTTGGTTTTGAATATGCATTGTTGATAACTGTTGTGCTAAACATAAACATCAAGTACATTTTGCACGCAATTGACTTACACAGAGACAACCCGTGGGACAACAAGCCGGTGTTTCTGTTGTACACCGAATTAGTCATTGGTTTAATGAAGGTAAAATTTGGAAATTGGGTCTAATTTTGAGTTTTTACTTAATGTAAAATCACCTCTATAACTGATCTAAATGTTATTTTTTATTAAAAACTTAAATTCTGTGAGAACTAAGTCCAAGAAAACATTAGGATTCATAATTGGATCAACCAAAGATTTTAAAACATTTGAAACTTTTATATATTTTTAAAAAATAAACTAATGTTTCAGGTAACCCTGTATGTAGCATTTGTTGCAATAATGGTAAGGATATACACCCTTCCTCTGTTCGCCTTCAGGCCCATGTACTACACAATGAGAAATTTTAAAAAGGCCTTCCACGACATCGTCATGTCGAGAAGGGCTATCAGGAACATGAATACCCTGTACCCCGACGCCACACCCGAAGAGCTTGCAGCAGCCGATAACGTTTGTATAATCTGCAGGTGAGCAACTTTTAATCAAGTTATTAAAAATGTTCAATGTCAACAGAAATTTAAGATTTTCAATAATTTTAGAGAGGAAATGGTTTCCGCCAGTAAAAAGTTACCCTGTAATCACATTTTCCACACGTCCTGTCTTCGGTCGTGGTTCCAGCGTCAGCAAACCTGTCCCACGTGTAGGCTAAACATTCTCAGGCCTACGACCCAGGCCACGGCCAGGCAGCAGAATCAACAGCCAACCAACCCTCCGGCGCCCGCCCCACCACCGGCACCCGCACCAGGACCCAACCAACAACGTGAGTCTTTTTTTCGTTTACAATACAAAGAAACTTTGGACAATGAAATCCGTTCAATTCATTAAATTAATTATTATTTTTTATTTTTCATGCGCCCCAACAGCAGACCTGGGTGCGTTCCAGATGCCTCAATTCTGGATGAACTACCCTCCGCCTCCGGCTCCTCCTACCGCAGCAGGTCCAGCACCCCCGTCGTCGCCGGCCTCGCACGTCCCACCGGTGCAGCCTCTGGGAATGCCGCTTTTCACCCCAGCCTCTTTCAACGCAATAATACCTCTGCCACCGGTACCGGTACCGCCCCCGAACCTCTCGCTCCTCAGCGAGGACGAGCTCAGGCAGATGGAGGGGGACTTGAGACAGGCCGTAGAGGCCAGAATCGAGACCCTGAGGAGGGTTCAGCTACTCCTGGACGCCGCCATGGCCACCATGGGACAGTACCAGACCGCCGTGACCGTTGCCAAGTACGTGGAGAGTAACTATTAGTCTTTGAAATAATTTTGTTTTTAGGATTCAAGCACTTTCAGAGAGGATTCGTTGTTATACTCAACAAATTATATGAATTCAAGTAATTAATTGGTATTTTTCAATTGTAGCATCCCCACGTCGAAACCTGGGCCGAAACCAGCCGGCGAAGCATCGAAAAATTCCGGGGCCTCAACGTCAACCGAGGAAAGTTCAAAAACTCACCACACGGATCTAGAAAACGACGTCAAATCTAAGATAAACGGAACTCAAGTCAAAGTCGAAGAGAAAGAAGAAGAAGAAAAAAAGAATGATGATTCGGTTGCTGGCACGTCGAGCGAGAGCATACCTTCCACGTCGTCCGTTCAAGGAGACTCGGACGAACACGAGATGCTCAGGCGAAGGAGATTGGAAAAATTCACGAGAGAGCCTTCCGTCGATTAAAGGACAGCCAGCGTAGGGAACACGACTTATTATTTTCTCTTTATTTATCAAAAGTTTTTAGTCGATGATAAATTTTAGTTTCAATCTCAAGGTTTTTTTTACTTTGAATCACCGCCTAAATGCTTGAATGCTACGTCTTATTGACAAGGTCGCGTGACTGGGGAGCTTATGAGTACTACTGGTGAGAGTAAATTATATAACAAAAAGGAAAATATGAAATTTTAAACACAGTGTAATCTAATGTAACTTAATTTTATCAGCATCTATTTTAAAACTCCTTAGTCAAGCTGACGTTACGCGTCGAGCGAATTAGCGGCAATTCAAAATCAATAGTTCGATATATTTCGGTTTTTCTCAGACGTTTTAACAACTGAATTTCCAAAATATATACGAAAATTCATTATTGATTATCTGAAAAATTTAAAAGAATTTTATTTTTATATTTTTTCGTGTTTCCTATCGTAATGATTTACCGACAACGTTTTAAAAATTTGTTTCATTTTGATTTTTCTGTTGAGACGTTTCCAAGTGCAGTCTCCGCTTGAAAGTTCTTTAAAGAAAAATCTTTATCAAAATTAATGTAAAAAAAAAAATTCGTCTTTTTAATCTTTTGAAATCTTTTTCGAGTTATATACTCTAAAAAATTCAATGTGTCAACTTGATTGAAAGTAATAAAAGTAAATTTTTCTCGTGAATGACTGTAAGTCTGTAAAAAGATAACTGTAAAAAGATACGACTGAAGATTTTTTAAAGTAATAGTAAATTTATTTATAATAAAAAGACAAAGAAACTGCAGTGTCGGTAAGAAAAAAAAAAGGTTTCGGACAGAATTCCGTAAACTTTTGCGTGTGATAAAATGTGTGAGTGTATTTTGTGTAATAAATTGATCTATTAGTTTACTCGATTCTTCGCTTTTTTTATTTCGGCGGATAACCGAAACTTTTGATTAACGACTTATATTAAAGGACAGTGTTGAATAATTTTTTTAACTCAAGTCCAAGCAAAGATTTTTCGAGCTATGTTACAAAAATTTATAAGTTATGTTGAAATTTTTATGACTACATATAAAATCACACATGCTCATCTTGGAATTTGACAGATCCAATTCAGAACCAATGTACAGCTCAAAATTTTCATCTTTATAATAAATATCTTTTTTTACTCATAATCAGTGGGAGTGTAATAAACTGTAAAATAGATCTATTTGGGTAAAAAAAGAAATTTTTTTTTTTTTTATATTTTCTGTATTAAAACTACTTGTCTACTGTATTGAGCTTTTTGTTCTTAAACCTTTAATCAGAGAATCATGTAATAAGGTATTTTTGATTTAGTTTTAAACTAAATTTGGAAACAGATTTTTATTTGTAAAATATTATTTCTTATCTGTATTATAAATAGGGAAAAGATTTTGTTGATTTCTATTAGAAAATTCAAAACAAAAAAAAAAAAAAAAAAAGAAAAGTTTTGAAATATTTTTCTAAAGATTTCTTTACCAATTTGTTAAATGTTTATCCTGAGCATTCTCAAATATTTAATTTGTAAGTAAAAATTAGACTTAGAATTGTTGTAAGGCATGAAAAAAAAAAACTGTAAATAAATAAATAAATAAAAAAACTCGACTTTTATCATTATTTATTTATATTTTTTTATATGACTTATAAATAAATAAAGATTCGAATTTTATTTTTCATTTTTAAACTAAATTTTTCGATTTCTAAAATTTGAACTAAAATAGGTCTATTTGTTAAACAAAATAATAATATCTTATTGTAAGGAAAAATTTATTATGGTTTACGTTAATTACGTTAAATTTTTTCTATGCAGCTTACAAAGATAAAGAAATCTTTTTAAAAAATCTGCAAGAAAATCGTCCGAATACTTGCGATTGAAAATAAGGTATGTCAATACGAAAGAGAGCAATAACAACAACAACAACAACTGCCTTACCTGGAATTCGGAAATGCGGTGAAAAACACAACAATGCGGAAAAATCGATTGGAAAAGTGGAAGCTTGCAGCACAACGATTTACAAAAAGGGTAAATCATGAATGATTTTATTCAAATGAATTAACACCGTGATTAGTACGTGATAAAATATTTTTTTTCATGTTAAATTCAAGCAGCTTCATAATTTCGCGATAAAACTTGAACGAAAATCGTTGCAAAAGAGCCTTTTGATAATTCTTTTCATGGTTTTCTCTGGTGTTAAAACCTCCATAACCTTTTTGTTTTATTGTAGGGTAGCTAATTTATTTACGATCGATATTTAGGCATTATCATCAATTAAAAATTCATGTGCTTTTTTAAAAAAATTTTAAACATCTAGAAATCAGTAATAATAATCTCGCGCAGTTCACTTCGTATTTGACCTGTAGTAACCCCAAAGAAAAGAAAAACATAGACACAAGGCGCAGGCGATGACGGCAGCGTGTCCTAGGCTATCCAGGCAGGTTATCCTGGTGGATGCAGGCAGTAAGTCTTCCAGGAATCGGGCAGCTAGGTAGGTTTTGTCTCTAAACTAGTGCGATGTCTCAACTGTTCTGTTCACATGATATTCTCGTAAAGTTTGCAGCGACGCTGAAACCGGGCCGCGGCTGCCCGCCGAAACTGCCAAATATTAAATCGAGTGAAAAATGTAAAAAAATATATTTTTACAATCAAGTTTACTTTTTAAAATAATGCGAGCTAATTTAAGAAAAAAATAATAATTAAAAAAAATTTTTTTTATTATTTTTTTTTTTTTCAAAATTTAATAAATTTATTTTCAATTCAATGATGGAAAAAAATTGTTTTTTCCGTGTGGTTAGGGACTTTCGGCGAGGCGCGAGCCGCAAACCACTTTCAGTATAAGTGAAATGACGTCTAGAAAAATTGTAAAAAATTTTGACGAAAAAATAATTACATTTTTGGGAGTTTAGAGGTTTTTTAATTTCAACGATGTTCTTCATTTTAACTCTGACGAAAATATTTTTCTCTTGAGAAAGCACATCACTTGACTATAATAAATATAATTACGAAAACAGCATTGATCCTACTCGAGCCGGAATAATTCTGTACTTGATTTCTTCTCGTACAAGAATCTTTCGACTCTGAGAATCAATGCTGTTCTCGTACTGGTCAAATAATATTATTGATACGCACGATTATAGCGAATATGATATAAAACCGGCCGGTGAATGATGCTGATACAGCTGAAACATCAACAATTCAAAGTCAGTCAGCTTATCAACACTAAGGCTGTAGCTCACAATGGAGCCGGGGCGCGCGAGTGAGCGCGACGTGTGTCAAATAGCGCGCGCGGGCATTGCCAACTGCTGCCAACCGTAAGAGCGTAGGTGCAATGTCAGCACTGACTCACGGCCAGCCACCCACACGCACACAATTTCTCCCGAACACCCAATCCGATCCCATTATTAAAAAAAAAGCCTAAAGACAGCGGGCGTCCAATCGCAGAGCGTGCAGCGTGCATCGGCGGCGGGAGTTGGGACTCGGGACTCGCTCTCGCGGATAGTCCGTATACTCCACACAGTATAAAAACCTCCGGACGCCATATTGGAAATAATCCCTTCGCCGCGGCGGCGGACTAGCGAGCTGCTGCTGCCTGACTGCACGCACAGATCTCGAGTCGAGGTGTTGCAGAGTTTGCTGATCATCCTGCAAGGATCCGTGGCGTGTACTGTGTGTTCTTTCTTCGCGGATAATTTGATAATCCTACGGGCTAGTACCATACAACCCCCACTAATTTGTTGGTGTGCTTTTTTACCCACGTAATAACCGACTGCAGCCGACCGAGGACCGACGAACGAAACGTAGCGGATCTGGAGGTTTATTTATTTACCTTCGCGTTTTGTGGGTGCACGCTTGCTAGCTGGAGGAGATAGCAGGCGTGAACAACAACCTTGAAAAATTTGTTAAGGTAGAATTGTTGCTAGCTAGCTAGCTTGCACAAATGATATTCCGTTTCGTACGGTACGAACATGTTGTGCTGCAGAAGGAGTTTCACGAAGTCAAGTTTCTCTATTGCTGATCATAAATAAACAGAAGGTAATGCTTAATACACAGTCTAGTCTAGTCTATCGTACCAATATCACTAATCTCTATTATTTTCATCATTTAGAATCCAAGAAGAAGCAGAACTGAAGTAGTAATGCACGTTGGTTGGTTATAGTACTAGTTTTTATATGCGTTAGAATACCTACCCCTACACCCGCTGCTGGAGTATAATGACGGACACACGGAGAAGAGTTAAGTTGTACGCGCTAAACGCCGACAGACAGTGGGACGACCGCGGCACCGGACACGTATCGTCCACCTACGTCGACAGGCTCAAGGGTACATCGCTACTGGTTAGAGCCGAGAGCGACGGTACCGTGCTACTTGAAAGCAAAATACAGCCCGACACTGCCTATCAAAAACAACAGGTACGTTCATTTAATCTTATTTAATTTGAAATAAAGTTACAAGTTTATTAGAAATTGAGATTAGTTGTCTTACTTTTATGAGGATACTTCTATGTTATGGTTGACGCTCTAACCTTGAATCGCGATGAAAAATATATCACTAGTTGTCCTCGAGTGAAAGCAATAGTTTCTAATTTAGGCTGATGAGTATTATTTTTGATTATTGATAAAGAATTTTAAGATTATTATTTATTATCTAATATTTTCATGATAATTTAATACTCATAAAAATATACTCTTAAAAGGTTTTGATAAACCTGTACAAAGGTGGTTTTAACGTACGGATAAAATATAAAATATCTTAATAAACAATAGTTTACATTAATTGAATTTATGTGGATGAATTTTAAATTATTATTAACTATTAAATTTAAGATATCGACAAAATTTATTGTTACACACTGCATTGTATTAAATGCTCACTATCATGTCAATGCACTGTTTTAATTGAAAATTTTCAACTTTTATTATTTTTATCATTTACTTAAAAATAATTGGACAACAGTGAGCAAGGTCTAATTGTCATTGATGTTTACAATAATATAACCTAACATGTGTATTTCTAACCTATATATACATTTATTTATTTATTTAAAGCATATTGCAAGAGTTATATATATTTACAATAGATAAAAAAAATTTACAATAATTCCTATAAGATTGAGTGATTAAAATGCCAAATAGTATTTTAATGTGTCTTGAATATGTTTAAACAATAATAGAAAGTTATATTTACATCCAATTTGTAATAATTTGAAATAATTAATTTAAATTAGTAAACAACTTAAGAAATTGGTTAAATTTTAACAATTTTAGCACTGTCAGATTGTATTATGATTCTAAGAGATCATTTTTATACTGTAATGAATAGACACGCTTAACTCATATTGTGACAAAATGCAGCATGACTTAGATAAAAATATATAAATTTTAAATTAAATTTTGTTAATTAAATGGAATGATTACTCTCACTTTTATATTACTATTTGTTATTTATTATTATTTAATACACATTATTACATTTTAATTTCTCAGTAAAAAGATACCGTGTAAGAATCATAGTTAATTTTATATTATCTATTGTAATTTGGAATAGTCTCATAGGAAGCTTTATATAAATAAAATTAACAAATAATGTAATTGAAGTTGAATATACCTCATTTATATCATTTAATATTGTTAGAATAAAAAAAAGTCGGGAAAAAATACGATAGAAGGCAATTGAATCAAACTGAATTAATCTTAACTACTTGTGATATCTTTGAACCTAAATTTTTATCTTATAGTTTGTTTGAACAGTTCTATGTTGTCTAAGTTATTTTATTGAATTTTTGTATGGATCCACAATAAGTATTCAATGTTAGTGGAAAATTTCACATGGTTAGTTTTTAATAAATAAAAATAAATAAATAAACTAACGACGATGTGTTTCAGGATACCCTGATAGTATGGTCCGAAAGTGACAACTATGATTTGGCCCTGAGTTTTCAAGAGAAAGCAGGCTGCGATGAAATTTGGGAGAAAATATGCCAGGTCCAGGGCAAGGATCCGTCGGTGGAGATCACCCAGGACATCGTCGAGGAGTCCGAGGACGAAAGATTCGACGACATGTCGGATTCCGCACCGCCCATAGAGTTACCGCCGTGCGAGTTAGGTCGTCTCGAGGACATAAACGAGCTCATAGGTAACTTATAAATAATATTTTCATTGATCTTACAGTTAAATTACAATTTTTAATTTATATCCTAAGGATTTTATTCTTCACACTCAAGACTGAGAAAAAAATCTTTGCTTATCAAAACTCCGAAAAAACCATATAAATAAATCAAAAAATGAGACCACTAAGTAATTCAAGGACGTGATTTAACGTCGGTCCAGACCATTCATCTTTTTCTTTTTTAAATCCATATTTTTTTTATTCACAATCTAATTATTATATTCATCGACTGATTTAAAACAATCTAATTAATAGGTAACTGTTTGTCGTCACCCATGAGAAAGGAAAAACTCGCCATGGCACTCGAGTCCGAGGGTTACATTAGAAAATTATTAAACCTGTTTCACACCTGTGAGGACCTGGGCAACATGGAGGGTCTTCACCACCTGTACGACATATTCAAAAACATATTTTTACTAAACAAGAACTCCCTGTTCGAGGTTATGTTCAGTGACGACGCGATCTTCGACGTCGTCGGGTGTCTAGAGTACGAGCCTACGTTGCCCCAGCCGAAAAAGCACCGTCAGTATCTCCAACAATTGGCCAAGTTTAAGCAGGCCATACCTATAACGAACGCCGAACTGCTCGCCAAGATACACCAGACCTACAGGGTCCAGTACATCCAGGACGTCGTACTGCCCACCCCAAGCGTCTTCGAGGACAACATGCTTAGCACCCTGAGCAGCTTCATATTCTTCAACAAGGTCGAGATAGTAACGCTCATACAGGACGACGAGAAGTTTCTCACCGAGGTTTTCAGACAACTCACTGACGACACGACACCCGACAACAAGAGACGCGACCTGGTGCTCTTCCTAAAGGAGTTTTGTAATTTCTCACAAAATCTTCAGCCCCAGGGCAAGGAGGCGTTCTACAAGACCCTCACGGCACTGGGTATACTGCCCGCCCTCGAGATAACCCTCGGTATAAACGACGCACAGACCAAAACCGCGAGCATAGACATACTTAACTACATAGTCGAGTACTCGCCGAGCGTTATAAGGGATTACACCCTGCAACAGGTCATAAACAACGAGCACGATCAGATGCTGATAAACGTCATTGTAAAACAGCTAATAAACGATCGTGATCATGAATTGGGTATGTATTTAGTTTACGTTTTAATGAAATATAATTAAAGGTTAACTATCAAAATTTATAAAGTTTTTTGTTAGTCTAAATAATTCAAATCCTAAAGTCATATATACATACCAACAAAAATCTGAGTATTAATTTGACAACTAATTTATCAGGCGGTGCAGTTCAACTAGCGGGAATACTACGTCTTCTGCTGGACCCCGAGAACATGATGGCCTCGGTAAACAAGTCGGAGAAGGCTGACTTTCTCAACTACTTCTACAAAAACAGCATAGTCGTCCTCATAGCGCCGCTTCTGGCAAACACAGTTGGGGAAAAACCGGCCCGCGAGGACTACAGAACGGTACAGCTTCTCGGTCTCATACTGGAGTTGCTGTCCTTCTGCGTAGAGCACCACACCTACCACATCAAAAATTGCATCCTCAACAAGGATCTACTCAGAAAAATTCTCGTACTGATGAAGTCGACTCACACCTTCCTGGTACTCTGTGCCCTAAGGTTTATGCGTAAGATAATAGCCCTCAAGGACGAGTTCTACAATAGGTACATAATCAAGGGCAACCTTTTCGCCCCGGTTTTCGACGCATTCACCCGAAACAACGGACGCTACAATCTGCTCGACTCTGCGATCCTCGAGATGTTTGAGTTCATCAAAATGGTGGGTTTTTGTAGATACAGTCTAGATTTTCATGAAAAATCTTTATGAACCCTTTAACCAGCTTTATAAAACTCATCTGACTTTTTTTTTTTTTTTTTTATACAGCGTATTACATAGTACATGTTTTTCAAAAAAATTAAAACACGCTTATTTACAGGAGGATATCAAATCTCTTTGTTCGCACGTTGTGGAGAATTTTTCGAAAGAGTTAGAGGCTATTGACTATGTACAGACATTTAAAGCCCTTAAACAAAGGTACGATCAGCACCAGGACAAACTCAAGGATCGCGAAAGGGGAGCTCTTGACAGGTACACTTATTTATCAAGTTTGATGTAGAAAAAATATAATAATTTAATATTATTCAAAAGTATTTTAAGCTTTCACTTGACTACCATCAGTACTACGTTCTTGCACATTAAAGTCTCAAATTATTGAAATTTACATTACTCTACAAATTTATCAGGTTAAAATTTATTCCATTTATTAAGGATTGAAACATTTTACTAAATCAGACTTGACAGAATTTTATATTTTTTTTAAGATCTCCATTGTGGTTTATATTTTAAACTATCATTTTTTCATGAAATGTATTCCAGAAAATATAAAACTTGCATCGATTAACTATTTAAAGATAACGGACATGAATAACTCGTAATAATTCCAACAAAATTAAATAAAAAAATCAAAAACAAAAAATCGATTAGCTGCATTAATTTTATTTTTTCGAATTTAAAAAAAAAAATCAAGATAAATTTATTAAAATTGAGAAACTGGGAGAATTTTAGATGAATTTACCTTATTTTATTTCAAAATTATCTCAGCTTATCATGACATTTTTTACTTTCCTGACTGTACAATAGACTAAGCTAAATTACATGTTCGTGGTAGTTAACCGTGGGTATTCACAAGTTTGAAAAAAACTTATTAAAAAAACCCGATACAATATTATAATATTAACGAGTTGATAAAAAATATAAAAAAAAGTAGTTTATTTAACTTGCAACACATGCACCACAGTGTGCCGTCGATACTGCGCAACAGCAGGTATAGACGCGACCAGCGTCAGCTCGAGGAGGAGGAGGAGATGTGGTTCAACGAGGAGGAGGACTTCGACGAGGGCGAGGCGGTTGTACCCGCGGTCGCGGCCGTACCCGGTGTGGCATCGTCCGACTTAGTCGCCTCGTCGCCTCCCAAGAAGCAGCAACAGCCGAGTTCACCCCCGCCGAGTTCAGGTGACTCGTCGTCCTCGTCTTCTTCGTCGCCGCCGCCCTCTTCCAAGGGAGACGGAAGCAACAGTCCGCCACCCGGGACGACGGCCAATCTCATGCTCCAGGAAGGACAGATCGCACCAAGCATTCTTAACAACAACACCGGCGACTTACTGTCAGCGGCTACGACGACGACGACGACGACGCAGTTTCAACAGCAGACCGGCAACGACCTACACACCGCTGAAAACTCGACGGCTGATCTTAAAACTGCTGGCTCTAATGTTTTTAAGAAGGTAAGACCCCCCTTTTTTTTCTTAGTTCGTGGTTTGTCAAACTACTTTTTTTCATTTTCGTTTTAATTTAATTTTAATTAATTTTTTTCACAAATTCTGAAACTCACTTATGACTTCCCTTTAATCGAGATTTTTTTATAAATATTAATATATATATATTTTTTTTTCTTTAAGGGTTTGGTTGATTACGAAGGTGATTCGGACGAGGAAGAAGAGGAAGAAGAGGAAACGGAACTAAGTCCATCGGCAAAACGACAACGGCTATCATAGTAGGCATGCAGCTTGATTAGTTTGAGTGCTGTGACCTGAGGTGGGAAAAAAAACAAACAAATAAAAACATAGTATAGTGTGTATTTAAATATATGATGAAACAAAGCCACTTTTATTATTGTATTATGTATTTAAATAGAACGTTATTTTACGTTACATCAATTTCACAAAAATGAAGTTGCAATGGTCATTGTAACGTTTAAAAAAAAAATTTTTATTATTTTTTTTTCTTTCTTTTTAAATACGGCACTCAAGCCCAAGTGTATTAAAAATATACTTTATTTTTATCTACTAATTGTAATATTGTATAAAACAAATTTTTTTATTAAATTACTGATGTTTGAAAATTCTTTAGACCCAAGTGCAGCTGTGAATTGTAATAGAAAATTATGACTAATGTAGCCAGAAGACATGAAAACCTCCTACAAAGACAAAAAAAATAGAAAAAGCTTTTAATGCGATCTCACTTGTCATGACGACCTTTGATACACGAGACCGAAAAGTAGAGATAAATTTCGTGTGTAAGAGAAATTTTTAAACGACATTCCTTTATTTCTGGAAATAATTTTCCTAACATCGTTTTCCAACTTCAAAGATTTTTAGCTTCCATTTTGTAAATTAATTTTTGGCAGCTGCTAGACAAAATTTTTCTATTAAATTGTAAAATTTTTGTTTTTTGTAGTTTCAAAGTAAAAAAAAAAAAAAAAAAAAAAGTAGATGTTAAATAGCTTTTTTTTAATTTTATCTCTAAAGATGATAACAGATATTAATTTAATATATTTATTTGTAATTTGAACACAGTGTTACTCAAAGTTAGTCTTTGGAGTTTAAAACGAAAAGGTGCTAAAGAGTAAATAAAGATTTTTTTTTTGGATTGACCCTTATTTTATGGTAGATTATGAAATCTTTCATACTTTTTTAATTATAAATTAATTGATGTACTCAAAAAAAGAATTGAATTTAGAAAATTGATATTGACAGAGTTAATTTGATGAATAAATTGTAGGATATATAAAAAATTTATTATTTTCTTATTTAATACCTCTGAGATTTGTACTCAACCGAAAAAACCTCGCTTTACTCCCATTAAAACCAGAGGTGGGCTATGTATTTAGCAAAGATTCTTAATTTTGTATAATAGATATGTCTTTTTAAATTAAACCAATTAATTTTATTGACAATTTTTAGTACTGATAATTTTTAGAATTATTTTTCAAGGTACAAAAACTATCAAATATCAGTGAATTTAGTAATAAAAGAATAATGACCATTGTAACAGTGCTGTATTTTACATGTACAAAAAAAAGGTACAAACTCCAGATAACAATTTATATTTAAATACACGAAAAGGATCCTATGTTTTAAAAAAATATTAATTTGCCCACCTCTGTGGTAAATAAAAAAAAAAAAAGAAAGAAAAGAAGAAGAAGTTGAATAAAAAAAGAATCACTAGGAACACATCGTTTTGCTGGATGCGATGATGAATGTATACTAAAAATGTTCAAATCGTAGTTTGAACTTGAATGTGTAGTCTGTGAATGCTACTTTTGAGAGTACATATTTGGAATTCAATGTGTAATGATATAAGACGCGGAGTGTTTCGGACTTTATATTTCTTTTATATATACATATTATATGATATATTATATATAACAGAATTGTCAAATTTGATGATGCTTCAATGTTGTTATGCTTTATACACTACATATTGTAAATAAAATGTCATTAAATTCCTTATACTTTAGGAAAATATCTCTTTTCATCGCCATTGTTCGAATGTTTTTCTTAATCAACATTCTGAGTCACAAAATGCGAAAGACAAAGTAAACAAAACAAATAATAAATAAATTAAAAACAAGAATAAAATAAAATGAAAAAAAATAAAATAAAAATAAAGTATAAAAGGGTCTTGTGAGAAAGTCTGAGAATGAAAGTGTGAGAGAGCAAGAGCGTAAATGTTTTTATTAAATTGTAGAAAATAAGATGATGATTCCGAAGCATTTCGCGTGAATTGTAAAACGCTGAGGCTACAGTTTAAAAAAAGAAAGAAAAATTTTTTTAACATTCGCATCGACGTAGCAAACTTACATCCAATGTACAATATCATATTATGATCAATATTATGCGTTTTACTTTATATATCAACAACGTGATAATTTTTTCTCCGCTCACCTTTTATATTGAAGATTTAAATTAACTATATGAAAAAAAAATAATAATAAAAAAAATGAGTAAAAAATAAACACACGGAAGGATAATTTTCACAAAACAAGTACAGGCACCTATATCTAATCAGGACAATTTTAATATAATTTCAACACACATAATTTTCAGTTCAATTTTTTTATTTTATTTATTTTAGAGTTTGATCTATCTTAGAGTTTGAAAATTACGTTGTTGCTTGAATATTGAAATTTTTCAAAATAAGAAAGTTAAGTTTAATAACCATTTATGGTTTAAAAAGGGTGGTTTACGAGAATCTCATTTTCAAGCTTAAAAAAATGAAATCAATTTTTAAATCAAATGATTATAGACAAGATTTATTTCCAAATGAAAATTATCAGAGAATTTTAAAGTTGTTTTTTTATTTATGCATTTTTTTTTCAAACACTTCAAAATGATTCATTTCATTTACATATGCCGGAAATAATTATTTGTACAGAATACAATATTTGCTTAGAGCAAGAGTAGTCGTCATAGTCTACGTGAAATTCAATAAAATTAATTAAAATAATTATATTATTTAATTGGACAGTTTAAATATTACTCTCCATTCGTTTGGATAATTATTATAAAAACATTTATTTGGTTTTTGATATTTTGAAATGAAACACAGTAATTTTTTTACTTTTCGTAACAAGTTACGTAAAAAAAAGTGTTATTGTGTTTGATTAGGAACAGGGTTGGCAACTTGAGCGATTGAATTTTTTTTTATTGCACATTATACAATCTTTACTTAATTTCAAAAATTTCAAATCAAATATTATTATAAAAATTCACATAAATAGTGCATCTGTACGTATTGAAACGTCACCAGCTGCTTTATTTTTATTATTTTTAAATATATTTTATAAACATTATTTTTTCCAATGAAAAATCAGTGCCAATCAATTTTTGATCGTGTAAGTGGAGAGATGGTGAACCGCTTTTTCGCAGGTATATTAATTTCAAAGATAACTAAGAAAAACGTGTGATAAAAAAATTTTTCCAAGTCATCTCCCATACAATAGACATAATTTATCCAAATTTTACATAACCCAATGAATTAATATAATAATATCCTCAAATATTACAAAACAAAAACAAACATTACTACAGTGCCACACTTTGTCAGGCTTTACTGAAGCTCAAAAAAGTCAGCCAAAAATCTCAAGTTTATTTAAGGTTTGTCAATTTTTAAAGAAATAATCGCTGAGTTATAGACAAAATTAAAAAATTCCGTTTTTAAAAAAATGTCTACTTCTGCACTACCTCGGCCTTGAGTCTGGCTGCGAGGGCTTTGCGGACCTGGAGGACGGACGCGTCGAGTTGGTGAGGCTGTTCCTTGCCGTCGATGCTGGCCTCGGCCGCGACCCTGGCCGAGCTCGGACGAGCCGACGAGGATGATCCCGAGGAGGAGCCCGGGGTAGAGGACGACGATCCGAGCTTCTTGCTTCGCTCGTGCTTCTTCAGGGCGACCAGCTTATCCCGCTGGGCCTTGAGGTACAGCTGTCTTTTGCGTATGTCCTCTTCCTTCGCTACCTCCTTGACTTTCTGGAACGGTTGTGATTTTCATAGGATTTAGCCGAAATTACGTACACAGATTTTTGTTAATTCAAAAAAGTAAGTTTCATAAATGGTATTTTGACTCAACAGATCTAAATCAAACGTGACAAAGAAAGCTAGTTTTAAAGCTCTTGGTTCAAGCTTTGAAATAAGCCCAACCACATTAAAAAAAATAGTGAACTGCGGCTGAAATAAGGCTGTTTTTTTATTTTGAAAAAAAAAAAAAAAAAAAAAAAAAAAATTCGTTTTGAAATTGAAAACTTAAACTGAAAAACCAATCACTTTTCTCTCCTAAAATTATTTTTCAGCACTGCGAATATAGCTGGTTACTTATGTAAAAAATCATAAGCTATTTTATTAGCGCAAATCCTGAGCTAACGAAGAATTAAAATTTTTTTTTTTTTTTTGTTTCAGTTTCAAAAATCCAGCTGGAAAACCAGTTTCTAAATTAAAATAAGTAATCAGCTGATTTATTTGTTTTTTTCAGGTGTAACTGAATTTCCAGATTGTTTAGTTTTGAAAAAATAAAATAATTATCAGTTGTAATGGGAATCCTTGAAACCGTTAAGTTAGATTCATGACTCGCTAATTATACTGCATTGCAGCCATAAAAGCTTCCTTATCAGCTGGAAGACTAAGTCCGTGAAATTCGCGAGTATTTGTGCGAATTTTCTACGACGAAATAACTTCTGTACGGCCTATATAACTCTAAATCGATCATTGTTGGAATTAGTAATACATAGAGTCCTTAAAAATCGAGTTTTTGCGGACTGATTCTCATAGAATTCTTACGACTTGATAAGAAAAAAAAAGTTCTGCTTTACAAGTTGGTAAACTCAATATTATTATTTTTAATTTTTTTTTTCATAAATAAAAAACCAGCTAATCTCTTTAAATAACAAATCAGCTGGTTCGCCAGATATATTTCCGGCTAGTTGTTCTCCATTTGCCATTGTTGCCATTAGAAAAAAAAGTTCATTCATATAAATTAAAATTAAATTGATGGTCAGTTGACTTAACAAACTCACAGGCCTGAATTCAGAGGACTTGTCGGCGTTAAAAGATGCCGCAGGAGCGGGTAGCTCGAGCTCCTCCTCGTCTTCCTCCGGAATGGGCGAGGTGGGGTCGGTGGATTTTTTAAGGGCCTCCATGAGAAGCGCGCTCTCGGCCCTGTACTCGGCCGCGAGTCTCTCGTGCTCGAGTCTGATCGCCTCCTCGTCCTTCTCCTCCAGGTTGCTCACGGCGTCGGCTCCCCGACTTGCCTCGGACTTATCCTCCACCGCTGGCGGTCTTTTTTTTTTTTTTTTTTAAGTTATCAGACGTGTTTTTAACTTGATCATGTTTTTTTTTTGAATTTTCAATAAGATTAAATAAATACTAACGGTTCGGTTTTGAGAAGCTCTTCCACGGGCATCTCGTCGTCCAGGTCGAGTTCCTTGGCGCTTCCGTGGGTCAGGGAGGCCGGAGTAAGTCCGTACTTCTGCTCTATCATCTTCAGGGCCTGAAGCTGGAGCTCCAGGTTCTTCTGTATCATCATTCGCTTGAACACTTCGAACTCGTTCGCCGCCCATATTTGCTCAAAGAGACTCTGAAAATTTTTATTTTTTCAAAAGTTATCGACTATTCAGAATTTAATAAATAATTTACAAAAAAATATAGTCGAAACTTTTACATATTTTATTGAATTAAAAACTTATAAGATAATTGTAGACAAAATCCTTCAAATCCATAGTGTATACCTACAAATAGAGACTGCGTTTGTTTTTAAATTGAGTCGTACTTGTTTATGAAAATTTATACAATCTAATCTAATATTTTAATTAAAATGTTAATTAAATTTATTATTTAAAATTATTAAGATTATTAACTTAAAAAAAATATAAATGTAGAACTAGTTCGGAGGAATAATGAGAATCGGGATAAAATTAAATATTTAATTGACATCTTTTGAGAAAAATAACTCAGGCGAAGAAATAATTTATTTACTATTTATCACGTATTTACTCATAGATAAGCCGCGGGAAAAACTCGATTTTTAGTCTTACAAAACCAAGGTGCGGCTTATCTGAAGATTCTTAATTATTTTTTCTAAATTATTTCTTAATTATTTATGAATAAAAAACATTATTTGGAAACTATTGTTAATTGGGTATCAAAGGATAAAATTGATCAGAAAATTATCATTTTAAATTTCAGTCTTTTGGGGAAAAACTGGGGTGCGGCTAATCTGTGAGTAGGTAAATACTATCACTAGTTGTGTATAGTAATAATAATTCACTGGCATTTCACATTTGACTATAAATACTTTAAAATTGATTTAAAAAACACATAAAATAAATAAAAAAAAGACCTGTTGAAATTTGACAGAAACTCGGGTGCTCTTGTTGAGCGTGCAAGCCCTCTCGAACTGTTCGGGGCTTATCCCCATGTCTTCCATGTAGCACCCCAGGAGCAGGTCTACCAGGTTCTTGTACTCCTGGTAAATCTCCCGGTACTCCTTGCTGTCCGAGGTATCAGGTTCAAAAACTTAAAAAAACAAAAAATAATTTATTTAAAAAAAAAAAAAATTATTATTTGAAGCAATGCTTACTCAAGGATTTTTCCTCTATGAAAGTCATCAGCGGAGCCGACCATATGGGACCCTGGAGGAACCCGACCAAGGAGTCGAACACCCACGCGCTGTCGTCCTTCTCGGCCATTTTTTTATTGTTGCTTATTTGTTTAAAACACTTTTTTTCAAAGTAGCAGGTGTCATGGAACTGTTTACCTTTTTTTTTTTTTTCTGCAGGTTGTTCGATGAACAATCGAACAGTTGTGCGGTGTTACCCCTGACAACCGGACCACCGAAGGTCCGAAACATTGCTTATATATTTTTTTTTTTTATAATCTCTCACTCGAGTGTATTCACGCGATGTGTCGAGTCTATTTTTATGAGAAAATAAATAAATCAGTTTTACGAAATACTTTGGTTGATTTTTTCTTACGAAAAATCCAAGCCACTCAATTGTTTTATTTACTTGTTATTTATTCATTTATTTTTTAATTCAAAGTTTGTTAATGACATAATAAATATGATCATTTACTCTCGTCCATTGATTTGAATTTAGATATTCTAGTTTATTGAAAAAATTTCCAATAAAATGAAAAATTTCTATCATTCAAAAAATTTTTTACTTCGAATGCAAAATCTAAATTCAAAAACTTCAAGTTCAAATTTGAATATTAAAGCTTAAAACAAATATAGTTACTATTTCTATTGCTGAAGTAAATTCTATTGATCAAAAAAAAAAAAAAATTTGGAAAACTTTAAAACATTTCATGTGATGTGATAGATTTATAAAAAAAAAATTAAGAAAAAGAAAAAATATGTATACATTTCAATTACATTAACTCAACTTTTGAATATTTCGAAATTGTATGTTCATCTGGACATTCTGGTACTTTACATATTATAAAATAATTTTCCGTTGAAGTATATCGATGAAATCAATGCGAAATTCAAATTTAAAGACTTCATTTATTGTAATCATAATCAAAATTAAAAATAATTTCAATAGTTAAACTAAATTCAAATAAATAATTTATGATCGTTCGAACGATAAACATAAGCAGGACTAGAATCAGTTAACTTAAAATTTTCTATTATTTTAGTTAACTATTAATCTTTTAAAATTGATTAATTTTTTTCTATCATTTAAACTAATTTAAAAAGTGTACTCTTGGCATATGCTTAAATTTGTCTAAACCTTTAGTGAGAATACCCACCGGTAAACTTTGAAAACGTATTAAATTACTTACTCAAAACATACCACCTATCGTATAAAACTCGATAGTCACGATTTTTGCATGAATAAAATCGCTAGAATCATCAAATTATAAGTAATGTAACACACATTATGCGGATCACTCATTCCCGATGATGTATGAGTTTTCCATGCAAATATCATCTATATAAGTAAGTATAGTAGCTAGAAAAAAAAAAAAAAAAAAAAAATCCGCGCAACTCATGACGTCACAGTTCCGACCAGACCACTTGCAGGCCTGCAGCAACCTGGCTTTAGGTACACAGTGTCAACATGCAGCAAATTGTTCTGCACATGGATGCAGTTTCATCTGTTAGATCCCAAATTGTTTTGTTTTTTTAACTGTAATCGAACACAATAATGATGCGTGGGTGTAAGTGCGGTAGTGGCTCTTTGAGTCCGAGAGTTCAATTAGTAACAGTGGAGTTTAGTTGATAAAATAATGAGGTTAAAACGTGCGATGATAATTACTCCAGATTTTGATTTTATTCAATTAGCACCGTATCGAGTTTACGATCTGTATCTTTAATTTTTACAAAACTTGGGTCGTTGATCGTAGTTAATCGTTAAAATATGACGAACAAAAAGAGTCCAGCGTGGAGAATCGAGGCCGAGATTGACAAGGGCAGAGAGGAGAGTAACTGGAAAAAAGTCATTGATTTGGCGGATCAGCTCAAAACACTGTGCCCGAGCAATGGTAATTAACCAACAACACACACCTTAATTCGTTTGTTTATTTGCTTGCCCTTTACATTAATTAACATATGAATTTAAAAAAAAAAAAGTAGTTGCACTAATACATCAAATTAAAAAATTAATCAATAGTATCAATTAGTATCTATTAATGTTCTGTTTGTACAAGTGATGCATCTTGCTTATATAAATTATTTGTTTTACTTACAAAAGTTAACTAACTGATTGAATAGATAGCAATCTGATTCAAATTAGAGATAAAAACAATTTGACCAAATTTTTTATGTTTGCTAATATCCTTATAATTATGCAACTTAGCTTTCTTTTGAAATTTGTTAAATTTAGTACCAAATCCCTGTTCAAAGTTGTGTATAAAAACTATTTTTTTTTTTTTTTTTAATATTTACATTTATTGTACAATATTCTTTGAATGAAAGTATTCTTTGTATAAAATCAATTTTTACCAGCAAACTCAAATTTTCATTTTTTTTCTGTCTTCAGAATGCTTGGCCAATTTTCTTGGTGGGGAAGCCAGACTAGAGCACTTTCTCGAGCAAACACCCCCAATTGACATTAATGTGGGCAAAGCAAAAACAGGTCTGGCGGAAGCCAAGAGGTACCTCCTTTTAGCTGCCAACGAGAAGGACAAGCAGGCTCCTGTAGCCCTGGATGCTCAGCTTCTGCTTGGCAAACTTAACTATGCAATGGGTATGTACGCAGAGTCGCTGGGCCACTACCAGGAGGCAGAGCTGCAGAACCTTACAGAAAAACAACTGCCCAGTAGGAGTTTGCGCATAGTTGCAGAGTCCTTTGCTATAAAGGGCCTGTGCCTTGAGAAGCTTCCACCAACCTCAAAGTCAAAGTACAAGATAGCCGAGTGGCACGCTCAGATGATTAAGTGCTTTGAGGTTGCAGCAGACATAACCCTGGTCTACCTACAGGATCAAGACAAGATAGCCATTCAGCAACAGAATGGGGGAACTCTGACCATAAACAGCACCAGCTTAGGATCATCCTCGCCTCAGTCCTCGGTTCCATCGGCAAAACACATGGGACCTATTTTGGAAACTGCTATACAAAGAGCGCCTCTGATACACTTGCAGGCTGGTAATGTTCAAGCTGCCATTGATTGCTACAGGTAGATTGAACAGTTTGAGTTTTTCATTTTCTGTAAAAATGATTGTATATTATTTTTTGTTATTTTTTGAATTATTTCAGAGGAATACTTACAGCACTTGAAACCACAGCCACCCAGAGCTTGAGGTTGACCCTGACTCGTCAACTGGCAGAAGTCCTGACCAGGGGTATGAAAGGAATAGATTACAATGTACCAGAAACTCCAGGTAAAGAATTATTAGATAGTAATATTTTAATTTTGTACTTGAAAAAGCATGAGAACTGACCCGTCGAAACATTAGTATGCAAATCAAATAATATAATCAATTATTATTTCAGTGACTTCAACGGTTGGAATTCGCAAAGGCGGATCAACTGAGTCGCCCTGGAAGCCAAAGAAATATACCGGAATAAATTTGTTTGTACCAAAAAACGAGTACGAAGAAATAATACTGTTGCTACTGATAAACGAAGCCATGGCTGTGAGAGATGCTGTTTTAAGTATCTCGCCCGAGTTCAAAGAGGCCCGAGATCGTGCCTTCAAAAACGCAACCGCTGTTTACGATCTACTCACCGTTGTTGTTGTTCGATGGAGTCAGGTGGAATTGTTACATGAGGTAATTTACATGTTTTAACAAATAAATAAAATAAAAATCATTAATTTTTTTTAAATATTTAAAAAGTCTAATTTTATATAGTAATATTCTGTGTACTTTTACACTGTTTCAGTCCTTCGAGAGAGCAATGAAATTTTCCCACGGTGAAGTACACGTCTGGATGCAGTACGCGTTGTGCTTGATCAGCTTGGAAAGTTACGTGCACGCGTTTGGAGTTTTAAAAATGGTTATCAAACTCGCTCCCCAGAAAGTAATGCCATGCCTTTTAGCTGCTAAATTGTGTTACGAGCATTTGAATAAGGTAATTTATCTCAGTAAAATATTTATATCCAGAGTAAAATGTTGACTGTATAGAGGTGAATACAGTATTTGAATTTTGAAAAAGTTACTTTATATAGTATACTTATTAAAAAGTAAAGTAAAAATAATTTTAATTTTTTTTTTTTTTTTTTTTCAATATTTCGGGTCTTGAAATTAGTTTTGTTGATAGTATTGTTGAATGATAATGGTCTGAATCTCATAGTTTTAAATTAAATTTTAGATTCAAGAAGGAGTCGAGTGGAGTCAGCAAGCACTGCAGAGAGAAATATCAAATCCCCAAGGCTTGCAATCTCGGTGTCATCTGTACATTGGCATTGGAAACAGTATTTTATGCTCTAGAACAATAATAAAACAAGATAAGTTGCAACACAGCTCAATGGCGTTCGACTCTTTCACAAAGTTAGTTCAAAATCTTCATTGTTCATTCATAAACTTAAAATTTTATTGATACTTTCATTTTGATACTTTTGAAACAATTTCAATCATCTAAACTTCAAAATTTCTGATCATAATCACGTTTCTTACAAAAAATGACCTTAGTATAGCTTCAAGAAAGATTGAAATTGTTTGACCATCTGAAATTATTTCAAAAGCCTAAAAAAACTGGAAATTAAAAAAAAAAAAAAAAAAAATTACTTACATCGAGTAAATTTTTGAATAAACTATAAAAAAAAACTCTTATTGAATACTTGATAATCCTCAGGGCACAGCAGTGCGATCCGAACGATCACCTGGCCGAGTACTACCTGGCGCACGAGTACGCCCTTAACCGTCAGATAACCGAGGCGATGACCCACGTCAAGATAGCTCTGAGCCTGAGGGCCGAACACATTCCGTCGCTGCACTTGCTCGCCCTATTGCTGACCGCCCAGAAGCAGTACACCGAGGCTCTACACCTGATAAACAGCATACTCGAGGAGTACCCGGATAATTTGAACATTCTCTACCTCAAGGCCAACCTGGAACTCAACAGCGTGGGAGGCGAGGAAGCCCTGCTCACCATAAAGCACATGCTTCATTTGTGGAAGACCCTCTACGAGGGTCAGACCAACGTCGACGTCAACGAGCAGACCAGCGAGAAACGCAGCGAAACTAGAAGCGTTTTTCAAATGTACTCCTCGGAAATGTCTGACAAGGATTCCAGTTAGTATTTTTTGATGATCCAAAAATTATCGATTGTACAGAGTTGGCTAGCACTGTGGTGTTGAAAATACTTTTTTTTTTTTTAAATCAAAATTCAAGAAAATTTTTTAATTTCAGATTCGATTCACGCTCAGTCTCTCGCTGCTTCGAAAGTCGAACAAGCGTTGTCGGAAGTGGCCTCGTCTCTAAGTTCTTTCGTTCCTAAACCTGGACCTCAAAGAGCGTGGCTACTTCAGCTGCAAGTTTGGCTACTGCTGGCCGAGGTCTTTCTAGATTTGGATCATCCCAAAGAGGCAACGTCCTGCATCCAAGAAGCTTCCAATATATTCCCCCTCAGTCACCACATCATGCATTCAGTAAGTTTCTTTTTTCTTTTTTCTTTTCAAATGTGAAATCGAAAATTCAAACGTGTTTATTAAAATTTTTTTAGCGAGGTTTACTGCACGAGTATAAGTTAGAGTACGAAGAAGCTAAGCAGTGTTACCAAAATGCGATTGCAATCAACCCGTCACACGTAAAGAGCCTTCAACATTTGGTAAATTCATTAAAAATTCAAACTTTATAAAGTAGGGTTGCCATTAGTCTGAAAAGGCTAGAAAACATGAAAAAACTTGAAATTTTTTTAATTAAAAATTTTCAAAAATAATCTTTTATTAATGGAAAGTCAGGGAAATTTTGAACTAAAAAAATTTAATTGGCAAACCTACGATTAAATATTAAATTATTCAGAAAAAAATAAACATTTTTTAATTGATCAGGGTTTAGTTTATCATTACCTTGGATGGCATAGATTAGCGGAAAAAACATTGAGGGATGCCGCAAAAATAGATCCAATGGCTTACTTGACTTGGTACAATTTGGGAAAAGTTTTGGAATCCCTTGGCGAGTCCGAGGCGGCGAGCGACTGCATGGAAACTGCTTTGGAAGTCGAAATGTGTCATCCAATACTTCCGATCTCATCGATATCGATTACTTTTGAATGAAATAATTTGATATAAATACCATGTAAAAGTATTTAAATTTTCAATCACCGACTTAGAACTTTAAAGGTTTATTGTTGAAACTTATCATTTTAAGTATTACCTATGGATAATGAATTATTTATGTGGTAGATATTTCTATTGTACATAAAACTCGATAGTTGAATGTAATAAAAGTTTAATAAAAGTTATTGTTAACTAAAAAATTTATTAATTTATTTATTCAAAATACATTTATTTTGAATTTTTTCAAAAAAATTTATTCTTTAAATTTTCAATTATTTAAGACTTCATTCTTTCTTTTAATTTTTCGTTTTGGTTGGAATTGTAAAATAAGAAAGAAAATATTTTTTAAATAGATAATAATTTATTTGAAAACAAATTTTATCCATCTTAGTGACTTCTAAAAAAAAATGTTTTGATTCAAAGTTCAAATACATCAAATTTTAAGCAAATCATAGACTTTATTTTATTTTTTTGGATTAATAACAGTAATTGTAACATACAATAGTAATAATAATTATAATAATAATCCTCATACAGGATTTTGTACTCTTAAGTTGTATATGACTAATTATTACATGCAAGTAATTTAATATTTAACAAAATTTACTCTTGGTGCGATTTCAAATATTTCATGATTTAAAGTTAAATTAAAAAATTAAATCAATGAAAATATTCATAAATCAACTTCTAAACAATAATAAAGATTGTGTAGTTCATAAAATTAATATTCTTAATTTGTCTGTACTTAATTACCAACAAATAATTGAGTTATAACTTCGAATAAGAGTATCATGTTTCAATTTTTATCTTAAATTTTTAATGTGATGCTATAAATAATTTACGGTAAAATTAATAAAAAAAATTTTTTTGGAGTTTTTTTTTTTAATTATTTGAACTCTTACAATTAATAAATTCTATGGTTTTATCTTATACATGTAAGTTCTAAAAAATTAATTCTAAATTTATCATCTCTTTTACAAACGAACTATTAAGTTTTATTGTTTCAATCATAATTTCTATTTCACAATTTCTATACTTTTTTTACGCGTTTTTTCTTTTGAATGTTAAAATATAAAAAGATTTTGTGGTACTCAAACGCATTGCGTGCCGAAGAAAATATAAAAAAAATTATCAAATGATTTAGTTCCGCCATGTTAGTCGGAAATATTTCTTTACAATGTTTTTTACAATATTTATAAAAACCAAAAACAAGACTTCTAGCTTATAAGGTACTTCATTCATTCCAATGTTGACAACAACTTATCCTTCACAATTCAAAAATCACAATTTAGTCTTATAAATTTAAGCACCTTCTTACTCTCCACTCAACCTATATTTACAAACATGTACATAAATAAAAAAAAGTAAGCTTAGCAGCACTTTGAAATATTTAATGAATACTTAGCGTATTCTAATAATTAAAAAGGCATTTTAATGTCACCAGTTACAGAGTGTGTGATTTTTTTTTGTAAAAATTTTTCACTACTTACAAGGTTTGTTTGTCAATTTGAGATTTAAATTTTTTTATAAATTAGAATTTTTATACTTAGTTAAAAGTTAACTTCTGGACAAATTTAATTGATTTTGGCTTTTTTGTATATATTATATACATTTATGATAAAAAAAGTAAAGAGGCTATCTTACCACACAATTATTTCCATAAAAAGTATTTTTTTTTTTTTTTTTTTATTATAAAATTGTGAAATTTTTTAAAAGCCAATGACTTTCTAAGTGTTGGTACAAAGTTAAATGAGTTACAGTCATTACATATTTATTATAGTTTTTCTCATTAATTCTAGAAAAAAAAAAAACCTTTACCTACTTATACTTAAAATAAACATTTCGTCAGTGAAAAATTAAGTGTTTACATTTAAAAATTAAAAACAGTAATATTAGATGGTAAATTATAAAGTCAGTATAACAACTCCAAACTATAAAACTTGAATGCTTCTCTAGGTACCTCCAAAATTCCTCCTTTCTCTTCAGAACTAGAATAAAAAATAAATTTTTAAGTAAATTAATATTTTCGTCCATCCCGCACCAAGTTTGAAAAAAAAATTAACGTTTTTTATTTTTTGACAGTTATTAAACTATTATTTTTTTAAAGAATAGCAAAATAAATGAAACACTTTTTTGAAAAAAAAAAAAGTTAAAAAAAGACTAGTAAAATTCAAGCTTTAAGAAAAATTTGGTTAAAAAAGATTCTTAAATAAAGGCTTTTATTTGATACATACTCTTTTCTCGGGATAAAATATTAAGAAATTTTGTCAGTACTCGAGTTGCCTGGAAAATAAAAACCATGCAGGTTGTTTGGCTCTCAAAAGTGATGAATTTTTGAAGGAACAGGATGATGATTTGGTAAAATCACGCATTTCACGTAAAAAAAAATCATTTATTAATTCAAAAGAATTTTAAAATTACTGACAGGATATAAATTTTTTTTCGGTACAAATGATACAAATTTTTACTTTTAATTTCTTTCCTTTTCTTTCTTTCATTTTTTTTGCGAAGATTACAAAAATATTTGATCGTAGTTCATACAAGGATGGTGATTCGACACATTAATTTAATTATTTATAATTTTAATTTTGGTATCATTTGAATGAAAAACTTGTTTAGCATTTAATCGACCGAGCTGAGTTAATCTAACAGCCTTGTTATGAAACTTTCCAATAAATCTTATATCACTGAATGCTTTTCTACAAAACTAATAATAATCATGTATTTACACAGTTGCGAAAAAAAAACTTTTATTTAATCCACTCTATCTACAAAGATTCTTCATCCATTTAAGAGATTAATATTTTTCAGTCTCAAGCAATTATCAAATAATGTTATTAAATCGTCGTCATAACCATTGTTATTGATTTATAGTAAAAATTTTCCTCGCAGGAATAATAATAATAAAAATAATAAAATTTATGTTAATAAGCTACGTTTTTAGGTACAAGTTACAATTATGCTATTTTTAATTAAATTTATTAATTTTTCAATATGAAAAAGAAACAAACAAAAAATAATAATAATAATAATCACAGAATAATACTGGGCTTTTGACTTAACACTCGTAAAAAGTAGTGACCAAATTGAAATAAAATAGCAGTTACAGCGTGAATACTGCGATACAACAACTACTGAGATTTTTCTCGTTGTAGGTGTGGAAAACTGTTAATGTGAATTATAATAAATAATGATAATTATAAAGTGCTTTAGTTCTTTCATTAATCAGGTTTCAATCAGGCCTTTGCGTTAACCTGAAGAAATATGCGAACGTAGCTGTGAATCTTAACGTCAGAGAACCCAGGATAACAAGTCACGATTACAAATCAACCCTGTAAAAGAATTGTGTTTCATGATATTAACGAAAAGTTTTTTCATTTTATCATTTTATAAAACAATAAAAATCTGAAATTTTTGTTTCAATTTTTTAACAAATTTTAATTTACAATAGCTAGAGAAGAAATCTTATGGTTGATAAAATGTTGAAACTCAGTAGCTATAATCTTAAAAAACACAAAATTATTTTTTAAGTTAACCTCAGATGCATTAATTGTAAATTTTTTTTAGTTGCAAGCTGTAAAATGTTCAATTTAAAGTGGTCAGTAAAGTAAAAAATAAATAAAATTATTAAAAAGGAACATTATTATCTTTTTTTTCAAGTCTATTTTATAAAAGAAAAGGCAATTGTTGTTTTTTTTGGGTATAAATTGTCAACTTGAGTTTAAAAACTCGTTTTCATTGGTGTATCCCTTGAGGTGGTTTTCTAACAGAGTTCTGTTGACAATTCAAATAAGTATCGTCTTTTTGTGGTTTCAAAATTATCTTTATTAATTTTTAATTTTTCCAAATAATTAATAAATCTTACCTCGATAAAATTCACGTGCGGGCCGGTGAATTGGTACTGTTGGCTATTAACGAGTCGAACAGCATTCCCTTGGTTTCGGCGAGCTCGAGAGGATCGTTGCCGCTTCGTGGGTTGTTGCACGCGGTCGTTTGCTCGGAGACCGACGCGATCGGAGACGAGGACGTACCCAGGAGTATGTCGTCGTCGAAGTCGAGCAAGCTTGGAACACCGGAGTTGTACGCCATCAGTCGGCCGTTGTTGTTTATCGAATTAACGTCAGCTGTTGATTATGAAATTTTATGTCTTGATCAAGAATGACATTGATTTTTCGATTTAACTATGTGAAGGGTCCAGGGGAGAACTCGATTTTTTTTTTCATTTTTTTGATAAAACTGGTCTCAATCAGCGCGCAAGTGCGCTCAATTTTTAATACACGCCATCAAATTTTTAATTTTGAAAGTAAATATACGATAATTTTTACTTTCAGTTTTTCAAAATAAGGAAGGCCAAAACAATTTTTTTTTCTGAGCTTTTTCTCAATTAACTTGTAATAAATAATAACATATCGTTTGCAACCTGTAACTAACTTCAGATCGACATTTTTGAGGATTATATAGCTTGAAAAAGTCAATTTTATAATAATAAAGATTATCATTTTATTTTACAGAATTTTTCCACAGAAATTTTTTCTATTTTATATAAACTAAATATTCAATTATTCAAAAAATTATTGCAAAAAATTTTTAAAAACAAAGTATTCAACATTTCAAATTCAAATTTTGAATTAAATGTACTCGACCAATCACATCAATTATAAATCGAGGACATTCGATCATCGTTCATCATTATACAAAGGGATATTCAATTATTCAAAAAATTATTGCAAAAAATTTTTAAAAACAAAGTATTCAACATTTCAAATTCAAATTTTGAATTAAATGTACTCGACCAATCACATCAATTATAAATCGAGGACATTCGATCATCGTTCATCATCATTATACAAAGGGATGATGATTTGATGCTTTAGAATCTCAAAAGTTTCAATTTGACTTTTTTCACGATTTGTAAACAAGGATTTATAAATTTTTTAATTAAAACCATTACAAAAGGTTGAAAAACTTATATAAAATACTTTTTGTTTATTTTTTTATAAAATTCAAGACTGATCAATAAAATTTTTTGTAAATTAGTTTAATTAAGGTAATTTTTACGTAATAAAGTATTTTAAGTCAAATTTACCTTTCAAGTGATTATCCTCATCTTTATCTTGGTTTGGGTCCAAATCGGGGTTGACTGGAATTCCGAATGACATCGGATCTTCGGATCCAAAAAGCTAAACGGGTTCAAAAAATTTTTTACTCAATCATAATTTTTGTTGCTAAAATTTGTGCTCCATCATTTGTGAAAATATAAATATTTACAATCGATAGATAAATTTATAACACATATTAATGAACGAGATATTCATGATTTAAAATTTTAAAATTGTTTTATGATTTTTTTTCAACACTATTTAGTATAATCAGTTGTTATATTCAGTTCAAAAAAATAAAAACACATGCATTATATCAAAGGTCTAGATTGGGAAACTCTTAAACTTTAAAAAATTCATAGATTTCGAAAAATATTTTTAAACTGCATCAATTTTTTGTAATTAATTTTATTCATAATTTTTCTTTTTTTACTTCGTGTATTGAACAATTGCATGTATTAATAAAAAAAAATCTTATAAGATGTTTTTAAATCTAAACCTTTTATTTTTTAACGGTAGAATAAACAAAGCCTGAACTAAAGTATAACATTAAAAAATCTGTATGAAAAGAAAAACTGAAAAAAATATTTTTTAATTGAAATTTCGATTTTTTCAAAGAAACCACGCAGATTTCAGTTTTATTTTATTCATCATTATTATTTTTTAATTTTAATTGCTTTTTCAAATATTTACATTTTATTAATAATTTATACATACAAATATTGAAAAATTTTTCAAGACATTTTTTTGTATCCACAATAATAATCATAATCAGAATTTCCAGATTTCAGTACTAGATTAATTGCGACTAAACTCAAAAATAAACGAACAATAAATTTTTGTAATATACTTGCTGAGTTATAATAACTGGTTATTTGCTATTCGAGACATGTACTGTACATAATCTTCGAACCTAGAGTAAAAATTTTTTAAACAACTTTGTTCAACTAATGTTATTAAAGTTGTAACACTAAATGAATTCCGAGTATGCAAACTTTAGAAACATAAACTATAGAATTTTTTTCTTTCAATCGGATTAAATCGTTCAATAAACCTTGGTTGGTTAAAAAAAATTTTACCTTATCTTGTGCACTCTGCAACGTTTGTAAGAAATAGTGTGGAAAGTGAAAAAAAATATTTTTTTCAAGTTCTTGTTTATCATAGTCGGTCTGAAAATAGATTACTCACAAATTGGTACACAAAAATCCATTTAAAAAAATAATAAACTTAAACCAAATTAACAATCGAATTTCAGATTTCACTTTAGTCATTGATGTTTAAATATTAGAAAATACATTTTTTGAATAAAAAAAAAAAAAAAAAACTATGACAATGACAGACGCATGGGTTGCATATTGTTCAATTTCAGACTTCATCTCAAGTGTATAATTAAAAAATTTTAAATTGCAGAACTTGCCGCAATCGTTAATGGTTAATTATTAAAGTTACGTAATAATCGTAAACTTAAATTATAAGATATATTCAAATTGTATTCAAACAATATTTAATCAAAAATTGGGTAACTGATTGATTTTCTTACAACATAATATAGAGCTTTGTTTCTGCTTATAGATAATAAAAAAAAAAAAAAAAAAAAAAAATGTATTTAATTTAATTTCAGACAAACTCAATAATTAAAAAAAGTAAGTGCAGTTAAAAAATAAATGGATATTAAAAAATAAAAAACCAGTTGATGCAAAAATAAATAAAAAAGCAGAATTAAATAAGCTTAATGCAGTAATTAAAAATTGTTTAATGTAATTACTTGGTTAGTCTTAATTGAATTTATGCAACCTTGAACGTGAATTCGGATTTTTGGTAATTCATAAAATAGAATTAAAAAAATTAAAAAAAAAAAAGTATTACTCACCCCTAAAAGAGTATTAGCGTCGATGCTGTAGCCTTCACCGCGCAAAATTTCACGGAGATTCTCAAGCTCCGATTGCATCGTGTCGAGATGATTGTCGACTTCGTCCCTACATCAAATGATTTAAAAGCAGTTATTTATGGATAAAAATCATTTTCGCCAACGTAAATGCAACCCCAATCGTATAGAAAAAAATTATTATTATTTTTTTTTCCCTCCCCACCAAAGGTTATCACTGCGGATGATTTTAATTTTTGAATTTTAAATACATTTATTCGATTGATAAAAGCATAGCTTGTAAGTTTTCAATGTAGAAATTTGTAACTGACAGTGACCTTTTTTTATTTTTTATTTTCGTTACAACTACACAATTGGGATTTCCAAAACGTACAACTGCAAAAGAAATTAATTTCAAAAACAAGAGAGAACCATTAAATCGTTTTTTGTGAGGTCACTAAAGTTTAATTACTTGAATCACAGTCTTTTTTCAGAAAAGTAATATTTTTCATTTTTCATTAAATAAAATTAATAAATTATGATTAAAAAAAAAAAAATGAATATTCAAATCAATTCCTTGCTTACGTATGAAGAGCATCGATATTTATAAAATTTATAAATGCGAGCATCATAGTTTACCAATAACTTCAACTCATTCACGAAAACAACATAAATTTGAAGAGAATATTTAGTGTTACCAAATCGAACGTAGATTCCTGCTGATAAATCGTAGAAATTGCAATTGTTCAAATCGACTCCTAAAATGACTTTCAATAAATACAGATAAATTGAAATTTTTTATGCTATGAAGTTGTTTTATTATAAAATTCTAAAATAGAGAACACAAATGACTAATTTGTAAAAAATTTTGTGTCACTAGTGTATAAATAATAGTGAATTTTCAGTACGTAACTATTTAGAAATTTTTAAAGTTAAAACTTTAGAGTAAAAAGAATTTTTTTTTAATTTTTATTTTGAACTCATGCCAAAACGCTTGACCTGAAACGTCACCTTGAAAAAATCATGTAGTTGATCAAGCTGACGTCACACGTCAAGGTATTCGGAGGAAATTCAAAATAAACCATGTAGAAGAAATTCGTTTTTTAGTAAATTTAACATTCAAAATCCTCAATACAGACTAAAATTCACTATTGACCATACACTTTAAATACAAAAATTTATAAAATTTTTTTATTTTTTCGTGTTCTCTGATGCAAGAAAAAAAAAGTTTTGCGGATCTCTGTTTAACATTTTCAACCAAGACAATAGTTTCGATAAGCAAACTTAGTTTCAGGGATTTTTTTTTTTTAATTTTGCAGAAGATTGTAATCAATCGATTGAAAATTTCGTTAGAAAGATTTGAACAAGACTTTGTTAGGTACCACAAAATTAACGTCATAAATTTGCCAATTAATGAAGTAAAAATACAGATAACTCGACAAAATAATCCTGCAAAGAACTTGAGCAATAAAAAAAATATTTGAACCTTTTAATAAATGTTTATGCATCTGATCTTTCGATCTTAATGCAAAATCTCTTTCAAATTGAAGTAGGCAACCTCCGGATTTTTTAAATAAGAAAAAGTGTAATAATTTGAAATTTTTCATACATCTCATTGCATCTGATCTATCGATCTTAATGCAAAATATTTTTCAAATTGAAGTAGGCAGACTTATTTCGTTAACTAAGCAAAAGTATTATTTGAAGTAAGTAACAAAATTTTAAAAATACTAACGAACGAAAAATTCTTCAGGAAAACACCTGCAATGATCCCAATTGACTCAACCTACATGCTTCAAATCAATATTTTTTTTTAACAATAGTAAACGTGAAATTCGGTCTTGTATGTAAAAATCATATCAACAAACTGGATTAAACGCAGATTATTGTGTAAGAAAAAAACTCGATGTGATTTAATCGTTACAAAAATTCCTGACTTTGCAATCCCTAGGACATTACACCGTTACAACTTTTTTAAAATCCCGCGAAAAATTTCAACGGAAATTCAATAAAAACAATTGTATGAAATTAATAGTAGGATTTTCGAAAAGTGAGAACGATATAATTTCGTCGGTTGCAGTTTTTTAAAAAGTAAATACAATTTTTCAATTTAAAATTCTAAGGATTACGATGTCTTGAGAAAAAAAGTTAAATTTGAGCCAAGCTGACGTTAAAAATCCTTTACCCTTGTAAAGAAATGTTAGTTGATGATTGCAAGGATGAGTAAACAAAATAGTCGAGTCGAGTTATTTAAATACAGATAGATAAAAAAAGGTACGGCCAAAGTTTTAGTAAAAAACAAGAAATTCAATTAAAAATAAAGTTATCATCTGCTCTATCCAAACTCAAAAGAAACTTCAATTTTTATCAATTTATTTACTCTGCACCTATTAAATAATTGCAAAAATAAAGAAAAATCGTTACTTTGTAAAGTTAATTGTGATCATAACCATCACCGTGCAAATAGCGTTCACCCAAAAGTATTTATTAAGAATGCAATGTAAGCATCTACTTTCCTAGAAAAATAATTTAAAACAATCTCATTACCCAAATCTTACAGTAAACTTTTATTTTGCCGTACCTCAAACTTTGATCCGAAATTCGACTCGCTTAAAAGCAGGAGAATGTCAAAGCATCGTGCACGTAATGATTATTTAAAAAAAAATAATAATAATAAATATTGAAAAGAATGAAATACCACCTCTGTGATTCACAATAAAAAGACATAATAAGACACAATAGTAAAATCTCACTATCGACGACACGACAGAACCCCTGAGAACGTCGTTGACTCTGTCTCGTTCTTGTTCTCATATCAGTCTGTGACTTACATCGAATCTAACCTGTAGTTGCAGCTTTCCTGCATGCTACCGGCGTTGTTAACGCAGCTCAGGGTCATGTTGTTCTGCTGCTGATTTTGCTGTTGTTGCCTGGTGTCGATCTGATTGGCCGACTCGTTGGAGGCCGGCCTGAAGTCGAAGGTACCGAAGTTACCCCCGATTCCGTCGAGGCTGTTGTCACCGCCTCCTGGACTGCTGCCGCTCGCGCTCGACGACGATGCTACGTTCTCTACCTCCTGGTTGTTGTCTACGTCCTCTATTTCCGGTACTATCAGTATGTTCTCGAGCTTTATTAGGGAATCGTCCTTCGACTGCCTGGAGTCCTCGGAATCTACGTCACCCTGATAAATAACATTGGATTACACCAGCTGTTTGAAAACAGTGCTAAGAACAACGCAAATACTCTGCTATCTGTAGGCCTTGATTTTTAATTATTTTACATTATTTTAAATGAACCAATCTAAATTATCATTGTACTACCAAAATTTCTTCTAAGTCAAACAAGGCCTATAAATAAATAAACCAATTAACCTGGTCAGTGTTCTTCATGTTGGCCGCCATGGCCGCAAGCTTCGAGCTTCGGACCGTGGCTACTGGTATCGCTGGCTTTGGCTGCTGTTGCGGCTTGCTGGTTGACGCCACGGATCGTCTCGGGACGGGTATTACTGATGAGGTGTTTGATCCTGGTTGGTGTTGCAGCAAGG
This sequence comes from Encarsia formosa, assembly GCA_038277355.1. Lineage (NCBI taxonomy): Eukaryota > Metazoa > Arthropoda > Insecta > Hymenoptera > Aphelinidae > Encarsia > Encarsia formosa. Next base: position 2,546,637 of record CM076187.1, read on the forward strand.
ACATCGCTTGGAGCTTACGAGGCGGAGCGTCGAGCATCAGAGTTTCTTCTCTAAGAACATGAAAAAAAAAAAAAAAAGTTATTTTAGTAATCTTACTGGAGTATATTTATTTTAAATAATTTTACTGTTTTGTGATTTTTCACTCTAATGGTGATTTAATCGAGGATTTAATTAAAAATATTCAGGGTTTGTGCCAACATGATAAAAATGAAATACCTTGACTTTTTCAAGCTAATTTTTCATCTTTTAAAGATAATTTAAGCTATAATACATCAATGTAGTAAAATAATTTATTTTAAAACATTCAAGATTTTTATGGTTGTTCCTAAATATTAAATTTTGTAAAACCAAGGCGCGAAGTTTTTTTAAAATTACAACTAAAAACTTACAACACATCATGTCGTAAAATTTTTTTTTAAACATTCAGGATTTTTATTTTTGGACATAATTATAGAGCCAATTTTTTTTGCGAATCATGTCTAAAAATTACAAAAAAAATTTCAAAAATTTTACATTTTTCCGTTTTATAAAAAAAAAAAAAAAAAAAAAATTTTAGAATTATGAGACAAACTTCCTAAGAATTTGAGCTTTTCCAAAATTTTCTGATTTTATAAGTTGAGTATGTACAACCCCAAATATTTCTGTGAAACTTTTTTTTTACCTCATAATTACTTCAAGCCATTTACTCCAAAGAAAAGAATTAATTTAATTAAAATCTACAAAATATGATGAAACGAAAATTTCACATTAATTTTGTATGATTACACAAACCAAGTTTGAACTTTTTTATTCCAAACTTGTTAAAAATATTAAAACAGTAATTAATCTATAATAATACATGAAAAATGCACATGCAATTATATAAAGAAAGTAACTTTCTCAAAATAAATTCTCAACATCGACTTCAGTGATGATCAACGTTCTAAAAATCCATTTTTAATGAGCATAAGATTACAATGATATTTATGGTTGAGAATAGTTTTTGATGAACTTTTTTTTTCAGTAGATAGAAAGAACACATGAACACAGTACATAAAAATAAGGAAAGAATAAAAGTGCGAATTACTATACAAAAGAAACTTCATTAATCTACTTAAATTTGAACCTTGAAACTAAAAAAAAAAAAAAGACACAATAAAAATTTAAGCAAAAAATTATACCAAATTATTAATTATTACTTATACAGTGTAAATTATAAAAAAAAAATTTTTTCATTTAACTATCTAAATCAAACCAAAGTATTTGAGAAATTAAAAATAAGTTTTAAATAATAGTATTATAAATTTCACAAGGCACCAACACCAATCACATAACTATGATGATAATGAAATGTTAACCTTGCTTCTTCTCCATTTTTCGAAGCCGGAATCAAAATTTTGACTGGCACTTTATTTTTCCTCCTGGTAAACGTTCAAACCGTAATTTTTAATAAAATAAATATGTACTGATAAATGAATTTTGTTAATATTCAGCAGACCATACTAAATTTAAATCACACCCTTATTAACTTCAGTTTAATCAAATTTCATTTCAAGTTCTTTTATGTGTAATTCACACCAACAGGTAGTTATGATAGTGTTCATAATGGTTAAAAAAATGTAGTTTTACAATGACATTTTTGAAGATACAAAAATTCAATGTACACATTACAAACAATGCAGCATGTTAGTTTCATTAATTTAATAATAATGGGGTGATAATAAATGTAAAACTTTTGAATTGTTTTTTCCACTGTCAATTTTTTTCAAATCTTATGAACTTACCCCTTTTTCTTTCCCTTGGATCGTTTCCTTGAGTTGTGGATGGTTGTACATTCTTGGGTTGGTTCATGGACGTAGTATTCAGCCATGTGGTCGTCAGGTATACTCTGATGATCAGGACTTTCAATAGTTGGAAACTGTTCATTATCCAGCATCCTGCTCAGAAAATTATTAATATTTTGTTATTTGTTTTAAGAACATATAATACATACACAAAAGCATTATTAATCATTTAAGAATGGCTAATCTGGTAAATTATAATACCAAACATTGTATTGGAAATTTAGATAAACATTATTATGCAATTCTTAGTAGAAAAAATATATCGTACTTGATCAATCTATTAAACTCATACAAAGAAAAAAAATCATCAAAAGCTTGAACATACTCAGCCACAATGTAATCTGATGAGTCCAAATCAGGATCCTCAGAGTCTAACTCGTGTATAGCAGGACCAGATGGTGACTGCTGCACTTTTGATATTTTGTTTTGCCTCAGAAGCCTATTTGAGTCGTCAATCATAAGAGGAAATCTACGTTTCATAGACAACCCACCGGTGCTGTTTGACTGCACAAGGGCTATGAAAAAGCGAATCAATTTGTCCACGACCTTTGACTGAGTGTGATGTTTCTGTCTCAGAACTGCAAGTTCCCTCCACAGTGCTTCGTTTTCACGCTTCATGTTAACTAATTTAGAGTCAAGCTGCTCTTGACGTCCTCTCATGCTTCTTACTTCGGTCAGCATTCTGTTCATCAGTTCAGGCTTTATTGGGGTTTGGGATGGATCTTGGGTTTTGTTGGATGCAATCTACAAAATATAAACAATACATTCTCTATTATTATGAATGTTCACATTTTTTGGGATTATCATTTACTCAAATTTTTTACTCTATTATTGTTAATTCTATTATTTTAAGTGTGTAGTGTACCTTTCTTTTGATGTGATCTAAAAGATAAGGATGATCTTTGCAAAAATATTGATGGGCAAATTCCATTTCGTCCTTGTCACACTTCAGACCTCCAAGTTCCACAGAGACTTTTTTGTGAAAACCATCTGAAAAATTTAACAAATAAGGATGATTAATACTTTGAAGATTACTTAGAAAAAAAAAAAGGTTTGAAATAATTACACATGTTCAATTGACGAACAAAGCTGGCCATGTTATTATGCTTGTAATAATGAGGTAATAACTCTCTTGCAAATTTAGCTTGATTTCTTATGTAGAAACTTCTTCCAGTCTGTAAATATAAAATAATAGTTGAAAGTAATTAAAAATCATTTTCAAAATTTTTATTTTTCAGTTTGCATAAAAATTACACTTCAGCATTGTTTAAAAAAATTCAATGTTATGTAAGAATTGATCTCTGAATCAGCTACAGTGAACTACATTAATTTTAATTATCAAATCAAGTGTAATTCCAATGTCACTGAATTCTCTCATAAGTTTGATAAAATATTTTTTACTTTCAAAGCAGCATAGTGATAGAGTCACGTTATCCTGACGGATCATAAAATAGTACACAAAATAAGATCATATTCGCGATTTTTTTTTTACTCTTGCTCTAATCTCAATTGCTGCTAGGTGCCAACGACCTGCTGCTGCGACTTCACTCTCTTTGCAAGGCTACGCTAAACAAAAAAATCGATGCTCTTTTTTTTTTGCGTTTGGAAACAATTTGTTCATAAAAACATTCAGACATATGGAGCCTCGGGTAAACATAGGGAACAACATTTGACGATTTGACGTAAACGTTGTTATACGTTTGTAAACCGAGCACGAGTAAGCGACCTCACGACCCGCGTAACGTTAAGTGTCGCTATCTTGTACACTGGTAAATAATTGTGGGGTTTCGTAATTGACGTAAAAGTTTATTTTAAAATAAATACATTTTTTTTTTTTTTTTTCAATGTTTTAGGTTTTTGTTGGTTATGAATGTTTCCCAAAAAACAAAACGTAGAGCGACGTAAATAATAAACAATCTATCCGTAGGTATGGTCAAATCATAAAATATAAATTAGAAAAAAAAAAAAAAAAAAAAATGAAAAAATCAGCAGCAGCAGCAGCAGGCAAGAACAAGAGATATATCGATTGAGGTTAGGGTGATTTGTGATAAAAACGTAGTAGAAACGTAAGGAACTAACCGGTGACCAGCATATGAGGTCGTCGGTCTCCGGGTCCTCGACGAGCCTCCATAGTTTACCCAGGAAGGCTGGCACGCTGGTGCCCATTTCGGTGACAGTGTGCATGTCTATCTCTATATCCTCCTTCTCTGCACTGGCAGCAGGAGGTACAGCCGCTGCTACGGCGACCTGCTTGCCCTGCCTGCTTCGCAGCAGTTTGACGTTTTTTTTTATATCTTCTAGCGATAAAACGATAACTAACGAACTTATTTATTGTTTTGATGCAGAATTTGTTGGTATTTTACACGTAGGGGACCTTTTTTTTATGCACAGCACTCACATCTTTCACTTGCGACGGAGGACTTGCAGCGCAATAATGGCTGACTCGGACTGAGCCTCTGTTACTCGCGAATCGCGAATGCCCATGCGCATGCGCTGACTGGCTCAGCTGCTCAGGGGAATAGCATTAACAGCGGTGATAGCGACAGGTTGTTGATTTTCACCTTTTTCCGCGGGTTTTCTTTTTTTTTTATCTTCGATGATTGGTTTCAGTTTAGGTTTGTTACATGCGGACGCGAATTCTGGTCCTTGGGTGTGGAAGACCGAACGAGAGTACGAGATCAAAGTCAATTTATTCTTCATTTTTTCGATTTTTTTTTTTTTATATAAAAAAATGAGATATAAATAGATAGATGTGGGCTTATTTTTAGTAGCGGCTCGAAAAAGCGTACATGATACGCAACATTCAGGTTTTATTCTCCCGCAACATTGTCGGCAGATTAAAATATTCACGATACGCGCGAGCCCGACGGATGAAAGTTCCTACTATATACATAAGTACTTACATATATGTATATCTTTGGTAGTTACCGCAAAAATTGATTGGGCCGTAGGCGTGTGAAATAATTTAAAAGCGACTGAGATCGAGATGTTGGTTTGATTCGTCATGAATTTTTTTTTCAATTATTTACAACAATTACAAAAATTTATTTGTGATTGATTTTGTATAAAAAATAAGATAATAATGTCCGAAGGGTTTTTTTCTCTGCTCTACACTTTATACGACAAATGTGGTCTAAATATTTTTTAATAGTATATTACACACCGGGCGCTGGAAAAGTATTGGCCAGCCCTAGCAAACCCAAATTGACGCCCGAGCCGAAGGCGAGGGTGGCAAAGGTTTGCTAGGGGTTGGCTAATACTTTTCCTGCGTTGTGTGTAATGTTTTTTTCATTACGACGGGAGGAAAACCCAAAGTCCCGCTCCGATCCGGGGAGGGAATTTGGTGTTTTCGTCCCGGAGGTATGAAAAATAATTTTGAAGTACTTATTATTCACTCCATGACTTTCATAAGTGTTTTATTTTTAGTTATTTAAATTATCTTTTTAAAACTCTTTCGTATAATCTAAATTATCTAAAAAAAAAATATTTTTTATTAATACTTGTATAGATACACATTCAATGATTAGTAATATTAGTTTTCTGAAACTATAAAAACTTTTTTTAAACTAATGCCTAAACAATCATAAAAAAATGAAACAATTTTGCAGATAATTATTGCTCCCGTTCTATTTTTGCTAACTACTCAATAACTTTCTCATTTACGTGGGGTTTTAATGAGTCAACTAATTGTTAGCGACCTTGAAATCCTAAAATTATATAATTAAATGACTTTTTTTGTCTCGGAGCTCGTTGATTGTTCTTCAAAATTACGCAATTAATTTAAACAAGTTATGAACGAGTATTTTTTAATTCTAATGATGTAACTGTGTACAACACACAATGGAAACGATCAAATTGGAACAATGGATGAAGAATCCGTAACTGTTTTTTTACCAATCGATCTTTTTTCTAATCTGAACCGTTAGAAATTGACAATCCGAGTCTTCGGATTTTCAGTTATGCTTAAGAAACTAAATGCATCAACATTGAGAGATACAGCATTTATTGTTTATACGGATCTTGATTACCAAAAATAATCATGGAAAACTGGTAAATTTCATTAATTCTCAGTCTTAAAAAATCAGCTGGAGTATTAAAAATTTGTAAAGAAAATAATTGATTTTAATTGACAGTTGAGATTTAATTAAGAAATTTTTATTTATTTAACTAAACATAAGTGACTATAGTTTTGTAATTGAGCTTGATTATTATCGTAAAGAAATAAATTTTTTCTTTTCAATTTAGCACGGTAAAAGTAAGCTATGAACGGAGCACGTGGAAATTTTGGGAAAAGAGAAGATACGTGGTCGCGACCCTCGCGTTCTTCGGATTCTTCATGTCCTACGTCCTCAGGGTGAACCTGAGCATCGCCATCGTCAAAATGACATCGAACTACACCGACAAGGATGAAAGTAACAACACCATCTTCAAGGCGAGTAGGATTATTCGAATTTTTTTTATTATCGTTTACTCAATACTCATTAATTTTGTTTATAAAAAAAAAAAAAAAAAAAATTTTTAAATACATGTTTTTTAAAAAAAATTGAATTTTGCTAGGTGGAGTTTTAAAACTAACCGATAATTTTTTTTTTTTTTTATGAATTGACAAGTCGAGACGTGGCTCGAACTCAGGCCCGCCGGTATACAAGTAATGGGACTTACTTACTGAGCCATTAAACCTGTATTTGTTGTACAGATCTGAGAGCCACAATTGAATACTTTGTAAAATCAGTTAAAACTAAATATTCTCGCAAAGTTGCGCTCTTTTATTTCATTGATATAAAAATTTTTTTGCCTAGCAAAGAGTGACCGCTAAAATCAACAAATTTAATCCCATTTACTTACATATTTGTTAGAATCGTGAATTTCTATGAGTTTTTTTATACTTTCCTCTTAGAATTTTTCTCATAATACGATAGTATTTTTTTGTTTTATCAAAATTAAACTTTTCACCGGTAATATCTCTGCAAAAAAAAAGTTTTCCTTCTTTACGGGGAGTCATTTTATACAAAAAAAAACTGTAATCTTCACCTAAATTAAATTAAATTTCGTTTAGTATTTTTCAGTAAAGTAAATTAATTTATTTACAGACCAGAGAATTCGATTGGGACTCGAGGCTGCAGGGCCTGGTCTTGAGTTCCTTCTTCTACGGCTACATGAGCACCCAACTTCTGGGAGGCTGGCTGGCCTCGAGGATAGGCGGAAAAAGGGTCTTCGGCTTCGGAATCGCCGTCACCTCGATTTTCACCATACTCACACCGCCCATAACCAGATACAGCGTTTACCTGCTCATAGCTGCTAGAGTTTTGGAAGGAATCGGAGAGGTTTTTTATCATTGCACACTTATCGATTTAATTTTTTATGGGGTTCTTCGAATAATTGGATTTTTTAAAACTTCGCGCTTTTTTTTACGCTTCTGTGAGTTTTCGTTTTTATCTCTAAAAAAAAAAAAAAAAAAAAAAAAATTGAAATTTCAGTAAAAATTGAATAATTTCAAATTTGAACTCAGTTCAGTATTTTTAAACCCAAAAATAAACAGTAAATGTAAAAAAAATTTCTGTGAGTATGATAACAAGACCATTTTTACTTGAAATTTTTTTAAAAATACGTAAATAAAGAGTCTTTTTTACTTCCTAGAGCATAAAAGAAGACTAAATTTTAAATATTGCCCAGACTACGCAGATTGCCTTGAAATTTTTTTTTTCCAGTTGATTCTTATGCAGGAAAACCAGTTTTTCGGTGTATTCTTTTATTCACCTTTTCATCACTTCTCATTTTATTAATATATAAATCTTATACATAAAAAATTGAGAAAAACGGATGAGCATTTTCATTCATCCAGCCAAAGAGTTCACAATAATTTTTTATTTGACACTCAAAAGTCCCGAAAATGATTTATACTGAAATATAGTATCTTGGAAGTTTGAAAACATACATAGCATTTTACGTAGCACGATACCTAACAGTGCATGTTTTTTCAGTGAATTCGCTATTAATTTAGCCAATTCCATGATAGTGTCTTTTGGGAATTAAATAATGAGATAAAAAAACTAAAAAGACTAAAATTTCTTAACAATCATGTATGTATGTACATATACAAACATGAAAAAGTAATGTTTGAGTCTCAAGTTCAGGAATTAAAAATATTTAAGAACCTAAATATTCTCATAGAATTTTTTTAAGAACTCTAACATAAGATTCAAGATATATCATACACGAGGCGTTGGTTGCAACAAGGTTTTAATGGGATTCTTATGTACTTAGTCCCTTGTTGCATAGTACAACATGTATAAATCTTTTGAGAGAATATAAAAAAAAAAACCGGATTGTAGTATATGGGCAGATAAATTTTGTCAGGCTATCATGTGAAAAACGAGCTTTTTTAAAGTTCAAACCTTAACGATTGTTGAAATACTTATTGAACATTTGAATAAATAAATAAAAACTTGTGTCTCAAGGGCGTGACGTACCCGTGCATCCACGCGATATGGTCAAACTGGGCGCCGCCGCTGGAGCGCTCGAGGCTCGCGACCCTGGCGTTCTCGGGTAGCTTCGCCGGTACGGTCTTCGCCATGCCCGTTTGCGGCCTCATGGTGGAGAGGCTCGGCTGGCCGAGCGTGTTCTACACCTTCGGGATCCTGGGACTCGTCTGGTACCTCTCCTGGAGCGTCGTCGTCAAGGACCGCCCTAGAGAGGACCCGCACATCGGCGAGCTAGAGCTGGCCTACATCGAGCGCACCCTCGGCGTTGATTCCAAGCAGAAGGTACCTTTTTTTTTATATCAGAATCACAAGTCTGCCCTATGGGAAACAGATTTTCATGAAACTCATTTTTCATTTTGCGCCAATCATATTCTTTGTACCGGTCATCCATGATTTTGAATTTAAAAAAGTTACCCAGGAGGACAGGAGGTAAAACTAATTCCGAATTTTCAGAAAATATCGCATCCGTGGAGAGCCATGCTAACGTCGCCGGCCGTATGGGCCATAGCCTCGGCACACTTCAGTGAAAACTGGGGTTTTTACACCATGCTGACTCAGCTACCTACGTTCATGAACGGTAAATTTAATCAACAAATTTTTGATTCTTTATAATTTTTTATAATTTTAAATGATATTTCAGTTTTTCTATAAATAAATTAACTAAGTCGGCCTATACTTGAAACAATGATTTTTGGCTCTAGGAAGTAAACTAAACAATTTCTTCAGGGAACAAAGTTTGTTACATACAAGTCAAAATGACTTGGTCATAAAAGCTCACTTTTCTCCTTTGTTTTTTTCCCACGAAAAGACCTCAATATTGTCAAATCTGTCGTTTCTGGTGACGAAAATTCATTAAAAAAAATAAAACAAATAAACAAATCAATGGGATGATTTGAAAGTCAAAGTTTTCACCCTTTAGTTCGAAAAGAGCGATTTTTATTATTTTTACAACTATTATAACCCAAGGTAGAAAAACAAAGTCCTTCCTTTTCTCTCTAGTCCGATAATATTGTTTTTCCAGAATCCTCAAACTTACTTTTCTACCTAGTCCTGTAATAATTGTCTTTCCAGACGCTTTCAACTTCAAGCTGGAGAAAACCGGTATATTTTCCGGTCTCCCGTACCTGGTGATGGCCCTGGTGCTGCAGATTTCGGGCCACCTGGCCGACTGTCTACGCTCGAGGAAGATTTTGAGCACCACCCAGGTGCGAAAGATCTTCAACTGCGGCGCCTTCGTGAGCCAAGCCGTCTTCATGGGTCTCACCGCGTACCTCATAACACCAAACACGGCTACTTTGTTCATCACCGTGGCCATTGGACTCGGAGGCTTCGCTTGGTCTGGCTTCAGGTAAAGTTCGTACAAGTCGCTCAAAAAAACTCTTTTGTTTTTGTGTGTATTTATCAAATAAAAAAGAAATAAGTAAATTGTTTCAGTAAAGGTAAAAAATTTAGTGGAATACAAGTTTTTAGTACGGTCAAACCTCGGATATTCGAAGTTCCAGTTTTTCATAAGTTTGCACCTCGATAATTCAAAGTTTTTTCTGACTTACTTGCACTTCGAATAATCTAGTTTTGACTATGAATGTTTTTAATCAAATAAAATATAATTATTTTTGGTAAGTTTTTTAACTTTAACTTGCAGCGTTAACTATCTTGACATAGCGCCGAGGCACGCGAGTGTGCTTATGGGAATTGGCAACACCTTCGCCACTCTACCTGGCATCTTAAGTCCCATCATAACTGGATATCTAGTTCAGGATAAGGTTGGGGAATTTTTTTTTTTTTTTTTTTTAATTACCAAGTTTTTTTAGTCATACAGTGAAACCTCAATAATTCGAATTACTAAGGATATCGGAAAAAACTTTGAGTTGACGAAAATTCGAAAAAACGAGGTATAAATTAAAAAAAAAATTTTTGAAAAGCCGAGCACTCGAGTTTGAATTATCGAAATATCAAAGTTCAAACTATCGAGGTTTCACTGTGTTTATATTTGAAATCTTATAAAACTAATTTTTCGGTTGAAGTTTTAATTTTCAACTCTAAGTAGTGGTATTACTATTATTATTACTAATTTTACTAATTTCTAAGAAGACAACTTATTATAAAACATTAATTCATTTATTCTTTAATAAAAAAAATAAATAACAAATAACATATGGAAAAAAGCGTGCAATGAGATTTAGTTACGTTCGCTAACGTTGTTCTGTAACGTAATTTTACAGTTATTTATCAATGATTAGATAAAACCAAATAATATCAGGCAATAAATTTTCTGATTCAGATTATTTTTCAAAATTATTCCAAAGTCGAATTAACTAAATTGAGCAAACGTACTTAAAACGTATCGCATTTCACTAATGTTTATTTTTTTTTTTATTTTACGTTAGAGTTTTATCTACAATAGCAAAGATGACGACTCTTCAGAATTTTTTTTTCCTAAGAATTCTCGATTATTAATGAATTTCAAGATTTTTAAAATAATTTTTTTATCAAAACTACCAAAGGAAAATTTCTTGATTTAAAAAGTATTAACGTTATCACTTTCAAATTACCTGGTCCGTATATCTGTATACATGAATATTTCGGAAAATTTCAAAGTATAATTACTCTAATCTATAATTTTCATTCAAGTATTTTTCTCAAATAAAAAATACTTGTTGATGATTTTTTGAATGCATGAAAATAAATGATTTAGTTTGTTTGACTTCATTAGATAGTAGATCCAAAAATAATCGACACATATTTTTTCTTTCTAAAAAACTTCACAAGTTAATGGGAAATTTCCAAAGTAATCATATATACGTAAATGTACAAATTTTCAAAAAATTTGTACTAATAAAAAAAAATTCATTAAAATTCATTAAAAATCGAGAACTTGCAGAAAAAAAAATTAGTAATTTAGCATCTTCCCTGTTAACCAACAAAATGCTAGTTAGAATGAAAATTACTAAACTAGTTAATTACGCTGCTAAAGTAACCATTAATAAAAAATTAAATTCCACGCAGACGGTGGACGAGTGGAGGGCAGTTTTTCTGATAACGAGCTTCGTGTATATCGCCGGTGCCATTGTTTACGGAACGCTCGCTTCGGGTGAAAAGCAAAGCTGGGCTGTTGAAAGAAACAATCTGGAGGAAGAAAAAACTCACTACGACGAGCAACTATGACCCACTGCATTGATGTACAAAAGTAATTACTAAGGTTTTCATTTTAGGTTTCAAATCTAAGTTTATTACCAGCTATTTACACGCTAAACTATGTATATGTACAAAAAAACTTGTATCTTAGACTAACTAACTAACTACAGGACGGTTTTTTTATCGATCGAACAAATCACAATGTGATTGATTGATTAGCGATTGAATGATTGCTTAATAAATTTTTCTTTTTTTCTTTTTTTTAGTTTTTTTACATTTGTTTGAAGCTCAAGCTTTTGGCGCGTTACTGTAACTTTTTTTTATTTTTAACATTTTAACATAAATTGAACGAATATGATTGTCAATAAAGTTCTGGAAAAAAGCTTGTAACATATTTACACTTGTATACCTAACTTATCACGTCATTTTGTATCTTCATGGCTCACGATCTATAAAAACTGATGGTAAAGCCACTCTAAAATTTAAACAATATATTCTAATTTTTTTTTTTTAGCGTACCCAACGACCGACACCTTTGAGGTTGACCCGGCCATAATAAAAATTTTTTTTCATTTTCTTTTGAAAATTTAAAAACTAGCTGGTAAACCAGTTTTATTTTTATTATCAGCTTAAAACCCTTAAATAAAGTTTGAATTTTATTCGATATTGGCCTACTTAACAAAGATTGTTTTCAAAATCAATAAATAATCGAAACACGTTATCTAGTTTTATTATTCAGACCAGTGTGAATTTTAGAAAAGATTGAAACACTTGATAATGTGTTTGTATTATTTATTAATTTTAAATAAATTTATAAATTAAATATATAAACACCCAAGAAGTTAATTTGTTAAAGAATTTTAACAACAGGTAGATACTATTGAATGAACAAATAATAAATAGTTGAGCTACCTAGTTTACCAACTAAACTGTCAGTTTCTATCTGAATAAAAAAAATTGAGTAAAATATGGTACATACCACCCAAGTAATATAAAAAATATTAAAAGTAAAATCACGCGTTACCCATGGCTTTTTGTTCGTTCCACACCCTCAAAAGCTCACTCGAGTCGTCATAACCATGGGAACTGATAACATACTTGTAGTTAAACTTAGTGTAGTCTTTCTTGTAGAAGTGAAACTCTTCGCAGTGGAAGGGCTCGATGTCGACTTTCTTGGCGACCAGACCCAAGTAAATGTCGTCGAATTTGAAATGCTTGGTGTACATGCTGCCGTAGTACATGTCCACGAGTGCTTCCCTCGACAAAATGTAAGCTCCGGCGGTTACGTAAGGGGGCCACAGGTGATAGGGATACTCCTTCAGGGAGACGTACCACTTTGAACTTTTGTGACGGTGGGGAGACGACACGAACACGAAGCCGGCGAAGAGTCTCACGCTTTCGGGCAGCTCGAAGTCGAAGGCTTGACGCTTCGTTCTGCTTGAGTTCAGATTTTGAGGAGACGCTCTTTTGTATCGGTTTTTCAAGTGCTCCAGGTCCTCTGAAAAATTTTAATTTAATGTTACTTTTAATACATTACAAGGTAAAATTTTTTAAATATTTTTTAGGAGCTTTTTTGGCTCAGAATTAAAATTTTTCAAAAAAAACTTACTGAATTTTATAGCGTCTTTCAAGTAATCCGGATACAAAGCAGGATTTTTCAAAAATCTTAATACATTTTTCACAGACACGTACATGTCATCATCAACAAACATGTAAAATTTTGAGTTTGAACAGTACTTGAAGGCCCACTTAAATCCCATCATTGTCTTTATGGTGTTGTTGTAATAAGAGTCCAAAAAGTCAGCTTGAACAATATCCTGGTACTTCATTGCCTCTGTATTGACTCTAGTTCTAAGTTCATCGTCATCAAAGTGCTTACCAAGCAAAAAAATTATTTTGACGGGTACATCTGAAAATCTTTTCTCAAATCCCCAGGAGTGTCTGATGGCTATTCTTCTGTGAAAATGTTCAACAGCAGATTTTACTAAAATAACAACTCGAAATGCTCTCACACCTGGTTCCATGCACTTATCTGCAAGATCATAGGTAAAAGTATAATTGTAAACATTTATTGGTGGCAAGCTGGGCTTTTTATTCTGTCTCAATGCAGTTATGTATTCGTGAATGTCTCCTTCATGGGGATATGAAAAACTTTCATCGTAGGAGGTCTCAAACATGTGAGTGAAGACACCAAAGAAATCTAAAGCAAATATTGTGCAGAATCCAAAGCAAATGTGTTTCAGTTTTACTTTGGACAACAGCTTCAGACACTTGGAAAAAACTGGCCTGAGTAAACAGTACATACTGAAGATTTGGGTTTACTTGTTTTTTACAGTAAAATTTTAACAGAAAAATTATACGGTTCTCGAAACCTAAAAAATAAAAAATTTAAATAAATTATAACATGATAATTCGCACTTTATAAAGTATAAATATTCTAAAAATTACCATCTCGAAAGGTTATACAAATTTAAAACGAAATGAAATTTTTGTTACTATTCACTGTTGAATATTTACAAACTTATTAAGACAACTAAAGTTTCGATAAGTTAAAATCATTTTTTAATTAAAAAAATCCAATAGAGTTTTCACATAACTTCATAAATCAAAAAATATCGCGATCTGCATGTTGGTCGGTGAGATAGCAGACGTATTTTACACGGCTCGCGGGGTCAAAATAAACAGCAGACACTTGCGCTTGTCCCTCATTCCGTGCATTCAAATTAGGTTGCGTAGAAAGAAAAAAAAGAAGAGAAATTTTTCACCCTTTATTAATAATAACGTTTTTATTAAAACTTTAAGTTTTGTGTAAGACTACATAATATTTTAATCCGCGGATACTTTCAGCTTTTGATTTTTTTTATATGAATGAGCTGCATCTGAATTAATATCGCCGGAGGGATACACCGGGCAGGCGTTGACGAACTACCGCACCCACAATCACAATAATACGATTTTCTGGGAAATGATTCGGCTGTCATAACCTTAAAATTTTACTACAAACTACACAAACATGAAAGAACAGTGACTGAATTTTATTAATTTTCTAGTTTTTAAACTAAATTACTGCCTAGTCAACCACAAAAAATGTCAGTTTCATGAAAAATAATTTAATAAATTTGGTATTTCAAATCAAAATCATGAATATTTATTGGATATGTTGGCTTCTATCTCTCCTGATATCTTGTGCATTTTCCTTAGAGGTAATTTAATATTGAATTATTACAAACAATCACAAAATATTACAAAAAGTTTTGGTAGAAACAATAAATTATTTATTACATAAAGATTTTAACCTAAACATTGAACTAAATTTAAAAAAAAAAAAACTTTGTCAGTATTGATATTCAAAAACTATAATATTAATTTTAGTGAATCCTTACATTTATATTACTTATGTTTTTTGCCCAAGAATTTGATTGCTTTTACAATGATAATGAAATAAACATTATTAATAGTTCTCATTCTTCAAAGAATGATATGTAAGGATTTCATTGATGTAGTAGTTACTATACACAAATTCCAAAAGTGTAAAATAATTTCAAAAGATCAAGTACACAGTTAGAACCAGATTTTATAATGTTTTTATTTATAATTATCCAACAAGTTTCTGTAATTTACAGTCATTACAAATAATTTGATATTCCTTTTTTTCTCTTGAAGTTACCAGACTCTTTTGGAAAAACCGGTCACTCCAATAATTGGGCAGTACTGGTTGACACATCGAGATTTTGGTTCAACTATCGCCATGTTGCCAATGTGTTGTCCATCTACCGTAGTGTCAAAAGACTTGGTATACCCGACTCACAAATAATATTGATGATTGCCGATGATATGGCATGCAACCCCAGAAATCCACGTCCTGCAACAGTTTTCAACAACATAAAGCAACACATAAATGTTTATGGAGATGATGTGGAAGTTGACTACAGAGGGTATGAAGTTACGGTGGAAAATTTTGTTAGACTTTTGACGGGTAGACTGCATCCTGAAACTCCCAGATCAAAGAAGCTCTTGACTGATGAAGGCTCAAATATACTGATTTATTTGACTGGACATGGTGGTAATGGTTTTCTGAAGTTTCAAGACTCTGAAGAAATAACCAGCCAAGAATTGAGCGATGCTTTGGAACAAATGTGGCAGAAAAGAAGATACCATGAAATTTTGTTCATTGTTGATACTTGCCAAGCCAGTTCAATGTATGAAAAGTTTTACTCTCCTAATATCTTAGCTGTAGCATCTAGTCTTGTTGGAGAAGATTCACTTTCTGTAAGTTGATTTTTTCAGCGCTAAATTCATCATTACTGTGCCCTTGCACTATGAATAATTATAATTTAATTTTTTGTAGCATCATGTTGATCCTGCCATTGGAGTGTACATAATTGATCGTTACACATATTATGCATTAGAATTTCTTGAAACTGTTGAACCTTCAAGTACAAAGAAACTCAGTGAATTTGTAAGTTGACTCTTAGTAGTTCATAAAATTACAATATATACCATACACATTATACATAAAATATATTATACAGTACTACTATCACATAAATATAAAATATACACTAGAATATATCTTTTAAAATGTTGATATATATAGTCAAATTAAATTATAATATTCTTATTATATATTAAAGTATAGTTTTAAAATACTTAGAATTCATGTTGTGTTTATCTGTTACAGCTGAAAGTTTGTCCAAAACATTATTGTCTTTCAACTGTAGGAGTTAGAGAAGACTTGTTCAGCAGAGATCCAAAGACTGTTCCTGTGACCGATTTCTTTGGATCTTTGAGGCCAGTTGAGTTGACAACTAGCTTTATAAATATCACCAACTTCACAAAGACTAAGAAACTACATTCCATTGAACCAGAAAAGAAACATAAGTTTCTACAGCAGTTTCCAAATACTTTAGAATACAGTAGTTAGTGTAAAAATAACTGTTCATGTTTTCACGAGTTAATAGTCAAAACGTTGAAAAAGCATTATTAAAAAGTAAATATAATAACTTGCTTGAGCATTTTTTTTTCAAAGTTGAGTATTTTTTAGTACTTAATCCGTTAATTATCGGTTAAACTTTGAGGAAAGAGTGAAGAAAAATAGATTTTCGTTTTTCTGTATTATATTCGTTTAATTCGAATATAAGAGCTTCTTATTAGGAAATTTTTCATAGAATATATTTTAAAAAATAGTTGTAAAATGTGTGATAATGTTGAATATACGCTTTTTATACGCTCGCAATATAAGATACAAGCTGAATTTATTGCAGTTATATTAAATCTTCCTAAGACAATAAAAACATTTTTTTTCAATAAACTTATTTTGTGTTTTTAAATATTTCTTTAACCCCGCCATTCTTGCTTCTTTTGAATACATTTACTAGCAAGTAGCAAATGTAATTTGGTATTCAAACATGAATTTTTTGAAATGCTGGTTATAAAACCTCTATTATTATATATATATATATATATATATAAAAGAAACAACTACCTATCAAGGAATATTAATTAAGTAAATTATTTTTCAGTAAAAAAAAACAAGAATTGAATAGTGAATAATATTTTATTTAAAGTTAAACATAAGTAGGGTGCCTCAAACATTATTTACAAATAAATGCATGATATCATATCTTAAAAATAAAAATAGAATTATTCATTCAGTTTTTTCTGTAATAAGTATATTGAACACCAAGGTGAAATAAAAATTATGCTTAGAACTTTTTTTTTCCAGTCTTATTTTTTTAACCAATCTTTGCACTTGTGATAATAAAACTTTTCAGATTTATTATCATCATTCTTAACTATGTAGTAGTGGAAAACTTTTCCAGGACAATAAGAACAGTTGACATTTGATCTATGAGACTTGTTGAAATGATTACTGATGCTTATACTATTACCAATGAACTTTTCTTTGCAATCATCACAATAAACAAAGTTTTGACGAAATCTTTCATGAACTGCATCGGTCACTGCTCTTCCTGTGTTTACCGATGATTCGCTGGCAGACCTGTCAACTTGTCGAGTTAACCTGTCAACGCTTGGAATGCTGCAGCCTCTATTAGTTGACATCTCATATCTTGAACAAAGTAATTCTATTAATAATGAGATGTAATTCAACAAGTTGTTCATGATGATGACAGTTAAGTTTTGCTTAGTGTAATGACAAATTTGTTGGTTAGTTTTTGAAGGTAACATTAATATTAAAAAAAAAAAAAAAAAAAAAACAAAGTAACTTTATATAAACAATTTAATTAAATAATGGTATTTTCATTACTAATTTAGTTTTGAAAAAATTAGAGGCAATTTGTTGAAAAAACAAACAAAACATAAACAATTATTCAAGATTGTTGTCAATTGTTTAAAAAATTGGAATAAAAATATTAAATTTCATGAATTATCAAATCAAATTATGGATTGAACAACTCTTAATCCTATTTGAAGAAAGGAAGTGTTTTGTAATCAGTTGTTAGTACGAGATAATTTATAATTGTTCTTACCTGTGTTTACCTTCTGATACGGGCCAGTGTACAATTATTTATTTACTTAAACATTGACTAATTATTTAAAGTGTAACATTTTGAAAGTTATTTACTCATACTCTATCTAAAGCATAATAAATTAAGATTTATTTTCAATTTCTCGGAGTAGTGAAATGCATCAGTGCAGCCGTTAGAAACAGGATTTGTCAGCATCATCGGAGCATAACTAAAACTTTAAGGTTTCACTACAATAAAGTTCATTCGTTCGACGCAAAAAAAACTTGAAATAAATCAATAATTGTTTCCAAAAATAAATTGATAAATTAAATTATGATATTTATTTTTTCATTTCTAAACAAATTAATTACTACGGAAACGTGTGCTTTTTGATTCGTAATGCAAGCTGACCACTGGCCACGTGTCAAACCAACTGACAACTGTCAGCTGATTGATCTGTTTACATGGTGTTTATATTTTTGGTTTTCGCTCCAATTTATTAAGGTAGGTATATATACTTATCGTATTTTGTTTAGTTGTCTGGCTGAGATCGCGCGCGTTATGACTTATGATGCATTCGATTGTCCTAATTATTATTTTACTAGTTCTTGTGCTAGTATAAAACCTTAATTAAATGAAAAACATCGTTATTATGAGTCAAAACATATGTTTATTGAGGTTTCAGCCCGACGAAAGATTATATAGAAAAGTAGGTCACCCATTTCTTTATGCCTTATTATACCGGTAGTCAATGTTTTGATTAGCAGTCATGTCGGTTGTATGGGTTTATTACACGCTTTTTTTTTTAGTTTTCATTTGCTAAAACGACGAAACCGATCGGAGTTTGGTAAAACTTAATTAAGTAATTTTATCTAATAAAAAGGGATTTTTTCTTTAATAAAACTACTTATTGTTAGTGTTACTGTATTCATATTTTATTTTAAAAGTTTTTTTCGACTATAATATTATTTATCAGATTTGAAATGTGTACATAATACATTAATGAGTCGTACAGTAAGTAATATATTATGTCCAAGGTTTAAACATTGTGATGATAATCCATACATCGATCACTTTTTTTTTTTTTTGTTCATTTGAATTACTTATATTGTGTGATGCATACTTTTTCCAGGACTCGCTTTTTAGTCTTAAATATTGAATACATGAAAATTTAATTTTTATATTTCAAAACAATTTACTACATTATTATTCCATTTTAGTTATTAATGTATATAACATATTCAAACTCAATTCCTTTTTATTATTATTATTATATTATTATCATTACACCCTTTTATTTTAGATAGCATGCGGTATGGAAAAAATTATATATTTTCAAAAACAAAATTTACATATTTTTAAAATATTTTTAAAATTTTGTTAAGGTTGGTTTCTAGCAAAATAACTTTCTTAATTAAAAATTATAAGCATATAAATTTTATTAGCAAAAATGAAACACATAGTTTATAATTTTTTTCATAGTAAAAAATGAAAATTAAAAACTCATTAAAAAAGGTTTTTTTTTTTTTAACTTTTTTATTTCAAGTTTTTAAAAATTATTTTTCTTGGTCAAGAAAAAACCTCAAACAATAATTAAATGTTGTATTACGCAATCAGGGTGCGATGCATAACGAAAGACATCAATGTTGACTGTTTGAATAAGTTTACTTCTTCTTGCATCGTCGAAGTAATCATAATTTCAATTGTAATCTTAAATTTAAACATTGTCTATTAATTTATTACAGTTTTATAAATTTATATACTATATTAAATTCATTTTTGAAATTATCATACAATCTTCTTATCATAAATGATTTGATCAAATAAAATGACTTTATTATTTTACATAAATTCAATCGAAGCTTTGAAAAAACTTCAAAAACTTACTAATTACAATTAAAAACCTGACAAATTTTTTTAGAACACCAATTTTTTCGATCAATGCTGTTCGAACAATTATAAAATTCGTCTCAACATAATATAACTTTTAAAAATAACTTTTCCTAATACTTACATTAAAAAAAATGTACATAAAAACAAATTAAAAAAAAAAAAAAAAAATTTTGCAGTCTTCGGGTAAATCAATTGATTTCATAAAACAGACGTGAGACTCGCAGTCTGCTTTGGTAGCGTTTATTAATTTCAGTTTCACTCTCTAAAAAAGTTACCTTAATTCACAATTATTTTTTTTAGACTCAATAAAATAATAAATTGAGTCGATTGAATAAATATATATAAATATCTTTCTTTTTAACTGGTTATGATTTTTTTTTTTTTTCTCTTATAGCAAAAATAATTTATTCAAAAATCTTCACTCAACAGTTTAAGAACTCAAACTATTAAAAACAAAATTTTTTATTTTCACCAAACAATATCGTTAATTTTTAACGTTGTAATTTTATACATAAAAATAATTATGGTGATCATAAAAAATTTCGTTTTCATCAGTTAATGTGTCAAGAGTTGTGAAAAAAAAATTTATTTAAACTATAAAAAAAAAAAAAAAATTCTCACCAGTATCTCATATTTATAAAGTAAAAAATTTAGCTTCCGCAAGGTTTTAAAGTAAAATAAATTAAGTACATCGATTATTCTACATGGAACTATACTTTGTTCTAGATGTATCAAACTTAGATCTAACATAAAATCAGCAATGAGGTCACGACGATCGTCGACCGATCGAGGAATAATTTAAAAAAAAAAAAAAAAAAACCTCATAAAAATGATCATAAATAATATCAATAATGATAAAAACTCAAATTGCTAATATTTACACAATATAATGGATTCGATAGATTGTCTACAGTGCAGTCAAAGGCTGCTGTTCTAAAGGTAAAATAAATACTGCTTTACGGCAAATAATTGTTTGACTTTCCTAGAGCGTACCTATTAATCAATCCTTCTTTTTTTTTTGCTTTTTTTTTAAACTTTTTAGACGCTTCGAGGTTCACTACTACATTAATAATGCAATGTGTGTTTTAAAAATTTACAATGTTGCGGGAACGTTATCCTTCGAAAGCTCAATCTTCTTGACCTCCTGCGAACGGTTCTTCACCACCATCTTCATCATAAGATCCTTCTTCAAGTTGTACTCCTTCGATCCCTTACCGTTCATTTTGCTTCTACTGTTGCCGCTTGTGGTCACGTTACCAGCTGAAATGAGTAATGATAAATTAATTTTATTTAAATTTAAAAAATGTTATTATACATGTATCGACTGTCCAAAACAATTGATTTTGATAATAATTTTACCACTTGTTCTAAGACAGTTATTTTGATCTTCTGATTAATGTTTAAACTGTACAGACACTTTATTCAAATGATAGGAATGGTATAATATCGACAAACTATTATTTTTACCGTAACATTTTAAAAATTAGAAAAAAAAATTATTTTCTAAACCATGTAGAAATTTTGATCGTAAAGTAGAGAACAATAATTGTTTCTGTTCAATTATAAAATCAACTAAAATTCGACACTATATAATACTATAAGTTATAATAATAAGACGCATAGGTTCTCTTAATTTTCACAACATTTTTTTATAACAAAGAGCCTTTATTAACATTGTTAATAAAAAATATTGTGAAAATCGAAAGAACCTACGTGTTTCATTATCATAGTTTATTGAAGAATTTATATTACATTTTGACTGTTTTTCGCAGTTTTTTAAGTTTTACTATATATAGTACCAATTGTACTCAATCATATTGCAAAATAAAATTAATTAGACGACTTACGTAAGACATTCGAGGACGATTCGAGGGTGCAGGGACCGGCGTGTCGGGTCTCGATAACTAATCCGGTGAGACACGCGTCTTTCATGATGTGGCACCAGCTCGGGTAGGTAACGTTGTTGCTCGCGCAGAGGCTCAGGGGCTTGCTGTCCTGGAAGTCCCGGTTCTTGTGCCGGTTTCGCTCCCGCACCAGCTCCTTGCTGCGGGGACACCGGTACTGGCAGCTGACGCACCGAGGACGATTCGTAACCGGGTCCACGAGACACTGCTGGCCCGATCTGCAGTCTATGTTCTTGCACTCGGCGTTTTCTAAAACATTGGAACAACTTTTTTTATTGAAGATGAGCTTTTTAAAGCTAGTGGTAGGGACAGGTGTCACACTCAAAAATCAAAATAGGGTTGGCAACTTTTTAAAATTTATAATATTTTTTTGCTTATTTAGTTAAAATATCGAAAAATAATCGACACGTATTTTTTCCTTTTAAAAAAAAAACTAAAATTAAAAAAACTACAAGTGTTTAAATTTTTTTTAATTTCAATATATATAGATATACTTTTAATGGAATTTCGGGTTAATGACGTCATCAACCCGTAGTTTTAAAAACTTTTCTTAATTTTCTTCTTGCTTAATTTTGATTTAAGAATTCTAAAAAAAATGTTAAAATTCATTAAAAATCGAGTAATTTAAAAAAAATATATTCTTAAAGTACCGGTTGCCAACCCTATTGGCAGCCTGACAGTGGAGGCTTGTGATTTTTCTACAAGTTTTAAACCCCTCAAAACCCTGAGAACCGAGTTCAATTATCTCTCAAATCTTAAACCCCCCACACCCTGGACGCTGATTTTAATATTTAATAAAATAATTCTTTCTTAATTCTTGAAGGGGTTTAAGGTTGTGGAGTGATAATTACTTAAATATTGATTAATTAAACACCCTATAGGCTCTCTTGCCAATTACAGTAGATTAATTTCAAATTATTCCTTAAACCTGAAACCCTCATGATGCCGGACGATTTATTTTGAAAAGTAAAATATCAATGACTCGAAGACAGCTCGTAAACGTTTGAAAATCCTAATATCATAAACCTTAAACTCTGTATCAGTGAATGTCTTTATTCAAAATTAAAAAGTTATTTTATCCTGGTCAATAAAAGCACGTAAAAATAAGATAAGAAATATTTATTGCACAAACTTTAATTAAAATTCTATATTTTAAGATGACAATGTAATTTCCAAATTTTCAACACCTTTAAGTCATAAAAATGAGAAATCATATTATTTAAAAAATTAAGCTGGATTTATATAAAAGCATAAAAATCAATGGGATAAATTTTCGAGTCTTGCAGGGTGTTGTATTAATCAAGATTAATTAATTATTTACTGTCTTCTAAAAAAGATCAAAATTAAAAAAATTATGATCAGTATCGGATGTTTTTATTTCCGGAGCTTTCGAATAGATATGGTAAAATCACAGCAAGCTTGACTCGGTTAGCCGAATTCAAAGGTCGTAAACCCAATGAACGATTGTTTTTTCACAGCGGGCTCTTAACTCCAGACGATTTTTTTTTTATTAATCCCAATACAGCCATCAGAAAATTTCAAAAAAGCATGGACAGAGACGCTCCCGAAAACCATAAAACCGGAAGTTGTCGAGGTCTGGCGTGGCTCGAAAAGGGCCATCAAATTCTCGGTTTTATTGGTCCCAGCTGATTTATCGTCGACACTAAACTAAACAATCGCGCTCAAAATTTAACGGCGCCCCAGGTATTAAACGCAGGACCGCGGGCGGGGGTCAATTAAATCAATTTACCAAGTACAAAACTACTTCGTAACGGGGGTACGGATTTATCGACTTTACAGTAAAACCAAAACTCCCGCGACGCTGTGATTAATCGGCTGACAGGTGCAACGGCTCCGACCTCAAAACTTATTTACCTTTTTTTTTCGATTATGTTGCAAGATAAATGTCCGCAAAAAGGTTCCACGTCACTCTAAGCCCCCCCCCCCCCCCCGACTTTTTTATTCTTCCTCGGAACTTCATCGACTTACCGAAACGTGCAAGCTGGAAACGGTGACTTTACATTTTCGTATACATACGCGAGATATTGAAGAAATTTCTTTTTTTTTTTTGCCATGGTAAGCGGACTGTGTAGACGAAACATATTTATTATTACTAATTTTTTTTTTTTTTTTTTTTTTTTTTTTTCGTTGAGATTGCAGTTTTTAATTAAAGTTGGCGCGACATGTCGTAAAAATCATTCAAATTTAAGTTTCAGAATTAGCTCTTTTTTTCAAAACTTGGAAATCAACATTATTGTCTTGGAAAGCGTCCGAGAAAAAATTATTCAAGATGAAAAAAAAAAAAAAAAAAATAGAAGTAATGAAAAAAATTCTGACATAATCTACAATTTTTTACTATCTCCACTGTTACGTTATTTAAAATATATTCAAGAAACTTTTTAAAACTTTTCACCTTCTGAGTCTCCAAATAATTATGAAATAAGATTTCAATACGAGTTTAATTCAGTGCTTTGAAATTATTTAATATTTTCCAGGTAGAATCGCGAAAAACGTTGATTAAAGATATCAGATCTGTACAATTCAAAAGATTATGTAAACAATAAAATATTCTTGAATATTTTCACATAAAAAATTCTTTGCATGTCTTATACATCAAATAAAAATTTTAACATTATGTATGAAAAATCTATTACCATCATCATTATTATTTATTATTACTAATATAAATTGTTGATTAATATAAATAATGTACACATGCATGTAATTATATATTAGGCATTAATCAATATTTTGTTTGTTTAGATTGATTGGTCTGTGAACTAATAAAAAAATTATAATAAATAAAAAAAATTATTTATAAAGCTTATACCAATCAAAGATTTATTTTGAAATATCCGTACCCGACATAAATATTTGATACTTCGTTGTATATTCATTGAATTTAATGTGGTAAGTAATTACGTGTACGCGTGCGTAGTGAAGTTTGATAATATCTTTACCATAATTGATCATTCTGAGGTTGATTGAAATATCAATAATTTTATTGGTCGCCGTAAAGTGTGTACAATGTGCGGTTTTAAAAATGCACGGGCGGTTTCTTTTTATCTCGTGGATTATCTGGACAACCGCATTTTGATGGATCAACGTATATGACAATACGCAGTTTTTGAATTATAAGTTTATTTTTACGAAGAAAATGATTCATGCATGATGGTTTGGAGTCTCTCCTTTCAAAAACTTATTCTTGTTTTATCAATGAGAAAAAAGTTTTGATGAAAAATTTACAGTAACAATATAAAAGTATAAGCTATAAAAAAAATATTCTGATTAAATTGTATGATTATTTTATTGATCGTGGTTTAAATCAATAGATAAAAAATGCTCTACAAGCTCTAACCATAAGATGACAAAGTCATTTATTTATTTAAGGATCTGCATACTTTATTTAAGATTGATCATAAAAATTTATGAGTCCTGTATGTTATGTGTGAATAAATTTTAACCCCTCTGAGTCTGTCTGAGATACAAGAAAGCAGAAAAAAAATACATTACTTGGTTGAATTAAGTTTTTTTTTTTAAATAATTCATGTTAAATAAATATAAATTAATCATTTGATAAATGAACTTTGGATTTCTGGTAATTTAAACCTTCAGTATCAAATTATATATATGTGTAAGCTCGGATATCACAGATGTTTTTTTATAATGTTCAGATTAGTATTAACTTAGGTTAATTGTAATGTATTAATTTAATTTTAACAATTGAATTTTTTAAAGAACTTACATGTCCGGTTTATGTATCCAAGTTAGAAAAAAAAAAATCAGTAGGTAAAGTCGGGGAATAGTCAGACCAAAAAAAACCATGTATCGCTACAGTAGCGATTGTTATCGTTAAACATTTTCAGCTTCTCCCAATCGTCAGCTTCATTATCGAACCATCCAAATTTTTGAAAAAAATAAATAAAACAACCAAGCCATCAGCAGCCGATCGAATGTGGGTCGCAAGAGAGAGAGAGGGAGAGAAAGGCGAAGGGTCAACGACCTCCAGGGGGTCAAGGTCACTCGATACTCACTGCGGCAGGGTCCCTTGTAGGCGATGGCTATGGCCCTTCCGGCCCTGCAGGCGGCCGCCCTGAGGTGGCAGGCGCTCTTGTAGGTCGTACCGTCGACCCCGCAGACCGGCCTAGAGACCGACTCCCCACCTCCTCCTCCGAAAATCGCCCTCGAGGACGTCGACGTTGTACTGTTGGCGCCCTGAAGGACGCACCGGCGGGAACACTTGACGCAGTGGGCGCTCAGGTTCTGGTCCAGGAGGCAGCTCCTACCGTGACGGCATCTGACACCCGCGCACGAACCTAAATGAGTATTCGTTCATTATTGTTATTTTAGTTGAATTTATATTATAAATGATGTGATTGGTCGAGAACGTCAAATTCAAAATTTGAAATATTAAAGTTGTTAAGAATTTTTTGCAATAGTTTTTTGAACAATTGAATAAGCGTTTCACTTTTTTTTCTAAACCTTTTAGTCCAAGATTATTTTTAAAGTCTATATGTCCTACGTAATGCTAAAAAATATTTTAAAAAATTACAGAAAAATTCAAGAATTACTGATTTTGTGTGCACCGGAGTGCACAGTCCCTCATAAACCGATGATCCATTTGATCATGATTATATTTTGAAAATAGTCTTACTTCTATATAATTTATTCACTATTATCAAGATGTATTGCTTGGGTGAATGTCATTAAATAATGGCTTGGATTGTGTTGAGATTAAATAAACTCTTTCCAACTAGATTGATTAATTATCAAATGAGAAGAACTAGACTGTTGATTGAAAACAGTCCTAGGTTAAATTTTTATTTCTATTACTATAATTCTTTTCTGGATTACGTTCCTATACATGTTATATCTTCTTATCTGATAGATAAAAACAAGAATTTTTTCAAAGATATGATATTTTAGTTAGAAATGTTGATTAGAATAAAAGTTATTAGAGCTTCAAGATTATAACGTATGTAACTAACCGTACGAATTCAAAACTTGAGATGTATAAATAATTATAGGATTTATGCTCAATTAGTACTGTGAAACGATTTTTAAAAATTTTCATCTTTTTTATGAAATTGATTTTAAAATAAACGTGAATGTAGCGTATCACAATAGAAAAATATCACAAAAGAATATTTTAGAAAATTTTCAACAGCCACGATTAAATTTATAAAACTAGCAACTGAAACAACAATACATATTAAATCATGTTCTTTTGACATTTAGATTTAAGTTAAATATTTCTGACATATTTTAAATATTAAATTTTTACTTCTAGTTATCTATGTATGTGTATTAGTAATAAATAAATAATCGGCTCATGATACGAGAAAAAAAAAGAAAAAAAAAGAGTTTTGATTAAAGCCGATAGTTGCGAGGGTAAGGTAGTGTACGCACGCACACTCTAAAATAGACGCGCGCGTCTATAAGCGTACGAAAATCATCCGATTAAGCTGCGTCTAGCTGCAGGCTGCAGACCAGACTGACAATTTATACGCGGCCGGTTTCCGTCTACGTCGACTATTCACGGCGCATGTATGTAAACTTTATAACGTACAATTTATATGTGCTGGCTGCGAGACCTCTTATTTGCCACGCTGGTACGCTGACTTGACGACCGAGACTACCTTTTTCTTTTCTAACGTCTATCCGCAATTTTCATGGGAGCTGGTAATCTCGAAGTTTAAAAATAAAGTAAAAAATTGATTGTAGGTGGTTGACGCGAACTTGATAAGCAAGCGAGGAAGTTTTTCTGGTTTATCAGTTTTGAAAATCAGATTTTTTTTTTTTGATAATCAAACTTGTCAAAAACCGAGGGGCTATGCACTCCAGAATCACAAAAAAAAATCAGACATAAAAATCAATATAATCAATAAAATATCGATTTCATTTCAAGTAAAAATCTTCGAAAAATATTATTTTTAGAAAAATATTAATTGAAATTGGATCCAAGGCTCTAAACACTTTAAATTTGTCAAAAGAATCACGAAAGAATCACTAAATAATCAAAAAGAATCAAAAGAATCATCAGTGATTCTGGAGTGCATAGCCCCTCGTCAAAAACAATGTCTAGGAATTTCGAGACGGAAATTGCTTTTTTTTTTTGTTCTAGTAGTTTAAAAAAAGGATTGAAATACTTTGGTTGATTATGCTTGCAAACTATCAATTTTTCAATTCTTGAGAAAAAAAACTTTGCATGCGTTTTTTTTCAAAACGGAGTTTTCAAAGTCAATTTTGATGGTTCATGAAAAACTAGGCAACTAACTAATTTACATTTAAATTAAGCGCAGGTCTAGTATATGTATAAAACTAGTGAGTCAAAAAAAATGTTTTTTTTTTTTTCAAATTATAATCCATATTGCAGATTATACAGTTTCTAATTTGTAAATAAACTTGAAACATCTACCAAAAGTGTAAAAATGGGTAAAATTTATAGTTGAGTTCTAGAATCTCGAAAAAATACGTCTTTTTTCTTGCCTTGAGGCCTGTATCATCGGTGAAAAAGTTTTTGATAAATCCTGAAGTGAATTTTTTATCCGATTTTAATTTTCTTGATCTCAACTTTCTGGCTACAGAACCTTTTTTCATTTTTCTTGTAGTTATTATGGAAAAAAAAGGAATTTGAAAAATAGTATATTACACCCTTAATAGTATATTACCCCTTACACGTTAATTTGGGTTTGCTAGGGCTTGCTAATACTTTCCAGCGCCCGGTGTGTAATATACTATTGTGGCTCTTTAAACTGAGACCTGGACCTTCAAGTATAATCCAAGAAAATGAAAAATCGTTCCAGAATGTATCAAAAACTTTTTCACACGACTCTCAAAGTCAAACTACACCATCTTAAAAAAATTAAAAAAAAAAAAAAGTCGTTATATCTCTACTCACTCTGACAGGGACCACCGTACGCCACGGCGAGGTCCTGGTGTCCCTTGCGGCAGATGCGTCGCTTGAGCTTGCAGGCGTTCCGGTAGGTCCGCCCGTCGGTCCCGCACACCGGGCCCTGGTCCAGGACGTCCCGGGCGTTCATCCTCCTCTTCCTCGAGCACTCGGGTTTGCAGATGCACCTGGGCATGCCCCGCCTGAGTACGCACTTCCGACCCTCGGAGCACTCGACGCCCTTGCAGCTGGTCCTGCAGGACTCGCACTTGACCCCGCCCCCGAGCACCTGCCAGAAGAACAGGGCCCCGTTGTCGTAGTCCTCGTCGCTGTAGGCCGTCGTTTCGGGGGCGTTGGACCCGCTGTTGCAGCACTCTTCCTTGCTAACGCTCTGCGACAGTATCTCCTTGCAGCGACCCGCGCTGTTTACGTTCGACCAGCACGCGCCCCCTGTAACAAAACAGTCTCTTTTGGTACTAGGGAATAATAATATTTTTTACAAATCTCTAACTCTGGAGTAAACTTTTAAATTTTTAATAAAAACAACCTTCACCTCGTATTTACCTGGCTTTAAGTTCAAAAAGTAAGTATTATAAAAGTGATCATTTTCAAACTAGTAAGAGAAAACATCCTTTTCCTACTTAGTGACTACGATAAAAATTGTCGTTTTCTAACTAGGAAGTGAAACATTATTTATGGAACAATCATCTTTTTCAACCCGCGAAAAAATTATATTTACAATACTTATAAATACACACATTCAGTTGAATAAATACTTATATTGAAGAATTTTAAGTTGGCAATATTATTGGCTATTTATGTAACCGGAGAGACTAAGCTGTACTCAAACCTGAGAACGGATTTGGTATCATTGTTTCTCTCTGTAAAATAAAACTTTATCATTAAAATATTATTAATGTCCATTTTAATAAAAAAAAAAATCTCAAAACATCAGAAATTGTGACAGGAAAATTAAATTAGCCAAACATGCGATACCATCTAGCAAAAGCGATAAAAATGGTAACTTTCGTCACTAGGTAGATAAAGCACGACTTTATCCTCCTAGCGCCGATGTAAACGACTCCCGGTGAAAACAATAGACGCAACCAACAACGATAATTGGATTCCGGGAATATCCCGGCTAATGGAAACGCTATTTTCTCTTCGGAGGCTGTGCGATTTGCGCGCATGAAATTCCATTCAAAAGTCGAAAGAGTTTTAAGACAATGCAGGGGAGGAGGGGAAGGGGGTTGCATAATGATAACATTTATGTGTCCATTGTGTCGGTCATTCAATTTATATAAGTGAATGACGTTTAGCGGGCCAGACCAGGTTAGGATCATTAACCCTCGGAAGGGATGTATTTATAGTTGTTTCAGACTGCTGCAGGCCTGAATAACCATTAACCCTCGCTGCTGCTGCTGCTGCTGCTGGGGAAGAGGTAGAGGTAGAGGTAGAAGAAGAAGAAGAAGAACACACCTTGATTAATCGTTCGCCGGACTACCGCGATGTTCCATTGTCTCGGTGCTTCTCCTCCGAGTAAAGAAGAAGAAGTCCGAGCCATTAGTCCGCTGTTCGCCTTCGCCTTCGCGTTCGCTCTCTTTTTCATCCTTTTGCATTCTTAGAAACTCGCGCGCGCACTCGCGGCGCGGAGGTTTTCTCTCCCGCCGGGCGACCGGCGCGAGCGGCGAGACCGAAAAAAATTTAAAAAAAAAATCCGAGCGCATGCCTCCAGGACAATGAGCCGAGGGTATCCTTAGGATGGCGAGCCTAAACCTCGGATTTTCCTTATTATACTAAGTTGCGGATTTTTCAACAACTACTTTTTATCTCGTTAGGAGTTTCTGAGGGACTCTTGTTAATAACGTTGTCTGGTGTATGAAATTTTTTTTATTTTTGTCTATCTTCACCGCTGGAACATGGATTTTGAATGAAACTTGAGGATTCTGATGACCTAACCTCAAAATAAATACGAAAACCATCGATAATAAACCCCGAGTCTCAATTACTGACCATCTCCATACTCAATCACTCATTCAACTTTTTTTTTTTTTATAATTCGAGCTAAACATTCGATTTTGGTATTTTTAAGAAACCAATTAGAATTGATAAGAAAAATTTAAACTTTTGTTTTAGAGTTCTAAGAGATAGACTTTAATAGTGAGAAGTTGCAACGGTATACCATCTAGTGGTCAAATAATGAATTCAATAAAGATCAATGAAAAAACCACCAAGTTATGAAAAAAATCAAGAAGTCTTATTTTGTCTGACTGTAGTCAAGATTTTAGTCTGAGAACAGTGTTTGCAATATGACTAAAAATCACGATATAATTATAAAAAACCATAATTAATGATAAGAAATCTGTGATACTTATTAATTCAGCATCTATTAGCTGTGCTGAAGGATTGTTTGCACATTTAAGATTTAGAAAAATCTATGGGTACCATAGAAATGCTCGAAAATGGTTGGATTAGAACAACTGACGTAATACTTGTACATTTATGATCCTGCTACCAAATATGAATTCACAACCAAGGGCATTCCGGTTTATTTTCAAAAATATGTTGGACCAGTGCTATTTGAAAATTCTTTACCAAATGTACCAGTTATAGCATGGTGAAAAAATGGGAATTTCCTATGGGAATTGTTACTAGCCTAACTTAATCCTCCTATAATTAGGGTAGGCTAGTAGCAGGTACGCAGATCAAGGAAATTCACAGACTTTGAGTTCAGATTAACTTGAGATTCCTTCTCAATAGTTGAAACGATTGAATTTTGATTTTGAGACGCATTTAAAAATTAATCAGAGCAAGACAATGGCTGGCCTCAGAGAAAAATTGTAAAAGCGATGGAATGCTACTGATTAATTTTACTTCGTTTACTGTTTTTACTTACAGATAATAACTATTATTTTATTTAAAATTTATTAATGCATTAAATTGGACCAAAAATCAAGAATGCCTAGCTTTCGTCTGAGAAATCAAAAAAATTTTCAAATTTTGATGCAGAAATAAAAAAATTATTACCATTGAAGAGCTAAAAATCATCGCGTGACTAACATGCAGTTAATTACATGATTAGGAGACGTGATTTGCAGTTAATGAAAATCTTTTTTTAAAAAGAATTAAAAAAAAAAAACTCTCGTTATCATTGTTGATAACTGGCTTTTCAATTCGTCATTCTCGTTTCTAGCATTGAAAAAAAAAACTCTCACCGGAAAAGCAGTCCGAATCACCACATTTAAAAAACTGTTTTACAAAGATCCAAAGGTGCAATCCATCTCTGGTACCAAAGTCCATCAGATTATTTACTCCCTTATCAAAGTTTTTTTCCCAGCAAGCCTTTTTTTTCTCGATTATAAAAAAAAAAAAGGCGTCGAACCGTGACCAGATCAAAGTCCCATCAGTTTAATCGAGTTTTCGGAGCAGCCTTTGACCACTTGACCGAAACCTCGGTATATATAGATAGTTTTAATTCTCTTTGTAATATCTCCTTTCTCTACGTTCGAGTTAGAGCTTTCCCCGATCCACATTAACAACTAGATCGAATACTACACGGAGTAACCGAAGACTGCGCGCGGGCAATTCGAACGATTAAGCTTCGAATATCGATTTCCACGGCCGCGGTTGACTCTGGAAGGAAAAACTTACTTGGGTCTTATGGAGCTGCGCGGGAACCCTCACGTGTTTACGCGCCGTGACGTTCGGGCTGCAGCTTTGGAATTTCGCATTCCCGAGGTGGATTTGAATAAACGCGTTCGAGGAATTATCTTGGGATTGGCTAGCCTGTGACCGCTCTATCTGCGGCTATTTTAAGTTTTTTGAAAGAAAAATTTGAGAAAAGTTCGCGTTATAATATAAAAACACTGCAGGTAACTTGAAAAATTATTTTCTTAAAGATAGGCGCGAATTATTAAAAAAGACTACACCAATAGAAATTGACGTAGATATTCAGATTTCAAAAACGAGCTCAAGATCATTAAATAATTGAGGGAAATCACTGTTACACTTACATACAGAAGAGTTACATTCTCTTAGCATTTGAAAAATTAATTCGAGGAAAAACCTGTCACTCACTTTGAATGTATGTACACTGAGATGTATAATAAGGTCCCAAAAGTAGGCGCGAAATTCAGGAATAAATACAGTTACACTTACATAGAAAACAAGCGCAAATTTCTAGCGAACTTGAAACATTGTTACCAGATTTAAATAAAAAAATAAATGATAAATTTCACTCACGCATGCACTGAGCTAGATATTAGCTCTCAAGAAGGTGTTGGATTCAAAAAGTAACGAAGAAAAATACTGTTACACTTACATAGAAAACAGGCGCAAAGTCCTTGTAAATCCGAAAACGTCAAGACGTCAAGACCACTCAAAAAAAGACTTAAATTTCTAAAAAGAATTGAGCAAAAATACTGTTACACTTACATACAGATCAGGCACAACATCCTGGTAATTTAAAAAAAAAGGCGCAAGACATAAAAAAGGTTTTGAGGATGGATCCTATTGCTCACTGCACATACTGAGGCTTATATACTTTAAGAAAAATCACTCTAATATTACTCTCAAAAAATAGGTTCTGGAAAATAGGTTCTCGTTTAAAAAGAGAAGACATCCTTGTAACTTTAGATAATGGGCGCGAGATTTGAAAGAAATTAGAAATTCGAGGATGGATCCAATGATTGCTCACACAGACTGAAACCAACATTATTTTCCCGAAAACAGATTCGAAATAACATCGCACACGTTTACACTCCGATCTCGGAAAAACACCGCTACACTCACACAGCCCCCGGGTAATTTAAAAAAAGGGGGGGGGCGGGAGATTTAAAAACCTCAGCGTAGTCAAAAAGACGTTAATCTCGTTACGGTAAAAAGGTAAAAAGGTAAGGTCGTTAACGGTGCACTCACCTTGGACCAAGCGGGGATAAGCAGCCAGCAGCAGCAGCAGGAGTACAACGAGGAGCTGCTGCTGCTGCTGCCGTGGACGCCGCCGCATCTCCTCCCACCAAGCTCTTCCTCAACCTCCTCGAAGTCCACTCTCGCAGCCACACTTATGAATTAAATAAAAAAAATTAAAAAAAATGTAATCTCCCCCGGGTCCTCCTCATGGCTGATCCTCGCTCGAGCGCGCGCTGAATCAAACTGGCGGGGATCCGCTCGAGAAGCGGGGATCCGCGGTACTCCCCCGCCGGGCGGCCACGCGCGCGCACGGCCTAAACTGGCTGCTGCACCGCTAATTTTCGCTCCCGAAGCTGTGCCCGCCGCCGGGACAACCTTGCCTTACTTTTCTCTCTCTTCGTCTGTCTCTTCTCTCTCGATTTATTCCTTTTTTCCTCCTCCTCCTCCTCTTATCCTGCCGGCGGGTTTACGTAAGGAGCCGATCACCCTTCACTTCCCCCTCGAGCGGGAGCGATGCACTCGATTCAACGATTCGAACGTGACCTTCCACTCCCCCCCCCTTCCCCTCCCCTGTTGACTTTGTAAATACCTGCGTGCCGTTCTCCCTGTTTTCAATTCGCGGGGATCACCATAATCCAGTTACATTCCTCTGCGTGTCACACTTCTCGCGGAATTTTTTTTTGAGCAAAGAAAGTAAGCTGGAGGAGGAGAGGCTGTAAGGTAAGGATTTAAAAAAAGGGCTGCACCACCGGAGTCAGCTACCTCTCTTTCACTTTCTGCGAACTCTTTTTTTGCGAGGAGAGCGAATCGCTGCAGCGGGAAGAAAAACAAGAGTAAGCGACGACTCCGAGAAAGAAGAAAGTGAAGGATTTTTAAGGTTGTTGGTAGGCGCTTTTGTGCGAGAGATCGGTTGATTAGCTACTCGAGACCTTATCGAGTAGGCCCCGCGGCGGTACCGACTCGATCTTGTAGGTACGTTTTTACGTGGGAGGAGGGCTTTCGAGTTACTCGCGAGTCGAGGGGGTGATTCTTTAAGTTTACGAGGTAAACTGAGATTTTTTTTAAATTATATTTGGGTGGATGTAATGAGAGAGCACGGGAATTTTAATATCTAAATTTGCCATGAATAGAGTTAC
This sequence comes from Encarsia formosa, assembly GCA_038277355.1. Classification (NCBI taxonomy): domain Eukaryota; kingdom Metazoa; phylum Arthropoda; class Insecta; order Hymenoptera; family Aphelinidae; genus Encarsia; species Encarsia formosa. The sequence goes on from CM076187.1 coordinate 2,581,280, forward strand.
TACGGAGGTAACGTTTATATATTATAATTAAAAAAATATTTGACGCACCAGCCGCGAATAAAATGACTCCTCGATATTTTTATAAACTGAAAAATTAGAGTCATTATATTCGCCAAAACTACCACCGTTGTTACTTTATACGTGGGAAATTTCGGTCTAAGATTTTTCTTCGCACGGGCAATCGGTTTGCCCTAGTTTATCAATTCCAATGAATTTATTTGATTTTTTCAGAAAAAACTGAGTAAAAATCGAGATGAACCCAGATAAACTGAGATAATTTTGGATGAAGCTTTAAATATTATTGAATATTTAATTCATAATGAATTATACTTGAACTTATGGCACCTTTGACCAGTGTTAAAGTAGAATATTCCGGAATCGAACACTTCGCGGTCTGATTCACATCGGGATTGTCCCCTGCATCAGCGCTGCAGGCAAAGAAGTAAACGAAGTTAAACTTGAATTTATTTCGTTTATTTTTCAATTTCGAAACGGTATAATTAATCAAGTAAGCAATTTTACTTTTTTTTTTTTTTTTTTTTCATTTACTTTCAGGACGTTCAACTTTGACTACTCGAGTCAAATTCTCTCGCATGACTATATTACAATATATACGCGTACACCAATGAATTGCTCAAGTCTAATTGTTTTTTTTCTTTTTTTTTATATTAATAATCTCCTAATTATCTTCTAATAACTAAAAAAAGTATGTCATTGTCCATTGTTGAGAATCTTTCGAAAGATTTTGAAATGCCAAAACAACAGTCCTAATATTTTCCAAAATCTCGAATCCCGATTAATTAATCGAGTTTAACGTCCTCGATAACAGAAATGATCCTACTATCCACAATACTTAAAAAGCAGAAAACCAGTCGTTACAGTACGCAAAGTCTAATTAGCCCTCGGTTGGGTCGCCTGCCTGCGTGCGTGCGTGGTCGTCATTAAAAAGCTCGTCGATGATCCTCGGGGTAACTCCAGAGTGCGGCATGGCACTCGATTAAGCCAACCGGCGGCGGCGGCGGCATCGGTTCAGATCAATTTCCCACTCAGACGAAGCTCTGGTTGTCATTAGGAGGAAGCTGCAGGTGCACTACCCTCGAGGGGCCACTTCGGGCCACTCGAGCCCACCCCCCGCGATGTTTTTCAGTGCTCCAAATACCCCTCGAGATCACCCGCGGCAGACGTCATTGTTTTGTTTTTTTTTTTTTTTTTTTTTTTTGTGATCTTTTTGAAAAGCTAACGCACGTTTGATTTTTCAAGGGCCCGGAGAGACGCCCGAGCTTTCGAGGGGCTGCGTGCGGCTTACCCGGCTGGAATAAACGGTATACTTTGCGAATAATTCTAATGGTTTTGTACGATGACTTTGCAGCTGAAGTTTTTTATAAGAAAGAGTCAATTAGTCAATGTTGGAAAATATGAAGTTTTGGGTAGATTCTCGAGACAATTTTTTTTTCTCTGTAAAATTTAAAATAAGGTAATGATGCCAATTATGATCACAAAAATCGCTACTTTTCAGCATTTTGAATTTTATTGAAAAAACAAAGCATGTTAGAGTAAATCTTTTTTTACATACTTAAATTTTAGGGTCTGAGGAACTTAAATAAATTTTTTTTATTTGAAAATTGTATTTATTCATTGAATAATTAATGTTTAAAGACAAGACCTTTGACCCCAGTTTATTAGACAACTTCAGCTTTGACCCCAGCTTATGAAACACTTTTACACGTAAAATTCCGTCTGTGACTTACATACCCCAGTTGATGGAACTGATTATTTAATTTATATTATTATTATTACATTATATTATTATCTAATTTATATTAGATTTTTAATTTGTTCGTGTTTGGGAGTGATGAAACCCTCGAGTTTTGACAATTCCGTTCCATCAACTGGGGCACTTGAGTCACAGACGGGATTTCACGTGTAAAAGTGTTCCATAAACTGGGGCCAAAGCTGAAGTTGTCTAATAAACTGGGGCCTTTACTTTAAACGGAGGCATAAAAGGTCTTGACTTTAAACATTAGTTATTCAATAAATAAATACAATTATCATATTAAAAAAAATTATTTAAGTTCCTAAGAACCTAAAACTTAAGTATGTAAAAATAGATTTAGGCTGTTATGCTTTGTTTTTTCAATAAAATTCAAAATGCTGAAAAGTAGCGATTTTTGTAATCATAATTGGCATCTTTACCTTAGTTTGTTATGGCTAAATAGCTGACACTGCTGATAATCACGTATTATTTCTACAAAAAATACGTCTTTAATGCTTTGTAAAAAATTTTAATTCAATAAAAAATCTATTTAAAACCTATATAGCTCGAAATTTTTTTTCAAAATTTATCAAATTTACCTCTGCAATTCCAAAACTGGTGCTCAGACATTTAAGTTTCGAATTATAGAGATTTCACTGTACTTGACTGTCACGGTAATTCAATAGATTTTGATTAGGATTTTCTTCGATTACTACCAGAGAATTCTAAAATTGAGGCTACTTATCTAAGCGAAGTCTCAATTACCTACAATTTTTTTAATTGATAATGGTCTTTTTAAATTGGATATTACCAAAGATGGTGGTCACCGTCTTGATTAGTCATGAACATTCTCGCAGTTAAAAGAGGTCATGATATTTTTTTTTTTTTACAAATGAAGAAACTGTATTTATCTGCTCTAAAATCGGATTAATTGATTAGTTGTACTTTTTTGAGAAATTTTTAAAAGCTTTGAGATGATAAAAATTTCAAACATGAACCGGATTTTTACAGAATTTTCTAAGATGTGTATATGATGATAATTAAATTTTTACTAATTATTTTTTGAGAAATTTTTGGTGGTTTTTTGAAATGTGGAACGATATGATTTTTCCTAGGAGTATTTTCAAATCCAACAACGAGCAGTTTGAGTCTCGATTCAAAGTTTTGCTTATAATTTTGAAATTGAAAAATATTGGAAAAAAACTAAAATTCAAATCTGAATATTATGATTTTTATCAAATTATTCGTTTCAAATTTTCATATATTCAAAAATTTCAAGAATTTCAATGTTTTTTAGCTCCAGCTTTTCTTTTAACTAGAAATTTTTTTATATTCGATGTTGAAAAAACATAAAAATCAATTGTTCTTTACAATTTTTTCAACTTCTATTCTTGTTTCTCTGCTGATTGCTCTCTTTGATACATTTTGAGCGTACACTTTACAAATTTTTTACTTTTCCAACAGTTCCACTCCTCCCATTATTTTTCAATCAGAGTCGACTTCTCCTCGGACTTCTCAGAACGCACCAGAGAAACATTCTGAGAAGTACTTACGATCGTACTGTATAAAATTATTAGTTCCTTTCTATTACCAACATTATCTCAGCCGCGGGGCAGTGATTGCAGGGTTTTTTTTTTTTTTACGGTGTACCCGTGCACCGTAAAAAAAACACACACTTACAGCAATTTTGCAAAAATATCTTGAACAATCAGAGCCGCGTGCATTTCTTCGATTATAAAGAGCAATTTGAACATCGTCCGCATTGTGTTGCCAGCTCGTCTTTTCTCGGAACAAATTTTAGTTTCGCAAAATAAAAAAAAATTACAAATCGAAGTTAAATTAGTTTAATAAGGCGAAGAAGAAAAAAAAAGGGCTGCCAACTCTATTTTTAGCGAGTGAAAAATTCAAATAAGACGCGCGTATTCCAAACCTCGGTAAATAAAGATTCGAAGAGAGAAAAAGGCGAGAGAGCCAGATGATGATGATGACGAAAAAAGAAGAAGAAACAGGATAAAAAAAAAAAAAAAAGGTTCAGGAATTTTTCAAAGGTCGCTGACTAATTTCCTGTCTCCACCGCGGCGATAAAAAATCAATTTTATACCCGAAACCCGGCCCCGCTGCTTCCTCGCGCGAAATTGGGCGCAAAAAAAAAGTGGGGATAATGTACGAATGAGACAAGCGAAGAAAGTTTTTTTCGGGGAGATTATAATATTCCACTGCAGGGGTATAGAAAAGGGTACTTGGTGATACTAAAATTTCAGCTTTTATACCCTTACCTTTTTTTTTTTTTTTTTTTTTTGCTGTTGTTTTATTTTAGCTTCAAAAAGTCGAAAACCAGTCCGGTTTCTTATGCTCATTCTCTCTCTCTCTCTTTCTCCTTTCACTGATGGCTGATGCACCCGAGTATGGCAGCAGCTGTTTGCAGTCTGGAAAAATAAAAAATATCTCTGCTGGACCTTTGATCGCACACTATATTTTTACCAGGGATTTTTTTAAAAAGTTTTTTAAATGCTTGTTTTTTGTATAATAGTAACTTTTTATTAAGCGAGAAGCTTCGATTTTATAGTACATCGTAGAAGCGTCGATTAAAATATCACGTTGTCAACAATAAAAACGTACAAACGATCAATCAAGCGAGTATGATTTAAAATTAATAAGCGTTACAAATTACAAATGCGAGTTTTTATATTATTTGAATATGTAAATTCATTTATAAAACTCATTCAGCACATTCATTGAAGCGTTGTTGGGTCTTCTTCCAGATAGCCTGCTTCTTTTCTGCATTGGAATTGACCTCAACGTTACAAGCGTAATCGTCGCTCGAGCCCAAACCAGCCTTGTTTGGGTTCGACTGTAATGGAATCTGTAAATTTAAATAATTTTCATTCATATTTTTGAAGTTAAAGTATCAACATTTTTCAAGGATACTTCCGAAGAAGCTTCGGGATTTTTCGTTACATGATAAAAAAATATTTATTTAAATTTAATATTTTTACTTTTATTTATTGCTGAGATTTTATAAAATTCGTACAAGAAGTTCAGAATACACTATCTAGAACTTGTAAAAATCTTCATTTTCATTAGAAAAATGTTAAGATCATCGAAAGTCATTTGTAGTAAAAAAAGTATTTATAAATCGTTAATAAAATTGAATAAAATTAGTTATAAAATATATATATTTTTTATAAATAAATAAATAATTAATATAAGAGATGTACGTATCTGTTTAAATTTATGCGTTTACAGACTTCAAGGTAATCAATCGCTGAAGAATACATTAAAAATTAATTCTTAATAAAAAATTTAAATGTTTTATAATAATTATCATTCAAATAGAAATTAATCTAGCTCTCCATGTTAAAGGCGTCCACGTCAATCATAAATTTATCACTTAAGTTTATTTTCAAAGTTTCAATATTGAAAGTTGAAAAATAACTCAATTCAATTATTGAAGGAGACGAGACTGCGTTTCATAATAGGTAGGAACTGTCGCTATAGAAGTTAAAAAATTCGTCGGCCGGAGAAGACGGAACTCGCTCTGAACAAACCCAAAATTTCAAAACTTCTGGGAGCCAAAAAAATCAAACTTTGTTAAACACACATTAAGTAAAAAAAAAAAATCCCTCGTTGACTTTCCACACCAACTTGTTGATTAAAATGACCGTAGCCTAGCTCGTCCCGCGAGATCGCAAGATCATAAACGTCCCAAGAAAAAAAAAAGAAAAAGCGACTGCTCAGGTGAGCGAAGATCAAGGATTTAGAGCGTCTAGACGCTGTTTTATATTCCAATAAAGCGCGTCCGATCAGAGTTAAAAAAATCCAGAGGAGTGGGGGGAGGGAGTAATAGCTCAGCAGTCGGATCATCGATATGATAATAACAACAATATAATCAAGATACGTACGTACGGGTGGGTGCAGACGAGGTGGGGGGGGAGGGGGGACGACGCAGACGACCTGTGCCAGTTCGAAAGTTTGTCCCGGTTTGTCTAGAGTCTAGACCGCCGCTGCATGGCGAGGGAGTTAGGTGGTGGGGGTAGGTATAGAGTCGAAAAGTTTCACCGGCGGCTAAATGACTCTGTAGACACGTGTCTATAGACTGACTGCACAATTGCAGCCCAGACGCGGCGATGTTAATTAGTCTTTGACCCCGGACCGCACCAGCCACCAGTCTAGACTCTCTAAACTAGATAAACACCAACGCGTATTCCCGGGATGCGTGCCTTTAAGTCTCTAACTGCGTGTGTGGGTGGATTTATGTTAATTTATCATCGCTAATATTCATTTATTTATTTATTTAACTAGTCAAAATTATTATCGCCTGTTTGTACCTCATTAATGTTATAAAATATCATTATCATTCTAAATATCACTTCCAGATAATTAAGTTCAAAGAATGAAAAATTTACATTATATATATATATGTATAGTGATTTAATTAATTTCTAACTTAATCATCTCCAGAAATAGGATAGAAATATGGATTTTGAAAATGATGTACCAAGATATCAAATTTTAATTCAGAATTTGTTTTTTGAGATGTGCAGTGAGGCGAAATTAGTTAAGAAAGAAGTTCTTATGAGAACGAAATATTTCCAACAACTCAAACAACATAACTGATAAAAAAAGCTATCTAGCCGTTAGTATGTTTTTTACTAAAATTAGTGCTTTGCAATCTTTATCCAATTAAAACAAAAAAAAAAATTGAGGTCATTTATGTCTGTTGATTCAAATAAAAAAAAATTAAAAGAATTGAAGAAAAACCTGACGATTAGCTTGAAAATTATTTATAAGACAATTAGTTAAAAAAAATCTGAAGACAGTTCGAAGTACTTTTAGCATGGATTTTTGACTAACTAAAATCTTTTTTTTTTTTTTTAATTAATTGTGCTAAAAATGCCATTTATGGTCGAACTGTTTGAAAAGTCTAAAGATAATCGAGGAGGTTTGGTCCATAATTTGGCATTGAGATACTTCATAAGCAAATTTTCATGAAAAATACAATTTTTCTGTACACATCTTGTGTTGAAGAACTTAGTCGAGAAACTAATTAATTAGTGTTCGTTAAAAAATTTGTGAAGTTAAACAAAAAATTGCTTGCTTCAAAAAATTGAAAAAAATGTACGTTCATTCTTTACTTTTTAGAATTTATACTCCAAAGACATTAAAAAAAAAAAGTGAACAAATTTTTGGAGTCGAATTTCACGTTAACTATGTATGCGATTTTCTCAAATTTCTTTCGCGCGTACAGCTAAAATAAAACATTATTTTTTAAAATATGCAAAACTTTTGGCTGATAAAATTTTTAGTTTAATAGTATATTACTTAACTAGGCAGTATGAATGGGAAACGTCTCAGATCGCATGAAATTGTCGTCCGAGGCGTAGCCGAGTGTGACAAACATGTGATCTGAGACCTTCCCATTCAGGTGCCTAGTTGAGTATGCTATTTTTCCGCACGACGGCGCCGGGAAGCGCTACTGACTGTAGCGGCAGCGGCAGGGAAGTAGCGCTTCCCGGCCGGAGTGCGGAAAAAAACTTTTTTTTCTGTTTGATTAACTATACAATCGATTCAAGTAAGTCCTCTTTTCTTAACAGACTCGGATGGATATCAAATATAGATATCGATCCTATTCGCAAGCATAAATATTTCAAAGAGACGCTCAGCAGTCACCTTCAAATAATTAAAGAGATTTATTTAATTCCGGTAACTTCGCAAAAAAAAAGTTTCGAAAAAAACCACAAGTTCGTATTAAAAAATTTGAGGAAAAAAAAAGGTGTGTTTGTGAAAGATGATTGTTTAAGCGGCTGTCGAAAGAGCCGCTTCAGACAATAGCAATATGCACCCGACGCGTCTAGACAAAATAATGTTTCGGATTTCAATGAATTTGCATAAATTATAAAGCGAGAGCCGACAACACACGACCTCACCCCCGCATTACCCGTTCATTCGCCTGTCTCGTTTTCATTCAATCTCTTTAAATTTTAAATTTCTTTTTGTATATACGCAAAAAATTTTTTTTCTTTTTTACAGTAAAAGATAAATTGGGAATAGGGTTGGCAACCAGTACTTTAAAAATATATTTTTTTAAAAGTACTGGATTTTTAATGAATTTTAACATTATTTTTAGAATTTTCAAATCAAAATTGAGCTAGAAAAAAACTAAGAAAAGTTTTTGAAACTACGGGTTAATGACGTCATTGACCCGAAATCGCATTAGAAGTATATCTATATATATATTGAAATTAAAAAAAATTTAAACACTTGTAGTTCGTATAATTTTAGTTTTTTTTTAAAAGAGAAAAAATACGTGTCGATTATTTTTCGATATTTTAACTAAATAAGACAAAAAATATTATAAATTTGAAAAAGTTGCCAACCCTATTATTTTTCCATTCAAGATATGTAAAATTTTTATCTATATGGTTTAAAAAATCATTAAATCGAATGTCATTATAATAATTATAAAACAATCTAGATTAATTCACTTTAAAAATTTTAAAATATAAAAAAAAATTAACCCCTGGGGTTTTGACTTGAAAATTGCGGTTAAAACACATGGATAACCCGAATCCAAAACAGGACGTCAGAATTGCTGAGAACTTTTGCAACTTTTATCAACAATAAACGTGGAATAATAATGAACAAATTAAAATTAATTTCCGTACAAGTATTGTCAATAAAGTAACATCTCTAAAAAATTATGTTTAAAGTGATATTTTAAAAACTTTGCTGTGTGGATTCCCAAAACAAAAGAATGAATTTTTATAATCCACTTTTTAACGTTTACTTTTAGTTAAATTTTATTTGTCTCTGCTTCGTCAAAAACTTCTGTTTTTTATGACTTTTTAAAATATTTAATTTTTTTAAGAAAAATTTTTCAAATTTTACAGAAAAAGTTTCTAGATGTGATTTCGAACAAAGTTTCATAAGAATTTTAAATATTTCCATTAGGAAAAAAAAAATTTCTAAAAGCATATATTATCAGTTACGTTTTAAGCCGTTTTAAACTTCTAAACTTTAAATTAAAATTTTTTTTTTTTTCAGTTGCTACATTTAGTGACTGGTTTTACCTCCAGTTGCATATTCTTCAAGCTTGAGCTTAGATAGTACTATTAATAGTGTATATGTAGATAACAATTACGCAACTTTCAAGTAAATAAAAAAAAAACTAAACTGTCAAACTAATTTTAAAATATTAAAAAATATTTGTGAAAAACTTACCGGTTCAGTCAAGCCGACGCTGTTTTTTCCCAAAGACTTTCCTTCGTTCCAGCCCATTTTCGAAAGCATTTTGAATCCTAAATTATCCTTTGGTATTGACCTAGCAAGAAAAAATTAAATTATTTAGATTTAAAAACTAACATTTTACAAGTAAATTTTAAAAATAATATAATGGAAAAATGCTTATTTATTCAGAGTTATTTATATTATTAAAAAAAATAGTAATAACTCTTATGATCTTTAGAACTAACTTAAAATGTTCTTTTAATCTGACCAATATTTCCATATTTAATGCTATATTTTGTTAATATTATAATTATAAAACCTATCCTACGTACAGGTGTTTTTGTTAATCTTTAGGTTTTTTACTATGTAGAAAATGATTTCAATAAAATTATCATTATTATAGTTTCTCACTCGTTTAGAGAACTCTGCTGCGTCTTGGCGTGATCGCAGGACGACCCTATGTGGTCCCGTCTGGTCTGAGCTCTGTCCTGGTAGCAGCCCCCGTCTGCGTTGATCTCTCCCTGCTGCTCGAGCCCGAACTTGGACTTAAGACGTTTGAGCTCTCTCCTGTGCCGCTTCTTCTTGGACTGGATCATGTCCTCCTCCTCCTCGGCGGTCCTCGTCTTGTCCGACTGGCCCAGCAGGCCCGGCTCGCAGTGACCGCAGGTGTCGTGTCCGCTGTGCACGTGACACAGGAGCTTCGTCGAGCCCAGCTGGAGTATCGAGCCGTGGACAATCTCGACGGGCTCGGACTCTTGCTTCGCGACGGAAAGCCTCTTGCCGTTCAGCAGGGTTCCGTTTCTTGACCCCAGGTCTATTATCTCGTAGAGCTTTTTTGACTCGTTGTACTGCAGCTTCGCGTGGTGCTGGAACCAATTATTAGTGGATTGTTATTACTTATTCAACTGTAAATGCAGCTCAATGCTACAGACTGTGGAGATACAAAAGTACCATACGTACGTCATAGTTAAATAAAATTTGGTCAAAAATAAATATACAATAAAATTTAATAATGAGCATAATTAAATTTACAAGTTAATCTACAATAATACATTTTTTAAGTTTATTCATGTAGTTGATTGGGGTTGGATAATGAGACCTTTTTTATTCCTGATTTTTTTTTTTTTATATGAGTACCCACGTAACCTGGGAAGTAAGTTTTTAATTTTAAACAATATTTCAACTTCGATCTGTAATTTTTGTGTACAAAAAAAAAATAATAATAACAATAAAAGCTAATAACAGAGTGTTGAAATGAAATAATTCTACTTAAACTTTCAGATCTTAATCCTGTGAATCTGATTGTTGAGATGAAAAATATTTTTTTTAAATATGATTTGAAAATATTACTTTGCTGACGTTGATGTCGGGCACTATGACCGAATGGTCCCCTTCTCTGCCAATCGATCCTCCAGTGTAGGTGACGATAAACAAATTTCCAACTTTCAAGTTAACCAAGTTCGTTTCCTTAACTACGATTCTCATACACGGAGGATAAACCTTGGCCGAATCTGTCAAATAAATTTTAAAGTTAGTTAAAAATTTTTAAAATCAAAGTGATTACGATGCATAGATGGATAAATTTGATTTATTTGATTCGCTACTGCAAATCGTGCTGGATAATTTTACAATGGGCGAACGATGATGATCGTATGCATTCTTCAAGGTGATGTAGATGCAATCGAGTAATTACTTTTTTCATTATGACTAGATTTTGTATATGTTAAGCGATTTTTTAATAAATTTTAAAAAAATTAAATTTTCACTATTTATTGAAGAAACTTAGTTTTGAAAAAAAAATTTATTCAAAGAGAATGATACAATTGGAAAACTTAAAAAAAAAATTACTATTTCGGCAACTTAATTTTTTAAACAAATTTGAATTACTTAGAGTCACTATAACTAATATAATAATACTGTAACTAATACCATTTTCGAACAAAAAAAAAAAAAAAAAAAAAAAAAAAAAACAAACAAACAAACAAACAAAACAAAATTTAAGAATGAAAAATGAAATTATCATACTTTTGAAAATACTATTGGCTTTAAAAACTCGTTTTTTTTTTTTTTTTCCTTTTTTACGTCTGATGAATAAAAAAATATAAAAAAACACTAGCTATGATTTTAAACTCGGAATAAGTAGGAAAAACCTTTATCCTGCTCGACTTCACTATCACTGTTAGAAGATAACATTACTGAAGAAGAAGGAGATGAACAATTATCATCATCCCTCAAGCTACAGTTATCGTCGCTACTCGATTCGCATTCGCCTTCTTCAAGTTCTAGAGCATCTCTAATCTTTGTCACCTCTTCCAATTTGATTTTTTTACTCGCGTGAGACGACGCTCGATGTTTTTCTTCCTGCAAGGTAACAATTTAAAATTTACACATAAAATACTAATGATTTACCTATGGCATTTTGCTTGTATCTTTCAATTGATATTTTGGAGAGGCCAGTAAGTATCTCGTTAATATCATCGAAAACCTATAATCAAGAACGGTCAGGTAATAATTTATTTATTTAAAGCATGATTTATTAAACATCATCACATCAAGCGGTTCACAATAAAAAATTAAATTTTAAGCAAGCAAAAATAAAATTCCTTTTTTTTTCTTTCTTTTTTATTTAGTTAAATTGGATTAGAAACCAGTAAAAGTTATTTTTAGTCATCTTGTATGAGTATAACAAAATATATTACGAGCCAATCCAAGACAACAAAACTAATAATAAAAAATTTTAATTTTTCTTCATCAGAAAATTTTTCAATTGAGCACAAGAATATCATGATTGCATTAAAATAAAAAAACTAAATATAAAAAGCTGAAATAGTGATTTATAAAAAAGTTTTCAAGTACCTTATTTTGTCTACTGCTTTTTTCTTTTTTTCTTCTGCTTGGAGAAGAGGACACAGATTCATTAGATTCTTTGTGAATATCTCTTTTCTTTCTGCTTGGAGAAGACGAAACAGATTCATTAGACCCTCGGTGAATTTGACTGTGAAACTTGTAGGTCTCATTTTCCTTGTCATAATAGTAGTATGTACCGGTGTTACCATCATAGTACAAGCCAGATTTCTAAAAATTCAATTCAGACTTAACTCATGAGCCCAAACATTGTATTGTGATAATAATAATAATAATTTGATAAACCAACCGAGTCGTAATAATATCCAGAATTATAGTGATAGTACAACCCAGTAGTTTTTTCATAAACAAAACCTGTTTGTAGCATTGCTGATTCTGCAGCTTCAGTAACTTGATCAGTAATGGTTGAACTTTTTTTATCTTGGTCAATGAACCATTCCTGCTGAACTGATGCCTCATTGATCTTGAGCTGAGTTTGAGATTCTTGATCAATAAATTTTTTCGTCGGTGGTTCAGGTTGTTTTTCCTAGGGATAGTTATTTAATTGAATGGTATTTCAAAAGCAAAATATACTTTTTGATGATTTTTTAAAGTACATACATTATTTACGGATTCCTCTTTCAATTGTAAGATATTTTTCTGCTGAAGTCTGATGTGTTCTTCAAGTTTGTGAATGTACTTGGTAACATGAGGTAAGTCAACAAGTTCTTCAGAGAAATCTTCAAACTCTATATTTTCACTAACTTCACCATCGATTGTTCTCTCATTTTCTTCCATGTTTAATTCTTGATTGACTTATAATAAATTAAATTTAATATTTTGAATAATAATTTATAACTTTTTTGAGACATTAATAATAAAACAAAGTCGACACAAATATGTCTAAGTAACATCACCAATTAAATTAAGTAATCTGTTTTCCTTTTTCACAAATAAAAATTTATATTTCATTTTAAACAACGTCGTAAAACATGAAGAAGAATAAAAATATTTTTCTTTAAAAATATTCAATGATTGAACAATAAACAAAGTGTTAGTTTTTATTACACAGCAGAAGAACTCGCGGCGCGCGTCAAGCAAGTACAGGCAGGTGATATTTTTTTACAGGTTAGAATTAGGGTCCATCTAAATTTAGATTTCCCTTCCGTATTGATTAGTTGATATCGCAGGATAAGCCGGGCGGATAAACGCCCTTTGGTAGCTCACGTCGAAGTAGTTTTATTTTTATCGATTCAGTAAAATTCATACATATAAAATTTACTCAAGACTCAATTTAGCAAAATATTCTTAATTTAATTCATAAAATATACTTCGTTTGTCAATTATTTTTCTTTAGATTAATCAATTTTCATTCCGATACTTATTTTATAAATAATAATAATGATAATCATTCGAGTCTTGCATAATTAATTAAAGTTTAAATAAGAGCACTTTAAAAAAATCTACGATAACTGCGGCCATTTAGTCCTGTCATCCAGCTAGATAATTTAATATAAACCAGAACTTTATATAATTGTTTATTTTTCGAGAGCATGAACTTTAAATTTAAATAAAATATTTTTAAATGTAATTTTTAATAAAAAAAAATCATTGGCTAAAAAAAAGATTTTTCATAAGCAGACGATTTCTGTAACATCTGTTTTGTTGATGAAAAAAAAAAATTGCTTATCGCCACGGCTTTATTGTTTTTTCATCATTCTTAGATATTACAAAAATCTAAAAAAATTTCGTTTAAATATATACGAAGATTATCAAAGTCAAAATAATGTGTATGCATAACTTTTTAACTTGGTGTCATGACACGTGCTAATTGGAGTCGACAAAAGTTTTTAAATACCTGTAGAAGAGTAGTCAAAATTATACAAAAAATGGTAAAGTTGTAAAATAACAAATACAAAAAGATAAAAATTCGGAAAATCAAATAAAACTCGGAAAAATTAAAAAAATAGGTCGTCTGCTTGTGAAAAAGGCTTAAATATAAAAGTGTGATTAAAATATTTGTCAAGCGCGAACGATAAAATTATTGATAAAATTACATCCGTTTCAAACTACACTTATCGGTACTATTAAATTTGGCGCGCACTGTGTTTGAAACGCGCTGCATTCTGTGATTGGTAGACTCCAAAATGCAAAGTTCAATTAATCGCCACTCGGCCCAACAGGGCGCGGGGGTTGCATTACAGAACAGAAATTTTCATAGGTTTAGTTCAGCAGCAGAAATAATCAACAAACACAGACTTCTAAGTTGTTAACTTTTCCTTGATTTTATTGAGCAGTGAATAAAAAATGAAAGACAATTTTACTTTCCCAACTGATGCATAATATAACTGTTGTTAGTCATTGTTGTGTCTTGGACTATGTTAAATAAGTGAAATTAGTGCAGTGATTGAGGAAAAAAAATATTGCCAAAATCTTTTGTTTGAAAAATAAAGTGGACTCGGATATATATGATAACAGAAGATCATTAGGTCGATATTTATGGATGTTAATAGGTGAATCGTATTATTGACAAACTAACGAATTTTGCTTAAAAAAAGACTTAAAAATAATTTGAATTAATCGAATTCTTTTTTTTTTCAGGTTATCTTTTGTCATGTTCAATAATACGTGATCCCTCGATTCCGAAATATCCCAAGAAAATGTGCTGACTCCATTTAATTCTCCCTCTGTTTGGAGAGCTTCAATCAATTCTAATCACTAAGTTATGAAACTATTAAAATTTTAATCAACAAGTCTAGATTTAATTGACCAATGTTTTCTAATCTGTTCAAGGTAATTTTATAAACATACAACTCAAGAAAAAAACTTATTTTAATTAACATCAAAATACTTATCTTCTGCTTCAGTGTTCTGGCGTATTCATCCCGCATGAAACGTTAATTAGCTTACCAGAGTTACTGTACACCAAAATAGATGTAGTCATGGATAGTTTTTTTACCCAAAACACTTCGGATGATCTGGACGATATACCACCTACAGAAAATGTTGTTTGGATATTAGGCAGAAAGTACAATGCTAAAAAAGGTAAAAATTTTTAACAATATTGATGTGTGATCGAGATAAAGTTTTATTACAGTAAATTCAAGACAAATACAAATTGTTGTAAGTGATACCACACTCTGAATCAATTTGAATATATCTCATTTATGAAGTGCACCTATGCACAGTTATTCTGTCAAGTTTTTTGCTGTAGTTAACTGAAAAATTAAACAACAAAATAATAAATAAATACTTTCAGACATTGATGCCATCAGAAGAGACATCAGATCCAGACTGTGGTTCACCTACAGAAAAGGTTTTGTTCCAATTGGTGGCTTTGGCTCCACATTCACCTCGGACAAAGGCTGGGGCTGCATGCTGAGATGCGGTCAGATGGTCTTGGGACAAGCCTTGGTCTCGCTTCATCTGGGTAAGTTACCAAATAATCATATTATTTTTTTTTCCTATGAGTTTTATCATGTTTTAACAACAGGTCGAGATTGGAGATGGACACCCGAGACGAGAAGCAGTACTTACCTCAATATACTGAAACGTTTCGAAGACAGAAGAGCAGCACCATACTCGATCCACCAGATCGCACTGATGGGAGCTTCGGAAGGAAAAGACGTCGGTCAGTGGTTCGGACCAAATACCATAGCTCAAGTGTTGAAGTAAGATACACTTATACAAGTAATATGTTAGCTACAATTTTTAAAATTTTAATTTTGGTTTGTTTTGTTGTTTTAGAAAACTAGTTGTTTACGATGAGTTTTCCGTTACAATTCACGTTGCTTTGGACAACGCTCTGGTTATAAACGACGTTGGTAAGTCATTTATTTATTTAAACAATTTGGCCCGACGCGGAAATTTTTGAGTTGATTGGTTTCTTAGTCTAAAAAACGAAAAAATAATGAAATTTAATAATTATTAATGAAATAATTTTTTTTAATTTTAATGAAATAATTTTTTTTTTTTGACTTATAGTAAGACAATGCCGCGTTGAAGGAGCCACCACCGCTGAGGTGGACGGTGAAAAACCTCTAAAAGCACCGAGTCAGTGGAAGCCGTTGCTGCTCTTGATACCTCTGCGCTTGGGGTTGAACGAAATCAATCCAATATACATAAACGGCCTCAAAGTAAGATTACTTTATTTATCTTAGATTAATACTATTCTTACCGGCTTCTGTAATAATCATTTGATTTTTTTTATTTCAGACTTCGTTTCAGTTTCCTCAGTCTTTGGGATTGATTGGTGGAAAACCGAGTCACGCGCTTTATTTTATTGGCTACGTAGGCAAGTATTTGAAAAATAACTTTTTCTTGATGACTCAAGATTAAAAAAAAATTGGTTCTTTATTTTTGAAAATTTTTTAAATTAAAAATTAGTTTGTAAATCATACCTATAGTTTCATTTTTTATATAATTGAACCCTGGATACACTATAAAACAAATGATACCTAACTGTTCTGTTATATTTTTTCAAAATTATTAGCAGATTTTATAAATTTACACAACATATAAAATCTAAATTTGTGCTGTTTTGTTTAGGTGAAGAAGTAATATTCTTAGATCCACACACAACACAGAGATCGGGTAGCGTTGATCAAAAGTCTGACGACAATGAGGCCGAGGTAGACGCGACTTATCACTGTAAAATTGTCAATCGCATACCAATTACAGAAATGGATCCCTCTGTTGCGTTGGTTTGTATTTTTTAAAGTTTATTGCTTACTTAAAACGTTAGAATAAATTGAAAATTATTTGTCGACTAATATGTCAAAAGATTGATTATTCAAAAAAAAATTTTTTTAGTTTCAAAATTTTTAATAATTTTTAACAACATGTACTGATAACATAAAAACTAATTCGTAACATCATATTTGTTTAAGCAGTTTTTTTTATATTAAAGATCATTTTTTGCTGTAATTTCTTTAATAACCGTTAAATTACTGTTGCAGTGTTTCTTTTGCGCAAACGAAAAAGAATTCAGATCGTTGTGCAAACAAATGCAGGAAGAATTGATAGCGAACGAAAAGCAACCTTTGTTCGAAATTTGTTCGGAAAAACCAGCTAACTGGTCTCCGGCTGAGGACGTCGCAGCTGAAGCTTTGGGAGCTACCGCATCTACATGTAAGTTGAAAAAAAAAATTTTGTGTTTATAAAAATATAAAATTTTCACAAATCTTTAAGTTTTAAGAACCTTTAAATGCTCCAAAAAAGATTTAAAAAAATTTTTGAATGCATATACTAATCCATGGTTTATTTTTTCAGTTCTTGAACCAAAGTCTGATGAAGGTTTTGAGTTACTTGGTTGAATATGAAAGGGAATTTTTTCTTTGTGGTGAGAAAAAGATGAATGATTTGACGCAATCGCCTTGCTATTTAAAATTAAAGTGATAATATAATTATATTATTTTACTTTGTTACCTAATGAAATTATATGAAATAATGAGAATCCTGATGGAAAGGGAATAAGAATTTAATTGAAAATTTTAAAACTGTAATCCTAAGATGTATATAATGATTTTAAAAAGTGATAGATGGTTATTCATTTTTACTATATTATTTAAAAATGTTGTTCATTCTATCTGTAACTTAGATATGTATATTGAAATTATAATAATATTAGTTTATGGTTTCGTAATTAATTTTTGAGTAGTGATATTGTTTATGATTGATTTTTATCTAATACAGAAGTACACATAAAATTTTTATATTTGGGTTTCTATTATATATTCTTTTAGAAGAAACGTTACTAAAAAAATTGTAGACTGCCAAGTTCCGTGAATTTTAAGAAGCAGGATTATTTCGTATACCATAAAACGATTAAGGTGATAAATAAAGTACACAACAAGTTTGAGTTTTATCAATAATGAATTCATAAGACGTTATTTATCATCAGAAATATTTATTTTATTCTGTATCATTTATAAATTTGTTGTAATTATTGCTTGTAAGATGTTTGCTAAAAAGAATTTCATTGTAAATATTGATGATAAAACTGCAAAACAATTTTTTACTTTAAATTCAAACCAAACACAGTTTTGTATTAAAATAGTACTTGTGATTTTGTATAATGACGATAATAAAATTTAAAGTAGTCTTAAGAAAGTTTTTTTCTACTATCACTTCCTGTTTTTTGTTTTTATCAGTTTTGAAGTGAAAAAAAAAAAAAAAAAAAAAAAAAAAGGATATTAAATGATTAAAGTTACTAAAATTAACGTAGTTTTTAATTTTTTGACCAATGAATTCAAATAAATAAATAAACTATTAAATAAAAATAAATCAAATACTAATCCGCTTTGAGAGACTGATGCGACCCGCACACGATAAACTAGGTTTGGCCATTGTAAATCACTTCAAGCACTGTGACTAGAACGAATTTTTTTGATTTATTTTTCGTTTCGATCAATCGCACCTTTAGTAACAAATTGAAAAGTATAGGAAATTCATTTATTTGAAGATTGTACTGTTCCGTTGTTACGATTTCTCAAATTAATCACGACGACCGTGATGTTGTCAAGCGATCCTCTGTAAAAAATAAAAAAATATTTTAGTTAATATAAATTTAAAATTAAAATTTTTATTGCATAATCAAATTACAAATCTTAAAGATAAAAGTAAGCCAAGTAGTGTTTGTATTTATTTTTATAAAGAGAGTTTTTTTATTGTTGTATCAAATTAGTTACATCTTTGAAGTTCAATACTTATTTCAATATTAAGTAAAAAAAAAATTATTCAATTAAATAAATTTTATAAAATTTCATGTTCTTCAGGTATCTATTTTAATTGATGTAATAAGTAAAAAAAAAAAAAAAGTTATTTTGAAAAAATTAAAAAGTATTTTTTAATAAATATTATAAGTATGAATCAAAGAGTTTTAAATTTATTAGCTGACCTATGTGCATCATTAAAAAAAAGTAATTCGTTTTTTTATTTTACCAACAGTAGTTAGTACATTTTTAAGCAGTTTTTTTGAACAGTAATAACCATTAATTTCATTAACTTAAAAAAAAAATGTTATTTAAAATGAATTAAATAATTCTGCCACCATAAGGAAAATAGTAGGTAACTGCATAAATGTTCAAAATTTAAATGTTAAACTAATTGAAGTTATAACTAATTATATTTAAAATAAAATTGATTATTTTTAAAAGTTAATCTCCTAACTTATTTTATTTTTTTACAAAAATTTTTAAAGTTTAATTTAAAAAGTTAAAAATTTTCATCAGTTTGATATATGTTTTTTTTTTTTTTCTGTAACGATTTATTCAATCAGAACATCCATGAAATTTCAAAATTCGAATTTAAAATACTCAAAAAAGTGACAGATTGCAGTTACCTACCGTTTTGTTTGTGTTTAAATCGAGAATACTTTTAAACGCGTAAAATTACCGGTAAAAACTTTGCATCGTTATGCTCTTGGCACCAAAGTGGGGTTCGTTGTTTATGCGTTCCTTGATGAACGCAACGGCCTCCTCGTTCGAAAAGGTGTCCCACAAGCCGTCGGTAGCCAGCACCAAGAACATCGGATTGTGATCGTCCAGATCGAAGGTTAGTATGTCGGGTTCGGCAATAACGTACTTCTTGTCCTTTAACGGGTAATCTCCCAAAGCTCGGGAAGTCGCAAGTATTCCGGCGACCCGCCACACGCCGTTGAACGTCACTACTCCGCCGGCTTTACCGATCCTGGTTCTCTCTCTTTGCTGTAAGAAGGATCGTTATTTCAAATTTATTCTATTAAAAAATTATAAATAACCCTAAACTTTTTTTTTCATAGAAATATTTTTAAAAGGTACTTAAAAATTTATCATCTTCATTAACTAGATAACCTTGAAAAAAATTTTACGAAGAATTTTAAGAAGAGATAAATTGGAATTGTTTAAATTTATTAATTTTTTAAAAGTAATTTGAACTTCTAAAAAAATGTTTGAATATTACCTGCTGTGGTTTATGATCAAATGACAAGGGTATGGCGTTGCCTTTTCCATCGCACATTACGCCTCTGGAGTCTCCGACATTCGCAACCACTAATTTGTTACCCTCCATGAGAGCTATTAATGCTGTTGTACCTGAAATATAACAGTATTTAAATCGATTTTATATAATGACCAAATTTACACCATTAAAATTGTATATTTTAACATTGTTTTTTATTTTTTTTATTTATTTTTTCATAATTTTAGGTAAGTAAAAAAAAAAATTTAACAACCATATGATTTTAACAGAAGCTTTACAAACCTATAATACTATTATTATATTTTTAAAAACACTTTATTATTTTTTTTAAATTCATTTAGATATATTCAAAACTAATAGATTCACACAGCTTTATGTACTATTAGTGAAGACTTGTAAAGTGAATTAAGCTGTACATAAACTCACTCATTAAAATAAAATAAAAGATAAAACAATAAAATATTTTATCAGAGTAAAAACTTGTTAGTCTGTTTAGTAATTTTTAAATTATAAATTAGAATGGTTATTAAAATAAATAAATAAATAATTTACCAGCAACATCCATATTTTTTTTTGCAGCATCCACTAATAGTCTATCTACAGCAAGCACTTGGTCAGTTAACAATCGGCCATAATTTATTTTATCGCCGTCTAAATAACTAGTTAAATCTATTTTAGGAATTTTTTTTTCTTCAGTTCTACTTGGCCTTATCTACAAAAAATAATTGAATGCTTACTAATTTTTTCTCAGTTTTACAAATATTGAAGTTTAGTTTTTTTTTCAAAATTTAATCAAAACTTTATTAAATACCGAGAGAGATTTATTTGAAAATTTATTTTTAAAACTCACCTCTCGTTAAAAATAAAAGTTAATCAAATTTAGACGAAAATAAGTTCGATTAAAAAAAAAAAAAATTAGATTAATACCTCTCTAGTGACTGTTTTTGATAAGCTATCAAGCTTTTCAAGTAATTCCGGGTCTGTAATACCGAAATTTTTCCCAGTGTAATCATCTGTACTTCCAGTTTTTCTTAAAGACTTTCTTCTTCTTAGCAAAGCGGATTCGTTTTCACTGACCTCTTGATTTTTTTCACTTTCTTTAGAGTCATTTTTTTTGTTTTTTTCTGGTACTTTACCTGATAACATATTTTTTAACTGTACAACTTGTTCAGTGATACTTGGAATCAGTTTGTCTCGGGCATAATTTGCAGCAAACTGGAATAATTAAAAAATAAATATTAATATTGAAAAAAAATATGCATATTATACTTTTACAATTGTTTTAAAATTAAAGTTAAATATATTTTTTTTAAGCTCAAGCAGAAACAGATACTAGTTGAGACAAAATTTTTTATTTTCAAAGTGTTTTTTAAATCATGATTTTGATAAAGTAACAGTAATGACAAAATTTCAAGTTACTTATACAATTTTAAACAAAGTTGTATTGAATGAAATTAGAAAATTTTTATGAACTAAATTACATAGTGTACAGTATATGTAAGTGGTATAAATAGTTTTAGTCAGACGGCAATCCACATATGTAGTAATTGGGATAATTCATACTATAAGTAGGCTGAAAGTTTGTTTTCTCTAATTTTTTTTATTTGAAAAAAGATAGTAATTGATGTGGTACAAAAGTAAATAGCTTTTTTCTATTATTAATACTCCTTTATGGTTTTTCAAACACCTTGGTGGATATTTTCAATTGGATTAGTAAATTACATAATTTGATAATCCTTAACTCACCTCTCCTCCATGACCATCAAAAATAGCAAACAGAGAAACTCCAGTATTTTCAATGTCATTATTTACAACAAATCGATCTTCCATGTGAGATCTGTGACCTTGGACGGCATAAGCTGCTGTGTATCCTTGTTTAAATTCCCAGTTTAGTTTTTCATTTGAATTTTTAACAAGGAACTGTAGCTTGGATACCTACATTGAAACATTGAAAATAATCAAACAACTGCTGGCAGCATCATTTTGAGTTTTAATTCATGAATATAATGTTACCTTCGAAGTAGTACACCCAAGAGTATGTTGAATTCTACCAAATAAAGTTCGACTCCAAGCGTCAACAGCTTGCAGGTAGATGAATATTAAGAATAAAATTAGGCTAAATATTAGTATTTCTGGTTTTAAAATGTATGTACGTGCTAGTCGCCACACATAGCCAAGCGGAGCACCAACTCCTGCAGTGGGTATACCCACAGCAAACTTTGATATCAGCTTCATATGTGATAAATAAGTCTGGAAATTTAAAATATGTTTTATGTGAAAATGGTAATGAATGTGAAGTTCAAAGTTTTGAATGCAAACTTTTTATAGTTATATATACAATTCACAGATTTTTATTAAAAAATAAAAATAAATTATTCAACCACCTTTTTAAGTACAATGAGATGAGTGAAAAGATAAGTTAAATTCTAAAAACTTATTAATATGGCATTTTGAAATTTTCAAAAGCAGTTAAAAGTTGAGGCAAGGTAATAAAAAAGCATTTATTCAAAAATGCAGATAACAGAAAATTGTTTGAATATTCATACATACCTGATACAATATTTTGTCTTCCAACTCATCATCCATGATGCATAAAATTGTTAATTTTAATTTTTAAAGCTTTGTCAAACTTTTATTTTTGTAGATTCCATTCTTGGTAAATTAATAGTTTTTTAGGTTAACGTGAAAAAATAGATTTAGTATAAAAATATACAAGAAATAAATATTTCAAAGTTAATGCTTCGTTTTAACTATCAAGGCACTCTGAATTATAAAACACATATATTAAAATTTTCATTATTTACAAAAAATTGAGATGTTTCTTTGCAGATAATTAACAAAATCTACTAGAAAAATCTCGGAACATTTGATCAAAGTGCACTGCAAAGCAAAGTGCAATAGCAGCCAGTTACCTACTTGGTGAACAATATATATAGATCGTTATCTAAAAAAAACCTAACCTTTCTAATATTGGCTAATTGGCATTTGGCACTTTCTAGTATTTTTATGTAGTTTATGATCTATAATTGATGAAAACCGAAAATTTAGATTTAAAAATAATAAAAAAAATAAATAATTGGTTTTCAGGTAAAAACACATGAAGTTTGGAAAAACTTTTTTATTTTTCATTATAAACATTCTACTATTTACATGTAAATTCTCAAAAATTTTATAAAAGAGA
This sequence comes from Encarsia formosa, assembly GCA_038277355.1. Taxonomy (NCBI): domain Eukaryota; kingdom Metazoa; phylum Arthropoda; class Insecta; order Hymenoptera; family Aphelinidae; genus Encarsia; species Encarsia formosa. The sequence continues at coordinate 2,604,244 of CM076187.1, forward strand.
CATGAGACTATAATGTTTCATTGAGAAACATTTTGTAATATAACAATCAATAATATTTAATGTAAATAAAATTGACAAAAGTAAGGAAGGGAGGTTTTGACAGTCTCCAAGTTAGTTTTCATCCAAATCAATGCAGTTTTAAAAATTACTAAAAAATAGATAAAAAAATGTGTTAAAACTTTTTAAGTGACTTAAGTTTGTTGTTTCTTATGAGAGCTTCTCTGCGTAACCTCCTCCAGTACTGTTTTGTGTTTGGATCAAGTTCTTCCAAAGGTGGTGCTTTACCAGTTCTTATACTCCATAGCCAGTCTGGATACTCGGAGTCTGGTTTTATTTCAATATCCTGTCCGCCTTCTTTCAAAATGTTTGTTCCGCAAACAAATTTAACTAGCTTTTCAGGGTCTGTTTCTACTGGCAATAATTTTTTTTCCACCGTCTGCCCCTTAGCTTTGGTTACTTTTTTCGCTTTTCCCAATCCTAAAGTTTTTAAAGAAAAAATGATTGATAGCACATTCAAAATATCTTTTCCTACAAATATGTTTGTATAGAAAATTATGAATACCTGGTACGGCGTAGTTATTAACTTGAATACAATACTCTAATGGTATTATTTTTTTTCTTATTCGAAAAAGTTGAATCAAAGCACTCATGTTTATTATGTAAAGTCAACAGTATTGAACAACAAAGTACATATATAGAAGGATGATAACGATGCGAGTCTAACAACAATTATAAACTAAAAACAACTTTTTATTCATCATTTGAAATGATTTTCACGAAATTATTTGAGTATTCATTTTATATTTTTCGAATGTAAACGCATGACTACAATAAAACGTGTGTTTTAAATTGCCATAGGCTATAAAATCATAGACAGATGGGCTTTTTTTAATTTTCATTGAAATTTAAATCTACCGAGTGGCGCTAGTGAGGAAACTGTGGCGCTACAACTTGCAAGTTTGAAAAAAAATTTAAAGACTAAAAGTAAAAACAGATGGTTTATTTTTAGTATGTTTATTAATTTGAAATTTACAATACATAATTAATTAAATACAGTATATTCTATAAATACAAGTGGTTGAGATTAATAAAATCAGTCTACTTATCTCGCAATATTGCACTCTATAATAGTAGGTATATATAATCAACTTGAGATAAACATTTTGTACAAAAAATAGTAACAATAGAGCGTTGTATTCTAGAAACAATTTCAATAGTGTATCAAAAAGTGATTAGTTATACATTTTTTCAAGTGTAAGAATTGTTAAATAATGCAGTTGTTGTTGTTGTTGTTGCTATTGAGGAGGTGATTTTTCGAGCTCCTCGATGTAGCCTCTGGTGTAACCGCTCATGTCGGAGTAATCAACCAGTGTTTTGTGTACCAACTCCTGCAATAAACTCGGCCACTCTTGTCCCAATATTTGAAGTTTTTCGATAGCGTCGACGGTTTGATCGATCGAGCTCGACAGATGAATTTTTCCTTTGTGCCTCCAGATAAGATCGTCCTGTAACATGATAATAATGATATTACGAATTACAAAATGACACGATTCGAATGTAAAAGTGCAACATCGAGGAAAAAAAAATTAAAAATTCTCAAATTTACAGACGTAGACTGAAAAAATTGAATATTAATAATATATAAGTATAATTTTTGAAGGAAAAAAAGTTTTTTTTTTTATGACTACGTTTACTTGTGATTTATCTGATTATTTTTAGAATTTTAAGAGTTAAAATGATTGAAAGCAGAGATTCTTTGATTTTTAATTTTAAAAATTCTCGCCTAAATGTTTGATCCACTGAGTCACGTGTACCTTATGTTGATAAAATTAAAAAACAAAAGCTTAATTAATCGTTGTAGACATTTAAATATTTCCTCTTATAATTTAACTACTATAATTAAATTAGAAACACAAAGGTCGCGCGATCCTAAGTCAAGATTAATGGCGGGAATTTAAAATAAAGAACCACAAAATTTGATAAAAAAAAAGAAAAAGGTTCGAATATTAATAAAACCTGTGTAATGTTTCCCCTGCGCCACTGCAGAGCCTCCTTGGCAACGACGTTCCTCAGAGCGGGATCGCTTTTGAATAAAAACTGTTTGGCAGTAACTTGTTCCCCGTTTAGTCTCTGGATTCGCTCGAGGTGAAGTCGATGCAGAAGCGGCTGCAAGAGCGTCTCCGGGAGCGACCACATTACTATGTCGGTCAGACCCGAGTACTCCAGGTTGGCCGAGTTTACGTTTTCCTCCGTAATCTGAAAATTCACAGATATATATATATATATATATATATATATATATATATATATATATTAACTAACTTGACTATTCAAAATTTATAAAAAAAAAAAGTTAATTTTCAACCTGAGTCCCGTTGATGACCTGCAAGCCCCAGTGGGCGAGCCGGAATATCGCGTAGATCTTCCAGTTCTTAGATATTATGGGATTTCCCTCGGCCTCTATGTGAATGCTGTTCAAGCCCTGTGCCTCGGCGAGGGCGTTCAGTTGTCCCAGGTGGCTTATGTTGGTCTCCTTGAAGAAAAAGTGCTCGATGTTGGGAAACCTGTGCTTCAGCTTGTTCAAGATGGCCGCTATACCGTTGAAGTGTACGTAGTTGAACTTGACGTAGTTTATTTTGCTCGCTTTGGCCAGGTCCCACTGTCTGTCGATGAACCTCAGAGCTCCCTGGCCGTAAATGTTGAGACACTGGCCCACTATTTCCACCAGGTAGTCGCCTCCTTGAACATTTAATCGATATTAGTGACTTTTTGCGGGATGTTTAGAGGATTAGAACATGAATTTTTTGAAAATTGTCTGAAAAACTTAAAAGTTACCCAAATGTCTGGTCCTCGCCTTGTTAGTTACAATACATAGTCAATTTACCGATGTACAGATACTTTGCCCATCTGCATTACGGTTGAAAAAACAAATAAACAAATAAATAAAATCACCTTGTTCCTTTTCTTTCAGGGCCGGTGGCTGCGGCGGCGGGGTCGATACGGCTCCCGCCTTGTGTTTGGCCCTGGCGGTGGCGGCTCTGTTGCTCCTGTAGTGTGCAACCTTCTTCATCTTCCCCACGCTGCAACGGCTCTTATCGGTGCTCGAGCTGCTGGAGTCCCCGTTTCCCTGGAACGTGGACCTGGTGCTGTCGAAGCTGGCGCTGTTCCTGAACATCTTCTTCGTCCTGTCCTCGAGCTCCATCAACCCTGAGCTGGGGAAAATCGTACTGTTCTTGATCATGGTGTAGGTTACACCAGGGTCGCAGTCCATCGAGTTCTGGCTTCTCAGGGTGTTACTCTTGATCAGGTGACTCCTGAGTCCGCTCTTTAGACTCTGGTGGCTCTCCGAGGACTCGGCGTCGCTTCCGGTTCCGGAATCCTCCGAGCTGCAGTCCTGAACCGAGGACGCCGAGGGGTTCGAGGAAGACGGCATCAACGCTTTTACACCGTTCTTACCGTGGTTGTTGGTCAGGTTGTCGATTATGGGTACCAATATGGGTGGTAGTTTAAAATCTAGTTGGTTGACCTCGGTCGACGCCTGGTGATGGTTCATCTTCAGGAGGTTGTCCGAGGAGCAGCTTCGGCGTTTGAACTGGGGCTTCTTTCCCCCACCGTCCGTCGTATTGATGTTGTTGTTGTTGGCCTCGTTTATGGAGGTGAGACTACCGAAGTCTTTGGACTTGGACCTGGTGAGGCTGGTTTTGGGTGGGGGTGGTACCGTCATGGGTGCAGCCTGGAAGGTGAAGCCCTGAAGCAGGTCGGTCTTTATGTCGTTCTTGCATGTGGCGCTGGTACGCTGGTTGAAGCACTTCCTCTGGGATCTGAGAAGCTCCCAGTTGATCTTCGCGTTGGATATGACCTCCTCGCGCCTCACGTTTACGCAAACCTGTGACGTGGTGGAAAGTATTGAGTTAAAAAGTATTTGTTAATGAAAATAAATACGTGTACAAGATTAGAGACTTTTCTAATAAATAAAATTATGATTTTTCAACAATTGCGTTTTAATTATTAAACTAAAAGAATCTTTATCACAAACCTCGGTGCTGAGGTCAAGGAACGCTGAATTGGACTGCTCCTTGAGGGTTCTCCAGGCCATGGCGGTTCTCCGGATCTGTTCGTTGATCTGCATGGCGGACAGGAGCTGGAGATTCGGGAGGTAGGAAACCAGGAAGGACACGCACTCCGCAGTCAGGGTTATTGGGTTTGCGTCGATGGATATCTCACGGATCTGAAGGGCTTTGGCGACGCTGCCGATGTCCTCGATCTTCTTGATTTCGTTGTTGGACAGGTGGAGCTTCTGAAGCTGGGGAGTGTTTTCGAAACCGTGGAGCTTCTTGATCTTGTTGCGACGAAGGTTCAACTCCTTGAGGGAGGCCAGACCCAGGAAGTCGTTGCAGCCGATGTTCTTGATGTTGTTGCCGGCCAGGTTGAGAACCTTCAGGGATACAGAGTCCTCCAAACCCGAGACCTGGGTTATCTGGTTGCCGTGAAGGTCCAGTACCTCGAGCTTGAGCAGACCCTTGAGGCCCTCGATCTTCTTTATTCTGTTTTTACCTGGATTTTTATGGTGATAATTAACAAAGAATATATTTTTCAAGTTCTAGCTTGCTACACAATTTTAAACCAAAATCGAATGAGCCTCCTTAACAATCTAAATAATTTTTTTATGTCATTTTAGTTGTTTTATTTGTCAGTTAAGAGGGTCAAACTCAAAACTCGGCTAATTGAGAATAAGAAGTAATTTTTTTTTTTTTTTTTTTTTATTGTTAAAGTACTCTAATGAATAGGCGAAATTCGTTGTTCTTCTGCATAATATAATTTAATTAAAGAAAAAAAAATAATTTGAAAGAAAAAGCGTACCCATGAGCAAGACCCGAAGGTTTTCCAGGGAATCCAGACTGCAGAACTTGTCGATTTGATTGTCGTAGAGGTCGAGAAAGACCAGCCTGGTGAGCTGGCCAAGCTGGTCCTTCTCGATTTTGGATATTAGATTGTGCTGAAGCGAGATGAGCCTTAGCTTGGGCTCGTCCGCTATCCAGGGAAAAATGGTAAGTCCCCGTCTGTCGAGGCATATACGGTCCGGATTTTTTTCCCGCTCGAGGGGGCTTCGACTGGCCACGACGAGACGGCCCTCCTCGGCCTGCTGCAGACTGACCACATTGCAACCCCCGACCTGGTCGTTCTCCGACTGACTCGTGGGATTCGTCGAACTGGAATTTAACGATTTTTTTTTAAATAATTTTTCAACATTGAATTAAAAATCACTATTTTAATAAATTATTTATTAGTCAAACCTGAAGGGCGCAAATGTATGCTTGGATAATTTTTGTAAGACCGCTGGTGTTCCGGACAGGACGGGCAGGGCTGACGCGATGGTCAAAAACTGTGTCTCTTTATCGGAAACCTGAGCTGATCTTATTCTGGAGTTGGTCAGTGATTTTCTTACCTAAAAAATATTTTTAAAATTCATTCAAGTATCCTGTAGAACTTCGTGGCTAAATGATGGAGCAAAAAAAATCTATAGAATGAGATTTAAATGGTTTCGTTAGAATTTATCATTTTATTGACTAGGGTAGTTTATGTAACAGTAATTTACAATATTAATTAATGATAAAACATAAATGTTAAATAATTGTAATTTGAAGCTGTTTTTTGAAAAAAGATGCTTTGTTTAGATTCTAAACCACATGACTAATTTTTTTGGAGTCTCTGAACTGCTTACGCAGCACCAACTCAATTGTAAATTAAAATTTTTTAACTCTGTACAGAGCCGCACTAGATCAAAATAAAAAAATCAAACGTACCGTCGCACTTGTGTTAGAACTGCTTATGGGCATTACATAACCGAGGAACTCGAGCAGCATTCGGCTGATTTATTTCTCACATAACTCGCGCGTAAAAAAAGCTCGCTTCACTTTGCTAATCATTCCAAATCCCAGTTATATCTCAACTAGTAAATCAATCTTATCAAAAGACCGCAATGTTCGTTTGAAAACAGAAGTAAATCGTCATCTCGGCTCACGGAGCAAACCATAAATTTACATAAAAAAAATTATACTACGCATGAATATGCTCTGGAGGATCAGGGTAATAACAATATTTGATCGATCACGAGTGCGGGCTTATTTACTTTAGCAGCGGCCCATCGCAACGCGAGCGCTCGCGTCGTCTGCTCCTGCAGCTTGCAAGCACTCGAATCCCGTTTGAATATTCAAACGAGAACAATTCTAATGCCAGTGCGAAGAAAAACCTAGGATCAAAATTTCCCACGAATAAATAAATCTAAATTATTCGATTCGATCAAATTTAAATACAAAGAAGCTGATTTTTAAAGCTTTAATACTTTTTTTGTAATTTTGATGAAAGAAGAGCTCATCGATGGCAATAAACCTTTCACTCGATTCATTCAAAAGATCGATGTTTCCAATATTTCAGGTATACTCGGGCATGGTAAAAAATTAATCACTGATAAATGAAAATTATCAAAAGCTGACGAAAATTTACGGAAATTGTATTATTTTTAGCTGGAATTCTCTCATTTTTGTTCAAAATTACGTATCCTATAGAGCAATTTAATTAAATCAAAGTTATCAAAATTGTTCTTAAATATAAATTGAAATCTCTGCCGGTGTGATTTTATTTATCGAAGAGCGACACTCATTAGCTATAAATAATTAATAAATTGCGGGGGGGTCAAACGCCTGGAATCATTTTGTTGTTACGAGTTGTTATGGCAACGTTTGAATTTGTAAACAAGCATGGCTGCAGCTATCACTGTAATTCAAGCGGGGAATGTTTAACTAATTTTTTGCACATGACTAACCATCGTCAAGACGACTCAGATCTAACAAATTTACATCAATATCAGATGATTAAATTTAGGTGAGAAAATACTATTCAAATTTATATCTTTTTTTTTCGAAAACTTAGTTTTTGTTTGTTTATTTATCATTTTTCAGTTATTTAGTACCTGAATTGAGAGCGATTTTTTTTTTAAATTAATTATTTAATTATTTATTTAAAACAAACATTGTAAATTCAGTTAAAACAATTGAAAATGGTTTCAGTATACTGTAATAAATAACACGTGATTGATCAGAATTTGTTTAGATTATCATTTATTTATTGCAACATCTTTAAATAATCACTACTTAAAATCTAAAAAAGTAATTTATTAAAATTTTTTACACAATTACCCTGAGAAATTTTCAATTAAATAAAATTCATCCAGTTAATAAATAATACTTGTTAAAATAAAAAGAATATATTCACTTTTTTTTTTTTTTTTTTTTTACAAAACATCAAGGTGTTAGTTTGAATAAGTAAATAAATTAATCTTGAACCACACTATACGGTAAAAGTGTCAATTGCTTTTTTATTCGCTCAATAATAACATTTAATAATACAAAATTTAAACTATAATAAACATATGTTTGTGTGTTTTTACATTAAAAAATTTTAGTTACTAATTCTTGATATATAATTTGATTGTAAGTAAAATCCTAAAATTTTATTTATATTAGGCAACTATTGTGTGATTCATTTTATAAGTCTCATAACATTCTTGTAGATTACTTAATGATTATTCACATATGTTTACTTTGAAATACTCTGAAATAAGTAAAAAAATTTAACAAGTTGAGCGCTTAAAAAGGTTGTAAATCCTAGGTTATGAATATCTTTTTTTTTAAGGATTCTATAATGTATGAAGTGTCATATTTTTGAATTAAAACTACATCATACACTCCAAAAGTATATTTACACTCCTCACAACTCAAAAATGTAAATAGATTAAGGCTCCAGCAGGTTATAGGCTATATATAATCTCTACAATGTACAATACTTGATGCATATGTACTTCATTCTTTTTTTATTTTTTTTATTTTTTTTTTTTATTTTGTCTGGCTGTGCAATGCTTGCTATGATCAGCAATAGCACCAAAAGTTACCGTGTGCCGACAACACTAACTTGGCACGAAATTATTATTATTAATCATAGTAAAAAATAGAAAAATCCTTGTATAGAAAATGTGTAAAAAAAAATGAATGAGCAAAATTTGTAGCAAACCTTTTTTTTCATAAAAATCACGGTTAAAATTGATATTAAAAATTCAATAAAAAAGATATTCATTATAGATAAACGACAGACCTTTTTTTCTAGATTGAATTTTGAATGTAAACTATGTACATTGTTTGATAGCACTTACGCCAAGTATCTAGTACCAAGTGTGCACTTTTAAAAGAATCTTTCAGCAAGATTCATTCTTTCATTTATTTTAGTTTTATATAAAATATATAATTAATAATAGCCTATTATTTGACGAAAGTAATTGTCCCAGGCGATCAAAAGTTTGATTATTAATCAAACTTGCCACGAGCTTCACATCACTTCAGAGCACCTCCAGACTTGTGTGCGGCCAAAATGCATTTACTTTTAAAGTACTTCCCTTAAGACTAAATCCAAAAAAAAAAAAAAAAAAAAAAATAACTCATCATCTAATTCTATTGACTTTTGAGCTCCTTTCCAATACTATAAGATACAATTTTATTCCAGTCAATTTTAGTCCTCATGACTGGCAGTTGTCTGCGCAAAGCCTTGAACGTTGTGTCGGACATGGTTTGATAATTCTCTGAAATAGCAGTCTGGTAGTCATTCTCTGACTCCTGAACCAGTCTTATGAGTTCCTTGGCGGTTTGCTTATCAGTTGTTATAGGCAAGCTCTCCTTGACCTCCTTGCTACTGACCAGCTGAACATTTCCATCCTCGTAGTAGTGCACCTGAACCTTGAGACTGCCCTTGAGTTCTGCGGCACCCGAGCTAGTGCTGAAGCTGACGGACCACACCGACCTCCAGCGTCCATTCCAGAAATTTTTAGGCTGAAACTGGTGGTCCTCAATGCAAGCTGTCAGGGTGATGTTTTCTGCAATATTGATAAACACAAACATTGAATGTAAAAACTTGTGAAATTCTCAAAAAATTAGGTAAATTTTGAATTTTTAAAAAGACTTAAGTAAAAAGTATTTAGATGATTAATCTATTGAGCTCTATTTATCAATATTTCTAGTAAAGTTAAAATCTGGGATGGGTTATTGAAATAAAAATTGATATTAAGTCCCATGTAAACCTGGGATGAGCATTTAAAATCTAATGGAAAAACTAGTGTCATTGCAAACTTGAGACTGGTCACTTTATTCATGTTTTAGTGCTAGGTTGCAATTTTCAATTTTGAATACATGAATTTCTGAGCGTTTGAGATTAGAGAACTCAATTAAAACCTTGCAATTTCTCATTTAAAGGTTTGTAATAAAAATTAATGTATGTAAACACTAGAGTGTGTTGTGTTACAAAAGTAAGTTACCTCCTTGGCTCTTGCCAAAGACAGAACAAGAACCGTGTCTGTAGTGATTCTGGGTGTAGGTCATTATTTCCTCTTGAAGGGCTGCCCTCCAGGGCTCGGCGGTGGCATCGGGCTCGTAGGGCTCGTAGTCCGAGGCCTCTTTTCTCAGGTGGTCGTACTTGAAGCTCTGCTTGCTGCGGGGATCGTAGAACCTCTGGTTACCCAGGTCGTTGTACTCGGTTATCAGAACGGGCAAATCAGTGCCCTCGATCTGTGGAATCAAAAGATTCATGGTTGATCACTCGATTAAGACTGAGAGATGATAAAACCGAATAAAGCTAAGAGGATCAAGGAGGATAGTTAGTCATCGTCGGGCTAGCAGCTTACCTTGGCAGACATGAGCTGGTCCTTGTTGTAGAGGGCAAAGGCCCCCGAGGCGCCCTCCTTGAGCAGACTGTCATTGTTCAGGAGGCAGCGGACGTCGTTGACGACCTCGTTGAACTCGCCGGGTGGTGCGTGGTGTATGAAGTCCGAGACTATCCGGACCTTATCCTGGTCAGAAATCACATCTCCGTCGGCCGCCATGTTTTAAACCAGCACTGCTGCTCTCTCTCTCTCTTCTTCCAGTCAGCTTTCTCCCCCCACCGCGAGTAGCAGCCGCCGCCCTGTGTGTGTGCGTAGCGCCGGTGCAGCCGGGCTTTCTACTATTTTAGGTAATGCGTCGTCGTCGTGCCTCGATGAGATTTTTTATTTTTCAATAATTAAGGAAAATTTTAACTTTTTTGAGCGATATGCAGCGGTGCGATAAGTAGGCTATTACGTATTTTAACCTCAAAATCGGACCTCTAAGTTGGGACGGAAAATACCCGATTTCTCACTCGCAGGATGTCAGATGATTAGTTCACATTTTTTAGATGAAGTATGTACATAAATTAATTGACAGTAGAAAATTAGATTATTTTGATAAATCTAGCCTCGAAAACGCACCTTAATGCGGTGAGATAGAAGTACCTACCTGCTTTCCGCACTTGTCGGATAAACGATTTTATTTATCAAACGAATTATACATAATTTTCAAGAGCAGTTTTGTTTTTAAATACTTAATTTTAGTAAACTAATTTTAAGCCTTTCAATCCCCACGACATATAAAAAGTTATCAGTTTTGAAATTTTATATGAAAGAGCGTTTATGAACTTAAAATTTCAAATAAAAGCCCATGCATTCGAATTAAAAAAAAAAGTACGCGATTAATTATTTTTTCAGATAAAATCAGGAGGCCTCGGTAAGAGCGAAGAATGGCAGAGTTATCGGGAGAACTCGTACCGATAAAAGACGGTTACTCGGGAATCGATGGTTGCCACTGTACGGCGGGTGAGTCAATCATATTGAATATTGAATTTTTTGCAGATATCGTTTAAGTATATTTTAACAGTCCAGATTAAAAACTTATTAATATCATGATTCAGAATTTTTTTTTTTTTTTTAAGTTTAAAATTTATGAAGATTTCATACTTAAAATCAAAGTAATCGCTCAAATATGAATGGAATTCTTAAAAAATATTGCTGAATCATAGTAAACAGTAGATTTTACTAAGATTAGGACCATTGGCAAGGTTTTGAACTTAACAATTTTCATAATTATAATTAAAAAATGATTCTTTCGGACATTTTTTTCTTATCAGAAAAAATATTTCTGAAATTTCATAAAAAACTCAGTAAAATATTAATTTACATTTAACATCAGCATTTAAAATAATTATTTTAAATGCTTTAAATAATTATTATTTTAATTAATTTAATTTAAATATCCAAAATTCATTTATCGGAATTATGTGTTATTAAGATCCCCGGGATCGGCTGTTCCTGTGCAAGCTCGATCGTCGGGATCTCGAGGACCGTCACCTGCGAATCCTGGAGGAGGTTAGCTGCCTGAAGAAGCTCGCAAACGAGCAGGAGGACAAGATCAAGAGGTTGGCCACCAAGCTCATGAGGTCCGGGATCAGCTCGAGACTCTGCATCGCAACCGTCGACGTCAGCGAGGAGAACGACCGGATAAACTGCCTCGAGGCCGAGAACAGCAAGGTAAAAGCTCTTCAAATTCTAACCTTTCGAACCTTTTCAATCGCAATGATAATTTCGATGGTACCCAGCGAAGAAAAACCTTAGCTGAAAATTCAGTTCTTCAGTTCAATTATTTTATTTTATTTTATTTTATTTTATTTAGTATTATTACTATAATTGTTTTTTATTGAGGTTTGAACGGTTTGATCCCAAGTAAAGCCCAATTAGTTCGAGTATTTGAACTTTTAAAAAGCTCTAATTTGGCTTGGTCGTTCCGTAAAACAGTCTTGTTCGATTCTTCAAACTGTTAAAAATCAGTTTTTTTAATTAATATATTTTTTTTTTTTTAAACAAGCTTAAAGGTCAAGTGAACCTGATAAAGGCTCAACTGTCAAACCACAAACTCTTCACTAAATCGCCAGTGAAAGCACGAAGGAACCTCCATGGATCGAGCTCAGGTCCCATGTGAGTATTTATTTATTTAATAAATTGGTTGGGGTTTTAGGTTTTATTTTTCATCAAATTTACGAGTATACGTGTTGAAAATTTAATGATGCATAAAATTTTATTAAAAACAAATTTCAATTCATATTCGATATTTGATGAATTAAAAAATAATAATTGATCAAATAAATAACTGTACTTAAAATTATGATAAAATTAATTATTTATTTTTTATATATTTAATTTATTTTCACTTTAAATATCGACTTGAAATAATGAAACGGTACAGTGTTATTCTGAAAGTTTTCAAAATTCAAAGGTTTAAACAAGTTAGCTTAAAAATTTAATCTGTATAAATTTATGAAAAATTCCGACATAATTCATGATATTTAGACGTTTATTTTTAAAAGCACATGTCGAAGCGAAGGCAGTCGTCAACCGAACCGCTGCGACTGCAACCATCGGGCCGCCGTCGACGTCAACGAGCTGTCTTTTAGAATTCAGGTGAATTCTGGTTTTCCACTCCACTAATATTACCATTGATAATTATTGATGATACTAAGATTTTCTTTTTCAATAAAAAAAAAAAAAAAAAAAAAAAAAAATTAATTTTGTAAAATTATATTTCATTTTGTTTAAAAGATTTTACATTTGAAATTGAAATCAATATTGGAAAAGTTGTACTTTTTTTTATTTTAACTTTTGTCTAATCTTTTTAAAAATAAAAATAATTGTTTTCTTATAGCCCTCAAATTTTGAAATTTCATGAGGCTCTTAATTTTCAATAATTTTCAAATTTTTCGTAAAAAGAATCAGGTCATTACTAAAATTTAAAAACGTGAAAAAAATCATTCGATAAAGTTTGACGTTACATTCGTATTTTGTTTTCACTTACAAAAATAATTCTTATTTTTTTCAAATAATATTTCATTCGCAATAGAAACCAAAATTTTTAATATAAAAAATAATTTAAATATTTTAAATTTATGTTTCGAGAATCTTACCCAGATTTAAAATCAGTTATTAAAAATGTAAACTAAAGTACTTAATTAAAAAAAGCTAAAATATTGATTTATGCATACCGCAGGAACTGGAGAGAGAAAGGGAGGAGATGAGCAACCGAATCCAGGAACTCGAGTGCGAAATTTCGACCTACGAAACGACCAATCAGCGCGTCAAGGTTGCCGAGCACGTTGAGTTCATCAGGCTGAGACGACAGATCAAGCAGCAGCAAGACGAGTGTCTCGAAAACGCCAAGACCAACAAGGCTTTGAAGGAGGAAGTCGCGCGCTTGAAAGGACTTGTTCAGGAAACTACCAGGTTTTTTTATTTATTTGCAATCATCAATGGACATACATGCTTTTTAATAAAATTAATTTTAAACAATCTAAAACGATCCTATAACATTGAGAGTATATCTATGTATAAAAAAATGAAATTTTTAAAATTTCAAACGCTTAGTTTTTAGCAAAATATTGTAGAGGACCTTTTTAAAATTTTATCCTTAGGATCCAAAAAAAACATATCCAACGATTTTAAAAAAATTTTAATATGTTTTTTGGGCACTTAAAAAAGATTTTTTATTTGAATGAAATTTGAAGAAAATGGGTTTTTCCAAGTCCCATTTTTGGAATGGATTTAATCACAGTTTTTTAGGTTCCCAAAAACCAAATTGAAATTTTATAGAAATCGAAGGATTTGTTTTTTATTTTAAAATAATTGACAACCCTTATTGAAAACAGCAACAACAAGAGACTGAGCGCCCAGCTGATGGAAGAGCAGGAGGAAAAAGCCCAGTTGGAGGAGCGCATTTCAAAGACATTCAATACCGAGAACGAGTTGCGCGATCGTAACGAGATGATCGGGGATCTGTTGAGCGAGAAAGACATATTGTCGGATCACAACCGTAAGTTGATCGATATTAGCTCGAAATTCGAAAAGACCGAGGTGGAGAACGCGGAACTAAAGCGTAAATTAACGAACAAGCATACGGAGATCCAAAGTCTGAAGGAAGCTCTTTCCAAAGAGGAAGCAAACCGTCTCGCTCTTCAAGCAGCCAACGATCGACTTCTAGAAAATATTCACGAGCTACATAAGAACATCGATCTCATGACCATCAAACTCATGGTTTGCCTTTTTTTATTTTTCTCTTTTTAATTTTACTAGTTTATTTATAGTTACAATTTTTATTTAAATAACACACTTATATCTATAAGAATAAAAATTTTCTTTAAGAATTTTTTTTTTTCATCTTCCCCTTCATATTTAGCTGGATTTTAGCAAATTTTCAATTCATTTTTTTAAAAATTCGAAGAAAATTTTAAAATCAAAAAATCAAGTATTGTTGAAATTTCAAATTCATTCCAGTTTATTTGAGCTAAACTCTGGGGTAAAACATAATTTTTAGAATTATCATACATGTCCAGCTGGATTTTTAGTCTTATAGGATGAGGCTTTAAGTTCACACTAAAACCTAAATACTCCTATAATTTTGACATTTTTTCTATAAATCCAATACATAATCAATACGCTGTTAGTTAATTAATTTTTTTCATCAATTTTATATTTAGCTAAAATGTAGCAAATTCAGAGTGGATTTTTTCGAACCCTGTTGCCAAGCTGTACTGACGTAGCTCTCACCGAAACAAAAAAAAAATTTTTTTTTTTTAATTTTCAGGCTGAGTCGGCGAACCAGTCGACTACAACCAAGAGGAAGTCCAAGAGTGCAAAGTCATCGTCCGAGGAACTCAAATCGTCGAGATCTTGCAAAAAGTGCAACGGCGACGTCGGCAAGCAGCGAAAAAAATCAACCAGTCCCCAGTTCAGCTGCAGAGGAGTTCAGACGAGCGTCGACTTGACAAGCAAGACCATGCAGACCGAAAAAGACGTCGTCGTCGATGATTTTAAAGTTACAACAACCGAGCCTCTGTTAAATAAAGACGATAAGAATAAAGCTAAAGTTGTTGTTAAAGCCAACCAACCGGCCCAAAATGGTAGTTCATTGTCCCGCGTAGAAATGCTCAAGCTCCTTGAACAGGTCCAGATTAGCACGCCCCTGGAGTCGGTCCAGAGCCGTCGGGGGGACCAGGTCACGAGGTCGAACCTCGAGACTCTGCTATTCGGGGATGTGTGATATGTCTAACTAAATGTCTGGGGATGGCTAACTAATGATGGAAACATTAGCTGTTTCGAAGTACTTAAAAATTGTATTTTTATGTACGCTATGTGCAAAGTTTTTATTTACTCGTCGATTCTAGTGCGTAAAGTGGTCGTTTTACGAACACTTAGGGGATGACTGATAATATAATTGTTGATAAAATGACCAAAAAACGATAGGAAAATTTCGTCTTTTGAGGAACTTAAAGAATCGTATTTTTTAATGCGGTTTGCGCAAAGTTCACATTTACGCATCCATTTTAGTGCATAAAGTGGTCGTTTTACGAACACTTAATAAAAAGCAAAAATTGTAAAAAATAGTAGTTTAACACTTTTACTTTTTGCTCAGTGTTCGTCAAGCAATCAACACGCACTATAAAATCGCGACGTAAAAAATTACAGCTCGCAACAACGATAAAAAAATGTTCGCAACACGGGTGTAAAAAATTAGAACTTCGTGCCGTGAAACGTTTTTTTACACCTTTTTACGGAAAAATACTATAATTGATTTAAATGACTTCATTATAAAATAAATGCTCACCTTAGACAATACTCAACTCCGATCTGGACACTGAAGCTGATCAGTCCACCTTATGGCCTCAATGTATTACAGATCGTGACCAACTGAAACTGATATTTTGTAATAGTTAAAAGATTAATGTTGTGATATAGACACTTTCGACCAATCGATAGTTACTTGAAAATACAGAATTACGTAATGACCATAAAAAAAAACAAACAGGACGTTATTTAGCGCTTCCAATCGAGTAAGTATTTGAGATTTATTTAAAAAAAAAAGTACAAATTTTCGTAACTAGGTTTAGATGACATTTTTAAACAGGGTTCTCGTATATTTACACATTTGTGTTCATGCAGCACTCAATAATTGTATATATTGTTTATATGTTGTATTATACATTTACAGTGTCGGTATTTCTATATAATTAAAAAAAGCTAGTGTAAATATTAATTGTATTTGTAAACAAATTTTGCTTACCAGCAGATTCGGTGTAAAAAAAAAAATTGAAATCTACACCTTGTAGAGTTGTATATCTGTGATTTTATAATAACATATTAAATTTTGATATGAGACACTTGCGATTTTATTTTCAAAAATGACCTTAATCTTCAATAACCTTGTCCACATAAAATTTCAAAATTTTTTATCTATCAATATTTAGATTTTTAACTTCAATTACTCTTTAAAAAACCCAGAATGTTTGGTTAATTTTGCAAACTAGTTGTAAGATGCTCGATTCATATTCTTGAAAACAGAGTTATATATATAATAAATTCTGAATAATAAAATTATTGCGAGCCAAAGTTGGGCGTTCTCCACGTGGTCGAGGGATATAAATAAACGAATATTAATCGTTCGAGAACGCCACAGCAGCTTTGGACAATAAATTCAAAAGATGTACCAAGAGCTTTTTCTCAGAATTTAAAAAAAAAATATGTCTATTTGAAGCCTTTGACCCTTGACGGTTAGAGTCAATATAATCAAAAGAGAGGAGGAAGTTTATAGATATAATTACTTATATTTCTGGAGTATTTTAAATTCAATTTTGTTCGGTTCATTCATTATTACACGGATATTTTTGTCGTTTGGCATGCTATCATCGTTGCAAATAAAATATACGTATTTCGTTTTTTGATGTTGATTTTTAGTTTATTTACCAAGCAACTCAATTATTTTTGAAAAATCTTTCTCAGCTAACAATACGTAAAAATATTTCTATTTACAATCGGAAAAAGTCAATGTGATTTAGTTGGAAAGAAAAATAGCCAAAATTTTACAATGAATAATGTAGATTTGAAAAATGCTTCTGATATAGTAGATAAACACTCAGATCTTCAACCACCAAACTAAGCATTACATACTAAGAATTACAGTTGACAAACAAACATCTTGGAAAAATGAAAGAACCTGTTCAGGATCTAGTTAACAAGGATTTAAAAAAGAAAAAAAAAAAAAAACTTATTATTACAAGCAGCTACTTACCTGGAAATTCGTTCCAGAATCTGGACCGGAGAATTCTTACCTATTGAAACTCATAGTAAGCTTGAAAGCACTGAAGCATGAAATTTTGAAATTTACTTTATGGAAAGTCGTATATTACTCAAGATTACTTACATTTTATATTAAAGCTTTATACTAAAAAAATCGTACCTACCACCCCAGGTCTTCAAATTCTTCGCTACAAACGATTCTACATCGCAGTGCGTAAAAACCCATTTATCTCCCGCTGTCATGAAAAACCAATCCCACCCATCATCGCTACGCTCTACGTGGTCGCGTATTTCAAGTACTGACAGATTAACGTTACCTCTGGTAAAACCCGTCGAATTCTTACTCCCTCGTAAATTTTAAATATTTCCGGTCGAGCTTGCAGGAAGAAAAGGTGTTCCAAGGCCGATCCAAGAGAAATAAAAAGTCTGGAGATCGTTAAAGAAGCCGGCGAGTTGTAACAGCAGAGCTAGCAACAGCAGCAGCAGAAGCTGAGTATTATTAGACCCGAGCTTGCCCCCTCTAGTTGATCATTGATGTCGCTAATATCGCGCCGGCTGCGATATTATCTCACTAGGGGGCGGAAATAAACTTTCCCGATCATCGAAGAACAACTGGTTCGAACCAAGCTCAGTCTCGACACGGACCGCGTACCGGTGGTTGCTTGGTTGTTTTTTTTTTTTTTTTTGTTTCGGAACTTGTTTGCCGGTCGGTAGTTTTCAGTATATCGCTCTGTGAAGGTAAAGTGTCAACTCAACAAGTGTCTGCTATATGTATATATACTTTTTTTTTTGAAAATACGGAGGCTCGCGGGTAGTTTGTTAATAAAAGCTTCGAGCTTTTTTCGGGTCCGTGCGCGAGTGTGAGTGCGAGGAGTTGTTTCAAGGTGGCCCCCCACGAACGGACCGGTGTGAAATAGAATTCGCTCCACTTCGGCTGGCACAGTTTCGGGGCTCGATCGGAACCATCAAGGTCGTACCAAAGATACCCGGAATGTGTAAACAAGGAGATACAATTTCCAATTTTTTCTTCTGAATTTTTTGTCAAGCCGGAACTACGACCCAGTTCTAGCGGAAGAAGGAGAAAATAAAATCAAAATAAAATAAAAATGCGGCCACCAGCGCGCAGCCATTTATTCGTCAACCAATCCTAATCGACCGATGCTTGGTTAGCCGGTCCAAAATAGATTTCGCCAAACTCTTCTCTAAGATTCATGTCGAATCTATGCGCTCGCCATCCTGCCTTTTTTTTCTTTTTCACAGTTCGATAAGTCAGAATTCAACGGTGGAGCTTGCAAGCGCCGTTCTCAGGTTTGAAGTTTCGGGGAAAATTTTAAGAATGAAAAATACCAGAGGCATGAATCAAAGATAATTGCAAGGGTGTTTGTTTGAAAACCGAAAATAAAATAGCAGCAAGAGATTTATTGGCCGTGGTTTTGAATTAGATTTTAATTTGCTCGGGAGGAAACCGGAGCTTGCAAGCTCGGATTGTTGACAAACTCGTGCCGAGATGGCAGCACCAGGCGGTTGTATTTGTTTTTTACAAAACAAGAACTTATCTCTGTTTTTTTACCCACAAAGTTAAATTAAATTTAAAATATGAAAAAAAAAAATTATTGAATAGGTCATGTGAAAAAAGATTTAATTTTTTTTTTTTTTTTTTTTTTTTTTTCATGTAAAACTGAATTTTTAGAATAACCCATATTTTTATTTGAATATTAATCAACTGATATAGTTGAATTCCGGTTGAGACTTTTACTGTAATACCTGTTTTACTTCATATACACCTCAATTGTGTAAAACAATTTTTATAGTGCCATATTGGGAAATTCAAAGTTTTTTAAAAATAATTTTTTTATTTCAGTGAAAGCGAACAAATTTACGTTGAAACAGAATTTTTTCAAGCATCCATATAGTTTTTATAAATTTTGTACAATTTTAAAAATTCAAATTCGCGCCAAATGCTCACGTGGTTTCAATTACCAATTTAAAAGGTTTGTTTGTATATGTACGATGGGGAGTTATCATAAGAACCTCATAATAACCGATAGGAAATGATAAAAATTATTCAAATAGTTAATAAATAAAATTTGATAATAACTATTCATTTAAAAAATATTTTTAATGTTTTTTACGGAGAAAAATTTACATTATTGATGCGAACAAACCTTAAAAAATAGTGCTTATAATCACGTGACCATATGGCGCGAATTCAAATCTACTAGTTGGAAATCTAGCAAGCTTACGCGCACAAAGTGATTCACAATTAGTAATTGTTTACTTCCGTTTCATTGTACAGTTCACCAAAAACGGGTATACGAATAAAAACCAATACGATACTTCGACCAACTCTAAAATTGAAACTTTCATACTTTTGTTTAAAAAAGAACAAAAAAATTTATATAAATAACGACAGTGATATTGGAGTTTAGAAAAATTCTCAAACTCCAGTGTTGGTTTTGAGCACTTGAGCTAGAAAACAAAAAAAGTGCGATTAAATTTTGATTAAAGTCAATTTATTACAGAATAATGAAGACCTAACATGATGGCTCAAAAATATTCAAAGCAGGGTAAGCTCAGAGCGGTATTTTTATTTTTTTACAATTAAAAAAGTAGATTTAATGAAAATGGGTTGGATGAATGATTAAATAAATGAATTCGATGTTGAAGAATTTTCCTCGGAAGTGAGTAGTAGAACCGTGCGCAGCAGCGGCGGACTCGTGACCCAAAGTGTAGCATCACGATCATCGATAAGAGCCAGCGGGGTAAGTTTCAAAATTTATTTATTTTCACTTTGATTAAGTTATTTTTTTTAATGACACACAATTGTTCGAAAAATTAAGCGATGAGTCAGAAAATTAGTTTTTTCGCATTATTTCGGTAAGTTTTAAAAAATAATCGGATGATATTAGAAGTATTTTTGAGGTCTCGAAAAAGCAGTTTTAAAACTTGAGTAAAAGAAAAAACTTTTTTAATCTATATGGACGAAAAAATTTCGAATTATACGAAATTTGAATTAGAGAAATAAATGAAAGTTCTTAAACTAATTTTTAATAAAATCATGGAAAATGATTTGATTTTACCATAGATATCTCCATATAACTGTCAAAATATTTTTTTTTTTTTTATCACTGGCAACCTCGCTTGTAGGTAAAGACCCATTACAAGGGGGGTATCAACCACATATGTGTGAGGGACCCACGCCACCTACTCTAAGTTGTTTTATACAGTTGTCTCTGTTTGCCTTTCTCATGCTTTTTAACGTGCTTTCTGCCCAATTCTGGTTTTTGTGTCCCTACTCTAATAACCCCCTTAAGGAACCCCGATTGAGCGAATCTCTCGAGCGATGCTTGCATTTTGGTTTTCGGGAACTCAGTCGACCCTACTAGCCGCAAGCGCATCGGGTTACTCAAGCTCAACCCGGTTGAGTAGTCAGCCTTACACACTTTTTCCGGTCGGGCAACGGTCGACTTTATTCCTCCGATTCGGACTCGCGGCTAATTGTCAAAATATTAGCACTGATTGTCCAAGCCAAAAAAAAAAAAAAAAATTATTTTTAGTTTGCATAAAAAGATAAAAATCTTAGCTTATTATGTATAACATTAACAAAATTTTTAAATTACATTTTTTTTATCTTAGAGAAAAATTATTCAAGATTCAAACTAATTTTACATCTTGCTTAATTTAAATATAAAATAACTTAATTCTTAAATTCATTCAAAAATGAATAAATTAGAGGTTGACGAACTAAATTTTTTTTTTTTTTTTTTTTTTTCGAAATACGTGCCAAATGATCATTTTTATGGATACCTATAGTTATGCTTCTTGTAGTTCAGCTTATAATTTCATATAAGCAAATAAACGATTCTGAAAGTTAAAATTGGTTTTCTCGCGGGCCTTGACCTCTCCTTGTTATTAATCTTAAACACTTGACAGAGAAAAATGAAAACACGATCTTGGCAAATAAGCCGAGATTGTTCAGAAACAATTAAGAATGAAAAAAAAAGCTTTTACGTTTTTCTTCGTTTATTATTCAACGAAATTTTTAAATACCAAGCACTAAATTTAAAAGTATGTACCAGGAAAACTGGAAATGTTCTTATAAATCTTATTTTTTACTAAGAGAAACTTAGTAAAAATGTAGTTGGGAAAATACTTCAAAAAATTATTTTGTTGTTTTTTCTTTATTAAGTAGTAGACCAAAAAATAATCAACACGTATTAAAAAAAAATAATAATAAAATGAAAAATGAAGAAGTTATAGACAACTAAAGTTTTCCAAATAATGATAAACATAGATATACTTGTAATGTAAAATGAAGTCACTGGAAATATTGATAGAAAAATTACCGAAAAAATTCTTAAAACTCACTAAAAATCGAGAACTATAAAAAAAAAAAAGTGATTAGAAAGCTTGCATCTTCCCTATCATAAGTTAAAAATGTAAATTTTACAAAAACAACTCAAAACTAAGTGTTAAAAAACGTAATTTTGAAATTTCTCGAGAGTCGTAAAAAAAAAGAGTTGTTTAAAACTTCGCGTCCGAAGCACTGATTTTATTTTTAAGCAAGCAAACAAAGAATTTTCCAAAAAAAAAACTTCAAATAACAATAAATTCATCACGGTCGCTTGCGAGTGTCTAAAGAGCCTCAAAATAATTCGTAATTCTGAAAACCGAAAAAACAAAACTTACCTCCGTACCACTCGAAACTCTCTCGTCGACTGATCACCGGGAGACAAACTTTTGTCTTCGGGACCTCTTGAAGCAAAAATAAAACCAGATGACGTCCACGATCATTGTCATTATTATTATTATTATTATTATTATGAGTTCCACCGGTGTTTTGTGCAAGCGATTCGAAAACAATTAAGAAAATTGTGGCGTGGCCCGTTGACTAATAGTTTGTTACAAAATATATCTTCAAATTTATTATCGGGAACGCGAGAATAATTGGCGGAAATGTCGTTGCAATTAGGATTATTTGGCTCAAGGTGCTGCGGGGGGAGGATAAACAAAAACAATTAATCGACGTTAATAACCGAGCGGCTCGGGTCGTTTGATTTATCGCTTTCGGATCAAAGAAGCGACTGAGAAATTCATTCGAGGCACCGTGACCGTTGTAATTATTTCGCTTATTTACACAAAAATTTGTTGTTCCTGTTTTTTGAGAAGATTAAAAAATCGGGCTTTGGTTACGTTATTTTGGTTCTTGGGTTTTGTAAATAAACAGGTGATTAGGAGATGAAATTTTTCCAGGGTTTTTTCAACAAAAAAATTCTTCTTTTTTTCAAAATTTATTTGAAAGATATGATAAATAATCTTGTCACCCAAAAATAAGTACAATTTAAATAATCAACAATAGAAAATAACTTACGAGGAGGTGATCTTTCTTCTGGGTCATTTTTTAGCTTTTAAAAATTTTCTTTGTTTTTTTATGAATTTTAAAGGAAAAATATTTTTATACCGATATTCTTTGACTAATAAACGCAAAAAATTACTTTAAAAATCTAAATCATGCATAATCAAATTTAAAAAATTGTATCTAAAAATATTTTATCCTTAAAAATCAAGAACAAATAAAGAAAATGCAAGGTTCCAGAACTCTACAGGTGCAATAGGCTTAAAGTACGAATTTTTTGAAAATTGATTAAAAAACCATAAAAACTCATGGATAACCTGCACAACTTCACACACACACACACCTGCTATGAATAAAAAAATTCTAAGTTTTCATCTTATAATAATCGCAAGGGTCTTTTCATTCGTGGTTGGTGTGTCGAAAAATTTTCTTTACCTCAGTGTATCAACTGACTGGTACCAAAGTTCATTTTTTTCCAATCTTTCAAAAAGTTAAAACCATGAATAAAGTGATTAAGAGACACTTTAGTAACTGAAAATCGCCTCATTGTAACTTTATTCGTGGCAGATATCGGGTTAAGGTTTTTCTCCGCTGGGACCATCGAATTGCAACTACAACATTAACTAAAAAGCTCAAGGGATCAAATAAAATCTGCGGAAAAGTTTCAATTATTTATCAATCTAGAAGATGTCGAACCCACAGAAATTTTTGTAACAAAGTTACATAAAATCTACAAACCGATTGTAATCGTCAACATTCAAATGACTTTTATTTTTCATTGTCATCGAAATTTCTTAATCAACAGCTTAATTTTACATAAAAAATAAATTAAAAAAAAAAAAGAAAGGAGGAAAATTTGGGTGGAAGCCGGTACCGACACTTTTAGAATCCATCTCGATCCTCAATGTCTTGAAAAATGTATTTAGAGTCTCGAAAACACGCGCGTATGCAAAGGTCGGCCGGGTCGTATAACCGAGCGCGCCTCTCTCGGTTATAAAACATCTCGAGCTCGATTAATTTTACTTCTAACCAACTTTAAACTTTTCAAATTTTCATACACTTTGAATTCCACTGATGTCTAACAATATTCGATACTGTCGACTATAATTTCGGGAAGTTCATCAAATTGATACTTTTTTTTTTCGTGATCCATGGTTAATTTTAGGTCAAAGAACCTTAAAAGTTTGTTTTTCTGCTAGCAGTTTTTATTTTTATATCTAACACGTGTGTTTACATTAATTTTTTGTAGCAATGATTAGTTTATAACCCTTTGAATCACCCCCAAATCAACGTAAAATACGTTTTTTGCGCTAAGTGAAGAAAAATGTACTAAATTGACAATAATTCGATGTACAGAAAAATAAATAAGTGATATGCTCAATTTTTATCACTATTTACCCTTATACAAGAGAAATGGATTTTTCCTCGAAAAGCATATTTATTTTTGAAACATCCGGTATGGATGTAAAATTTGTTTTTAATTAATACTTTGGAGTACCAGATGAATAATTTGAATAGTTCTTCGTTATTCTTGGTCATTCCATCAATAGCGACAACATTTCCTGTCACAACTGTACACAAACTTTATAAAAAATGAGATCAACAATACTAAGAAATAAAATTTCTGTTAGGTCAATTTTTTCTAATTTTCAAGATAATCAACATTAAAGTGAAGCAGCTACGACCGTATTGTAAAAAAGACAATTTTCAGCTGCCAATATCTTTTACATTAAATGATCATTTTCGATCAGACTTGAACACCTTAATTAAGCTCATCTAAATATTACAGTTAAATCTCTATATCAAGGGAAGGTATCCTTTTAAACCGTAATTTTGAGAATTTTGCTTCAAAGTGTCCATTACCGAAGTACTTTGGATCTTCTATCTCATCACGCAGAAAACAACCCATTAAAATAAAAAATACCCACTCGAAATCTTAAACTTTTTTCGGTACCAGTCAGTCAGCTGTTGAATCATTCCGGAGCACCGGTGACTCAGCTGGGGCGCGCACGAGGCGTTATTTAAAATAACGGTAGTTTAATAGCGCAGCTCCTTTACAACGCTAGACGATGTTTTCGGTGCCTCGCTGGCCGCCGGCTGGCATTTAAACAATTTGTCGTGACAGTTTAAATAAATTTGGCAGCTTATCAATTATCTCTAAAACCCTCCCTATTTCTTGGCTTTAATCCGATAATAGCGCTCAAACCCAAACCCGTAATCCAAATACGTTAAATTCAATCTCCAATTATTCCTCCTTATCAACCTATAACTGTTTATTAATAAAAAAAGTGGGGTTGTTGATCGGCTCTTCCCCCCCCTCTCGTCGTTTTTGGCCAACTCGCTCGAGATTCATCCCAAAAGGCAGGCAGGCCGTAAGAAGAAGAAGAAGAAGAGGAATAAGTTATTTCGGTCCTCAGCAGAGTAGGAGTAGTCGCGTCCGCTGCAAGCTCTCTCGTCTCTCAGTCAGTCGCACGCTGGATACGAGGATCGGTGTACGCGATGAGGCGCAAACCTCGGTGCTGTGCGTGGTGCTCGTGTGTGTGGTAGTGACCAAGAAGAGGACGATGCTCTGATCTAACTATAATGTCCTTCTGCCGGATAACGGGCAAGAGCCGTAACCTGCCCAAGCCGAACTACTTTCCCCTCCTGCCACCCATAAGCCCCGCCGACGCCAAGCGATTCTGTCGGATAACCGGCAAGTCCTATGGACTACCCAGTCACCACTACATACCGGTGGTCTTGGGTTACCACAAGAACGCGGCTGCGAGCAACGGCAAGAAGTCATGCAAGATCACGACCAAGGCGAAGGGCCAGGGCCCGCACCACTACACCGCTGGCTTCGTCCTCGGAGAGAAGAAGAAACACGTCATCCTCGAGGACTACAGGTACGTCTTCCCTATCCTCGACGGCGAGGACAGCGACCTGAGGAGCCTCCTCGAATCCAAAAAGCCCCTGGAGGAGGACGAAAGCTCCAGGTTCGTCTACACCGTGGAGGAGCGGAGATGCAGCCTCGTATTCCCGGCGAGACTGGAGGCCGCGGTCAGGGACGGCGACGTCAGGGACGTCATGCTGTCGAGGGACTCGGACAGCCTCCTTGTGAGACTCAAGCAGGGCAAGAATGTTTCGGTCGACTTTAAGGAGCTTCACGAGTTCGAAGAGCTTTACGATGGATTCGGACCCAGGGAGGACATCTACAAGGAGAGGCAGAAGCTCGAGGCCGAGACCAAGAAGCGCAAGAAGAAGAAACAGGAGGGACTCAGCTACGCGAAGAAGATCTTTGAGGACAAGGAGAAGGCCGCGGAGGAGGAGGAACTCAAAATAGCCAAACAAGTCAAAATGAGAAGCCTGAAGGTAGAGAGGACGGCGAAGAGCAAGAAGAGCAAGCCCACCCTTAATTGGAAGCAAGCTGGTACCAAGTCGAACAAGGGGGTGCTCTCCCAGGGGATGAGGCGACCCCTGGACAACACCCTGGATTGGAGCATCTTAGAGGAGGGCGCCGAGCTGTCCCAGGAACTCGTGTGCAACCGGCTGCCCACCCCGGTCGACATAGAGGCTCACCAGGAGATCGACCTGGAAAAGACCCAGCTGGGGAGCTACAACACCCCGGTGTCGGAGGAAACGATCGGGTTCGAGGCGATAAATGTTGTCGATCCATTCGTCCCTCTGACGGCGAAGCCGGACGCCGGGGTCCAGGAAGCCATCGGAAACATCTCCCCGAAGGATCTCGAGGGCACGGTGGACGTCCGCGAGAAGTTGTCCAGCTCGGAGGCCTTGGAGGCGCTGCCGAGAATCGAAGAGATCCAGGAACTCGTTGAGTCCATGCAGGCTAAGGGTGTCAGTGCCGAGATGCACAACGTAAAGGGCCTCAGGCTGGACATCAAATCGGCCCAGAGGTTCATCGCCGGACAGACCATTCAGACCCCGAGCGGTAGCGTGTTCGTGCCGGGTCAGACCCTTCTGACCCCAAAGGGCAACGCTTTCGTTCCAGGTTTCACGGTCCACACTCCGGACGGTCCGATGCTCATCCCGGGTCAGATAATCTCGGTAAAAGAGGGCAAGGGCAGTTCCACACCTGTCTTCGTGGCAGGCCAAACCCTGCCCACGACCAAGGGCCAGGAGGAGTTTGTGCAGGGGCAGACTTTCCACACGAGCGAGGGTTCGAAGTTCGTGACCGGACAGACGGTGGTGACCAAGGAGGGACCAAAGTTCGTGGCTGGACTGGTGGTGGACGAGAATAAGTTTCTTCCTGGGCAGGTTGTCGCGACACCAGAGGGCTCCCAATTCGTGCCGGGACAGACCAGCACCGATGAGTTCGGACAGCAGATATTCGTCCCGGGTCAGAGCTACCAGGCCAACGGCAACTGGGAGTTCATGCCCGGCCAGAGTCTCAAGGCAGAGGACGGCCAGCCAAAGTTCGTGCCCGGGCAGACGATGATGACCACCAGTGGACTACAGTTCGTGGCCGGTCAGAGCGTGATCGAGAAGGAGACCGGAGTGTCGAGCTTTGTACCTGGAATAACGGTCCGCGCCGAAGACGACAAGCTCAAGTTCGTCACGGGAATGCAGATGGAGACTCCCCAGGGCGTTAAGTTCGTCGAGGGGAGGATAGTCAAGACCCAGGAGGGGGAGAAGTTCATGCCTGGGGTGACCAAAGTTGACGATGGGAGCATACAGTTCGCGGTGGCCAAGAGACTTAACGACGTTAAGTTCTTCGATCCGATTCCAACCGGAATACCCGTGGACTCGAAGACGGCCAGCGCGGTCTCGGCTACCCAGACCGAGATCTTCGGACACCTGTTCCAGACGGAAACCGGGGTGGAGTTTATACCCAAGAACGCCAAGATATCTCCCCGTGGCAAGAAGATGATACCCGGTCAGCTCGTAAGGGAAAACGACGGCCATCGTTTCGTTCCCGGCATCATGACGGAGGACGGCTTCCTTCCGGGACAGATAGTGAATACGGAGAACGGCGAGCAGTTCATACCCGGACAGGTCATAAACACCAGCAGCGGTCCGAAGTTCGTGCCAGGTCAGATGGTGGAAACTCGCTCCGGGCTCAAATTCGTGCCGGGCCAGACGGTGGAAACGGCGGACGGTCCTCAGTTCATTCCCGGTCAAATCGTGGAAACTAAAGTCGGACCGACCTTCATACCCGGCCAGGTCATCTCTACCGAGGATGAGGGCTCGAGGTTCGTGCCGGGTCAGGTAGTGAACACTCCGGACGGTCCGTGTTTCGTTCCTGGAAGAGTCGTGGAATCGGCGGAACACGGAATAATATTCGTGCCCGGTCAGATCGTGCAGACGGAGGAGGGCCCGAGGTTCGTTGCCCCGGATCTCATAGACACACCCGAAGGTGAGCTCGAGTTCTCGGTCCAGGGCTTCGAGGTCACACCGGAGGAACTCAAGCTTCTCAGACCTCAGCGCCACGTCCAGTACAACGCGTCCGCTCGGGGCTCGACCGAGGTCAGCATAGACGCCGACATGCTGAAACACCTCTCGGACGCCGGTCTATCCCTGGGGGGCAAGAGGACGTCGAGCAAGATCCCGAACTTGAGCGTTGACGTAGACCCCAGGTCCATAGACCTGGAGAACGGCCTGTTCGTGGCGGAGAATCTCGGCCTCCAGGGCCACTCCGCGGTCAAGATGGCCCAGGTCGTATCCACCATAGCCAAACTGGCGGAAAACATCGTTCAGCAGCAGCGCCAGAGTCCGAACGGACTCAAACTGGCTCACCTGCAGTACCAACAGAACGGCGGTGATCACTCGAACGGCGACCTGGGCACGGTACTGGTCAACGGAGACAGCCGTAGGGAGCAACAGATCGCCCTGAAGACGTCTTTGGCAACAGCCGTGGCGGCCATGATCGAGAACATGGTATTCAACTGTAACGAATTCGACGACTTCTCCAAGAACGTCATCAGCGAGCAGATTTTCGACAACTTCGTTAACGCAACTGTAAATAAAATAAACAAGGAAGCGTACGACGAGAAAGACGCGACAATTGTAAATAAAACGACTATCGACGATAACGCGAGTGTAAATAAAGACGTTGGTGTAAATAGTGATACGAGGAACTTTGTCCTTACAACTATCAGCGAGACCCTGAGGTTCGTCTTCAAGAAGTGTCCCCAGGAGTCTGTCGAGTCTACGGTCGAGGAGTTGCTGCGCATGCTCCTCCTGCCCCAGAAGAGAAACGAGATCTGCAAGTCGGTTATCGAGGTCCTCGACCCAAGCGAGAATAAGGTCGAGCTCCTCAGGTCGATATTCAGCGCGCACACCATGAAGGAGGACGTTATCCTGGACAAGCTCACCCGGATACTCCAGGAGGAGGCCGAGGACGTGGTTAGCTCGGCTTTCATAAGTGTCTCGAAGAACGACCCGACCATTGTCTACCGGGTCCTGGACAAGGTCTCCCGGGAGATGCCGGCCATAGAGACCGAGAAGGAGGCCTCGGAGGTGGTTCACAAGGCCATCGTCGAAGCCATGCAAGAGTTCAGCGAGAGCCAGCTCTCGGGGATCCTTAACGAGGCGAGCCCAGCCGGTGAACTCAGAGAGCTGCTCCTCCAGGCGGTGGGGTTGGCCAAAGCCTTGGGGATGTACTCAACCGTGGAGAGTCTGCTGAGCGTTATAGACGACGAGCAGTCGTACCAGGTTCTCGCCGGGGACAAGATAACCATGGACATACTCAAGAGACTGACCGTGATGCGCAAGCTCGCCGAGAAGCGACCCGAACTCGTACTGGCATTGAAAAACCTGAGCTGCCCAAACGGGGGAGGGGGGAAGGGCCCGAGCCTCAGGACCCTGGTGCGTGAGAGCGCCGCCCTGATGGTCGTACCCGAGGACGTCGAGAGCTCCCACGACGTCCCAGCCTCGCTACTCTTCTCCGACAACTCACTCGCCATGGAGGACTTCATGATGCGGTGCGGCGGACGAAAGCACTCCGCGACCTTCATGATCCTCAAGCACGGACTCCAGGCGGTGGTCCCCCGGGAGGCGGCCCGACAAGTTTTGACGGGCCAGGTAGCCTACACCCTGCTGGACGAGCGAGGCATCCAGCACTTCGAACCCCTCCACGTGTTCTCGGCGTTGAGGTTGAGCAAGCCAGCCGCCCACCGGTTCTCCATGTACTGCTGCCCGGTCGTCCCCGACGGCGACCTCTGCAGCTCGAGCTACGGGGGAGGCGGGGAGGGAACCGCGGCCAACCCCTTCAGCCCCTGCACCAGCAGCCTGGACAACAGCATAGTGTCGAGGCTGTCGGACTCCAGGACTTTGACACCGAATTTACTCAGGGCGAGGAGCATCTCCAGCCAGGACAACCACTGGGTATAGTTTGGAAGGCGCGGGTGTAGATTGTTGTTTGTTTGTTGTTGTTTGAAGGAAACACTCTGAGAAACGAGATAAGCGTTGTAGATAATCCAATTGTGTTGTGTTATACCCATTAACCACCTGTATATTTGTATGTAAAAAGGTCATCGGACAATTGTGTGTCGTAAGGGGGTTGAAAGAGGGATGCTCATGGGTTGTTTGTTCGCAGAGGTCGTCCGAAAACTACGTGGTGGTCAAGGACTTTGGGCCGAGCGACAACGGTTTCAGCGTCAACATCGGCGACATCGTAGAGGCCATCGAGTACGCGGCCGACAGCACCAAGTGAGTAGTTATATGTCATACAGTGGACCCTTACTGTGTGCGCTTTTCGGTGAATATGCAGGGGGATTACACTTGTGTGGAAAAGAGTTTCTGTGGTACTCAGTTTTCATTTTTTTTGTTCATGTTTATGAATTCTGTTCATTCTAATGTGGTAGAGTATGATTGAAAATAAATAGATGTACTTTTTACGAAGAAATATGTACCAAAAATTTGTCTTTCAAACAAAAGATAGTTTTTGTTTCAAACAATTGTTGTTATCAAGGAATCTAAAAGAAAAAAAAATATTCGTAAATTTTGACAGCTTCAATACATCTAAAATTGCTTTTTTTAACATTTTTTCAATTAATTATATTTAAACGGACATTAATGCCTTATTTGTAGTAGGAGAAGAAGCTTACAGTTAATCTTATGCTGGAAGTCCAAGTCGGACATATCAGACATAAAATTCATAATTCAGTTATGTATTTCGCTCAGCCCTTTAATAATCTTAAATTCAGCTAACAAATTAATTTTATAATTCCTCTATATAAATATGAACCAAATTGAATGTCATCAAATTAAAATGATTGTGATTGGTTCAGAACATAAAATTTAAATTTTGATATTTGTTGCAAATAAAGTATTACAGAAAAAAAAAATTTTTTTATATAATTTTAAATTTTACAAAAAAAAAAAAGGATTACAGCCTTAAACCACTAAACTGAACACAACTACTAATGAACCATCGAAATTTTAATTTAATTTGACATACTGTACCATAAGATTAGAACAGTAAGTACCAACTTTCATGAACAAACTCAAATGAGTATCACAGAATCGTTCCAATGGTTTTTGTTTGTTGTTTCCTTGTAACCGGGGTCTTTTTAGGATCGAGGCGAGCAGCTTCGACATCGGTCTG
Organism: Encarsia formosa; assembly: GCA_038277355.1. Taxonomy (NCBI): domain Eukaryota; kingdom Metazoa; phylum Arthropoda; class Insecta; order Hymenoptera; family Aphelinidae; genus Encarsia; species Encarsia formosa. Next base: position 2,635,153 of record CM076187.1, read on the forward strand.
ATCGAGGACCGACTGGATAACTCGGCCGCCAAGCACAAGCTCTCGGTGAGGCCGCGACGGAAGTACCCCGACTCGCGGTCCACCCAAGTCGACTCGCGTTCCTCATCAAGGTGACGAATATCTCTTTCTTTTTTTTATGTTTTTTAAAGCTTACCGAGACAAAAGGAAAGTCGACGACCTCGTAAACCTTGCATGTGTTTTTTGTTTTGTGGAAAGTGCACCAGCAACAGCAGCTTTTTTACTTTATATCTAGAGACTACGCGCGCCGGCTTGCGACCGGGTGCCGCGCGGCTATTTTCGGGCTTTATTTTGAGTGTGATGTATGTATATATGTATATGTAAGGCCTGCGAGCAACCGAGCGTGGTTAAGCTCAGATGTTACGAGCCTGCGTACATACACTGCAGGTAGCTTTTTTTAAGTATTCTCGATTTGAACTGAGGTAATGCGTTTTCATAGAGCTTTACGATTTTACGATTATTTAATCCACGGGATATTCTTACATTTTTACAGATTTTTTTTAGTTGTGGCCTGTGGGTTTGGTGCGAGGGGCCATGCACTCCAGAGATACCAAAAAATTACTCACGTCAAAGATATGATCGTTTTAAAATACTTTTTTTCAAAACAGCTAAAGGATGATTTCAAAAGTCTATGTTCCCTTGATGTTTAAAAAAATTTAAACAATCACAAAAAAATTGAACAAAAAAAATTACTGATTTTGACTTGGAGTGCACAGCCCCCCGATTTGAAATGTATTTTGGAATTTTTAAGATAGAAACTGAGATGACAAAAAAAATATTTAAAAATATAATTATTTTTACATACAATTTTTTGCTAGTTTTACCTAAATTTAAAAATTTTGAAAAATTCACGTAAATAAAAAAGTTTGTAAGCTCAAAATATAAATAAAAATTTATTTATTAATAAATTAATAAAGATTAAAATTTTTCAAATTCTTGTTAAATAATGAATGTTCAAGGGCTTTATAAAAATTAACAACGATCGTTTAATTCTGGGTATTTTTAATTTTATATATTTTATTCTTCAAAAACATTATTGTGTATTTTTGTATTTTAAAAGAAAAAACTGAGAAAATAATTATTTTCACATAAAGTTTTAGTAAGTTTTACCTAAAATTAAAATTATACTTCAAATCTTGAAAAATTATTTATTATTAAAATACAATTTTTTAAATTTTTGTTGAATTATTACTGATTTTTCAGTCAATGTATACTTTACAAAAATCCAAAATGCATACCTACTGAATTTCACCATTATTCAAGCTCCAAAAAACTTTTTTAAAATATATTATTTTTTATTATTTTACCTCGTGTTGTTTTTCATTCATGCGTTATAAACATTTGAGTAAGTTGTAAAAATACTCGAGTCATGTTTTTTAGCTTTGTCATCTATTTCTATTTAAATACCTTGTTCAAAAACCATTCTTCTCTCAAAATACTTCAAACTTTACTTAACAAAATTTCAAACCTGACGTACACCGCTTAAATTTTACTTTTCGCCTTGTGATTTTTTTCTGCTATCGCACCAAGAAGAAGAAAAAAAATTCAAACTTTATTCTTCTAGCTTATAATAATTTTTTTTTTAATTTAACGCTTCGTTGAAATATTAGCTTTTTCTCGGTTAATAATTTACGAAAAAAGAATACAAGCTTTGTTCGCTCTTGGCTGCTACAAACGTTTTAATTCGCCACTTTTTTTCTCAATGTTTTGACACTTAGCTTGATAAATAGTCAAACACGGGGTTTCGTAAATCCAAAACTAGTGCGAATAATCGAGGCTATTAATACTCTCGCCGGTAAGATTAATAATCCAAACAAGAAATTCAAATTTTTTTTGGCGAATTAAAAACAGTCCCCAAAAGTAGTTCTAAATTGGCACGATAAAAACAAATAAATAATATTCGCGGGATGTAAATTATCCGTGTCGTTGGTAATTATCAGTTGAACGAAATATATCAATTTTTCGGAAACGGAGGGGACTTTTGAGCTATTAGCGAACGTTTAAAAATTTATCGCGACGTTAATGAAGATGAAAATTTAAGAAGTGTGTTAATATCATCCCGGCTTTTGGCCAAAATCGTTTGGCGACAAAATTATCGGACGTACGGGACACGAAGTAACAGGAAACTTGCAAATGTTTCAATAAATTTAAAAAAAATGCATTTTCTCATTTTTTAATTGAAAGTTAATGACTTTATGTTTGAATTTAGATTGACAATGATTTTTCAGTTTTAAGTTGGTATTAAGGATTTTTAGGATTATTTTATTATGTAATGAACTTAAAATATTTTTGACGATAATTTTCAACCAATCGGATCAACGTATTTAAACGATTGATAAGATTTAAAAAAATTATAATTACTTTTAGTTTTTTTTTTTTAACTTTAATTCCAAACAGTACAATTAAAAAATTTTAAAAATTTATTGTTCCCCATTAAGAGAAAATTTACGTTTAAATGTAAAGTTGTTAACCTTCACTTGAAGAAGAACAAAAATAAACTGTTTTCGAAAATCACACAAGTTTCCCGAAGACTTTGTTCTTCTCTAATAATAATAATGATAATAATAGTAGTAATGTGTATTTGTTAAAATGGTTTGACAGAGTTTTGGTGAGAAAAGTCGACGACGGGACCGAGGGATGGCTGCCAACATCGATCCTCATGCAAAACGACACCGACGCCGATTCCTCGACGGTGCACCGACCTGAGGATTCGCTCAACCGGCGAAAGTAAATTTTTTCATTTTTTTATTTATTAATTTAATAATTTAAACAATATTTGCAAAGGGATTTTAACTATTTTGCAATCCAGAAATTTTTTTTTAAAAATTACATTTCTTAAAAAAATTATACATTATTTATTAAAAACTTTTTTTTTTCATTTTTTTGTTTATTAAATTTAATTATTATTATTTTTTTAATTTAATAATTAAATTTATATTTGCGAAAGGATTGTAACTGTCTTGTAATTTAGAGATTTGTTTTTTACGTATAGATACATAAATATGTTTTTTTATTTTTTTTATCATAGTCATGCGGAAGTAAAACTGTAATTTACAAAATAAATAAATTTGTATAAATAAACATAAATAGAAAGCATCGTCAACGATAACTTTATTACAAAATATTTAAAAAATAAAATATATTACTCTACAAAACTTGAAATTTCTTTAAAAACTTTTTAATTGCTTTGAGTATATTAATGATTTTAATTAAATTACAGTTTTGTAACGCTTTTTCGCATTTAAAAACTGATATTTCTGTTTTTTATAAAATTGACATACTATCTGAAGTTTAAAAAAATTTTTTTGTTTTTTTTTTATCTTTTTCGGAAACAGATTACGATAAAAGACAAAATTCTGTAACTAAAAATTATCTATTATAAAAAAAAAAAAAAAACTTCAATTTATTTTTTTCAAAAATGATTTCTTTCACCGGATATATGTATTCACACATCATTTATCTTCATTCATTTTCTTATTTGTCTCGGGCTAGTCTATGTAATTACTAGATCTATATTAGTTACATAATTTACTTTTTTTTTTTTTTTTTTCAAGTCAATAATTACTATCATTTACGGTATTTTATTTAAGCTTTTTTTTATTTAAACTGAGCTTAAAATAAAAATTCAGTAAAATTACGAGTTCATTCTACCTACTAGGAAAAAAGAAACGAGAGATAAACTTCCGCGTTTTAGCGACGACGCCTGGTGTATGTACAAGTTTGAATAATGAGTCGAATCAATCTTTTTTTTTAAAAGCTTCTATTCCCGGATCTCAATTGACTTCGCGAAACTCGATAATGAAATGTGCTCGAGAATATATCGCTTTCGAATATCTTTTCTAATGGAATCATAAACTTAGTTTTAGTCAAATTAATAACTTGAAACAATTTATATTTCCATATTTAAATTAACTTAATTTAGAATAAACACTACTCTAAGTATCTTAAAAAAAAAAAAAAAATTAACTTTGAATGTTTTTGTAGTACGTTGTCGAAAAATGATAAATGAAGAAAAATCTTAGCCGAAAATTTGCCATGAATAAAGTTACAATGAGGTGACTTTCGGTTACTAAAATGTCTCTAAACCATTTTATTCATAAATTTAACTTTTGTAGATTGGAAAAAAGTGAGCTTTTTTCTTCATCCAAGTGCTATCAGTCAGTTCATACACTGGGGTGAAAAAATTTTTTCGACACACCAACCACGAATAAAAAGACTTCAAGTTTTCAGCTAATAAAAACCGCAAGCTCATTTACTTCCAATCTAAATAAGTTAAAATCCTGAATCAAGTAGTTTAAAGACATTTTATTGGCCAAAAGTACCTTCGTAACGGTTTATTCGTGGCAGATTTTGGGCTAAGGTTTCTCCTCGCTGGGATCATCGTTATTATTATTATTATTGTTATTATCATCATAATAAAAATACGAATTTTCCAGTGCCGTGGTTAAGGAGCTCGTGGAGACGGAGGAGGAATTCGGTCGCGACCTGCAGATGGTCGTGGAGCGCTACCTGAAGCCCCTCGACAACCCGGACGTCCCGCGGGAGGTACGGGACAACAAGGAACTTATATTCTCGAATCTCAAGCAAATCGCGGAGTTCCACAATACGTAAGTGTCGAGAGGACCAAGAAAAAAAAAAAAAAAAAAAAAAATCAACCCAAAAACGACTCGCCCCCACCACAACACACAAACATCTATTTTCGGGCCAGGCCGCGCGCGCCCACGTCGGATCATCAATCTTCCGAGACTTTCAAAGATCGAAATTTTGTTCGAAGTTCTTCTTTTGAATTGCCAGGTGCGATTTGTTTAACGGGTAACGAGGGCCGGATTTTTAAAAATACGAGGTTTTTGGCGAGCTGGCTTTTATTGATAATGATGTCGATTTGGATTTCGAGTTAAACACGATGTCGGTAATGGGTGAATTGAGTCGGACGCGAAAATAATTGCAGTTTAAATGCATTTATCGAAATTTTCGTGAAATTAACAATACTTGTTTGGTAATTTTTTATTGTCGAGTCACAGCGAATAGTGACACTAGAACAAGTACATCCAAGTCGTAAAGTTCGAACGGAGACAACCGAATATAAGCCATTAATATAAATAAAAGAGTATTGCAACAAAATGAACGCTACATCTGAATGTAAACAACAATATTTAAATTTGAAAAAGTAGAAATAAAATAAATTTACAAAATTTTTCGAACGGGATTGATTTTCAAAAACACCTGCAATGCACACTTACGCCAACAGTGAAACACATAAATAAAACAATTTTATTTCAGTGGGTCTGTGAATTGTAAGTTACGAGTTGTGTTTTAGTGTTTGTGCATTTTACGTTTACCACCACATAACTATTTATAATCAATTAAAAAAAAAAAAAAAATTAATTTATCATTAACCGGATTATTACCTGTTGTTTACATTATCATCAATTATTAATTCTGTGTGGGAGACTAAAACGTTTAATAATTACCCTTAAATCTCAGTAAAAATAATAAAAAATTCATTTACATCTGTTTGGTAAATTATGACACCCTAAAATAATTGTTTAACCCTATAAATAATAAAACCGTGAACCTAAGTGTTTGTGTCGAGTTGGTAATAAAAAAAAAGAAAAAGAATGGGTTTTAGCACGTAGGAGTGTAAATAACATTGTCTTGACAATAATTCCGGCCTTACTTAGATCGTTTGGCAGGGTTCTGATCGAGGGCGTCAAGTACTACGCCGACCAGCCACGAATGCTCGGAAAAACTTTTCTCAGACTGGTAAGCCATTAATTCAATTTTTTGCACATGGGTGGAAAGTATTACGAAAAAGTTAATGTTATCTGAAAAAAAAAATTGTTATTTTCAGCGTAAATTTTTTCGGTATTAATGTTTGATCGACTTTATTAGAGTAAAAAAATTTTTTTTGTTCTAGTGCGATAACAGTATATTACTATACAAGTGCGTAAAAACAGTTTTCTCCCCCATGCAGCCGAAGCATACATTTAATGTACACTTGTATGTAAAAATTTACTATTCAATGTAACGCAAGCATAATTATCGTAAAAATTAATTTTTGACTAGATTAATTAATTTTTTTGTCTGCTCCTGAAATTTTTTAGTTTAAGCACAACATTAAGTTGTCAAAAAACATATATTTATTGCTCGTAAAATAAATTTAGTATTGAGAAAAAAACAAAAATTAAGAATCAACTAAGCAATGATTTAATTAATTGTGTATTTTTAATACATATTTCAAGTAATGTTAAAATATTTTGAAACATATTGAGGTTTCAAAATTTTACGATAATAATTTTATTATGAATATTATTTTATAAAAAGATACATTTAAATAAACGACATTATCGTAATAATTAATTTTTACAAAGAATTTGTTTATTGATTGTGGCTACTGAGGCAAAAAACCCACAAAGCCCAAATTTGAGCAATACATTAAAGCATAAAAAAAAAATTAAATAAAATGTACAGCTCAGAGTAACTAAAATTTGTAGTAAGCTTACCTAAAAGTTCGCAAATTTATCCAATTATTATTCGTAATATTTTTCCATTCATGTGTATTTAAATAAAAAAGGCTATTTTTAAAAGTAATGGAATGTATCATTTTATTTAAGGAAAGGGATTTTGATAAACACGTGGCCTACTGCAGAGACGAACCGGCCGCTCAAGAATTCCTGGAAGCCAATGAGAAAATTCGAGAATACTTTGAGGTACAAACTAGAGTATAAACCCTAAAAATATAGATTTTCAAAATGTAAATATTATTACTTGTTTAATTTATTTAAAAAAGCTTTTTGCAATGACAAAAAAAAATTTGATATATTTCTGTCTTGTTGGTAACAACTGAATGATCAAAAATAATTTTGCATTGAAAATCTAAATTGTTAAGAAATAATATTCAATTGTTAACTTACTTTGACTGGAATCAAATATTTCAATTAAATTTTTTCCCATTAACGCAATTACAGTTTTATTAGGTCGGTAATAAATCCAGGCGCAGCGTTGAAAAAAAAAATTGTTTATAACAAAAATCTATTTGATCGTCGGTGGATAACGGCAGCGATCTATTTAATAGATCCGCGTATAACGTGGATAAAGAAGATTTCTATCTCTATTTTGCAAACTCGGCTTTTTTTCGCAAAGTCGCAAGCTCGCTCGCCTCCTTGGGTCAACGGCACTTTTACGAAGTATCAATTACTGCAATTACCAACAAAAAAAAAAAAAAAAAAAAAAAATTATAATTACAATAATTATTAACATTATTCATATTAAACGACTGTTCTTCCGAGTACTCTAAAAATTATTCAAATCGGTCTTACGTGTTTACGTCAGCCTCGCCGATAAGACGGAATAATCGAGAAAAAAAAAAGGTTTCCACGACGATTCGCATCCATGGAAAAGAGAGAAAATCCGCGTGTAACATTGCATAACCCAGAGAGTGAGGGGGGGGGGGGGGTCTAACGCCACATGGGCGACTGTCCAGACACCGAAATAGCTTCGTTTATTTTAACATGGGAAACAATTTGTGACTTTTTTACGCACCCCGGAGACTCATCTTTTCGCATCGTTCGTGTGTTCACTCTTGTTTTTCTTTCTTTTTTTTTTACTTATTTTCTTGAATCAAAGCGCGGCCTTTTAATCGGAAGAAAGAGGCTGGATAAATATTATACTTTTCGAGATGTCGTCGAATTTTTTTTAGGCTTGTTTCACCGGAAGCGAGCTTTTTTTTTAAATTAGGTTAGGTGTATATATTTTTTTTGGTTATTATGAAGTGTTTAATTACACAGTTGAATGTACAATAAGCCAATTAGAACGAAATTAATCTACTCAGGGAGAGAGCCAAAACTGAAATTTAAGTTACTTCCTCGGGCAAAAGTATCAAAATTGTCGCTTCAATGGTTCCGACTCAACGTTGCATTTTTTTTTAAAAGCTCTTAAGCCGTCAAAAATTACTGACTCAAGAAAAAATAAAAGCTCCTTTTCGGTAGCGAAGTAATATTTTTCCGCAAGACGCATCAGTCAATCGTTGCGAATTGATTGAGGTTATGTTTGTTATTAGCCCAGAAAATCGTTTGTTTTCTCACCCAATAAACACGTCAGGAGTAAAAGTTTGTTTCCCAAGTAAATTCATCTCTAGAATATAGATTACTTATTAAAAACCTCAAAATATCTTTCTAAAATTTAAACGTGGTCTTTGTGAGAACGCGGAAGCTCAAAGCTTGATTCATGAGATATTTTGAATTCACGATGACGGAAAAATGCGATTCTCCGCAATAATAATTCTCATCAATTCGTACAATTAATTTTTCTTAAAATATATAATTCAAGATAAGCTTAGCTTGCTGAGGCATAAAATTTTGGTGCGATTGTAACTTTAGCTTTTACCGCTAAAGCTCCGATTCGATCAAAAGCTCAATAAGCTCTAAACACATGTTCGAACCTTATAAAATTATAATTTTTTTTAATCGTAATTTTAAAAAAGTATATATTTTAGTCAGATTCGAGCTTTTAAGCTTTTTGAGAAACCTTCGAAGCTTTCGAGCCTAAAGCTCGAAGTTTGAAAGTTTGAATAATGGAATTTTAAAAAATCTCGAATTTGACTTATAGTAGCTCTTTTATGATGATGAAAATTATTTAGTCATGTATTTTGAAAATAGGGAAGATGCATAAAAAAATTATTTATTTTATTTGGTTTCATTAGATAGTGCATGAACTGAAAAATAATCAACATGTAATTTTTCTTTAAAAAAAAGACTTTGAAGTTTTTTTAGTAATGATACATATAGATATACTTCCAAATGTTAAATGCAACAAATTTTCAAAAAATTATACTTCCAGTAACATTGATAAAAAAAATCTTATGCTTCATTAAAAATTGTTAACTTTGAAAAAAAAAAAATAATTAGAAAGTATGCATCATCGAGATCAAACACAAGAAACCCGCATTAAAAATTCCCAAGCCCAACACTGTATTCTAAAAAGATGTTTATAGTCTTCTCTCAGCACACCGTAACGCTAAACGTACAGTGGAGGGTGGTTGCTCCGCAATAAAAATAGCGATTAAATCAAAGCTCGCCCCCGCGTTGACCAAAAAGACCGCTTCGAATAATAACCCATCGCCGTGGTCAGTAAGTAAGGTAATAGCCGCCTCCCCCTCCCCTCCCCTCCTTTGGTAAGGAAGGTAAAGGGTCAAACCCAGACTATTTTCGTCAAAATATTTACCCGGTCTTCCCCCTCCCCGACCCCACCGAAGACGAAGAAGATGCGGAAGGGGGGAGTCGTCGACCACCACCTTCCTCTAAATTCGAATCTGTCGAAACGAGAGTGAAGTCCAGTGCTCGAAGCGGTCTCGTCCAGGTGTCTCCGAGTTCCCGTAAGCTCCCCTAGTGTCATAACTAGCTTGCACCGCACCCTACGTGCACTTTTTTTTAATTTTTACTACTTTTTTTTCTTCTCTCTGTATCTCTCTCTCTCTTTTTAAAGTGTCTCAATCGGCCACGATGAACCGATCTAAATTTATCTAGTGACGGCGCGTACACCACGCGCATAAATAGAATTTTCATATTTTGTATGTTGTTGAAACTGTGCCAGAGCTGTGTGGAGCTTTTATAAAGAACGACGCGACCGCGACTTGACCAATATCGACGAAATTAAAAAAAAAAATCATCGTCATCCTTGATTAGCAGCTTTAAAGAGAAAGAGGAAGAGAGAATAAAAAGACAGGCGCCTGGTGGTGTATATAAATACATGTGTTTTGTGTTACCTGCAGGAGCTGAGCCAAAGCCTAGGAGACGACAAGAGACTCTCGGAGCATCTCAAGCTCCCGATTCAACGCATAAACGATTATCAGCTTTTGCTAAAGGTAAGGGAATCATTACTCTTCTTATTTCTTGCTTCTTGACGTCCGTCCAAGCCCAGTGAATAATTGAGCTTTTATTAATGAACGGATGGAAAAATACAACGCTGCATTGTTTGCGACTTTCTAACACAGTGTACCAACTTGGCAACCAGACGGGCTTTCTCCAAGCCTCCTCCCCCTAATTAAAATCCCCCCAACAATTCGAAATTATTTATACCCTCCACTTTCTCTACCGATGCCTACAAATTTTCCGGGTGTACAGTCGATTTATTTAAAGTTCAGTAGACAGAGAGAGAGAACTAAAAAATGATGAAAATGGTTGTAGGAGCTGGTCAAGTACTCGACGCGGCTGGGCGAGGACTGCGACGACCTCCACAATGCCCTGGAGTTGATGCTGGGCATACCGCACCTGGCGACAGACAACAAGTTCATCAGTAACATCGAGGGATTCAAAGGGAACATCCACAAGCTTGGAAGACTCCTCTGCCACGTAAGTATGAAAAAAGCTCGAAAGCTCGATGATTGTTGAGGTAATCGTGGTTGATGTTGCCCAGGAATGGTTCACGTTCACGGATAAGGAGGGGAAGAGCAAGGAGAGGTACCTGTTCCTGTTCAAGGCGCGAATATTAGTTTGCAAAGTCAGACGTATATCCGAGGAGAGATCCGTATTTGTGCTCAAGGACATTATCAAGGTAATTTGTTTGAGTTATTTCTTTGGAAGCTAGATTCTAGTGTGAGATAACGTGGACTTACTTGAGGTCGATCAGATTCTAGAAACCTTAAGTTTTCAAGTAAAAATTTGTGTTTGAAATAAAAAATCTCAAGGTCAGGTTGACAGTCGTCAAAACAATTACATGGACTGACTTGAGGTCAGGTTCAGAGCTACTTAAACAGTAGGGTAGACTAACTTGAAACTGATAAGATTAGGTTGAAAATTACTGATCCCACTGTCGAAGTTCATTGGATCAACATTTTTAAAGAATAATAAGAAAAAAATATGTTAAGGTCATATTAAGAACCACTGAACCAGTTTTCTTATATGGTTCTAAAAGAGTACTTAGAATCAGAATGAGAACCGCTAAAACAATAGAACGTACTTACTTAAAACTGCTAAGGTCAAGATAAGACAATGAGACCGTAGAGTAGACTTTCTTAAAAAGTAACGTTATATTTTGAAAAGTACTTTAGGTCAGTTTGGGGTGAGGAACCCTTTAGATCAGGTTGAGAATCCCTGAAGCTTTTTATGCAAAAGACATTTGAGGTCAAAGCTTCTCAACCCGACCTTAAAGGAATATAAGGTGTGCTTTCAATCAGGCTCTAAAAAGCAAAAAAAATTTATCTTCCCACAGCTACCGGAAGTCGAGGTCAAGGACATACCCGAGGACTCAAGGTCGTTCGAGTTACGCGTTAAGGGTGAGCAGCCGATAAAGCTAACTACTCACAAGGACCAGGTAAAGCAAAGCTGGCTGAGGGAGATACGACAGCACTCGAGCGATGCTATAGAGGCGCTTGACGATCTGCAAGTCGAACAAATGGCCGACAACATGTCCTCGTCCCGAAGAGTCTCGTCCTCGAGCCGATACAGCTCGAAAGTCGTCGAGGGTGTGTGTTTACCAATTTTTCTTCTTCTTCATTTTTTCTTCCTCCTCCCGAGTTTTATTCATAAACAAGCCGGCTGGTATTTTTAAAACTTGGCATAGCTGAGACTAAATTTAAAACTTTAACGGCTATCATCGCTTTTCAGAATCGTCGTACACTAGCGTTTCGGGGACGCAACAGGTGGAATCGTCGTCGTCGTCGTTCCAGAAGCGAAGCTCGGTGGAGACGAGCGCGACCTCTGGCGGCGACACCAAGAAGGCCAAACTCGCCCTTACGGCGGACGACAGCGGCAAGCCGGTTTTCAAAAAACCCATCGAGGGATGCCAGGTGGAACGTAAGTTTCGGAGCTTTAGATTTGTTACTAATTTACCTAGCTTAACGACCTGTCGCGGAAGATGATTATTATTGTAAACGGATATGCGAGGTTGATTGTGAAGACTCAAGATGCACATTTTTACTGTTCTAGCGTCACGACCAAAATTGGCCATGTTACACGTCATAGGTAAAGTGTCACACTGCGGCGTCGCTATACCTCATATATCGTCATTAATTACGTTTTTATTATATTATTTATGTTGTTTTTTTCTTTCTTTCTTTCTCACTTTTTTCATTATTTTCATCAATTTTTTATAGAGATTTTTGCAAATTTTACTTTGCAGTCAATGTTTAATTTAGTGGCTTTTCGTTATTCTTAGTTTACTCAGTGCTTTCAAGGAACGTCGTTGCTTCTTTTTTTTTTTTTTTTTTTTAAGATGCTTCTGAACACGCTAAAAAAAACATTTATTTTACTTTTTTTGCTACACTCTTGCAATACACCGTCATAAACACGCACAAAACACCATTTTTCTTCACACACAATTTCGCAATTTTAGTTTTTACATAAATTTAGAAAAAAAACTCGTAAACATAGATACACTTTGACACTATGTCGTTGTAAGTTGTAAAATTGTTAAATATTATCCAACACTGTAAATATTATTTTTGGGTATAAACGATCATGTAAATAATGTTAGACACATTTTTTCTTTGCAAGCGCACCGCTTCGTCGTGGTTTTATTGTTATTTCAAGTAGACGTAGTTAAATTTTCTGAGCTGAAACGTCTTTTTGTTGGTGTTTTTTTTTTTTTTTCATAGGAATGCAGTTATTATTTTATTGCAGTGTTATGTTCATAAATAAAGATAAAAGATAGTATAAAAAAAAAAATGTGAACTCATTCATGTCAATCACGTAATCGATATCTTACTCATTTAATTGAATCTTGGCTTTGTCTATTATCTCACGGCTCCGACTCGGATCCGCGCATGTATCCAACTGACCTCGCCTTGTTTTTCAGCCGGAGAATGCGCGAAGTTCGAGTGCACGATGGAGGCCTCGGACTCCCTCACGAAGATGGTCTGGCTGAAGGACAACAAGCCCATGGACGACAGACTGGCCGACCGGGTCAAGACGACCTCGGAAGGTCAAACCTACAGGTTGGAAATCGAAAACGTCCTGGAATCCGATTCGGGCATATACATCGCCAGGGCTGCCAACGGCGATGGCCAAGCGACCTGCACGGCCCAACTGGTCGTGCAAGAGTGTGAGTGCTTGTTTCGTCATAACCTGTGATTTTAATTTCAACGGTTGAGCTGAATTTAAGGGGAGATGAATTTATTATGAAATCTGAAAATTTTCTTTGGTTTCAGTCACGGAAGAAGAAAAGAAGGCGCGTGCCGAAGCTAACTCGCCCATATTCATGGTGCGGCTCAAGGACACCGAGCTCCTGGAGAACACGTACCTACGGTTCATGATCAAGGTCAAAGGTGACCCGAACCCCGATCTCAAATTGTACGTATCAATCCTCAACCCCACTCTCTTAAAAATTCAATTACTCTAATGTATTTTCTCAACAGTTTCAAGGACGGAGTCCCGATAGACTCGAAGAACGATCGAGTCAAGATAGTTCGGGACAAGGCTGATAAGGGCTTCTACGAAATCGTGATACCCAACGTCGAGCAGCAGGACGCAGGAAAGTACAGCTGCACGGCCCAGAACCGATTTGGGGATGCCTCGTGCGAGGCCACGGTCACGGTTACCAACGAGAAGCTCATGTTCACCGGTCTCCCCGAGGGCATGCTGGAACCCGGAACCGAGCCCAAGTTCATCTGGACGAGGGACGGCGTGCCCTTTGACCCCGAGGAGAGGTTCAAGGTTCTCTTCAAGGACAGCGAGGACACCCTCGCTTTGGTTTTCCAGCACGTTAAACCAGAGGACGCGGGACTCTACACCTGCGTGGCGCAAACCAGCACCGGTAACATTAGCTGCAGCGCGGAGCTGACCGTACAGGGAACGGTGAACCAGCTACTGAGGGAACCCACCAAACCCGCGCTGCAGTCCGAGTCGAGAACCTCGGAAGTCAGCGCCGGAGGCTCGGCCATGCTCGAGTGCCAGGTGAGCTGTTTTTTCACGAAAAAATATTTTATTTATTTTATTTTGTTAACAAAAAAAATTGATTGAATCCTATGATTTCCCACTGCCATCAGGTTAAAGGATACCCGAAGCCGGACATCAAATGGACCAAGGACGGCCAGGAGATAATCGCCGGGGGCAGGATCAAGTACCTATGGGAGGACGAGGAGTCTCTGTCTTTAGTAATAAAGAACGTCACGGCCCAGGACGCTGGTGTCTACAAAATCCGGGCCAAGAACGAGCTCGGCCTCGACGAGACCCAGATTGAGCTGATAGTCAAGTCAGCCCCTAAGATAACGCGACGAATGGAAGACTTCTCAGTCCTGGCCACGGAGACCATAGACATGTCCGTCCAGATAATAGGCTCCCCGGCTCCCGACGTCAAGTGGTACAAGAACAACCAGCAGATCGTCGAGTCCGACCGGGTGAAGATCCTCAAGGAGGGCGACGACACCTACAGAATCCTGATCAAGGGCGCCCGACTGGACGACGCGGGCTCGTACTCGATAGTAGCCAAAAACGAGATCAACGAGACCTCCCAGTTCTGGGACCTTACCGTTAAGTACCCACCCAAGATAACCAAGAGACTGGGTGAGCCCCGTCTGATCGAGGAGGGTGACTCCTTGACCTTATTCATCGAGGCCGAGTCCGACTACCCGATAACCGCCCAGTGGTTCAAGGACGAGGAACTGGTGCAAAAGTCCGAGCACTACCAGTTCTCCGAGACCGGTAACAAGTACTCACTGAGGATAGACAAGCTCGTTGACTCCGACACCGCGACCTATAAGGTCGAGGTTTCCAACAAGGATGGCAAGAACTCCGACCAGGCGAGAATCCAGGTACGCTCGGCGCCCTTCTTCAAGAGGAAGCTGGAGAACCTCGTGGCGAACGAGGGCGACTCAGACGTTGAGTTCAGGGCCGAGATCGAGAGCTTCGAGACCCCAGACGTCACCTGGTACTACAACGGAAAGCTCATTAACTCCGAGACGAAGGGCTACGAGATATTCCCAGCCGCCGACGACGACTCGGTAACCACCCACTACCGTCTGGTCATAAACAAGGCCATCGTCGAAAGGGCCGGAAAGTACACCTGCAAAGCCAAGAACGTAGTAGGGGAGAGCTCGAGCGACGCAAGCTTCACGGTCCAGTACAGACCTAAGCTCATAAAGAAGCTCGCCGACCAGAAGGTCAATGAGGGCGGTACCCTCAAGCTCACTGTGCAAATACAGTCCCTGCCAGAGCCAGAGATAACCTGGTACAAGGACGGCCAGGAGGTTTCAGCAGATGCCAGGATCAAGATCAGCCGGGACAGCAAGAGACTCGAGAACTACGACCTCACAGTGACCTTACTGAAGAACGAAGACGCCGGTACCTACGAGGTCAGGGCCAAGAACGTACTGGGGCACGTAACCAGCAAGAGCAAGGTCATCGTACTGAGTGAGTAGCTTGAATTTTTGAAGATGAGTCTGTATAAGTGAGTATTACAGGATCCCTGAATGTTGTTCCAACCCCCCATTCGTAATCTAAAATACATAAATGTTGTCAATTTTTTTCAAAGAGTCTTTTGTAATTAACTTGTAAGAGATTAAGCCAACTAAAATTTTAAAGGTAAAGAGGAGTCCAAGACTGAAGAGGTCGAAAAAACAGCCGAGGAAGAAGACGTTACGGACAAGGGAGAAACCGCCGAAGAGTCGGGACCCGAAGGTGTGACGAAATACTCTTTTTTTCCCATACCCTTCACTCTTTTTTTTTATGCGTGCAACCCGACTCATGATTTAAAAAAAAAAAAAAGAAAAAAAAAGGATTTTATTTTGTAAATATTGGGTTGCAACGCATAGCTTACAGTAATATTTTGACTTTTTTTGTAAGCTCACGAGAAAAAGCTTTTTTTTTTAAATCACCATGACTCTGGTAGTTACAGAACTGGTGCAAAGACAAACTGTTTTGTTCAAATTTTGTTCAAAGTTTTTTCCAGTTTCGAGAAAACGATATACTTCAAGAAAAACACTCGTAGATAAAATTGCAAATGCATAAAAAGCCTAATAATTTTTTTAACGTTCACCGTAAACTCAATGTCGCTTGAACCCCTTAAAGGCTTGAAGCTTCCATAGACTTAGTACGTAGAATTGAGAAAACGAAAAATTTTGTGGTTAATATATTCAGGTCACACCAAAGTGGAGAAGCATGAGGTTGAAGTTGTTAAGGGTCCCGGTGGAGAGACCATAACCATATCCGTGGCCTCGACCACGGAACACGAGGCCACTCTCACAGGTATTTCACCTCAATTCTTAAACATCGAGCTTACAATTACAATCGAGCGTTAGCGCTCAACACCGCAGCAGCAATCGATAAAACTGTATATTCACTTTACTGATTATAATAATGGCTTAATAACGCGTTTTGAAAAAAGGATTTTTCATTCAAAATATTAATATCATACGGTTACTTAAACTTCAAATTGATGAAAATTCCTTTTTAATCGCGTGTCAAACTCGCAGTAAATACTTTTAATGCAATTTACCAATACGACTAAGACATAATTATATAAGCTTTGGCAAACAATTCAAGTCACGATACAGTCATTCATTGAGCTTAGTTGTACTTGATTAAAACTTCATTACCTTCAGTAATTCATTATTAAAATTTCTTAACTCTCCAAGTTAAATTATTAACGTTAAAAAAATTTAAAAAAAACCAAATTTACGAGTATTGAGAGTATACCAAACGAAACCTTGCTTGATTTTAACTAAAGGAATAAAGATGTAATTAAAAAATCTTGCCACTGACGAATTTAAAAGATGCTTGCTTTCGCTTTTAAATTTTTTTTTTCCTTGCCCCATTCACATTAGAGCGAGATTCCACAGGTCCCGACGAGCGTCACACCATTAGCAAGATGACCTCTACCAAGGTCGAAGTCCAGGAGGCCAACGGACCCCAAGTTGAGGAAATAGCTTCCTACAGCTACACCATACACGAGGACGAGTACTCCTCGAAGCCTCAAAACGGCATGCTGATCGAGGAATTTTCCGAGAGCGAGGACAACAGCAAGAAAAACGATAGTCGAGTGGAGAACCTGCGCATAAACCGGGGCATATCCATAGTCTCGATCTCCGATGACGACGCCAGTCCCAAGGGACTATCCAGAGAGGTCAGCAGCGACGAGGTCCACTCCGCGGAAGTCGTGACCGAGGAGTTCAGCATGCTCAACCACAACAACGAGACCTACGAAAGGAAGTCCCCCAGGTACGGTTTGGTCGAAGAGACCGCTACCAAAAAAGCTCTGTACTCGGAGACCATTGTCGAGGAAAAGTCCACAGCCGACGATTCCTCGGAAGCCGAGTCGGTCGTGGTCAAGAAGACGACCCAGGAGAAGTCCTCCTCGCAAAGCGTCTACGAGGAGACCGGACTGAAGCAAAATGCCAGCGTGATCGAGGAGAGCTCGTTCTCCAGGCAGACTTCGGTGGAAAAGACCCCGATCGTCGAGAACGTGACCCTTCCTCTGAAACAAAAGGGCAGCCCAGCTGTCATAGAAAACGTCAGTAAGAATACGTCCCAAGAGGTATCGCTGGATTTCAGAGACGCCTCCAATCCGGAAAAACAAAACGGTCTCTACAACCAGACCACCGAGCACTCCTCGGATCACTACGTCACCCAAGATGGCAACTTGACCCAGGAGATAACGATTAACAAGAAGGTCATCACCGAGGAGTTCATTCTCGAGGACGGTGACGAGCTGCTCAACGGTAACCAGTGGATTGCTGGCGAGTCCAACGTCTCGCACGAGATTTCGAAACGCAAGGCGTCGGTCGACGGCGGTTACGAGGAGGTCAGCACGATCAAGATGCAGAGCTCTTCCCAGCAAGTCTTCCTCCAGGGCGAAGACGTTTCTCAACCTGAGAAGCAAAAGGCTATACTGGCGGAGGTTGAAGAGTCCAGAGAGGAATCTCAACAACAGTCCAAGAGAAAGGTCGAAGCCACCGAGCTTTCTAGGCAGAACTCCACTCAGAAATCACGCGAGACCGTGGTTGAAGAACAGAGGGAATCACACAAGGTGACTAGGCAAGAAGAGGAAATCGTCCACGCGGAAAAGCAAAACGGAGTTTTGGAAGACAAACAAACTAATGGTGAAGACATTTACTCACGGAAATCCTCCAGACAAAACTCATTGAACGATGGCAGTCTGACGAAAAAGAACATTGTCAAGCGCCAGAGCATATCCGAGGAGGAAGCTTCGAAAGCTGAAGAAGTCACCCTACCCCTGAGGCAGAAAGCTACCCTGGACGAACGAAAAACCAAACAAGAAGATGACTCGGTGAGGAAGCAAAGCTTAACTAAGGAGAAGACCGATATTAGGCGCGAGAGCGTCGTAGAAGAACAATTGAACGGCGACGCTCGCACGGCGTCGAGTCAGAATTCGTCCAGGAGAAGCTCGGTTAGAAAAGACGCTTCCGAGGACAGAGAGTTGGTCGATGATATCCTGTCGAGAAAGTACTCGAGGCAGAATTCCGAGAGATCCGGAAATTTGTCGAAACAAAATTCATCGGAAAAGGCCTCTGTCAGAAGGCAAGAATCCGAAGCTAAAGAGTCGATCGACGACGCCGCTTCCACGAGAAGAACCTACTCTCGAGAAAATTCCGAAAAATCCAACAACTTGTCGAAACAGAACTCGGTTCTGGAAAGACTGGATTCAACCGAAAGCCACAGGAAACAGTCGATCGAAGACCACTCGGTGGAAGTTAAAAACGCAACTCTGTCGGATAAGCGAAGAACGTCGGACGTAGATATGGTCGATGGCACGTATTCCAGGCAGAATTCTGAAAAGTCCAATAGGCAGAATTCAGTTTTGGAGAGACTGGATTCGTCGGGGGATAGAAAGGATCGGTCCAGGTCAGGATCGATCCTCGAAAGACTCGACTCCACGGAGAGCCGAAAGTCAAGAAACGGGTCGATTCTGGAGAGACTGGATTCTCAGGAAGGCAGAAGATCAAAGTCGATAAGTTCGCAGAACTCCCGCGAGAGGGCCAAAGTAAACGATGACGAGGAAGAGGACGAAGACATGAAACGACTGTTCGAACGTATTAAGAGGCAACGTTCGGTTTTAGATGAAATTTTAGAAAAGCAAGAAAAATCCAGCGAGAATACAAACGAAGGTAAATCAAAAGCGAGAGAGTACAAAAGTTTATCTGGAATGAAAGAAATAAAGGAAATGACGATTTTTATTTTTAGTTTAAAGAAAGGGTTTATTTTCAAATTGAGAGTAGAAATAAAACACTACTATCGCTCTGCGCTTAAAGAAAATGATGTAATTATGCTTCGAACTTACTATAAATATCTAATTTATGTATTTCAGCTTTGGCTTGTTTTCATGTTTTTACCTTTTTTTTTTTAATTTTTGTAGCAACTAACTTGTTTGTTGATCATTCACTTGTGTTAACTGCATTATCACCGCATTTGTCGTAAACACAGATTCAAACTACTTGCATGCGCTTGGCCGGAACGTAAACACAAAAAGTCATAACAGAAATTTCTCGAACAGGATCGTGGGTCAACCTACAGAAAAGATGAGTATCCAAAGAGTCTTACGAATTTAACGGTTTGAATTGAACATGGACTTTTTTTCGTTTTGTACGATACCACTAAAAAAAAAAAAAAAAAAAAAAACGACATACGATAGTCACTCCAAATTCCTCGTTGGGTTCTAACTTTACGATATTTTTCACAGCATCTCCCATAATTGTCAGTTCGAATTTGGAGAACCGCGACATATTCGCAACCCAGAGCACGACGTTCGAAGTTACGGCATCGGGGCTTCCGAGACCCGAAGCCACATGGTTCAAGGACGGCGAACCGTTGAAGACGTCCAAGCGAGTCCAGTACAGTACCTTGGCAGAAAAATTCACGCTGACCATCACAGACGCCGAGGAAGCCGACTCGGGTCTCTACTCGGTTGTCTTCACCAACAAACTCGGAGAGAAAGCTCTAGAAGGTTTCCTGAACGTCGAACCGGTCGACGAGCTGCGAAGACCTAAACTCCAGGAACCGATGCAGGACGTTGACGTCGACGAAGGTAAAACCGGCACCTTCAAAGCTGTCATCGTTGGAGATCCCGTTCCAGAGGCTACGTGGTATGTATCGTAACGCAGTATCGATGTCACACTTTGGATATAAACTGATGGATTTATTTTGTCTGTCCCAAAGGCTTCTTAAAAATGAAGTCATTGACGTTGAAGCTGGAAAACACGCAGCTAAGGTCGAGACCAAAACAATCGAGGACGGCCTCAAGCAGTGCGCCTACACGCTGGAGGTACTCGAGAGTCAACCCGAGGACGTCGGAAACTACGCATTGCAAGTTAAGAACGAGTACGGAGAGGCATCTACCAACGTAAGGGCTAACTTAAAATTATTCTCAGAGCTACATTAATGTAAACTAACAAAACTATATTACTTTCAAAGGCTGACTTGAACCTTCGTATCGTGCCGATAATCGAGGAATTCAAGGACTTTTCGGCACCCGTTGGAGAAGTTGTCGTATGGGAGGCTACGATCAAAGCCAACCCTAAGCCAAAGGTCGTTTGGCAATGCGATGGACGCGACGTTACCCTCGACGACAGATTTACAACCGAAGATGACTACAAGAATAAGAAGTATAGGCTGAAGATCAAGGGTCTGGAAGTTTGCGACGCTGGACGCTACAAAATTGTCGTGACGAATGACATGGGCGAGGCCTCGGCAGAAGCTGTTCTCAAACCGTTCAGTGAGTATAAAATCAAAGTTTCTATTTCTTCACTCCTCGCGAAGACTCGTCAGTTCAAACATTCAAGTCTTTGCTTTCGTACGAAGTCTCATAAGACCGTATGATTGAGTCCGAACATTATTGAGTCTTTGGAGTTGAACCAAACACTTTTGATAATTCTCTTTATAGCATCATCATTAATAAAATTATCATTTAAAAACAGCCGAAGCACCGGTGTTCACCAAGGAGCTGCCCAACTACGAGTCCGTCCGTGACCAGAACAACTACGAGGTTGAGGTTCGTGTGACCGGCTACCCGAGACCCACCGTGACCTGGATGAAGAACGGAACCGAGATATTCGACGACATGCGCAACACCATAACATCTTCAACCGAGGGCACCGAGCTCAGCAGCAAGTGGAGCATTGAGCGTTTCAGCGAGGCCGACGCCGGCAACTACACCTGCCAGGTCCTCAACATGGCTGGTTCGGCTCTGACCAAGTGCGAGCTATCCCTGACCAAATTCCCGCCCAAGTTCTTCACGAAGCTCCCCTCGGCTTTGGACTTGGAGGAGGGAGAGCCGCTGGAGCTCTTCGCCAAGTGCGATGGCAGTCCCATACCCCAGGTCGCCTGGTTCAAGGACGGCGTGCCAATAGTTCCCAACGACCGAATTAAACTCGAGACCTTGCCCGACGGTACCATGAGACTGTCCATAGACCATGTCAAACCCACAGATTCGGGAGCCTACAAGGTCGTCGCCAGCAACAGCAACGGCGAGCTTCCCTCGCAGTGCTCAGTCGCCGTAAGACGTAAGTATCGTTGTATTCTACAAGTAGAAAGACGATACAAGTCCATTTGACCAATGTTAATAATTTTCAGCCGAATCGAAAGAGCCGTACCTGAAGAAGGACCTACCGGAATCGATCAAGGCCAAGGTAGGTGAGCCTCTGAAACTCGAGGCGCAGGTCGTGGCCTTCCCTAACCCTGAGGTGCACTGGCTCAAGGATGGCTTGCCCTTGAGACCCTCGAAGGAGATCTACTTTAGCAACGATCCCAACGGGTCGGTCAGCATGGCGATCGACAAACTACGACCGGAGGACGCTGGAGTTTATTCGCTCGTGGCCACGAACGACATAGGAGAGGTAACCAGCAGTACCAAAGTAGAAGTCGAGGAGCTCGAGAAACCACCAGCGTTCATCGGTTCGCTGCAGCCGACTACCGTCGTCGAGGGCTTCCCCGCCAAGCTCGAGGTCAAGCTCGTTGGCAAACCCGCGCCGTCCCTCAGGTGGACTCACAACGGAATTGAGGTATGATGTCTGAAGCCGAACTGGCCAAACTCTTAAGTTTAAAATCCGACTCTAAGGGACGAGTTTTTAAAAAAAATTGAACTCTTAGGACTCTTGAGATTTTCCGACGCGCTCTTAAGACTCAACTTTTTGAACTCATGAGTGCTTTTGACCCTATTATTATAGTTTGGATGAAAAATTTAACAATTGATGATTATTGTTTCCCAACAGATTGTACCAGACGGCCAACACATAAAGATCGTTGACCAGCCAGACGGTAGCCAAGCTCTTCTGATCGACAAAGCTGGCGTGGCCGACGCCGGTGAGTACGAGGTCCAGGCGGTCAACCCCCAGGGCACCGAATCCTCGAAGGGATTGTTGACCATCGCTGACAAGAAGAACACCAGTGAACCCGAGGAGAAGCCGCAGCTTCTGTCCCACCTGCGTGACGTGAGCGTCGAAGAAGGCGAGCCTTTGAGTCTCCAGGCCCTCTTCTCGGGCAACCCCGTGCCCGAGGTGATCTGGACCAAGGACGGTAAAGTAGTGCAACCCTCCGACCGGATTGGCCTCAGCTGCGACGGCAAAAAGATCGGCCTCGAGATAAACCCCTGCCAGGTCAAGGACTCCGGTCAGTACGCCTGCGAGTTGAAGAACCCCCTGGGATCGGACAAGAGCACCGCCAACGTGTCGGTGCGGAAGATAAACGAGGCGCCCAACTTCACCCAGCGCTTCACCGATCTTCAGCAAATGATGGGAGGCGACACCAAGTTCGTCGCCCGCATCTCCGGAAAACCCCAGCCCGAGATATCCTGGTACTTCAACGGCAAGCCGATAAAGTCGAGCGACGACAAGTACAAGATCAAGCGGGACGGGGAGGTATGCAGCCTCTACATCAAGGACTGCAGCTACGCCGACAGCGGTAGCTACAGGTGCCGCGCTGTCAACTGCGAAGGCAAGGCCGACTGCGAGGCTGCCCTATCTGTTGCCAAAGAAGTGTCAGTACTTGCTACGAATATTTTTATCTTACTTTTTAGGATTAGATGGCATGCTACATACGTAGCGCCATATTGCGTTTTTTCAACTCATGGGTCTGATTCGAACCGAGTAAATGATGCTAGCAGTTAAGTTTAAAAATAGGATGATAAAACCACTGATTTTTGTAGGATGGTTCAATCATTATCTTTTTTTATTTATCTGCCAGCACAATCTATGCTGTCTGATTTAGACTCATTTTGCCTTTGAAAATAAGGTACTTACGATCTAGTGCTACTTATAGCTAACAATTTGTATTTTCTAATAGAGAAAGAAAGAAGCAGAAGGTAGAGCCACCGTCGTTCCTGAAGAGATTAGGCGACTGCGAGGTTTACAAGGGCATGACGGCCAAGTTTACAGCATGCGTGACGGGTTACCCCGAGCCCGAGTTCGAGTGGTACCGCGACGACACCAAACTGTGGCCCACGGATCGCATCCTGATGGAAAACGAGGGCGCTGGACTTCTCAGACTTTCGATCTACTACGTCGACGAGGATGACGCCGGAAAGTACAGCTTGCGCATTTTCAACCCATATGGCGAGGAAAAGTCGACCGGTGAAATGATATTCGAATGTAAGTTGGCTAATTTAAATTTTCAAACCACTGATTTTTACTCAATTATGATTCTTTTGATTTAGCTATCGAGCCTCGCAAGAAGCGGGTGGGCGACCAATACGCGGACTACGACAAGTACCGAAAGTCCGGAATTCCGCTTCCATTGTCGGACCGGCCGATAATAAGCCGCATGATGGATCGCCACTTGACGCTCTCGTGGAAGCCGTCGATACCCTCGGTTCCCCGACTCCCGGTGACCTACCAAGTCGAGATGCTAGAGCTACCCGACGGCGACTGGTTCACCGCCCGCAGCGGCATCCGCGGTTGCGTCTGCGACATCCGCAACCTCATTCCCTTCCGCGACTACAAGTTCCGGATACGCGTAGAGAACAAGTACGGAATAAGCGAGCCCTCGCCCTACGCCCAGACTTACCGAGCCAAGCTCGAGCCTGACCCACCGAAGTTCTACCCGTACTTACCACCAGGCATCGACTTCCGTCCCGAGACCAGCCCTTACTTCCCCAAGGACTTCGACATCGAGAGGCCGCCCCACGATAACTACGCTCAGGCGCCGCGTTTCCTGCGTCAGGAGTACGACACTCAGTACGCGGTCAAGAACCAGAACGCCAATCTCTTCTGGTTCGTCTACGGCTACCCCAAGCCAAGAATGGAGTACTTCTTCAAGGGCCAGAGAGTCGAGCCTGGAGGCAGGTACGATTTCACCTACACCAGGAACGGCCAGGCCACGCTCTTCATAAACAAGATGCTGGAGCGTGACGAGGGCGAGTATGAGGCCGTGGCCACGAACGAGCATGGCCAGGCACGGCAAAAAGTCCAACTGATGATCGCCGAGTACCCCACCTTCATCACCAGGCCCGAGGAGACCTTCACGATGGTGCGAAAAACCGTGAGGATCGAGGCCAGGGTCACCGGAGTTCCCTTCCCCGAGCTCAAGTGGTTCAAGGACTGGAAACCCCTGGCTCCATCGACCAGGATAAAGATGCAACTGGTCGAGCCCGACCTGGCCGTCCTTACCATCGAGGACGTTATCCTCAAGGACGAGGGACTCTACTCTCTGTCGGCTTGCAACGTCGCCGGTTGTACCTCGAGCTCGGCCATGCTCCACGTCGAAGAGAACGAACTGGACTGGCGCTACAAGAATTACAGCATCAAGGGCGAGATCAGACCACACCAGAGGCCCATCGCGGACGACTACGACCTTGGAGACGAGCTTGGTAGGGGCACTCAGGGTGTGACCTACCACTCCGTCGAGAGGAGCACGGGCAGGAACTTTGCCTCCAAACTCATGTACGGTGGTTCGGACCTCAAGAACCTCATGTACAACGAGATGGACGCCATGAACAACCTCATGCACCGAAAACTCCTTCGGCTGCACGACGCCTACGAGACCGATCGGTCCTTCACCTTGGTCACCGAACTGTATCCTTGACTTATAAATCGAATTTTTTTTTTTTTTTTAATCACTATATTTTAAACTTTCCTTAACTGCGTTCCTTGACTCTTGAATTACACAGTGCCGGAGGTGGCGATCTTGTCGACAACATTGTCAGAAGTCCCTACTACACCGAGAGGGAGATCTCCGGATACATAAGACAGCTGCTGTGGGGTCTCGATTACATGCACAAATCCGGATGGGGACATTGCGGACTTACGGTAACGAAAAAATCTATTGATTAATAGTGCAAAATAAGAACGTATTTACAATGTAACCAATTTTATTTTTTAGCTGGGAGACCTTCTGATATCGCACCCCGGTGGCGACGACCTGAAAATCGGGGACTTTGGCCTGTCACGACGCATAATCCGCAACAAACTGATGACCCTCACCTACGGCATGCCCGAGTACGTGCCCCCAGAGGTCCCGAACGGCGAGGGCATAGACTACGGCATGGACATGTGGAGCACCGGTATCATAACCTACATCCTCCTGACGGGTATCTCGCCCTTCCGGGGTGCCAACGACCGAGAAACCCTGACCAGGATCAAAGAGGGCAAGTGGAACTTTGACCATGAGCGATGGTCTTACATCTCCGCGGAGGGCAAAGACTTCATTAGAAAACTCCTCGAGTACCAGACTGAGCGTCGAATGGACGCGGAGACGGCGCTCAGGCATCCCTGGTTCAGTCTTCCCGATAGACTGGACGACTACAAGATACCCTCGGAGCCCTTGAAGAACTACTACACGACCTTCAGGGACTGGTACAAGAACTCCTCGTGCAGAAGGTGGTACCGCAGGAGACGCCTGGGCAGCGCCTTCGAGCACCCCTCGAAGATGGTCTACCCACCGGGTCACAAATTCACCCCCGAGCACAGTCCCGAAAGAAGCTACTCACCCCCCAAGAAGAGGCCTCAACCCAAGAGCTGGGAGCACCGTATACCGTCCAGGGAGCCGATCGACACCGAGATCGGTATCATCAAGAGCGAAAGCCAGTGAGTTCACTGCTGTCTATTAACATCTCTCACGGTAAAGTACTGGAAAGATTTTTGAATAAAATTTACAATTAAATTTACAGCTACCAGAACGGGCCGGACACTTACCTGCTGCAACTTCGCGACACGGACTTCCCGGTTCGTCTGCGCGAATACATGAAAGTGGCTTACAATCGAGGAACTACCTTCCCACGCGCCGCTGCCGACGACTCTTACGACTGGAGGGTAAGTCGCAACTTGAGATGAGTCCTTTCGACTCATTTTTAAAGATTCGTGAGTCTTTGCGATTGGTCTAAGGACTCGGACTCAAAATTTTGATCTTGAGTCCTAAGTACTTATATCTACTTTCAGACACCGGTGATACGAGAGCGTCGCCGGTTCACCGACGTCATGGACGAGGAGATAGACGACGAGCGCAAGGCTAGGATAAACCAGTATGGTACCGTCGACAACGGCACTCTTCGTCGACTTCGCCACGAGTTGGGCACTCGGCTCGACAGCTATGCCGAAGTCGAAGCCTACCTGGAGAGCAAGTCACAACTGCCAGGGCAACAGCACCCCTTCCTGAGGGAAAAGCCCCAGACTCAGCCGATCCAAGAAGGCGTGCCCGCGCAGCTTTCCTGTCTGGCCGTCGGAAGTCCTCAGCCCCTCGTACAGTGGTTCAGGAACGACTGCCTGGTGCAGACGAGCAACCGGGTCCAGATAACCGAGGACGCCGAGGGCCGATCCGTCCTGAGCCTAAATCCGGCTCGGGAGCACGACGCAGGTCTTTACAAAGTCGTAGCCAGGAGCAAGCTCGGCCAGACTATGGCTCGGGCCAGACTCGTTAGCGCCACCGTGCCCTGCGCGCCGGACTCCCCAGAGGCGACGGACGCCTCTGACTCGGAGATCCTCCTGCGCTGGAAGCAGCCCAGGTACGACGGTAACGCCCCGGTGCTCTGCTACAGCCTGCAGTGCCGCCAGGGCGACAGCATCGACTGGAGCGAAGTGGCCGGTAACATCGACCACGAGTTCTTCCTGGTGCGCGACCTCAAGGCCAACACGAGCTACAACTTCCGGCTGGCGGCCCGCAACCGCATAGGCTGGAGCGAGCACGGCGTAGCGACTAAGCTCTACAAGACCCGGGCAAAGCAGGAGGAGGTTCCCAAGGTCCAGATAACCCGGGCGATGAAACACCTCCAGCAGCTCACCGAGTCCGGACAGCCAGTGCCGGACGAGGCGGGAGGCTACTTCCGGTCAAAGATCGACTACGCCGCGGAGGCAGCACCCCCCGAGTGGGAGCGCGAGGCCCGGATATCGGAGCGTTACAGCTTCGTCTCGGAGCTGTACCGTGGCCGGTATGCCCTGGTTGCCAAGGGCATCGAGAAGGCCACGGACCGAGTGGTGGTCGCTAAGATCTTCGAGATGCGACCGGAAACCGAGCGTAGCGTCCAGCACGAGTTCGAGGCCCTGAGGTCGCTCCGGCACGAGCGAATCGCTCAGCTGGAGGCGGGTTTCTGGGCCCAGGGCTCCCCCGTTGCGGCGATAGTCCTGGAGAAGCTCCAGGGCGCCGACGTTCTGGCTTACCTGGCGAGCCGACACGAGTACACGGAGAACAACGTGGCCAGCGTGGTCGGACAGCTCCTTGACGCCCTTCAGTATCTCCACTGGCGGGGCTACGCACACCTGGACATACAGCCCGATAACGTCGTCATGGCCTCGGTCAGGTCGATCCAGGTTAAGCTCGTCGACTTCGGCTCAGCGCAAAAGGTGAGCCGACTCGGAACCCAGCTGCTCAACCAGCAACCGGTCGGACACCCGGAGTACGCCTCGCCCGAGGTTATCAACGGGGAGCCGGCCTACCCACACTCGGACATCTGGCAGGTTGGCGTCCTCGCCTACGTCCTCCTGTCCGGGGTCTCGCCCTTCAGGGGCAAGGACGCGAACGAGACCCGACAGAACATAACCTTCGTCAGGTATAGGTTCGAGTACCTTTACAAAGAACTCAGCCAGGAAGCCACGAGGTTCTTGATGCTGCTCTTCAAACGATCTCCAAGGTAAAAAAGCTCTCTAAAACTTTCAATTTTTTAATAAGGTAAAATCTCAGTTGACACATAAGAAGAAGTGCGAATTTGCACAAAAATTTGATCAGCTTAATAAGTAACTGAGCTTCTACTTTATACAATTTCACAAACGTTACGGTTTTTGAAAAAAAAAAAAAAAAAAAAAATTAAAGTACGTATACTTTTCATGAATCACCGCTCAAGTTTAAAAATGGACTTTTTCTCAAGCATTTTCATTCTGCAGTAAAAAATAATAATTACATGTAATTTTTTTCATCTAGAAATATAACAATTGAATTGAAAAAAAAAAAATTTTGGCGGGAATCATTTGCATTGACCACTAATATAAAATAATTGAGTATTTAAATTTTTTAATCAAAATAATCGAAGATATTTCTTTTTTTTTCATTTTTTATTTATGACGTCATCATAAATCTTCTAAAGTCTATACGTTCAAAATTTATAGAAAACAAAAAAAACTTCGATTATTTTCCAATCTATTATCGAATAGAGCGAAACCAAGAGAAAAATTAATTTTTTATTCACCTTCCTCATTTTATTATCAATAAGCTCTCGTTATTCGCAAAATGATATAATTTACTAAAAATAGTAGCTAGTAAAGTAAACATTTTTTTAAAAGCCACAGTACCGTAGTCTTGAAATAGCCGACCGACATAACGCTTATTTAACATTCTTTTTTCTCAGCAAACGGCCGACAGCCGAGGAATGTCACGAACACAGGTGGCTCGTGCCAACAGACTACATGCTTAAGAAGCGGGAAAGGTCGGTTTTCCTGGGCAACAGACTCAAGGAGTACAACGAGGAGTACCACGAGGAAAAACGAAAGCAGGCCTCCCAGGGACAGGCACTGGACGAGGCATTCGGAGGATCGAGACAGCTCGCGAGGTCGACGAGTATACAGGAAGAACTTCTTACGACCTTTTGAACATAATTCGCACAAACTACCAAATTTCGTTGTAATATTATTATTTTAATTAACTATTCTAGTCAACCGTGTATGAAAAGAAAAACCAAAACACATATTTTACAAATAACCGAGGATACTTTTTTTCCTTGAGCTTCGAGTTGTTGTTATTATTACTATTACTACTATTATTATTATTAATATTATTATTATTTATCTGTTTGTTATACACTTTGTGATCATTTTTCAATCGAGCTGTATAATTTTAAATTTTACAAATTCTACCGCCACAGGTCTGTCTTACGAAAATATGATACGCTTTTAATACCAGCAAAGGAAGTATGTTAATATATGAATTGTCGAGTCTGGTATCATCAATATTTTTATTCTTTATTAAAGTATACCTATGAAAAACACATTTGATCTGGTGTTGTTTATAATTATTTTAAAAAATTTCGTCACTTATTTACAAAATCAATTTTATCCTGTCCCGTTTCACAGGATACTAGTACCAGAGCATCATCATTAAATTTACAATAACATCAGTTAAACTGAATGTATCAATTTTTAAGTAATAAACCGCAAAAATGAAAAAATCTTTACATACAAAAAATATAATTATTTGGCAAAGTAAGCACTGTAAAGTCTAGGAGGATTTTTAGCACAAAATTAAACTTGGTCTTATAGTTAGTGTTTGACACCAAACCCAAGCTTCAATCATCTCTTGGCATAGTGATGTAAGTATTCTTTTACTTTCATGGCAAATAATTCTTTGTTTTTGGAAAACATGTCTGCGGCCTCCTTGTTCAGAGGGTCATCGAAATTCAATAAATCCTGCATTTAATGAATAAATATATTTATTAGATTTTTAAATGATTAGAAATATTTTTCTATTTATAGTTATCTTATTATTAATGAGAAATAAAAAGGGCTCATAGATAAAAATGTATAAATTAAATTTATTTATTTATCTATTCATAGAACAGGCAATATGCCTAAAATAAATAGTGCTCAGAAACAATGCAAGATGTAATGATACAAAAGTTTAGTATGCAAATCAAAAAAACTAATTGAGTACTTCTAAACAGATTAAATAAATAAATAAATAATTCAATTTTTTGATACAAATGATAAAAAAAGAAATATTATTGGTAAATAAATATAGAAAAAGTTTTTTTATAAAACTAAGAGGTACTTACAGAAAACAATGAATTCAGACCCCAGACAACATCCTTCAATCTCCTTGTGGGTGCCCATCCCATTCCATCAATACTGTTTTCTCTCAAAATTGACAAACACACATTTCCCTCCTCGTTAATGTTTGGATGCCACAACTTGGTTAAACATTTTACCTTGGGTGGCTGGAATAAAAATTTATTGTCAGATTTTTTTGCCATCAAAAGTAGATAATGTCTTATTAACACTCACCAGCATATTATACTCTTCGGGAATATAAATTTGAAAATAAAAACGACCTCCATACCAATATCCTTCATCTGGTACAATCATCAGGTTGAATTCGTGAAGACAATTAGGATCGCCAAAGTTAACTTTGCATGTTGTTGGAAGGTTCTGCTCCATTTCTTGTACCTATTTATCAAATGTCAATCGTCATTAAACCTTGTTTGAATTTTGTTATATAATTATGTAGCACAAAACAAAACTGACTTCTTTTATAAGCAATTTATCCCTAATGGAGATTCTTTTGCTTGAAACATCTTGAGGTCCTGAACTGGGTACATTGGCTTCCTTTTTTAGTTTACCTCTTAATGTAATCATGGTTGAAGATTTATTTATATAAAATTACACAAATGGTTTCTGGTAGGAGTTTTAAAGATTACGAAAAAACTGCACTACACATTACACTAATCAAATGTAAATTGTAAAAAATTTGAAAAATATAACCTATAATATCGTTTGTTTTGTGAATAGTAAGTTATACTCTCTAAATACGGAACATACTTTTAATATAAGTTAACTTTTATAAATATCACACTTGCAGAAATTATTACACTACAACTATTAGTATTTGTTTACGATGGCCTTTCGTCAACATGACTAGAAAAACTATGTGTATAAAAGCTCCATAGCTTAATTTACAAATAAATATATATATACAAACACATGCTCAGTGAGTCAGATCGGATCGGTCACGAAGAGAACGACAATTTAATTTGTCGATGCTTTAATTTGAAAAATCTGGGAAATTTTTTTTTTAAAGTTAGTTTTTTGTGCGATTAAATATATTTTTTTAGTTCATTTATGCAATTTGAATCTGCAGAAAATCATTAAAATTATTCGAGTTTTGAAAAAAATTGTATCGTTTTTGATTGGTTCATTTTGGAGTCTAGTTGGCTCACTCGCATAGGCCGAAACGAAAATCTCGTACAGCAGAAGAGCAGAAAATTTCCTCCAATTTTGAGGTTAAGTTTTACAGAAGTCTACGTCAACACAAAGCCGACTATAATCTCATAAAGATTTGTTACAGTAAAAGATTTATAAAATCTCTAAATAATTTAAGGTACTTATCGAGTGTTTAAAGTTTTTGAATTTAAAGTTATTAGAAAAATTCTTTTAAGTAAATCTTTACCTTTTTTAGATGATTACCGACGTTCAACTGGCGATCTTCGCTAATATTTTAGGAGTGACGCTGTTTTTCTTGGTTTTCCTTTACCATTTTATCAATGCTAATTATTCAAGATAAAGAAATTCATCATCATCATCATCATCGTTAAAAATAAGATTTTCATATTTAAAAAATGTAAACTAAGCAGCAATAAAATTTATTATTTTTTACTTAAACTTTGGTGTTGTTTCCACAGTACTTTCTTATCTACCTACAAAATGAAAGCATAAAGTCAAATTAATTTGGTATTTTTAGGTACAAGCTAAAATTTTTTACTGTAATTTTACTTATTATTTAAAAAATATATTAAAAAGTAAAGATTATTGTCACACTTAGAGTATTTAAGTTGAAAGCTGTTGACAAAAACAGGTGTCCGTGGATAGGTTATTAGATTGATACTAGACAACTTGATATAACATTATAATAATCATAATAATAGTAAAATGAATTTCAAGAAGATAAGTTTTTAAATTTCATTAAGTAAAAATGTATTTAAATGAAAAAACTGATAGATGCTACTGACAGTTGTAATTAAAAAAAAAAGTTAAATATCAATCAGGTTTAACACCATGTATGATATGTTATTTGTTAAAAAAATTCTAATCATAAATATTTTTAAGTTAAGCATCTAAAACTATACATATTATTTTAAACTTAAAAAATCTTAAAGACAAATTATCTTAAATAATTGAAAAAATCCTAGAGTAACAATATATTTTACAAAATTTCTCACCCATGACAGAAAATCTGTAGTTGTAACTAATGATGATTTTTGATTATACATTAGTTTTAAAAAAAAAACTTATTGTCAGGGTGTCTAGCTTGCATTAAAAAATTTTACATTTTGAGAAACACTAAATAAAATTCCATACATTTTATAGCAATAATAATCTACAGGTCTAACTGGAGTATAATCAGTTCATGTATGTTTTGCAATAATAGTAGTTTGTTTACAGCTAAGAATGAAGCTTTATCAAGTATTTTCGTACTTGAAAAGCTTGGAAAAGAATACAGTGAAGTATAAATCACAAAAATAAAAATGATTTGAGTGATAAAATACAATATATAAAAATTATGATCCTAATGGATAAAAATTTAATAATTTTGTTATCCAAAAATGACTTAAGTTCTAATCTATCTAGATCAAATTGATAAAATATATATTTTTCTCAATTTTAGAGTCTGATAGAGAATCAAAACTCTTGTTTACTTCAAGCTTGCAGTGTTTTTGAAAATCCAGGGTTCGATGTAAGATTTTTCCAAAGATTCAGAAAATTAAAAAAAAAAGTTCAGTTTGTTTGACACTTCTGGCGGTGCGCGAGCGGTGAAAAATAAAGAACAGACACCTGAATAAAAAATTTCGAGCAGTCAGCCAATCGAGACCGATACGCGATGTCGCGGCATCGACGCTCGACGTTTACGGCATATCGTAAAATCCACGCTTATTGTTTATAAAAAAAAATATATTTTTGATTTAAAAAATGAGGTGGTGTTTGAGTTGGTCAGCAGTGATTTTTGCCGCCGCGAGTTTAGTTCAAATAGTTAGATGTGCGCTTTTGGAGGAGGTTTTGACCGCGGCGGTTTGCGTCGCACGGTGCAGTTCGAACGTAAGTTATTAGTTTGAAATAGCGGGGTTTTTACTTTAAATTTACAAAATGAAGTTGAAGAATTATTTTTTAAAAGTTTTTTTTTGGAAAATTTAGTGGGCCGAGTTTTTTACGTATACGTTAAATTGATGTTTCCCACACGTGACGTAATGATTGAACAGGTGTCGCTGCGTAAACACGGAGTCTATTTTTCTTTCGGTTCTTCTTCATTTTAATAATTATAAAAAATTACGCTTAATTTTTTCATTTTCATAACGACTTTATTTACCTTTTAAGTAGCCGGGATAGTTTCATAGTTTTTTTAATTAAATTTTTCTACCCGAAAAATACTAACTAGATTTTAAAACGAAATTTTTTAAAATAATTTTTATAATTATTGAAAAAACTAATTAAAACATACTTAACGTATTATATAAATTATTAAACATAGTTGAAATTTTTTTTATATTTTCATCTTAAAAAAAGGTAAAAATCATCGGTAAAAATACGTATTTTTTTAATTTAAATGAAATAATAAAAGGATATTTTTTTAGAGCAGTCTGAATCATGATTCTGTAATAAAGCTTAATTTTCAAGTAAAAATTTATGAAAATTTTAAATACAGAAAACATTTCAGATTTGTTTGTTGATTCTACTACAAAACAACAAATAAATTTTTGAAAAAAAAAAAAAAAAAAGAATTTTACAAAAATAACTTTTATTAATGAACTCCTTTTATGAACTCTCGACTAGAGCGTACGTGCGTAAATCTTCGGTCGAAAGAATTTTTATTTAAATTCTTAAACTCGCAGCTGCGTCCCCACGAGAAATCAAAACATTACTTTTAACCGCCGACCTCCCAATAAAAATAGATTTTTTTCGATTTCTAGGGCCACTGCCGACAAAAGTGTAACGAGAGACCGCAAAATTTCACCGGTGAGTATCAACGAACGCCAATAAAATTTAATCGAAATCGCAGTTTGACAATTTTTGAAAAAAAAATCCAAGTATATTTTTAGTATCACTGTAGCAAACATAGAGTATTTTTCGAAATAAACAGAATGTTAAAAATCACAGGATTTTTAAAACAAATATCAAATAAAACACAAAAAATATCAAAATATTTTATTACTTTTTTTTTACGTTCGAATTCTTTACCGTTAACAAAATCTGTTGTCAATTTAAGCGAAAAAACATTATTGGAATTTAACGTTAAGAAAAAAAAAATAAATAAATAATAAAAATACAATTTTTGAATCATTGCGATTATTTCCGAAGTTTTTCAAATGAGCCCAAATAAATTAATAATTAATTAGTACTGAAAATAATAAT
The DNA here is from genome assembly GCA_038277355.1 of Encarsia formosa. NCBI lineage: Eukaryota > Metazoa > Arthropoda > Insecta > Hymenoptera > Aphelinidae > Encarsia > Encarsia formosa. The sequence continues at coordinate 2,669,645 of CM076187.1, forward strand.
CTTAAAAGGTTTGAAAAAATTACAAAAGATTTTTTTTACTGCAACCTATAAAATGTTCTTATTTATAGAAGTATGTATTTTCAAATTTTCAAACGAACCGCAAAATAAAACTTTTTTTTAAATAGCTAATGCTGTTTGGCTGAGTTAACTTGAGAATAATTTTTTTTTTTTTTTTTGTTACAAAATTAAATCAGTCTCAGATATATCGGAGATTGCTGGAGCGAAAACCGAGGCGAATTTGCATCTCCAATGCAGAGACGCGAATCGTTTGGTGCTCAAGCACGAGCCCGGAGTTTACGTGATAGAACACCGCACGAACGAGACCAGCGAACAGTGGACCTCGCCAATTATAGTAAGTTAAAATACCAGAAAAAAAAAAATTCTTAATACAGTGAAACTTTGATAAATCGAAATTGTAGCCCGGATACTTTAATTTCCATACTAACAAATTAACGCGAGATCACTTAGTTAATTAGAAGTTGCTTACAACGGTCGATTTTGAATGTATATTTTGTGCAATCTGTTACCAAACACATAAAAATTTTCGAAAGATGTAAAAAAGTAGTTTTATTAAATTAATTAAAGCAGAAATGAAAAAAAGATTCTTACTAAAATTAAATTTTAAGGCAATCAAATTGTGTATCGTACCTCTGTAATTCGAAATTTTTATGATAATTCGAAATCCCGGACTATTGAGTTTTGAATTATCGAAGTATCACTGTACTAAGCTCATAAATGTAAAATATTGTTAAAAAATTAAAGAGCAGGAAGACCGTTTACGCGTCTCGTAATCTCAAACCTGGAACCCGGTACCGGTACAGGATACGCAAGGTCACGTCGCAGGGGTACCACGAGCCTCAAATTTCTCAGTGGTACCAAACTAACGAAGGTATATGCTCACCATTTTTTGAAAATTCTACTTGTGAAGTTAACAATTTATTTTTTTTAGAAAATTACATTCCAAGCAGAGTGAAGAACTTGTCCATCGGGCATATAGAAACATCGGAGGGAAACAAAAATCACCTGCAGACCCAATTGAGCATCGTGCCAGCTGATGGTTGAGAAAAATTATTTTAATCTCTTTACAGATAGATTTGAAAACAAAAAACATATTTTTTAAACTATTCTCTTTATTTTAACTATAGTCTCACTAATTTTTTCAATTAAAAATAAAAAAATTTCACTTTAGCTACATTTTTAAGTGGAAATTCAGTTGTAAACAAAATTATAGTTGAAAAAACTAATAATATAGAATAATATTAAAAAATAATTTTGTCATCTGTTCTTGCAGACTTGAATTGCCTGTACGAAATAATACACAAGGTCGAACAAATAGTGTACCAGTATCACTTGGACGCTGTGAGTTTAAAAAAAAAATCTAAAAAATATTTTGAATTCAATCACTTTACTGAAATTCAATGATTTTCAGAGTCGCGACTATGGCTTGAAGCTGAAGCACCTGGAGTACGGCAAAAACAACACGATCGAAGTAACATCGAAAAATGGGTTGACGGACAGGCACGGTGACAAAGCCACTCTGACGTTTCCTTCGCCTACCTGTTTGAGCATTCACCAAAGTTTAAACAAATGCGGTAAAATTTTATAGCCTTGTTCTTGAACTTTTTTATTTGAGATCTTTAATAAGTATAAATGATTGGTTTAGCTCCACTCCCGGTGGCCGGATTGAAAGTCGAGTTCAAAAAGTTGGAAAATTCAACGGATTTTACTGTTACCTGGGATCAACCGAAATTATTACCAAACAACTACACCGTGATTGTTTACCCACTGGATTTCGAAAATATCACATCTCAAGTTACCGTTTCCGGGGTGAGTTTTTCAATAAAAATTTATTTAATTATCATTTAATTCTTTTTTTTTTTTCATTCTAGAACGAAAGTTCGGCTTACATACCTGGAGTCGTGTCCAGCCGAGAGTATGAAATCGGCGTTTATTCCGAGTCCGATGGTGGCATCAGTCTGGAGACAAAAAAACTTACTGTATCGGTTGATCAGTCAGTGGGTAATTAACATTTAAAACTACACTATTTTTTCTTTTGCTCTTATTAAATTATTTTAATAATTTTGTCAAGTTTCTCAAAAACGGTGAACGGTTGAAAAAGTACTTTAAAAAACAAAAAAAAATTTCAAAAATCCTTGTGAAGCGATTAAAATGATTTTGATCGAGGTATTAAAGTAGTTTATGAAAATGAATTTAGAATTTTTTTATTCACTTTCAGATTTCAAAATTACCACGTATCAATTTTTGTAATTTTTATAAACAGTCATTACTAAGTTTTGATAAATCAAGTTATTTTAAAAAGTACAAGCCCCAAAGTTGTCACAAAAAACGCATATTTTTATTATTATTATTGCTATATGTTGATGTAAAAAATAGTGAGCTTGAAAATAGCAGTGGTCTTTTCGTCGGCTCTGGTGACAGTAGCGATTTGCTTGACCATCGCGTACGCCTACTACAAGTACAACTACCTTCGAAACCCCGACCGCCACAACAACTTTTTCGAGGTAAGAAAAATGGCAAAGTACCGAAATCAAAAATAATTTTTTTTTTTTTTTTAACGAATTTCAAAAGCTGTAATTATTATGGTTTTTTTCAAAAATAATCACAAGTGATTGTAGGGTGAAAAAAAAATTAGCCTGTATTCCTGAAAAAAGTAAGCTTACCCCGTGGTGTAAAACTTTCAGAGCATAAGCAGAAACAAGAGCAGCATACTGGAGGACGTGAAGAACTCGCTCAAGTCGACGGGCTACGAGATAACAAGCAGCAGCAAGGACAAGTACGAGATACCAATCGAGAGACTTTCGATGAAGAAGCTCCTGGGAAGCGGAATTAGCGGCATTGTCAAGTTGGCCACCCTGCAGGACGATCAGAAGAGACTCTACAACGTAGCAGTTAAAATGCTTCGAGGTGCGTTATATGTAGAACTGTAGGATTTGGTGAAATTAGTTTAGTTTTCTTAATTTTCTACCCTTCGTTAACACATTCCGCAGAGTGATCCAAAAAAATGAAAAAAAATTTTAAACAATTTGATCTTGATCAAATGTTGACTTTCAGAAAAAATAATTGCTTCATTGAGATCGGATAACTAATTATTATAACTTAAAGCAAAAAACGTATGTCTTTAAGTTGGTAACATGGACAAAATTAAGCTTCTAAAAGCTCTAAAACCAAGAAGAAGAATCGAACCCTTAGACTAGCTGTATTATTTTAAGAATAGAAAAATTTTCTTATAAATTCTAAGGAAAAAAGCCGTGTAAATTCAAAATAAAATGCAATTTTCACAGTGTTAAGTAAAAAAAATTTTGTGCGCACAGAGGACGCGAGCGTGGAGGACGTCAAGAACTTCCACCGGGAAATACTGCTCATGAAGTCGGCGGGAAATCACCGCAACATAGTGTCCCTGATCGGCTGCTGCACCTCCTCGATCGAAAGCCCGCTCCTGGTCGTCGAGTACTGCAGCAAGGGTGACCTGCAGTCTTACCTCAAAACGGTAAGTATCTTTGAAAAAGCTATTTTTTTTTGAAAAATTTGATTATCGAATGTTTTGACAGATCTTCGAGGAGACGATGGAGGAGCTTTTCCGTCAGGCCGACTGCAACGAGAATTCCCCCTTTCGTAAGTTTCGTAAAAATCAGCTGGGGACACGTCAAAGAAATTTTTTAGATCTTAAAATTTGATCTTGTACTTATTTCAGTTAAACAGAGCGGCCAAAAATTCATGTCCTCCATAAACAACCACCTGTACGATTTCGAGCATGGTTAGTACCCTCCAACTCAATATTTTTTTTATAAATATTATGTGAAAATATTTAAAAAAAAAAACCAATTTTTCGATTTAAAGATAAATTGTTCGAGAGTAAAGTTCGGCCCGAGGACCTGATGAGCTTTGCCCGACAGGTGGCCAACGGCATGGTAAGTATATCAAAACTACCTTTTCCCTTGGCTCGCCATATTCTAGAATGAAAATTAAAATAAATTTTCAGGAATTCTTGTCGTCGAACAGAATAGTTCACAGGGACCTGGCGGCCAGGAACGTCCTGGTGTGCGACGACCAAACCGTCAAGATATCGGACTTCGGACTGAGCCGGGACATATACCAGGAGAACGTTTACAAGAAGCAGAGCAACGAGAAGCTTCCTCTTAAGTGGATGGCCATCGAGGCGCTAACTCACCAGACCTACACCACTTACAGTGACGTGTGAGATTTTTATTACAATTTTATTGTTTTTAATAAATGTATGTGAAATATGTACGAAAAAATGTAAAAATGGCTGATTTAGCTGGTCCTTCGGAGTCCTGCTGTACGAGATTGTTACCCTCGGTGGAATGCCGTACCCAGGATTCCAGAGCACCGAGGTTCTTCACCTGCTCAAATCAGGCTACCGGATGGAAAGACCCCACAACTGTGGATACCAACTGTGAGTACACTATTCTTTTATTTAGGACAATTTTTTTCGACTCGTATTTTTAATTTTTGAAAAAAATAAAAATTGAAAGAGTTATTAACCTTGAAAGAAGTTTGAGTAATAGTAAAAATTATATCTCGGGTAATTTTGATCTAAAAATCATTGAAAATAATTTTAAAAATCATGAATAATCTAGAAGTTTCAAAAAAAAATATCACCTATTGTTTTTATGGTTTGGATTAAAAAGGATAATGTATGTTATATATTGAACTCGTGTCTCAGCGCACTTAAGAGCTTTCAAATAACATGTAAATATGAAAAAAAAATCAATAAATTGTGAAGAAAAAATTTCTACAAAAATAAAAATTGTAATTTAAGAAAAAACAAGTTTAGAAACCTGAGTTATAATTAATTTTTCTAGATACGAAATTATGCTGTCTTGCTGGCACGACAATCCCTTGAGCAGGCCGACCTTCAGTCAGTTGAAACAACAGCTGGACAGATTGATGAATAATAATAAGTCTGGTAACGAATACCTCAACATATCGGAGCTACTACGAGAACCTGTGCAGTACCGAAATCTCGGAAAAAATCAATTCAAATTTACGAACGTTCCTTTAAAAGCATAAATTTTAGACTTAGTGAAAGGTTTATTTCAAAATGTAAACACCATCTATTACCAATAGGGTTTTTTATTTTATTTTAGTTTCTTAAATCTAGGTCAATAAAATATAAACTATAAATTTTACAAAGTTTTTTTTATGTACATTATTGCTCTAGAAATACATACAATAAAGTGAGTAACTTTTAGTGTCGTAAGTAGTTTTATTACTTACGAAAGATAGTATAAATTTTTGTTCAAGTAATGTTTGTCGTAGTAGCTGGTTCAGCCATAAGAGAATAATATACAAGCAAAAAACGTGATAAAAAAATTTAACTTATAAAATAACCAACTTTATATTAATAAAAGTAAAAACATGCTTTACTATAGATTGACTATATATTTCGAATGTATATTTATTTATACTATTTACACTTTCAATAGATTCTCGCAAATGTTTGTTAGGGCCACTTAAATTTAAGTATAAGTAGCTAGAGTAGAAATTTACATATATATTCCGCATGGATTTTTGTTTCATGTGTACATAAAAATGTAAAAAGCATTTATTTACTGTATTCAAAACTAAATGTACACTGGCATTTGATTTTTTTTTTTTTTTTTTTTTTTTTTTTTTTTTTTTTTTTTTTTTTGAAAGTACAGACATGTAATTATTGAAATAAAATACTTTTATGTACAAACACGAGTGTAGTAAGAAAAAATGGTAATACAATGATAAAAAATATACAAAGTTTAACAAACTTTTCATTTTGTTTCATTTTTTTAAATTAATAATTTCTTTTTGAATAAGCTCGTAGAAGAAAAATAATCATTGAGTGTATTTAAACAAATAACCTGTCAATAATTAAATAATGAAAAATTAAAAGGATGATGAAATTTGCCTCGACTTCTAAAAATTACTTAATATATTTACATCACCCGATATAATATACCGTATAAACTCGTTATCACAAAACTTTATGAATATTTCGTCGCCTCATCTAGAAATTTTTTATCTTCATCGCACTTATTGCAATATCTGCAGACAGTTATGGAAAGAAGTATTAATTCAGTTTGAAAAATATTAAAATGTTTTGTTGAAAACAGATAACATTCGTTTGAAAAAAGTAATGTATTAAAAAAAATTTCAACTAATCACTTTCGTCCTTACAACTTATCTTTGAGATATTAAAAAAAAAAAAAAAAAAATTTCCCTTACGTATTTTTACAGTTGTAAATAAATTTCTTCATCAACAATCGGCATTTGCCCGATTAAAAAAATATATCTATACACAATAATATTAATCACAGATACAGTAGTTTCGATTTTCGCACCATACACACTGGAGACTTGCAGATCTCGATGATGGTGATGACGGCTAAGAGAGTGACACTATTTTTTTTTTTTTTTTTCTAATGCTATCCGTATCAGATACTGTCCTTTCTGCTAATAATACTATCTTCTCTGTCGACAGGCGGAGGTCCGGTCGGGATCGATGCGCTTGGCCCTGCTGTTAAGTAGCCAGCCGTTACGGGTGTACCAGCTGATTTAATTCGATAAAAGAAAAAAAAAATCAATTAATTAAAAATTATAACAAGTGAAAGATTTCTTCACTTCCATCACATGTACGTCAGTTATGCTAAAAAATGTATGAAATTATTGACATTTGTCTTCCTGCAATACAGATCAAAGAATTCATCGCTAAAAACTGACCTTTAATAATTTTAATAATTTTACAAAAATATTCACGTGCAAAACCAAAACTTTAGTTTTAAATAGAGAAGTGAAATTTAAAAAAAAAAGTATTGACAATAATTTTTGGAATTTTTTTTCTTTGAAAATTTTTTAAATTTACCTGTTAGATAACCAGTCATTGTCGAATTAGAAATGAACAAATCGTGTCTCTGGTCTTTGTATTCAGCCCATATGCTAGATTTCTCAAGTATGGCGGTAACTTTTTCTCCGAGAGTGAAACTTCGGGTCATGGCTTTTAAAGCTTTTACAATCTGGGCTTTGGTAGTTGCAGGATTTTCAATGATGTCCAAACGTCCTTCGAGAATACTCAGCAGGTAAGGTACCATATCAGCTTCCAAAGCCTTAAAAATAAATTTTATTATTATTTTTCTTAACTAAGAGTAAAAAGTAGCGTAAAGGGGTCGATAAATGCAGAGCAACGTAAAACTTTGCGGAACAAAAAAAATTAATAAAATTAGTACCTGTTTGATGAGTTTATCTTCATTGGTTGAAAACAGCCTGTTCAAAGTTTCGCAAGCAACGGCAATCATATCTTTTCTCAACTGCATTGCGTGCTTCAGAGGACTGATGCACTCAGTTTGACAAATCGACGATATGCAAACCTTCAAGAAAAGTAGTACGTACATTAAATTTAAAAAATCTGTCAGTCACTTGAAAAAGAGTTGTATTTTATTAAATTACTAACTTCGCTTAAGGCCAACTGGTGAAGTATTAAAATGGCAGCTTTGTAAACTGGCGACGGACTGTTTGCACCGGCCATTTGTCTGCAAAGCCTCGGTATGTGGCCCAACGAAGGTACCTGATCCGCCAAAGCAGGTTGAGCTTGCAAAAGACTCACAAGGGCTTGAGTAGTCAACTCCAACATATCCAACTGGTAAAAAAAGAAATACATTGCATTACCAAAGATTTTTAAATAGAATTTTTTTTTAATTTTGATTTATAAATTTTTACTTACATCAGTCTTTTCTTTCGACATAAGAGTCAAGGTCGTGTCCATGAGTTCGCTCAAAAATTCTTTTGGCTTTCTGAGAACCCACGCTGGACTGGAAATAAAAAGTCTGAGGTAAACCCCGCCGACGACAGGTTCGTTGGTCGCCACATCGACGTTGTTCTGAGTATCGGGAAGTTTCAGTACGGCGTTTGAGTTGTGGCACTGTTGATTGTAGAAGCTAAAGAAAAAAAAAGATTCATGATCACAACGATTTACAACTACCTCAAGAAGAGGTGAAAGATTAACTCACTCATTCTTAATTTCCGCAACCATTCTCGAAATTCGAGCCTTGGTCTCGTCGTCCCAAATGAGTTCGGGATTTTCCTGTTTGGTCTCGAACATTTGAACACATTGCTTCGGAGAGTCTCTAATGGCCTCGCTGAACAATCGAGGCAGGAACTTCGACAGGTCGAGTTTGACTTTGGGACCGGCTAACTTGTCCGAGGCCATCTTGGCCAGCAACTCTGCCGCTGTTTCGCGGATTTGTATGTTTTGGGAGTTGCAAAATAAGTCCAAAATATAAATTACAGCGCCTGTAATACAAAAAACACATGATAAAGGTTGTCAGTGTATAATACTAGGAGAGTGTCCCCCTGAATAACAGCCCCCCCCCCCCCCAAAACAAAACCGATCTATCGTACTTACCTCTGTTAAGTGCATCCTTGACGATTTTGGTAGTGCTCATGAGCGCGTACAGACTTTCAAGGATCAAAAGTTGACACTCCTTGAGGCTGTTAAGACACATCAACAGATGCAGTACGACCTCGTTGGCCGCGATGTCGTTGACGCACTCTTGGTTCTTGGTTACGTTGCTGATGACCTGCAGCGCGGCCTTCTGAATGGGCTTGACGTTGCTGGAGCTTGCCAAACTGAAGAGCAACTTGAAATGCCCTATGCACTGTATTTCCACGCCCGGGTTGTTTTGAATGACGTTTTTCAATGCGTCCAGCGACATGACTATGCACTCGACGTTCGTGTGGTCCTTCTTCACCAAGCTTATGTTGTTCGGTGAGTTGAAGTACTCGGCTGATTTTTTTAAAAACTCCAGTAGGTCTATGGTAAAACCTTTGGGATTCTGGAATTTTTTAAAAAGTGGTTTTTTAAACTTCGAATCAAAGAATCAACTCTCTGTATCAAATTGCACCTATTCCAATGAATTGAAAAAAAAAAAAAAAAAAAAAAAAAACAAATTCCTTCAAGTACAGTAGAAAAAGTCTCACCTCGATGGGGAAAGTAGGCTGCTCGTTGTATATCTTTACAAAAATCTCCCCAATCTTGAGCTCTCCTTTGTGAGCGCTGTAGTTGAAATCCTCGAAGTCGTGTTCGAAGTTACCCCCGGTCCCTGATGACTTGTCGTGGAGCTTGCCCTCGAGGTACTCTGTGAGCTCGGCCCTGGTCCCGTTGTCCCATATGAGGTACGGGTTGAGGCAGTTTGAGTTAAGAGTCTTGAGTATCTCTTCGGGCTTGTCGTCCGCGAGTCGTCTGGCCAGGTAGGGCGTGAGGAGGCTCTCCAGGGCCCCGACGGTTGCGGGGTTGTGGGGCGTGGCGTCGTTGTTCGCGAGGTAGCCCCCGAGTCTGGCGCAAGCCGAGACAGCCTGCTTGGCAAGGTTGTTAGCTACCTCCTGGCGGTTCTCCTCCTGGGTTCTCTCTACCCCGCCCTCGTCCAGGGTGTAGTCGTAGTTGAACATGAATATCAGCAAGTACCACAGGGCACCGGACTGCAGGAGCTGCATCTGGAGTACGCTGTCAGTCGCCAAAGAGGACACGCACTCGGTCGCCACCGAGCATAATTTCGTCAGGTGCTGAAAATAAATAAATTTTTATTTTTTTTCTTAAATAAGCGTATTCGGCGTAGTAAATTTTACTTATCTCGAAACAAACAACACTTAGTTTTTGACAAATATTTAAAAATACTCACTCTGAAGTGTAAAACCCGGCATAGGTCCTTAACGAGCTGCGGCAGCTCGACGATTTTCTCCCTGCATCCTCTGAACGCCCCAGCCACTGCGAAGCACCTCGTGATGTGTATGCAGACTTGGACGGCTATGTCGTTGGGCTTGCTCGACTTGCTTAGCACAGATACGCACCTGGTGTAGGCGTCGAGTAGGACCTCGAGCCCGGCCTCGCGTCTGAGTTCCTCGGCGTTAAGAGCCGAGCAGTGCACCGTGTGGTAGGCCAGCTCGCTCGCGGCCGCCAGAAGCGGAGCGGATTTCGAGAACAGCTGCTCGTCGTCGGTCTCGAGCTTGACGGTCTTTATCAGCTGCGGGTAGCCGGCGTACTTGTACGGGGCGAGCTCCTCGGCGTACCTGTGGAACAGGATGCTCTGAGTCTTGAGCACCAGGACTATGTTGTTCGGGTCCGGACCGTCCGCCGACCAGCAGCTACGGCTGCACAGGAATTCGTACGCCTGGTTGACCGCCTCGAATTTGTCCTGAAATCAAGAAAACGTTGTAATTGGGACACGCAAACGCGGTATAAATAAAAATTGAATTGAGATTAAAGAAATAGTATACATACTCTGCCTTGAGGATTTTTGTCTGGATGGTACATTTGAGCAAGCTTGTAGTAAGATTTTCGTACGACAGCTTCGTCGTGATACTTTCCGATCGGCAATCCGAGAACTTTGTAGGCTTCGTCCACCGTCATGATCGGCGGTTTCTTTTCAACTTCCTTTTTCCAAGCGTCCAACACGTCTTTCAACAATTTCACCTTAATAGAAAAATTTAATTTAAGTACTTAACATAAATTTAAGTTGCAAGTATCAATATGATTTATACAATGCTACAATAAAAAAACTTCTATTTTTGAGACTTGCAAATAAAATATTAAAATTACATCACTGATCATTCGTTAAAAAGTAACCAGTCTACATTAAAGCCAATCAGCCCATAAAATAAAAAACCTACCGGTTCTGGAATGGGCCACTGAGGGAACTTGAGAGTATCGCAGAGATGCCGCAGGTAGAATATTTGACAGAACAGTTCCTTCTCCAGTTGCGGATACCTGACCGCGGGAATCGGTATGTACTGGTACCTGGACATCGTGTGGCTCCTCAACTTCGGAGAAAAGTCGGCTATGTGAGCGGCGATTTTTTCAATCAGCATTCGTCGCATCTCCGCGTTCCATATGGCCTCGGGCGTGTCGAAGTCGCCCAGGAATATTTGAGCGAACTTTTCGGCACCGTGGTTCTCCAAGTAACTTATCATTGCGTCCGGCAGCAGCTGTCCGAGAATGCTCTTCTGCATTATGTCAAAGGTTGCGTTCTGGAAAAAATTCAAAAATTTTTTTACTCAAAAAGTGACAAGTCATAGATGTACTTTCATAAAATACCTAACTTCTATCAGGGAAGTTTCATTAATTTGAAAAAAAAAATAAATAAAAAAAAATAAACTTACATCGTCACCCCTAAAGGCTTGCTTGGCATGAGTGAGCTGCAGGAATCGCGCGATCGGTAGCACGTTACTACCAGTGTACATGAGTATGAAGTAGAAAACTCCGGTCAGATAAACCTTTGAGATCTCAGGATTGTCCCTCATGATCTCGCAGAGCAAAGTCGCGACCTTCTCGACGAGCACGGGATCGAAGGTGAGCAGCAGCTGCACTATATGCGGCAAGCACTGTAGATCCGACAACAGTTTCTTGACCTTGGGCAATGGTCTTATGACGGCGTTGTCGGTGTCTCTACTGGGAAAGTACTCGCACATCTTAATCAAAACATTGAGTATCAGGGTGGCCAGTTCGCTCTCGTTGATCACGGAGTTGCCCTTGGCGACGAGGGTCCACTTGAGCTGGGGTACCTGAGACAATACGCGCCAGCTGTCCAGACCCTGGGCCCAGACCTTGGTCTTGTGGGATATCTGGTTCGAGGAGTAGAGATCCTTGAGGTCTTTTACGCTTATGGGACCCTTGCGCTTGTCCCCGTCGTTATAGTACCACTCCTTGGAGTCCATGAGCTGGTTCTGGTCCGCACTGGCTTCGATTACGTTGGTCTGGGTTGGCACCACTGCTCTAGACGTGTGCAGGTGAGCTAAGGTGAGGAGGTCGACCAGGGTGCGGATCCCGTTTTGGTCGATAATGTCCTTGACGTTGCGCCTGTGGAGGATAAGCTTGTCTATAAACATCACCAGACGGTCTCGTTCGGTTCTGTCGAAACATCGTTCGAGCATTCCGACTATGTACTTCGTGTCCGAGAACGGACCTATGTCTTCGAAGTAACGACCGTATACTATTGTCATGGCTTGCAGGCAAAGGCACTTCATATCCACTTTGGTGGTCAGTAAAAAACGGTGGTACAAGTCGTTGAAGAATTCGTACCTGTAAATGGGTAACTTATTTAAATAACATTTTTATTTCAAGTAAACGAAGTATTCAAGTAATACCTACGAATACTTCGTTTTCATTATGACAAAAAAATCATAAACTCACGATTTTCTGATAGGACTGTCGGGCGAGTCCTTCTCCAGTAGCAACCTCAGATAATAATCCCCTATCTTGACCTCGTCCGACAGACACTGATATTGAACCTCGAACTCGCGATGATTCCATGCTATCAGAGTTCCACCCGACAGGTCCTTGTCCGAACCGAATGCTCGTATCTCGTTCTCCAACGCGGTCCTGAGTTCCTCTCTGGTCTTGTGGTTCCATATGAGATTCGGTAGCGCGTGATCCTGACTGAACTTGTAATAAAACAGCTTCCAGTTGTCCTCCGACTTGACCCTCTCCCTTCGCTTTCTCAGCACAATCGGTCTCTCCTTGATCTTCTCCTTTCTCTCGATTCCCACCCTGGCACCCCAGTGCTCAAGGGCGTTCTCCAGGTGCTTCTCTACCACCCGCATTTGCTTCTCTATCGCCTGCCACTGAGGACTCTTCTTGTTTCTGGCCGCGTGGTCTATGGCTATTTTCAGGTTGTCACGGTGATCAAGTTTTTCTTGCTCGAGGTAGGACTCGGGAACTTTTTCGTCTGAGTCCAGGTAGTTTAGCAAGCCTACTGGCTGAAAAGTTTTGAATGAATTAATTAACATTACTTATTGATCAATATTTTTTTTTTTTAATTGGTTTAAAATCGTTTGAAAGGTGTACACATGTCCCACCGTTCACAATGGAATGACCCTGTAGAGGTCCTCGAGTCGATAAAAAAATAAACCATAAATAAACCCACCATAATTCTTTTGAGCAAACCCATGGCAGTAGGATGCCCGGTGACCCAAAGTCCCACGAGATGTCGGCACAGCTGTCTGTGGGTGAGCAGTCTTCCGTCCGATCCGCTGGTGAACAGACTGTTGAGCAAGTGTCGCGGCAACGCCCCCTCGGCCAGGGCCAGCTCCTGCATCTTGGCCGAAACATCCTGGGCTCCCTCCTCTATGATGGCCCTCATTATCAGTCCGGCACCCTTGACTATGGCTAGGGACGGATGCTGGAAGAGCTTGAAGAGCGACCTGCCCCTAGAAGCGACCATCTCCAGGAGGTTGTCGAAGTGCTTGCCGTCCGTGGTCTCGCTGTAGGGGACGCACAGGGCGAAGGTCAGAAGGTCTAGCATTGCCGACACCACCAGTGCACCCGTTCCGTGATTCTGAAAGATTAATATATTGACTTGAAATTTTTTTTCTAGATAAAATGAATTTTAATTGACAAACCAAAAATGGTAATCGTGAACTTACAACGTGACCGATCCACATGTCCAGGAGGCTCTCGAGAAACTTCGTGCTGCTCAGTAGGCTGCTCTTGTTCAACTGTTCCTGTCTCAGGTCGCAGTCGTCGTGCATCGGCTGCATGAGAGCGCAAATGCAGTCTATGGCAGCCTGAGTGACACCGCAGTCCTGACGCTTAAGGGCTTTTACGACCTTGTTTCCTATCGCCTCTCTGAACCCGGCCAAGTTCGTGAAAGCTGTGAATCCGACTTTACTTGCCACGAGTCTTCTAAGAGCGTGAAACTGCGCCTCGATCTCGCTGTCGGTTTCCAGTTCCTTGTTCACCACGGCGTTCAGAGCTCCGAGAATGATCTTGTCTTTGTTCTCGGTGAACAGTCCCTGCGTAAAAGATTTTTAGATAAGAATTTTTTACAACTGAATTGATAAATTATCAGAACTCTTATAATAGAAAAGTGACTTAGGAGTTATACTGCCGCCTGAAGTAAAAAGGTAGGTAACTGCATAAACGTTTGATTTTGAGTTATTAATTTTTTTAGATATAGTTTATTGTTTTCTTTTCGAATTTTCAAAGCTAAAAGCCGTAAAAGGCAGTATAATTAAAAAAATAAACGATTACTCACGTCGTTTGTGACAGAGTACAGAAGCCCGCTGTACGGAATGTTCGAGTTAAACCTCTCGAGTATTTCCACGAAGGGTCGTCCACCAGGCGGCTGCTGGAGAAACTTTACGTGCGATATCTCAACCTCCTCCTCGACGGGCAGGCACAGCGGTCCTAGTCTCTTGCCCCTAGAGATGGGGTACATCTTGACGTGGACGTCCCTGTTCCCAGATGCTCTAACACCGTCCAGCACGGAAGCCAGTAGGGAGTCCCGGTCGGGGGCCATGTAGCTCCGGGTCTGCCCGTTGACGTACTGTACAACGAACAGCTGTGGATTCTGGTTGTCCCGGACTAGGGCAAAGACGTCCGAGAGGGGTCTCAGGGTGCAGATGTTGTAGGTCTGGGGGTCGCGCTCCAGGAGGCAGGTGTCAGAGAGACACAGGGTGCGTCTCTGGGCTTCGGAGTGCCTCGAGGAGTTCTTGTGCACCGTGAACTCGGAGACACTGGTGACGTGTTCGTCCCCGCTGAACTTACCGAGACGCTGGGCCACGAAGTCCTCGAACTTGATCGACTCCTTGGGGACCCTGATGATAATGCCCAGATTGTTCAGGGCCGACTCGACTAGCTTCTTCTTGATTTCCTCCATGTGTTGGGAGGCGAACAGGTGGAGACGTCCGAAGCCACCGCACACCACTACGAAGCCGTTAGGGTAGTCCTTCACTGTGACGAGACCCTCGAAGTCCTTGAAACAGTAGCTCGCCAGTACCATGTTCGTGGCCGGATCCAGCTGGTCCAAACTGTAAGGGGTTATCTCGAGGACTACCGGGAGTCTGGTATCCGACCAGTGGTGCTTGTACGCGTTAAACCGCTAAAGAATAAATTTATTTATTTATTTATACATTATTTATTTTCTTTAATAATTTGTAATTTTTATTACCAAAATTTCGTGGCCGTTAAAAGCCACCCGATCAAGGCTTACAGATATAAATATATTAATCTTGTTCATTGTCAACAAAACATTGTCATCACAGTTTTATAGTTTGGCAAAAGTACATGATAAACAAGATAAAGGTTAGATGTTATAGAAACACAAATTTATGAAAAATTTGTCCGTATGGACATTTCAAAATAGAGATATTATTATCAGAATAATTGTATGTATGAATCATCATTTTTCAAATAACAAATTTTTGGTATAAGAATATTATTATTTCAATAACTCTTTGAAGCAGCATAATTTATGTATAATGGATCAAAATTATTAATGGAAGAAAAGAAAAATATCAAAATTCAAATGTCAAATGATTGGGCGATAAACTCAGGATATAATTTTGAATAGACACTTTGGTAATTGGTCTAACTGTCTGAGTAACTTTTTCTACTTTGCAGCTAACCATAAATAAGTTGAAAACCACAGTGAACTTTACTAAAAATTTTAAAAAAACCATAAGAAAAGAAAAAAAATCATTCTCTCAGACTAACCAGTACTTCCTTTGGCTTTTCGGCAAACTGACTTCTGTACTTAAGGGCCTCGGTGAGTAGGTGTGATCTGTACTCGGAGCTAAACCTCATGTTCTCAACTTTTCTCTCCTTACGCATGGTTATGCTGAACTCGTGTGAGCCAACCTGATTTTTGTTTGTCGGTTGAACGCTTATGAAATCTGGATACTCCCACTTGTTGGTAACCTCCAAGGTACTTGGGTTGTAAGTAGTGATACCCATGGATCCAATTGAAAAAATACGTTTGTATCTGCAATAAATTTTAAAAGTAGTAAATTCGTGGTGGTATTAGGGTAACAGTGAATGAATAAAATGAATACAGACTTTCCTTTCCAGGAGTGTTTGGTGACCAAAAAACAGGCCACATCTTGGTTGTCCTTTATGGGCATCATTGTTTATCGTTAACGTCCTGGTGCATTAACCCAGTGCACACTAAGTTATTTTAACTTATTGCATTATTAGGTAAACACCCACATCTGTTGCCGCTTGGGAATCAAGCTAGCAGAATAGATATCTGCAAGCCAAATTTTTATCAACTCTAACTTCTAACCTATTTCGCGAATGTACAAAATACACGGTATACATACACCGGTAGAAAAAATTCACTTTTACCGCAGCGGTAATTTTTTAGTAAGCCGAGGATTGAGAATTAGAAAAAATAGTATAAAAGTTAAAAAGTTAGTAAACACTAAACATAAACCGCCTCCTCGAATCCTTGCGAATCTCGGTATTATAGTCACACACACATTTGACGGCTGGCTCCTTTGCTCAGGGAGCGGCCATGATTGAAAAGTTTTAATTATTCCAGCGGGGGGTGTCAACCAGCTGTTTTCTAAGATGTCAGCACCCGCGCTCAAGTTTGCAAACAATTGTTTAATTTAGTCAAATTTTCAAATTGTTTTTTAAAATTCAATAATTCAAATGTTAACACCGGTGGTTTTTTGAGAGCGTGAAATATAAATTCAAAGCTTACAGAAAGAAATTTTAAAAACTTAAAAGCTTTCAAAAAGGAATTTTAAAAACTTAAAAGCTTTCAAAAAGGAATTTTAAAAACTTAAAAGCTTTCAAAAAGGAATTTTTAAACTTTGACAAACCTGGAGAATGTAATTTGCTCGTTTAAAATTAAAATATATTTTTTTCATAGTAAAGATTTTCTGGTAAACTTTGAAAAATTATTATTAAAAATTTTTTTGTAGACTAAGCTAGACCAGAAATGAGCTTAGGTTTTCGAATAAATTTAAAAAAAAAATGAATTTTTTGGCTTGATTTCCGTGGATAAATTCTTTTCAGAACTTTTTTGACTCAATAGTGTTAAAAAACCGGAAGTATTTGTCGAACAAAATTTCGAATATTATAAAAATTGCGTTTTTTCATTTTTGGCCTGAAACACGTTTGAGTGGTTGAAAAATCGATCTAATCTATCGATAGTGCTTTAATACAAAAATTTAAAAATATTCGTCGAATAAAATTTCGAATACATCCGGTTTTTTTATACCATCGAGTCAGAAAAGTTTCTGAAACTAATTATTCATGAAAACTTAGTCAAAAATTCATTTTTAAAAAATTTAAGTGACATCAAACATTTTTTTAGGGACGGACTTAAGAAAATTTTTAAAATTTTCAACGTAAGCTTATGAAAATTTTGTAGGCTTAGCAAAATTTAATCTTTCGATTGTTTGAAAAAAATTAATCGATTACGATTAATAGGCTTGAAAAAATAATCGGTTTGGATTTTAATCGATCAATTATTGAATGAATTAAGAAAAAAACGAAATTGATACTTGTGCATTGTTTTATTAAATTCATTTCCCAGTTTAAAAAAAAATTATAAAACTCATCAACTTCAAGACCGCAATACCAAACCGCACGGATATCCGAAATCAAGCAGTGGATGTGTTTGTGGTTCTTCATAGAAAACTTCAAACTCGGGTCTCGGGGTCCACGACTCCGGTTATCTTATCCAGTCTTCTAACGTTGACCAACCTTATACAGAAGTCTTGTTAGTTTTTTATGTTTTTTGAAAAATAATAAGCCCTTGACTTAAAAAATGATAAGTATTTTTTTCATTTTCAAATAAAAGAAGAAAAAAAATTGTTCTGATACGAACAACTACATACTTATCAAATAAAACATGAGTCCTCTCTTGATATGAAAAACCATTTGCGGTTCGTCAGAGAAGTGTTTTTCAACAGGATACTCAAACAGTGTCTTGACATTCTTTTCTGGTTTTGTTTGGTCAAAACTCATGACTTTCATCTTATTGTTTTTAACATAGTCGAAGTAAAGATTGTGATTCTCTTGATCGTAAGCTGTCAAACCGGCGAAATGGCTACCGTAGTCCGGGGACGATTGGAAGGCTTGGATAACTTAATGATCAAGTAAAAGGAAATTTTTAGAAAAAAATATTCAAATTTAATAAAATTGTTTATTACACATATTAAACAATAAATCAATCTCTAAGAACTTGATTAATAGCCACGGCTATTAATAAAGTTACGCGTATACATCAAAAGTAAAACTACACTAAATATTCTTTGGTAAAAATAACGGTATAAAAAATACATTTACACTAATGGATTTTACAACGTAACCGTGTTTTACACTATTTTCAGTACACAAGTAAAAAAAAAAAAAAAAATGATATTAATTACACTCTGCAATAATTATGAAAAATGATAGTGACAATGGATTTATTATACAATTTCGAAAAGTGCGCTCAGAAAAAGATTCAGTAACACAACGAGGTTGATTAATGATTAAAATGTTCACTCATAGTTAAATACACTTTTGGTTTAAGATAATAAATTTCTGTTAGTTTAGCTTTCTCACAAAACATCTTATTTTAATCGAATAGAAATTAAAACTCTTTGAAAAACATTTAATCTCCAACATTAATACATTCTTATTTGATAACTAACAGTAATGCCCCGTCTACACTGGTGGTTTAACCGCGTCTCGGCTTAACTTTGTTTAAAGAATTTTACAGGGTTCCCACATGGTTAAAGGATTAATTTGTACTTTAAAAATAGGAAATAATTTATAAGATTAAGATGGTTACATCTTGAACTTCGATTCCAATGGTAACATTGCAAAATTCTTTAAACAAAGTTCAGCCGAGACGCGGTTTAACCGCCAGTGTAGACGAGGCATAAGCTTATATTCTTCAGATTTGATAATTTCTATGTATAAAAAAATTTTTGTTTGAAGTTTAAGGTCAATAATGAATTTCAGTACATTTTTTTTAATTTTTAATCTCCAAATCATATTAGAAAAATAAATCTCTAGTATTAACAATTTTGAATTTCCTCTAAAACACTTGCGAGTCACGTGACTTTATCAAACAGATCAAGCGTTTTGGCGGTAATTCAAAACTGTTTAAATTAAATAACTTACTGAAATCCACGACAAACCAATCTCTCTAAATCTAAAAAAGATCTCGCGCTTATTTTACATCAATTAATGACAAAATGATTATCGACAGTACATTTCAGTCGTGCAGTCGGGGTGTAATACTGAGCCGTACGCCTCCGACATTCTCGAGGACGAGCTGCGACACGAGCCTGAGATCGGAAACCTTGTCAACCGACCTGAACTCGTAGGCCTTCAGAAGTGACAGGAGCATGACCTTGATCTCCATAGTCGCGAACTTGGAGCCTATGCAGTTCCTCGAGCCCGCGCTGAACGGTATGAAGGCGAAACTCGGCCACTTGGCTGGCTCCGTGAACCTCTCGGGCTTGTAAGACTCTGGCTCGGGGAAGTGACGAGGGTCGCGGTGCAGAAGGTACGAGTTCACCAGGACCGTTGAACCGCTCGGTATCTCTATGCCCTCTGAAAATAGTAAAAAAAAATAGGACTTAGATCATCTGGAATTTTATTATTGAGTCCCAAAACTCTAGAATGTTTGACGTATTGAGGATTTATTCTAAAGACTCACGAGTCTAAAATTTAAGTTCTGGAACCCGGACTTGAAAATTTGGAGTTAGACTCTTGGAATTTTTCGGTAAAATTCGGCTAAGTTGAAAATTTTTATAAAATTAAACTTACGCAGAGTTATGGGACTGTAGATCTGACGGGCTATGAGTGGAGCGACGGGGAAGAGTCGCCAGGCCTCCTTGATGCAGGCCTCCAGCCACGTGCACTTCTGTATCGACTCGTAGTTAAGCTCGTACGAGCCCGTCAGTTCCTTGTACTCTTTCAGTATTTTTTCCTTCAAAAACAAAAAATTTTCGTTATTTTAAAAAAAACTTGAACTAATATTTTATTTCTCTATGTGTAAATAACTCTCGATAAGTTTAGCCGACTAAAAATTTTTGACAATTTTTTTAAATTTTAAATCAATTGCTAGTAGTTAACATAGATAATTTTTCTGCAAATATGCTACTATTCTCAATTCAATAAAATTAAAAAAAAAAAAAAAATTCATAATTTGCAAAACAAAATTTTTTTTCTGGTTCTTCGTATAAAAACAAAGACACTCACCGTAAGAAAAGTGAATTCGGTTAGCCACTTACTGGCCATTTAATATACTACATCTTGTATTTTGTTAGTAACTAGCCATTTAATGGCTGCCTAATTAAGGTCCATCGTAAGTTCTAATTACAGAGGTTTCAACGATTTCACAAGCACTTCTAAGAGCCGAGTTACCTGGTACTGAGGATGCCAGCCGAGGGCATAGAGGATCCAGGATATGCTGGTCCCTACGGTGTCGTGTCCGGCGAACATGAAAGTGTTGACCTCCTCCCTGATGTCGTCGTCCGTCAAATTCTCCCCATTCTCCGACATCTCGAGCAGCAGATCCAGCAGGGTTTTCGACTTGCTCGTGCTGTCCTGCGATAACTTCCTCTCGGCCTTACGCTCTGCTATTATCTAATGTAAATGAGTAATAAAATCAAATGTTACACGATTATTCGTTTAATGATTTAATCTAAAATTTTGACCATGTACGATGGATTTAAAAATATTCATCCACGAACATTAGTGGAAAAACAAATAAACTATCCTAAAATTAATCATCGAGAGAGATAAAGCAACTATCATATCATTTTTTAAACAAAGTGATAAAATAAATCTTCAACTGCAGTGATATTTACATAACTTTAACTTTTATGTACCAAAACTAAATATACACGTTGATAATAAAGTAGTATAATTTTTCATTTTACGAAAAAGTTTGAATTGTTTATATTTGGCAAATTTTTATTTATGTATGAATAATTTTGTTGTATATTGTTTGTAACTGTTCCTTATTTTTTATCAATTAAGGATTTCTGAAGACGTTAAGTAGCACTGGATTATAAATTCAGTTCTTTTAAATGACGCCTGATATCTTTAAGACATCCTTTTTTGTAAAAATTCAAATAATAAAATTGTTTATGATAGTAATTTTAATAAGTCCAACCTTGTCTACGAGACCGTGTATGACTCTGAGCGCTTTGTCGTGTTCCTTTCCTAGCGCTGTGCGCTTGAATATAGCGTCGTTCGATATCCAGATGTTCGTGAATCTCGTCTGCGAGATCGAAGTCATCCTGTAAATAAAATTAAAACAATGTTTTTATTTTTATTTTTTTTATTATTATTTTTTTTTTTAATCAAAGTTAGTCTGGATAAAAAATTTACTTACTTTTGAACCGCCGATACGTAATCGTTCTTTACGTTCGTCTGAGAATCCAAATGGTAGTCCATGGCGGTTTCTGAAAAAAAAAAAGAACGAAACAAAACGTAAGCGTCACAAAGTTTTCTTTTTTGGTTAGCCAGTCAAAATTTAAAGTGTGAGAATGAATGATTAAATATTAAGCCTCAAGTATAAAATACGAATAATAAAATAGATTACAAAAAAATTGATAAATGTTTAATAAAGAAAAAAAAAAAGAGATAATAAAGTTACCACGTTGACGTCATAATTGATTAATAATCGCGGAAGAAGAAGAAGAAGAATCAAAATTTTAAATCATGGCCACTAAAATTAAGGCAATGCCCGCCCTGACACCGGAAAAGGTTTAAATCCAAAAATACGCCCTGGTTTTTTTTTGTAAATAGTAATTAAGGACTAGGTAATGAGTGCTAGTGACTTTTTAGCCTCAAAAATAACTAAAAAAATTTTCTATGCACAATAAATTTTATGGTTGCCAATCCTCCGGGAATGCCGGAAATAATTCGCTTTAGTGTGGATAGACAAAATCTCGGGATATCGGGTTGGAAACGTATAATCTTGGAAATAAATTGAATTCCTCAAAAAATTTGTTCATTACAAAATAAACAAATTCGATAAAAAGTTTTTAAACATCTAACTTATGATTATCAATATACTGGATTGATAAGTTTGAAATTTTTTTTTTTCTTATAAACATATTTTGTACATAATCGAATAACAAACAAATTATTTTGAGGAGAGAATGATACGTTTCTAACCCGGTATCCTAAAATCTTGTCATTCCACTTAAAACCAACTATTTTAAGAGTACTTTTTGTGAGATACTAATATTAATAATAATTTTTTTATTAAAAGATGTTCACGCCCAAACGGTACAAGACGTCAGAGCGCATAAACCAGCTGGCGGAGCCCAGAACCAAGCCGTTTGCAGGCAAAGATCCGTTGAAAATGCCCGACATGATGGTCACCATGAGGAAGGTTTCGCCCAGAACTCTCGACCTGGCGAAACCGAGGAAAATCGAAAAGACCCTGCCCAAGGAAATCCTGATACCCTCGAGAGTCCTGAACGCGACCGGTGAGTCACCGCCAGGAAAAAGAAAAAGTTCTCGATTTTTAAGTTTTTTTTTTCACTAATGTTATCAAGGTACCCGATAAAAATTTTTTCAAAATAAAATAATCTAAAAAAGTAACAGAATAGTATATTATAGTACTGATGCAGCATCATCACCAGGAACTACTTTAAGAACTCTAGTGACCAATCCAATAATCCATTCCAACCAACCCTCTTAGGTTTATGTTGGTACTAGTTTCTACCCGAGGATCCCATTAACTTATCCCAAACAACCCTCCTAGGTTTACCTAGCTGCACCAGTGCTATAAAATATTTAATACTACGAAAACAAGAATCGAAGATCCATTAAAAATGTTAATTTTTAAGCAACGGTACGCACGATCGAGCTGTCGAAACCTCGGTTAAGCCAGACCTTGAAAAAGAAGGTATCGGAAGAGCCGAAGCCGAAGCCAAAGAGAAAATCTATATCGAACAAAGATTGCACGGCTATGATTGCGCGACTACACGATAATACGTCGAAGCGTCGATCCAGCCAACAGGACGTGGCCACACTCAGAAAATTTCTGACTACAAAAGTCGATACTAGTCGGTAATGGATAGTTTTGACTTTTATTTCACGTATACTTTTGACAGAAATTTTTAGTTTTTTTTTTTGCACTAGACACTTTAAATTCGAATTGTTGATTTTAAATTCCCGCCCAAAGGCTTGACCAATCACTTGGCTTTGACTTTACGTCAAGTTTTTTAGCGGGAATTCAAAATCGACTGTAAGTTTTTTTCAATTTGGAATATTCCAATATATCTACTAAAATTCCCAAAAGAATTCTGCATTTGAACGTGTTTAAAAACTCAACAAATTATTATTTTTAAAACATCGTAATCAAAAATATTCCGTAATGTCTAAAAGACCGATTTGATTATAGAGCACAAACAAAAATTTAATTTAAAATTTTTATTTAATTAGAAAGCAGAAGAAGGAAGCAGAAAAGAAGAAAAAACGACGAATGTACCCGGTGGCCACTGTGGGTAACAGTGATACGAGTATCGACAAAGTCCGCAAGAGTCTCATCGAAAGCTTCGAGCAATACCATGGCGGACTCCAGCCGAAGCTCGCCGAAGCGCCGGAAGTGGAAAGCTATCTCCGGAAAAATAAAAAATCCGAGGAAGCTGAAGAAACAAAAGAAATACCACATATAACGTCGAGGGCGGCCCGCTTGGCGTAAGGAACGATGTCGAACTCGGTCTCTCCCAGTTCGTTCCTCAGACAGGAAACCAGGACCTCGGACTTCCGGTACGACACCTGGTAGTACTCCTTGAGCTGTTCGCTGTGAAACGTCGACGTGAGCATCTTCCTCCTGGCGTGCCACTTTTTACCTGCAATCGAAGAACAATACATTTTTTTTTTTTTTTTTATGGATTATTTGAAAAACTAGTTCAACCGTTCTTTCCCCCCCTCCCCCCCCATGTAAAGTGTTGATGGGTACTCGTTTTTTTTTTTTTACGTTTGGACACCTGTGCAATTGAATAAACGTACGTTTTCGAGAAAAAAAAAAAAAACAGCTTGTTTTTTTTTCCTTTAAAATTTATTCAGATATGATTCAGAGAAAAAAAGTACGGTATAATTTTCCTGCAGTAAAAAAGAACATCTAGCCGGAAACTACTAAGCATCGCGATGATATTTTAGTGCCATGATTGATTTCAATAAATACTATTTTTGATATAAAACATAAAACATACTAAACAAACGTCATTAATATAAATTCAATTTCAGAATAAGACAATTGATTTTTTTTAACAATTAATTATTATTATTATTATTAACAACATCAAATTACTGAGTGAAATGTTCATATGAATACTATTTCAAGCTCTTGCTGATACAATTTTTTAATGCTTTATTGTTTCAAATGTTCATGAGGAAGTGACGGTTCCTTTTCGGAAACTTGAAAATAATTTGTTTGAACAAACTAAAGAAATAAAAATATTTTTTATAATTTTGCTTCAAAAAAATGAATAAGTGGGTAGTTCCCAATATTTGAAAATCATCAAATATTTTTAAAACATGAATTTAAGAATTCGGTACAAATATTATTCATGCATAATTTTTTTCAAACAAAATAAACAAAAATATAATTTTCGATGTGAATAATTTAAAAATTTTGAAAGTTCAATTTCCGAGAGTAAAAAATATTTTTCTCGCATTTTCGGTGCATTAAAAAAAAGAAAATGAATGAATTTCATTAATACGTATTATAATTTTCAAAGATAAATTGTTTATTTATGAATGAAAAATTGAATAAAAAATCTTTAATTAAAGTTTTTACTCAAAATGTTCCCTTGAGAATATATTTGCAAAGAAAAAAAAGCAAAACTGTGCAATACAGTGAATTATTATTTTTTGTTTAAAAGTTATTTACGTAAAAACAAAACTTTGCAATATATATAATTTTGAGCCGTTTTTTATGTAACAAATAAGTGATTGTTACACTTAATTCGTCTACATACATTTCATCTCATTCTAGAACTAAATTATACACTAAAAAAAAGGGGGTGCAAACCTGTGCTGGTGATGAGACCATTTCCAAGCCAAGGTTTCAGGTACTGGTACTCGAGGCTCTTGTCTATGTGCTGGCTGCTGCTCAGCAGCGGCTGCACCGACTCGACCCTGTACAGAAAAACGAAGGGCCTGTGTCCCACCCACACCAGATAAATGTCACCGAACTGCTTGCTCCACAATTGAAGTTTTTTGAAAAAATCTGTAATCATAAAAACAAATTAAACGTTTTTTTTAAAGAGATTCTCTTTACATAAAATGACGAGCAGATTTTTTCAAATCTTTAAGAAATTATACTATAATTATCATCAATATTGACTCATGCTTGAAACTACAGTAATGAACAAAATATAAATGGAGGCTGCAGATTCCTCAAAATCTAGTAATGACCGCTAATTGTGCAAAATCGTAAAGTTGTAATTTTCGCTAATGCTAAAGAGTCGTTTTCGGATCTTTTGGATTTAAAGTTTAGTATCGGGCAGCGCTTTTTCAAAGTATTTATTTGTTTGATGGTAAAAAAAAAAAGTAATTTGAAACTAATTTTTCAGTTGAAATTAAAAACGAAAAAAAAAACCATTTTTCAAATTAATTATAAATCAAAATTAGTTCAATAAATTTTTAGTTAAAAACGATAGTTTTAATACCACCCTATTTAAATATAAAAGTATCTAGAATTTTTTATTAAAACACTGAAGATTGCTAAAGATTTAGTCTTGAAATGTTACGAGTGTATTAAAAACTAAAAAATCAATCAATATATAGTACAATACATACATTGCAAACTAAATTAATCATAAAAAAAAGCATAAAATTTTCAAATAAAAATATATTCGTTTGCTCATGAGAATCCAGATTAACGAGTAATTTTGCCGCTTCAAGCAAAAAGGCCGTTTCGAGTATTTTGAATCTCGTCGATTACTATCCAAAAAAAATCGTTAGAAAACAGAAAACTGATGACAAATTCAACGAAATTATGAATCATTAAAAGTGACTTAAAAATTGCATTTCTGCAACAGGAATAAACGCAGGCAGCTTAAGAGGATAATTTTAAACTCGGAACGAAAAATCATTAAAAAAAATTAAAAACTCGTTTTCGAACAATAACGTCGGTAACGACCTTTTAGCTGCTCATTGAGCTCGTCAACGCCACTAAGAGAAACGTAATATACATGTAAAATCGATGACGATGACACATATATATAACGCATCCTGCGGGGGGAACGATCCCGGGCCATCCACGTGCGATCGCGCGCACGTGTCAGTCTGATAATCGATTTAACCATATATATATAGTCGGGCAAGCGTCTGGCCGGTGCAATCGGGTACGTTGACTCCTTGCGATGTTACTCGTCCTTCGTTCCCTTTTTTACTCATTTTTCACGCTGTGCTCCGGTATTCGTTCGGGACTTAGTTTGTGCAATATATTATTTTTTTTAGTTTTATCGAGAACATAGAGTTTTGAAGAATTAATTTTGAAATGTATTGCAAGGGCTCGGGCATTTTTCTGGAAAATTTATAACAAAAAATAAATTAAATTTATTAAAACTGGGATAAACTAAGATAATTTTGAGATGAATTGAGGTAAATAAATTTTTCCAAAACGAAAAGTTGATCATTGAAATATCTAATAATTATCCAAAATTATCTTAATTCATCTAAGATTATCCAAGTTTATCCTGGTTTCTTTCAGTTAATAACATTTATTTGATTTTTTTTTCAAATTTTTCAGAAAAGTAATTGAATAGAAAAAAATCGAAATGAACAAGGATAAACTGAGATAAACTAAGATAATTTTCAAATGAATTGGGGTAAATATAGATAAATTTTCCGGAAACGAAAGGTTAGTCATTAAAATATCTCAAAATCATTCCAGTTTATCTTGGTTTATCCCAATTTGTTCTAGTTTATCTTGACTCTACCTCTTGATATATTGTGACTGAATATAGATTTAAAACCATTTCAAAACTAACTTATTAAAAAGTACTTGAAAATTCATAAAATATTTTAACTACCCGCAACTAAAAAGTTTGTACGTCTAAATTAAAAAAACTTTTTAAGATTTTCTAGTTTTTGCTGGAATTTTTTAAAAAATTGCTCAAAAATATTATCTTAAAATTCCAGCTAAAGGTGGTTAATGAAAATCATTTTTTCTACTCGAAATTTTCAGACAGTAAGTACTCTCGAGCAATTTGAAAAAAAATTTCAAGCAAAAACTGGAAAATCAATTTTTTTTCACAGCCTGCGAGTACTCATTAAACACTCCCGGGCATGATGAATGCGACGCGCTAAAATAACAGCTGAAAAAAAAAGGCAAATTGATCGATCTCAACTTTTTTGCCGGTGCGCTTTTTTAAAAAAAAATTCATCAGCTAGGACGTCGTCTGGGAATTTGCAGACACCGCCAAAAAAAAAAAAAAAAAAAAAATCATACACAAATGCTCGAGATATCCGTCAATGGGACTCAGGGTCGAGCTCTTTTTTTTTCTCTTTCTTCTCTCTCTCGAATTTTTTTTTTTTTTTTTTTTTTTTTTTTTTTTTTAAACGGCTACGAATGATCTTCTACTTGTGAAAAAAGGAAGACGGTTCATTTTTTCTTTGGTCCGCAAAATTTTTGAATACTTAATTTTTGGCTTTCTAAAAACTGCCTGGTTTTTTTAAAAGAGATAACTTTCGAATGCGATTTTCGCATAAAAATATTCACCAACAGTCATTCACGACGAAAAGTTTGTATGTTTAATAAAAAAAATGCATGAATGAATCGAATTTTGCTCGATAAGTGGTTTCAATTTTAAATTTATCAATTTAACTTTTGAGATGTTATTTAACTCGGGTATTTTGCTTGTAAAAGAGCGATAAACTTTTCTGTCGTCGATTTAATGAGTTTAAATAGTTTCATTAGCCGGGTCGATAAGCGCTGATTATAATTTAAAATTTCGTACGCGGTGTTTCAAAGGGATGAAAAGGACGAACGATGCGATTTAAAAAATCTCGACGTTGAATTGACTGTGATTACAATTTGAATGTCGAAATCAAAGATTTTAACTCAGAGTTCTAGGAAAAAAAGGTGTTCAATTGTATTGAAAATCTTATTTGTCATTTGAATTTTTGAAAAATGATTTTTCATCCGACAATTCCGGGATTGTAAGCAATTCAAAATATTTTCAGCAGTTAAAAAAAAAAAAAAATTTTTAAAGATAATTACGGTTTTAATTTAAATTTCGAATCTTAATGTTCACATATTTAAATAAAGTAATGAACCATTTTGATACTTGAAAATAATTTAAAGATAATTAAAAAAAAAAAGTAAAAAATATTATCAATTTATTTACTTAATTGAAATTAATTGAAATTCAAAGTCTAGACACAGACTTTAAAAAAAAAGGATCAATTTGATGATAAAGTCGATATAAACATTGATCAAATTCAAACGCAGAATTCTGCGAAAAAAAAGATCGATTCAATTTGAAAAATTATTTACTTCCGAATTCATAAAAAAGAGAGTTGAAATTTTGAATTTCGTTTGAAATATTTAAACACAGAGTTCCAACAGAAAGAAAAGGACCATCGATGGAAACTCAAAAAATGTCATTCGATGATCTTATTAAAAAAAAAAAAAATTCATCTCTCTATAGTTTGTTGAAACGGAATCCCACTAAAACTGAACCTAGATCCCATCCGAAAAACCTCGAGTTTCCTTTAAAAAAAACACCACTTTCACTACAAAAATAATAAAATTTGAAAATTAGAATACAAAGTATGCACAAAAAAAAATCATCTAAAAAATCTTAAAATCTAATTAAAAAAAACTGATATTCGTAATGGTCCAGTGATCTCAAAAGTGGCAGTTTCTTACGCCCTCTTTTGGCTGGGAAAATATGACACTTTTGGGAGCTCTGTAACGATCTTCCAAAATTTCAAAATTTCGAAAACCCCTATACATCCAGTTCTAAAAAACCTCAAGCTTTAATTGAAAAAAGGCACTGTTTATATTAAATTTGGAAACTCAAATCCAAAGTCAAAAAAAAAAAAACTAAAAAAATCTTGAAATCCAGTTTAATAACGGTTAAAAAAAAATTAAAAAATTCGAACACAGAGTTCCACTCTGAAAAAAAATATCTCAAAAAAACTCACCCTCCAGACTGCAGTTCAGCTGGACAGCATTACCGATGAGGGGTAGGGCGATGGGCGAGGGTATCTTCCTCAGGGCGTAAACGAACTTGATCCTCTTGAGCACCAGGAAGCAGACGAGCAGACTCGTGAGGACGCCCAGCGAAAGGGTCAGTCCGGTAACCTGCAGCCCACCAGATTTATCTCCCGCGCGCACTTCCATAATTAATTAATATTACAATGCTTCTTATTTTTCTTGAAAAAACTTTAGTTGAAATCACTTTGTACGCGACGAGCCATCGAGGAGCGTCGGGCGCGAAGTGGCCTCCGCACGCGACTCCCGCTCCCTTAATATACAGCCGCCTCTGGTGCTGCCGCGCCGGCTAATCTGCTGTCTGTCTTCTCTTGGTAAGTTTTTCTTTTTATTTTGATTTTGATTCACCAGCGGTCCAGACGAATTGACTTTTTTCAAATTGAAAACAATGTTTTCGTTTTGTTGCTTGATGAGAGACTGATTTTTTAAAATTAGTTGGGATCTTCACCACACAGTGGTTTATTTTTTCATAATAAATATGAAAATTTTGAAAATTTAAATTTTAGTTAGTACACACAGTCTACGTAACTGGTTTATCCTGGGACCACTTTTAAAAACATTACGTATTTTTTTTTTTTTTGATAAATAAATAAGTGAGAAACAAAGAGTTTAATTTTATTTTGACTACTAAATTTTCAAATATTTATTTATTTATTTTTAATTTACTAGCTGTGATTTGATGTACTCTACAGAGCGCAGGTCGATCGCGCTGCACTCGGGCTAGTTAGTTTTTTGACTCATGATTAGGAACGATTGTTATGTAAAGGACAACGCTTCGAGCTTTCCTTATGGGTTTTTTTTTGCTTGTGTGGATTGTTGATTTAAAAAAATTTTTTCACATATTGTTCAGTGAAAGATAAAAATTTTTATCGTATATAAATTAATTGTTAAATGATTTGAAATTAACGATAGACAACTATTGGGAACTAACATTATTCAAAGGTTATTATTTTTATTTTCCAAGAAAAAAAAATCAAAATTCCAATTTTTACTCATTTTTTTATGATTAATCTCATTAAAATATACTTCACGAATATGCCATTTCTTTACCATTTTTGTTTCATCAGTTCCTAGATTGTCTTACAATAAAATATAATTTTTAAAAAG
The DNA here is from genome assembly GCA_038277355.1 of Encarsia formosa. NCBI lineage: Eukaryota > Metazoa > Arthropoda > Insecta > Hymenoptera > Aphelinidae > Encarsia > Encarsia formosa. The sequence goes on from CM076187.1 coordinate 2,699,743, forward strand.
GTTACTAAAAAAACGTGAAAACAAGTTGTTAAGCTACAACCGAAGTTATTTTTTGGATAATTTGAGAAAAATATTCAAAATTTTTCAGTTTTTTCCCTTTTTTTTTTAACATTTTCTAAAAATAATCAGAATTGACCAGTTTCTCTCCATTTTTCCGCTATGTTACAAGTTTCATAGTATTCTAGTCTGTAAAAACTAGTAAAAATATCATTAAAATTTTTTTTTTTTTTTTTTTTTTTAATAATATGCAAAAACTGGAGTTATAAAGTCAATATCAAACTAACAATCTAGATTCCAGTTTTTTAACATAATGGTACCATTTTTCAACATTTATCACATTCTAACTTTTAAATATCCTCAAAAAAGGGCAGTTTTGAAAACATTACAAGAAAAGTGCGTAAAAACCGACGTTGTAAGGTAAGAATTCACCTCTTTAAAAAAACATCTCTTTTCAGGAGGCTTGGCAGCGTAGGGGTCGTACCTAGCGGGGGCCCTTGCGGGTGCATGAAATTGAAAATAAGAAAAAAAAAAGTATTTTTTTTATTTATTTTTATTAGTAAGTGATTATTTATCATTTTTAAACATATTAAAACAAAATTTAAGATAAAAAATTTTTAAAAACGTTGAAAAATTGCATGTTTTGAAGGTTATGTACCGCAATTTTCTATTTTTCTTGTAAATTAGTCCGATAATCTTAAATTTTTATAATTTTAAAATAATCTTCAAATTTTTATCTTTAAAATGACACCTGACTCGTAGTAAACTTGTGGATTTTGATGATTTGCCAAATTTTTAAATGTTTTTTTCCATAAGAGCCCGTGTTAAAAAAAAAATTCTAAACTGATTTTTTTCTCGAAAACGAGTCCGACAACCATTGTTGTGTTAAATAGGAAAGTTGTTTGTCTTACTTCAAGGAATCTACAGGAATTTTTTGGGTTCTTACTTTTGGATTTTGAAAAAACTGCCAAGCCTCCTTAATTCTAGTTTTTCGTACATTTGGACCATTTCCTAACCTAAAAAACCCACCCTTAACTCTTGAATTACCCGAATTCGTCATAATTTCCTGAACATTATCAGTAATCTCATACGTAACGGTTGCAATTTAAAAAAAAACCGCATTACGATTACAATAATATGGTATAGAGGTCATGGTCGCTCTCGACATTAATCATTAATATTATTAGAGTTAATCGTGGATTTTTACAATGCAAGGATCGATTGTGAAGTTCACGCGTTTACGCAACCCACGAAAGATCGGTAGTTGCAGAAATGTAGAACAAGTTTTGACGACTGTGCGCAAAAAAAATCGAGGAAAAATATTTTAATTCCGGGTTCAGACGTTCCTCTTAATCTCATTAGCGAATACACAATTTGTGCAACTAGTGCAATAACGACATCCCCTACGTCAACTCCTTCGAAATTTTTCTTTTTCAATTTTAACGAACGCAAGATGGACGTATCTTAATATTGAAGTAATCATTTTGTTCATTATGCTCGTTACAAAATGATAACCCACTGAAAAGTTGAGATAAAAAATACTTAATTTTAAGCTTGGTGATTTTAAATTTTATTTTTTAGTCTTCGACTGGTATTTTTTCACACACTGTGAATCGAGATTAATTAATTTTCCCATGAAAAAATTTTCTACATGTATTCATACCAAAAATGGGGAAAAAAGCAGAAAATATTAATAATATAAGCTAATTTTGAATAAAACATTTTTATGATAACAGTGCTATAAATAAATAATATGTTTAAAAAAAATTAAATACATTTTTCATTATTATTATTATTAAATTTTGCAGATTAGATAATTTTCCGTTACACCTTTTAGATTAATAAATAAATTAATAATTTTTTTTTTTGTTTTTAAAGACTAAATAATAATTTTAAGTTTTAAATTGACTTTATAAACTTGTAAATATATTTATCATAATTATGGCCGTGTGGACCTTATTAATTTGAGGAAACTTTAATAAATTAAAAGAAAAAAAAAAACTGACTTTATAGATATCCTGAATTTTAATGATTTGAATTATCTTTGTATAAATAGTCACAGTTTAACAGTGATACATAAATGCGCAAATACGTAAATCAATTTTTTTTTATTCAATCAAATTGGTCTCTACAGCTGTCTTATTTATCTGTACAGCCCAGGTAAACAATGGTTCTCAATAAAACCACCATGACTGTATAATTTTTTACTATGTACCTGACGCTAATCACGCACGCACAATTTTAAATATAAAATAAAATTGCTCGGTGAACATTAAAAATCAAAAATTAAATTAAATTTAAACAATATATATCACAATCGATAAACCAGATGAGAGGGATTAATCAAGAGTAAATAAATCGCTTAAAAATCTCAGGTGTACGTACCGTTGAGAAGAAACAATCAACTTTTTTTATCCCAGATCTCACAAATCGAATTTAGGTTTCGAAAAATAAAATTTATAACTTATCTTAAAACACTCTAGCGTAAAATATTAATATTATTTTTTTATTCAGTGGAAGTGGAAGATCAATTATGAATGGCGCAGGAAGTTTATGAAATAATAAAAACAATCGATTATTAATGTACGTATTTCATTCAAGTTTTACGCAATTACAAGAGATTACATCACGCTCGGTAATTGTCTATTACACTTTAAATAATTCATTGTGTTGTACGTACAATACACACATGTAAAATAATAAATAACCCAGTGTCAATCAGCTCGGGCTATTTTTCTTCGCTCTTGCTCGAATTGTAAAGATAAAATTAAATTGGCCAGTCTCTTCTTTTTTGCGCGCCGATTTTTTTTTTTTTTTTCACCCGCCGTCAATCATCATAACAGATCCGAGAGAGAGAATTTTTTTCGGTGCTCTAGGAACCTTAAAATTTTCCCCTGGGTTCATCGCACTCGAGTCGAGGAAAGTTTTTCCGATGCTACATGATCTTTTGGAACTAGAAAAATATATGTATATATGTATATTTAAAGCATACTTAATTTTTACTCTTATAATCACAATTTGATTTATTTATGATGATATAACAAAAGTTTAAAAGAAGAAAAATCAGTAATCTATATATATTTTATTTAATTAATTAATTACTAAATCAAATAATCTTTAAATTGATTTTTAATTTTGATGAATTTTTTAAATTCTCACACAGATTTGTGTAAGGTAAACTTACGATCTCAGCTGAAAACAGAAAACGATTTATTTATATAAAAAAAAACCACTTTTACCTTAGAAAATAATGTTCTTTGAGAATTTAAATCCAAAGTTGTAAGAGAAAATAAGACTATCGACTAAACTAATTTAAAGTGAAAAATCTCATTCGATGTTCTCGTAAAAAAAACCTGAGGAAAAAATTATAACGGTTTTAACGAAAAAACTTCGAAACTAAGTATGAGAATGGTTAGAAAAAAAATTCCGTTAGAGGCGCCACTGGGAAAGGCTCCCTCCTTGCAATGTGTGCTTGTGTCGGTGTGGGCTGTGATCGACTGTTGCTGTAATCAGCTGCTCAGCGAAGCTCACACCGACACACGCACACATTCCAAGGAGGGAGCCTTTCCCAGTGGCGCCTCTAACGGAATTTTTTTTCTAACCATTCTCATAACGAAAACAACTTTCATTCAAAAATTCGAACAAAGAGTTCCAAAACCTTATCACTCTTACGTTAGAAAACAATGAGCTTTGAAGACTAACATTATAAAAACTGAAATGAAAAACAATTTATTTTTTATGAACTAATTATTATGAATTTCCATGATTTTTTTAGTTAAAATAAATCCTGACAGATAAATAAAGTCGAGCTGTAAGAGTCCACGTGCGCGACCTCGTTTTAAAAACTCGCGAATTTATCTCTCGACGATCCTACGACTCGAGAATGGAGGGCAAAGCGGGTACATATTTCGCATTCAGAGCTTTTGGATTTTTCTTTTTTTATTCAACGCGCGCTGAATGTGGGTGAGTATCAGGCTGGCGCCAAGAGAGCTTACGAATGTTTAATTTTTTTGAATTATCGGAGATTCCGATAAATCAAAGCCGTATGACTTTTATCTTTTTTTTTTGTTTTAACGACTTTTTTAATTAATGTAAGTACGTGTTAATTGTACGTCAATGTATTTAAAATACATCGTATTATACATTTTTTACTTATCATACATATATGGTAAAAATGAATTGATTTTATAAGGGAAAATTTTAGTTTCGAATCTTCGGTTTAAAGAAAATGAAAATAAGAAGCGTAAATAGAAAATTTATTTATTTTAAAAGTTTCAAAGACAGGTAATTTATTTATTTTTTATTTATTTTTTTCATTACATTTAAAGTTTATTAGATACGATTACGAATCATAAATTACAGTGTGTTTTACATTATTTCAACTGTAGGTTTCGGATGTATCAAGTCCTGAATACTTCATCTGATAAGGTGAAATACTCTGTTTTCCTCTAATTGCACTCTTCGAGGTGATCAATGAGCAGAGCCGTTTTGGTGATTAGGCCAAAGGCACGTTAAGTACTTAAAAGAAAACATCACATTAAGGGACTTTAAGGTGATACAGATAGTCCAGATAATTTATAATTTAATCTTCTTGCAGATGATCCAGGCAGAAAAATGGTTATTTTTTGTTTAATGAAGTATGTACGATTGGTTTTAAAATTAATAGCTTTTTATTGAATAATTTTTGTAAAAAAAAAAATCTATCTTCGAGAATTTTTTTAATAATTTATTTTTAACACATTTTTAACAATAAAATGTTTAAATTAAAAAAAAAAAATTTCTTTGCTAAATGTAAGTAATTTTCCAAAGTTTTGATTTTCTAGTTTTAAATTAAAATTAGTTAAAAATAATTCGTCTTCATAATTTAAAAACCCTCAAAGGTTGGCTAATGGTAGGTTCATATTTCTAGTTATACGCAATTGATAAAAAAAAAATTTTAATTGGTTATTATTTGTTAAACGTAAGACACAAGATTTAAAAGTAATAATGGCTTAGTCTCTTGAATGATTTACAATCAGAAAATTTTTATTCAATGAAAAATGTCTCAGTTTATAAATAATTTTTAGTCAGTATCTACATACATACCGTGAAAACAATGAATTTATTTATTTATTTATTATTTTTATGTTTTTCAATCGAGCTAAGACTATGGATAATGTAAAAGAATTTATTAAAAATCAAGTTTCGAATATTTTCTGCACCCTTGAAAAACACCACTGAGATTGATTGATCGTAATGCTGAGAAATTAAAAAAAAAAATTCAAAAAATTCACAATTAATCAAACTTTTTTGATAATGAGTACTTGAAAATTTATCAAGTTTTCTGCTGATATTTTTGAAATTTTTCAGATTACAAGCGCCTCGATAATATGTTGGTAAAAAACACACTACTTTACAAAAATTTGATAAAATATTAATAAATTAACTCCGATTGTGAATATTTTGATCGATTACAGAAAGTGTGAAAAAAGGAGTTTTTTACGCGAATATTTATCAAAGCGGGATTTATGTTAATTCCGATGATCTAATCGGATGTTGACCGTTTAAATTTTAAATTTAAATTGTTTCCGTTCTCATATTAAATTTGAACTATCATCAATGTTTTTTTATATAAAAAATTTTATGAAAAATTTAAATTAAATTCAAGATAAATGAATAATTTACAAAAAAAAAAGTTATTGCTTATTAAAGATGATAAACGTATTAAAATTTATTTATTTATTATACCAGAAATCTGAACTGTCTAACAGTATTTAAAATTAATCAATGTTATTAATCATTTAAATAGTTATTTAAGATGTATGAGAAATTTAAAATAATGTATTTAGTAAAATTTATTATTTATTTTTATAAGATTGTCTTACAAATTTTAACGATGTTACCAGTATATATTTTACTGGAATAAAATTACTTCTGGTTATAATTTATCATTAATAAATACTTATTCAAGATATAGTAAATGCAACAAAATTTACTTCTTACACATAAAATAATAAATAAATTAAAAAAAAAAAAAAAAAAAAAAAAAAAAAACTAATAATAAAATTCATAAGTCATAAACTACCAGCATATTAAAGGTTTTAAAGTTTTTTGCGGATTTCAATCGATTCGGATGTGAAATCGTAAATTGATGATTCATCGTTGACTACAATATCTCGAATACCATTGATTTATTGTTCGCTCTACACGTGTAAGTACAATCGGGGGGGGGGGGGATAATCGAGAATACGTAATTATCTGAAATTTCAAATTTAATGTATATATAACACAATGGCGGGTGATCAATTAAATTGTTATATTTACGTCAATGCCGAGGCGTACGCGTGCTGCCCGAGAATAAGAATCGAACGCGGATAAGAAAATATCTCTCTTCTCAGGGAGTTTTGCGCTTTAATTTTCTAGCAATGATTACAATGAATGAACGAAGAAAAAAAAAATGAATCTATAGATCCTCCCGACTGTATGTACATGAAATTACAGTATTATTCAACCGGCTTAAGAAAACTACGTAACCGATAATCTATTTAATAAATCTTCTTCGATGTTATCACTGTTAGACGATCGTTTTTCATTTTTGCGATAAAATTTGCGCTAAAAATGGATTTTGAAAAATAAATTTATAAAAAGAAGCGGGAGGGGGGGGGGGGGGGGGGGGAGAGAAAAAAAAGGCACGTGCGGGTATTACATGTGTACCTTAAACGGCCTTGGTTTTTTTTTTACTCTGTGCGAAAGCCCGATGGTTTTTTAATTACTACTGTTTTTGGTTTTCATGGGACAGGATTTCAGAAAATTCGGGGCTAGTAATCAAGGAACCGGAAATCAACGTGGATTAAATAACAAATTCGAATGCGCTGAGCGAGGAGGTGTTTTCAAAAATTTCGAATTGAGTTATTCGAACAGGAAAAAATTTATTCTAATGCGCTCGAAAACTACACATGTACATACTACTTAAAAGAAAAAAATGTAAATAAAGACGTGTAAATAATAATTCTGAAATAGTAAAAATAGACGGTATTGATTTTAAAAACTGTGAGTTCTTTCTGGTACTGTTACACTAAACAAATTATTTTTCAAGCTTTTTAAACCGAAGATAACCAAAAATGAGTTCATAAGCTTAGGATATTTAAAAATCATTTTATTTGTACTAACAAATTTTTTGATTTAATGTGAATACTAAGAAAAATATGATCGTTTCTTACTGCTATCAGCAATGTAAAAATATAAAAAATTTTAAAATCTAAGAAATAAATATCCAATTTTTGATTTAACAAAATGAATGTAAAATTATTTCAAATGATTAGCTAAAAAAAATTTCTCAATTTTTTGGATTTCTTGTAATTTTAAAAACCATGCTTCAATAAATAGTTCATTTTTTAGTAACTACAATACTTATTTTTTTAATAAGTATTTTAGTTTTAAATTTTTATTACTCAATTGAGATTTTGCGAGTTCTTCACAGGTAGTAGTTCAAAAAAAATCCATAAATTGTAAACAAATTTGGTCAGAAACTTTACTTGTGGGTTCCCTCAAAATCTATTCAAAGGTTGTTTCTCAATCTTGTGAAACTTAAAAAGACTTCGCATCAATAACAAATTACTAAGTAAAAAAAAATTTCGACGTTCATTAACAAAAACAATCCGACCCGTGGAGATCAACATTCCAAACTTAACTCACATCTAATGAAAAAAACAAAATTATTTTCATATCAAAAACACACCTATGACTAATAATATTCTAATCAATGCCCCGTCCTTACTAAAAAAATTCCTCGGCACGTGTACCTCGAAAAACAAAGTAGTTTTCCAAGCGCCAGCACGTGTCCTTTCCAAAAATTTCCGGCCGCATGCGCACGAAAGGAAAATCCACTGACGTACAGCGTTGGTTTCGATATTAGAATCATGGGCACGGTTTGCCAAGTTCAGAGCGCACATTTCTAAACAGATATAGAATGTCGACTGCTCTTCTCAAAAAAAATTTATTTTGATATTTTCAGAGTTATTTGTTGTATTTTGGCGTGATATAGTCGTTTGTAAAGAAATAAAAAATTTTAAATTTATCGTTGCTCGATTGAAAAAAATAGATTAACCTTTAAATAAAAATTATATTAATGTCAATGATGAAAGTTTTTTTTTTTTTTTTTCATCGCGAGTTTTGTTTGGAAATGAATAAATAAATAAATGAATAATCCCCCAAGCTGCTACAACCCCATAACACCGAGCTCGCGAGGCTTTTTTTTAAATAAATAAATAAATGATCCCCCAAGCTGCTACAACCCCATAACGCCGAGCTCGCGAGGCTTTTTATAAATAAATAAATAAATGATCCCCCAAGCTGCTACAACCCCATAACGCCAAGCTCGCGAGGCTTTTTTTTAAATAAATAAAGAAAATGATCCCCCAAGCTGCTACAACCCCATAACGCCGAGCTCGCGAGGCTTTTTTTTAAATAAATAAAGAAAATGATCCCCCAAGCTGCTACAACCCCATAACGCCGAGCTCGCGAGGCTTTTTTTTAATAAATAAATAAATGATCCCCCAAGCTGCTACAACCCCATAACAACGAGCTCGCGAGGCTTTTTTTTAATAAATAAATAAATGATCCCCCAAGCTGCTACAACCCCATAACACCGAGCTCGCGAGGCTTTTTTTTAAATAAATAAATAAATGATCCCCCAAGCTGCTACAACCCCATAACGCCGAGCTCGCGAGGCTTTTTTTAAATAAATAAATAAATGATCCCCCAAGCTGCTACAACCCCATAACGCCAAGCTCGCGAGGCTTTTTTTTAAATAAATAAAGAAAATGATCCCCCAAGCTGCTACAACCCCATAACGCCGAGCTCGCGAGGCTTTTTTTTAATAAATAAATAAATGATCCCCCAAGCTGCTACAACCCCATTACAACGAGCTCGCGAGGCTTTTTTTTAATAAATAAATAAATGATCCCCCAAGCTGCTACAACCCCATAACACCGAGCTCGCGAGGCTTTTTTTTAAATAAATAAATAAATGATCCCCCAAGCTGCTACAACCCCATAACGCCGAGCTCGCGAGGCTTTTTTTAAATAAATAAATAAATGATCCCCCAAGCTGCTACAACCCCATAACGCCAAGCTCGCGAGGCTTTTTTTTAAATAAATAAAGAAAATGATCCCCCAAGCTGCTACAACCCCATAACGCCGAGCTCGCGAGGCTTTTTTTTAATAAATAAATAAATGATCCCCCAAGCTGCTACAACCCCATTACAACGAGCTCGCGAGGCTTTTTTTTAATAAATAAATAAATGATCCCCCAAGCTGCTACAACCCCATAACAACGAGCTCGCAAGGTTTTTTTTAAAATAAATAAATAAATGATCGCCCAAGCTGCTAGAACCCCATAACGCCGAGCTCACGAGTTTTTTTCATGAATAAATAAATGAATAAATAATCCCCCAAGCTGCTACAACCCCATAACGCCGAGCTCGCGAGGCTTTTTTTTAAATAAATGAATAAATGATCCCCCGAGCTTCTACAACCCCATAACGCCGAGCTCGCGAGTTTTTTTCAGAAATGAATAAATAAATAAATAATCCCCCAAGCTGCTACAACCCTATAACGCCGAGCTCGCGAGTTTTTTTCAGAAATGAATAAATAAATAAATGATCCCCCAAGCTGCTACAACCCCATAACGCCAAGCTCGCGAGGCTTTTTTTTAAATAAATAAAGAAAATGATCCCCCAAGCTGCTACAACCCCATAACGCCGAGCTCGCGAGGCTTTTTTTTAAATAAATAAAGAAAATGATCCCCCAAGCTGCTACAACCCCATAACGCCGAGCTCGCGAGGCTTTTTTTTAATAAATAAATAAATGATCCCCCAAGCTGCTACAACCCCATAACAACGAGCTCGCAAGGTTTTTTTTAAAATAAATAAATAAATGATCGCCCAAGCTGCTAGAACCCTATAACGCCGAGCTCACGAGTTTTTTTCATGAATAAATAAATGAATAAATAATCCTCCAAGCTGCTACAACCCCATAACGCCGAGCTCGCGAGGCTTTTTTTTAAATAAATGAATAAATGATCCCCCGAGCTTCTACAACCCCATAACGCCGAGCTCGCGAGTTTTTTTCAGAAATGAATAAATAAATAAATAATCCCCCAAGCTGCTACAACCCTATAACGCCGAGCTCGCGAGTTTTTTTCAGAAATGAATAAATAAATAAATAATCCCCCAAGCTGCTACAACCCCATTACACCGAGCTCGCGAGGCTTTTTTTTAAATAAATAAATAAATGATCCCCCAAGCTGGTACAACCCCATAACGCCGAGCTCGCGAGGCTTTTTTTAAATGAATAAATAAATGATCCCCCAAGAGGCTACAACCCCATAACGCCGAGCTCGCGAGGCTTTTTTTTAAATAAATAAATAAATGATCCCCCAAGCTGGTACAACCCCATAACGCCGAGCTCGCGAGGCTTTTTTTAAATGAATAAATAAATGATCCCCCAAGAGGCTACAACCCCATAACGCCGAGCTCGCGAGGCTTTTTTTTAAATAAATAAATAAATGATCCCCCAAGCGGCTACAACCCCATAACGCCGAGCTCACAAGGCTTTTTGTTAATAAATAAATAAATGATCCCCCAAGCTGCTACAACCCCATAATAACGAGCTCGCGAGTTTTTTTCAGAAATGAATAAATAAATAAATGAATAATCCCCCAAGCTGCTACAACCCCATAACACCGAGCTCGCGAGGCTTTTTTTTAAATAAATAAATAAATAATCCCCCAAGCTGCTACAACCCCATAACAACGAGCTCGCGAGTTTTTTTCAGAAATGAATAAATAAATAAATAATCCCCCAAGCTGCTACAACCCCATAACGCCGAGCTCGCGAGTTTTTTTCAGAAATGAATAAATAAATGAATAATCCCCCAAGCTGCTACAACCCCATAACACCGGGCACGCGAAGCTTTTTTTTAAATAAATAAATAAATGATCCCCTAAGCTGCTACAACCCCATAACGCCGAGCTCGCGAGGCTTTTTTTAAATAAATAAATAAATGATCCCCCAAGCTGCTACAACCCCATAACGCCGAGCTCGCGAGGCTTTTTTTTAATAAATAAATAAATGATCCCCCAAGCTGCTACAACCCCATAACAACGAGCTCGCGAGGCTTTTTTTTAAATAAATAAATAAATGATCCCCCAAGCTCCTACAACCCCATAACGCCGAGCTCGCAAGGCTTTTTTTTTAAATAAATAAATGAATGATCCCCCAAGCTGCTACAACCCCATAACGCCGAGCTCGCGAGTTTTTTTTCAGAAATTAACAAATAAATAAATAATCCCCCAAGCTGCTACAACCCCATAACGCCGAGCTCGCGAGGCTTTTTTTTAAATAAATAAATAAATGATCCCCCAAGCTTCTACAACCCCATAACGCCGAGCTCGCGAGGCTTTTTTTAAAATAAATAAATAAATGATCTCCCAAGCTGCTACAACCTCATAACGCCGAGCTCGCGAGGCTTTTTTTTAAATAAATAAATAAATGATCCCCCAAGCTGCTGCAACCCTATAACGCCGAGCACGCGAGGCTTTTTGATAAATAAATAATTACCCAAGCGGCTACAACCCCATAACACCGAGCTCGCGAGGCTTTTTTTTAAATAAATAAATAAATGATCCCCCAAGCTGCTACAACCCCATAACACCGAGCTCGCGAGGCTTTTTTATAAATAAATAAATAAATAATCCCCCAAGCTGCTACAACCCCATAACAACGAGCTCGCGAGTTTTTTTCAGAAATGAATAAATAAATAAATAATCCCCCAAGCTGCTACAACCCCATAACGCCGAGCTCGCGAGTTTTTTTTCAGAAATTAACAAATAAATAAATAATCCCCCAAGCTGCTACAACCCCATAACGCCGAGCTCGCGAGGCTTTTTTTTAAATAAATAAATAAATGATCCCCCAAGCTTCTACAACCCCATAACGCCGAGCTCGCGAGGCTTTTTTTAAAATAAATAAATAAATGATCTCCCAAGCTGCTACAACCTCATAACGCCGAGCTCGCGAGGCTTTTTTTTAAATAAATAAATAAATGATCCCCCAAGCTGCTGCAACCCTATAACGCCGAGCACGCGAGGCTTTTTGATAAATAAATAATTACCCAAGCGGCTACAACCCCATAACACCGAGCTCGCGAGGCTTTTTTTTAAATAAATAAATAAATGATCCCCCAAGCTGCTACAACCCCATAACACCGAGCTCGCGAGGCTTTTTTATAAATAAATAAATAAATAATCCCCCAAGCTGCTACAACCCCATAACAACGAGCTCGCGAGTTTTTTTCAGAAATGAATAAATAAATAAATAATCCCCCAAGCTGCTACAACCCCATAACGCCGAGCTCGCGAGTTTTTTTTCAGAAATTAACAAATAAATAAATAATCCCCCAAGCTGCTACAACCCCATAACGCCGAGCTCGCGAGGCTTTTTTTTAAATAAATAAATAAATGATCCCCTAAGCTGCTACAACCCCATAACGCCGAGCTCGCGAGGCTTTTTTTAAATAAATAAATAAATGATCCCCCAAGCTGCTACAACCCCATAACGCCGAGCTCGCGAGGCTTTTTTTTAATAAATAAATAAATGATCCCCCAAGCTGCTACAACCCCATAACGCCGAGCTCGCGAGGCTTTTTTTTAATAAATAAATAAATGATCCCCCAAGCTGCTACAACCCCATAACAACGAGCTCGCGAGGCTTTTTTTTAATAAATAAATAAATGATCCCCCAAGCTGCTACAACCCCATAACAACGAGCTCGCAAGGTTTTTTTTAAAATAAATAAATAAATGATCGCCCAAGCTGCTAGAACCCCATAACGCCGAGCTCACGAGTTTTTTTCATGAATAAATAAATGAATAAATAATCCCCCAAGCTGCTACAACCCCATAACGCCGAGCTCGCGAGGCTTTTTTTTAAATAAATGAATAAATGATCCCCCGAGCTTCTACAACCCCATAACGCCGAGCTCGCGAGTTTTTTTCAGAAATGAATAAATAAATAAATAATCCCCCAAGCTGCTACAACCCTATAACGCCGAGCTCGCGAGTTTTTTTCAGAAATGAATAAATAAATAAATGATCCCCCAAGCTGCTACAACCCCATAACGCCAAGCTCGCGAGGCTTTTTTTTAAATAAATAAAGAAAATGATCCCCCAAGCTGCTACAACCCCATAACGCCGAGCTCGCGAGGCTTTTTTTTAAATAAATAAAGAAAATGATCCCCCAAGCTGCTACAACCCCATAACGCCGAGCTCGCGAGGCTTTTTTTTAATAAATAAATAAATGATCCCCCAAGCTGCTACAACCCCATAACAACGAGCTCGCAAGGTTTTTTTTAAAATAAATAAATAAATGATCGCCCAAGCTGCTAGAACCCTATAACGCCGAGCTCACGAGTTTTTTTCATGAATAAATAAATGAATAAATAATCCTCCAAGCTGCTACAACCCCATAACGCCGAGCTCGCGAGGCTTTTTTTTAAATAAATGAATAAATGATCCCCCGAGCTTCTACAACCCCATAACGCCGAGCTCGCGAGTTTTTTTCAGAAATGAATAAATAAATAAATAATCCCCCAAGCTGCTACAACCCTATAACGCCGAGCTCGCGAGTTTTTTTCAGAAATGAATAAATAAATAAATAATCCCCCAAGCTGCTACAACCCCATTACACCGAGCTCGCGAGGCTTTTTTTTAAATAAATAAATAAATGATCCCCCAAGCTGGTACAACCCCATAACGCCGAGCTCGCGAGGCTTTTTTTAAATGAATAAATAAATGATCCCCCAAGAGGCTACAACCCCATAACGCCGAGCTCGCGAGGCTTTTTTTTAAATAAATAAATAAATGATCCCCCAAGCTGGTACAACCCCATAACGCCGAGCTCGCGAGGCTTTTTTTAAATGAATAAATAAATGATCCCCCAAGAGGCTACAACCCCATAACGCCGAGCTCGCGAGGCTTTTTTTTAAATAAATAAATAAATGATCCCCCAAGCGGCTACAACCCCATAACGCCGAGCTCACAAGGCTTTTTGTTAATAAATAAATAAATGATCCCCCAAGCTGCTACAACCCCATAATAACGAGCTCGCGAGTTTTTTTCAGAAATGAATAAATAAATAAATGAATAATCCCCCAAGCTGCTACAACCCCATAACACCGAGCTCGCGAGGCTTTTTTTTAAATAAATAAATAAATAATCCCCCAAGCTGCTACAACCCCATAACAACGAGCTCGCGAGTTTTTTTCAGAAATGAATAAATAAATAAATAATCCCCCAAGCTGCTACAACCCCATAACGCCGAGCTCGCGAGTTTTTTTCAGAAATGAATAAATAAATGAATAATCCCCCAAGCTGCTACAACCCCATAACACCGGGCACGCGAAGCTTTTTTTTAAATAAATAAATAAATGATCCCCTAAGCTGCTACAACCCCATAACGCCGAGCTCGCGAGGCTTTTTTTAAATAAATAAATAAATGATCCCCCAAGCTGCTACAACCCCATAACGCCGAGCTCGCGAGGCTTTTTTTTAATAAATAAATAAATGATCCCCCAAGCTGCTACAACCCCATAACAACGAGCTCGCGAGGCTTTTTTTTAAATAAATAAATAAATGATCCCCCAAGCTCCTACAACCCCATAACGCCGAGCTCGCGAGTTTTTTTTCAGAAATTAACAAATAAATAAATAATCCCCCAAGCTGCTACAACCCCATAACGCCGAGCTCGCGAGGCTTTTTTTTAAATAAATAAATAAATGATCCCCCAAGCTTCTACAACCCCATAACGCCGAGCTCGCGAGGCTTTTTTTAAAATAAATAAATAAATGATCTCCCAAGCTGCTACAACCTCATAACGCCGAGCTCGCGAGGCTTTTTTTTAAATAAATAAATAAATGATCCCCCAAGCTGCTGCAACCCTATAACGCCGAGCACGCGAGGCTTTTTGATAAATAAATAATTACCCAAGCGGCTACAACCCCATAACACCGAGCTCGCGAGGCTTTTTTTTAAATAAATAAATAAATGATCCCCCAAGCTGCTACAACCCCATAACACCGAGCTCGCGAGGCTTTTTTATAAATAAATAAATAAATAATCCCCCAAGCTGCTACAACCCCATAACAACGAGCTCGCGAGTTTTTTTCAGAAATGAATAAATAAATAAATAATCCCCCAAGCTGCTACAACCCCATAACGCCGAGCTCGCGAGTTTTTTTTCAGAAATTAACAAATAAATAAATAATCCCCCAAGCTGCTACAACCCCATAACGCCGAGCTCGCGAGGCTTTTTTTTAAATAAATAAATAAATGATCCCCCAAGCTTCTACAACCCCATAACGCCGAGCTCGCGAGGCTTTTTTTAAAATAAATAAATAAATGATCCCCCAAGCTGGTACAACCCCATAACGCCGAGCTCGCGAGGCTTTTTTTAAATGAATAAATAAATGATCCCCCAAGAGGCTACAACCCCATAACGCCGAGCTCGCGAGGCTTTTTTTTAAATAAATAAATAAATGATCCCCCAAGCGGCTACAACCCCATAACGCCGAGCTCACAAGGCTTTTTGTTAATAAATAAATAAATGATCCCCCAAGCTGCTACAACCCCATAATAACGAGCTCGCGAGTTTTTTTCAGAAATGAATAAATAAATAAATGAATAATCCCCCAAGCTGCTACAACCCCATAACACCGAGCTCGCGAGGCTTTTTTTTAAATAAATAAATAAATAATCCCCCAAGCTGCTACAACCCCATAACAACGAGCTCGCGAGTTTTTTTCAGAAATGAATAAATAAATAAATAATCCCCCAAGCTGCTACAACCCCATAACGCCGAGCTCGCGAGTTTTTTTCAGAAATGAATAAATAAATGAATAATCCCCCAAGCTGCTACAACCCCATAACACCGGGCACGCGAAGCTTTTTTTTAAATAAATAAATAAATGATCCCCTAAGCTGCTACAACCCCATAACGCCGAGCTCGCGAGGCTTTTTTTAAATAAATAAATAAATGATCCCCCAAGCTGCTACAACCCCATAACGCCGAGCTCGCGAGGCTTTTTTTTAATAAATAAATAAATGATCCCCCAAGCTGCTACAACCCCATAACAACGAGCTCGCGAGGCTTTTTTTTAAATAAATAAATAAATGATCCCCCAAGCTCCTACAACCCCATAACGCCGAGCTCGCAAGGCTTTTTTTTTAAATAAATAAATGAATGATCCCCCAAGCTGCTACAACCCCATAACGCCGAGCTCGCGAGTTTTTTTTCAGAAATTAACAAATAAATAAATAATCCCCCAAGCTGCTACAACCCCATAACGCCGAGCTCGCGAGGCTTTTTTTTAAATAAATAAATAAATGATCCCCCAAGCTTCTACAACCCCATAACGCCGAGCTCGCGAGGCTTTTTTTAAAATAAATAAATAAATGATCTCCCAAGCTGCTACAACCTCATAACGCCGAGCTCGCGAGGCTTTTTTTTAAATAAATAAATAAATGATCCCCCAAGCTGCTGCAACCCTATAACGCCGAGCACGCGAGGCTTTTTGATAAATAAATAATTACCCAAGCGGCTACAACCCCATAACACCGAGCTCGCG
This sequence comes from Encarsia formosa, assembly GCA_038277355.1. Classification (NCBI taxonomy): domain Eukaryota; kingdom Metazoa; phylum Arthropoda; class Insecta; order Hymenoptera; family Aphelinidae; genus Encarsia; species Encarsia formosa. The sequence continues at coordinate 2,716,400 of CM076187.1, forward strand.
AGGCTTTTTTTTAAATAAATAAATAAATGATCCCCCAAGCTGCTACAACCCCATAACACCGAGCTCGCGAGGCTTTTTTATAAATAAATAAATAAATAATCCCCCAAGCTGCTACAACCCCATAACAACGAGCTCGCGAGTTTTTTTCAGAAATGAATAAATAAATAAATAATCCCCCAAGCTGCTACAACCCCATAACGCCGAGCTCGCGAGTTTTTTTTCAGAAATTAACAAATAAATAAATAATCCCCCAAGCTGCTACAACCCCATAACGCCGAGCTCGCGAGGCTTTTTTTTAAATAAATAAATAAATGATCCCCCAAGCTTCTACAACCCCATAACGCCGAGCTCGCGAGGCTTTTTTTAAAATAAATAAATAAATGATCTCCCAAGCTGCTACAACCTCATAACGCCGAGCTCGCGAGGCTTTTTTTTAAATAAATAAATAAATGATCCCCCAAGCTGCTGCAACCCTATAACGCCGAGCACGCGAGGCTTTTTGATAAATAAATAATTACCCAAGCGGCTACAACCCCATAACACCGAGCTCGCGAGGCTTTTTTTTAAATAAATAAATAAATGATCCCCCAAGCTGCTACAACCCCATAACACCGAGCTCGCGAGGCTTTTTTATAAATAAATAAATAAATAATCCCCCAAGCTGCTACAACCCCATAACAACGAGCTCGCGAGTTTTTTTCAGAAATGAATAAATAAATAAATAATCCCCCAAGCTGCTACAACCCCATAACGCCGAGCTCGCGAGTTTTTTTTCAGAAATTAACAAATAAATAAATAATCCCCCAAGCTGCTACAACCCCATAACGCCGAGCTCGCGAGGCTTTTTTTTAAATAAATAAATAAATGATCCCCTAAGCTGCTACAACCCCATAACGCCGAGCTCGCGAGGCTTTTTTTAAATAAATAAATAAATGATCCCCCAAGCTGCTACAACCCCATAACGCCGAGCTCGCGAGGCTTTTTTTTAATAAATAAATAAATGATCCCCCAAGCTGCTACAACCCCATAACGCCGAGCTCGCGAGGCTTTTTTTTAATAAATAAATAAATGATCCCCCAAGCTGCTACAACCCCATAACAACGAGCTCGCGAGGCTTTTTTTTAAATAAATAAATAAATGATCCCCCAAGCTGCTACAACCCCATAACACCGAGCTCGCGAGGCTTTTTTATAAATAAATAAATAAATGATCCCCCAAGCTGCTACAACCCCATAATACCGGACTCGCGAGGCTTTTTTTTAAATAAATAAATGAATGATCCCCCAAGCTGCTACAACCCCATAACGCCGAGCTCACGAGGCTTTTTTTTAAATAAATAAATAAATGATCCCCCAAGCTGCTACAACCCCATAACACCGAGCTCGCGAGGCTTTTTTATAAATAAATAAATAAATGATCCCCCAAGCTGCTACAACCCCATAATACCGGACTCGCGAGGCTTTTTTTTAAATAAATAAATGAATGATCCCCCAAGCTGCTACAACCCCATAACGCCGAGCTCACGAGTTTTTCTCAGAAATGAATAAATAAATAAATGATCCCCCAAGCTGCTACAACCCCATTACACCGAGCTCGCAAGGCTTTTTTTTAAATAAATAAATAAATGATGTCCCAAGCTGCTACAACCCCATAACGCCGAGCTCGCAAGTTTTTTTTATAAACATTTATTTATTTATTTATAAAAAAAACTCGCGAGCTCGTCATTATAGGGTCGTAGCAGCTTGGGGGATCATTTATTGATTTATTTAAAAAAAAGCCTCACGAGCTCGGCGTTATGGGGTTGTAGCCGCTTGGGGGTTCATTTATTTATTTATTTAAAAAAAGCCTCGCGAGCTCGGTGTTATGGGGTTGTAGCAGCTTGGGGGATTATTTATTTATTTATTCATTTCTGAAAAAAACTCGCGAGCTCGGCGTTATGGGGTTGTAGCAGCTTGGGGGATTATTTATTTATTTATTCATTTCTGAAAAAAACTCGCGAGCTCGTTGTTATGGGGTTGTAGCAGCTTGGGGGATCATTTATTTATTTATTCATTTCTGAAAAAAACTCGCGAGCTCGGCGTTATGGGGTTGTAGCAGCTTGGGGGATCATTTATTTATTTATTTAAAAAAAAGCCCCGCGAGCTCGGTGTTATGGGGTTGTAGCAGCTTGGGGGATTATTTATTTATTTATTCATTTCTGAAAAAAACTCGCGAATTCGGCGTTATGGGGTTGTAGAAGCTCGGGGGATCATTTATTCATTTATTTGAAAAAAAGCCTCGCGAGCTCGGCGTTATGGGGTTGTAGCAGCTTGGGGGATTATTTATTCATTTATTTATTCATGAAAAAAACTCGTGAGCTCGGCGTTATGGGGTTCTAGCAGCTTGGGCGATCATTTATTTATTTATTTATTAAAAAAAAGCCTCGCGAGCTCGGCGTTATGGGGTTGTAGCAGCTGGGGGGATCATTTATTTATTTATTAAAAAAAAGCCTCGCGAGCTCGTTGTTATGGGGTTGTAGCAGCTTGGGGGATCATTCATTTATTTATTAAAAAAAAGCCTCGCGAGCTCTGCGTTATGGGGTGTTAGCAGCTTGGGGGATCATTTATTTATTTATTTAAAAAAAAGCCTCGCGAGCTCGGCGTTACAGGGTTGTAGCAGCTTGGGGGATCATTTATTTATTTATTTAAAAAAAGCCTCGCGAGCTCGGCGTTATGGGGTTGTAGCAGCTTGGGGGATCATTTATTTATTTATTAAAAAAAAGCCTCGCGAGCTCGGTGTTATGGGGTTGTAGAAGCTTGGGGGATTATTGATTTATTTATTTATTCATTTCTGAACAAAACTCGCGATGAAAAAAAAAAAAAAAAAACTTTCATCGTTGACATTAATATAATTTTTATTTAAAGGTTAATCTATTTTTTTCAATCGAGCAACGATAAATTTAAAATTTTTTATTTCTTTACAAACGACTATATCACGCCAAAATACAACAAATAACTCTGAAAATATCAAAATAAATTTTTTTTGAGAAGAGCAGTCGACATTCTATATCTCTGGAGAAATGTGCGCTCTGAACTTGGCAAACCGTGCCCATGATTCTAATATCGAAACCAACGCTGCTGACGTAGGTGTGGGATCATCCACGTGCCGTACGTAAACACCAAACAACTGCGTGTGTCCGTTACACTCGCCTAAAGACCTAATTTTCTCTACACAATCATTTTTTTTTTTTTATTTCATCGCATGATAGATCTCGCATGAAAAAAAAATTGCGCAAACTGTGGGCCTCCACGTGCCCGCGCTTTTCAAATGGTACCCACAAACTTTCCACGAAAAGAGAGTTGGCCAACGACTATGTTTGTATATATATGTCGGGCTGGTGCACTCGCCATGCATCGACCCGACGGCACGTGGCTGACCTTGGGTTCGATCTACAAATTGGGAACGAAAATAAATAAACTGACTAAATGAATTTTTCGATTTAACGAGCGTCCGATCAGACACCCGGGCTTCGGGGTTCGATAAACTTGCAATTAGCACGACACCAGAGATACATCAACCGGGACCTAATAACAAATTTACATTTTTTTAATGTTATTTTTATTAGTCTCTCAAAAAATATTAACAATTGTTTTTTTTAGCTCATTTCGACGACACATTATGATAAATGATCTCGACATTAATAAGTACAAATTTTTTCAGCAATTTTGTTACTATAAAAAAATAATATAACAAAAGTTTAAAAAACAATGTTTAAAAATAATAAAACTTTTTCTTATTACAGTGTCTCTGGTTTTTTTTCATCTACTTGACATTCGGTTAAAGGGATTTCAGTAAACTCGATTAGAGATAATTCGGTCTCGGATTAGCGACTTTTGGCTTAGACGAGTAGAAGTGAAAAATAGTAATGTGACAAGTTTTCAGGAACGTTATTTTATATTTGTTTAAAATATTAAAAAGTAGATTTTTTTTTATCAAATCCCCGGAGATATAATTTTATGAATATTATGATCCATGACGTCATAGTAATTAAATTACTAAGCATGTAAGGTCAGAAGCAAATTTTTTGGAATTTTTAACTAGTAAAAAAAAGATTACGATTCGATTATCGATCTGCTGTAACAAATTAGAGAATTTTTTCATTCATCTCTCCTATTTACAAACTTACGAATTTGTTCACAGTCGCAATATCTTAATATCACATGTATTCGAAAAATATGGAAATATATCCTTTTCAATAACAAATAGGATACACGTAATTTTTATTTCCCAATAAATGGCTATTTCAACAACAGATTTTATGATGCACTAAAAATTATGAGGCTAGTATTGTGTATGATTCAATTTTAAGTGACAATGATTGATGCACGCGAGCTAAAGTTGCGCGCCTGTCGAATACTTTCCTACGCGCTCGCGGCAGCGAACGCAAGTTGGTTGCATATGTGAAGGTGCAGGCAATGATTTGAGAAACTGATTTGCGTTTAAAATAAATTTATTGTTTTAATCTTTTTCTACAAAATTTTGAAATTTCGTAAAATGTAATTTCTTTTTTAAATTCATATCGATTCTCTTGATACAAATATTAAATAAACTTACAAAATTTTTTATAAAGTAACTGTAACATCTCTTGTTTTTTGTACAAAAAACCAAAACTTTTAAACTTAATAGAAATCATAGACTTGTTAAGTATTTGCATGAATCAAATGCAAGTAAACATGAAATTGAAAAAAATTGTTTTGTAAATAGATATTATGGCCTATTCTGATGACCAGGCATTGGTACGGCCACCAGAAATTTTTATCAAAAATCGATTTGTAAACGTTATTGTCGAAATTTATAGCTTTCATTTGTTCTTAGGCGTGTTTTACAAAAACTTGGAGTTCGTTGATCATATCGCGGTGTCAAAATAGTTCCAGCATATAAAAAATATCAGTATCTGAACATTGAAAAGTGCACAAATTCTTATACAAATAAATTACTAGACATGATTTACGGATTTACAGCGGTAATTAAACAGTGTTAATAAATAACTTTAACTACGCAAGATACACATTATTATTATTTTTTACACTAATCCTAGTATTTACAAGGGCGCTCGCAGGAAACCAGCGCGGTTTCAATTCTCACAAAAAAGAGAAGAAGACGAATAAGCATAAAGGAAAATATAAAATAAAGGAATGTTCCCCCCTCAATAAAATTTGTCGGGAGAAACAAAGCCTACTCAAAGGACGATGCAGCAATGAAGTTGCTGCATTAACAATGGCTCGCGTGTCGCGCTCGCTCGATTTGCGTAACTCGCGGCTCTCGGTAACTAAGAAATCTTCTATACGTTAGGACTCGATTCTTTTTTTTTCTTTCTTCGATAAACATTTATACAAAGTTCAGATAAACAACCTAATGACTATCACTGTACAACAAATACTTGAAAAATTTAATATAAAAAAACTAGAGAAGGCTCTTAAGCTGTCGGCTCCTCCGGCTTTGTATTTCCCTGAAAAAAAAAAAAAATTATTATTTAGTAAAACTGAATGTAATTGTTAGATACAGAATAGGGTCGGATTAGAGCAATTAAATATTATAAATTTTGAAATGCTTCCGACCCTATTGAATAAATAAAAAAAAAAAGCTTACAGTCGGAAACCAAGTAAGTATGGCAGCAGCATTCCCTCAGTCGCATGTACTCGCCGCAGTTTCCCGCGTGTACTTGGCAGGCTTCGGTGCTTATCAGACAAACGTGCTCCACAAAGCCGAGGGGTTCTGAAATAATTTAATTTTCATTATATGGTTTTATTGATTTTATTTATTATTTATGGTTTACTTGTAATTTTTAAGCTTTTTAAACTTTTAATTTTATAATAATAAGTGCAAAAACCAAGAGTATAAAAATATGTCTTTGACCAAAATCATTAAAATATTTTTAAGTATCATAAGGCCCAAAAATTTGGGTTTTCAATAAATATTTTTAATTAAATTAATCATTTATAATTATTTATATTGTTACTACTCTGATATTTTTAACAAGATTTAATTTAGTACTAGGAAATGTGTAAATTACATAAAAAAAGTTTTTGCTTGAGATTTATATTTTTTCGAAATTATACATTTGATAAAAAATCATTTTTAATCCTTCTAACCTCAAAATCGGACCTTCACCCCTTGTTTTCGGTATCTCTGGAGGAAAAATATTTTTCAAAACATGGTCGAGAAAGGTTCTTTGGTCACCTTGTTGCACCCCTCGCCTTCGGGTCACAAACCTCTCGGAGGCCAAATAAACCCTTCCCCGACCTGTTATGAAAAATACTATTGAGGCTTGAAAGAACGTTTATACACTATCTTAGAGTTCTATTACATAAATGTTTAAAATAATAATTATTAATAAAATTTTTTGTATCTTAGAATAGCCCCAAAAGCTGGCAGCAATGAAATATTTTTAAACAAATCAGCCTACATTGATTTTTCTGCTCTATATTCTCGTGAATCCTGGTTCAGAATCTCTAAAATATTATTATACAACGAATAACGGATTCGATCAAATATCTCACAAGCTGGAATTTGAAAATATTACTAAGCTTCAAAATCGATACACTCTTGACTTTTATATTCGTACGTGACTCGCTAGCCAGCAGGACGACAAAAGCGAGGAGTCTTGTAAGGAGATATCAAAACTTCCGGCTGATAAAAAAAGAGTCGCGTCGCCCCCATATGTACGTTGCGTTACCTGCAAAAAAAACCGCGACTCGCTGTTCCCTCCGAGATAACCGTCACCGTCAATAAGTACGAAACTTTCATTTTTTTTTTCTTCTACCCGCAAGCTCAAATATTTGAGGTGAGTGGTTCCACTCAAGACTTTGAAATTATTTTCTTTTGCGGATTAAATAAATTTTGAATTTTTTTTTCCTTTCTTTACTCTTATAAACATGCTTCATGAGGTGACTGTTTACATAAAATTTTGTTCGTTGGTAAAAAATATTTCTAATTTTAATGGATAAATTTTCAATCTTTAAAATTATGAAAATCTAAACAAGTAATTATATAAACATGAATTTTCATTCAATTAAGTTGTTAGAATCATACAGAAACACTGCAATAAGTTAATATACAAAAAGTTTTGTTGCCATTAAGAATAAATAATCTTGACCAATACAGTCTTACAACAAAACTTTGAATTTTTACATCCAATTTGTTACAAAAAATAATAATAATAATAATTATAGTACATATCGACACTAGTGCCTAAAACAAGGCAAAGTTTTTTCACACGGCGCGAAGTTATCGCACGAGCGAAGCGAGTGTGATAGCGCATGCGCCGCGTGAAAAAACCTTTGTCTTGTTTAGGCTCCAGTGTCGATATGTGCTTTATCGAATCGAGTGGCTAAAACATGACAACTTCAGGTCGTGAGTAGAAAAATGTTTTAGCCACGAATGCGATAAAAGTTCATTTTAGTTATGGTAGTGGTATGACACATACAGATTTTTCATGTAACATAACACAACAAAATTTTTGTTACTAGAATAAATGATGCTAAACTTAAAAATTTTTGAAAATTGAATAATTATAGTTTTTGTATCCACAAGTTGAAAAGACGTCGTCTTCTTGGGATTGATTAATCAATTTAAAAGTTGAAATATTCATATCGAAGAGTCGAATGTAAAGCAGTGCTCGTGAATCACATCGCATAAAACAAGGTTCGTTTGATCCATTGTTTAAATTGTTAATGATAACGACGTTTTATTTGAATGTATAAACGAACACGCGTGCATTTAATAGTGTGTCGAAGTATAATAAAAAGTCTTGTTTACTGCAATTCCGTAATACGTGACCAAACGCAACGCTGATGTACATTTTGACACAATCGAGAGCGTTGTTTTTTTTTTTTTTTTTTTTCTTCCGACAGGTAAAAAAAAAATTGTTAGGTAAAGAAAGTTGATTTGACCTAAAATTGTAACACGTAGACGAAGGTAAAAAACTTATGATGAAAATATATCTCACGCCCTATAGAAGTCAAAAGTTGTACATTTTACATTGTTTGTAAACTAATGTAGGAAAATTTTTTTTTTCAGAGTCCAGAAATTGTAAGTTACTGTGAGGCAATGACCTTTCGGGGCAGGTTGTATTTGTTTATACAATTGAACACGTAAAGTTTATTGGTAATAACCGTACGAAACATCAATATTTTTCAATGTTGATTTGCTTTTATCGATTTTAAATGGTAACTAATACCTTTGCGATGTTTGAATAATATTCAACCATTATTTTTTTTATTGAATGTTTCTGATTTTTGTTTTTCTAATATGGTCTAATTAATACTTCAAAAGATAAAACAAATTAGTTACAAATTTTTGAGATTTTTTAAACATTTGGTAGATTTGACCGAATTTTGTACTTTTGATGATTTAAATTCAAAACTTTAACATTTTTTTCAAAGAGAAAAGTCACGATACCCATATCTGACTTCTAGCTAGTAATGAAAACTAATTTAAATAAATTTTAAACTACTCTTTGTTTCATAAACTTGTAAAATTTCAAAGTTTTTGTATTTTAGATTTACAACTTTGACCGCAACACAACAATAAGTTTTGTAACTTTTGATAAAAAAATTACTGTAAAATTATGTTTTGAGGTCAAAACTATTTTTTCTACATTGAAATTTGTCGTTGATATATGAAAACAAGTACATATTTAAATTAGTCTACTAATTTTTATTTTAAAAAGTACCAGAAACATTCTTAATTTATTTAATTTAAAACAGACTGATCAATAGTTTTTCACATGTGGGAATTCACAGAATCAACGACCTTTCAAAGCTATAAAGAAAGAAAGAAAAAAAAAGAAGGGGGTATGAACTCTGAATAAAAGCGCACCTAGTATTCAAGGTGCATTTACAACCGTCACGTTTCGAACGACGATGCTATTGGCATCCCAAAGCCTGGCTTTTCCTGTCCAGGTGACACCTGCTAAGTAAGATTTTTACGGAAAAACCACTCGAGCTCGCTTTACGATCTATTCGTAAAACTTTTCTTGCTATTGTTTCAAGTGAAATGAACTTTCTCTCAAATTTAACTTTGATGACCAATTAAATGAATACAAAGTAACAGGCATTAAAATGAATAATAATCATTTTTCAAGTGTAAAATTCAAAAAATTTTCAAAAAAAGTATTGTTTATAGATGGTTCAAATCAATCCAATTTTTTTAATTTTTCATAAAAAGTAAACTTCAATATATAAAAATTTATATTTTCTTATCTCATGAGAAACCATATAGTCGTTGAATCAGCAAAGAAACTTAAAAATTAAATTTGGAACGAAAATAATTCCTCCTATAGGCCGAGACTCAGATTTATTTTTTCGTTGCAGATAATTGCAGGCATTACGCAATTAGCTGCATCTTTCCAGCGTTACAATATTGTGTACAAATTTATCGGGCTTTCTAAAAAGATCGATGAAGAATTATAAAAACACCAATGGCAAGCGATTGGGAAACAATCGTCATGGATGGTTTGTTGCTGTCTCGGATTAGTGTAACAATGAGATTTTAGGTAAATAAAGTGTGTCGAGTGAACCAAAAAAAAAAAAAAAAATCATATTACACTTTTAATGACCCATTTTACACCTCTAAAGTAATGAGAGGTTTTTTGTCAAAGAGTCGAGTTTTTATGTAAATTTCAACATTGGAGGTCCTAGAACATTATTTGTACAGAATTTTAGAAGTTACTTTGAATTTTACACCACTGTTAAAAGATTAAGGAGAAATTGGAATACATCTCTATAGCTAACTTAAGAAATTGTAATGGAATATATTTATTTGAAATCAATTTTTAATTATTTTTTTTGATACTTGTATAGAAAAATTTAAAAAATTTTGTTTATTTAATTGTTTAATAATTTCAAATTCGATTGCTATTTTTTATATTCAACTCAAGTAGTATTTGGATTTATAAGCAGAAATAATAAATTTTAATTAAATTCAAAATTGAGAAATTTTTTTTTTTTTTAATTTACTTTGTTTATTTAAGTTGGGAATGCGAATTTTAATTTATGAATTTTATTATTAATTTTTATATTGATTTTGTAAAGGTCACAGTAAAACCTCGACAAATCGAAATCGCCGTTAATTCGAGTACAGAGCCAGCAGGACCTTTAAGCTTCGAATAATCGAGGTTTTACTGTATTTATTTTTATTTACTGCATTTGTTTTACTGACCGTTGATAATAACAACAATTAAATAAAAAAAAAAAAAATTTACCTGCGTGATCGCAACAACAATGATCCTGAATAACGCTTTCGTTTCGGCAATACGTCATTTCTTCCCTCGTACAGGGTTTGCATCCAGCGGCAACTGAAAAATTCAAAAACAAATTATTTTTTTACCCATAATTAATTGATAACTATACAAAATTAAGTTAATGTTTAACGCGCTGAAGATTAATCTGGTAATAAATTAACAATAAGTAAGCTAAAAATTACGGATTTACAGACAGATTTTAAGTTTATTTTTTACGAGGATTTGATAGATTTCATTATTTTGATTCTTTTTTGAATTGTTCAATTTCATGTTCAATCAAGATTTTTTTCCAATAGACAGTAAATTACAATATGATAGAATAGATAAAAACTGCTAATAAGTTATTGATTTTATTATTTTGTTTTTTCTTTCAATTAATTTTGAAAAATGCATTTGGTAAACACATTTTGCAACTTACACGTCGAAAATGATAAACCTTCGTAGACTGAATATTCAACATAAAAATTATAGATAAAACAGCAGTAAATTTTTACAACTTAATTCTCATGGGAAAAATAAAAATTCGATTACTCATTTATCAGGAACTAAAATTGATTCATCAAGTAATTAGTATAACAAAAGCTTAAAATATAAAATTACCGACACTTAATTTTTTAAAGTAAACCAACCGCAAATAAAGATAAAGTTTTCAACAAAAAACTATCAATTAGAAGATTATTATAAACAAAGCTAGTTAAACCGATACGTTATGTATTTTACAACTTTGTTGTTTTTTTTTTACCAAGTAATCGCATGCGGACAAATACATTTTTACAGCTGAGTAATTTCGCGTAGTCAAAGTTCCGCATTGTGTCGTCCCTCAAGGTTCAACAAAATTTTCAACTGCCGCAATTCGCGTTTTTAACGATTCCTTCTTTTTCTTTTTTAACGATCGCGACGTAACCCGACCCCCAGATAAGCCTCACCGGAGACACAATAGATTGTTATTCATCTGAAAAAAAAAAAAAATAATAATAATTTAATCCGGTGAGTTTGCGAGCAGCGCGGCGATAAATGTAATAATATGCATTTACAGTCGCGTACGCCGTTCAATTAGTACGTAGCCGGCTCGCGCACGCATTTACGCAACCGGTGCGAAAAGGCATTAATTTACTTACTACCTCACGTGACGCTTTTTAAAACCTAGAATTGGGTCGATGGCTGCTATCGAAAAATGATAGACACTTTTTTGTTCATTGAAAATTTTAAAAATTGAAGAAGCTGCAGGGGTTTTAAGTTTTGGATACTTTATCGTGAATGGGTATTAGAGAGACTATGACAAAAATCGGATCAATTTGTTATAATCAATTATAAATAAAATCGATTTTTTAAAATCAATTAATTATTTCTATATCGAATTATAATAAAAAAAATTATGTGCCCTTCTTAATACTATTACCATAAGGAAACGAAACTGAGATTTTAAAACCAAAAATTGCGAATTTTCTACTACAATATATTAGTAGGTAATTTTTTAAACAACATTTTTGAAGATTGTTATAAAATGTTTAAAATTCTCATCGATTTGTCGTATTTATTTTCTATGTTTTTTTTCAATCAGAACATTCATATAGCAAGTAGTAAATACTTGAAAAGAGCCAAATTTTTTTTTGCTTAAATCAGCAGCATATTATCAATGTGATTCAAGTCTGTAACATCGAAAACTCTTTTTTTAATTTACTCAAATATAATTCAGTAAAAATCGTAAAATTTCCAAACTTGTCTTTCAATTCAAAATTTATAAATAAAAATGTACTTCCAAATTAACTTTAGCGCAGACCTTAAGCCGATTTAAAAATTTCAACAAAAGCTCGTGTTTATACAATCCTTTGAATAAATTTTTCAATAGCTTATAAACACACAGCTATAAGACATACGTTTATTAAACTTTGACAGTATTTACATCTCAGACATAGAAAATTTTTTATATTTGCCAAATAATTTTTTGAAAATCGATCCAACTCATATTCGATCTAAAAAATCGCGCTTTATAAAACAATATTCAGATGAAATTGCAATCGTATCGTAATTCTTCTGTAAACGCTCACACGCGGAGTAATCAATTATTACGAGTTTAACGACGTCTTCGTTGTGAATGAAGGAGCATGTGTTCGAACCCTGCGTAAACAACTATCCGGGGAGGTTTAGTATGGACAACGCGCAACTCTGCAGCGAGTTTTTCACTCTTGACGCGAGACGGAAAGCGCATTTTTGCTTTTGACATTCTCCGATGTTTACATTTTAACGAAGCTTGATTTATTCTCGAAGAACGATTGAAATTTTTCTAAAAATACAAAGAGTCGGTTTGCAGGTGTCTCAGCAGTAGCTAATTGTATTTTTCTTAATTGTTTTACATCATAATTAAAATTTCGAAATAAATTAAACGGTTATGGTTTTTGCATAACAAAATTTTCAACTGTCCGAATTTTATGTAAAACTTGGTAAGATTTTTAAGACATTAAATTTTTATTATGTAAATTCACCCGGTTAAAAAATTAGTAGTTCCCAAATTTTTCATGAATTCATAGAAATATAAAAATAAGTAATTGATTGGCAATAATTGTAACCCATAAATAAGTAAACGGTAATAAACAGCCTTAAAAATTTTTTCAAAAATTATAATTATCTTATCTAACATCGTTTGATGAAAGCTTTTCGAAACGAATATTGCAATTTTTAATGCGAGATTTATCAAAGTAGAGACTGAAAAAGTACATTTAATTTTATTGCTGACCAGATTAACTGAAACTTTATCAAGTGTATAAAGTTTTAAAATTCAAATCGCGGGAAGTGTAATGCTTAAATAGATGATTTCGCCGAAAGTGTCATTTTCTTGGTGTCAATTACATCTATTTTAAACTTTGGGTACAGACAAAACTAATTTTAAATGTAAGACTTAAATCAATTTTTGGACAAGTAAAAAAAACGTTTAAAATTTTTTTTTTATTCTTAATGAAAATTAATTTTTGTTTTCTCTATAAAATTCTGGTAATAATTTGAGAGGTTTTTAAAAGCCGCACGATCAAATGTCATATCCTCGGTCATTTCTAAAAGCAGGTAAAACAAAGTCTTATTACTTTTTGTTTCAAAAAAATTCTTCAGTTAACTTTTTAAAAATTTTGGGTAAATCTTTCAGAAAAAGGTGTTTTTCGTAATTTCCATAGGCTAAGAAGAAAAATAACTTGAGTCCGTTTTTATAGTTTCTTTCGTAAAATAGAGTTTAAATGCTGTTAAGATTTTCGGAATCGGTGTATCAAACTCAAATTGTTAGCTCGATTATTACACGCGAAGACAGGAATTCGGCAATAACAAGTTTTGTTATGTTAAGTAATTATTTTATTGTAACAAATTGTTATGAAAATTCAAACTTTAGTTATTATCATACTGTTTTAGGGTAAAAATTGATCTCTACCGTAATCTGTCGTCAAAATAGCTTAAAAAATTATTTATTATTACAGAATCTATTTTAGTTATGTCATTTTTCGAAAGTCTAGTTCTCAAATGTTATCTGAAAAATAAAATAATAAAAGTTAAATTTATTATTTTGCTGAAAGCAAACTAAAAACAACAAAACTTTTTGTTATCACCGTGTCTTCGAAGAAAGGAAAATGAACGCGCAATTTTCACAATAAACCCTAAAAACGATGAAGTATAGCGATTGCCCTAAAAACAGTCAAAAACCTTTGTTCTTCTTTCAAAGTGGTCTTGAGCTGTTTTTCTTCTCATCCACAGATTTTTACTGCAAATAGTGGTGTTTCTCAACACAAGATCTCACAAAACTCGCACAATTTCAACACTTTCGGCATAAAAACCCCCGAAGTGCCCTTCATTTCAACAAACCAAAACATTATCTCTTCCAGCACAAAATCACTGCACTTTGAACACGTCTGTACCTGGATACAGCTTGACGTTCCTCGCCTCCTGCAGGGCCTCCTCGTAGTTGATCCTGTGGATGACGTTCGGGTCAGCATGCTGTTGCTGTTGTCGGTCTACGACGCTCACGCTTTTCACCTGGACCAGGAAAATCGCAATCAGCAGCCCTCTAAAACCCGCAGCGACCAACATTGCTCAGTCCTCATCCCGCGGTTCCTCCATAACCCTAGCAAAAAAGAAAAAAAAAACAAGTTAGTTAGGGGTGAGTATCGATCCGCGGTGGTTGGCTTCCCGTGAGACACAGATTTCGAGCTGCTAGGTAGGTACGAATAAAGAATAAAACTGTAACGAGTTGGATTACGAGTTACTCTCTGAGTCACACGTACGGCACTAATTAAGCTCAATTGACGGACGACTCTAGGAGGAACTTGGCCCCCTTCGAGGAGGAATAGTAACACTTACCGCGGGCCCCCGCGACACTCTGCACTTTACTATCAGCTTATCGACGCTCTGTGACCGATGCCCGCGAGCGCCGGACTACGACTGACTGGCTGCAGTGAAACGCGAGCGTAACGTTATAGCGGCGCCCGCGGCGGCTCGCGACCCCCGATCGATACACTTATATTCACGTGCGACTGTGAAACAGCCCTTTGTGCCAAGCACCAGCCCTTAAAATGGAAGTACCTACCCTGCAGTACGTAGTTTTGGTTTTTTCTCCTTCTCTCTCTTTGCTTACCTGCAAGCAAGTGCTTGAAAAATCTGAATAACGCCGGTGGCTCCGGCGCATGCGCGAACACGTGCGGGTGCGAACGCGCCGATAAGCGGTGCGTAAGTAGCTTTGCAGTGCGAATTTAACCGGGTTGTCAAGAGTAATTTGTTGTTTTTCGATAATCGAGGACTGATTTTGAAGAATATTTGAAATTTCGCAGTGTTTTATCGCGGTGTTATTTACGACGGTCGGGGTAAACAAAACAAAAAAAAAAATGAAAAATGGGGGGCTTACGACAGTTAATTAAAAAACCGATTGCAATTTGACCTCACGTAAGTGCCTAGATTTTTCAGGAACAATTAATCGAGCGAGAGTATGCTGCAAGAGAGAAAAAAAAGCACACACATACACACACACAAAAGAAGTAGTGTCGCGCTCGAGCGAGTACTGGCACGCAGTGGCCGGGAGAGAAGAAATCAGAGAAAAGTCACGTTATCGTTGGGAGATGTTTGGTAAACAGCGTGATATTTCGATAATATTCTTCTTCGAACTATCGCTCGCGCAAGTTTTGGACAATAAAGAACTTTGTAGAGGGTAAGTGAATCACACAAAGACGAATAAAAATCCGCTCTCCCCGCGGGCTGCCAGGATCGCGGGGCCCTTTGTCCTTTGACCTCATATCTCGTGCGCTCCAGCTTCCGTCCTCTTCTTCGTCTTTATTCGGGACCTTTTTTTTTCTTGTTCTATTCCGCAGTGTCGTTTCAATGAAAATTGTCGCGCAGGGTAAGTGCGTAACCATCTAGATCTCTTTTTTGAGCTTCGGTCTTTTGTGCCCGCGCGGATACATGTAGATTGATTTTATTCTTATGAAAATTAGTTTGTTGACTGGATGTTAATGCATGTGTCACTTGTTGAAGATCGTGCGGAATACGAGTACGTACGTAGGATTTTTTTTTTTATTTTCTTTGTGAAGTAGAAACACAAACAAAAGATTCGGGGGTTGCAGATGCGGGATTTCCCCCCACCATCGAACTGGAGCAATACTAGATTGAAACCTGCGATTCGGGGGTGTTCTTTGTTTTTTTTTTTGTCTTGATGTAAAAGATAGTTTTAGGATGTAATGGATAAACTTTTGGTAAATTTTTTAATTCGTTTAATGAATTTAGATGCGCAAAAATAGTTTATGTACTTTCATTATTAAATGGACCGTAAAAAATTTTTCAAATATTTAAAGAAAATAAAGAGTATCTGTTTGAATTAGTTGATGTAATGCTTTGTCATGAGTTTAAAAAAAATTACACGTATTTTAAAAACAAATAATTTTTTTTTTTTAATTGTTTATAAATAATTTTGATTTGTTATCATCTTAAAATGCAAAATTCACAGCTGGAAAATTTTGTTTACTTTAATATTGAGTTACTTATAGAATATGCCAAATTGAAATACTTTGATAATAATTTTAGAACACAGTAAATAAATAAATAATAGTCAACAAAACAGGTTTAAAAATCTCAATACATGTTTCATGAAGCTTAAAAAGCATTGTAGCGTGACTCATAAAAAAAACTTTGAATCATTAAATTTAGAGTTATTTTTAAAAATCAAAGAAGACGGTCGTGCTCATCTCATAGAAAAAAAACTTTTTCGCAAGAATATTAGTCAGTACCCTTTGACCAACAAACTATTATCAGGGCTCGCCCCCCACAAAATATCACTTAGAAACAATTACACAGTTTATTTAAAAAATTGTTTTTATTTTTTTAGTAAATCGTTCAAACACCAAGACTTAAAAGTTCTGAAAGAAGACAACTTATCTCTCGACAAATTATCACCAAACTAAGCTTGTATACGTTGGTAATCTGAATGAGATGAGAAAAACTTATCGTAATTACACAATCACCCGAAGACATATATTTCGAGCTTGATGTTTATTATAGTTTAGAAGGGAGACGCTAGGGTATATATAATCGATTTAACTGGTCCAAATTTTTTCTGAACTTGTCTTAAAAGTGGGACAAACCAAAATCGGATATCCCCCTTTTGAGAGTCAAGGGTGCCGTGTGGTTTTTTTTTAGAACCGCAACAACAATCTATTTTATCCTCATCGAAGTCTGATAAGTTCATTTGTTTTCTAAAACAGTTATTATAAACAATTACGATTTAAAGTTCATTGTTAAAAGTATCAATTTTTTTTTTAAATAAACAAATAATTTGAATTTATAGGTTTCTCAGGGTTTCAAATATGATGTAAAATAATCATTCACATTTGCTTTCTTAATTACGTCTGTAATGCTGAAAAAAAAAAAATTAAATCACAGTATACAGTACATTTCATTGATAACGAATTATGTCTATAAATTTAGATTCTAGAAAAAATCATGAATATATTATACTCGATTAATCTTCAAATTTTTAATGTTAAAATATTCAAGAAAAATTAAATTTTACTAGAGTTTCACGATAATCGAGAAAAATATCGATATCGTCTCGGTATCGGTACCGAGATCGATACGATACCCGATACGATTTGTAATAATAAATGACGATAACGATACGATAAAAATTTTCGTTTTATCGGCGATATTATCGTATCGACGATCCTTCATTGGCGAAAATATATAAATTTTTAGAGAAAAAGTAATAAAAATGTAAATTTACAACTTAACTTCAATTTTCAATTTACACCGCTTTCTTTTTCATTTAATCAACAGGGGGGGCTGAGAGAGGGCGCTACATCTTATATAGGGTTCAAAAATGGAGTAGTAGTGGGGATGAGGTCACTTAGTTCCCGCGATCTCCTGTTGACTTCAGAATAGTTATGCGTAGCCATGTTGAAAAACAGATATATATGTCATACCAGCAGATCGCGCGCGCCAATAGTTATCGGCAGACATATTGCTTCCCCCACTGTTACTCCATTTTCAAATCCAATACTTGTCCGATCCCACGTCTACTAACTATTAGAGGAGATTTTCTAGATATTAAACAGAAGCCATCGTACGAGAAGCTTTATTTAATTTTTTTAGAAATAAGACGGATTTGTTCATTTGATTAAAAACTTTTAAACTTTTAATTAATTGACCGAGCAATTGACTCATCAAGTATAAGAACTCATAAACCATTTAATAAATTTTCAATATATTATTTCTCGATTGTAGAGGCGAGATCGAGACGATACCGATAAAATTGTAAAATATTATCGACGATGTCGATACCGATACGATAACACCGAGTCCACGTCGATACGATATCGATATTTTTTTAGATATCGGTATCGTCTCGTATCGTGAAGCACTAAATTTTACAAAGCGTGTAGTTTTTTTATTGTAAAGTTACTATACTCAAACTCGTGTATTTATTAAAAAAAAAAATTTTAAATCAAAATTTTGAGTAACTACAGCCAATATTGAATTCTAATCTATTCCTGCTCACCAATTCAAAACTAAGATTTCTGAAGAATAAAAGCAAGTACTCGACTAAAAGTTTTGTTATCTTATTTGTTATGCTAGGCTATTTTTAACATAACAAAACGAGACTTTTGACTTGTAAAAAAAAATTCATAAATGCTTGCAAAAAATATTGAATACAAATTTTTTCAATATTTTTTTTTCTTTTTTGCCGAAGATAACAATACGGACTAAAAATGAAAATAAAATATAATTTTGTTATAATATTTCTAAATCAATTCATTTTTTGGAATTAACTTAACAAAATTCAATTTCAATGCGCTATCGTAATCTAACAGCAAAAAAAAAAAAAGAATTGAAAAAAATTATTTAATATTTTTTACAAGTATTTTTATGCCTCAAACTACTTTTTGGTGCATTCAATTATAAAACTTCGCTAAAAAACAAAAAATAAATAAAACAAAATTCGAGTGTATATGCACTGACAAAAATTTTTTTTCGAGGAAAAAAGTAATCTATTTGTCTTAAACAGAAATTCGTCTTGATTTTGGGTCTGAGATGCAATATTTTTGTGTCAAGAAAAAAATGCTTCTACCTCTTCTCATCAAAAAGATTTTCCTCCTGGCGTAAAAAAAAAAGACAATACCTTGGTCATTTTTCCAACTGTGTGTACGTACATTTAGCACGCTCGCAGTTCAAACAAGTACCGACAGTTTCGAAGAAAACCTCTGACCTTAGCTGTATAATCTAGACTGTACCAACGACGTGTGAAAATAGGTGTGTCATCGAACCGTGCCCATACATCCGCACGCTCCAGATCGTCCGGCCGGTCCACACCCATATCTGCAGCCTAGGCTAGGATAAGTATATCGTTTAATTAAATCGACCCTAATTAAGCCGTCTTAAACCTGGATCGTTCCTACGTTTTAGCGCTGTTTTACGTGAATTTTTACAGTGCGCGTGGGTTGAGCGTCCGGGACGAGCTCTTATCAGATCTGCCAGTAATTGTCGTTGCTGGGATATTTTTAAAAATTTGCTATGATAATTTTATATCGTACGAAGCTTTTCATATTATTATTTAATAATGTATGATAAATTGGACAGATTTATGTTTCAGTGCTCATAGCTTCGATTCTGATCAAAAGTTTACTATAAAATTATTTGTTGATTGACGCATGTTTATTTTTACCTGTTACAGTTTTATGACTGTAAGGAAGTTGTTAAGGAAGCTTCAAAAATTGTCAAATTTAATCGTAGAATATTTAAATTAATAAATAATAAACTAATGTTTTAGCTATTTTTTTGGAAAATGGAAAATGAAGATTGTTTTTACTAAGAAATTATTAATTATCGTAAGTCTGATGTCAACATGAACGAAAATATTATTTTGATTTTTTCAAAAACCTTTTTACAATAAATAAAATAACAAAACGTTTTGTTATACCAAGTCCCTTGTCAAAGACTTTCGATGACAGGTATAATTAGGCATTTTTGTCACGAAAGAAACAACTTACTCTTCAATGGCTATTCACTCATGTTCGCCAACTTTTACAAATTTTTGAAAAAGTTTTAAAGACCTTAAAAGAATCAAGTAATTGTTTCAGAAATAACTTTTTCACGCTAAGCAGCATAAATTTACAGGTTTTGTTTCTCAGTAGCATCGCGAGAAAAATAATCTGAAAAAATTGTTTTTTTACATGTACCTACAATTGACTTTAAGTCAGAGCAAAATCAAGTTCTTATCACAAGTACTTAACATATAAAAGAATCTCTAATGTGTACATTTGAAATTTTCTGCACTTTGAAACGTTGTAAAATAAAACAAAAAATAATTAATTTTCATAAACTTAAATCATAGTGACCAAAGTGACATTATCTTGTAAAATCAAGTAAAACGTTTGCTGTTTCGATCCAGCTAAAATCCTCGTGATTACCTAACACTGGCTTATCAATCTTACTCCGGCCATTCAGAGATAAAACTCGTCGTTCAACTCAGTCGCTCGTTCGGTAGCACAACAAAAGCTCCTCCGACCGAGTATCGAGTTTCTCGCCACGTTTGACCCATTAATTTTAACCTCCGGACTCTGATTAATCCGATTTATCAACCCCGAATCCCGATAATGACCAAGCACCCAGTCAAGGTAAGCCCCTCGATAGAATAACAGCCTGTCTCTAAACGTATAATCTTTTTTTTTTTATTCTTTGCAGGTTGGTATCATTGGAGGCTCGGGGCTGGACGACCCGGCCAACAAGTTTTTGAAATCCCGGAGCGTCGTCAGGAAGGAGGATGTCCAAAGCGAATTCGGCATGCCCAGCAGCGACCTCTACGAGGGAATCATATCGGGAGTCAAGGTCGCTCTGCTGTCCAGGTGCGCATTATCAAAATCATTCAATAATGAGATAAAATTTTTTTTTTTTTTTGAAATATTAAATACAAAGTTATTGTTTGATTTTGAATTTGAAGACACGGACCCGGACACAAAACAACCCCAACTTCAGTGAATTATCGAGCGAACATCGAGGCGTTAAGAAAGGTCGGTTGTACTCACATACTCGCCTCTACTGCCTGCGGTTCCCTGTCGGAGTCCATTGGTCGAGGTCAGCTGGTCATCCCTGACAGTTTCATCGATAGAACTGTTCACAGAAAAAGTACCTTTTACGATGGCACTTCGACATCTTACTCAGGTACGATTAATTTTAAAAGCCAATTTTCATGCTCAAACTGGATATCCAATTGGATAATACCAACTATAAATCTAGCTGTTGATCTAAAAATTTTAATCATAGAATAATGAAATTTTTTTTCCAGGTGTATGCCATCTACCAATGGAGCCGGCTTTCGATCCTAGCACATCAGCGATCCTCGAAAGAGCAGCTAAAAATTTAGACATACCCATCAAGAAGGGAGGAACCATAGTGACCATCGAAGGTCCGCGTTTCTCCTCAAAAACCGAAAGTATGATGTTCCGTCAGTGGGGTGGTCACCTCATCAATATGACCACCTGCCCCGAGGTTTTTACTTTTATTTAATTTTTATAAACTTTAACTTTTTACTTACTTGGAAATTTTTTATGAACCCTTTGAGGAGCAAATTTTTTAATTGGATGAATTATGAAAAGAATTATAAAATAAAGTTCTTTAGCATTTTCGAAAACCGGTAAAAAGTTATTTTAAAAAGATTTTTCAAAGCAGAAACGACTTATCTTCTAGTATAAAAATTGTTTATTATGATCTCGTTTTTTTAAAAACAAAAAAAAACGAATTAATTTCAACGTTTCCCAAAGTAGAAAATATTACATTTAAATAAAAATTTTCAGGTTTTCTTGGCCAAAGAAGCCGGAATTTTATACTCTGCGGTCGCCATGGCCACGGACTACGACTGCTGGAGAGACTCGGCCGAGGACTCGGTCTGCGCCGCCGACGTCATCCAGGTTTTCAAGAAAAACGTCGACAAAGTCACGCGTCTACTGGTTAAAGCCGTTGAGCTTATCGGACAAGAAAACTGGGACCGACAAATTGACGATCTACGTGTAATTATTAATTAATTATTTAACTTCTGATAAGAATAAACGGTCAATTTTTACTTTAATCATAAATTATTCACAGACGTAAGATTAATAAATATAGATAAACGTTCCTGACTTACGGGTTTTAATGTGAATTTTTTTCGTAATTTTCATCGATTTACAAACTTAGAATTATTTGACGTTTTTTTAATTTTTCAAAATCTTTGTACCAGTGAACATCTTTTCTTTATTACGGTCTAAAGTATGTCTTTTTCACAAGACCCATAGTTTTAATTTTTTTAAACAATATCCTACAAGGTATATCGTTGGATGTCATCATTTTAAGCTCAAAAAAATTGTCCTTGAATATATTTTTTAGGTCAATAATTAATTAGCCCGGGTCTACCTTGAAAATTTTATTTCCTTTATAATAATTGTGGAACCTTAACGAGATCGACTCTTTTAACTTTATTACTCGACTATTATTTCAGAAGAATGCGTAGACGTTGCCGGCGACACAAACGTCGTATATTAGACCGAATGATATATTTTACGACCGTCGTAGATTGTAAATGACCCGAAACACTTGAAACTGAAAACTACTTTTTTTTTCTGGGGAAAATACGAGCACAACAACGTTTTCCATAGAATTTCAAATGAATCTTACTTTCCTAAAATAAAACAGTAAAATTCTAATATTCTTAAATCTTATTGTTTTTTTCAGGATCTCCTGGTCTCCGGAAACGTTTCGCACTGAACCCTACTGTGATATAAATAAAACTGTAT
Organism: Encarsia formosa; assembly: GCA_038277355.1. Taxonomy (NCBI): domain Eukaryota; kingdom Metazoa; phylum Arthropoda; class Insecta; order Hymenoptera; family Aphelinidae; genus Encarsia; species Encarsia formosa. Next base: position 2,738,963 of record CM076187.1, read on the forward strand.
TGTTATGATTTACGAATAAATATTTGTTGACTGAGAATGATGATGAAGTGAGCTGTTCTCTGCAATAACATCCCAAGTCAAAAATCATGAGTTCAAGAAAACAAGAGTTGAAAATTTCAAGATGAATTAATCAAAACTATGAGAGGTGTACAAGCAATCTAAAAACTTTATAAACAAGTTAAATTGTTTCATGAATTTTAGTTAAAACCATGTTTTTTTTTTTTTGTTGAGCGGTGTTGGAATAGTAATTCAGGGTATCTGTCGTACTGCAGAGAGATACCCGGATAGCTCTAAAGAGAAGAGCTATTAGCAATAATCTCCACTTGAGTCCCCGCCCCCAAGGCTGACCCCGGGCTTGGGTGGCTGGGCCAGTTCAGTTGAAGTACTGGAGTAGTACGTACAACACACGAAACGCTTCTAAGATACATCTTTAGTTTTGTTCAAACTAAACAGTTAACAGTTTTAGATTTACAATAAACGATCCAGATTTTTATACAAATAAAAGTGTTTTTATTTACTATCCCCTGCACGTAATCCAATAAGCGGTATCAAAAAAGTTGTTAAAAAAAGTACTTGTAGATAAACAAAAATTTCTATGAATCGTAGCACAAAATTGATATTTCTCTTGAGACTGCATTCACTATATCTATTTTTGAGCTCTCCAATAAAAACCCTCAATCGAGTGTTAAAGAGAACACTGGTGTCTTTCGTTATTGCTCGCGTCAGTGACAAAAGTGACGCGGTCCCGTAACCCGCATGACGGTTTTTCTCCCAAGGCCAAAGTAATCGTTCGTTCGTTCGGTAATTCAGTCTGCTGCAGGAAAGCCCCGAACAAGCGCCGCAGTAAACACTTTAATTCTAAATTGCAGCGGGCTGAATTGAGTGATCGTTTAATATTTGTGATTTACCAACTGCCTGGGCTAACGAAACGACATGGCCAGCGAACGAAAGATCAAGGTATGGTGTACAGTGTTCTAACGATGTTTGCTTGGTGTTCGAATGTTGCAGACGAATTCGAGTGTGGGGTTATAGCCAGGGTTTCGACAATTTTTTGGAATGTCGATTTTTTTAAATATGCTAGAGATTTTGCGAAAAAAATTTTTAGGGTCGTTGTGTGTGTTTTTTGTAAAGTTATCGTCCTTCTTTTTTGTTGTACTGTACAGTTCACTATTCATAGAACTTGAATCGAGTTTTTTCAAAGATCGGTAGTCACGGTTCTACTGAAACTAATAATCTATTTATATGAATGTTTATTAGGACGAATTAATTAGTATATTTACAGTGAGCGAGGCAAGATTTTTCATTTTTAATATTATAACTACTTTTTTATTTAATTACAATGCTAAAAAGTCAACAAATTATACTTTTCTTATTTTCAATTTTCGACAAAAACTAAAAAGTTTAGTTCTTTTCTCAAAATGCCTTGATTGTTCAAAATAAACAGCCTTTATTTTATATTTAGGATGAATTGGTCAATTGTTCGACTATTATCGGAATTGAGTTTTTACTTGTGCATTTTGAATTAATTAAAAATACCACTACCTTGTTTTAGAAAGCGCGAAATTTAAATTTGGTATTCACTCGCATACATGCAATTTTAATAATCGAGATTAATGGATTTAACTATAATGGAAAAAAAAAGTAATTGATCAGTGGTTTTTCGATTAAAAAAATAAATTCTAAAGTTTTAAGCAACTTGCTCAATAGTAAGTTTTAAAATTGACATCGATCCTTTAGTATTTTTGTACAAATAGATAAAAAAGAGTTATTTTTATTATCATCTTGTATTGTTCCAAACTTAAAAAAATTTAATTTACTCATTTGATTTCGACTCAAAAGATTTTTATTCAAATGTAGTGGTGAATGGACTCGTTCAGTTTTTCCTGTAAACCACAAAAAATATAAAATGAAAAATCAATTTAGATAGGAATAATCGGAGGCTCGGGTTTGGACGACCCGGCGAATCAGTTCCTCGAGTCCCGCACCGAGATCAAGCAGGAGGACGCCAAAAACGAATTCGGCCTGCCGTCCAGCAACCTCTACCAGGGCGTCATCTCCGGAATCGACGTCGTTCTCTTGTCCAGGTACCTTTTTTTTTTTATAAGGACCGAGATTTAAAGAATTTCAAGAATATAGAAAAAATTCTAAATTGAGAAAAATTTTTTTATTAGACAGATCGATTACGTGTCTCATATGAGTAATGCGGCGCACGCGAGCATCGAAGCTCGGATACAGGAGACGTTGAGTTTCTAATTTCGCTGTACCTACCGCGTTGAACTTCTTATCATTTTAACTCTTTCTTTCCGAAAAGTTATTTTATTATTTTTAATTGAAAATTATATTGTAAAAAATAATTAGATTGTTTGATTGAATAATTTTTAAGATAATTAATGTAAATAAATAATTTCAATAAGATAAAAAAATGCATTTTATCGAAAGATTGAAAATTAATAACGAAAAACGAAAATAGTAACTTTGAACTTGTAAAAAATTAAGTCATTATTTGTCAGACATGGACCTGGACACAAAACGATACCAACTTCAGTGAATTATCGAGCGAACATCGAGGCGTTAAGAAAGGTCGGTTGCACTCACATTCTCGCCTCGACTGCCTGCGGTTCCCTGTCGGAGTCCATCGGCAGAGGTCAGCTGGTCATCCCTGACAGTTTCATCGACAGAACTGTTCACAGAAAAAGTACCTTTTACGATGGCACTTCGACATCTTACTCAGGTACGAACAATTTTAAAAATCCAGTTTAATATTACCAGTTGAAAATATTGTTATATTAAAAAGTTGGCAGTAATAATTGGTTATGAAAAATCAGATAAAATAAAACTCAGCTGGATTCACAGCTGAATTTTTTTATACGATTAAAAATATTTGGTATACTGTATTTATCAGTATGCTTACTTTTTTTTTTTTAATCTTGACTTTACAAGTTAAAAAAAAAAAAAAAAAAAAGACTGACTGATTAGAAAATATCCGAAAATCTGCTGATTTAAAATTTCCAAACTGGGGCTAAAATGAATAAAAATCGGGATTTATTGGACGATTGACTTACTTATAATATTCTTTATCTTTTTCAAGCCTCTCATTGGTATTTTAAATCGATATATTTTCGGCTAAGGTTTTTCATTCGCTATACTCGTCGATTTTTATATTTTCCAATAAATTCAGCGTCTTTTCAGGCGTATGTCACATTCCAATGGAGCCGGCTTTCGATCCTAGCACATCAGCAATCCTCGAAAGAGCAGCTAAAAATTTAGACATACCCATCAAGAAGGGAGGAACCATAGTGACCATCGAAGGTCCGCGTTTCTCCTCCAAAGCCGAAAGTTTGATGTTCCGTCAATGGGGCGGTCACCTCGTCAACATGACCACCTGTCCGGAGGTTTTTACTTTGATTTAATTTTTATAAACTGCATTTTTTACTTGTAAATTATTTATGAACCCTTTGAGAAGCAAATTTTTAGCATGTTAGTAAAAAATTATTTAAATGGTTTTTCAAAGCAGAAATTTTTTGTTCGATTTAAAGATTTGACAAAATAATCGGGTCAAATTAGCTCTTACTTTTGTATGGTTAATTGAATTTGATTTAAAAAATTTTTCTCAGGTTTGTTTGGCCAAAGAAGCTGGCTTACTGTATGCCGCAGTGGCAATAGCCACGGACTACGACTGCTGGAAGGACACCGAAGATTCGGTTTGCGCCACCGACGTCATACGAGTTTTCAAACAGAACGTCGACAAAGTCACTCGATTACTGGTTAAAGCCGTTGAGCTTATCGGACAAGAGAATTGGGATCAGCAAATCGACGATTTGAAAGTAAGATTTTTTATGATTAACCCATTAAATCTCGTGCGAAATCTGGCAACAATATTGTGAATGTAAAAATATAAGACTGGGGCCAAAAAAATTTACAATAATTAAAATGATTTGTTTAAAAACATTCTTCGTGCTTTTGAACGAACATGTCAGAGTTTCGACCTAATGTTAGCAACAAATAAATTATAATAAAAAATGAAAAAAATATTGCTTGTTCTGATTCTATTTTCCATCATTTCTTTCATCCTACTGTTGCCAGATTTTGTATATATTTTAATAGTTTAAGAATGTTTGAATATTTTCTTTGATTCTAATAATTAAAAATTTTATTGCAGATTCTTTTGAGGAGTAATAACGTATCTCAAAACAATACAAATTCGTAATATAATAAAGTTGTTTTATATTATATATAATCGTTAATAAGCGATACGAATATAAAATTAATTCATTTTTTTTAGTTCACATCATATTTTTGTTTTTATATTTTAGCAAAAATTAGAAAAAACGTGTATTGTTGCTTTTCTAATTTTATAAGTTTATTTTAAGTTTGACTTATGTTTGTATTGTTGTTTTTTTTTTTTTTTTTTTTTTAACTAAAATATTTTAGGATTAAATATTTATTTTTTTTTAAATACAAATAAAAGATTTATTGAAATTAAAAAAATTGGCTTACTGTTTTACTAGATCCATCATTCTTTTAAATATTTTAACTTTTACTAAAAGAATTTAGAGAAATTCTACTGATCTGTATGAAAATAAATCAATTGTATTATTAACTTGAGGTAAAACTTTGAGGGAAGATAGTAATAAGTATGATCAAGCAGTTAACAGTGATAATAACGGAACATGATTTTTTATTTATAATTATACAATGTATAATATAATAATTGTTGAGGGCAGACGACAGCATGGTCGTTTTCAAATATATCTACAAATAACAACAGCATGCCTTTGTAGCTCTCTCTTTCTCTCTCTTTTTTCTCTCCTTCCTTCCTTTTTTTTTTACATAAATATTAACGATATTCAAAAAACTATGAACATAATTTTAAAATTTTCAACGATTAAATAATAGGTAATTCATGTTTTTAAATTCTTTGCAAGAATTAAAAATGTAAAATGTGTAAGTCAACTGGGATGGCAGATATTAAAAAATGATTCATCTCTATCGCATCAACAATTGACTTGTAATAATGAGTTTGCCTTATTCAGTTTATAATACTTTTCATTCCAATGTAATATTCGAATGATCAAAAATTTTTTTTTTTTCTGTAACATCTAGATGATTACAAAAATGAATATCGTTGATGAGGTTTTTATTTTCACTAAAATTTGTGAAGTTTAAAAAGTCGACGTTCGCGCATCGAGAAGTGCCGAACGTGATCTAAATTAATCAAACTTATCTACTTATTAGAATACTTTTTTTTTGAAATATCTTAAAAAGCTTCAAAACTCTTTCTTCTTTCATATATATATCTCTCTCTCAGTTTTGTACACAGCAATAAAATAAATCGAGTTATTCGTTGCAATTTTTTTCGATAATATAAAGTATATTACAGAAAAGAGGCTTTGCAAGAATACTCGGCAAAAAAAAACTTTATCTATATAGTGTTTTGAAAGCTTCTAAATTACAATTTCAAGCGGAATTTAACATCTTTCTCTGCACACATAAAATAACATTGAATAGTTTTTGTCATTTATTACAAATTTTACATTTCATGTCTTTTTTTTTTAATTTTTAAATATTTATATTATCAAATATGTGGAGCCTTTGGTGAAACATGTGCACACAGCAATCAAACTAAGGTAAGATTTACAAGTCCATTTGGCAATATTTGCATTAAAGTTATTTACAATTTATCGTGTATGTATATATTTATAAGTTTTTTTTTTTTTTTAAAAGAAAACAGGTAAATTTTATAAAATCAAAGTTTTTTGATTAAGACATGATACAATAAAATAAAAGTAATCCCAATGCAATACTGACTTTATTGACAAAAACTATATAGCGATGATTTATTGGAAAATTTTTTTTCGCACCATCCAACTGATCTATCACTCCGAGTTCATCATATGCATCACAAAATTCCGTAGTAAACTCTGAAACAGCTATAAAAATATTGTTCTCAATATCTAACAAAGACTCGCACATCGAAAGTTTGTTGTTTAACCAGCGTTATAATCTGAGACAGCAGTGCACTCGTAAGAGTACCAAATAAATTAAATTTAATATCATGAAAATTGTCGAAAAAAATATGTGTTTCTTGAATGTTTTTCCTCGATTATTTTTGTTGTTTGCTTTCCAATTCATCATTATTGTTACTATAATTAATGTTGATTTTTAAACGCGAGAATGCACCAGATCTTGCATCTAGAGCATACGACAATTTACAGTATTTGGATGGATGACCCAAGATGTCAAATGTGCGCTAGATGTAGTAGAGTTTTAGCTGAACTTTTAAATCAAACTAAACTTTATTGTCGACCATATCTACGTTTATTTTGTAATATACGTAGGGGAAATAGTCACTCTGTCCGAAACCCAATCCTGGAATATCCACGCTCTGAAAAAATCAAGATAAATTCATCAATTAAATGTAACTATATTTTGTGATCGACATAAATTCTTAAAATGCATTTATCTAACAGACTTTTTTTTAATAGATTAGAAAAAATTTCAATTTTTTAAATAAATTAAAAATTTTGGATCATTTATCTCAACAATACAAACTTTCGATATTTTACTTTACGACGCCAAAACCTCGTAAAAAAAACCAGAAGAAAGATTTGTTGAGGAAAAAACTACATAATTGCGGTAAACACCCATAGTGAATTCATAGATTTTCTTGGAAACTAGATTTTTCAAGTATGGTTTAACCCTTTAATGATGACAAATTGCAAAATTCCACTTATTATTTTACTAAGTTGGTAACAGTGACTTTTAAAAAAAATAGTTAGTATAAGTATCAAAAATTCTTAGCTTACATCTTGTTGGTTGCCGGAACCACCGCCACCACCGCCGGTCGCCGAGGAGTCCAAGTGAGCGTAAAGTTGATTCAAAACGTCTCGTAACCGTTTGGTGCTCTTCTTGTGCGGACGCAGTAGGATAGCTTGGAAGTTTACGGGCAAGCCGTACCTCAAAACCGACTCGACGAATACTCGAAGGGCCTTTACGTGGATCCAGGCGCAGAAGCACTCGCTGAAGTTAACCTTCAACCATCTCACAAGCGGTCCGAACTGCTTCTTCTTGTCGGTAACCAGTTTTGTCATTTCGTTCTTACCTGAAAATACAAGAAACAATATTATTAACTTTTTAATAAATAAATAAAAAATATCAAATCGCTCGTTACAGTGTATATACAATTAATTAAATAAAAAAAAAAAAACGTTATTATGGACGTACCGGCAGCCAGTTCTTCCTCGTTGTAGGTAAAGTCGCGAACGATGAACTTCTTTTCGCGAGCGTGAAGTTTGAACTCCTCGATGACCTTTTTGAACAGCGTTACCGTGAAGAGACCGTACTCGGCGTCCTGGGTTATCAGCTGGGAACTCCGCGGTACGATCATGTCGGTCAGCTTCTCGTACAACGCGTTCCATTCTTGAAAACCAGCTCTGCGAATTCGATCAATAATATTGTTGTTTTCAATTTTTGATGAACATATTTTTATTTTCCTACATAATAAATAAATAAATAAATACCGTGGCACAATGACGAGGAGGGTGGTCAAATACTCGCTGTCCAGAATGAAGTGCTCCTTCTTCACGAGGTCAGCCAGGTTACGGGTGAGCAAGCTTCCCCTGCGAAATCAAAGGTATTTTGTTATAGAAAACCTTTTGAGTAAATAACATGAATAGTTATGATAAATTTTTTTTCTCGACGCAAAACAAAATAAAAATAAAGGGTAGCTTTATCAGAATCTCAAATTCCAAAATTTTTCACACTAAAGGATTTAGATGCATTATATCGAATTATGTAAAAAAAAGTGCTAATTTGAAACACTTTTTAAGGTAGTTCACCCATAATACCAAAAGTCTCAAATTTTTATAAATTTGGTGGATTTACATTCTTTATGATTTGTTAAATCAAATTCTGCAAAAAAATAACATAGAAAGCGGTGCTAATTTTCGAGATATTGATGTTCAAACAAGGTACTTTTTCACGATTACCGAGAAAATGCGGAAAAAACTTAAGATTTTTGAAGACTGTAAAGTAAATAATACTTATGAAGGTCTGAAAAAACAATATGTTATACTTTGAATTATGAGAAACAACTTGCAAATTTAAAAAATAGGGCAAGCGGTGCTAACTTTTGAGAAAAATGGAAATTACTCCGAAAAATAAGCCAAAAATAGTTGAGTTTCCATACTTAAACTTTTCTAACTTTTTTATTTCGCAAATATTTTTGTGATAGACAGTTGATTTTAATAAATAATACATAGATCTTGATACTATTTTAATGTAGAGATGCTGGTTTTATTAGTAGAAAGCAATAAAATGCTATAAATATTTGTAGGTTAGTTTGAGAACCACTGACATGAGTGAACTACCTTAAGTCTGTGATCATAAAGCGCAGCAGAGCTTTTACGGCGAATGAACATTCGAACAAATTCACTTTCGAACGTAGATGCGAAGATTTTAGTACTTAAAAAATTGAGTATACTAAGTTATCTTGGTTTTCCAATTTAAATAAAAAATTTAAAAAAAAAACTTACGTCTGCTTCTTCTCAAGGTTCTGAAGGCTGCCCTTGAGGTTGTTGTACGTGGTGGACTTGGTCTTAAGATCGGCATCAATCTGTCCGACCTGTTTGCTTATAATGTCCGCGATGTTCCTCAGAGACTGCTTTATCGGGTACTTGGCCATGTCCCATTGAAATCGGGTTATATACGTCGGCAGGTCACCTGGTGCACGGGATCACAACGAAATAATTTAATATCAATAAACCATTCTCCGGGACCTTTTTTTTTCTTATCACTTCAACTACTTTATTTTTTTTTCAAACACTCTTTTTAGTTTTAGTCAAATTCGGCATTTAGAAGATCGTATAATAATCATGCTGGTAACAAAATATGTGCTTTTATTCATTTTCAATACCAAACTATTGTGCGTTTTAATATGCTATAATATTGGGGAGATTTTTTTTTTTATCTATTTACAGTGTTATATGCATACACAACAACACCCATGTCTGAGCAGAAAATTTTGTGTTTTTTCTACCGAGTGTTGGTGCAAAAGTATCTTTATCTCTTACCCAGTCTTGCGATTTTTTTCATAAATTTGTCATCGCAAGACTGAGTAGATAAGTGCATTTTGTAAAAAAAAAAAACTCGTATTTTTGGAAGTATTACAAGCATGAAATGTCTAAACTTTTCAAGCTATTCTATTACTGTTGACTAAGCAATTTTTTTTTTTTTTTTTTTTAAATCTTCAAGTAGTTGACTTGGATTTACACGTATATTTACACGAGTGAACGTGACTGATGTCTGAATATTTTATGGACACGTTTTTACGCGAGCTTGTCTCGCAGTAAAAAAAAAAAAAAAAAAAAAAATACATTTAAGGTCCTGTAAAATACAGAATTACGTTCGTGAAATGGGAGAGCGAAGTTAATTTGGAATGAAGTTTTATGAGGGGTGATTGTGAAATCGTAATTTTTTTTTACTTTGTTCTTAGTTAGATGAAAATTAAGTAACACAGTGCAACATGCGTCAATCTGACAATTAATTAATCTCCAACCTAAACATTGTAACTGTAATATTTATGTAAATCGATCGTTGATGAATGACATCTATGATGAATTTTTACTTGAAAATATTGACTTTTCTTTTTATTAATATAAGAAAAAAATGGAATGAATTACTGCGGTAATAGTTCAAAATCCTTTTTTAAGATATATTTTAGTTAGGCCAAAATTTGTCTTGTTACCAGTGACGGTATAGAATGAATGTTAAATATTATTTACAAAGACACTCTGGTGAAATTTACAAAAAAAAGATTCTTTTTCTCTGTTATTTTAATTTTAATAATTCAGAAGTACGAAAACTTTGCACTTTCAGTACAAATAGTGAAAAAAAGAAGTATTTTCCGCAAAAGAACAGAAAATGAGACATTTTGAGGTTAGAATGCAGATATTTTTTATAACATTATACTATTTTTATACGTACTTTAGTGATAAGACATTATATATAATTCATTCTGTACGTCAAAATTCAGCAAAACTTGTAAAATATTGTATAAATTTTAAATTACTTATGGCAATTTAATGGAATGACTACTGTAACGTTGATATTTATTGTTCAAACAATACATTGTTTTGCGTTTTAATAACTCAGAAAAGATAATACCTTACAGGAATTTTTTAAAATTTTGATTATCAATTGCAAATGAGAAGACATTTAATTTTTAATTAATACATTAATTATTTTTTCCTTTTCTTTACAAATTTTCTTCACCAGAGCGCCGGGAATTTTTAAATTTTGATGTAAACAAAGTGATGGTCGCGAAAGTGGTGGGTTTAAAAAAAAATATATATATATATTTCAATGCGGTGCCGTTAAGTTTTAAAGCTGCAAGCGGGGGGTGACATAGTGAAGCTTATTTATTCATGCTGTAGCTGCTCTCTTAGTAAAGTCGTTAAAAATTTATTCATTTATTTATCATAAACTTCATCATATAATAAAAACATAAAAAATATATTAAAATATCAGCATGCTTTTGTCAGTGCAATGTCCCATGGTACCGACTGATCAATAAATACGTTGTTTTGTATTTTGTAGTCTGTGGGGGGTGTTTGCGTATGTTCGGTATTTAGTCAGTTCTGTAAAACTGAGAAAAAAAAAAATTAAAAAAATAAATAAATAAATGAAAAAAAAAAAAATTTCAATACTATACAACAAATACCAACTTGTGAGCACCTGCAGTCGTATCTGACGTTACGAACCTCGCTACTCGTTGGAAAAAAAAAAGGTGTCGATCGATGAGAGCCACACAAACAAAGTAAATAAAAAAAATAAGCCAAAGCTCGGTATATATAAATAATGACGGGGATTTTTTTTTTTTTCTTTATTAATTCGGGTCTGAATCTGTGCACTGTGCCACTCACACGATTGTAATTTTAAATAATCGTCATAATATATATATTTATCATATATATGTGCATCGAACTGCTCTTACTCTTACGCTTGCGTGTTTATTTGTTTGTTTTTTCTTATAATAAAATATGTAAAACGCTTCGCACTTGTGAAACGAGCACTGCAGTAAAACTAAATATGTAAAAGAAAAACTCGCTGTTAAGACAGATAGACAGAAGATAGAAGACTAAGAATAGATAAAAGACACAGCGAAAAAGACAGTCTACGGTTGTACTTTGGAACGGGGAACAAGGAATAAACAGGACGGTAACACGTTTGTAGCTGTTGTAGTTGATGTTGTTGTTGTTGCAGATGTGTTGTTGTGGTGGTGGTGGTGGTGAAAGATCATGGGACTGGGTACCTGGATTGAGTATCTGGGTGAGTTGTTTTCCGTCGTCATCCCCCAGGTCGATCATCTCCAACATCTGCGAGGTAGCGGAGGACCGCCTTCGAGGATTCTTGTTCGGGGCAAGATTTTTCCTCCGCTTTCTCCGTCGTCTCCTGGGCTTGGACCGGCACACCAGGCTGGATGACCTGGGGCAGTCTTCGGCGTCTTCCTCGTCGGCGCTGCTCATGCTGCTGCAGCAGCTGCTCGAGCCCGAGGAACGCCCGGAGGAGGAGGAGGGGGAGCCCTTACGCCGACGACGATGCTGCTCCGGGGAGGAGCACGGGGGACTCGGGTCGTCGTCGTCGTCTTTGACACCACCCCCGGCCCCGCACCAGTGGGAGCACGAGTACGCGTGATGGTGGTGGTGGTGGTGATTCCCCGAATCCCCAGGATCGTGATGATGGTGGTGGTGGTGGTGATGATGATGGTGATGATGGTGGTGGTGGTGGTGGTGATGGTGGTGATGTTGCTGCTGGTGCTGACCTAGACTCGGTGGCGGCTGCTGGGCCGAAGGCAGGGCCGGCTCCTGGCTGGTCAGAGTGTCCTGGTGGTGATGCTGGTCCCTGCTCGAGTCGGTTCCGGGTCTGTAGCTCGGCGTCACGGGGGTGTTGGGCGGTGTCTCGGGACCCGGACTCTCGTCCGCCTCGCCGTCCATCGACGTCTGACCTTTACCCAGCAATAGCACCAGACCGACTTTTTTTCTTTTTTCTCTTTTTTTTCTCAAGGTTGCTGGGTCTAAGTGACTTGAACATGTTCGAGAGCTCATTCGGTCAGGACACGATCAACGATAAAATTTATTTCAAACTTTGAGACTTTCTGATAGATTTATTTGTTCGATAAAAGCCATGTATTTGGTTAGATTTATTGAAAACAAGCGTGATAAATTTCGATTCTCCATAAGAGACCGTGTTAAAAACTACAAAAGATCCAAGAAAGTAATAATTAATATAGACTCTGAATTGCTCTACAATAGCTTTAGAACATTCTACTTCACTACATGAGTCAAATTGTGATTTTTAAATGTAGGAATATACATTTACATGGTTACTCGATTACAACAGAACTCCAAAAACTTTATTTGTTGCTACAAATTTTTTTCTCATTGATAATCTGAATAAACTAAAATCATCCTTAATTGTTCTTCTTACACCTAAAAAAACCTGATGAAAATTTCAGCATGAATTCCTGGGATTTATTGAAAACAAGCATGAAAAAATTCGATTCTTCATAAGTGAAAGGTAAAAGTCACGGAAGAGCAAAACAATAAAAATAATAATTAATATCTTGGAATAGACTCTGAATTGATCCTTGTATTAAAAATTGTAATTCTAAGAATCATTTTGAACTCACGTTTATACGGTTTACCTTCTGGGAAATAATTGAAATTCGAAGTTGAAAAACAAAAATTTTTTAGACCCCGTTGATCTTGATCATAAAAAATTCAAATTGTTTAAAAAAAATATACACATATACAGGTGACCCCATACTTTTTTTTACAAAAATGTAATCAGGAAGGTTTTGATTACTTAAAATAATTGCTCCGAAGTCTCAAAATTTGAAATCCACTTTGTTATTGAAGGGTTCAAGACCTTAAAGCGATCTAAAAATTTGACTGATTTAATAACTGGCTGAAATCAACATTTTCACAATGTTTTTCAAGTTAATTCGAGTACCGACCCAGCAACCTTAAACGAGTGCACGTCTTATCTCTCTCTCTTTTTTTTCTGCTTTCACTCTCTCTCACTCACGCAAAATGTACTAAAAAAATTCAAAATAAAAATAAAAACAGGTACGACCTACGCCAAAAGAAGCCTAACGACAACGCGGACGACTCGTCTGCTGTGCTCTGCATCCTCCCAGTGTATTTTCTTCAAAAAATACTCTGGGATTTTTTCAAATTAAAATAAATAAAACTAAAGCAAATAAAAACTTGGACAAAACAATATATTTGGGGAATAGCTGCAGAAACAATAACAAAATAATAATAAATAAATCATCGGATTTACGAAATCATAATGTATGTATATAATGCAAATAAAATGAGCTGTGACAAAAGTGTAGTATGTATACCGACGCGGAAAAACTGGGACTTTGGATATGGTTTTGTGATAAATAAATAAATAAAGATAAATGAAAGAGAAAAAAAGGTAAAGAAATAAATAAATAAAACAACCTGAGGCAGTGACTAATCGACCACAGTAACCCAAGCCAACTCCTTGCATACTTCACCCAACATACTCAAAGTTTGTTTAGCGATTTTCCGAGTCAAGTGCAAGTTCGAATAAACGCAGTTTCTTTATGTGTATTTTTTTTTTTTTTTTTTTTTTTTTTTCGTTCATTACTGTATTCGTCAAGTAGCACATTGCACATATTTGCCTCCTCGAGTTTTTTTTTTTTTTTTTTTTTTTTTAAATTTTTAGTAGCACAATTATTCATTATAATAATAATAATAATCATAATAATAATAAAAAGAAGTCATTGTCGTATCATAGGCAGTGCACGTGTATGAGCATATATATTTGTTAGTCAAAACAATGAGTAAGGTTTAGGAGAGGGGGGTCAATGTGGTCAAAATAAATTAAGGAGGTTCCCTATCATCTACGTAAATCAAATGTGTATTTGAATACAGTAGTCGTCTGCTCATTGGCTCAGCTACTTTCTAACCTCTGTATGAGCCAATGAGAAGTCATATTTACAAGAATATAAAATCAATTGTTTATAATTATTGATACAGGCTCCTAATGAATGTTTTGAAACAAGTATAATCAAAGTCTGATTTTTTCCGATTTTTGTGCGTAGTTACATTAAAATCTGTGGGCTGGAAATTAAGTATTTGCTGTTTTAGTATAAATTTCCCATTAGAATCCATGCAAATTTGTGAAATTTGAAATGTTTATAACTTTTTTCACAAACTCCTCAGGGCTTTGAAATTTTAGCTGAGCTATTTTTATACTAAAAACTATGTGTTCATTTAATTTGGACAAAATCTGTGGGCTAGATCTATTTGGTAGGGAACCTCCTTAAAGATAAGTAAATGAAAAAAATAAATTAAAATTTTAATAAAAAAAAAAAAAAAAAAAAAAAAAAGCAAGCGAAGCAACACCACAGTTTTGTTTAAGGGGGTTGGGAACAGGGGAAAAAATCATAAAATTAAAAGTAATAATAATAATAAAAAAAGCCAACTACTTTCAGTATGTACAGCAATATATTCTAAACTACACACGGCGCGCACTTGTTTCCTCTTTTCTATTTTTTTTCTATTTACCAAAATTTATTAGTAATTTGAAGCCTTTAAAAAAATCATTTTAATTAGATATCATTATTTTATCTGAATTACTTCATTTTATTTTATTTTTAACGTGAAAAATTTGGCTTGCAAATGACTTTTTTGTATGGTTTGATCGATGGCAAGATTTGATGGTAAAAAAATGATCATTTGATTGAAATTAAAAGATGTACAGTTCTATTTGGTTCTATTTTCTAACAAAGATTTTTGAGTTTCATATGTCTTGATTTTCAGTGTGTGATGAAATGATTGTCAAAGAAAGAAAAAAAACTTTTAAAAAATTGAAACAAATTATTTTTTATGATTTTGAGGAAAATTAAAATGATGCATAAAAAAATTTAAATAATTTTCATATGTAAATTATGATGTAAAATTAAAATTGCAAGCCAAATCATTGGGGAAGGCTGAATTTTTATATTTATATTAAATCAAGGATGAATTTAGGATTTTTTAAAGGAAAAAAATGAGGGTATATGAAATTAAAGCCCAACTATTAAATTTTTTTTTCTTACTTCTAAAAAATCAATAAAAAAACTTTTAAAAGAAAAAAATATAAATTTTAATTTGTGTATTTGTTTAGTGTAGTGTAAAGTATTCTTTGGTCTCGATTTATTTTCTCAATCGATAGAATCAAGTTTTTGGGACACCATACACTATTAATAATTTTTTTTTTTTTTTTTTTTTTTTTTTTTTTTTTTGCACAAGAGAGTTCAAGAAAAAATAGTAACAATCTACTTGTTAAAGAATAATGCAACTATGTTGTGTAACTATGGCTAGCTAGTGTCAAAGTTAGTTGCTTAATTAAACATTCTAAAAACAAATTAGTTTTTCGTTTCTCAGAACTTTTTTTTTTTTTTTTTTTTTTTTTTAATTTTACTTAAACTCTCTTAAATCATTATTAATAATCAGCATTTCCAACATACAGACAGAAAAAAAAAAAAAAAAAAAAAAAAAAAAAAAAAAAAAATAGGTCAATTTTAATAAAAGCAGTTAGGTAAACTAAGTAAAGTTCACTCACTATTGTTGGCCATAAGATTTTCATGCAGTTTATCTCTTTGGTCTTCCAGGACCTCTCCCAAGTAGGTTGCAACTTTACGAGTGACCTGCTCAACGTAATTGTCCAGTTTTCCAAGGTCATCCGACAGACCCACAAGCTGATCCAAGGTACCCACCTTTAGATCGGGGATGTGAAACTTGTAGTTTATGGACAGTGAATTTTGCTTGGATGTCGCATTGTTCATGGCCTCCCATGTTTCTTGACAGGTCTTGTCACCCGGTGCGGATATCAGCCAGTATTCAGTCATTTTTATTTGAGTCTGCTATAGTTAATAGCCTCTGGTTTCTGAAATAAAAAAATAAAGAATTCATTAAATGATATATTATTTATTTTTTTGAGAAAAATTAACATAAATTTTTTATAAAAAGTAATAAATAGAAAAATTTGAATTATGTTCATGACACAACTATCATCCAGTACTGATATAGTATTATTTGGAAAATATTTCTGATACCAAATGCATCTTAAGAGATATTTTAAAATTTCAATTCATTCATTCATTGCTTGAAAATCTAAAATTCTCCATAAAGTTTAATTTAGTTTTTTATATTAGTACCTGTAAAAGCTTGATCACTGGACCAGTAAAGATTCAGCTGGTGCTGACAATGCATGATAAAACTTATAATTTTACTATTCAAAAAGTACTAACATATCTACAGAAGATTTTGATTGATAATATCCAAAATAATTGATGACAAAACTAGTATTGATAATAAAAAGCTCCATAAAAGTAAGCACCAAGGCTATCCTTGGAGTTAATAACTTGGTATTGATTTTAATGTTAATCAATGTAAAAACTTTCTGGCTGCCATAGAGTATCTCACAATGAAAAATTCATGGAATAAAAAATAAATAAAAAATAACTTCAGTACTGCCTGTGTATCTCAACACAGACACTGCCAAATAACACAAACATTGTAAACAACCACCTGCTCGAATCTACCCTACCCACACCTGCATCGTGTAGGTACGTCCACAGTGTGCCAAAAGTGGGACACGATCGCGAGTAGATAAAAGGGAGCTCGCGGCAAGGGCAGCCCTACGAGGTAGCTTTAGGTGCGGGTGTGGCAGTGCGAGCGGTGCAATCAGTCATCGTCGTACCTCGTGAAACAAATTACGTAATGACGACGCATCCACGTGACTCTATGCTCGGGGTATACGCAGCCAACTCGCGGATCCCCGAAATCAATGTTTTGCGGAAAAACTACCGCTGCCACGACCGGGCCAGTAAATCACGTCCTTGAAATAGCGAGAGAGAGAGAGAGTGAGAGAGACAGAGAGAATGAATAAGAAGGCTGAAAGCTGGCTTTACGCCCGCTGGTGGCGTCGCCGACGAAAATCAATACTGTAGGTATCGTATCCCATCCATCCCCCGCGTCCGCCCTACTCCGTCCATCTTACCACTCTCTCTGAGCGAAGGGCTCGCGCACTAGGTACAGACTCAAACCTACCTGGAACAGACACTCCTGGATGTTTCTCCTATCGATTCGGAGCAGCAGCTTTGGGGAACAAAGTGCAGGTTGGGGTGGCTCGGACTTCGGGCGGGGGGTACACGCACACGCACTTTTTTTTTTCAAATAAGGGCACTGGGCACTGCTATTCCCACGAAAAAACACGATTATTAATATGCATTGTTCCAGCTACGAGTCATACAAACTGCTCTGCAGCTTTGGGGGGGCACCCACGACTAAAACTCACGTGATAAGGAGTGCTGCAGTCTTGCGACCCGCCCGACAACTAACGTCTCTGATGTCTTCCTCTAGGAAATGGGCCACTGCGCATGCCAACCGCGCACCCGCAACAGCTGACTGCCTCACGTTCGCCCTGGCCAACCTGACCGATGAACTCGACGAACAACACGGTACTGAACTAGGAGTCGACTCGACTATGTGGACGTCTAGAGTTCGAGAAAGGTCACCCGGGTGTCGTGGAAACCTGGGATTTCCTTGGGAATTACGAGTTGTGGACTTATGGTGCAGTGGTGAGAGCGAGATCAGTTGGTAGCACTGGTTTCTTGCACTCCGTACGAATGGGCTTTTTTTACGAATTTCAGAACTATAGAGGACAAGTTTGATTTTATGTTTTTGGAAAATTTCTAGGTGTTTTATGAAAAACCCAAGGTGTATTGGAAAAAATGAAAAATAAATTTGAAGGCTAAACTGTGATGATGAACTACTTAAGTTTATTATAACTTTTGTTGCAAAAAACTCTGAAGATTGTATATGATAAAGTTTAAAACACAATTTTCGTTATAATAACTACTTAATTAATAAATAAAAATTGTAAAAATTTCATTTTTCTTATAGCATTAAAAATATAATATTACTTTAATTTATGCATTTTATCTCAGAACAAGATTTTACTGTTTCATCATATATATTATTAACAATTTAATTTTTTCCATGCAGTTTTTAGCAGTAGTAAAAAAAAAAATTATTATAAGTTTAAACTAGCAATAACGTTATATAGTAGGAATATATTTCATTGATTTATAAATATAATGTAGATTTTTTATAAAAATCATATTTTGTATAGCATCAGGAAATTCTCTTATCATAATTAAATAAATACAAACAACTATTTTGTACTAGAAGCCTTGCGGTGAATAGTAACATAACATACTTTATAATAATCTGATAAAGGCATTTTTTTAAAGGCACAGGTATAGGAATACAAGCAGTCCATTTAAACTTCCAACGAAGTAATTTAATTCCAAACCTGGATTACTAAAAATTTAAAAGCATCAATCAATTAATGAGAATAAAAAATTTTGACTGAAGAGTTCAGTAGTTTTTAGTTATAATAACCTTCTTTGAGAATTAAAAGGTGAAGGTGGATTTATTCCTGGAACAAAACTGTCTTCATAGATAATAAACCAAGTGACTCCTGTAGTAGCTAATCCACTGACAGTAGCTTTGATTAGCCAACTATATTTTCTGGAAGGTTCAACAATAACCTTGTACAAGAAATCATCTTGATGAGGATTTATTTGATTTTTAAAATAATCTAAAATTTCATTACAGCTGATATCTAGAATCATTAAGAATATTTCTTAAAAAACATTTTTTTCATTAATGCCAGGTAACGACTACTTAGAACCAAAATTTGAAAATAAAACAAAGTAAACACATTTTTATTTTATTGAAAAGTTTGTTGTTTGACAATTACTCAAAACAAGTATTAAAATTATAAAATGACTCACCATAATAATTCAGGCATATTTTTCCTAGGATGATCGAAATAGAAAATAAAAAGAGAATAAACGTAAAGGTCCATTCGTCAAGCTTAAATTTCTTTAGAGATCCGAATCGATCATACTTTGGTTTTACCGGAACGCTGGGCTCAACCTTTAAATTCGACATTTCATTATTTACTTTGAAAAAATACTGTCAGCGATAAGTATTTTTAACTTCTGCAAGCGAAAATCGAAATAACAATTTTAGAGGTTATGGTCGGCTACGGATCATAAACATTGATGTCGTCATCAGCTGCAAGCAGACAATACAATCCATATTGCTTGATTGCTTCTGCGGACTGCGTTACATACGTTTTGTGTGGTAAAATAACAGTTTCGAGTGTATAAAATAAACTTTTTTTTTAATTAATTGATTGTTAAAGAAGCAAAAAAAAACATGGGTTGCGACGGAGGTACTATACCTCGTAGAGACGAACTTGTTAAAGTCAAAAGGAAACCAGAACAGGTTTGTTTAGTCTAGAATCGCAAATAGTTGTCTTAAAAAAACATTTTAGGTTATAAAATATCATTGTTATTTATTATCAGAATAAAATAATATCCACTGTAGTATAATTCATTGTTTATAACAATTCAGCATTAAAGAACACAACAGAACATAAAAGTAAAAATGAAATAATGAAATAATTATTAGATTACCAATTGATTATTTTGAAAATATTGAGTATGAGAGTAAACTTTTAAATTCAAATTTTATTATAATAAGCTCACATTTTCTTTAATACACAACATTTTTGGATAAAAAATACCATTATTATTCGTAATTAGAATAAAATATGTCATACAATTTATTTGAATACATGCTCATTGAGATAAAAAAGAGTTACTTACATAGTCTGATTTAGTTTATAACAATTCAGTTTGATTGAGTTATTAATTAACACTAAATCTTGTACGATAAAGTATTTTCGATAAAATGAAATAAGCAATGAGATAGATTCACAAACAAAACAGAATATGAAATTAAAAATGAACTAATATGATGATCTTTACAAAACATTGAGTGTAACTCCAAATTTGATTAAAACAAGCTCATATTTTCTTAAATTTACTGTCTTTATCTAGAGTAAAATCTTACGCTTGAAAAAAGTAATTTCAAATCTAATTTTATTAAATTTTTTGTGCTTTGCAGAAAGACAAAGAGGCAGAGCTAGCATACAGGTGGAGGCATTGTCACATAAGGCAGCTTCCCCTGCAAGAGCCAATAGTAGCTTGTGGTTTGGGCCACTTGTACAGTAAAGAAGCTGTTCTCGAGGGTCTTCTAGATCGATCCACACTTCCAGAAACCGCTACTCACATAAAGAACCTCAAGGATGTCAAGAACCTAAACTTCACTCCAAATCCAGCCTACAATGGCGAAGAGGCCAAGAATGGCGGCTACATTGACGATGGCAAGAGTCCTTACATTTGTCCCGTGATTGGCCTGGAGATGACTGGAAAGTACAAGTTCTGCTTTTTGTGGAACTGTGGGTGCGTCATGAGCGAGCGAGCTCTAAAGGAAATAAAGAGCTACACCTGTCACAGATGTCAGAAGCCATTTACCGACAACGACATAGTTATCTTGAATGCCCAGGACGATGACTTGAAGTGCATGGAAGAGAACATAATTTCTAGGAAGGTTGAAAGGAAGTCAAGCAAAAAAAGGACGAACGGCGAGGCCAGCTCGAGTGTTGTTGTTAAGGAAGAAGAGAAGCAAGAAGAAGAAGCGAGTACGAGCAAAAAAATCAAGAAAGATAAGCCAGATAAACAAGTCAAAAGTAAAGTCAAGAAGGAACCTCGAGATCCCGCTTACGAAAAAGCCAAGGGTGATTACAGCGTGGCCAAGGATCCAAAGGCGTCGGAGGTACTTAAGAGTTTGTTCACCACGCACAAGACCGCCGAGGAGCAGACCCGAGCTCACTGGGTCACTTACAATCCTTACTACTAATTAATGATAATAAGTGGTTGTGTAATATAAAAATATTAAATTTATTCATGACTGTAGATGATAATATTTCATATTTACAATTTTAGTGTCGTGTTACAATTAGGGAGGGGAATAAACGATCGATTTATTTTTGTTAAGCTAAATTAATTAATCTTGCGTTATTTTCATCAATCTACGTTAAAAAAAATAGAAAATTTGCCCAAAAAAATCTGTTTTTGATTTAAAATAAATTGTAATTAAACATTTTTAACAATTAATATGAAAAAAATTGGTCTAGTTTAATCTAAAATTTTTTAATCTTTTTTTTTTTTAGTTTTCAAGTAGAATCTTGATTTTGAGTAAACACGACGAAATTTTTTCTTAGTGTACTCTGATATATAAAAAAATTCATGAACTATCACAGATTTGAAAATAAAAAATTTGTTTATTTATTTTACAAAATTTTATTTTATTGTAAAAATTGAAAACCTAAATCCAAGCTTATAATCTATATATATACAACTTTACAAAAATTATTATACAACGAGAGTAATTTTCTAAGCACCCTATAAAAAAAGGCACGTTAAATAGTTTAAAGTCTTAAAGCTAAATAGCAGGCACTCTTTTGACAGTAATTGCCTGTATCACTCTTTGCAGTTTACCGACTGCTCTATTTCTACGGTATCGTTTTGTACATAACAATTGGTGAACAATTAGAATAATTATTCCAGTCAGGGTAACCAAAATCAACAAGGACTTTTGATTTTGATTACTTGTCCAAAGTGTGTTTAAAACTTGTTCGTCTTGATCCTCGTAATTGAGGTTGTCGAGGGGAACTAGGGGATTTATTTTAATTCCATTTCTTCGTCTGTGATTCCACAACGAGTCTGTGTCTTGAGGAATTGACACTCCGGCAGTCTGTGGATTTCCGATCGACAGTAGTTTTTGAGTTTTATACAACACCCTGAGAAATAAAAATCAAAGTTAATCAAGTTTATATAAATATCTTTAAAATTGAGAGAGAGAATTATAAAATTTTGAAACTTTTTTTTAGCAAAAATATGATAATCAAGTAAAGTTAAAAAATATTTCTAGTAATTTTTTCAGTAGTTAAAAAAAGTTATGAAAAATTAACTCGACAAACTTCTTGCGTGCTTAATTAGTAAATTAGTGAAATTGAATCTTGTTTCAAGAACGCTTATTGTTTAAGTTACAAAAAAAGTTTTAAAAATCTGATACTTATCTTAAGCTCAAAAAATGTTATAAGACTACGTACATGAGTTATAGCTTTTTTAAATGGTCATAAGGTCTTGAATACATGATCTTATTGTTTCATAGAACAAAAAATTTTTGATCAAAAAAAAAAAAGTTTCAAAAATCTAATATTTAGACACAAAGAAGCTAACTAATAATTTTTCTCAATGAATTAAAATTGATTCGTTTTGATGACATTTTTCTTATTCAAGTCTAAACTTCAGTTTTTAGTAGTATTTCCTAGAACAAGGTCTTTAATTTTAGAACTCTCGTTAAATAAAATCATTCTCTTTACATTGGTGCGGTTTCGTTGAGTGGCACAGGTTTAGCCAAATTCAAAACCGGGCAGGGTGGAAGAGGACGATAAACGTTATCGAAACCCGGAGACTGCAGAACGACTTTGCTGTGTCGGTTCAAGTGACTGTCGCTTCGACGCTGGGGCAGAGTCGCGGTGTCGAAGTTCACGACGTTTTTCTTCTTCCTTACTTTGCTCGCCTGCTCTTGGAACACCGACGGTATTCTACCGGTCGTCGTGAATTCCAAAAATGCGTCCAGCATCCAGAAACAAGCTGGAGAAATCGAAGAAAAATTTTGGTAAAAAAAAGGAGCTATGACAAATAGTTTACTATTGGGTTGCCTATTATAAAATTTAAATTTTTATTACGTTTGTGCGAGTGACTGTCGTCAATGCAGTTCGAATCGCCAAAAACTGCGATTCTTCCATTGGACTCAGGTTTTTTAACTTCATTTTTTCCGACATCACCGACCTGCAAGAATCCCAGTATCGGTACAAACTGTAACTTTGTGACTTTGGATTCCAAAATCAATTCTTGTCCTTGATCCCGTAACTCGGCGTGCATAACGAAACCATCCTCGGGGAATCTGAGAAAAAATCAAAATTAAATTTTAACCAGGTCTTTCGAAAAAAATGAAATTTTTTTATTAATATAATTTCAGCTAGGACATTTGCCCTGATTTAAGGGGACCGCCAAGTGAAATTTCAGCGTACGAATTAAATAATCGCAGGGACCCAAAAATTGGGAAAACACTTCAAAAACAAAAGCATTTATATTATAATGTGATAAAAAAAATTTTTTTACTTTTTTTTTTTTTTTTTAAGTTTTTAAGATTTTTATTTTTAGCCCTTATTGAAATTTTGCAAAATCCATACGAGAAGATGTTTAAATTCAAAAAAAAGTCATAAAAAAAAATTAATATTTGGAAAAGTTTAAACGATTTAAAGTACCGCGATTATTTTAAACGAGGGTTCCCTTAAAACCAGGTCACACTGTTACCGTGAAATCACGGTGCCCGAGGAAAAAGTAACCGGGTGGTGTCCGTCCAGGGTGAACTGTCCGTCGCGAACGTTGTCACCAAAGGCTATTCCCCAGTTTTCGTGCAGCAGGTCGTTCAGGGCAGGTACGTTGGAACCACCCGTGTCCGGTACCCACCACTGACGGGTGTTTTCGTCGTAGAACTTGACCTTACGCATAACCGTTACGTTGTACCAGTCGGCGAACACGATAAGGGACAAACCCTCCTCGACGTCCTTTTTCAACTTTGATACCTGTAGTAATAAAAAAAGCAAGTTATTTTTCACAGTTTTTAAATGATAAATTTTTTTCTACCCAGGTAAAATACATAAATCAATGTAAACTTTATTTTCATAAGTAAGCCAAATAAAGAAAACCATACCTCGTCGGGAAAAAATTCTTCCTCGGGGTCAACTACAAGCAGCGAACCGTACTTTCTTGCGTCGAAGCAGGTGTAGGGCGTGCCCAGAATTTCCACGTAGTACCCAACGTTGCGCAGATGCTGGTACATGTCCCGAAAATTCGTGTGTATGTGGTCCCCATTCCAGTCCAAGGGATCGTTTTTCGCTTTCAAATTGTCACGGGGAAAGTAACCGGGCGGATACCTCAGGTTGTGGTATTGGTCCCACAGAATTCGTTTACTGTTGAAAAATTTATTTTTAAAAAATCTACCTGTGAATTACTTGGAAATAAAGTCGCTTACTCTCGTGGTGGTGTGGGAATGACTTTGGCTCTCAATGGTAACTTGATTGTCGAACTCTTAGCTTCCTCCTCGGCGTTATCGGGCGGTGACTGAATCGTCAAGGTAATGTGACCTGTACGAATTTTAAAATACCATTATACTTACTTTAAAATACTACAACAAAAATCTTAGATTAAATTTTCATAATTTATTTAAAGTTTATTTTATCATTTACGTGAACTTAGCAGATTAACAACCTTGAGCAATTCCCTGCCATCCCTTGGAGGAAGCAGGCACAGTAACCGAAACCGCGAGCCATCCGGACCAAGGCCATATAATACCACAGTGGGTCAAGGACACGGAAATTTTGTCCCCGTTTCCGTCGCCCGTGTAAGGATGCCAAACCAACTCGGTGACTCTGCCCGATACGCCCAGTCCGTTTATTATGGTGACGTTAACTACGGTTGGCATACCGCTGTGGTATATCGACTGAGAACAGTAGGGCCACATGTACGGACACTCCGTAAGGTCTATATAGCTAAAAATAAAAAAAAGTTTTAATAAATGATTAATCTTATGAACAGTATCCTAAAGTATCATCAACTGGCTTCAAATCAATCACGTATAATTTTGCTTTTATTTTACTTTAAAGTCTTGTTCCTATATTCTGGAAGTAGAGCTTGCAAATTAGATGCAAAATTTGGCTTGGCTCCAAATGGGATAAAATTTACCAGTTTTTAGTCACTTTTTACTAAACTAATGTACATTCATTGACATACACTTTTTGAAAAAAGCAATTTACCTCGGACTTAGCGTAGCCGTGGGAGTGTAAGAACGCAGGTATTCATAAGCACCCAAAAGATTCAAGCGACCTGCACCCTGCTCGAACATTCCAATTCCCGGCAAACGATGAGCGGTTTCCAATAAAGCTTGCTTCATGCTTGCTGGATTTATCTGAAAATAAGTACAATCACGTAACTTATTAGGTTAAAAAAATGTATTTTTTAAACTAAATTAAGCGTGTTATACGACTGATTGAACTATTAATGTTAGCTAGCGACTATACTAGTAACAAGTCAAATTTGTAGTGGTAAAAAACCAAAAAAAAATCAACAGTTCCTTTAAGTATCATTTTTTTTGTTTTAATATTCAAAAAAAATTAAATTTTAGAACATTTGAGTAGTTCTAACTCCAAGCTTCAGGTTAAATCGTAATAATTAAAATAAAAACAGTTTGAATTATGGGTCCAAATTATTGTGAGAAATCAGTCACTTCCGTTTGTAAAAAATTGTTCTCACTTTAGGGTCGATCGACTGAGCGGAGCTGTTGCTGTCGACGAATCCGCTGGCCAGCAGAGCCACGGCCCCGGCTACGACCGGACTGGCCACCGAGGTACCCGAGAGCGTCCTGCAGCCACTTTTGAGAGCCGAGCCGCGTACGCCCGAGCCGTAGGTCACGAGGTCCGGCTTGACTCTTCCGTAACCCGAGGGCAGCTCCCAAGTGGTCATACCCCGGGACGAGAACTTGGCTATTCTGTTGTCCCAGGTAATGCCACCCACACCTATTACGTCCATTTGATCGGCAGGATTGTTCAAGGTGCTGTGGATGGATATAAAAATTATAAATTAGTAATCTTGAAAGGATCTTTTGCAAATCAACGAAACAACAATACAGTTTTAGATTACGTAGTTTTTAAATTATTAAAATTTCAAAACAAAATCCTGAATTATTTTACAAAAAAAAACTTTTAAATTATTTATCGACTTACCCATACAGGGGTCCGTCATTTCCAATAGCGGACACCATAATGACACCGTTGGCAGTGAGTTCCCATACTTTATCTACAAAAGGGTGGTCCATGAAATCTGGCCCACCGATACTAAGATTCAAAACCGTTATTTTGGACAGTATGGCGTAATTAAAGGCGTCTAAAAACCACGACGTGTAAGAAACCTGACAATTAATAAACTTAATTATTTATTTTATCTAAATTAATCATTTTACGTACGATATTAATGTATAATTATTAAAATGTTACGACCTTTTGGATAAAAAATCTTTTTAGAAAATGAATTTGAATAATCATTAATTTTTTTTTTTCTGAGTGTAAGGTACAGTTGAAATATATTTTAACCTGTGTATTTGTAAAAACTCTAAAAATGTAAAGATCAGCGTCAGGGGCGAAACCAAAGCAGTCTTGAGAAGAGGCTATGACACCCGCTACGAAAGTTCCATGACCGAGTCCGTCGTCGAGGGTCTTCTCGTTCGTCCAATTAGTGCGTTCCTTTATTTTTTTGAAGTGAGGGTGGCTTGCTGCCAGACCGGTGTCAAATATTGCTACCTAAAAGTGTACATAAATTTGAATTTTTTTTTTCTTTAGTTGTAAATGTTTCTTTGTTGAAACAAAAAATTTTAGTTTTTTAAAATTATTTAAGATAGATATGTAAACAATATTTAAAATATGAGTGACAACACTTTTGTTAGTTAAATAAATATATAAAGCGTATTTGTCTTTTACAAAGGATATTAATGTGTATTGATAACTTGATAAAAACAATAAAATAAATAAAAAAACAATTCGAGTATTTCAAGAAATACCTTAACTCCTTTACCGGTGACCCCCATTTCCCAAAGTACTTCAGCCTGCAGTATATTTGTAATCTGTCTTGGTATCGCTCGGAGCAACTTCCTGGATGCAAATGACTCTTTCCAAAACAGTTTTCTCTGAAATTAGTTGTTTTATTCTCATCAGTCATTAATTACAAACAAATTGCAAGTATGAATAAATATAAAATCTTACTGCATGATCAGGTTTTCTTTCATGATTATCATCTTCATCTTCGGGTAGATACTTCAGTGATCGCTGAACCAGCTTATGAAAAACTACTCTGCGTACTTGTGGATGCAACTTGAGAGCATCCAAGCCATTCTGTTTGTGAATTTTTTGAATATGTACAATATCAAAGTCACTGGGATACTTAGAAGCTAAATTATCTCTGGGTACAATCTTCCAATTGTCAATACCGGCTGATGAAAGCGCAGCTTTTATAAAACTCTCTCTTGTTTCTTTTTTGTAGTAGCCTTTGAATATGACAAGATACTCATTGTCTACAACCTCTGAGAAAAATTCAATTTTCACTCTCTGGGTTGAGCTTGATGAGTTGCAACAGTTGTTTATCAGGTTCAAATTAGAACAGTAATAGACGCTGTTGTTGTTGTCAACAGATGATTGATCAAGGATACCAATAGTACTTACAGCAACAATATTGTACACCAGCAGGAAAACATGAATCAGATAAACCTGTGGCTTCATACTACGAACTGAACCTTAAAAAAAAAAAAATAAATAATAAATGAATACTGTAATAGTGTAGTGACCACTTAAAAAGTACTCATTTTGTTGAGGTTAAAATTTTGTTCAGTGACTTTACAAAAAGTAAAAACCACAAATTTGCATAAAAAAATTTTTTTAGCATTTACCTGGTTCGTCTCATATCTGATTTTATCGAGATAACCTACTAAAAAGCATCTGCAATGCAGCGTTATCCATCGAATCTGTACTATTGATGCGTGATTTGCAAACAAGCACAGTCAAAGAACTAGATTAAAAAAAAAAAAAAAAAAAGCTACAAGCTCAAAATGTGTGATGTAACAAGTGTCAGAGTTGAAAACACTTTGTTATGACATTTCAGTGATGCGTGCGTAACTAAAAAAAAAAAAAAAAGTTTATTTACAAGAAAAACTGGGCAGGCTAGACACGCGTGAACGAGCAGCCAGATATATAACACGCAGCAACTCTTTTTACCGTCTGCTATTGTGTATATGTTTATTTTTAGTTCGTTACCCCCTGCGCGTAAAATCAACGTTTGTTTACACAATCAGTTGATCAGCCGTCTTATAAAAATTTACGAAGAGAACAACTAATCGTACTCTTATTGTTTATTTAGTTTCTGATAAGTGATAATAGATTGTTGTAGTGTTTTGTAAAACAAGTAAAATAATTTTTTTTTTTAATTCGAAAAAGAATTTGCATTCTCAAAATAATTATAGTTTTGTAATGTAAACTCAGATACCAATAATTCAATTTATGTTTTATTTTATAATTTTTAGTTAGTTAATGTATTGTCTCAGCTGCATATTTATACATATATTTGGTTAATAAATATTGATAACGATTATTTAAAGAAAAAATATGAGTAATGAGATTAGATTCAATCAAAACATTAAATTAAAAAAAATCAATAATAATTATAACAAATGTTAAAAACGACTTTTTGCTATGAGTACATACGTATGTATACATATATTTATTGTATACAATAAATATTTTTAAATGTCTATGTTTTAGTTCAGAACTTCATAATTTAAAGTTTTCTCGACAGCAGAGATACTAATTTGATATTGTATTATTGAATTTTATTATTATTAAATATTTATTATTTATCGATTTTAGACTAAATTCATTAAATTTTCTAAATGATTGAATTAACTTTTTTGAGAATGAAGTCTTTAGTAAAGTTTAGATTTTCTGATTTGTTATTCAAGTCGTAAATTTTTTTATTAAAAAATCTCTTTAATACACTTTAGATTTTATTCTTTGTCAATGCGTTGTGTTGAGCTAAATCTGTTTTAGAGGTTGAAAGGAGTAGTCTAAAGAGATTATACGACTTTTTATATGGTAAAGAGAAAATATCTCACAAAATTTATTTTACATAAAAAATGTGTAAGTATGATGAAAAAAATGAAGATTTTGTCTTCAAAGATACTTTATAAATAGAAAAGAATTTTTTTAAGCTACTTTAACAGACACTGTTAAGATCGATCTTGTTTATTGTACCGCATATATACTGCAGTTTGCTGTACTTGGATCAGTGCGAGAAAAGTTTTCCGCATTTATTCACAAACAAATTCACTCATCCAGGAATAGCTAGAAAAACTTTTCAGGAAGAAACGTTTAGAAAAAAAGGATTTGTTGAGTCTCAGATTCCGAATCATGGATGCGAAGTTTTTGATTTCGGTACTGAAAATCGCGACAAGTGCGTCGCGTCGCGGAAACGGATGCAGCTGAAACAACTTACCATCGTTTTGGAACCTGTAAAATGGGTTGGAAAATTATGATGATTCAGCGAAGCTGATCTGGAAGATTACGAGCTTAAATATAAAAAAATATTTATGTTTGGATAATGTTTAAAAATTAAAAACAACGTAAAATAAACTGCTTATATATCGCTTCGACCTGTACCTACAAAAATTGTTGATTGACGCAGCTTGTATGAATAAAAAGGTTTTTAAAAAATTTGAGACAAAATATTATTTATCATGATTATGTTTATTGACTACGGAAACGATTTTGCAGTTTTATTTTTTTTAATATCGAATCAGCACATTTATATTTTTATTACATTAATTTTTGGTTTATTTCTTCTTGAATTAAGTTGCCTTCTATTTATTTATTTGTTCATGAATTTAAACTCCTCTAAATGCAGTACTAAAGACAAAAAATATTTTTTTGATTTTATCAAAATGTTAGCAATGACAATAACGAGTTTATCTTTTTGAGTACTTATAATATCGAGTATTTAAAAAAGCGTCAGATCACTTATCTACTTCAAACATCCTTTCGAAAGTTAGTTAGGAAAATTTGAATTCACTCATAATGACGTGGTCGCCAGCTAATTATACAGAAATTTGTGCGAAAAGTCCAGCGTTGGCTAGTTGTCAAACGCAAGTTTTAACTTTTTTATCTTTTGTAGTACGGTATTTAGGACACTCGTATGACGAGCACTTTACAGATTCTCAAAAAACTAAAAAAAACGACAACAGCTATGACTTCATTGTAGTTGGAGGTGGAAGTGCAGGTTGCGTCGTAGCAAATCGCTTGAGTGAAGTAACTAATTGGAAGGTACATAATATAAATTAGATCTTCTGAAATTTATAAATTTCAAAAATATAAATTTTTTCCAGGTATTATTGTTGGAAAATGGCGATGAAGAACCAGCCGTGGCAGACGTCCCAGCTCTTCGTCCTCTTTTGCTTAAAAGTAACATTGATTATGCCTACTATACTCAACCCGATGCTCAGACTATGAATAGATCTCATTATTGGCCACGAGGAAAAGTCTTGGGCGGTAGCAGTGTTCTCAATACGCTGTGGTACTTATTGAATTTTATTTGCACAAATTTTTTTCCATGAGAATTGGAATACAAATTTTTAAAATGAAACAAATGAACAAATTTTGATTTAATATTTTAAAATTTTCAATTTCAAAGGTATATTCGGGGAATCAAACAAGACTATGACGATTGGGAAAGACTTGGAAACAAAGGGTGGAGTTGGAAAGAAGTTCTTCCTTATTTCAAAAAATCTGAAAATAATAAAAACCCAAAAGTAAGTATCAACTCTCGTTGTTGATGATTTTAAACAAAGCTGGTAACAGTCAGCGTACAGAAATGAACATAATAATTCTACTAAATTTAGATTATTTATATCGCTCATTTTGGCTCATAATATCGATGTTCTTATTTAATTAACAATGATTCAACTACTACAACGAGACATTTTTTATTGTTGATGATTTAATTGGAAAAAATTAATAATACTTTCAGATGGTAGCGGAAAACCCCTTAGCTCACAGTACTCACGGATACTTATCAGTATCTAACTTTCCGTACTCTGACAAAAACGTTGAAGCACTCTTAGAAGCATTTGAAGAACTGGGTTTCAACCAAACGGACTTCAATACGGGTGAACCGCGACCGCAAGGGGTTGGATTGATGCAGTTTACGTCGCTTCACGGAACCAGACAGAGCACGAACGGTGCTTTCATCCGACCAATCAGAGGAAGAAGACCAAACTTAACTATAAAAGTAAACTCTCGAGTGAAAAAAGTCATTTTTAAGTCTGATCGGGCTGTAGGTGTTGAATACGTAACGCCAGGTTCGAATGAAATAAATCGAGCCTTCGCTCGAAAAGAAGTTATCCTATCAGCCGGCGCTATAGAGTCTCCGAAGCTTTTGATGCTGTCTGGAATCGGACCAGCCAACCACCTGAACGAACTCGGCATCAAGGTGGTAAAAAATATCCCAGTTGGACTCAACTTACAAGATCACACCCAGACGGAGGGAGTTTTTTTGAAATTGAACGACAGTCTGTCGACGTTGACCGACATCGATACCATTAAAAACGATCTGGTTTACTGGTTGAGCACACACGAGGGCCCCATGACGTTCATAGCCTTTCCGTTGACGTACCATTTTCAGACCTCGGTTGAAAAACGGCCCGGAGTTACCGATGTCAGCTTGTCTATTCTGGGGTCCTTACAAGAAAAGACCTCTTCCAGCAGCGAAACCACGATCTTTCCGTACGCTTACTATCAAAACATGAAAATTTTGATCAGACCCTTGGCACCCAAGAGTCGAGGTTTTTTGAAATTAAATAAAACGGATCCGGAAGGAAGCCAGCCACTGATTTATCCAAATTACTTTACCCATCCGGATGATCTCAAAACAACCATTGAAGCTATACAAAAAGCCAGGAAGCTGTTTCAGAAAGAGGCTTTTAAAAGACGAGGATTTGTCGAATCACAAGATCCGGTTTCTGGGTGCGAGAATTTTCATTTTGGCAGCAAAAATTATTTAAAGTGCGTTGTGAAGAAAAACGGTCACAGCGCTTTACACGCAGTTGGAACGTGTAAAATGGGACCCAAAGAAGATCCCGAGGCAGTAGTTGATGCAAGATTGCGAGTTCACGGGGTCAGAGGGTTGAGAGTGATGGACGCTTCGATAATGCCTGTTTTAATAAGAGGTAATACCAATGCACCGGTTATAATGATAGCTGAAAAAGGAAGTGACATGATCAAAGAGGATTGGACAGAGTAGTTTTCTGTTTAATTTAATTTGCTGAATGCAAATTAAATCGTTTTTTTATTAATCAAAGCACCTGACGAACAGAACATTCGGATGGAAAATTAATTTAAAAAAAAAAAAAAAAAAAAAAATCACATACACGATAATAAAGCAATGATTACAGTAATTATACGAAATTTTTCTTCAAATTAATATAAGAATAAATTGTTGTGTGTTCCTCAGGAAAATTGGGAAGAGTTTTAGCACCAGAACATGCATAAAAAATTAATTTAATGAAAAACAGCGTTGTAATGAGCCAGAAAAAAATGAATAACTTTTACCAAAAATTATTAATACTAGTTTTTAAATCGCCGCCGACCGCTACAGAGCATCAGCGGCTGTTGCAGTCTGCTCCACATGAGAGTTGTGACATGTTTCAATAAGAAATCGTTCATATGACTTATGAATGGTACTGGTGACCATAAAATAAAAATGTTACTATTAGAAAAAATTTTATTTTTCCGAAAGAAGCCTGAATAACAAACTGCATTTGAATCAGGTAATATTTTTAATTTACATGTAAGATAATAATTTTCTTTGATGGGACAAATATTTTACAACAAACCAGTTCAATAACTTAAAAAGTTTCAATCGAAGTAATAAAAACAGATAGTATTAGCATAAATATATCAAAACAGTTTTAACTTTATTTTACACCACCTTGTTAAAATTTTTCGTTACCTCTATTTTTTCACGTTTAATTCTATATCTACATGATTATTAACCAAAATAATCTCAATTACTAGCCTATTCATATTAACAGAATTCAGAAATTACGAGAATATAAAAAAAGTTATCGTTACTAGATGATTGAAGTTAAGTTAATACATTTCAACCCAAAAGCTATGATAAAAAAAAATTCGAAATTATTTAGTTATCCTACTTTGTCTCGTACCATTAGAAATTAAAATTTTTAAATTTAATTTTAATAAAAAAATCAAATGGTAACAAGTATTCAAACCAACCTGATGCGGTTTTTAATCTTTCATATTGTACTTACGAATACTTTGAAAAATTTATGCAACTTTCACGATCTATACAAATCTAAACACTAAATTCCCAGTTGATCATCCTAACGGTCAAATCATCTGCTCATCGACGAAAGCTTTCGCCTTGGCCTGCAGTTCGAGGAATTTATACGTCTTGCTGAGCTTGTAGGTCGTAATGGCATTGCCGTCGTTCAAATTTTTGGTCAGACATTCTTTGCACAGCAGGGTAAGTAGCTGAACGTCGTAGGTGTCAGCCGCCGAGAGAAGATCCGCGACTATCGCACCGAGTCTCCTGACCTTACCGCAGTACATGAACCTGAGCATCTCTCTGACGACCTCGTAGCTGAATTTAACGATGTACACAGCTTTGATGTCGGCCTGTCCAGGGTCGTTCCTGAACATGGACGAAAAAAATCCACTTCCAGCTGCCAAGATGAACTTGTGGGCCGATATCCTGCTTTCACCGGACTCCACAACTATTAAATCTATGTCGCAGAGAGTTTGGTCCTTCCACAGCTTCTCGAAAGCGTCATTTCTCCTCAGGTTTATCAACTCCTGGTTGTCGCTGATCATGTCCTCGTTATTGAAAGGACGAGCAGGCCCGTCCTCGAAAAGAATCGACGGTAATTCCTCATCCTCCTCCTCGTCCTCGTTCTTGACGATTACTCGGGGATGGAGGTGTTCTTGGGGGGACGGCGTGACGGGAGCTTCCGGGTTTTGGAAAACCGAGGTCTCGGACCCGATGCGCACTCGGCTCGAGGGTAATCCTGAGATTCTCATTATATTTCGCTCTAAATCAAAGGGCTGGGCGTCGGTACCGAGCGAACATAATAGTCTCTGCAAAGAAGAAATGACGGTTAATTGTATATAATTGTAGTGAGCGTATTCAACGGAAATTTTTTTTCTGAAATTCGCGCTATATTTTCAAGAGGATCTTGTTTGTTTCTTTTACAAAAAAATTAATTAAAAAATTTTTTTACTCTCTGCACAAACCAGATCAGTTAAACCAAAATATTGTTGTGATAAAAATTTATTAGATTTTAATTTTTTCTTTGCAATTATAAAAGTAACGCTTTCGATATTAAAATAAGAATGATTCTATAGATGATTTTTACAAAGTATCGAAAAAATTTTAAAAATTAACGAAATAAACTTGCAGCTAAACCAGAATAAACTAAGGTAATTTTGAAATAAATGAAGGTAAACCAACCAATGAAGGTAAAAAACTTACTTGAACTTTTGGTGGGCTTTCATATTCATAATTATCGTCTTGCTCCTCGTCGAGCTCGTTGCCCTGTTCCTCCTCGGCGTGGTTGCTGGCGAGGTGTAAATCATATTCTTCGTGTCCATGCTCAAAATCAGAAACTGGCATGTTTTCCAGCGTTCGGCTGTTGTCTTCGTTTGGCTGCTGCTCTGTCGTTTTGATATTCGCGGCGTTTGTTTCTGTACCGAAAGCGGGATTCGATACAACGAAGCGTCGACACTTTTTAAGTTTGATTCTGACCTCGCTAAAAATATATTGACATTACTTAATTACTATATATTGACATTACTTAAGGTGGCTTGTAAGAATTTTAATAAAACACTAGTAAGTGTCAAAAAAAATCAGGTAGATTCCTTGAAGTGAGACCTACAACTTTCCTGGAGGACACTAAGAAGGTCATCGGACTTATTTTCGAGAAAAAAATCATTAAAAAAATTTTTTTTTAACATGGACTCTTATGGGAAAAAACACTGATAAATTCCTCAAATTGTCTAAATACACTAGTTTGCTACGAGTCAGGTATCATTTTAAAGGTAAAAAGTTACAGATCATTTTAAAATTATAACAATATGGGGTTATCGGACTAATTTTTAAGAAAAATTAAAAATTGCGGTACATAACCTCTAAAACATGAAATTTTTCAATGTTTTTTACGTTTTTTATCTCAAGTTTTGTTTTTAAATGAATTATGATGATCATAATAAATAGTAATAATCATAATAAATAGGAAAAATTACTTTTTTTTCTTGTTTAAAATTTTTGTAAACTTATGCACCTGCAAGGGCCCCTGCTAGATACGGGGCAGCACTTACAAGCCACCTTAATTACTATATATTTACATTACTTAATTAGTTAGTTACTCGTTATTTGCAACTACAGGTATGTACAAGCTTTACTATTTATTATCATTTTTGTACCACTATTTTAAATATACGTACACTGGCCGGACACCATATCGTTCCGAGGTTCGAATTGGCGCTCGAAATGTGACCGTCAGAACCAATTTTTGTACGTGAGCAAAGTAAAAAAATTGGTCAAGTTTTTTAGAGGAATTACATGAAAATTTTATTTCAATTTGATCGTTTATTCCTATTTCATAACATATTATGAATAATAATATAATCATTTGATAGTTTTCGACCTCAGCAATACGCTTTTTATGTTTGGTTTTAAAGAAAAATGAATTTTTTATACTTTTTACTTTGGAATTACATAAAATGAGGCTTAAAGAAAAAACGATTAAAAACGACTTTTTTTTTAAATAAAATTTGTTTATTTAATTTTATTCACTTGCAAATCATTTAAAAAATTTAAACTCGATACACGCAAAAGAAGTAAAAAAACTACTTAACTATTTTAAAAATCAATATGAAACATTATTTTATAATATTAAGGTTTAATAGAACTTACAGAAAGTTTTTGGTGCAATCCGTGATTTCACGTTTCTCGTCATCGTTGAAATCCTTAAGAAAATTCTCTTTGATGAAAGTTTCCAATTTTTTTCCCAGCTCGTCGGTGCATCTCAAGATATTCTTAAACAGTTGTACGTTGCGAATTTTGCACAAGTCCTTTCTGGGAACGTAGTTGATCCCTCTCAGATAGCAGTACAGCTTGTAACCGCTAAAATTCACAGGAGAACCTGTGAGAATTCGATTCTTTTCTTTAACATCGGTTACGATGGTTTGAACTCTGTCCACCCACAAGTAAGTTGATATTAGTTCGGAATACCTGTACAAGTGTTTTTTGAAATCTTCGAAACTTGTTCGACGAAACAAGGCTTGGACGCTTTTTACGTGATGGTCTCTAGGTAGTGTTTTGTAGTTAGAGAAGGCGTGCATGAGTAGTTTCTTGATTTTCTGCTCTGCTTGAAGATCTTCGTCGGATAATTTTTGACTTTCTATGTGGTTGATAAACCGTTTCAAAACTGGTATGTACTTCGGCAGGCTCATTAAATTATCATCGATGCATTGAAAATTCAACGAGGACTTTTTTCTTCTTGGTCGTTGTTGTTCCATGCTTGTAAAAACTGTAAATTTATTGATCACAGTCTTAGATTGGTTGCTTATGTTGGAATTAATATAATAATAAATTTGATGAAACAAATACTGACGACGATTAAGTTCTTAATATTTGTTTGATAAATTTTTAAAGTTAATATGGGAAGGTTGGTTGTCTGGGGTTGTAGATAATAACAATTTTTATTGTTAAACTGAATAATTAATATATTTAAGTATAAACTGATTAAATACAATGGTGAAACTACACTCTAACCGATTTACGTTCAAGGGCTCGACACGACGTCTCGTGTCCGGTCTCCCTTGCAGACTGACTGGGCCTGCTCAGACCACGGTCGTACATACAGGTCCGGCAACTCTAGTGGAGGGGGTAAGCAGGGTTGGGTGGTGTGGCACTTTGGTGACTCACCATGGTAAGCCACCTGGTGTATTGGTGTATTAGGCGCATTATACCCAGCGTTCGAAATAAATAATTTTTTATAAACTATTAAATGAACCGACAAGCTCCAAAACCCCCATAGCGCTCGGGAGAGTGATAAGTAAATAATTTTTTATAAACAATTAAATAAACCGACAAGCTCTAAACCCCCATAACGCTGGGGAGAGCGATAAATAAATAATTTTTTACAAACAATTGATTAAACCGACAAGCTCCAAAACCCCCGTAACGCTGGGGAGAGTGATAAATAAATAATTTTTTATAAACAATTAAATAAACCGACAAGCTCTAAACCCCCATAACGCTGGGGAGAGCGATAAATAAATAATTTTTTTAAAACATTTAAATAATTCGACAAGCTCGTAACCCCCATAACGCTGGAAATAGCGATAAATAAATAATTTTTTATAAACAATCAAATAAACCAACAATCTCTAAACCCCTATAACGCTGGGGATAGCGATAAGTAAATAATTTTTTATAAACAATTGAATAAACCAACAAGCTCTAAACCCTCATAACGCTGGTAATAGCGATAAATAAATAATTTTTTATAAACAATTGAATATACCGACAAGCTCGTAACCCCCATAACGCTGGGGAGAGCGATAAATGAATTATTTTTTATACACAATTGAATAAACCGACTAGCTCTAAAACCCCATAACGCTGGGGAGAGCGATAAATGAATTATTTTTTTTAAACAATTGCATAAACCGACAAGCTCTAAATCCCCATAACGCTGAGCACCCGAGTTCAAAGAAAAAACTAATCGGCTATGCCCCAAGCTTTAAGCCCCCAAAACCCGGAGCACCCAAGTTCAACAAAAAAGCTGATTGGCTACCCCCCAAGCTCTAAGCCCCCACACCCTGGGCGCGCGAGTTCAACAAAAAAGCTGATTGGCTACCCCTCAAGCTCTAAACCCCCAAGACTCTGGGTGCCTGAGTTCAATAAAATAAACTTGGGTTAATTTTAACTTTTTATCAGGTGCGATCGATTTCAATAAAATTAAAAACAACAAAATAAACAACCGACATAATAAAGTATTTATGGTCGCAAGCACTGAAGTTGTATGGTCTGCTGGTTTATAAAAAACCAATTTATATATTGCTGTTCCCAGGTTATATTTTCGGTTAGATTAACTATCTTTTTTTTTAAATATGTACTTTTTTTTGTATAATTTTTTGTTTGTTAGTTGAATTAAAATGATCAATTAATTGCGGTCGCAGTTTAACGAGCTTCGAGATACTTGAAATTTTAACTTTTTAAGTTTGCTAAACTGCGACGTTATACCTACCTATACCTACTGAGTACAAGCATTCGGACGTAAAATGAGTTAATCTGTTCTGTCGTTTCATCGTTCGACTTGAGCATTTTGTGAATTCGAAGAATTCTTATGCCGGGCACCGAAGATTCTTTCTATTGGCGTCTAGCACGACTGTAGCCGCCCGTTCGTGCGCTAAAATTTCCATGTATTCACACCCCACGAAAAATATAAATAAAAAACCTTGTTTAAAAAGTATGTACAATGTATTTATTATGTAAGTAATTGATGGGTAATCTTACATTTTTCAGACGCTTATATAATGCTTAAAAATTCATTATTTACAAGTCTTCTGAATTCTGTCGAAAAATGGGACGTTCGAGGAGAATCAATTTTTTCATGACTATATCAAAAATAACTAACTTTAAATAATATTTACATACATAAGGATAGTAATCTCTTTTTCTTTAGTTATTAGTAAACAATATGATGTCGAAGAAAATGTCAAGTGATAATTGAAAATATTTTGATTCGCGAAAATTCATTGTGACATAGATCTTCAATTTTTTATTTAAGTCTTGTCTTTCTTTCTATAATTTTCCTAATAGATACAAAGTTTTAAAAAATACAGTTCAATAAAGTGCTACATGCCAGCATTTATTAAGTCTCCAACTATAGTTGTAAATATTGCTTATCACAATAAATTTTGAAACTATTTTTAAATTTTAAAATTAAAGTGTCTAACGTCACTAATTTTCATGTTCTTGAAGTAATTAAAAAGTATGTTTAAATTAAAAAAAAAACACCAACTTAATTTAAAAAATATACTAAAATTTAAAAACAACATAGAAAATTAAATGTGTGAAGTTGTAAAAAAGTTTATTTTTGCGTTAAATATAATGAACGCTTAGATCTGTTTTGAAAAGTCAA
Source organism: Encarsia formosa (assembly GCA_038277355.1). Classification (NCBI taxonomy): domain Eukaryota; kingdom Metazoa; phylum Arthropoda; class Insecta; order Hymenoptera; family Aphelinidae; genus Encarsia; species Encarsia formosa. The sequence continues at coordinate 2,777,857 of CM076187.1, forward strand.
AATATTCAAAAATCAAGCTAAAGGAGTACTCTAAAATTAAAATTTAACTCTTTTTTTTAAACTATATACAGTTACAAGCACATTCTAAGAAAGGACTACGTCCATAAAAATATTTAATATAAATGACGCACGGGTAAAAAAAAATAAAAAAGTTTTTAAAAAACACTAAAACTAGCCAGTCATCTCGATCAAAAATAATTTAAAAACGTCAGAATAACATCACTCCTGCAATAGGTTATTAACATAAACTTTTGCTTTTTCTTTTAACTCGTCAAATCCGTAATCTCTGCAGAGTTTAAAAATAACTATGGCATTAACCTCATTCAAACTTTTCTCCAAAAACTCTTTGCAAAGGACCTTCAAAAGATCAATTTTATAAACGTTAGCAGCCGCTAGCAAGCCGTCGAGCATCAGTTCGATCTTCTTGACTTTTCCAGAGTACATGAATCTCAGCATTTCCTTGATGACCTCGTAGCTGAGGTCCTTTATGAAAACAGCGCTGATTGAATTTTCTGGGGTATCTGTTCTGAACATCGCGTAAAATACTTTGCTCCCGGCGCACAGTACGAACTTGTGAGCCGAGATTTTACTCCCGTAAGGCGCTATGAACTCGACGTCGCAGGACACTTGATCCCGCCACATTTTCTCAAATCCGCAAGTGGAAAACGTCCTTTTCCATGCGTGTGAACAACCAGGGAACCGACCCTTTTCTCCTATAGTTTAGTAGTCTTCAAAACACGCGTGGAAAAAGGCCGTTTCCACGTCTGTAGCGAAACACGCGTGGAAAAAGGCCTTTTCCACGTCTGTTGTCGTTTCTCTGAATTCTGAAGCTGTTTACGAAAGAGCAGCAGAAAGAAGAACCGAAGTAATATATATAGGTATATTTTATGGGAAATGCATGATGTATAGTGTCGTAAGCAATACACTTAGGCATTTTCTTTGTTAATTTTTACGACTTTAAACCAATGAGAGGTCAAGTGTCAAATTTCACCCTCACTATGCCCGACTTATCGCCGTCTGGCCGCCGGCGGGAGGACACATGGACACCGCTCCACTCTGTCGCCTCTCGTCAATGAATTATAGAAAAATGCATTGAAATTCAGCGAATTTGAGAAAGCACAGTCCTGTGCATGTAAGTGAACCTTGTCGGTCCCACTCGAGTAGGATGTTTCAGCACTCGACCTTCATTTTTACTGGATGGCACGCGCTACGCGCGTGCCATCCAGTAAAAATTACGGTCTCGTGTTGAAACATCCTACTCTCGTGGAACCGACGCGGTTCCCTTACTTGCACAGGAATATACTATTCTCGTACTCGTCGAGTAAGCTGCGATTTAGGAAATCTTGGGTCTCGCTGACCGACATAAGACTTTTCTCGTGCTCTGCGTCACCCTCGAATTCGTATAAGACTTTGAGTTCTTCGTCCTCTTGCTTGACGATCACTTGTTCCGGAAGATTGATTTGCTCTTGCGTTTTGGATATTTTCGGGGAACTCGCGTCGTCCTCGGTGCTTTCGGACGAGATGCTTGAAGACAGAGAAATTCTGCTGAAAGCTCTTTTTATTGTTCTCGCGAAGTCTGCCGCTGCATTGATGGTGCCCATGATATAGTTCCTAGGTGATAGTAAATTCTGGAAATGTAAGGGTAAAACGTAGAGAATTAAAAACGATAATTAAATATAATTTTAAAACTGGATTCGATTCCTTATAGTTTTTAAAATATGCTCCAACCTTAACCGGTGTACTTTCGATGACAAGACTATTTTCCTGCACTTCACTCTCCAAGTAAGTTACTTGTTTGGATTGGTCCGAATCTTCAGGTACAATTTTACTGCTTACGTCCTTAGCCATCTCCTGTGACTCTGAATTATTTGGCGCTCCAAAGCGTTGCGATTTTCTTCGTTTAATTCTGTTCACGCTAAAACAAATAACATTAGTTTATCAAATCTCGTCGTAAAATATTAAAATTTGTGGTCACAAGGAAAAAGATTATAACAGCTGTCTAGAAGAAATCAAACAAATCTCATGTAAAACAAGAATTTATCATTACTTTTAATGCTCGTATCAAACTAGAGCTTTCATTTAATAATGTCAAACTAACATTTATTGACTTTTTTCTTTATGACCACAGAAATTTTCCGGCATACTAACAGAAAATTTTTGGCGGAACAATAAATGTCATTTTTCTCCTCCTCGTTGAAATCCCGTTGGAAGCATTCGATTAGGAACTTTTCCAAAAAATCCGCCAGCTGATCGGAACATCTCAGAGTGTATCTGAACTGCTGGACACCCCAATCGTTAGCCAGCTCTGTTTTCGTTTTATCCACGAAATCGATTCCCGTCAGCGAACAGTACAGCTTGTAGCCGTTCGAGTTGAAGTACTTGCCTCTGAGAATTTTTTGCTTCTCCTCGAGCTTGGTAACGATTTCTTGGACTCGGTCCACCCACAGAAACGTGGCTATGACTGCCGAGTACCTGTACAAGCGTCGTTTGAAGTCGGTGAATGTTGTTTTACTGAAGAAGGTCTGGAAGCTCTCTACGAATTCTGCTTCCGGTACTTTGTTGTTTGAAAAAGAGTGCATTAGTAGTTTATGGATCTTGTCCGGTGCTTGGAGATCTTGTTCAACAAAATTTTCAGCCTCTATGTGGGAGATTAATCGTTCCAGGGTTGGGATGTTTCGTGCTCGGCTCATGAAGTCTACGTCGATCAGTTTGTACTTCATAGTGCTTGTCTACTTATGCTGTAAAATTGATTTATGTCAATGTTTTTTAAAATCGGAAAATAGTTATAAACGATTGAAATTTGGTTTTTTTTTTTTATAGTGCATAAATACGAATATTGGATCTATAAACGTTTGGATTGTTCGTGTATTTAACATTTTTTAATCGTTAAAAAAATGTTTTGGTAATTTTTTTTAGTAAAAAGTTTTTTTTTTTTAAAAGAGGTCGAGTTTTATTTTGAAAAACGCTAAAATGATAAAATGGATTTTTCTTCGAAATAAAAAATTTATTTTAATCGGTTTCTTCTTATTTTATTGGAACCTCAAAACTTATTTTAATTATCAGTTGCAGTAAATCATAATTTTACAAACAAAATACTTTGCTGCAAAGTATAAACTGCTTAAAAAAAGTTTTATTTGTTGATGCAATACCCCTTATGATTTTTAAATCATCCAGTCTCTATATGAAAAATTTCGAAAAGTTGTTTTGAATACTGCAGTTGAGATATCTGTTCGTTCGTAAAATTTCGAAATTTGTAACTAATAAAATGCATATATATTACTTTCATACAAATAAAAATCATCAATATTATTAAAAAAAAGAATATAAAAAAAAAACTAATTCACCGTATTTGTAAATTATTTTTTGCTTTGAAAACTTGAGTTTTTTAACTATTTTTCTAGGTTAATTTTATGTTTTTTGAATGATGCGTGTACCGAAAAATTTCATGAAATCTGTGATCTGTGTAAAAATCTAAATGACATAGGTATTTGATCGTGCAAACAAATAATGATCAAAACACGGAGAGAAGAGTCGGAGATCCGTTTACGAAATTGGAACATAACCTGCTTGTGTTTAGTTAAGCGCGATCGGGCTTCGAACGAGTTCGCAATCTGATTGCGAACTCGGGCGAGAGGCCCGATGTCGAACTGAGATCGTAAACGAAGCGGCGCCTTCTTGAGGCGACATTCCCAGATTACGTTCGCCTGTTCGATATCGGGCTTCGCGCAGTTCGCAATCTGATTGCGAACTAGTTCGAAGCCCGATTGCGCTTAACAAAGACAACCAGGTTAGGTCCCAATTTCGTAAACGGATCTCCGACTCTTCTCTCCGTGAACTTACTTTATCGTTTTTACCGTAAAACAGCTGACAGTGGTTCGAACACACAGTCAGTGACAGTCAGGTGAAAGGACGAGACGAGTAACTCAGCAAGTGTTTGAAAAATGCATCAAACTATTTGTACAATACCTAATCGTGAAAAAAACACTTTTTATATTAGTATTTAGATCAAAACTGCAACTAGATACGAAACTTCTTCGGTGCTAACTGCATAGGAGTGCAAATAAGTCAAACTCAAAACAAAGCCGCAGACTGCGGAACGGCTGAATTCGATTTAATCGACTTGTGCACTTTGAATAGTTGGCAGCGCCGCGCGAGGGGGCAGCCTAGTAAACGTCCTTTGCTGTTTTTTGAAGTTTTTTGATAAAAACAAAAAGTAGTGAATTCAGAACTAAAATGTCCTACAATTGCTGCACTCACGTCAGTATAACTCAGGCCAGGAAAGGTTAAACGCGTATTTAAGTTTTTTTAACTCTTAGCAGGTAAGCAATCATTAGGATTTAAAAAAAAAAATAACCAGTTATACTCGTAGTTGAGAGTAAAAATACGTCTGTATCGCACGACTTTTTAAATTAAGTAAATAGTGAAAAATTATAATTAGTTTATTGTGATTTTAGTTATCAATTACAAATATAATGAATAATTAGTGACTTTATATCAGACATCAAGTTCAAAATAGAAGCTACCGAACTTTTACTGGAAACTCGGAACTCGGAAAAATTGACCAAAATAAATAAACAAATGACATTTTTTGATAAAATATTTTACTTTTTATTATTATCAAAATTATAGATTAAATAATACAAAAACTAAATTCATAAAAAAGGCACTTAACAATAATAATAATAATAATAATAATAATAATAATAATAATAATAATAATAATAATATAGCTTCAGATTGGTTTTTATACAAAATAAATCTGCAAGTTTCTGATTTAGTATATTCCTCGAATATGAAATTTTCTTCAAACTCTATTCAAACTGTTAACTTGAGTCGCATTGAATTCTCACAAAAGAATCTATGAACGCTTTTGCGTATTTTTTCAACTCATCCAGTTCATGTTTTTTACATAGTTTTAAAGTAATCAGAGCATTTTCAATGCTCAAATTTTTTCTTAAAAATTTTTCGCACACAATCTTTAAGTTACGAATTTTGTATTTCGTTGCAGCCAATAGCAAGCCATCGACTTTGTTTTGATCAAGATTTTTAAATTTTCCCGTGTATATAAAATGCAACATTTCTTCTGCAACATCGTAACTTAAATCTGCCAGTCTGATGGGATCAACTTGATCGCTAAAAACCAAACTTGCGGCTCGTAAAACTATATTATGAGCTTTTATGGTACGATCGTCAGATGCTGTAAACTCAACGTCGCACTCTGTTTGGTCCAACCACTTCTTATAAAATTCATCGAGGATACTGATACCGATAGTACTGCGATGATTGTTAATTAAACTTTCATCTGAAGTAAGTACTCTGGTGCTTGAACTTTGGGGTATTGGCTCATCTTTGAAGTCAATATCTTCGGGCAGTTGAAATATATTCGATATTTGAATCTGTGGTTCGTCCTTGATCCCAACATCATCATGCTGCTGTTCTTGATTTTCATTGTCACGATCTAACCAATCAACTACAGGTGTTGTTGGTATTGGAGTTTTGCTTAGGGTCGAATGACACTCTTGAGGTTCATCCCTGCCATCTTTTTTGCGTCTTTTTTCTTCTAAAAACCTCTTATTTGTACCAAAAGTTGAGGTCGAAGGTTGAGGCGATTCAACTGATGCTTTTCTTTTTACTATTATCAAGTTTCCATTGAGAGTCCTAGTTACTGCGTGCTCGCTGCTGGATGGGATTTCCTAAAATTATAAATAAGATACTTCAAGTGGTACATAGTCTAACTAAGGTAACTATACCTAAAAAGGAGCCGTGATTGCTCCTTAGTAAAAAAAAATTTGTTCCAGCAGAACTTTTGAAATCTAAATTTAGCTTTAATAATTAACTTCTAAGCATTTTTTTTAATTTTATAAAAATGACTCAAAATTAACCAAAATTTCTCAAATTCTTGAAATGAGTATTAATGTCTATAAAAAGTTTATAAAAGATGGGGATTCACATTGGGTACACATAACGTTTCATCACAAAAAACTAGATAAATCTTTGAGCAAAATGAATCTCAGGCTAGGTAGAAAAACGATGGCAATAAATATTGGTGCTTTAGTATTAGGTTCATTGTTTTGTTTTAGAAAACGATTACAAAAGTTACTTCAAGACAAATTTGCTAAGTGTGCTCAAACCTGCGCTGTACTTCCAACTTCGAGGTCATCTTCTTCGACTTCCTCAACATCTCCGTCATCGCCACTCTCAAAATCATCTCTCAGTTGAAGTGTTTCAATATCGTGTGACATGTCGAAAGCAGGTGAGTTTCTGAAACGCCGTGATTTTTTGTATCTTAATCTATCCGAACTAGAAAAAAAAATTTTATTAGTTAAAAATATAAAAGGATAAAATTAATGATTGTTACTATTTTAATTTGTGTTTCAAGGTTATTGATACTTACAGAAAATTCTTGGTGCAGTTCAAGATTTCGTCTTTTTCATCTTGATTAAAATCGTCTTGAAAATGATCTTTTATAAAATTTGCCAAACTTTTTCCCAGTTCTTCTTTGCATCTCAGTATGTTTTTGAATAACTGGATGTTTGGATCTTTTGCCAAGGTAGTTTTTGATTTTTCTTCGTAGATAGTTTCCGTTAAAATACAATATAACATATGACCGTTTGAGTTCACGGGTTCTCCTTTGAGAATTCTATTTTTTTCTTCTGGATCGATCACAATTTTCTGAATTTTATCCACCCACAGATACGTAGCAATATATTCAGAATACTTGTACAAATTTCGTTTGAATTCGCTGAATTTTGTATTACTAAATAACGTTTGTATACTTTGAACATACTCTTCATTCGGCAGTAAATTGTTGGAAAAAGCATGCATTAGAAGTCTCTGAATTTTAACCGTATTTTGTAAATCTTCATCACTTAAATTTTCATTTTGAATGAAATTGAGAAATCTTTTTAAAATTGGAAAGTTTTTTGGCCGACTCATGAAATTTTCGTCAAATAGCTCGTACTTGCTGGGACAACTTAATTTCTTTTTTCTCTTTTTTTTGTCCATGCATACGGTAACTATAAATAAATTTAAAAAAATCTCAATTAATATAAGTTGGTTTTTTTTTTTTTTTTTTTTTTTCAAATTAGTTCTTATTTTACTCCCAACCAAAAAATTGAAAAATTTACGATCCTCTCTTAAAAAAGAGACCCCAAATATCAGATATTGGATTGGTTGATTCAACATTCAACTCTAGCTATCGCATGCGCATCATGATCGCGATATCACGCAATTATCACGCGGTAACTTTTAAATTTATATTTTGATTTCTATAAATGTAAATAAAAGTAAAAATATTAGTTTTTAATCTGTGGCGCGAGAAGAGCGTTAATTTTTTTTTATTTTTAAAAATATAACATATATGATAATTAATTTTATTTGAAAAGTGAATCAATGGGGAGGATAAATAAATTTAAAAGTGTATCAATAGGGAGGATAAATTAAAAAAAAAAAAATGTTTTTTTACTGAATGCAAGGCAATAGAGAATCAATCTAAATTTTCTGAAGATGTTTATTAGATATTATTGAACATTTTTGCCAAGTCTGATCAAAATTGAAGTACAAAAGATAAAATAAGTTAAAGATTGCATTATTTCCATTACGCGCATGGCCGGAAAAGGTTTAATAAATTATTGATATTTAATTTCATAGAATTAAGAGATACTTTAGAAAAATTCTAAGAAAAAATTTTCACGCACTAAAACTGCGGTATTTAACGTAGAGTTAAGTTTAAAAAAATGTTTTGAGATGATACGTTATAAAATTTGATGTACTCTGATAAATTTTTGTACTCATCTATAAAAATAATTTTGATGTTTCAAAAATAATTGATGAATAGTTTTTTATAAATACATAGAAGTCAATTAAAATTTAATACTTGAATAATTTTGATTAAAGTTCATTTCAAATATTTCAAGGTAATCCCATGAAGTGAAAGTAGATATATTTTGTCTTACTTTAAAATCATATTCAAAGAATTTATAATTGATTATTTTTATAATAAAAAAAAGACATTTTTTCCCGTTGATCTTAGAAGAAAAAACAGAAATTATAAACTTAACTACAAAACAATGACTTCTATTAGACAATAACTTCATTCAAATGAAACATCATTTTAGATTTTAAGTAACAAAAAAATTTTTAAATATCAATAGTAAGATAAGATCTGGATTTGGACGCGCGAAGTGCGTTAGTTGGCCCTAGTTATATTAAACAATATTAAAGAATCATTGTTCTAAAGTTTTGCACATTACGATGTAATCTTTAAAGTAACCATCTCTATCTTTTGACTAAAAATTTTAAATCACAGCCTTTAATCCGATTGAATGAAAAATGAAAAGGAAAAAATTTCGATTTCGAACAAATATGCAGTTTATGCATCACCGTGGCCATTTTTTACGAACGGTCAACCTGCTTTAAAAAATCTGCTTACTATTAAAAAAATTTACCTCTTCAAAGACAAGTAACAAATCGTGGCCTAACCTCTTATGAAAAACATCAAATTAGAAATTTCAATCCAAGTAAAGTAAAAACAACAGTATTTGTTAAAGTATTTTTGATAAACGTAAAAACGATAAAACTTACGCTTTGGAGGCATGGTTATTCAAGATCAAAAGATAGCGTCGTAAATCTGACTTCAACTTGTGTGTTGTTCTCCAAATATTTCTTTTGTTTCTTCAGAAAAAATGCAAACTGCACAATACTAAGTTTTATTTTCCCTACTTAATAGTTTAAAAACATGTTTAACTGAATATTTATTAGATTGAATCTTCATGAAGTTCATGTACACGAAGCTCCGTGTAGGATTTAGTTGTGCTTTACGACTGTTTTCACAACCAAGCAACACTGTTTTTTTATCTTATTGTTCGCCGGTTTACTCCACTGCATAATGTACCTTATCGCTCCGACGATATGATGTTTCGTTCGTAATTTCAGTTTAGTCAATTAACTTTTTTCCCGACAAGCTTTCGCCTTGGGGCATACGAAGATACTAGTAATATTTTCGCGAAGTGAGAACACGCCATAACCTTTGTGGAAGACGCGCGAAGTTGCCCCACCCTTTTCAGCTTGTGAAGATTAAGTTTTTTGTAGAGGCAAAACTTTCGTCAAAATTCATAGGTATGTGCACAGTAGTAGTCGTCAAGGCGCCTTCCTGCCAAACAGAGTGCGACGTTGAGTTTACAACATCTGACGATCGTACCATAAAAGCTCATAATATAGTTTTACGAGCCGCAAGTTTGGTTTTTAGCGATCAAGTTGATCCCATCAGACTTTTCGAATATTTTAAAAAACCTTCTCCACCAATCAGCTCACGAATAAAAAGTTCACGCAATAAGCTTATGGCATTAGCTCTTATTTAATAGTGGAAAATAAAATTTAAGTGACAATTGAATTCAAATAAACAATTTAAATCAAAAACAGTCGTTGCGTTTTCAAAAAAAAAAAAAAAAAAAAAAAAAAAAAAATTTAACTTTTCAATTACTGATCTACCGTGTATCTTCGACAAACAAGACGTTATTTTCAATATAGTCTCCAATATTACTAATAGGGTTGGCAACCGGTTCTTTAAAAATATATTTTTTTAAAAGTACTTGATTTTTAATTAATTTAAACATTTCTTTTTTAATTTTCAAATCATAATCGAGCAAGATAAAAATTAAAAAAAGTTTTTGAAACTATGGGCTGTTGACGTCGTTGGCCCGAAATCCCATTAGAAGTATATCTCATTCTCTTTTTCATAAGTGGATATAATTATAAGTAGAAAGTAGATTGGTAGATTGTTTTATGCTTCATAGCATTCAAAAAATAACATTTTTAATTTGGACTCATTTTTTTCAGAGTAAGCAATAGTAATCCATGATTGATTTATCAGAATAATTGATAAACTATAATCAATTATTTGTAATTTTCAAAAATAGAAAAAAAAAAATAAATAAGTGGTATAGTATAATTACAATATTTGAACATAGATTTTTAACGAATCAAAAAACTAAAAAACTGAATAAAAGTAGTATATTATTTTGATATTGAGATCAACATTTCGTTGAGTATCAATTTTTTCATAGCAGGCGACCTAATTTTGACTGGAATTTAAATAGTTTTCAGTTAAAAAATAATTTCAAAACATCTATAATGAACGAAAAAGTTAAATGTAGCGTGTATATTGTTAAAAAAACACTAGTTTAGCACATAAAATGTGTCAAAAGTGTACGCTTTGGAATCAACTAAAACCCCAAATCCGCACTACAATTACTATGGGAGCTTGTTTGGAAAAAAGAGAAGATTCCACGTATTTTTGAGAGAAAAATGAAAATTTGCATAACCCCCCCCCCTCCCCCTAAAACGGCAACCTAGTTTTTGAACGGCCCCTCGGTCAGGCCCATAGCGTTAGTCTATTAAGGGAGACGAAGGGCACGAGACGTCGTGCCTAGCCCTTAAGTAAGCAGGCGATTAGTGTTAGTTCCGAACTTTGTATTCATTCAATTATAATTTACAATATATATCAGATAGTTTAAAGAGTAAATACTTTTATCATTAACCCTAGACCACGTCGTTCCCACAATATTTCCTTTACAACTTGAAGATAGACTTACTTCGACTCTCAACGCAACCATGCGCCCAAATCGTAAGTTTTTAGTTTTATGTTTGTGTCCATACTGCTACTAACTGCCGTACTCCTAACCAGTACACGCTGTTTAAGGCGATGGCACGAACTCGCGGGATGCGGGAAATCCTGCGTCCCGCGTCTTGCGTCTTTGGTATGAAAGCAAAACGCGGGACACGGGACGCAGGATTTCCCGCATCCCGCGAGTTCGTGCCATCGCCCTTACATGAAACCCGGATGTTTATATTAATACAAATTAAACTTTTGGAAATATTCACAAACTTATTTCTATTATTAAATTATATCTTATTTTTATTTTTTATTTGATTTTGTTTTTATTGATTATCTAATTATTTTATTTTATTTTTTTTCACTTTTGTTTTATATTATTTTTAGTCCAATAAGAAACTATGCTGAACGAGATGCTGAACCTAAAATTTTTAGGGGGAAGCACAAAACCAGCATGTATTTATGTATTTGACCCTCAGAAATCCGAATGTGTTATTATTTTTTGGCAAAAACCCCGGCGTCAGGTAGAAAAATCAAAAAGAAATTTTTTTTCGCGATGCTGATGTACTTCGGTTTTCTCTATTTTTCTTAGCTTCAAGAGTAACATACTGTTACTAAAAATGAGACTAAAAATAGAAACTAAGTATGTTACTGTAAGTAACATACTTAGTTTCAAGAGTTCATAACTAAAATGGATTGAATAATTTTTGAAAATTTCCTTCAATAAATATAAAAATAAAAAATTAGTATTGTTTATTTTTACTTTTCAAATAAATAGTTTAATAAAGTACTCGAAATAGTGCGCACTGAGAAACGCTAGTACTTTAAAAAAATTAAGAATTTCAAAAAATTTAGGTTTTATATAAAATTTATAATATCGTTTCGATGAAAATTTAAAAAAAAGTGTTTTAATTAAAAACTTTGTTCTTTCACAATTTTATGTTTGGAAAATTTTTTCGTCTATTAAATTTAATTTTGATTATTCTTCTGTATACTGTATAAATTTAAAAAAATTCTTTATTTTTTTTTTTTAATAAAAAAATTTTATGAAGTTTAAACTTTTTTTATTGTCTTTATGCAATCGAAAAATTTAAAATTATAGAAAATTTAATTTTTATGGAATCTGATTTAGGTTTATTTTCCAATATAATGAAATTGTATTATATGATATTCCAAGAATTTCAATGAAACTTTTAGGTTGCTTTTCTTAAAAATGACAAATTTGAAAACTAATAAATAAAGTATTATAAAAAAAAAAAATTTTAATTTTTCAAAATGGCTTATTTAAAGCAGACGGACCGTTCAATACAGTTAAAACTCAATTGATAATCAATTGAGAATCACTTGAGAGTGTGGAAAAAATAACAATTGAAAATCAAGTAATTCTCAATTGATTATTAATTGATTATCAACTGAATTTTTTTTAATATCGTAATTATAAATTATACCCTTTTAAAATACTGACGACGGCTTTCAGCACTATTTTTTTTTTTTTTTTATTCTTTGTGGAAGTTATAATATTAGTGCGTAGAGAAAGAAGATGCTTTAAATAACGATATTTGATTACTAAGGTTATTCAAGAGAACCAACACAAAAGTATTAATTATTTATTTCCTTTTTGTAAGATAAAAGGATTTTCGAATGCGTAAAAAATTATTTAAAACTAGATTCGTTGTATATTTTTTTTAATAATAGAAGTAAATTTATAAATTGTCTTTGTAATTTTGATAGATAAATCATCAAAAAAATCGAGAGCTTTCAGAAAAAATTTAATTAGAAAGTTTGCATCTTCCCTATTATTTCAAAATTTCTTGGTAGTGTGCCGTAATCATGACAAAAAAATTTAATCATACATAATCTTTCTTTATTTTAATATGAATTGCTTAATGCATTTTGTTAATTGTTATGAACATTTATTGTTTTTGGACAAATTGCCCGTATATTAAAAAAAAAAAAAAAAAAAAAAAAAAAAAAAAAAAAAAAAAAAAAAAAAACAAACGAAAACAAAAATTTCTTATTGTCAAAAAAAGCAAAGTAAGAACTTATTTGAAAAAAAAAACAATCTAACTTGTATTAACTGAGATTTTCTTTTCTTTTTTTTAACTTACAGCTTCCATATGCTGGAACCCAAGAACAACAAAAGAGAGAGGAACACATTACAAGGTTTTTGACGAAAATTTTATGGGTCAACCAAAAAATATCCCAGTTTTAAAAAGATTAATCGATTACATAGACGATAAAAATTTGAGTGAAGAAGATTTACAAAATACGGCTAAAATTCGGAGACTTCTAAAGCATGCTTTTTTCAAAAAATCACCACCAAAAGAAGAACATGTTCAAAGTATACGAACGTTATTCAGTAATATTAAATTCAGCGAATTCAAACGAAATTTGTACAAGTATTCTGAATATATTGCTACGTATCTGTGGGTGGATAAAGTCCAGAAGATTGTGACTGATCCAAAACAAAAATGCCGGATTCTCAGAGGTCAATACGTAAACTCAAACGGTTATATGTTATATTGTATTTTAACGGAAACTAACTACGAAGAAAAATCAAAAACTACCTTGGCAGAAGATCCAAACATCCAGTTATTCAAAAACACACTGAAGTCGTCAAAAAAACAGGAAAAATTTGATAAAAGATCTTTTTCGAGACGATTTTAATCAAGATGAAGAAGACGAAATATCCAACTGCGCCAAGAATTTCCTGTAAGTATCAATAAAATTAATATATATATATATATATATATATACACTAGGGGGTACCCCCCTGCTCGCTTTGCTCGCCAACCCCCAGAAAATAGATAATAAAGTTAATTGTAATTTATAAAATAAATTATAAAATTGATATGAATAACAAATTTAAATTGGCTCAAAACAATTTTGTGACGAAGTTGATTTTTTGTGCGGTAATTATAGATGTTTAATGTTGTGTTTAAATTTTAAACTTCTTGTAGTTATACTTCAAAAACTTATTCTAGGATTTAATAAAAAAATTGAGTTTATGTAATGAATAAATGTTCAAATATGTTAGATTAGCTAAAGTTGTTGAATATAATTTAAATTGAAAAATGAAAAAAAAATTTCATTAGGGCAAAACTAAAAATAATAGATATAAAAGTTTAATAATAAGTTAAAATACTTCAAGCATGTTAAATATAAGTTTTTTAAACCATTTTGAAGTACTCCTTCAGAAAGAGCTTTTAAAATTACGACTCCTCTGGGAGAAGAGCCCTTCAAAGAGGTTAAATATAGAGTTTTTTGACAGTTTTAAGATTCTCGTACAGGAGAAGCATTTAAAATCAGCTCCTCCGGGAGGAGCCCATTTCAAACATGTTAAATATAAGGTTTTTTGACGTTTTAAGGGGCTCCTCCGGGAGGAGTTCTGAAAATAACGGCTCCTCCGGGAGGAGCCCCTTAAAATATGTTGAATATAAGGTTTTTTGAAGGTTTTGAGGTGCTCCTCCGGGAGGAGCTCTTTTTTTTTGGCTCCTCCCGGAGGAGCCACTTAAAACATGTTAAATATAAGGGTTTTTGACGTTTTAAGGTGCTCCTCCGGGAGGAGCTTTTAAAATTAAGAGCTCCTCCCGGAGGAGCACCTCATAACCTTCAAAAAACCTTACATTTAAAATGTTTTAAGGGGCTCCTCCCGGAGGAGCCGTAATTTTCAGAGCTCCTCCCGGAGGAGCCAAAAAAAAAAGAGCTCCTCCTGGATATAACTATATAATATAGGAAGATATATCTTAAATATAACATAAATTTTAATCCTTTTATATTTTTAACGAATCGAATTTTTCTTTTTGTTTGGAACGAATTAGATTGAAAAAATTAAATCGAATCAAAAACTCATCTGCTTCCAATAAGTCAAGCGATATTGAAGAACTAAGTGATAATTTTGAGAATGAACATGTCTTGGAACATCATCTTGAAGTTGAAAGTACAGCACAGGTTTGAGCACAATTTGCAAATTTATGTTTAACCCCGAGAGGTCATGCTTGCCGCTTCAAGAAACTTTTGAAGTCGTTTTCTAATTTTTCAGTGAAAAAAAATGATTAACAAATGTAGTTTTTTAATATAAGAAATTTTTTTTTAGTTAGTACAGACCCCCCCCCTTTCTCATCTTTTTAATGCTTTTCATTTTTTAAAGCATTAAAGTTGATGATTAAACAATGTTCAAAGTGTTGCAGAACTCTAAATTGTTTTTAAAACTTAATTTTTATTTCTAAAGAATATTATTGTTGCTAAAAACTGTTAATAATAAACTTCTTCTAATAACTATTTATAATCACAGAATTAGTAGTCAAGAAAAACCAATTTGAGATTTCAAAAATATACATTTAATTGTGGATTTGACAAACTTTAATATATGTATAAAAAAAAAAAAAAATTAATATTCTCTAGAAAACATTTTGCAGTTGTTCAAACTTTGACTTACTACAAGGTTCGCAAAATTTGGTGCACTTGCTCTACTCATTTTCACAAATTTGAGAAATTTTAAGTAAATTTTTAGCAGATTAATTCATTTTCTTTTTTGTATATGTATTATATTATCACATTATGTTTATGTTAACTCAAGTTTTGAATATCAAAAGTAATTTTTTTTTTTTTACCAAGGAACGGGTCCTTATTAAGTATAGCAACCTTACCTACTTTAATTGTGCACCAGTTACTAATAACTTACTTATATTTTAGGAAATTCCATCCACAACCATGTTAACTACCACTCCTGAAATGAAAAGAAAAGCATACGATACGATCTTGACAACGAGGTTTTTTGAAAAGAAAAAAAGAAAAAATGATGAAACAGGTGAATGCCACTGGATAGAACCACAGATTCTAATATCGAATGTATTTCAACTGCCCGAAGATATTGACTTCAAAGATGAGCCAATACCCCAAAGTTCAAGCACCAAAGTACTTACTTCAGATGAAAGTTTAATTAACAATCATCGCAGTACTATCGGTATCAGTATCCTCGATGAATTTTATAAGAAGTGGTCAGACCAAACAGAGTGCGACGTTGAGTTTACAACATCTGACGATCGTACCATAAAAGCTCATAATATAGTTTTACGAGCCGCAAGTTTGGTTTTTAGCGATCAAGTTGCTCCCATCAGACTGGCAGATTTAAGTTACGATGTCGCAGAAGAAATGTTGCATTTTATATACACGGGAAAAATTAAAAATCTTGATCAAAACAAAGTCGATGGCTTGCTATTGGCTGCAACGAAGTACAAAATTCGTAACTTAAAGATTGTGTGCGAAAAATTTTTAAGAAAAAATTTGAGCATTGAAAATGCTCTGATTACTTTAAAACTATGTAAAAAACGGGACGATCATAGCTTGTTGCGATCAACAAAATTGTCTCAAAATAAAATTCCTGAACAAAACATAAAATTATTACATTTGCTAAAATTGATTAGGTTAAAATAAATGAGTCCAACACCCAATGCAGAATATCACAGTGTGATAATCTGCAATCATAATATGATTGTAGTAGCATGACAGCGACGAATCTCTACACTTGGAGGATCATATTCCTGAAGATGGCCACTTAGCTTCGCAGAAACGTACGTCGGAACAATAAAAACAATTTTTCACGCTAGTAGCCCGAAAGTACAATTTTCGGGCTCGTACCGGAAACGAATATTGTACTTTCTGACTACTAGCGTGAAAAATAGTATACAGCCTTTGGGAGGTCAAAAATGAGCTAACCTTTAGCAAACCTCGCCTTCGGCTCGGACATCAATTTGGGTTTGCTAAAGGCTAACTCATTTTTGACCTCCCAAAGGCTGTATACTATTTTTCACGCTAGTAGTCAGAAAGTACAATATTCGTTTCCGGTACGAGCCCGAAAATTGTACTTTCGGGCTACTAGCGTGAAAAATTGTTTTTATTGTTCCGACGTACGTTTCTGCGAAGCTAAGTGGCCATCTTCAGGAATATGATCCTCCAAGTGTAGAGATTCGTCGCTGTCATGCTACTACAATCATATTATGATTGCAGATTATCACACTGTGATATTCTGCATTGGGTGTTGGACTCATTTATTTTAACCTAATCAATTTTAGCAAATGTAATAATTTTATGTTTTGTTCAGGAATTTTATTTTGAGACAATTTTGTTGATCGCAACAAGCTATGATCGTCCCGTTACACGGTCTATACATAAATTATATTTTTTTTATTGAAAAGTTTTATAAATTTACTCAATTTTTCGTTACTTTTTAAGTTTTCGGCTTGTAAAAATTTTTATTGATTTGATTGATAAAAAAAAATTATTTTACAGGTTTCAGAGAAAAAACACATCGTATTTTATCTTGTTGAAAAAAATTTTTAGATTTTTTACTTTTTTCTAAGCGGTCAAAACGTTTTAGTCCCTATTTTACATGCAAAACTTATATATGGTAATCTTTAAGGGGACGGTATAGTCAAGAGATTTTCAAAAAATTAATTTTTTTTTTTTTACATTTTCGACTAGTATAACATCTCAAAAATGCTGTGTTAAAATTTCAGCTCGATCGGAACAAAACTCGACCAGTGGCAGAGGCTTGAACGCCTGCGAGTACATAGAGGAGCGCATAAGGGGGGACAGGTGCGGCGCTCTCTAATGCGACTGATTTTTTTAACAATGGATTTTTGAAAAATGATAAACAAGTGCTCAAGGGAGAGACGAATGAGCGCAGGTTATACCATTTCCAGACCAAAGAAAAGGAAAGCACCGGATAACAACGCATAAACAGTTCGTGGAAGCAGATATTCTTCGGCCAAGAAAATGAAAACTTCCACCGCGACAGTCGTCCCAGAGGATCAAAGCAAAGTGTACAGGATAGTTGATTTTATACTTGCCTTTTCAACGATTGCAACGTTAGTCAGGTGCACGGTGTGCAATGAAGAAGTTAAATTCAGGTCGTGTGATAAAGAAGGATTAGTCTTCAAAATTCAATTCACGCGTATGTCAGGCGAACAAAGCAGCGAAAAAGGCTCGGATACTTCAGAGAATGAAACAGAAAGAGGCTCTATAGACATCGCGAACGCAGCAGGCCCTTTACTGCATGGAGCAGGCTCAGACGATTCCGTGTAAGTAAAAAAAAAAAAAATTTCCGTTTTTTCCATACTTCAAAACTTTAAACGCGTTTTTCTCGAAACTATATTTTCAAAAACGGTGAACGTAATAACTCAAAAACTATTCATCCGATCATTCTCAAATTTTAAACACATCCTTTTATACACTAAAATCTCGGGGTTGACGGCTCGTTTTTTCTAATTTTCCAATTTAAACAAAATGGTGGCCAAAAAATAGCGAAATTTTGCGGTAAAATCGATGATTTATCGTAAAATTGTATTTTTGTATTTTGTTAAGAATACAAAAATTGATAAATTCAAAAAGTACCTCGTCAACCCCGAGAAAAACACATACTGTAACTAAAACTTCTTTATTTTTGTGTTTCAGATAAGCCAGTTACGAGTTACAGCGTTCACCACAGCCCGACTCTTTTTTAACAAGTCGCGGAAAATTCGCTGCCATCGGCTCAAATATTAATATTTTTGTACCAAAATTTTACAAAACATTGTTCAAATGTTGCTTAATACTGTAATATTTTTTTTAATAAACAGAACTGATCTGGTTTTTTTTTTTTAAAATCGTCAAAAAAATGCTTTTTTTGGGTCGCTAGACTATACCGTCCCCTTAAGCGATTGGAGCGCCCAGTAATGCAATGATTAGAATTTTCGTAAAAATTGGAAAGTGTATGTCAAACAAAAATTCAGAGTTTAGTTTAGCTATTTTAGAGATAAAAATTTCTAATAACTTAAGTAAAAATCCAAATATTTATCAATAAATTAAATTATATTTTAAATAAACTATTCGGGTATCGGTATTTCATCCATCAAGATTTGAATAATATCAAAGTGCACATCGGTTTCATCAAATTC
This sequence comes from Encarsia formosa, assembly GCA_038277355.1. NCBI lineage: Eukaryota > Metazoa > Arthropoda > Insecta > Hymenoptera > Aphelinidae > Encarsia > Encarsia formosa. The sequence continues at coordinate 2,796,406 of CM076187.1, forward strand.
TTTTCGCGTGATCAAGTCCAAACATATCAATTTAGCATTAGACTTGATAAAGTTTGATTAATTGTTTTTAAAACTGAACCTTCAAAAACTTGGTTTATAACTCCTGTATTAATTCAGGACCGGCTACCGCGACTGACATCACAACAATGAAGCTACACTAATGTAGATTTTGTTATCTCTTTTTTCGCTGGTTGATTACACTGTAAATAAAATTACATTTTAAAGTTTTGTTTAGTTTTGTTTTTTGTTTTTTGTTTTTTTTTTTTTCGTCAAGCCACCGATACACGAAGAAATTTGTGATATTTTCGTGAAGCGAACCGCACCCGACTCTTTCTGCAAATCGACTTTCACGGTCATCGAAAGAAAGAAGAGAGCACAGGCATAAAGTTGCCCCGCCCCTTTTCAGCTGTCGAGGTTAGGCGGCAAAACTTTCGGCAAAAACTGTACGATAGTCAATGACTGTAAAGTACTTAGTAGTCGTGACGGCTCCTAATTTTTTTTTTTGTTTTTTTTTTTTTTTCGTCAAGCCACCGATACACGGAGAAATTTGTGATATTTTCGTGAAGCAAAACGCACCCGACTCTTTCTGCATGCAAATCGACTTTCACGGTCATCGAAAGAAAGAAGAGAGCACAGGCATAAAGTTGCCCCGCCCCTTTTCAGCTGTCGAAGTTAGGCGGCAAAACTTTCGGCAAAAACTAGGGATGGGCGATTATTAAAAAAATCGAAGATTATTCAACATCGATTAAAAAATTTAATCGATTTTTGTTATTTCGATTAATTTTAAAATATTAATCGTGATCAAAAAAATCGATTATTATAAAATAATTTTTAAAAATTAATATAAGATTAAATTTTAAAAGTAAGTACTGTAAATCTTTAATATTTTTGCTTATCTTGATTATTGAGCGTGTGGTCAATTAAAAAAAAAAAAACAATTTTTAAAGATTTTTTTATTAAAAATAATTATTCATCAATTTTATTATTGCAAATTCTCTTTTGAATTACTCGTCCATGATCAATTAAAGAATCAAAATTTTTTTAAACTAAAAAAAGTTTAAAAATTTCTACAAAATACGTATTTTTTTGAGTTTTTAGAATAAAAGTTTATAAAAACCGATTACGATTAAAAAAAAAATCAGCATCGATTAATCGGTCGTGACGGCTCCTAATTTTTTTTTTTTTTTTTTTTTTTTAAAGTAGGTACTTTTCAAAATTTAGTAAATTGTTACTATCATGATTATATTATATACAAATTTTTTATTAATCATTATTACTCTTTTTTTTTTACGTCTGGAATTAACTATTGGTTCATCAACGAATTAATTCTGCTACTTCATTTATTTAGACGGGATTCCCCACGACATAAAAATCCATCTATAAAAGATTTTTTTTAAATTAAAAATCTATTCGGTGCTGAAATATTAAGCAACAGTTTGCTGTTGAAGAGAGGAGACGGAGCGACACAACGATAATTCACATTTCTCCTTTACACATAGGGAGGGTTTCTGAAATCTCATTGGTTACAAAGTCGTTAAACTTTACAAAAGAAATTTTCTCAGTCTCAGTTCGTCGACCGACTTCTCGGCTTCGAACCAAGAAAGATTCGAGTTTTTAATACTACGTTAAAGTTATAAAAAACACTCGTTTTGTAATGAGAGTATAAAATAACTATATTTAAGTATAAAAGTTTAATTGCCACTCAAAAGTAAAATAATTAACAAATACATAAATAAATTGTTGTATGTTCATTCAAAACTTATTTAAACACATAGTTCGAACTTTTTTCTTTAGATTGAATTAAATGATTTGACTTATCAATACTATTACGAAGATCATTGCAAAGATTTAAAAAATAAAACTTATTTCACGCTTATGCTTATAAACTAGTTACTTAGGAATGGAAATTCTGCCTTTTAAACTTTTAATTATATCGTAGTGTACATCTGTTTCGTCAAATTCTTTTCTCGACAGTAGTTCGAAACAAATTTTCTTGGCATTCGACCTAATAAACTCGTCCGACACATTTTTCAACTCATGCAGATCATACTCATCGCTGAGTTTTGATATCACCACAGCATTTACAACGTTTATATTTTTCGTTAAATATTTCTCGCACGCAAGCTTTAAGTTGTCAATTTCATACTTTTTAGCTGCCACCAGCAAGCCACAAGCTTTGTCTTGATCAAATTTTCTGACTTTACCCGAGTACATGAAATGAAGCATTTCTTCGACAACATCGTAATTAAAATCTGCAGACAAACTGAAAGGATCGTTTTGATTTCTGATGTTGAAAATTCCCGAAAATATCGAACTTCCAACTGACAAAACAAGTTTGTGAGCTTTTATCTTACGATTGCTAGCCGTTATAAACTCAACATCGCAGTCTTCTTGATCTTTAAACTTTCTGTACAATCCGTCGATGATATTTTTGCGGTGATCATTACTCAAGGCTCGATCGCTTTCGTCGTCCGTAAGCTCGTACTCGGACAAAACTTCAGGTAGCGGTTCCTCTTTGATGTCTGTATTGTTCAAGACTTCCTGACTCTTACGATGTACGTGATCTTGCTCGTCGTCGTTGTCATCGGTCAAATCGATCGTTGGTACTGGAGTTCGACTGAGGGTCGAGTGACACTCTTGAGGGGATTCTGTTTTATGTCTTTTTACGGAAACAATAGTTTCTTTTTCTGGGTTACATGAGCTAGTTGTATCTGAAGGTAGTGTTGATTCCTCAGAGGTTTTTCTTTTGCTGCTCGATGGCGTTTCCTAAAAAAATTAATGAATTTTTGTACCCTTCAAAATAGTCCGAAAAATTTTTTTTATTTCAGAAGACTTTAAGAAACATTATTAGCAAAAATAATCAGTGATAATTAACGTTAGAGTGATGTCAAATTAGTATAAAATTCTGTTGAACATGCTGCTAGTTATTTTTTAGCTTAAAGTTCTTTGAGACAGCAGGAAAAACGATATACAACAAAATGGGACCAAACTTATACAATTATGCATAGTAATTCATGTTATAAAAATAAATTTTACTTTTAAATAATATATTTTACTTTTAAATAACTATATAAAAGTAATTTTCTTTGCTTAATTTAGATAAACTAATGATTACTTGATCACTTACAATTCGTAATTCTTTTTTTAAGTCTAGGCTGATTTTTACTTTTTAAGTCTAGACTGATTTGAAAAGCGAAAATTTTCGCTGTCGAATTTTATGGTTTAATTATATAGAGGACCCTAATTGGGTCCGCCTCACCCGTATGCTTTATGACTTTTGCTTCAAACTACCTCAGTCATGGACCTTGCAAACTCCATGTATACGGATTTGGTTACCCTTGTCAATGAGGCTGGGGTTCATTAATTGGGTTGATTAAAACCGGATGCAACTACTGAAATCGGAACGTGGTTGGAATCATTTTTTAAATAATTTTGATAATTTTGAGACTCAAAACTTGTTTGTGCATTATTTATAAGTAAAATTGATCTTTTCCAAATTGCAATAAAAAAGAAAAAAACAAAAAAAAAAACTTGACTTTTACCACAAAAAACTTCATAACAAAATTTCTATCGATTAGTTTGGTCCCACAAAATAACAGGTAGAAATTACAACAGAATTCGAGCTTTTTTTTGAGCTCAATTTGCCGTTCCTATATTAAACTCTATGACTACCGTTTGAATGTCATCTTCGTTGAAAGAAAAAACTTATAAAGCTGTAACAATATTAGTGGGTTCATTCAAATATGGCAATAAAGGCCAATAATACATTATAAATTTTATGAAGGATACGTAGGTAATTGATAATAATCATTGGTAGAAAAAAAAAAAAATTGTCTCTGAACCTGGGCTGCGCTTTCATTTTCCAAATCATTTTCGTCTTCCTTCTCATTATCACTGTCGTCAGAGTCATCCTCCTGTACATTTGTTGACTTGCCAAAAGCAGGCGAGTTTGTACAACGACGAGTTTTGTTCAATTTTATTCTTACGTCACTAAAAAAAAATTAATTCATCAAATATAAACTAAGGTATGATGTTTATTCTCATAATATTGTGCTTACAGAAATTTTCTGGTGCAATCGGTGATTTCGTTTTTTTCCTCTTCGGTGAAGTCTTCTCTGAAATGACTGTTGATAAAAGCTTCTAATCCTGCCGACAACTTATCTTGGCATCTTAAAATGTTTCGAAATAAATTAACTTCGTGATTTGAAATCAAATTCTTTTGAGGAAAATAATCGATATTTCCCAAAAAACAAAATAACTTGTATCCACTCAAGTTAACCGGTTGACCCCGGAGAATTCGGTTTTTTTCTTTTGGATCTTCGACGATAGTTTGAACTCTGTCCACCCACAAATACGTGGCTATAAGTTCAGAGTATCTGTACAAATGTCTTATAAAATCTTCTACGGACTTGTCTTGAAACAACGTTTTGACACTTTTTATATGCCATGAATTCGGTACTTTATAGTTGTCAAAAGCGTGTTGAAGCAATTTCACGATTTTTTCGTCATTTTGCAAATCTTCGTCGCTTAAACTTTGATTGTTTATGTATTGAATAAATCTTTGAAGTACTGGGATGTATCTCGGCTGGCTCATGAAATTTTCATCGATTATTTTAAAATTGTTGATATAAGGCTTCCTCTTTCTTGGTGGTTCTTCAGATTTTTCATCTGAAAATTAATTAAAAACATTTGTTATTTGATTTGTAAATTTTTTATATTTAATCTGTTTTGTATATGCAGAGTCTTAGCATTCCGTGCGAAAAAAAACCTTAGGCCAAAATTTGCCACAAATTAAGTAACAACGAAGGGAATACAATCCTTGCAACTTTTATAAGCTGAAAACTTTAGTCATTTTATTCGTGGCTGGAGTGTCGAAATTTTTTTTCATTATGCTATATCAATGGTATGAGCAAAGATAATTTTTTACCAATCTGATAAAGCTAAAGTATACTCTCAAACTTTTGGCCTGGCATAATTCTTCTATCACTAAACACAAATTTTAGTTGGGAATTTTTCAAATCTCATTGACTCTTAAAAAAAAGATAATTTAAAAAAAAAAGATCGGGAAACTGAACAATTTTCGGAAGTGAAACGTATATACGTATTTAATTTATTATTTATATATTTATGTCTTTATTTATTGTAAAATTTCTAAACGCGAAGTTCTTTCAAGTAATTTGAGTAGATAAGAATTGATAAAAACTTACGGTCCTCCATGATCTGTTGAAGGACACCTTTAGTGCACTCAAAGAACCGGCAACCTTGGCGCTGAAACTACTCTCGGCTACACTGTTCTTTATCTCTTTCTTTTTCTTCCAATAAAACGCTGCAGATTAAATCGTTCACAGCTGTTTTTTTATTTTTATTTATTTAAATTTTTTGTCTAGAGAGCGAAGTTTGTAAAAAGCAGGATTGCTAAGCACTTGCGACGATGAAGTTGACCCGCCCTAGTCACCAGAGCAATCCTGGGTGCAAGTCGGGTGTATAAATAATAGGACACTTGGCGTGTAATTATAATAAGTATTTATTATGGCTTAGGATTAAAAAAAGCACAGGCGCTTAGCAGGTCTGCTCGGCGCAGAGGCCCGGTGCACATTGAGTGCTATCGCTCGGCGCGACGCAGCGAGCGTTGTGAACACCGCTTACACTCGCTCTCTCTCTCACTCTACCGTGGTCTCGCAGAGCGGAGCCCACATAGTCATTTCATATAAGCCCTCTTTCGGAGAGTCAAAAATTATTAAAAATTGGCGCGAACAGGCTGTATTGGGAAATGGCCTTGATTTTATATATAAAACCCAGAATTCAGAGTGAAAAAATAAAACATAAAATTGAAAATTTCAAATTTTATATATATTTTTGTATATTCTGTAAGGTCTGTACCTCAAAATGAACGCCCCAAAATATTTTTAGAAAATTTCAATTTTTGAAAAAGTTATAAACAAATGAAATTTAAGCCACGTTTTTTTTTTTTTAATTTCTATATTTTGATTAATTTTTATTGAAACTTTACAAAAATTTAATGACAGCATCAGGAATACCTATTAAACTAAATGAAACAGCTTTCGATAAAAAATATCAATATTTAGCAATAAATAATTAATTTTGCAATAAACAAATTATGTTTTCGCTAACTTTTCCTCCATTAAAATTAAAACTTTTTTCACAGTATTGTTCCTTGAACTCTCCCCTAGACGATCGTAAAAAAAAATGCTACATTCTCCATTAGAAAAAAAGTTATGAATGTATAAACATTGTAGCGCGCGCGCTCGGCAGCAGCCGAGCTGCGTGAAAAGCGCCCTGCGACGCAACCCGCCGTACGTCGTGCTTACTTCGCTGTCTTTGCATACAGGTTTTAACAACAATATTCATAATTTCATGTAATAAACAACATTTTTATGAATAGCAACTAATTGCTTCCGAGATAAGTTAAAATAAATTCAAACATAAAATAGATAATTTAAAAAAATTTATAGTTTAAAAAGTGTAAAAGGTTTTTCGAATAATACCATCTTTGCTATAAATAAGCTAACATTATTTTAGCTGTTTTATCTGATGTAATAAAAATTAAAAAGTAATTGTTGTAAGATTGTAATATAAACTAAATGTAAATATTTACCTATATTTAGACTTTCACCTGAAAACTTAAAATACTTTAAAAACATTTGAACCGTTTGGTTGGCAGTAAAGAGGATTCAAGAGTATGATGATAAAATTTAATAAAAAAATTTTCAGTGATTTCCGGTTTATTCAGTTTAAAATTCCTAATTTATGTACGTATACTTAAATGTTTTTCGATGTATAAATTTTTAGTTTAACTCAGAATGTAATTTTAATTTGTAATGTTAATTTAGTTACCAATGTTTCGCGGCTGTATATGTATCTTGTTGCCTTATGGTTAAGAATTTATAAATCTTGTTAATTATAAATAGAGCATCGTCATCACAATTTTATGATATTTTACATAATGTTCTAATGTCTTAATTGTTTGAAGCTTATTGTTCTCGCAGGGTTTAGTTTTTTTTATATTCAGCTTATAAGAATAATGTTTATGAACCTAATTTTGATGAGCACACACAAAAAATTGTAAGCAGGAATATTGAATATTGGAATCTTTATTTGTATAAAAATTTTTTTAGTCATTTTAAAACTACAACGTATACAAATCAAATTAAAACCTAAACTAAAAGTACATATTTCAATGCAACAATACCCTTTTATTGATTACAGAGTTTACTCGCTTAATTTCAAAATCAAATTGAAATTTTTATTTAATTTACGACATAGATTCAAGTTTTTATAATGCTACGTTAAAGTTACAAAAAACACTTTTTGTACTGAGAGTATAAAATAACTAAACTTAAGTATAAAACTTTAATTACCACTCAAAAGTAAAATAATTAACAAATACATAAATAAATTATTGTATGTTCATTTAATCACTTATACATAGTTTGAACTTTTTTCTTTAAATTGGATTAAATGGTTTGACTTATCAATACTATATTACGAAGATCATTGGAAAGATTTAAAAAATATAACTTATTTAACTAGTTAGGAATGGAAATTCTGCTTTTTAAACTTTGAATAATATAGTAGTGAACATTTTTTTCGTCAAATTCTTTTCTCGAGAGTAGTTCGAAACAAACTTTTTTGGCATTCGACCTAATAAACTCGTCCGACACATTTTTCAACTCATGCAGATCATACTCATGGCTAAGTTTTGATGTCACCACAGCATTTACAATGTTTATGTTTTTCATTAAATATTTTTCGCACGCAAGCTTCAAGTTGTCAATTTTATACTTTGTAGCTGCCATCAACAAGCCACAAGCTTTGTTTTGATCAAGTTTTCTTAATTCACCCGAGTACATGAAGTGAAGCATTTCTTCGATAACGTCGTAACTCATATCTGTAGACAAAGGGTCGTTTTTATTTCTGATGTTGAAAATTCCCGAAAATATCGAACTTCCAGTTGACAAAATAAGCTTGTGAGCTTTTATCTTGCGATCGTCAGCCGTTAAAAACTCAACATCGCAGTCTTCTTGGTTCTTCCACTTTCTGTACAGTCCATCGATGATACTTCTGCGGTGATAATTTCTGAAAACTTTATCGCTTTCGTCGTCCTTCGAATTTTCGGGTAGCGGATCCTCTTTGGAATTGATATTGGCTTGCTCTTGCTCGACGTCGTTGTCATCTGTCGGATCTATCACGATTTCTGGGGTTCGACTGAAGGTCGAGTGGCACTCTTGATGATCTTCTGTTTTCGGTTTTTTTGGGGAAACAACAGGTTCTTTTTCTGTGTTACATGAGCTAGTTGAATCTGAAGGTAGTGTTGATTCCTCAGTGGCTTTTCTTTTACTGTTCGATCGTGTTTCCCTCGGAGTTTCCTAAAAAATTAATAAATGAATAAAAAATTAACAAATTTTTGTGATACATCGATTTAAAAAAAGAATTATCCAAAGTGAACCACTAGAAGCTAAGATGTGGTTGTTTCTTAAGTCTAAACTGATTTGAAGAGTGAAAATTTTGAGTATCAAATTTTATGGCTTAATAACTACAATAAGCTAATTCAGTCCCGTATCTTTTGACTCTTTTACTTCAAAGTATCCGAATTAACAACAATCCAACGCCTTTTGCATGGGGTTAATGGCTCATAATTGGGACACTTTGAAGCAAAAGTTTCAAAAGGCGCGGATGAAAGGGACCAAATTAGGACCCTCGACCTGAATAAAAAGATTTTACGAACTTCATCCTGACCAAATCACAACTCGGTGTGTAAAATGTTATTTTTACACCCTTGTTCCGAAAAATACTATTTCCGCATTTTAATTGTTGTCTCAAAACAACATTTCGAAAGGCCATCGTAGAGGTGTTGCAAATGTATCGAAATGTACTATATAAATTTTATGAAGGAAACGTGTAATTGATAATGGTAGAAAAAAAAAAAAAAAATTGTCTCTGAACCTGGGCTGCGCTTTCATTTTCCAAATCATCTTCGTCTTCCTTCTCATTGTCAATGTCGTCAGAGTCATCTTCCAGTACAATTGTTGACTTGCCAAAAGCAGGCGAGTTTGTAGAACGACGAGTCTTGTTAAATTTTATTCTTTCGTTACTAAAAAATTAATTTATTTATTAAATAAAAACTAAGATATAATGTTTATTCTTATAATATATTATATATAATTTAGTTTATATATATATATATATATATACACTAGGGGGTATCCCCTAATCGATCCGCTCGTCAACCCCCGACTAGATTAAAATTAAAATTTGAATTTTTGAAATGAAAAAAATTTTTTATTAAGTGATACAATAAATTTTTATTACAATAAGTTTTCAAATGCATTTTTAAAAGTTCTTCTGAATAAAAATCATTTTGACAATTAGAACAAACAAAAATAATCTGTTTTCGATGAATTTTTTTTCTAAATCTGCTTTATTTTGAAAATTTTCGTTACAATTCTCTTCTGTGCATATATAGTCGAATTACAATTTTATTTAAAAATGAAAGTTTTAGTCTTACTACAACAAATTTTATTAAAGTGCCTATCTAAATTATCTTTTCTTAAACAAAAATTTTTCAAACACTTCGAACAGCTGTAGGTTTTTTTTTTTTTTTTTTAGTACGAAGTAGTAGATGTCTGTCAAATAGTATATTATTCCCAGAGGGACTAAAGTTTGCAGTGGAGGCCCGCTGTCATTGCAGCCCGAGACGAAGTCGAGGGCTGCAAATACGTGGGCCTCCTCAGCAAACTTTAGTCTTGAGGGATATATGCACTTTTTTAAAGTCCGTTGATCACAAAAAATAACTTGATTTCCTCCGATTAAAGCCAAAAGAACGAAATGTACTCCCGAAGCGCCAGCCGCCGACACGCAGCCGGCCGCCATGTTGCGGCCCGAGCGCTAGCGAGGGCATGCAGTAGGCCGGGTGCGCGTTGGTCGATGGCGCAGGGAGTACATTTCGTTCTTTTGGCTTGCGTCGGAGGGAGACAAGTTATTACTTGTGATCAACGAGGTTAAAAAAATTTTTTTGAACTTTATTTTGCATCACAATAAGAACATTCATGTTTTTTCATTTTATAATGTATTTTAATATGTGGAATTAAATTTTTTGAAGAAAATCAATCCAATAATTTTAATGAAACTTTTAGGTTATAAAAGCTTGACTATTAATATAATGAAAATTTTTTTTTATAACCCTACTGTATAGCCACACGTGTGTCACACGTGTGCCACACGTAAAATGGACTTGAGCAAATTTTTTTAAAGTTTGCTAAATATTATAACATTATGAAGTCAGGGTGGACACCAGGTGCACCTGGTGATGATAACGCCTCGGAGATGACTTCCCCAGGAAGTTTTGACTTCAGAAGGGTCAGGACGGACACCTGGTGCACCTCGTCATAATAACGCCTTGTAGATGATTTCCCCAGGAAGTTTGGACTCCGGAGGGGCCAGGGCGGACACCTGGTGCACCTGGTGATACTTACGCCTCGGAGATGATTTCCCCAGGAAGTTTTGACTCCGGAGGGGCCAGGGCGGACACCTGGTGCACCTGGTGGTAATTACGCCTTGAAAATGATTTCCCCAGGAAGTTTTGATCCCAGAGGGGTCAGGACGGACACCTGGTGCACCTTGTGGTGATAAAGCCTCGGAGATGATTTCCCCAGGAAGTTTTGACTCCAGAGAGGTCAGGATGAACACCTGGTGCACCTGGTGATGATAACGCCTCGGAGATGACTTCCCCAGGAAGTTTTTACTTCAGAAGGGTCAGGACGGACACCTGGTGCACCTGGTCATAATAACGCCTTGTAGATGATTTCCCCAGGAAGTTTTGATCCCAAAGGGGTCAGGACGGACACCTGATGCAGCTGGTGGTAAGAACGCCTCGGAGATGATTTCCCCGGGAAGTTTTGACTCTAGAAGGGTCACTACAGACACCTGGTGCGCCTGGTGGTAATAAAGCCTCGGAGATTGTTTTCTGGGGAAATCATCTCCGAGGCGTAATCATCACCAGGTGCACCAGGTGTCCATCCTGACCCCCCTGAGGTCAAAACTTCCTGGGGAAATCATCTCCGAGGCGTTATTATCACCAGGGGAACCAGGTGTTCGTCCTGACCTTTCTGGAGTCAAAACTTCCTGGGGAAACCATCTCCAAGGCTTTATTACCACCAGGTGCACCAGGTGTTCGTCCTGACCCTTCTGGAGTCAAAACTTCTTGGGGAAATCATCTCCAAGGCATTATTAGCACCAGGTACACCAGGTGTCTGTAGTGACCCTTTTGGAGTCAAAACTTCCTGGGGAAATCATCTCTGAGGCGTTCTTACCACTAGCTGCACCAGGTGTCCGCCCTAAACCCTCTGGGATCAAAACTTCCTGGGGAAATCATCTACAAGGCGTTGTTATGACGAGGTGCACCAGGTGTCCGTCCTGACCCTTCTGAAGTTAAAACTTCCTGGGGAAGTCATCTCTGAGGCGTTATCATCAACAGGTGTACCTGGTGTCCACCCTGACTTCATAATGTTATAATATTTAGCAAACTTTAAAAAAATTTGCTCAAGTCCATTTTACGTGTGGCACACGTGTGGCTGTACAGCAGGGAATACTTTATTTATTAGTTTTCGAATTTGTAATTTTTAAGAAAAGTAACCTAAAAGTTTCATTGAAATTCTTGGAATATCATATGATACATTATATGATTCATATGATTCATTATATTGGAAAATAAACCTAAATCAGATTCCATAAAAATTAAATTTTTTATAATTTTAAATTTTTCGGTTGTATAAAGACAATAATAAAAGTTAAAACTTCATAAAATTTTTTTATTCAACAGAAAAAAATAAGGAATTTTTTTTAAATATATACAGAAGTATACAGAAGAATGATCAAAATTTAATTTAATAGACGAAAAAATTTTCCGAAAAAAAAATTTTGAAAGAAAAAAGTTTTTAATTAAAATACTTTTTTTTTAATTTTCATCGAAACGATATTATTAATTTTATATAAAACTTAAATTTTTTTAATGTATAAGGACAATCATAAAATTCAAAATTTTATAGAATTTTTACATTTAATACAAAAAAGTGCAATGGATTTTTTTTCACTTATAAAGTAATATAGATCGAATGATAAATTTTTAAAATTGATAGAGGAAAAAAACAAAATTTTGAAAGAAATATTTAATTACTTTGTGAAAATTTTCATCCAAACGACATTATTAATTTCATCAGAATTTTTGCTTTCTATAAATATTTGAATATGTGCATCTTGATAGAGCGACATACAATTGACCATGAGAAAAAGGTGGTTTATTAATATATACACCGACAGAATCAAAAGTTTGTCCGTGGGACAAAGTTTTGATCTGTTTTGGTATCTATATTCAATATAATTGAAAATACTTCAATTGTAGAACAATTTTTTAATTGTTTTTAACAACATCGATGAGATTAAATTCAATATATACTAATGATTGAATTTTATATTTAATTTCATTTTTTAATATTTTGTGTGTTAACAAAACATTAATTTGGCTGCACCTCAGGTTCTCCAAATGGAAGTCCGTGGCGCAGCCGAAAAAAATATGTATACTTATATGCTTGTATTTTTAACGCATATTTAAGGTACTTTTATCTGCGCCTCAGGCCCTCCAAATGAAAGCCTGAGGCGCAGCGAGGCGCAGCCAAAAAAAAGTGCTTAAGTTCCGATATTTTTGACTAAAATAACGCATATTTATGGTATTTTAAGCTGCGCCTCGCTGCGCCTCACGAAAAAAAGAAAAAAAAAAAAAACCCATTCAACTATATAATATAGTAAGATATTTATTCTCGTAATATAGTACTCACAGAAATTTTCTGGTGCAATTGGTGATTTCGTTTTTTTCCTCTTCGGTGAAGTCTTCTCTGAAATGACTGTTGATAAAAGCTTCTAATCCTTCCGACAACTTATCTTTGCATCTTAAAATGTTTCCAAACAATTTAACTTCGTGATTTGAAATCAAATTCTTTTGAGGAAAATATTCGATATTTCTTAAAAAACAAAATAACTTGTATCCACTCAAGTTAACCGGTTGACCCCGGAGAATTCGGTTTTTTTCTTTTGGATCTTCGACGATAGTTTGAACTCTGTCCACCCACAAATACGTGGCTATTAGTTCAGAGTGTCTGTACAAATGTTTCATAAAATCTTCTATGGAATCGTTTTGAAACAAAGTTTTGACACTTTTTATGTAGTTTGGAATCGGATTTTTACTGTTTTCAAAAGCGTACTGAAGCAATCTTTCGATTTTTCGGCTACTTTGCATGTCTCCATCTCTCAAATTTCTTGTTTTTATATAGTGAATAAATTTTTGAAGTACTGGGATGTATCTCGGCTGGCTCATAAAACTGTCATCGATTGTTCTAAAATTGCGGGTATAAGACCTGCTTTTTGGTGTCTCTTCTTCATCTGAAAAATTGTAAAAAATACATGTCATTTTGTATGTAAATTTTTTATATTCAACCCAGTGCCGTATTAAGAAAGTGGGGGCCCGTTCAAGGAAATTATTTTGAAACTTTTTGCATCCAAAATTTTTTTAACTTAAGGTACCTGTACCTAATATGGCCCCCCTAAGCGAGAATCGACGTTGTGGCCAATCAAATCAATATTTTTTGACGGGTAAGGTCTCATTTTAAAGCTTAGTTCAAGAGCTTTAAAATGAGACATTACACGTTCGATTTTGATCAATGAGCTTCAAATGCCAGAGGATTTACCAAAACACGGTTTTTTAAGACACCTAAAATTTGTGTCCTAATATGGCCCCCCTTGAAGTAATTAATTAATTGCAATTTGTTCCTACTTTTTAAATCAATCAGGATATAAGATTTTAAAAACTTCAAAATTGTTATTATTTTAAAAATGATTTATTTAAAAATTGAGCCTTTTTTACAATGTTTTTGAAAGCTTTGCAACCAGTAGAAAAATTTCAACTTTAAATTTTGGTCAAAGTTTTTTTTTGAGCTAGAATGCTTTTTTAGTTATAAAATGAAAAAAAGCTTTGAAACAATTAAATTTATTTTTCTTAAATAACATTAGGATAGGATTTTCTAAAAAGTAAACATGAAACTAAGGACTCTTAATATCGGTATTTCTACTAATTCGTGGGGGGCCATATTAGGTACACTGCAAATAAAAAGTTATTTAAGAATAAAACCCGTTAGAAAACGAGTTGAACAAAAACCAAGGTCGCGTTTTAAAGCTGAAACAATAACGAATCGAAGCTACTTATTCAAATTTTGATCAGGTGCGTCTAAATATTTTGGCAGACCACTTAATTACAACGTAAAATAATAACGGAGGTATACGAAACGAGTTTTAGCTATTAGGCGTGCGCAAAAATAATTTTAAAATGTTCTAAACAACTGAAAACTTCATAATTCAGTGTTTTTGACTTCTTCCTACCTTGCAGAGATGCCGCATACCTAGCATATTCAAAATAACAGGGGGGGCCATATTAGGCACAGGGCCATATTAGGCACACTTACCTTATGATTAGATTAATCAGTCGCGCTACTTCCCATACAGTGAGTATGGAAGCATCCATACCCGATAAGTTCCCGGTATGGAAATCCGCACCAGGCTAAATTTAGATAACCTAATAACTGAAGGCACTATGAATTCAAGTAAAAAAAAAAAACTGATATGCTGCGCCCTAAGCTGTAAATCTCCAAAACCCCGGGTGCCCGAGTTCAACAAAAAAACTGATTAGCTACCCCCGAAACTCTAAACTCCCAAAATCCTGGGCGCGCGTGTTCAACAAAAAAACTGATCAGCTATTCCTCAAGCTCTGATCATTTTTTTTTTGTTAAACTCAGGCGCCCTGGGTTTTGGGGGCTTAGAGCTTGGGGGAGAGCTGATCAGTTTTCTTGTTAAACTCGGGAGTCCAGGGTTTTGGGGGTTTGAAGCTTGGGGGATAGCTGATAAGAAAAAAAAAAAACTTTTTTATTTATTTGTGGGGGCCCTTCATTTGTGGGGGCCCATAGGCCAGGCCTATTCGGCCTATGCCTTAATCCAGCACTGATTCAACCTGTATTGTAAGAATACACATTCTTAATATCACCACAGTGTAAAAAGTTATCTTAAAGTTTATTTACTTAGGACTTGTTGTTACATAAAAAAATTTTTTGAGACTATTCTGAAAAAATTTTTAAACAAGTTTTTTAACATCTTCAATTGAAATTTTATAGCCCACGAATGAAATAATCGATAGGCCCGGAATTGATTCTTCAATTTATGTGAAATCGAAAAAGATCAAAAGAATTCATGATCACACTGTGTAATTTTGATTTTAAAATTAGTGTACTCTCAGGATTTTGACATGATTCTTTATCACTAAAATTTTAGTTGGAGATCTCTCAAATCTAATCAAAAATCTAGCCTCTTGAAAAAGGCGCTTTAAAAAAAAAGATCGAAAAACTGAACAATTTTTTTAAACTTTGAGTTTTTAATATATTTATTTCTTTATTTCTATAGTTACAAAACCTTAGTCCAAAATCTGCCACAAAGTTACAATGAGGCAAGTTTCGGTAACTCAAATGTCTCTAAACCACTTTATGATAAGAAAAAATTTTTCGACACACCAGCCGCAAATAAAAAGGCCCTTGCGATGTTTTATAAGCTGAAAACTTAAGAGTCATTTTTCTCGCGGCTAATGTGTCAAAAAAAAAATTTTTCGCCCACGTGTATCAACGGACTACTTATAGCAAAGCTCATTTTCTTACAATTTACAAAAGTCAAAATATAAATAATATGTTTTAGAGACATTTTAGTAACCGAAATTCGCCTTATTGTAACTTTATTCGTCGCAGATTTTTGTCTAAGGTTTTTCTTCGGAGGGACCATCGATTTATTGTAAAATTTTCCAACGCAAAGTTCATTCAAGTATTTTGAGTAGGTAAGCATCGATAAAAACTTACGGTTTTCCATGATCTCAAAACTATGTTTCAGACGCAAAGTAGTATCAGTCTAGTAAATTTATTCTTCTATTTTTCAACTACTAAACTGTATCACTTTTCGTGCAGCCCACAGTGAAAATTATTTTTTAGACTATAAACCTTGAGCAGAAAATTAATGAACACTAAGCGTTGAAGTTTGAAGTCCTCTTCTGAAGATTACTGCTGCCAGAGCTCACAAAGTTTCAGATTTCACAGATTTCTCGGTGGAAAAGTAAAACGTGGGTAGGCACGAGGAAAGACACGACTGCTCTCAAGGAACAGCTCGACTCGACTGAAGAGCGCAACGGCACGGAGAGAAAAATGTAGGGTTTGACCCGTGCTACGCTCATGGAACAGATCTGTAAGCAGCGCATGGAATCGTCCCATGATATTCATCGGTCGATTCCATGCTCGCCACCGGAAAATGTTATAATTTTTTTTTTTTTTTTACAGTAACATTTTTTTAACAGTGATAAATAAAGATTTTACTAAAAATTATTTTTTAATGAAAATTATCTAACAAAATTTATTGCCCGCATAATATTTTGCCCGCAAGCGCGTGCGAGTCATCGTGTTTTGTTTCGCCAGTCCAATCGCATGTGCAGCACCGGATAATCCGGTGGCGAGCATGGAATCTACCGATGAATATCATGGGACGATTCCATGCGCTGCTTATAGATCTGTTCCATAAGTATGGCGTAGCATGGGTCAAACCCTAAATTTTTCTCTCCGTGGGGGCACGCATGCCGGCACTTATTTTCTCCTACCTGAAAATTTAGGACCACCCTTGAAAAGTTGTCACAGCCACATGCAAACAAAACTCATGTTCCTACGTAAGTAGCACGAGTAGTAGTATGGCTTATACTTACAACGCCGAGTGATTTTATGAAATCATGATATTCGAAGGTCAAAAACCAAGCCGAAATACTGCTGATTTTAAACTACCAATTACAGGCTTAAGTGAATAGAAATTTATTTTGTGGCGTTCGTGGCTAAAATTCGTTTCTACGCACGGCTTTATTCATGCATTTTGTAGATTGTGGTACATGTTTGCTAAAATATTATTTGCTAAAATTTTTTTTTATAAAAATAATGTTTCTAAAAAAATTATTTTCTAAAATTTTCGCAAAAGTTTTCTAAAAGTTGATTCGTAATACTCTTGCCGGCGAAAGTTGTTTGCTGTATGACTCACTTGAAGAAGATGATGACGAATATGGACGAATTCTTATTTATGCAACCCCTGAAAATTTACGAAATCTGTACAAAAGCGATGTTTGGTTCGTCGACCCAGAGTAATTCCTCCTCGTTACTGCCCAACATTGTGGAGTCACTACCATTCAGTACTGCAAGGCACTGCTCGCACCAATAACATCTCGGAGGGCTGGCATAATCGGCTGCAGGTAGTATCAAAATAATGACGATGTACTTACTTATCTAAAATCTCTTAGTTATAATATACACATGTAATTTGTATTAAATATATACTTTTTAGAAAATCCTGTTTTTAGAAACATTATTTTTAGCAAAAAAATTTTTAGCAAACAATTTTTAGCAAACTTGTCCCCCCACCCATTTTGTAAATTGCACTTAAAATTTTTTTATTTACAGCGTGCATTGAAAAATTCGAGTTTTTAATGATAAGTTAAAAAACACAGAACAATAAATTCGAATATAAAAATTTTAATGTTACTCAAAAGTAAAAAAATTATAAAATACATAACATGTTCATTTCAAACTCCCTAAATTCACTCGTACATAATGAAATTTTTTTTAACGACTCTACCAACAAATAGTAAATTCACTGAATAGTTTTTAAATATAACTCTGAACTAGTTAACTCGGAATAGCAATTGAGCTCTTCAAATTTTGAACAATGCTGTAGTGCACATCAGTCTCGTCGAACTCTTTCCTCAAGATCAAATCCAAGCAAACTTGCTTGGCATTGGACTTGATGAACTCGTCCGACACATTTTTCAACTCTTCGAGCTCATACTCCTCGCTGAGTCTCGAAGCCAGAACCGCGTTTTCGACGTTTATGCTTTTAATCAAATACTTTTCGCATGCAACCTTCAAATTACCAATTTCGTACTTTTTAGCAGCCAGCAGCAAGCCACAGACCTTGTCGTGGTTCAATTTTCTGACTTTACCCGAGTACATGAAGTGAAGCATTTCTTCGACAACGTCGTAGCTCAAGTCTGGCACACTGATGGAATCAACTTTACCGCTGGGCTTGTTGAACATATCCGTAAAAACCGGACTTCCGGCTGACAAAACGAGCTTGTGAGCTTTTATCCTGCGATTTTCGGCCGTTACGAACTCGACGTTGCACTCTTGTTGGTTCTTCCACTTTCTGTACAAACCGTCGATTATGGCTCTACGGTGATCGTCGACCAAAACTCTGTCGTTCTCGTCTTCCGTAATCGCTTGTTCGGAAGAAACTTCCGATTCGTCTTTGACGTCGGCACTGTCTTTTTCTTCCTGACTATCGCAATCGTCGTCGTTGTCCTCTGTAAGATCAATCACTATTTCCGGGGCTCGACTGAGGGTCGAGTGGCGCTCTTGAGGATCTTCTTTTTTCAGGTCGGTAGCTGCGACTTCCTTTTCGGTGCCCAATGTGGTACCACTGGTTGAAGGTTGCAGGGTTTGATCGGAAGTTTTTTTTTCGATACTCGGTGGTGCTTCCTGAAAAATTAATAAATTTTTTGTAAAAGTACTAGAAAACTTAGCTGAAAGCGTGCTGATATTCAGCTTAAATTTTATGGATAAGCTCAAAGTTCTTTAAAAATATTATTTAATTTCAGAACGCAGGAAAATAGAGGTTGAAATAAATGATAAGCAATTCGATAAATTGAATTTAACTTGTAACAAAAAACTAAGAAACAAAGTTCCCGAACCTGCGCTGCGGTTCCAGCTTCAGGATCATTTTGTTCTTCCTTCTCGTTGTCGCTGCCATTGGAGTCATCGTCCTGTTTGTTTTCCGGGCAGTTCGAATTAGCCGGGATTGTACAACGTCGTGACTTTTTTTTTATTCTTTCGGCACTGATAAATAAAATAAATCCATCAAATACCGAAAACATTATTCAGGTAATATTGTACGGCAAGACCTCGATAATTCGAAACTTAAGGGACCGAGCCCAGACTTCGAATTATCAAGGTAAATTTAAAAAAAGGTAAAAAATTTCAAATTAACGAGGTAGAATGGTATTTAAAAATTTATTTTCTGTCTTGGTAGAACTGAAATTTTTTATAACGTCTGTTTGTAAACGAATTGTATCAAATCAAGAGTCTGGAAAATTAATTTCAAAATTGGCTCTACTAAGCAACTTTGAATTATCGAGGTTTTACTGTATACTCACAGAAATTTTCTGGTGCAATTTATGATTTCGTTTTTTTCTTCGTCGCTGAAATCTTCTTTAAAGTGTTCTCTCATGAAGCATTCCAAAAAATCCGACTGCTCGTCTGTGGCTTTCAGGATATTTCTAAACAACTGGACTTCCCGATTGTTGGTCAAATCCTTTTGCGGATAGAATTCCATTTTTCTCAGGTAGCAGTACAACTTGTACCCGCACGAGTTCACCGGCTCACCCCTGAGAATCCGGGATTTTTCCTTTGGATCGGTCACGATTTTCTGAACCCGGTCCACCCACAGATACGTGGCTATGATGTCCGAGTACCTGTACAAGTGTCTTTTGAAATCTTTTATGGACATGCGTTTGAACAACGCTTTGACGCTTTTTACGTGCGCAGCGTTTGGCGTTTTGTTGTTGTCAAAAGCGTGCTGAAGCAGTTTTACGATTTTTTCGTCGTTTTGCATGTCTTCGTCGGTCAAATTTTCACTGTTTATGTACTGGATAAATCTATAGAGTACCGGGATGTACTTCGGCTGGCTCATGAAATTTTCATCGATCGTTTTGAAATTTAAGGAGCAAGACTTTTTTTTGTTTGGCTGTTCTGCCGGATCCTCAGCTGAAAATTAAAAAAAAAAAATCACTTGTCTTTTAATTTTGGAATTCTTTACTTGTATATGTAGTTTTTGTTTGTTTGTGTAATTCAATCAATTTTTTCAAAACCATAATTTTATTATTACCATATTGCTAAAAGTTGTTTTTAAGTTTATTTAGCAATCATTGTTACAATTTTGTGATTTAGGTTCTTGATAACATAAGAGAAAGAAGAAATGAAATTTCATTCAGGGGATAAATATTGAGAAATGTTCTCTCAAACTTTGGCTCTAGCTTTCTTTTTATCAGCTCTAATCAAAGATTAAGCAGCCTCTCTTTGAATATTTATACACAATTCTTAAAAAAAGAATGAAAAATTGCACAATTTTTTTGAGGTTAAACTCAAGTTTTTAACTTAATTTTTATATTTATTCATGGTAAAATTTCAGAACGTGACATTTATTGTTTCGAATAAATAAACAGTAATAAAAACTTACGGTTTTCCATGATCTTTGAAGGACAGAACTGAGGTTGTTGACGTAAAGTATCAGCAAATGCTTTTTTTTTTTTTTTTTTGGTTTAATTATGAAATTAAACTGAACTACATCACTTCTATAGTGCACTCGAAAACGTGGGACTATTTTATAAACTGGTTCCTCGAAAAAACAATTAAAAATTGCACCTTGTGGCTCAGAGATACAAAATAGGTGAAAAAAAAAAATTGTAATGAACTTTCCACGAAGTAAAGTTTTACTACACCATCGACACTTTTATCTCTCTTTCCAGTTGTTTCAATACTGATCAAATGAACAATCCGGGATTATTTATTCAATGACAAGTAATCGTGTCCTATAACCTCCGGTGAAAAACCACAAATAAGTTCAAGCTAAGTTGAATGAAAAAATAAATAATTTTCTCAAGGTATTTCTGATGCGATTGTAAGAAAAAGATGAAAACTTACGTTTGGTAGTCAAAGTAATTTTTCTATTTTTCTAAGCTTTTCACTGAATGTTTCTCGATATATTCTTATTTAACCGCCCTCATGTTTTGACCCCCTCTCCTGACCCTTTGTTTACATCAAACTCATCAACCTAGGAATAAAATAATCGTATGGGGTTGAAAATTTGGGATTATATTCTTAAAATAAAAACTTTTTTTTGGGCGCAATGAACAAATTTTTTTTTAATTTTTTTTAAGCTTTTAAGATTTTTATTTTTGGACCTAAATAATATTTTGGAAAATCCATGCGAGAAGTTGTTCAAAATGACACCTAGAAACTGTGAATAAATTTTCATGAATAAATATTAAGATTTGTGAGAGACATTTTTCTTAATTTTTAGTTCTGAAAGGACAAAAAAAAAATTTTCTCATTCTTTTGACCATACCTCATGAAATGATATTATTTTAGGAATACATTCCCAAATTTTCAACCCCATACGATTATTTTATCCCCCTGCGTCGGTAAATTACTTTAGCGTTTATTTTTTGAAAATAAATGTAAGTGATCGATCGTCATCACCTGAGATCGTATCTGAGTACGAGATTACTGACGAGGAAAGCGATAAAGTTACGGGGTCGCTTTCACCGCGACGATATGATGAACGGTTTGTATGAACAATGCAAGAAACAAGAAAATGAGTTCGTAACGTAAAGTTTTTCTGGTTCCTGACAAAAAATTCTGTCTACAACGATTTCAATGGTTGCTTTATGATTCAAGTTTTCAATGATTCGAAATTTTTTTCTTAATGAATTTTGATTTAAAAATTCTAGAAAAAATCGTAAAATTCATTGCCAATCTTATTTGAGAGCGGACCAGCTTCAGAAATAAAAGAATGTGGCAAGTTTTTCTCCTTTCAATAGAGAATGGTGGGAGAAAGAAAATTCACAGTTAGAGAGAGAAACCAGCTGTACTACTCGTGCTACGCAAGGACGTGAGTGTGCGACAACCTTGCAAGGGCGGCTTTCTAAATCTTCTAAGATGCAGGTCAAGCCAGATGCGTCGCCCGTTGGGCCCTTCAGTCGAGTCGAGCACTTTGTAAGACCACCCTCCTCCTGAAAAGGGAACGTGTTTTCTGTACGCTCTCTTACTCATCTGAAAATACAGGTATCAAAGTCGAGAAGAGCGAGATTTATCGATCAAAAACGAGACTAAAACCGAGATCAAGATAGAGAATAATTGCATCTCCAGCTTAGTGTTCTTTAATTTTTTCCTCAAAATTTAGTATAAAAAATAATTTTCACTGCATATAGTTCATTAGTTTGAAAATAGAAGAATAAATTTGCTGAACTGACACTACTTCGACATCCAAGAGGAACTACTACCCGAAGTTTTGTCCGAGCTTACGGTCGACGAAAGCGATGAAGTTTTAATCGATGATAGTTACTCTGAGGCCTTGTTCGGCGAATTGTACAGAATGTTGAAAGACCAAAAAAAATGCGATGTTGAGTTTATAACGGCTGACGGTCGCAAGATAAAAGCTCACCAACTTATTTTGTCAACTGTAAGTTCGGTATTTTCAAAGAATCCTTTCAGTTTGTCTACAGATTTGAGTTACGACGTTGTCGAAGAAATGCTTCATTTCATATACTTGGGTAAAGTCAAGAAACTAAATCGAAACAAAGCTTGTGGCTTGCAGGTGGCCGCTGAAAAGTATAAAATTGACACCTAGAAGCTTGTGTGCGAAATATATTTAACGAAAAATAAAGGTCGTAAACGCCGTAGTGACATCACAACTTAGCGAAGAGAATGATCTGCATGAGTTGAAAAATGTGTCGTAATGTATGTCTGTGCGTGCGAGTTTGCGCTGATGTCAATGTTTTGTTTTGTTTTTTTTCATTCTTAAGAACGTCTCGGACAGAAAGAAACAAACTTGAACAAAATTTTCTCGGCTGATGGCGAACAGTTCGTTTGTATGAGCATGTGTGTAGTACTCGCAATACAATTTTAATTTGCAGATTAGTTTTGATGGCTGTATATTGAAATACGTTGTTTTTTTGAGTGATAAAACTAATTTAACTATCACATTTTTTAGATTTTTGTAGTGTGGAGTTGAAATAATTTCTTTTCAAATAAATAAACTTATTTTAATTTCTGCTTTCATTGAAAGATATGAAAATACCCTCAATAATAAGTTTTTAAAAAATTGTATAAATGTTTTCCCTATTGATTACATAAATTTCATTTTTCTTCCAGATATATATACATATATATTTAACCTGAACTACTCATTTAATAAGAATTAAAAAACTTCAAAACATATTTATTTTGCTTCCATCATTGAAATCTCTACTTTGCTACCAAAATAAATCAGTTCTAAGCATTTTTTTATTATCCTGGCAATTAATGACCATTAATGACTAAAAAGTTCCTACAGCTTGAGAATTCTTAAATTTTTATTTTTTTCTAAGCAGTAATAATTTTGCACACAAAGTGATTTCAAAGTTAAAAATTAGTATCTTTTTGTGACAAGAATGTTAGGCAAAAAGCATTTTTCGACCTTCGGAGTTTTTCCGCACATACATGTATATATTCTTACCTGTATGGCTGTATTACCAAAGCATGTAATGCAATGTTTTTTTCATAACTTCAGTTATTTAGATGACTTTCATTAAAGATTTTCCTGGTTTTATTATTTATATTTTATTGCTTTCAAAATGTTAGGTATTTTATTTTATTTAAACTGTAAATTTTGGACGGAATTGCTACTGCGTTTCAGGTACAATAAATTCACAATAATTGAACGACCACAAAAATTTTTTACAAAAAATCTTGGATCTTGATAAATCTTAGCTATCTCTATTTTTTAAAAATTGTATTTACCATATTTATTTAAAAAAAAAATTTTTGAAGATTTTTTACTCAGGATCTTGAGTGTTCCATTTTAAAGTAAAATTTTCTTGTAAAAAAAAAAAAGTGGCTCTCCCCCGGGGTCGCGCACACATGTTGTGAGGTCCTTGAAAACCTTGGTCTCGCCCAAAAAAATTGATATTACGACTTTTTTCCGCTTTGTCTCCAGCTGTTTTGACTCAAGTGAAATACTGGCCGATGAAGGCTCAGTGACTGTTGCAGAAGAACTGATGAACCACACTGAAGACATACTGCAGATATTGAATAACACAATTTTTTACAGGGATACGATAATAACAAAATAAGTTTTATCGTCAAAATAATAAGATTTAATTGAGTTTTGTTATTTAAAAATACAATAAAAAAAGAAAGAGTCAAAGAATCTAGTATTTATGAAAAATATTTAATATGAAACGGTCACCCCCAATAATTAAAATTGGGTCAGCTCAGTCAGGATTTGAATCTGGTTCTTATAAATTCACGGTGGTCCATTAATTTAAAACCGATACGACAAATTTATTATTTATTTATAACACTGCTGGAGGAGTCTTTCTGATTAAATAGGAAATTATATTTTTAATAAGTTATTTAGTTTTGTAACGATATTTCTATAAAAATTCAAAATAACTTTTTTAACCCTTAATTTGACGACAGATTTTGATATAAAGTGGAATGTTGACCTAAGACAGTCTTGTAAATTTTAATATTTACAGAAATTTTTATCAAAAATAGCTTACTTAGTTTTTTAGTATTATATCATTTAAAAATCGTCCAATTAATCAAAACATTGTTGTACTAGAAGGTTTACTGTAACATTTACACCATTAAAATAGTATTAAATTCATTAGGTTTTATAACAAATTTTAATTTTCATACAAAAAAAAAAAGTTAAAAGTATGCACAAAAACTTAAATTATTGACATAAAAACTTGAAAATAATTATTGACACAGTTGATTGTTATTCTAATAAATGTATCTTAATCTGCTTGCCCTTAAAATTTTTAATTAATGACATGGATAATACTTTTTTGTAATGACAAATTTAAACTACACAACAAAGTTGAAAAAAAAAAAAAAAAAAATGGAAAATTCACGTCTTGTTAGCTACTCAGTAGTCAGAAATCGGAATGGCTTCAATTAAATTTTGAATGATATTATAGTATATTTTGGTATCTTCAAAGTCCGTGTTCAATAAAAGAAAAGGCTCGAGCATATATCCTTGGCATTGTCCCTGATAAAATTATCCGTCAGTTCGTACTTTTTGCTCAGTTTGACAGTAAGCACCGTGTTTTCAATATTCAAGTTTTACGTCAAATATTTATCGCACATAACCTCCAACCCTTGAATTTCGTACTTTTTCGCCGCCGAAAACAAGCTGCTGACTTTGTGGTGAAAAAACGAGCTTGTGAACTTTTATCCTGCGATCTCCGGCCGTTTAGCTTTACGGTGATCGTCGATCAAAACTCTATCGCTCTTTTTGCATCATTATTACTGGAAAAATAATTTTCTGAATATTGAAACTTTGTAAAACTTTAAAGTCTATACTTTCTTCAATTATTTTTTTGATTACTTTCCCCTCCAACATAAAAAACTGAATAATTGGATTGATTCATCTTTCTTACAATAACTTGTTTCTTCTTATATTCTCTCTGCATAATATTTAACATACAGTTATGCTGAGCAGGCATTTATAACCACAAATTAATTAAAAAATTCATAATTAACAGGAAAAACGTTATTTACAATCGGCGAAAGCATGATTTAATTAAAATAAATCAAGTTAAGATAATTCAATTTAACTTGACGTAACCGACGTATATAAACTGCGCGAAAGAGCGCGTCTTCTTCAGTGATCAGTCAGCTGTGTGCAGCGTAAACAATTAGCCACGCGTACGGTGTCGTCTGCAGCCCGGATTATGTACCTTTACGTGTTTCTTTTTTATTTCTATTGAAAAAAATGACGTATTCGTCATTAAAGTTCATCCTTTTCACAACTCTTAAGAAAATTTGAATAATGTAGATCGTAGATCTATAGGTTCAACAGTTTTTTCAAGATATTATTTTTTAGTGTTAGAGGTTAGGATTACCGTGCAATATTGTTTTTTTTTATTTGATATACCCGGAAAAAAAATGAGTGTACCTTTGGCAGTTTTCTTCGTTTTCGTGGGTTGCTGCTCGAATTTGGTCTTTTTGGAGCTGCTAATGAAGTAAGTGTCCATTCATTTTTTACAGACTGTGTTTATTTAAAAAAAAATCTAAAAACCATTTATTCTATACAGAGAGGACCCTGGTGGTGGTAACTTGGTGACGTTCTTACAATTTTTATTCATAGCCATTGATGGATTTTTGTTTACCTCAAAATGTGGTACAGTCAAGAGTACTGTGAATGTCAAAAGCTACATGGTTCTAGTTTCTATGTTTTTTGTAACCAGCGTCCTGAACAACTATGCTTTCAACTTTAATATACCAATGCCTCTTCATATGATATTCAGAGCTGTAAGTCTCAGTTCAAAATTTACTTCACACTTTGAGTAAAACCAGTTTAAACTTTCTCATAGTAATCAAATTCTATGAAATAAACAATTTATTATCCTTTATTAATTAGGGTTCTCTGATAGCTAACATGATAATGGGTATAATTATAATGAAAAAAACTTACACTTGGGATAAGTACATGTCTGTGATGATGATATCTGTGGGTATAGTCATTTGCACCCTAGAAAGTAGCAAAGATATCAAGTCCACTGCGCCGGCTGCTGTAGATGCTGTGACATCACCCTTCGGTGATTTATTTTGGTGGACTATTGGTATTTTGTTGCTAACAGCTGCACTATTTCTCTCTGCCAGAATGGGCATTTACCAAGAGACTCTGTTTGTTAAGTATGGTAAAAATCCAAAGGAAGCTTTGTATTATACGGTAAGATCATTTATTTATTCAAACTGATAATAAAAGAGTGACCCTATAAATTAGTCTAAATTTGTACAAAGCTGGAAAAAATTATAATTGATACACATGAAAAATCTTAATTACTGGTGAAATTTCAGCTTAAGTAATAGATAGTCGTGGTGAAAATTTTGGATTATAAAATAATAGCTTTTTATGTATAATTTGAATAAAGAGCAGTCTGCAATTAAAAATTGTACATAAATTGTATATTTAGTAAAAGTTGCTAAAATGGGCTAATCTTAGATTTACTCTTTAATAAACTTCATTTTGACAAAATCATTAACTGTTTTCAAATTTTTTCAGCATTTATTGCCTCTGCCGTTTTTCATAATGTTAGGATCGAATTTATGGGAGCACGCAATTGTAGCTTTGAATTCACCTCGCATAATCATTCCCGTAATTGGCATTGCGGTGCCGAGAATGGTTGCCTACTTGTTAGGAAACATAATTACACAGTATCCTTTCAAATTTTATTATTATTATTTTTTTGTTTCATGATGGTAAAAAATATATCGACCCTAACAAATTTGTTCAGATATTTGTGTGTTAGTTCAGTATTCGTATTGACGACGGAGTGCCTCTCGCTTACGGTCACGTTGATTTTGACTCTGCGAAAGTTCTCGTCACTCATATTTTCAATAATCTACTTTAAAAATCCATTCACTGTGTATCATTGGATTGGAACGCTGTTGGTTTTTGTTGGAACTATTATATTCACTGAAGTCATTCCTAGAGTTCGAAAGAGCTTTAGTTCTTTGTATGACAATAAAAAGGTGCAATAAAAAGTTTCTAAAAGTTGTTTTTACAAAAAAATTATTTTTTATCTTAAAATTTGATCCATACTTTTATAAAGGGAAAGCCTTGGGAAAAATAGTTTTAGAAAACAAAGTTCTTCAATTTTAATAAAGGATAATTTTTAATATAATTCATATGTACATTTTACAATAAATATATATATGGTATAATTCTTTTATAATTCAATGTAACTTCAATAGCTATAAAAATTGCTTAGCATGTTTTACTATCTACCGTTCTTTTTAGCTACGCATACATTATCAATTTATTAACAATCAAACGCTGTGTATATAAACGTACAAAAGGTAACAAAATAAAGATAAAATATAATGTTAAAACTCATTAACTACTAAATAAGTAATTACGATAAAAATCGAAGCTTCATTCGGCTTCATATAAGTTTACTCTACTCTAGTTCACGTAGCCTTATCAGTCGTTAATGTTATTACCTAACTAGCTCGAAACTACAGAATCACGCTTTGATTGAGAGTAAATAACTAAAAGCTGAAGTTCATTTGGTCGTTACTGAGAATTTCTTCGAACTCGAAAAGTTTTAATATTGAAATTGGATTGATATTATTGAAAAAATATATTATTTTATTTATCATTCTACGGAGGTACATAACTTTATCTCAGCGAGAATTTTCAAATAGATTTAAGTGTAAAAAAAAATAAAATAAAATAAAAGGGAAACTTTATAAGAATAAGTTTTAAAATATTATTCGAAAATAGTAGATTTGTTTTTTTTTTTTTTTTTTTTTTTTTTTAATATTCACTAGATCGCGATATTTCTTATATCAATTGCATCTTTAAAAAATAGCTAGAAAACGTCGGGCTTGTCGACGACTTTGAATATATTGGAAAGCTCATCGACCAAAGTCTCGTAACGGTAGGCCACACGGATATCTGGCACGTTTGTACGTGTAATGTCGTTTCCGGCAACTCCTTCTTTAGTATAATTTGGACCCAGCCAGTACTGCTTACTCTGAAAAACAAAAATAAACATTAAAATTACTTATGAAATTTTTTAACGTCGCGACGAGATAGTTCAACTTATTACTTTAAAAATTATAAATAATTGTATGAAGAGGAAAAACCTGAAAACTGGTTATACTATATGAAAATTCTGAAATTGTGTTAATCATATTTTATTTCAGAATTGATTAAATAAAATTTTGCTTGTTTCAAAAATAAATTTATTTATAGTCTTTTCGTTTTTAATTAATTTTGGCATATTGAGCTTATTTTTAGGCGTGTAAATTTATTTGCCAATCAAATTTCAAAATTTAAAAATTTTGCGGTTTCCAAAACTGTACTTATTTCAATTTTTTGGTACCGCTGTTCATAAATTTATTCTTTTTTGTACCTCTTTTATCATATAATTAGACATAAAAATAAATAAGCAAGTGTATAAACGTACCTTGTGTGGAAAACCGCTCATTATGACGGAATTCCTGGCGAGCTCGCACATGTCGCACGAGCTTAGCTTCCATACCTGGGCGGCGATGCTGTACTCCTCCATGAGCGGCTCCTTGGTGAAGTGAAACTGGAGCGGATCGTCGGTGGACAGGCTAACGCACAAGCCTCTGGCCAAATACTCGGGAAGTGGATTTCTGTGGTAGTTCAAGAAGAGCGAGTTGTTGCTCAGAGGCGACATCGCTATGCCTATCTGGGCGAGGTAGTACAGGTACTGAAGCACCGGTACCTTCCTCAGTAGAAGACCGTGGGATATGTTCTCGGCCATCATGAAGCCGCAAACCAGGTGCTGAATGGGTCCGGCTTCGCCACAGTGGGGACGAAGTACGAACGTGTTCAGTCCTTGTTCCCTGTAATCGAAAATTATTTTGATGAAATTTATTTTTTTATTGATAAATTAAATAACAAATATCGATATATTTTGAATTATTAATTAATCATTTTGAATTACCGCCAAAATACTTTAGCGACGTTACGAGGTCACGTGACTTCAAGCGTTTCGGCGGGAATTCAAAATGAAATACTTGAAAACTTTGTTTTTCTCAATCTAGTTAGCTCATAAAATTTTTTAAAATATACTTACGCCCTAAAATGATTGAGTACAGTCATGTTGGCGTAAGTGTAGTACTGGTAGTAGGCGTAGGGAGGATTTTCAATGTCGTTCCAATCTTGGGGCGGGCTTACGTCCTTATCGAAAAGCGGATTTTCGGGCTTGCTCTCGTCGTCCACCGAATCGAAGCCTACCACCTGTCAAAAAATGTCACTTATTGGAACTTTTATCATTTTTTTAACATAGTTCGATTATAAAAAAATTAGGTACATATTGCAAAAACTTGTGTAACCCCGGATGCGTAGTGGGGTCATTCGTAACTTCAAATAGAGGCAGGAATATATTATTGATTATTTCTTGGAAGTTGGTCATCAGTTTGTTCAGTTTGAAGATGTCACTGTGGAATGAAAAATATAAATAAATTATCGATTGGAACTTGTAACCATAACAAAATTCTACTATACAACAGATTATTTATAAAAGGATTATTTTGCTTGTGCTTAATTTCTGTAGCAACAGACTCAACTTTTATCAAATGAGCCAAACACTGCTATAAAACTCTAGAAGTTACTATAAATAATTTAAAAAATTAGTAGAACTAGAAATTCAGGTTTATTTGAAACTTTTGTTGCATAAATTAAATAAATTATACTCAAACTCACTATAATCTAGGAATCTGAATGAGCCAGCGAACGTTGTCGGAGTAGACGTTGCTCTGTATGGCCCAGTCAGCTAGTTTGTCCCACTCCTCGGGGCTCTTTCCGTAGATCGACAGCCTGAGCTCTGAGTTCTGGTACTTGGATTCCTCGAGGTCACTCGATACCTCCTTTATTATACTCGCGAAGAACTTTCCGTTTATGTAGTTGTCGGTCTTGAGGAAAACCTCGCGAAGTCTGCTCTCGCCTATGGGGTTGTACTTGGCGTTGAACTTATCGAACCTGTGAAACGTGTTTCTGTCCTGTAAAAAAAAAAAAAAAAAATCAGTATTTTTTGAAGAGACATTTGCAGGTTTAGATACATATTTTTCTGCATTTAAAATTTTCGAATACCTAAATTCTCGATAAAATTCAGTTTCTAGTCTAAGTTTTTTCACACTATGATTTTTAAGAAAAACAAATTTCAAAATAATTGCTAGGCCTAGAATTACTTAAATCAAAAAGTAAATTATTTTTTACACGGGTGTTCCTGTTATTTAGAGTAGATTATGGAATATTAAAATAAAGTCTTACAGCGTGCACGTCGAGCATGTCGACACTGAGGTCGTAGGTCGTGAGGTTCATGGACTGGAAGACCTCCCTGAGTGTCATCTTCTCGCCGCTCTTTGAGCACGTGACCACCTCGTCGGCGTGGTTCTTCAGGGTCTTCTTTATGAACCGCAGCAGATGCTTTTGGTTCATGCACGAGGCAGCGTGGATGTGTGTGTCGACCTTTGAGTTTGAAAAATCATTTTTAATTTTATTGTATTTAAAAATACTCGGTACAAAATTTCATAATTTTAATATATAAGGTTTCTAAGCCAGAGTCGTGTGACACGGAATAAAAAAAATAATAATAATAATAATAGTTTAAAAAATACTTTAAAAAATATTGCTTTAAAAACTTGGATGTGAGCGACCTAAGCAAGATTGTTTCATTTTTGTCTTGTATTTATAAAAAGACATCCCAGCTTTATCACGTGAAATGACATTGTGCAACATCAAAAATATCATGAAAAAAGGTAAAAACTCGGAAAAAAGCCTCATTTTTTTTTCCTTTGAGCTGGAATTTAACTATAAGAAAGCGATTTATCGTAGCAAAAATGTTCCTCTTAAAATTCTCTAAAAGATAGTGCTTTCAAAAAGTGTAATTTGCAGCTTTTACATGTTAATAAACAAACAAAAAAAAAGGCCTAAAATCAAGTGATTTTTGAAAAAATTATTAAAAATACAAAAGTTATAAATAAATAAAAAATCGACGAACCTTTCTGATGTTGTAAAAGTCTCGGTGCGGCACGGCCTTCTGGCTTGCGAGTTCCCTGAGTTCGTTCAGGAGCACGTGAAGCTGGAACTTTGAGGACAGGTAGCTCAGACGCCTGTAGCAGAAGCTCTTCAAGGGTCCATCGGCGATCATGACGCACAGGAGGTTCATGTCCCTGACGAAGGTTGCCAGGTCGGGGTACGAGTAAGGTACGGGCTTGTTGTTGGCCAGGTCTTCCTCGCTGGCGAAGAGGTTGAAAACTCCGTTTATCGGGGCTATCTTGTATTTCTTGCTCGGGGGAAACTCGCACTCCCAGGGGTCGCCCCTGGACGCCGGGGCGTGTACTGGGTGATCTGGAGAGAAAAAACAAGTTAAGTGTTGTTTTTTTTTTTTTTTTTTTTTTAGTTGGTTGATGAATACACGAGGTGAGATAATTTTTTGTGACAAAATGAATGTAAAAGATTTAAATAATTTTCGAAATCTTGTTGATAACTTACTGAACATATTCCTAATACTTCAAAACTAAACATGATCATGATAATACATAATTTGGTAGTTTTTGACGTCTGTTTTTTGTTAAAAAATTAATTTTACGTGAATTTTATAGTTTTGTTAACAATTTGAAAGAAAAGTATCGACAATTGTATGATTTAAAAAATGACAAAATACTCAAGGTTAATCACTAAAATAACATGTTTTCATTGCATTTCAATTGCATACATTTAAAACTCTTTATGAAAAAAATATTGATAAACTACATTGGCCAAGCGCCACAATTTATAACGTGTGAGGCACAAAATTCAGCGTAATTCAAAATAAACAAGCGACGGTTGAATAAATTTACAATAAATAACTTTTCGCTCGATAAAGTAGGAAAAAAAAACAACTTAATCATCGCATTGTTTCGAACTTGGTAAACAAAAATACGATAATCACCTCGTGTATGTAAAACAAAAACAAACAAGGATACTATTAAAGGACCTGAGAGCGTACGGATACTGAAGTTTGAGGGCGAATGGTTACTGAAAATTGAGGGCGAACGGAAACTGGAATCTGAGGCCAACTGGAACAAGGAATAATTCGAGGAAATAGACTCTAGGAAAGAATTATAAGGATTATTATAAACAATAAAGGAATTTACTTGTGTTTGAAACAACTTTGCTAACATAAATTATAATTTTTTGAGGGTCCATGTAATTATTTCAAATTTTAACATTCGAATTCCCGCCTCTAGGTCACGTGGTTTTGGATAGTAATTTGTAAGGTTTATTCGCATACTCGACTCAACACAGTAATACCGCAATAATAAAAATGCATGGTATAGCGAAAAATGTATGAATGAAAATAAACGTTTCTGAGTCAATTTAAACATTATTTATCACTTTCGATCGTCCAAGATTTGTTACGGTGAAAAAACTGCGTTGTGCATGCGAACAAACTTTAAAACACGTGACCTTGAGGCGGGAATTTAAAAAATTAGTGGAACCCTCAGAAAAATTCTATTAAATGTGTTACTCCTGTAGATGGTGTATGAAATACCTTCGATGCACATCCGATCGTCGTGCTGTATCTCGTTGTCGGTGTTTACAGGCCTTTTGTCGAAGCTCCTAAGGAACCTGGAGGTTATGCTCGGGTATGCCTGTTTTGAGTTGTTCATGTACTTCTCCCTGATCGCCAGGGCTTGCACCAGGAGTCGCGAGGCCTGCTGGAGGTCCTCCAGGGGCACCTAATAATCATATATAAAATTAACATGAATTGTTATTGCCATTTTTAATGCTTTAGTTCTTATATGGATTTTAAATAAATTTACTCAGAAAGATTTTACTAAATAATCTTATACTTAGATTACTTAATACCATATAATGTCTTATTTAAAAATTTTTTTTTTATTCTTTGTAAAATATAAGTAGGAAAAATTCAATCCCATTAATAAATTTAAATAAATAAGTAAATAATTTTACGAGTGATGAATTTTTAAATGGAGTGAATATTGAAAATCATTTTAGAATATGTAATGTCAAACTTATTAATAGTTTAATAACATCATTACTTGATTTAAAACCCCTTAGGACTTCGAGTGTACCGAGAAAATCACATTGAGAGTTAATTGAGTGAACTTGGAAACTAGTTTAATAATAGTCATGAACCTTTCAATTTATGAACTTTTCAAATCTCTTCAAAAGATATATCATTGATATATTGATGTATCATACTAATCGCGGCTTATTTTGAAGATACCGAAAGTATCAAAAATGCAGGGACACGGTAATAACAAAGAGTTGAATTAGTTTCATAATTCAAACCGATTTTTCAAACCCATTTTGACGACAATATGATAAAGTAGAATAATTTTGACCAATAAACAGTCTCATAACTAAAGTTTAAATTTTTCCAGCAATTTTGTTACAAAAAAAAAAATAAATAAATAACAAAACAAAAGTATATAGTTTAGTAAAGAAACTTTTCAAAAATCCCAACAAAAGCCTAGTATTGTAATTTTACCTGAAAAATAAATAAAAGAAACTTAAGGCTTTCGTTACTACCGAGTCCTTTTAAAAATGAGCTTGCAACGAACGCTTTTTAGCCAACATAACTTGAATCTAGAATTCTTTTTTATACACACTAAAAATATCAATTTTAGAAGATTAAAAACCGTTTACGATCATATTTTCGAGCGGTCACACACAAAGTGACCCTTGAAGTAATCTCTTACGCTCAAGGTCCCCGGCCCGCTAGGGCTTCGGCTCAACGTAAAAAACTACAAGCGCAAAAGGTACGTACCCCGGAGGTGTCCTCCCCGGATATGGAAACGCGCTGGAAGTGGGGCACGAAGTCATTCTCCTCGAGCGGGAAGTGGTGATCGTTTTCGTCGGGTGCTGCTCCCAGCGACGGCTCGTAGTGACTCCTGCGCTCCTCCAGATCCTTGGCAGCCCTGCGACAATAAGTTCATAACAAACCTGGTCAACCCAACAGTACACTTTTATGAATAAACAATTTATTTTTTATAATAAACAGCAGTTTAGATTCTCGAAAATTTAAAAAATTTTGAATGGGATTTCCAAGATCCAGTGCAAAAGATTAGTGATAGAAATAAGAATCAAAGTTCAACATTTAATGACTAGTTTCTGGCCATTTATTGCACTGAATCTTTTGGAATTTAATTGTCTTGTTTCTGGCCATTTATTAGACCGAGTCTATTAAGTGGTCATTAAATGTCAAACTTTGATCCTTATTTATATAAATGGCCAGAAAATAGCCATTAAATGTTAATTTTTGATTCTTATTCCTATCAGGGTTGTTTCTGTCCATTTATTGGACTGAATCTATCAAATGGCCATTGAATGTCTAACCAAATTTCACTTTTACAGGGTCTTCGTTAAAGTCTATTTCACAGTGTCATTTTTAAGATCAATGCCGATTTAAAAATTAATTTTCATTATTTTGAAAGTAGAATAGTAAACCTGAGGAGTATCTTGCAGTCGCGGTACCACCTCTTGGACTCAACGGCACCGGCAAACATTAGCGGACAATAAAAAAAAGCTATATATGTGTTTAACTAAGAAGGCACTGCTTGTCCGCTCGGCTTGGAGGCGCGAACGCTACTGCCGGACTGGACTGGAGAATCTCGCGAGTCTGCTTGCGTCCGCGCCTACCGCAACACCTCCCCCCACCCGCTAACTAAAAGGATCAAAATTTCGCTTCCCCCCTCCCACCACGGTCACCCGTGGGTGCTTTTTAATGATTTTTCTCACGCTCGATAAGTGCTGCATGCACCCACTCGAGCTGGTAAACAAAAATCAAAGGCGCCCGAAGCGTATTGTTTTCCAGAATCAATTTTTCGAAGACCCCCACAGCTGACTGTTGATGTGGTTTAGGAAGAACGAAAACAGAGGTCGTTTTGTAGACTAATCAGTTTTTAAAAGTTAATTTGTATGCGGTGTTAGGAACTCGGTTAATTTATATTCAAATCAAGAATAGTACGCGGAATAAATTATTTGAACTTGACAAGAATTTTCATAAAATTTTTTTCTGGTAAAAAGTTTTCTAATGATGGATTCCTGGTACTAAATTTTTATAAATATATTCATTTCTTCGGAGATTCGGGCTCGTTTTTTTAGATAGTTTTTTAATATCTCTGGTTTATTTGTGAATTTAAAAAAATATATTTTTAATATCTACGATCAAAAAAGGCTAAAAACTGCTTTCAAACTAAATCTAAGTAAAACATGGTCCAACTTATCACGAGGTTTCAAAATATTTTTCCATGAAAATTCAGAGAGAATTTTTTCAACTATGTATATTATGCAGTGGACTTTAATACAAATTTTTTAAAAAATTTAAAAGTTATACGTAAAGCGTTAGGCAACGCCTCTGCTTAATCCCCTGTAGATTTTGACTTTACTATAAATTGAAGCTTAATATAAAACAGTTATACACGATTTCAATACATAAATAAGCCTCAAAAACTCGATTTAAACTGGATTATAGAAGTGTCAATATACTGTACAAACTCGAGTTTCATCAGTAAATTTTAATCCATACAAGCCTTAGTTTTGAATTAAAAAGTTGAGCCTATAAATGTAGACCTAGTATGAGTTATTTAGGCCAAAAACAAAAAAATATTGGTTATTTAAAATTTTTAAGGATATGTAAAAATAAGAAATATTTGATTGAAATTCTTTACAGGACTCAATTTTGTCGATTGTGTAATTAATATTTCGAGTTATTTACTGCGTTTTTGGAGGCTATAAGAATCCATTTTTTGGGTCTGTAAATGACTTTTGAGAGGTGAGGAAGAAAAATTATCAAGCGCTTTTCATACAGATTTATCATGGATTTAGCAACGGCCATATAATGAACTGCAAATTTTTAAACGATTTTTACAAGGTAAAATCGAACTGCGAATATTTCCAATTATTATTAGAGATTCGTAAGAATATCCCGACAGTTTTGCGGCCACAGTTTTTACGATTAAATGAACATATGATAATACGTGACGAGATTAACGATTTTTTTTAGTTGATAGATTTTTTATTTTTAGTACACGGTGATGCAATAAAAAATAAATTGAAGTGTCAAGAATGTCTCTGATTATATGATAACATTTAAATAAATTATTTAAAACGTATTAAAAAATTTGTATTAATATTCTCTACATTGATAATGATTTTTTTACAAACCAAAAAAATCTGTTCTATATCACGAATACGACATTTCAATTATCAAGATTATTATCAATAAGTTTATATAATCAATAAATTATTTGATAAACAAGGACTCGCGGAAGGCTGAGCTTTCGATTTTTAATAAAAAAAGAGAAAATTTTTGTATTCGCAGTTATATAAACTTGATTTTAAATTATCAGTAAAAACTCATCAATACACTATAAAATCATTGCATTTATTAACGCAAGTTTACTCAATTTCTTCAATTTTATTAAAATTCCCACCGAATAGTTATGGTGTCGTCAACAACAACAGCGTTTATTCCAGACCCCCAGCCACGAACACTAACAGCGTATTTATTTTTAAACCTCCCGATTAGACGCACAGATAAAACCGTGAATTACGAAACCGCGTCTTCGTATTGTAAGAAAATTTTTTTGGATAGTTCGCGATAAAACGCAACGACTCACTTGACGGTCAGCTGACGCTGTATCAGGAGTTTCTTCTCGATCTGCTCTATGGGGAATTGGGGCACCTCGTAGGGGGCCGATATCTCGTTGGGCAGCTCGCGGTCCGGGTTCAGACCCGCGGCTGCCCCCCGGGCGTTGGCCCCACCCTGGGCTCCTTCGAACACGGGGCTCTCGCTTCCTGAAACAACAAAAATTTTCACAATTAGTATACAGAAACTATAAAAATGAAGAAATTCCTTTTTAAGTTGAACAATTAAATATTAAAAATTAAAAATTCTGTACCCTGATAAGCACCAGAAACCTCGGTAAAGTAAAAACTACCTTAATTTGGCTCATTACAACGATATTTTATCAACATTATAACAAAAATTTTATTAATAATGATTTGGTTTGAACGTAATTTCGAAATTTTTAATTTCACCCAAGTTTTTCTGACGTATATGAATATTATTGTAAAATCGTTCTGAAGATTCAAAAAAAAATTAATTGTTTTTGATGAAAAAATCACTGAAAATTGAAAAAGTGCGGTGTCTAAGTCACGTAGAAAGTCGAAATGTATAAATTAATTTTTTTACCCAAAAAGAGTTGGTGTTTCAGATAAATTCTTCAGATAAATTTTAGTTTATTTTTGCTCCAAGAACACGACGAAATTCTTTTCAACTGAAAAGTTGATTTCTATAAAAATTCATTTAAACAAATTCTTGTAAACAATTATTAAAAAATATTTTTTGACTACACCCAAATAAAATCGATTTAGAAAACCAAAATAAATCAGAAATACTAAAAATTTCGATGTTACCAAGAGGCAAAATTAATTGTTTATAATTACGACTCGCTTTGCGAGATGTTTTTCAAGTAAAAGCCCCTATGTATATGGTGGGAAAGGGTCGCTGTTTACTATTTTGATTAGACTTTTACTCTTTTTATTAGATCGAGTTATGATCAAGTTATATCAAAATAAACGTTTGATTTTTCCTCCATTTATTGCTGTAAAATTATTTTCTAGCAGGTTTAAATAAATGATAGATACTTTATAAACATACCGCATTTTTGTTTGATTGGAAAAATACTTATTATTGTTTATGAAATTTAGAAACAAATATTTTGTATTAAATAATCATTTATTTTAAATTTTTTGAAAATATAAACAAATGTGAAATTGAACGGCTTTTTCGATATAAATTTAAAGTCAATCCAATCAAAATTAAAAAAGATTGACATTTTTAATTACTATTTGTATCTTCAGCAACATATTTAAACCAGGATCTTTTACATAATGAATTAATCGAGGAATTAATATTATTCAGTGTTCGATAAGTTGTTATATGTCATCATAAAGCTGCTTTCAAAAAGCTACGATCAATATAAATTTTTAATCATCATTACTACCTTTGGTGGTAAGAGTGAGCTTACTGACAACAACAAACTGTTACCTCGAGTGTTACGCATCGTCTAATTAAAAATTTTACTTCATAAATAATCCGTCAGCAATTTAATTATTGGTCTTGAAATATCTGAATGTAATGTCTAAATATGAAAAAATACGAAAAGTTCGATGAATTTATTAAGTAGCTTTGTTTTGCTACACTGTTATTCAGTTTTTTATTAAAATTTTATGTAAATAATTCAGAAATTTAAAAAAATTATTACATAAAAATAGAAATTAATATTTAATAAAATTGAAACCGTCTTGATAACAAGTAACTTTGTTTTTATTATCATCGTTATTATTAAATTCTCATAAATGCTTGTTTGTTATAAGACGAAGTTTAAAAATTTTACGTTAATTACCAATCGCACCTAAAAACACTTCAACTCCATTAGTTAATTGAAAATATTTTTTCAAATTAATCAAATTATAATCAATCTTCCGTCACGAAATGCAAGTATTTTAAAATTAAATTATTTAATTGAAAATTCTTATCTGGTTTTTCGAGTGTACGTTAAGTGTTTTAAGACCATTGTCCATTTTAGGCTGCTTAATCTTTAAGTGAATTAAAAACTGTTTGTTGTTACTTTTTATATTTATTGCTAGAGAAGATTTATTGGACAATTATAGAATAACTAATTAATTGGAATTGGTCAAGAATAGAATTTTTAAATTGTTTACGTGCTACTACTTTTTAATAACTTTTCCTGTTATCACTTAGTGATAAGTTGAGGATAAATTTAGTTTTTAATTTTGTAAATGTTAATTGGCTTCTATATTTTACAACTATGGATTTTATATTTCTGTATAGTATTGTAAGTTATTAATAGAATGTTTGAAATTAGAAGCTTTAATTTCAGCTCTCATTGACTATAAAAATAATTTTTTTCGTTTGTAATAAACAAAATGATGTAAGAATCATTAAGGATTTGTCAAATTTCTGAAAAATGGTTTTGAATTTCTAACGATCATTGTGGTGAACAAATGTAATAATAATACAATTTAATCGAAAAAAGCTTGGAAAAAAGACTTTAATCCGAGCTTTCAATTTTTTATCATTTTTTGTAGTAAACAAACTTGGCTGCTGTTGATATGGCACATTTCTCACAAGTGATTAATCGTTTAAATATTTATTTGAATTTCACGGGTTTTACTTCCTTCGCTTTCCGTTAACAATAAAACAACATTAGTTATGAATAAATACGACATTAAATTTTAGCATCAAATTGTTCAAAACTTAACTAAACTGATAAAGAAACTCAATCATTGAAACAAATTTTTTTTAGCTCAGTTGCAATGTTTTTTTTTGCATCAATAATAGTGGTGATTATAATATTTTTTAATAAATAAATTCAAGTCCACAATACTCGTTCAAAGCGTAAGTCTCAATAAGAAGAAATATTTATTTTTCCTTTAATATGAATTTTTTTCACATATTATAACATTATTAGGTATTTCTTTCAATTATAACAAAAATAAATAAATAAATAAAAAAACACGATAAATATTTGAGTACACCGAAATACGTTCAAATCATAAGTAACCCAAATAAGAAAAGTATAAATTTTTTAAAGTTATAGTTTCAATTAAGAAAAAAATTTGTTTAATTATGATTATCCTAATCTATAACTTAAAGGCAGTGTAAATTTTTTTTTTTTTTTTTTAACTTATAAAAATACATTTTAATTTAATTGCAATTAATTTATCCTTGTACAGTAACAATAATAATTATTTTTTTTAATTACTACAACAACAAAATGAATATTATATGCATTGCAATAATCGTTCAAAGCATAAGCAAACGTAACAGAAACGAGCATTTTCTGGTTCAGCTTTTGAAATTAATTTTTTTGTTTTTACGTAATAATAATTCAGTTTTATCTATCTTTCGAATGCTCCAAAATTAAAAAACCACTTCACAAGTCGGACTCCGTCTCATACATTCATCATCTCCGTTAGATAAACCAAGATCGTACGTTATCGATTCGAAGCGATTGATTTTGAAAATTACGATACTGCATTTTTAAGAATTAAAACGTTCTAACCACTAAATCAAAATTTTTTTAATTTCTAATATTTCAAATAGCTCAGAGACACCAGTATAAAAAAAAGGCACGGGGGGTGTATTGTTTTACACGGTTGTATTACCATGAATGCGACCGGTCTTGTGCATAAGCCAGTTGGCTACGGACACGCTCGAGGAATGCGTAGTTCCCAGCACCATGTTTCCTCTTCTATTTCTACTTTAGCAATTCAACAACTCAGAAAGCGCACTTTTATCAACAAGCTGCGACGACTTAACGCCGAGACATCCCGCACTGGACTGAAGAAGCTATAGCTAGCGAGCCAGCTCGAGAAACTTTCTCCCACCACCTTGATTATTTATCACTTTTTTTTTTTTTTTTACATCGCCGTCCGACTGATACACCAAAATCCCGGGTTCAAAGTTATTAGCCCCCGCGCGAACTTCTAATTCTATAGATATGATTCAAGGTATTGGTGCAACGAGACTATGTTTGCGTAACGCGTTTACGTTACGAGATCTGCAGGAGTGTGTGCCGACTGGAGGCCGTGAATTTTTTCATTTTTTTTTTTTTTTGTGCGTAACGTTGTTGCACTTTTATTTTTAGAATTGTACTGCAGTGCGCACCGTTTTTGATGTGGGTGTACAAAATAATAATTGGAAAAATGAATTTTTTTTTTTTTATGATTTGATGTAGGGCACTTATGTTTTATAAGTAATGGTTGGATGTAATAAAGGAAACAAAGTGACTTAACAAAGTGAAAAAAATATTTATCTAATTGTATGACACCTGAAGAGGAGGTCAATGCCCTTGAAACGTTGTGCAAGAAAAAATTTATAACAAAACTACATCTTGTTATTGTTCGTGCCTGGATCATCAATAAAAAGTCACGATTCTTATTAATTCACTCCTCGACAGTACAAAGTTGATCTACAATATTGAATAAAAAAATTAATGAATGAATGAGCAGGTTTGAAAACAACTAGTTTAAAAATAATTTTTTTTTTTTTTTATAATTTATAAATCAAATTTTAATTTTTATCAAAGAAATTACTTTTTCAAACTAGAGGATCGTCCAAGAGGCTATGCTTTTCAAAGGTCAAATATCGCATTCATTTCAAGTGAAAAATCTTCAAAAAAACATTATTTTTAATTAAAATTGATTACAAGGCTCTAAACATTTTAAATTTTCCAAAAGAATCGAGTTTTCCACTCTGAAACCGAACCAAGATAAAATTTTCAAGCGGAGTACTTCAGAGCAGTTCACGAGCGGATTTTGCATGTACGGTGTACACTGATCAGATCGAAGCGAATTTTCAAAATATTTTTTGTACGATAAAGAAAAATAACTTGGAAGTTAAAAAAAAAAAAAAAAAAAAAAAAAACTTTTTTTGATTATTTTTTGAATTACTGTCCGATGAATCATTAATCATTTTATGATTCTCAATTCTTAAATAACCCCGGTTCATTGAATTTGTATGACTAATACTCGTAATTGGATATATATAGAGCAATGTTGTAATTAACAACATACCCAAAATGAAAACAATATTTTCTTGGGTATACTACTTGATGAGAAAACTAAACAAATTGTATAAATTAAATTTTAAATTTTTACACACAGTGTCACATGAAAATTTAACTAATAAATTTTAATTTAAAAACACTATGTGGCAAAGTATGTGAGAAATGAAGAGTTTTACAATGTATTAACTCTAAAAACTACAAATCATTTGAAGATGACAATACAACATCACACACAACGTTTATTAATCATTAAAAACAAAATAAAAAGGTGTTCCACATAGGTTTTCAAAGCACACGTAAGAAAAAAGTATTGCACGAACTGCAGCAAGCAAGTAATCGATACCCGCGCTCGGATCATTCATTCGCCGGGTCGCTTATTTTTAACCCACACTGATAAAGCCAGCCCCACACACATACAAACTTAATTGTGCAATATCGCTAAGTAATTCAACAGGCTCTTTTAACTACACGTGTCTCACCTGTTTCCCAAAAGCACTTTTTTTTTTTTTTTGTTTACTATGAAGAGAGTCTAAATTTTCTATTAAAAGTCCGAGCTGTTTTTAGCGGGGATTATAAATACCAAAATACCAACTCGAACGAGATTTTTAACAAGTTGTAAATT
Organism: Encarsia formosa; assembly: GCA_038277355.1. Taxonomy (NCBI): domain Eukaryota; kingdom Metazoa; phylum Arthropoda; class Insecta; order Hymenoptera; family Aphelinidae; genus Encarsia; species Encarsia formosa. The sequence continues at coordinate 2,839,132 of CM076187.1, forward strand.
TAATTACCGAGAGCGCGACGCAGGAGTCAAAATAATATTCTAATAATAAATCTTTATTTATGCGGTTTTGGAGCTTGGTTTCTGAAGCCAATGTTTTGAGGTCGACTCTTCAAGCTGTACACTGAAAATGGACCTAATTTATCAAATATGCAGTGACCATTAGTAGGGACAAAATTGTATCTATTTATGAAACTTTCGAACCTCGAAAAAAGTATGAATCTCAGTTTGTACTTTCAATACAAAGAAATTTTATTAACCTTTGATTGTTACTGATTTTCTAACTGAAAATTTGAGTTTAAATGTACTAAGCAACTCCCAGCGGCAAAAAAATATTTCAACCAGTTTATTTCTGGCTTACGGACCGGAAAACTCAAAATAGAAAATGATGATTGAACATTTTTGAATATTTATCAGTATGCATTTACCTCAAAAAGAGTGAAACAAAGCTGTCTTTAAGTGAGGGTCCTTTTTCTTCATTAAAATTTGTGTCTGTTATTGTTTAAACTTTTTTGTAACACACTCATAGTAAGTAAGTTTGAGGTTCTTTGTTCTCAACACATCCTTAAATTTAAACTATTTTTATTTGCTCACCATACGATTCCCTTTTACCAACTACAAACAGTGCGGTTTCAATTTTTCAACTACTAACCTCTGTGAACCAGCTTCGTTTTTTAGGTTGGTTCTCCCCCTACCAAAATTAAAAAACACTTAATTTTTTTTCCACTAAAAATGCGCCAGACCGCGACGTGACGTAACGTACTTACGGTAGTAGTCGTCGTCGTCGTCGATGAAGAGACCCGGTACGCTCATGTAGCTGTAGTAGCTGTCGCGGTTCCCCGTCGGGGTAACCCCTCGGCTCGACATCTCCTCGAAGCTCTTCTCCACAACCACAAGAAAAAAAAAAAAAAAAAAAAAAAAAAACTAAATCATGACCACAACTAAACTTGTAAGAATAAACCCGCGAAGCTCCCGAGTCAGACTGAGGCGAGCATAGCAGTCACTCAGCTGTCGTTGCGTGCAGCTATTAGAGTCACGGAACTCATTTCAGTGCGCGCTGCCAAATCATCCTATTTTCACTGACGCCCTATATATATATATAGGGCGTATACAAATGTATGTACGAATTTAAAAAAAAAAAAAAAAAAAAAAAAAAAGTGGTTTGGGGGTTTGAGGTATACTGACCAATGCGACGAGGAAGCCAGTTGGGGTCCTCCGACTCCGGGTAGTTGTCCGAGTATATGTTCATCTTGGGAGGTCTGGCCGACTACTGGCTGCACACACCGGTGCTGCTAATTGCAACGCGATAAGTGAGCTGATAACGCGAACGCGCGACTGAAGTGGCGAAGGAGGATTTTTGTAAGTTTTAGCTGGTTGAGGTAAAGTTCGGCGGGGGCTATTTATAAAGTCTTATTTTGTCTAAGTTTGTTCGAGAGGAAGCCAAAGCTGAGACGATTTTGGTTTAAATTCGGGTGGTTTAGATAATATACGAAGCGATCGAAAACCTCTTAGAATATTTGCTTTGCTAGTCGCAACGATATGTATTATTATCCTTACCATACGTATTGTAACTGCTACAATGTTGAGACTATTGAGGGAACAAAGAATATTTAATTGGTCCAATCAAATCTTTCTCTGAGTGTATCTCTCATTTTTTCAGGAAAAAATACTTTCAGTAATTAATTTTGAAATTTAGACCACAAAAAATTGAGATTTCTGAGAAAAAAAAAAGTGAAAAGTCTTAATAGTCAAACTTATGAAAAGTGAAATGACATTTTTCCTTAGCTGTTTCAAAAATCTACATTATCGAAAAAAATTGTCCAAAAAACAATAAATGACAAACAGGTACAAAGAAGTTGTTAAAGCATGATGTTAGTGTTTTGATTTGTTATGAGAAAAAGATCTCAAAAATTTCATAAAAATCATTAAAAAAAATTTTTTTATTGAAAATATTGGGCGAATCTGTTTATAGCCTCCGAGCACAGAAAAAATTTCTCAGTTATCAAGGTATTTTTCCAATGTTACAGATTAGCAAGAATATTAACACTAGATAAGAGAACAAAAAAACTTTGGAAAGTTTCAGTATTTTTAAAGATTTTTTTTCATGATGCATTTAGAAGAATTAGTAAAAGCTATAATTAGTCGATTTTTTTTTGGGTCAAAAAACTTTTGTTACAATGACTAAGACCAGCTTTTATTTTAATTTTTATTGTTTCCTTTTTAAAGTGATAGTTTTGAAACCAGCCAAGTTTTATAAATCCAAGTTCGTTAAAAAAAAAAGTTTGTTTTAATTTTCGATCGATGAAAAAAAAAAACTTTTATGCCAACAAAACAAACGTAAAAAATAGTCTGGAAATATAAAATAGTCGAGCACAGTTAAAAGTCTAAAAATTATCCAGATCCATATATTTTTTATGGAAAATTTTAAGATTTTTTGATCAAAATTACCAAACTTCCAAGGTCTTCAACTCTTTCAATATCATTTTTTTTTTCAAATCTTCCCCATTAATTCTCATTTTATACCACCCAAAAAGTAGAGATAAAAAAAAAAAGATGTCTTACGGTCTCGAGGATCGGCACCCTGGTGGCAGCCTGTCGGCTGCAGGAGTCCCGAACTGTCGCCGTCCCCGTCGGTTCCATCGATGTCCAGGTCGTAGTTTATGTATCCGTTCGGGGTGTCCTTCAGTACCGTCAGCGCAGCTACTGCGGCACCCGACAAATCTTCCATTTGTGCTTGCGATAAGTAACTCTGAAATTTTTTTTTTTTGTGTACTTAACAATTTTCAGTGAAAAACGTATACATGAAAACGTATGTATTTAAGTTATGATTTTGAATGTTAGATTAAGCAGCAAGCAAATTTTTGTTAATTTTAAGCTTACTTTTTAACACCGAAAACAAAATATTTAAGAAACAAATAATTGTGTATTCCAACAATATGACAAGATATTAAATAATCTATTGTTTATTTAAAATTTTTGAATAATAAGCAGGGAAAAATCCAAAAATTATTTTTATATAAATAAGCCGACCCGTTTTTTTTGCTGTATGGACCGAAAGGTCTAGGTAGGCACTAAATAAAAAAAAAAAAAAAAAAAAAAAAGCCGATCCGTTCAAAGTTGACAAAGTAGCTGCGGTTTTTCAAAAGTGGTAAACATCTTGAATGCTCATATGCTCACAATTAAAAGATCCAACATATTGTTGAACGATAATTATGAATGAATCAACAATTACAAATTTTTTCTATTAGGTTTGCTTAAAACCAGTTTTTACGACGAGAAGATAATTCCGTGTGTTTATACACGACGTTATCTATTTTTCATTTATTTACATTTTGGAAAATCTATTTTTAGGACTGATTTCTGTCAAAGCAAACAAGCAAATTTTATCAAACTTCGATGAAAATCATTAAAAATAAAAATTTAACGGTTTTTTTTCCGAGTGTTGAGCAGAAGCAGCATTGAAATCTATTTCACACTAATTTATTCGTATTTATTTTTGCAAAATTATTCACGGTCATGTTAATTTTATTAATTTCCGGGCAAATATTATTATCATGATACCGGATGATTCTATTTTAATTATTTATTTTTGGTGATTTAAGGCACGTGTGACCGTTCGGTATTAATAAAGTTAAATAAATACAGTAGAACCCTCGGTAGAACCTCTATAATTTGGGAAACAAAATTTCGAGTTTTTATTTTAAATTATCAAAATTTGGATATTATTTTTTAATTACTAATAATACTTATGAGAAATTATTATTTTAACTATGAATGTACTACTTGTAAATAAACAAGAAAATAATTAAAATTATTCACACCAGTCGTTAATAAAAACCGATTGAAATAATTGCCGCATCATGATTGTCATCACGCGAGCTTCGACGTTGTTTTCTTCGAAAAGAAAAAAAAAAATCATCCTGAAATACTCACCACGGGCTTATAAAAAAATTCTTTGTTTACGCCTGCAGTCGGCAGCTAAGTGAACTCTTTGACTTTGAAAACGTGCGCGGCGCAAGTCCAATCAGCTGATAAATAAGAACAGTTCGATCGGTTCCGATCTCGGAATCTTTATTCTGGCTCTCCTCCAGTCAGCTGTTTTTCACTCAGGGACATAGATTTAAAAAAAAACTACACACTTCGGGGTAAACAAAGCACTCGAGTGTTGCGCGAGAAGAAAGAAAACATAAGCTGCGGCACGCACTCTTTGTTTATCGTACCCCCGCAAAACAGCTGTTTCATCCGCTAATGGGAGTCAGTACGCACAGAGGTTATGCAGGCTCACCATACGCAATCAACAATTAAACCTACGCACAGAGACACACACACACTGGGGTAACTCGAACACCGTAATTTATGGAATATTATTTGGGACTCGTACACGTAGACTGCGGTGCGGATGGGTGCGAACTGAGCTGACTGAGCTGCATGGAGAAGTGCGAAGTACAGCCTATCCCGCAAGTAAGTTTGCCAGAAACTCAGAAGTGCGAAGCCGCCGCCGCCGCTGACGACGCGCGCGCAACGTCCTAACGCCGCTGACCCCACGCGCGGAGGAGCTGCACGAAAATCCATAGTTGACCCCGATTATTCACCGAGTATCACACCCCTGCACTTGCACCCCCCGCTGATTATTTTTTTCAATTTCATTCAATTTTATGGGTTTCTCTTAGGAGGGGACCTGGTAATGACAAGTTTTAATACTCTTGTTATTGTTGTTATAATAGCAAAATTGTATGAAAAGTATTGTATTTAAACAAATTTGCAGTAAAAATTCAAAATAGCTTTTTTAACAATTTTGACGATAGATTAAGATGAAGTGAAATATAATTTTTATTTTAAAACTGTATTTTTACAAATGTTATTACTTCTAAAGCAATTTTTTAAATGAAAATTATCTAATTTTAAAATAACGTATCGAAACGTTATCGAGTCCCTGCTGATTTCGTGAGTTCTCAAAACTTCCAGGAAGCTTAAGCTTTATCGACAAACTAATTTTTGTTTCTTTTAAATACTAGAAAAAATTATTAAAATTATAAGGTCTTGGTATATGTAATTATTACGAATTAGTTTGGTAACGTTCGTGTAAACGCTACGTAGAGTTGAGCAATGGTGCGCAAATATTCGTAAAGCTTTGCAACTGTATACATTCCAGAAAACTTAAATTTTACCCCAGAGGGAAACAAAATTATAATGAATTTGAATAAATGTCTTCTGAATATTTTAAAATAATCTATTTTTGAGAATTTTAATTTTTTAAATATTTTAAAATGCAGGATTTACTGTTTGTAAAATTTCAGAATAAAAAATATAAAAAAAGCTAGCTGGTTAGACCAATTGGTTTATATTATTTATGAAAAAAGTTTTAATTTTTTTAAATACAAGCTGGTTTCTTGTTTCAATTTACCAACTGATTTGTAAAATGTAAAAGCATGCGGTAAAAAATAGTTTTGAGCAATAAAATGAAAATTATACTAATTACAATATAACTGAAATTTTCGTTTTTTATTTCATTTCAATCTTTTTTTTTTTTTTCGTTTTTCATTACAATACAAACATTAATCCGTCCAAGCCTACTTATACAGATTAATTTGAGTACGGCTACATAAATAAATTTAAAAAAATACAGACGTTAAGAGCTCATCAATACAGTAACAATTTCTTTTCGTTCTATTACTTTTATTTTTTTATTTTTTTTAAATAAAACAAAATTACTAAAAAAAATCAATAATAATTTCATACCATAAAATAATGCAAACTTTCAATCAAATTTTTTAAATTACGATTCCAAAAAAAAAATAGTTCATAAAAACTAAAAAAACCAAAAGTTGTCCCGTGATCTTTGCCCTCAAACAAAACCATTAGCTTTCAATCACCCGCGCGAACTTCCAGGTAAAAAAAAAAAAATTTTCATTTCAGTTTCGCGTGACGTATATCCGCTGAATTCTCCGACGCCCATTCATTCATTCATAATACCGGAATAACCAGCAGCACCAGATTGATTAATCGATCGGCGTCCCGACTCCCCCGGGTATAAATAAACCAACAACTTCACCCATGTACGAGCCAATAATACATCTTCATTAAACTTTATTAGTCATTATTTTTATTAATCATCGTTATTTACATAGTTACATGTTTGCACGGTTATTCACATTTACCACTGCACAAAAAAACTTGGAGAGGAAAGGACGTTCAACTAAAAAAAAAAAAAAATCATAAAAACAAGTCTTCTGTCAAAATTTAAAAATCGATCAGGAATGTAATAACAAAGACATCAATAACCATTGTTTTGGCATTTTAACACTGTGTCTTACATGGAAAACGGAACTTCTGAAAGATGACGCAGTACACATTTTTTTGTTAATCATTAAAAAAATCAGAAAACGATAAATAATTAATACACTTTTTCGGGGCGAGGTTAAACCTGAAAAACCTGCGTACGAAAGCTTCCTCTTTCCCCGTCCTTGAAATAATCTAGTTGAAGTCAAAGTCGCTCTCGGTGTTGCTTGGGTTCCTCTCGATCGCGGTGCTCTCCGAGTCCGAGTCCAGTATGGCCTTTACCGCGTCCTTCTTCTTCTTCTCTTCCTCTGGCTGCTGCGGCGCCACTTCCTGGGGCTGCTGTTCCTGGTACTCCTGAGTGTAGTCGTACCCGTCGTAGTACCCCTGGTACTGGTCGTAGCCCTCGTAGCCCTCGTACCCGGCGTACTGCTGGTAGTACTCTTGGGGGTAGTCCTGGACGCCCTGTGCCCCGTAGTAGCTGGCCTGCTGGGGATCAGGCTGCTTGTGGTCCATGGAATCCTCGTCCTCGGGCTGGTCCACCTCCTCAATGGCCTCGAGCTTTCGCCTGTTGAGGGTGGGCAGGGGCGCTACTTCCTTCGGCTCTAGGTCTCCGTCGGAGTTGTCGGGCATCCAGGACTCTATGTCTACCGTCTCGTCGTAGTCGTCTTCTATACCGTCCGTGTCGTCCTCCTCTTCTTCTTCTTGAACGTTGACCTTGAACTCCTCGTGAAGGGAGGTCTCGGGTTCCGGCTCGACTGGGAGGCTTACCTCTTGGATGCTCGCCAGCTTGGCCAGGGCATCTTCTATGGGCTTGTTCTGGAGGGAGGGGAACTCGCTTATCTCCGGCTGAACCTCGTGAACGACCGGGGCTGGCGGGGTGGACCTCTTGACCACCCTCTTTTCTTCGGACTCCAGCTGGTCGTCCTCGGACAGGGTTACATTCAGCAGGTCCCCGCTGGTGTTCTGATCGACGCTGCAGGGTTCCTCGACGAAGGTGGGTTCCTGGACGAGCTGCTTGATCCTGCCTATGTAGTGGTCCAGGCTGGGAGTTGGAGGTTTCGAGCTCGGGGGTTTCTGGGACATCTGGGAGAAGAATTTGAGATTCAGGTTCTGACGAAGGTTGTCCTTTTTGGGGTAGCTGACTTTGTCGGTCTCCGGGGTCGAGGTTCTTCTGAACCCGGGCCCGGGTGATATGGAGAACTCCTCGTTGACGTAGGGGAAGGCGGGGGGGCTTTTGGTGGGGACGAGCTTGACGAACTTGGGGACGACGGGACTCGGGGGTATGTCCTGATCGTCGCGGCTGTCCAGTCCGCTGTCCGCGGTGATGCTACCGCCTCGGGGATGATGATGCTGCTGGTTGCCGTACACCCGCAGCAGGTAAGCCTCGTACTGTTTCTGCAATGAGATCGAGGGAAAGAGCCAGTTTAGTTTTTTATAATAATTTCATGCAGTAATTCATATAGCTGCTCCTCTGAGCTTAAAATAATGAAATTTCGAAAGCTTTTTTTAAAAGAAACTTAGCTGGTTATAACAGTCACATATTTATGAAAATTTGAGTTGAAAAAGAAGAAAATTTTGGTTTAGAATCCATAATTTTGAAACAAAGAAAAAAACTTACTCTGAGAACATTTAATCGCTCGGTTTTAGCGGTGATGAGGGTCAGGCTGTTGTCAACCTTGTCCAAAGCTCCGAGCAGTTTGTTGTTTCTCTCGTCTCTCACTCTCTGCTCCTCGAGAAATTCAACGTATCGTATCCGCAATTTGTGAATGCAAGCCTGATGTCTGAGCAAATAATAAATAAATTAATTTTATGATTTTTATCGCATAAAAATTTCAAAATTGATCCTTCGAGCCGGATACAATGTAAAGATAAACTTTTCTAAAAGAAATAATTATTGCATTTAACTGCACCGAATATTTGGTCAACTTTTGGCGATTAATTATACATTTCTTATTTTTCACACTCGATAAACATCGTATCATGGGCCGTACTTAAAGTTAGTCAAAACTTTTAAAAAACAACAACAAACATAAATTTAAAATACACTCCAGCGATGCACGAACGTTCGAGCGTCACGAAATAGGAGGGATTTTAATATCCAAGGCCAAGCTCCTCGGGTTTATTATAAAAAGCCAAGAAAAATAAAGAGTGCACATTGTCGTAGACTGCACTTTGGGTTTCGTGCCGATCGATATAGTAAGCCGAGTCGCTGCATTTAGACGATTCCCAAACGATAGCTAGGATTTTTCTGTGTCATCGCGAGGGAGCCCGTTTAATCGATCCTAAATCCCCCCAAAAACGCTCAATATTTTTTGGTTTAAATTTTAAAGATAATTTTGTTTCATCTCACCTATTACGGGACTCTTGAACCAGGATGTTGAACCTCTCCTCGAGTCTGATTCTCTCTTCCTCGCTGAGAATAGAAAAAAACAAAAAAAAAAAAAAAAACACAGTTGAGGCTTCAAAATTTTTTTTGGTATCAGCGTATTTTACTATTGTGATGTTACGAAAGTTAAATATCATAAATTTGCGTACATTGGTAGCAGTGATAATAAAAACTGGGTTTTTATTGACTTGTTTCTGGCCATTTATTAGAATGAATCTATGAAATGGCCTAAAACAAGCCACTTAATGGCTAATTTATATCTTACTTCTACCAAGGATATTAAAAATTAATACGTCATATAATAATTGTAAGATTACAGTATATGTATATTAAATATAAGTATATTATTTTGATGATTTTACGTAATTATTAAATTTATAGATTATATATCACAAATTAAAACAACTTTTTCTATATTCATTGTAATAAAATTTGAATATTTTAGATAGAAATCTTCATACGTAATATATATGTTATAAAGTATTTATTTATAATTCAAGTAACATGGTATTCAGAGACAAAGATAGTTACAATACAACTTCATTTGTTTATTATTTGTCGTACTTAAATCCTCGTACCTTTTTCGCAGTCTCTCCTGTAGATCGAGCATCCTCTTGTAGTGACTATCCTGCGATGCATTGTAAAACGATGTCATGTTTCGACCATCTTACACCCGTACGCGTAAAACCTATTGTTTACCCGAGGTTAGATTTAGCCGGAGTCATGACAGTTGGGACGCTCGGAGTTCAACTGTCGGCGGGGGTGGCCTCACAGGTGTGTTGTTACATTCGTTCTCCACCCGCCCCACACCCCCTACCTGCGAGCAGCGGCGCACCTGGCGTAACCGTTATTTATGACATGTGTGCGGGAGCAGGAGTGGGGTGAATAATACTGCGGGTATAGTACACGAGGAGTTTTTTATTTTAATAATAACTATATCTGCTGGAAGAACAAGCTACAGATAAACACACGAGATGATTAAAAAAGTGCAACATCATCACTCGCTATTATAATATTGTTTTATATATATTAACTAAATCATCACAGAAATTTTTTTTTTCCGATTTTTGAGTCGACCAGGGTTTCAACAATACTATGTAGTACTGTAGTATACTATTATATATAATAATATACAACTTTATTGGAAGTCAATAAAATGTATTATAAAATAACTACACACTATATAATAATGGGTATACGGCATTAGTAATAGTATTAAATTCAATTCCTACTATTGTACATTAATAAAACTCGTCTATAAACATAAATACAAAAGATACAATTTTAAAAACAATGTATACTTATAGAAAATACTGTATAATATTAATATTGTGAAACCCAAATGTCAACACATTCGAAGCTCGTTTTTGTTTTTCATACAAATGATTAAAAAATTTTTAATACGACTGTTTTGAATGAAAAATTTTATATAGTGGTCCGTGTCGTAAATTAGTTGCGTGTCGACGCGTTCATTACAATATGAATAAATTAGTCTTTTTTATTTTTATTTTTTTGCTTTCAAAGAATAAGACGTATATTCGTTGTGATTTTAACGGATAACCAGCACGTAAGACTAAATTATAAATAATTAACAGTGCACAAACGATGCTTTATATACTTTACATTATTGAGCTCTATCAATATATAATACACTATAGCTACATAACTGCAAACCAACTTGTGCAAACAATAATTATCATCAAAAACTTGCCTAACTGACTTTTTTAATACTAAATAATCGTTAACTGTTATATTACGTATGGTTACATATGCATTATGGTCCGTGAGTTTTTAAAGATATGTTTGAAAATTATGTACTTTTTTTGTGTTTGGCAAGTATCGGATTGAACGTTTAAGTCTTAATTTTTTTTTTTTTTTTTTTTTTTTTTTTTTTTCATTTTTATCATATGAAATTTTTTTTTCACTCTTTAGAGATTACTTTAAATGTAATTAAAAAATTTACACTACTACGTTAATCGTATTTGATTCATTTTTAACATGGAAGATTTATTTTCGGTGAAATTATCGTCATAAATGACCCCCAACTTGGTTGGAAATATGTTACGTGTGCGCGCAGACAGACTAAATTTAAAGGGGCTTAGCTAGGTGTAAAGTTTTGCCCCGAATCGCGTGTTTACAAAATTTTTATCTAAACTTTGGCATTCAAACTAAGTACTTGTATCGTTAATAAGTTGGAGTTTTGTGCGTGACGTGATCTATGACGTAACGTTATTCTAAAATCAAGTGTGCGTGTGACTTTCTTTTGACTCAACAAATTTAAAATTTTCAAAATCTATTGTTAAAAGTCCAAGTTTTTCCTTTCATCGATTTTCAAACAGCCTATCTAAAGCAATATGAAATAACTAGATAGTAAAAAAATTCATTCTTGGAGATCTCGATCTTCCAACTCTCGCCTTTCTCTCTCTTGTTTTTCCAGTTCTGCTTTTTCCATCTCTTCACTCCATAGAAGTTTCTTGTAAACAGCGTGCAGGTGTTCGGTTAATTCCGGCGTGGCATCCGTAGCCATCCAAAGAGTATGATGAAGTCTGTCGCCAACAAGTTCAAATTCCCGTCTTATCTGAAAAAACATTTTATAAACAATTAATTACGAAAATTCTTTCTTTTCAATTGAATTGGAAAAAAATTCATAAAGTAAAAAATTGGGTCACCAATACAACACTAAAAACTTGAATTTTGAAAGATGATTTAACAAGCTACTGATAAATACTGATAATACTGATTGTATTTTTACACAAACATTGAATTTTAATTCACATACTATGTATTTGAAATGTTTAGACAACTAATCTTTTCTATCTTTATATTTTTAAGTATGTTACAGCTACATACTATTATTAATAATTTGAGAACAACTGATCTTGTTCTATATTATACCAATTGTATAAATCAGTATGATTAAAAATAATAAAGAATGATTAATCTGTAGGATATTATCTCTGATGTTATTTAAAGTGCTGAATGAACTATTGATATCATTATTATTATTATTAATAATTACCTCCAATACTTCAGGTGGTTTGGTTCCTTCTCTCGGCCTTGATATGTTTGTACTCACAAATCTAACAGCTAATTCTCCCATTTCACCTTCCTCAATTGTGGTCAAACCAAAGCTGTGGCTCAAAATTAGACAAACTTTGTTGGTGTCAGGTATAATTTTGAGAAAACCAGATTCCCGATGCAGAGGATTCAATTTTTCAGAGTGCCAACTTTGAGCCGAGTAGTTAAACATTGGCTGGCCTACCGATGCAAATATAAGCTCTTCGCAGTATCTGAATGACGTTATGGTGGGAAATTTACCAAAGCCAACGTTTTCTATATGCCAGATTCCCTCTAGCCATGCAAGCGGCTTCAGCGCGTTGTGCATTGGCATAATTTGCATCATTTCTAAAATTTCATTGATACAATTAAAACTCAAAAATACAAGCAATCGAAAGAAATACTATTTTTCACACATTTAACACAGAAAACCGATTATTTAAGGGTGTGTTTATCTTGATAAGCTACCTCAATTAGTACATGATTTTGGTAACCTCAAAATAATCATTTGATGAAACTAGATGATTTTAATGAAAAAAAAAGCAACTAAACTGGTTTTTGTAGAAAAATAAAACCCAAAATAAGCCGGCATTACGTGAAAAAAAGAGTTCTACAGGTTATTTACAGTGCTTTAAACATTAAAATTGAGAAACTTTCAGCTCACCTGTATTCATCATTGCTACCGAATATCAAAGTGCAAAACATAAAGAACCAATTGAAGTGTTGTATCACTCCGAAATTAGATTAATTTTTACCGAAAAATTTTAAAAACCTGCAGCGACCTAATGTTTTGAAAACACACTCACGCATACTTTTCTCTTCTGCTGCTGGCTGCAAGAAAAAAGCTTCAGCTGCGACACTTGTATCATGTGTCGCAGCTCATGTACTCTGCCGACTCCCGATGACTCAATGTAAACATTGATATGTAGAATGATGATTTTTCCCAAAAAATTGCAATGGAAACAAGTTTTTTAATTGCATTAAAAAAATGTATGCCTTTTTTTTATTATAGCTTTTTTTCTCTTAGGTTCGTCAAAGTAATAAAATTGAAAAATAATTTTTTAATTTTTTTTTTTTCAAAATATTATGCAAAAGCATTAAATTTATTAATAATAATAATAAATTTAACTATAAATAATAGCCTGTATATATATTTTTTTTTAGTACCTATTTCGATGATAAATTGGACCCTTTTTCTTACCGAGATCTCGGCTGACATCTCGGCCGGAAATTTTGGGTAGGGATTAAGCTTGCTTTAAACTTCTTACGGCTCAAGGCATTTAATTTTATTCATGTGGAGGCCTTTAAGCCGCATGCGAATCGAACGCGCGTTCGATTCAACTTTTGGGTTACCTCGGGTTAAACCCGAGGTCGGGTTAACTCGAGTTACCTCGGGTCAGTTCCGAAAGTTGAAGAGGATTCCGATGGATTCGATTCATACGCATACGAAGCTGACGGTATAATACGGTACCGACTACCGTAGTGAACTACATTTCAGAAAACATACATGATGTTATTTACGTGCTACAATGTGATGATTCTTTAATTTCTCGTGAAATTCTGAACGTGTAAATACATCAATAAGTGAACAATGTGCCTCTACTTCAATTATTTACGTCCAAGTGAAAAAGTTAAAATTCAAGAAAAGTTTTTATAAAACCTATTTTGGAACTCGTGAAGAGTTGAATAAATCCAACCTATACCAAAAAAAATTGATAAAAAAGAGTTTCAATATTTTTGCTTACTACTTTGTTTGGTAGAGAAGCTATGAATTTCGAAGCTCAGAGATCTCTTATTTAAGAATAACTTGAAAATTTGTAGTAATGGTCCGTTATGGCGACCCTACCACCACGAAAAAATCCAACTCCTACAAAAATTTCCAAGGAGCATATGACTCCCTTGCAAATTCTTGTTCAACTTGGTTTTCCACAACATAGAGCGTAAGTTTTTTAAATTTATTCCAACATAATTATCTAATTTAGTTTTTAATCATTTCATTTTATTTAGAGAAGCCTAAATATAATACAAATTTTATAATTAGATACAAGTAAAATCATTTTTCTACAGTAGTTACTATTATTATTTATTAATTATGTACAGTTTTTCACATTGAGTTTTATAATTTTTTCTACTAATTTTTGTAATTTCACATATTAAGCAAATTAACAGGTACCATTATTAATTATTACAATAAACATTTGTTATCTTGTAGAGAAAAAGCCTTGGCAGCCACAGGCCATAGGAGCGTTCAACTTGCCTCTGACTGGCTTCTGGCACATGTCAGAGACCCAACCCTTAACTCTAAGGAATCAAGGGAATATGTACTGTACTTGTGTCCTACGGGTCTCTTGAATGATCAGTTGCAAAAGTTTTGGATAAAGAGCAAAGATTTTGAATGGAATGGAGTCCACAACTACATGCCCCACATAACACTTGTGTCTTTTTTCAAGGTAAGATTTATATTTGTTTTTTTAATTTAAAAAATTTAATTAAGTTAATAAATACAGCACAAATATAATGGTAAGTATAGTATAATAGTATGATTAGCAACATCTGTGAAAATCACAACAAAATCACTAACAAAAAATATTAATAAAATAAAAGGTTAAATATTTTAATATTTTCAAATGAAATAATTTTTTTTTTTCTAAAGTTTTTTTTTTATAAATTAGTTACTTTAGACTAAAACTTGATTTATTTAAGAAACATTGAAATTTTTTTTATTATTCAAAAATTTGAAGAATTTTTTTTCTGAATAATTGAATATCTGAAATAATTTATAATTCATAATTTAAATTATTGCTGAAAATTATTTCGATTTCAGTCGATCGATCATTTCCCTTCCCAACTCAGAACAAATTTTCAAATTACTTTAGTGATTTCAACTGGCAATTGTACTTATAAATTTCAGGCTGGGGACGAGCTTTCAAAACAACTGGCGAATATTTTGGAAACTCTGGTCCCTCGCAATGAATGCCCAGAGTCCATAATTCTCGAACCCTACGTATCTCAGAACTTCATGGGCCTGTTCGTGAAGGACCAGCAAGCCGAGTGGCTTAAATCCCTGGCGGTCAAGTACGTTAACAAGCTGACCAACCTGGGGATAAACGCCGAGCCTAACACTAAATCTTTACATCTCTCTCTGGCTTACCAGTTCTCGAGCTCTCTTTACGAGCCGCTTCGGTGCATGGTGGACAAACTCGAGCTCAACAACAGCAGGCTCACCAGCTGGGAACTCAGGGTGTACTCCAGGGAGCCCAGGTCCTTCAACATGAACGTCCACAAGGTCATGCACATGCACGTCCCCAGGGAGCAAGACGAGCTCGAGCTCAGACCCGGGGACTACGTATACGTCTCGGAGGAGGCATGCGCGAACTCTATAGACGGTTGGGTTGAGGGAGTTTCCTGGCTCACGGGTACCTCCGGGTACTTTCCCCTGAATCACACCAAGAAAACCTCGGAGTCCGACTCCTGGACGCTGCACTCGACGGTCCAGATTACCGAGAGCAAGATCGTTCCCGAGAGTTTGGTACCCAAAGTCAGGAGACCGACGACGATTTTACTCAACAGCGAGTCCTCCGATACCCCTGATGGGCTACCTACTGATGTTGAACCGGTAATTAACAAATTTTTTCTAAGACCTAAAAAACTTGGTTTGTACCAGGGCTGTAAATGTCAGAAATTTTTTGGTCTTAATCATGGAATTTTCTCATACTTTTTATTTATTAATTTTTTTATTATTATTACCAGTTTCTTTTATCCAAATTTCAAAAAATTAATAGCTACAGTGTTATTTGAAATTATAATTTTCTGACATTTTTTGTTTATTCGGAAAAAATATTTTTAGATCATAAGTTTTGATAAGTTCAACTTTTTTTTTGCCATTCTCGATGAAGTTGAGCTTTTTTTGAAAAATCAAAATTATATAGTTTTGATTTTAAAATATTTTTTCTTCAAAATTAAAAATTAGAAAAATATGAGTACTTGAAAATAATAAAAAAAAATTTAACTTCAGATGGAAGGCTCAGAACCGGTCGTAGAATCACCCCGTGAAATATTAATTTGTCGTCACGGCGAGCGCGTGGACTTCACCTTCGGCGCCTGGATACCGTACTGTTTCGAGCCGAACGGAAGTTACATACGACGCGACTTGAACATGCCGGTAAAAATACCCCCGAGAAACGTCAAGGATTTCCAGGACGACTGCCCTCTAACGACCTTGGGCGAGGTACAAGCCAGTTTGGTCGGGGAAGCCATGCACACATCAAAAATGCACATAGACGTAGCCTTCGCCTCGCCGTCCTTGAGGTGCATACAGACCATGTCGCAAATACTCAAGGGCTTCAAGTCCGACCTTTCCATAAAGGTCGAGCCGGGCCTCATGGAATGGGTAGCTTGGTACCAGAACGGCCTGCCCACGTGGATGACGCCCGAGGAACTCGTAGTCGCTGGGTTCAAGATCGACCAGTCCTATAAGCCCATCGTCAGGGCGGACGAGCTGCCCCTCAGGGAGAACGCGGCCCAGTACTACGACCGAAGCTACGACCTCATGAAGAACATCATCGACAGGACCGAGGGCAACGTTCTCATAGTCGCCCACGCGACCTCCCTACCCGCGTGCACCAGGCAACTTACCGGGGGCAAGATACCCCTCGTTAACGAGGTTACCCACCTCGTGCAGCAGGTACCGTACCTGGCTTGCCTCGTAGCCAAGCAAGGACCCAATGGGTGGCAACTGCACCCGCCGCCCTTTCCGCCCATCACGCACAGCAGTAACAAGAGATTCGACTGGAAAATATTGACCTAGGGGGCTTGTTGTAGTAGTTGATGCATTGAAGCAAAAAGAAAAATAAGGTTGGAAACATTTAAAAATTTTTATTTTATTGCCTTTTTAGATGGGGTGTTAAAAAAAAAAAATCGTTGGGCTTAATTTTAGATTTAATTTTTAATTTCCAAAAAAAATCTCAAAATTTATTAAAATCGTGTAGTTTTGGAAAAAATTACTTTTAAAGTATCTGTTTTCAATCGTAGTCGTAGGATGGGGTGACAAGGCAAGTTTTTATAAAGCAAAGTTTTTGATAAATTTATTGATAGTCGACTCGTGATCTTGCTGGGGTTTTTTTTAGTACAAGGTACTGATCGAAGAGTCGAGGGTGGCTATTTGGTCTCGTGAATCGAAAACACCAAATTTTTGATGAATTTTTACTTAACATCTCGACAGATTTAAAAACAAATTTTTTTTCTGACTGTTCATTCTTAGAAAATATTTTTTGAATTATCGTTTTTTTATTTAGTGTATAATAATTAGCTAGTAGTTTTTTCATAATGTTTCAATTTTTCAGTTCTTTTCTAAAATTAATTGGTTGCAAGAAAAGATTATAGCAAAAAATAATAACTTTATATAATCTCTTATATTTTATTTTATCTTATTTTTTCATTAACTTATAATTGTTTTTTATTGTTGAATATTTTAGACTTGTACATTAATTGAGTTTATGTAATTATTTTAATAATGTATATTTACATTTAAAAAATTTAGAGTTTTAAAACATTTTAAGAATGGCAAAATTTATTTTATTGGTTTTAGATTAAAAAAAAAACTGTAGAATGTATACATCAAGTTAAAAAATACCTTGCCAAAATTTCATAATTTTTTGTGAAAATAAAATTCGTTTTTAAGTCTTGATGTACATGGTAAACATTACTCAAAGTTTACGTGTTATTTTTTAATTATTTATTATTAAAAAAATTCATGGAATTTTTTTTTCAAATTATGATCGGACCGTCGCTCTCGAAAATTCATACCATTTTTTGGAGTGAATTAAAATTTTTTACTTGAAAGGCTGGATGCTGTATGAATTACAAAGCAATTCATGGATATATTGGTGTTCAATTCCAATGATTTTAAAGTATTAATAGGGTATAGATAAACATACAATTTACCAGTTATGCATTTTTTTTTTACTTTTAAATAGCTACCTAGTAGTGTCATTTTTGTATAAAATAATGAATGTTGATTACATTTTTATATTGCAATTTTTTATATATTTCTATTTTTCTATAAAATTATTTAAAATAAAACGTTGGCACAAAAAATTGGTGTTGATTGTGAATAGCGGTTGTTGAATATTGTGAAAAGAAGCATTTGTTTTTCAATGCATTTTCATAATGTAGATATTATATTTTTAATCTTTTTATTATTGATCTTTGTTGCATGCTTTTTGAAAGTGATAAAAATTTTTTGTTCATCTGCACAAGAGTATTTTATTGAAAAAAATATTAACAAATTATATAAAACAGACAGTAAAGTGTCTTCTTTTTTAATAATGAATATATATTTATACACAATATTTATAGTACAAATTTAAAACTTGTAAAAAAATAAAATAGTTATCAAAAACATTTTTCTCCTTCAAAAATGTACAAAATTATTATTATACTCCTACAAAACGTTTTAAATAAAGCATAAAAAGTCAGTGTGCCTCCTCACACGTTCTGAATTTTATTTATTTACACACACTCGCTACCCAATATTTACTTGGCAAAACCAAGTTCCTTCAATTTACCAACCAGAGTATCTACATCCGGCACAATACTTCCTGCCTGTCTGACAGGTGGATCTTCAACGGATACGATTTCGTGGGTTGGTGTCAGGTCAACTCCTAGATCTTTGGCTGCTATTTTTTTCAGTGGCTTCTTCTTTGCTTTCATGATGTTTGGCAGTGTGGCGTATCTGGGTTCGTTCAAACGCAAATCAGCGCTCAACACCGCTGGACTCTTTATTTTGACAACCTCCAGGCCTCCGTCAATCTCGCGGGTCACGGTCAACTCTCCTTGACCGTGTTCAATCTGGAAACAAAAGTTATTCTGTTTTAGAAAAATTGTGAAAAATAATTTTAATCACTCTAGAAAGTTGATAAAATTTCTGAAAATTTTAAAAAGAAGTTAACAGATGCAATTGGACAATTTTAATTTTGAAGTTGACGATTTTAGACATTTTTAAGAATTTGGGATACAAAAACAGAGTGTGAGTTGAGTTTTGTTTCAAGCGATGGTAAATACTTTTTCTAAAATTTTTTAAAAGTGGCTTATTTTGTTTTTTTGTTTTTTTAATATCATAGAACTAAATTATTATAATTATTTTTATTATTATCATCATGTGCCAAGGTGGTGGTTACAAACCAGTAATTTAAAAGTTTTAATAAAACACATATAAAGTCAAACTAAAAGTTAAAGTGCTTGAAAGTAATAAAAAAAATACATGATTTGAACAGTAAAAAAACTCTTTCTACCTTGCTGCAAAATGACCCGCAAGGCCAGCCCAAAACTCCAGCTGTCATCTGGGCAGTTTGATTGCAGTCATCATCGATAGCTTGTTTGCCAAGTAGAATAAAGTTGGCCTTCTCATCTTGAGCAAGCTTGGCCAGGATCTTGGATATATGTCTAGGCTGGAGTTTCTCATACTCTGGAGCAGCAACCTCTACGTGTATGGCTCTGTCTGCACCCATGGCCAGAGCTGTTCTCAGAGTCTCCTGGGCTGCAGCTGGACCACAGCTGACTACGACGACCTCGGCTGCCAGTTTTTTTTCCTTCATCTTGACTGCCTCCTCGACTGCGATCTCGTCAAATGGGTTCATAGAGTGCTTCACGCCTTCTGTGACTACACCTGATTTGTCAGGCTTTACTCGAATCTTGAGATAAAATAATTTTTAAATTAAAGGGAGTCGTTTATTTTATCCCGTGTTTTTAGATCTTAGGACATAATTAGAAATGTGTGAAAAATTAGTATTTTTCCACTGATAAGATATGACATTTTCTTTTTTTTTCTTTTTTTACTCAAAATCACACTCACCTTGACTGCATAATCGATCACTCTTTTGACTCCAACGAGTACACGAGCCATTTTAGTTAATTAAATAATTAAAAAAAAGGAAAGAAAAAATACTTTAACTAAAATCTGTTTTACGGGGTTAAAGTCCACGGAGCTCTCGCAAAGTGGATCAGCAGACACTTTTTTTTTTCACTCTGCTCCGAAGCGGTGAGATGACGGCGTCGAAGTGAGCACGAAGGCAAACACGAAACGAGGAAGGAAGGGGAGGAGAGGCGAGAGCTCTGCATATGTAATAATTAATACGAATGACGTTTTAAAATTTCAACTTTATAATTATACAAATAAATTTATGAATTAAAAGTACAAAATTTAAAATTTCAATCTTTACAAGTTTAATTTATATCAAGCGTATAATTACAATTGTAATTTATAATTCCAAGCACCAAGCTTAAGACTTTAAAAATAGCATAGCTGCTTGCAGCTGCTTGATATGTATAGAACACATATTTATAATTGTATAACATAGAACGTGCAGCAAGTAGAAAAACAAAACAAAAAATGCAACAATTTTTGAAAATTTTCACGCGTGCGTAGCAAGACCCTAGTCGTGACTCGCGAGTCGCGCCGCCACACCGCGACTGGTATGATTGTTTGATCTCTAAAAATCAGCGGAAACTCGTTTTATAACTTTTAAAGGAAATCTGAATGTATTATGACATGTCGCTTTCGATTCAGATTCAATTGAATTATATACATTATAGTTACTATATTATCATTTGCCTCATAAAGTACGAATCAAACTCAGTCCTTTAGTTTTTTTTAACCTTGGGTAAAGCTTCAGGACTTAAAATTATTCTCTTGGTGATGCATTTCCTTCGTGGCTTCGAAGATGTAAGCCAGAAAAATAAATAACTATTTAAACACTCATTGGAAAAAGTTTGATTTTTTTTTATTGTGTTTATCAAATATTAGTTATGAAATGGTTGATTTTCAGAAAGAAACTATGAGAACTAGTAAAACTTTAACGTTCGCTTAGTGGGCATCATATCTGTCCCGTGTTTGAATTTCGCGCCAGCAATAAAAAGACCTGCAAAAAAATTTACTTATGTCAACTAGATGAAGAAAAAATATAACAGGCTATCACTACGATCATTTTTCTTCTGAAATGGGAGTGCTGTTTGATTTGAATGTATCATATAATATTCAGGTAAAATGTATTGTATATATTTCTTACAAAAAAATCCTGGATAGCATGTTAATTAAATTGGTAATTTTTTTTTTGTAAAATTACGCGTTGTATTTTTACTAAAAGCGCTGTCCAACAAACCCAAATCTAAGAAAAAGTACGTAAATTATTTACAGCCACAATTGAAAAGGGCCGTTCGGTGCAAACAATTCAAATAGTGCGCGCAGAAGATGGTTCATAGCCCAGAGGACGCTGCGCTCTGCCGACGTTCGACGTTCTCGCCAGTCGCCACTCGCCACTCGTAGCCTCGCCGCCATTGCAAAAGTGGCAAAAGAACGACGGTAGCGCCACTCCCTACAACGTCAAGGAACAATTTTTTCTTCTGAAGATCAGACAAAATGGTGACGAGGTCGACGTCGGATCGTTCTCGTAATCCACGATGATTTTGTCGCGGATTATTTACTGTAATTTCGGCGTCCTCGACCGTGGAAAAAACGACGCATAGTTCATAGATCTTCTTTTCGTCGATGTATGAAAAGAGGATAGTAAATCAGAAACAGACGAAACGCCCCATTGGAAGAAACAAGGTCGACGAAGCATCAGCCAGCCCACTTTTACAGACAATCAGCAACGACACTCGTTGTAGGAGGATCGAATTTGCTTGAGTCGAATTTTGTATTTAAGTTGTGTTCAACGTGTGGTGCACATCAAATCTTTTATAAGTGATTGAAATTTTTATCCACGGATTTCTGTGACATATGTACTCCAGTGTATATATATATATATATATATACATATATAAAGCACATATACACATGGATGATACGTACAAATACAGGTGTGAGTGTAATTCGTACAAAGTCGTATACCTAAGGTTACCTACCAACATTTGGCGTCTTCTTTTTTCGGCAAGTCCCGTTTCATCATTGGGAAATTACGTTCACTCCGTTTCACAACAATTTTGTGATAACGTCTGTTACTAAACGTAAGTAGCCTTATTATTTGGAAAATTTTAGAGGGAATTTCCTAAATGTCTCGAACTTATCGTTGTTTACATATTTACAGAAGTCAATTTTTTTAACGTCACCATGTGAATATTGAGGTTATTTTCGTTTCAAAAAGCCTTGTTTTGTCAAAACAAAATTTACTTAATATTTTGAGTCTTTATATTTCTAAATACTCCATTTAATAAATAGTTTTGGTAAAAAATTTAGTACATTTCTGTCTTTCAAATTGTAAATGTGTTTATTTGAATAAATGAAATATTTTGTTTTGCTTATTTAGTTATTATGTAAACAAACTTCAAATTGTTTTATTTACCAGGTTAATTTTGTCAAATTAATTTAAAATTTTTTAATTTGAAATATTTTGATGTTTTGAGAAGGGAATCGACTAAGTACATACAAATTCAAACTTAAATGTGTTGTGATAATTTTTTACGGTATAATCAAATAACTAACTATTATGAAGAGCTTTATAAAAATTTAATTCAACATTTGGTAATTTTTTCTTACAGAAATTTTCTTACAGTTTTAACAGGGTTTTTAAACCCTGCATACTGATATGAAAATGGTATCGGAAATTAATGATATTGTGGAGGCATACAACTCTTCGCTTCAAGAGCTCACCGCAAACAGCAAACCACACATTACCAATCTCACCATATTAGCTGGAGAGTACATCGAATATGCACATGCTATAGTTCAAGCAGTAGAACGCCACTTGCAAGAGGTTAATATCTTTTGTTTGATTTTTTTTTTCGTTCATTATCCTGAAAGTTGCTCTTTTGTGATTGACTCTGTGATACTTAATAGCAATGAATATTTGGTTGGTAAAATATCTTAGCTACTTTAGATAACTTTTATTTATTACTAGTTGTTAGAGCATACCTGGTTCATTGAAATGGCACCTGTTGAAAATTAATGAATTTAAAATTTTAACTTATTTCTTTAAATTTTACGCAATAATATATTTAATATTTATATTTAATTAAACTGTTTTTAAATTAATTTAATCAATACAACTTATTTTGGAAAATGATTTCTTACTTAAAAAAAAATTTTAAATAAAAACTCAAAGTAAATATTATTTGAAGTTTAAATCTTCATGTCATTAAAAGAAAAATTTTATGGGATACAATATTTTTTCTTTCTATATAAGTGTAATTATTTTCTTAATAATTTTGAAATTTCAATCTAAAATTCCAGTTCCTTTATTATTTTGAAACCATATAAAGTTCAAAATTATATGAAACAATGGTTAATTTAATTTATTTAATTTAAACTACAGATTGTTAAAACTGTCTCAATTTAACAACTGCATATATTTAATTTCTTTAGTCAATTTATTGATTTAAGCATAGGTGCTATATAAAGTTTTGAATTATAGTCTGTGATATAGGCTGTGTTATTTATTGAAAATAAGTCAAGTGATATAGAGTAGCATTATTTATATTGCAGTATCCAACAATACTGAATGAAAGTAAAAACTGGAAAAATAATAATTGTACAGAGTCAAATAACACAATTGAATATTAAATGATGTAATCATGATCAAACAAACTATACAATTTATAGTTTAGAAGCAGACAAATGAAATTATGGTAAAATAAACAAATTAAAGTAAAATCCTTTGTTGTTTGGTCTAATGAACGTTTATTTAAATTAGTTTTGCTAACGTTTCGTCATCGTTTGGTGATGACCTCTTTAGGGCTGTATAAATTACAAAAATCGCAAATTATACAAACAATTATAAAATCACAAAAATCGTAAACAATACAAAAAATTATAAAAAATACATTATGAATTAATTAATTTGTAAATAAAATTAAAATTCAAATTAAAAAATTCTTTTCACCTGTAAGATTATAAAATCAGTCGATAAGTTTGTCGTGTTGTCGAGTACATGGTTTACATAGTACTGATTTTGGGACAAACTTTTTCGATGATAAGTCTGTCGTAACGCCTCTATAGTCTTCTTATAATCCTTCCTTAAGTACATAGTGTCCGAACAACC
Organism: Encarsia formosa; assembly: GCA_038277355.1. Classification (NCBI taxonomy): domain Eukaryota; kingdom Metazoa; phylum Arthropoda; class Insecta; order Hymenoptera; family Aphelinidae; genus Encarsia; species Encarsia formosa. Next base: position 2,862,883 of record CM076187.1, read on the forward strand.
AACATACAAAAAAACTTAAAATAAACAAATGTTGTTAAATGTAAATAAAATAATAGTAGAATATAATTATGCAACAAAAGTTTTCTTTGCACTATAATACCTACTCTTAATTAAAATATAATAAAAAATTTTGTTGCATAATTATTTTTTTGTTATAAAATCTATTATACTGGAATTTTAATTATTTTACTTTTTGCTATGCAGAGTTCTAGATTATGTGATTTTTTATTTAATTTATATAATATTTATAAAAAACCAGTCCATTGTAAACAAATTTCATTATAAGCTGCAGTTTCAATCCTAGTAAAAATTTTACAACTGTTTGATTGTGTTCAGTCTATTTTATTATAAGGTTATTCTAAATCACACTTAAATTGTGCTGATTGATTTAGCTTCAATCAATTATTAATATTTCAGTAAGTTTGACCCTGTTGCATAAGTGTATTTTTCAAAAATGTATTTATAATGAAATCAATTTCATTTTTGAAATAAGTTTTAAACAATAGCTGTTGAAGTGTAATATTTTCATCACAACATTTCTTATGATTATACATTCAAATTATATTATAACTGAAAATTAAAAAAAAATTGTTTCTCAATTACAATTTTTTTTGTTATGTTATTTATTTATCTTGATTATTTACTGTTACTTTAATTAATTAAGATTGTTATTGTTTAAATATACTCTAGACTCATATTATCAAAGTTAAGTATACATTTTTTTGAGAAGTTTAATTTAAATATATTTTGATTAATATGTGATTATTCAAACTCTCAAATCAAATATGTGATTAAATCTGTTGATAGCTACTTTTTTATGGGTTACAATCAAATCTTCTACAAAATAAAAAGCATTTATAATAATTTTAATAGTATATTACACACCGGGTGCTGGAAAAGTATTGGCCAGCCCTAGCACACCCAAATTGACGCCCGAGCCGAAGGTGAGGGTGTCAAAGGTTTGCGAGCGGTTGTCTAATTCTTTTCCTGCGTCGAGTGTAATGTTTTTTTCATTACGACGGGAGGAAAACCCAAAGTCCCGTTCCGACCAAGGGAGAGAATTTGGTGTTTTCGTTCCGGAGGTATGAAAATGTACATATTTTATAACTACAAATCACATTGTAAGTTACTTGTTACAATTTAAAATAGTAAGATCGTATTTTAATAATCTGTGATTTTTTCAAGACTTAAGTTTCTTCCTGATGAACTTGTAATTTTTTATAAATAAAATGCCAACAAGTATATTATTGAAAAAAGTATCATTATGTTAATAAAACAGGATTAACATTATGCTTTAATTCATATTTTAAATTCTTTCAAACTTAGAATTGAAAATCACTATATTAATTAATTTAAAGATTTAAATATGAATTGAACATATAGATTCTAGTGGGTAGTGTACATATGGATGTATGATTTATTTAGTTTAATAAGCAATCAAAAGTTTCTAAATGTGAATAAATTAAATTTAGATAATTTGTTTGAAAATGGTAATTTTTTTAACAAATAATATATCAACTGGTTACAGTAATACATATAACCTAGTTTTCATTTTACAAACTTCAGCATAAAAAATTAATTTAAACTTGCAATCTTTTTATAATTAAATATGTCTTAATATAGAAAAAAAAATAAATATGATGTATTTGTAATTTTTTTTTTTCAAATTTATGATTTCTTCATTGATTTTAAAAAATTTAAGCAAAGAATCGGATTGTAAAAATAAATTTTTCTAATTGTTTTCAAATTATTTTTATTTAAAAATTTTTTTTTTTTTTTTTTTTTTTCTTTTTTAGGTGCGAAGTGAGATAAAGCTTCCAGTTCTTTACTTAATTGACTCAATCATCAAGAATCTAACGGCTAAAGATAACCGTTACCGCCAGCTTTTTTCAAAAAATATTGTCTCTACATTTTGCCATGTATTTGAAAAGGTAAGAGAAAGCTAAAAATAATTATTGAAAGAAATCACTTTAATACTTAAAAATATTGAATAATTTTAGGTTGATGAAAATACAAGACTAAAAATGTGGAAACTAAGGCAAACCTGGAAAGAAATATTTAGCGAGAAAAAATTGTATGAACTTGATGCTAAAATCAATCAAAAAATTGACCCTGCTTGGCCAGTAAACCAAAATATACATGATGGGTCAAGAAGTTCTCAAAATGCCTCAAAAATTCACATTAATCCAAAATTTTTCTCAGTGGTTAGTAAATAAATTAATATTTTCATTAAATTTCGTGCTTATTGTGCTTTTGCTAATATATAATATTAAATATTCAGCAGCAACAAAAAGGACAACAAACACTTGCGGATTCGCCAAAATTAGTAGAAGCAACAATTGCAGAACAAAAAATGAGAGAGGAACTGATTCAAAAACAAAAAGAACTTGTCGAGTTGCAAAAGAAAAAACTTGAACTAGAAATGACAGTACAACAAAATAAATTTACGGAGAAATTGGAACCACTCATCAAATCCGAGTTACAAAAAGTAAGTTTTATTTTGTTTCGTTTTAACATGATAAAATTATTTCAGCTATTTACTTTACAATGATAAAGCTGTCTGTTTAAGATTTTAAGTTCCAACAATTTAAATTTTTGCTATGTTTACAAATTGTAATAATTTGTTTCAACATACGGCGCAGAAAGTGCAAACTTTCCTCCTTATCCCAAGCAGGGAATTCGCACTTTCCTTGTGCTGAAAAATATATTACACATGAGGAACTGCAAAAACGAGCTGACCCTTAAGGACGTTGCCTCGTGAAATAAAATCCATAAGAATCGTTTGAAAATTATTGCAATCTTTAAGTTTAGGCTTAAGGAATAACTTGTCAAAATTTCAAGAGGATTTACAATACAGTTGTTGAGAAATTTTAATTCAAAGTTGGGCTAAAATCGCTCCAAATCGGGTGATTTAGCATAGGCTCTTATGGGAAAACCATGCTGTTTTCATTTTGCTGTAGTTTTCGAACCAGGTTGGCAATCATCTTGAAATTTGGATATGTCATTCCTAGAGCCTTAAAGAACAAATTGCTATGTTTTTGGAAAACTTCTTATGGATTTTTAAACAATTTCGGCATTGTTTTGTTATTAAAAAATCAGTAAAAAGTTTGCTGATTTTTCCTTATTTTTAAAAAAGTTTTCTAGACTTTTGATTCACACTGTTAAAAACTAGAAGTCTTCAGTAATACAATGTAAAAATTTCAGAAAATTTTATTAATTCAGTCTCGAGTACCAACGAGTTGAAAATAAAATAATTTTGTTAATCGACCGGGTAGACTCGAGGCGAATGTCAGCTGTTCCCGCGCCTAACCTATGGGCGGCTTCCCCCACTACTTCCGCGACGAGGCAACGTCCTTAATAAATTCTTAGAAACCTCGCCTTTTGCTCAGGCATCAATTTGAGTTTGCTAAGAGCTAATTAATTTTGTACTTCCTCAGATGTGTAAAATATTATTTATTTATTTTTATTTTAATAATAATTTTTATTATAAAATTTATGCCCAGGCTGTCCAATTGTGTAATTTTATAACAAATAGAATATGCAATAGAAAAATTCATCTGTTCATAAAGTGTAAATTAATAAAAAATAAAAAAACATTTCTAAACAAACTATTTTTTACATTTGAAAATTTATTTATTTTTTCAGCATATAAAAGTTGGAACCATACAGAACACGGAAACCATTGTCGTTCCTGTAGACACTATAATGCCCAATAAATTTGAAAAACAGGTATAAATATATTTATTCTGTTTTAATACTTTTCAACCTAAAATAATGAATTTATTATTTTTAAAATAATTTTTTATTAAAAGTGTAAAAACATTATATATTAAATTAAAAATATTTATTTCTTTTGACTGCTATTAGTTAAAACTCAAGTTGCACTAAGCAAAGTATACTCTTTTTTAAATGAATTTTATCCTAGTGTTTATCACTTATTTTAACATAATATTTTATTACTCTCAAATATATATATATATATATATATATATATATATATATAAACGGTGAAAATGCTTTTGTATGCACAAAAAAAATCTTAAATATTCTACCTTTATACTAATTTTCACACTTTATCTTGCATAAGATCAAAAAATAATGTTTGCTCATGTTGCGAATCTTTAATATAATAAAAAAACGTATACATATATTTTCAAACACTCTTGCAAATCTAAGTTAATTATCATCCTAATTTAAAGTACGATTAATAATTTTATTATATGTTTTATTTTATGAAAAAATATTAAATTAAGATTTTTGTTTTGCAGAAAATAACTCCTCCAAAAGAAAAATCTTCAATATTTGCTGAAAAAAAAAGAAATTCACCACGTCTCCTACCCGCTGATCCACGACTGAAAACAGCAGCGGCGCTACAAAACGGCGACAAGAGCAGTAGCAACAATTCCACAAGAGAAGACCACCAAGCCACGAAATCGTTGACCATTGTTGACAAAAGTCGAAGCAGAACCACTAGTGAAAGTTCATTATTTAACGTTAGTCCAATTAGGCCCCGCGAGGCGCCAGCGCCAGTACCCTGTTTCGAAATAGGCCATAGCGACAAAAACAATGCTGATTTATCTTTAAAAACTAACATTGAAAATAAACGCATTGATAATGATAGTACCCAAAGATGTAATAATAGAAAAAACAAAACATCAAATAAAAAAACCGTTAAATCAGGAGAAGAACAGGAGTCGAAAATCTCTTCGCCGTCGAAGAGTTCTTCGACTACTCGTTCCTCCTCCTCTTCCTCGTCCTCTAAGTCAAAAGAACCATCCTCTTCCTTCTCATCGTCGTCGTCGACTCGTAAAAGCAAATCTCGGAGTAGTAAAAATGCTTCATCCTCTTCCTCCTCCTCTTCTTCGTCACCACGTAAAAAATCGTCTTCGTCGTCGTCGTCGTCGAAGTCTAGAAAACGTAGCCGTAGTCCACACCATCACCATCACCACCACCACTCTTCGCCCAAAGCAACGTTTTCTGAACCACACTTGGGTCTCAGTGAGGAGGAACAGTTGGGTGGTTCGATCGTCGTCTCGCCGCCTCAGCCAGTGTTGACGGCTGCTCCCTCGGGGAAAGATGGTAAAGAAAATCAACACCGGAAGGATAATTCTAGCACTGGTACACGAAAGGAGAGAAAACACAATCGCGATAATGCCAAGAGCCCAGAAAAAGCCAGTAGAAGTCAGGACGAAGATTTGAGGCCAGCACTGTTGGTCGCGACTACACCCAGTGCAGGGATCACCGCAGCGGCACCGACAGGAGCAGTTACTTCATCAGCTCTTGTTACGAGTGAGTTGACATCTCAAACTCAGAGCATGAGGCGGGGTAGGAAATTGCAGTTATTTTTTGATTTTATTTTGAAATTTCTCTTATTATTAAATTTTCATTCAATTTAAAGGTTTTTCATTATTATTTGAAAATTTTACTTTGTTTTTATGCTTTTCATTATTATTTATTTATACATTCATTTTTTAATAGTAATTATGATATATCGATATTAGTTTGCAAAAAACGTAAGTTTTTACTGTGATTAAAGTGGGCTTCTTTGGAACATAGAATTTTGAAGTATAGTCATTTTTATTAAATATCTAAAGTATGTACTGATAATTCTTTTAATTTTTAGTATAAAAAATGGTGTAACGCCTTTAAAAAAACAATTTTTTTTTATGTCAACAGTCATATTGATTAATCTATAATTTTAATTTATTTTAAGTTGTTTCAATCAACAGAAATTTTATTTTTTGTTTTTTACAGAAAAAATAAAATCTGTAAAAAAATTTTTAATTTATTGAAAATAACTTAACACATACAATTTTTTATGTATTTTTGATGAATTTTTACTTAAATCTTTTTTTTAATTTAAATTCAATCTGAATTATAAAATTTTTTATTATCCTATAAATATTTTTATCTAAATTGTTTTATAATTTTACTACGTTGATTAATGAAGATTGTATGAAATAGTATACTTGACAAACTGAAAGTGTAGACAATTTCCGTAAGTAAAAATTAACTTTTGTAACAAAAGTAAATTTTGAACATATAAGTTTACAAATATTGTGACTTTTATTCATACTTAGCTAAAATTTTTATTTTCTACAATGCAATAAATATTTTTATAGAAGAAGATTTGGATCTAAGAGTACTTCCTCCACCAATACCATTGAATAAGAGAAAGTCCACGGATCAACATCAATCTTCAAATGCCAAAAAAAGCAAAGAAGAAAAATTCGATGAGTAAGTTATTAGATTATCTATTTTTAGTTAGAAAAATTCGTTGCTATTTTTTATCTTTCCGAAAAAAATGTACAAAATTTTTAATTACTGAATGTAAATTTTTTTCAGACTTTTTGGTAAGGAAGACGTAGATTTACGTCAATTTGCACCAGTACCAAAAACTCCTTTAAAGCCGTCAAACTCTTCACCTACTGGAAACTCTTCTGAAAAGGGTAGTTGGGCAAAGGTCAAAAAATCTGAAAAATCCTCAGAAACTTCACGCCCTTCTTTAGACACTCGGTCTAACCGAGATCAACGTCCAAATCGGCCTAAGCCTTACAACCGACCAAACGCCCTTGAAAATGATTCAAGAGACCGTCGAAGAACTGGAGGGCGAGATCTCGAAAGAAACTCTGATGGAAATGCTGAGTTTATTATGAAGCAAGCAGCTGAGCAGTTGAATCAAGGGACAATTACTAAAATTGAATATAATAAAATTATTCAAGGTGTTCTGCACATGAGTGAAGATCAAAAACTGAAAGCTGCGCAGCGGAAAGAGAGAGAAAGTAAAGGAAACTGGGATAGAACTGACAAGGGAGTGAGACCCAAAGATCATGGAATGCATCCACGACCACCAGGTATGAATATTTTTGTTTTGAAACTCGGTTAGCTTATCTATTTTTATGTAGTTAAATATCGGAATAAAAAAATTTCTAAGTTTTAAAAACTAAAAAAATTTATACACTGCAAAAAGAATTTGCCAAAATTTTTGATCAATTATTTTTGAGATTACATTAAAAAATCGTTATTATCAGGACCACGATGGGGACAGCCTTGGCACCAACAACCATGGGCTCATCCTCCAGGACCTCCATTCCAAGGACCACACTTTCGACCGGAATTTAGACCCCCCATGGGCCCCTGGCAAAATCACCCTCGAATGCCTTTTGGTGGTCCAATGCGACCCGACTTCCATCACCAATTTCATGGTGGATTCAATCCACGCCTTCCTCCCCCTGGAATGGGCCCCAACGGTCCATTGATCATGCCTAACGGTCCTCCCAATTCCATGGCTGCTGGCGGCTTGATTAACCCGATAGGCAATTTGATGGGCAACGCAACACCCCCTACATCGGGATCTGGATCTGCGATGGGTAGCCAAAAGAGACCTAGAGACACCGCTGCACCTAGCAACGCTACTGAATCAAACTCCTCGTGGATTAGTAGCAATAACAGTGATAGTAACAATGCCTCGCTTGCTGAAGAGACCGCGGCTGAACCTGAAGAAGCTGTGATTAACGCTAACAGTGACGAACTGCCTGCGGTTGACACGGATTTGTTAGAAAAAATTAAAAAAGACACCATGCTGTCAATTAGTATTGATGGTGTACCCAGAGAAATTAGGTACTACGAACAGACCGCGGTGGTATTTATAGGGTGGGACGATCCTCGAGATATCGGTTTCCAAAACGGAACCAGAAGAGTTCTTTTAGGTCAGCTAGAAATTATTTGTTCTTTCAATGAAGATTACCAAGAATTCTCTTACGAAGGAGAAATTCATAAGTAAGTTTTTCATAAAATTTTAATTTATACCAATTTCTTATCTTTTTGGTAAAGACTTTTTTGCCTAAAAGTGTAGTCTACTAGCCGCCAAAAACTACTATGCTAAAATATAAAGGAAACGAATCAGCTTTTTAAAATAACATTTTGCTTTTATCTTTGTTTTGTTATTGATAATTAATTAAAAATTTTAAACATCATAAAAATAATAAACTGGTTTTTGCTAAGGTTTACTTTAAGGTGGTGGAATTAAAAATTCTTTCATTATCCTTGAATGATCTTTTAAATTGAGCTAGAAAATTCTGTAACATTATAATTAATTAGTTTTTATCGCTATTTTAGAATTAAACTTGGTGCTCCGACTCGAGAATTGTGGATAGATGATAAATGGTATCAATGTTACTTTGGAGGACAGCCAATTATGGTTGAATTAGGAAACAAACGAGTGAGTGTAGAACTTGAAGGGCCTCCTCCATCAGTTAAAATCGGCACAAAAAAGCGCACTGACCTAGTTCTTGGCAAAATAAATCTTATCATCAATGCAATACACATGTTTCCAGTTTTTGTCGATGCTAAACCTCAAATGTAAGTTAAATTTTATCTTTTATGTTTAAGCTTTTGTTTGGATTTTAATAACTTTTTCTAATGATTCATTTACTTATAAAGCTCTCATTTTATTTATGAATTTTGTTTAAAACAAATATAATAAACTAATTCTCATTGAAAAATGTATTAGTTATTGATTACTTATCATTATTATTATTATTATTATTATTTTTTTTTTAAAGGTTTGAAATTGAAGAAGGCAAACCAGTTACTCTCGAATTCATCGATTCCTTGCGAACGGTACTCTTCAACGGACGACCTTTCAATGTTGAATTTGGAGAAATGCCCAAGCCGATCAAGTATCTTGGCAAAAAGCATTTCATTCGTTTTTCTGTTTTGCCTCAATCGTTCCGCGCTGGATATGTGAAGATATCAGGAATGAGAGGTGAACAACCAAAGGAGCTGTCACCAAAACAAAAATCAGAGTCGACTGCAGATGAATCGTCGATCGGCCAAGAATTAACTAATTCCACAGCTGCTGCAAGATCGCCGATTGAAACCGATTCAACGAGTCAAGATGATTTATATATCAAAAACGAGCAAGGATATCTCAAAGCAGGTTTGAAAAATTTGATGTTTGTTACAATTAAAAAATATTAAAACTTCTTAGATTCTCAAACAACTATAGATTTTGTAAATTTTAATACTAACCCTCTCACGGGTCAGCGTAGTCTCGAAAGATAATTCGGTTTTTAAGCGCATTTAAATAAATATAGAATACTAATTTTAACATAAAAATTTCTCTGGCTAATAAATAGAATTACGTACAGTACTTTATAAATTTGAATTAAAAATAAAGTTTCATTAAAAAATTTCATTTTTATTTTAGATCTTCAATTGGATGTTTTGTCATCTGTCATTCCATCAGCTATGGCACCATCTTCAGGAATGTCCTATCAAGCTGAAACGGTCGAAACTGCACCAGCCGCAACACCTGCCGTTCCGCTGCAACTTAGTCTCGATCAGCTGTTACAGCGACTAATTGAATCTGGACTAGTGCCTGGAGCTGTATCGAATCCATCAGAAACGAAAAAGACAGAAGAGGAAGAAGAAAAGAAAGCGCCAGAAGTAGATCCTGCGACGTTTGACAAGCCCGAGACATTGAAATTGTAAGTATTTCCGTAACTACTAACTTGAAAGTACATTTTATTTGAACAATACTTTCAGGCAATCAATGATTTATAATTTTTTTTATATCAACAATTAACAAAAATTCTTACAATTAATTTTCAGAAAACCCGTTATAGTGTCCACGCTATTCACCGGTATACAGTGCAGTTCTTGTGGGTTAAGGTTTGCTCCGGAATTAGCCACGAAATACAGTAGGCATTTGGACTGGCATTTTCGACAGAATCGTAATAAAAAAGATTCTTCTAAAAAAGTTAACTCCAGGAATTGGTATTATGCAATTAATGACTGGATCCAGTATGAGGAATGCGAAGATGTTGACGACAGAGGTAAGCAAAACTTTTTAAATCGAAAAACTTACTTCAAAAAACACTTGTTTAAAAATAATGAAAAATTAATTTTTTTTTCAAATTCTAGGACAAAATTGGTTCGAAACCGAAAAACAACAAAATGAGACGGAAGTGGCAGTGTCAGAAGAACCATACGATGAGGCCGCGCAACCAAGTGTACCAACTGGTTCTGATGAAGATGCCTATTGTCTCGTGTGCCGTGAAGCTTTTTCCCAATTTTATAATGACGAGAAAGATGAGTGGCATCTTAGGCCAGCTGTAAGCTTTGCTGACAAAAATTTCCACCCACTTTGCTTAGAAGATCACAAGGTAACCTTGATTTGATGTAAAAAATATTAAATAGTGAAGGGGTCTGTCAAGTCTGAAGATAATCTGCTTTTATCCTTAAAAGTTCAAGTTCCTACTAATTTAATCAAATATTATAAAATAATCAATTTAATATTTATAAAAAAACATTAGTAGTTTAAAATCTTTTTTTTTTTTTTTTTTTTTTTTAACTAGATTTTTTGATCAAATATATTAAGTTCTTAAACAGAAAAAAAAATTTTTTTTTAATGTTTAAAAATATTTTAAATTTTAAACTTTGAGTTACTTTTTAAAATTTCAAAATGTTGAAATCAATTGAAACTAATTATATTATTATGTTTGTTTCATTCTATCTAAAAGGAAAAGCTTTACATGGTAGGTTACTGTAAAAAAATATCTGCTATGCCAGTTTTATGCTTGTGCAAATTTTTAAAATTTTTATTTCAGAATTAGAATAAGGTATCCAATAAATTATATGAAAAACCTGATTTAATTTTACAACTATTGATATTGATTAAGAATAATAAAATTTTTATCTTAACTTTAAAAAATTTTTAAGGTTCTCATAATTTTTGAGAGAAATTCTTATTAAATAATTTTTAATTGGTCTTGCAATTGCGTGATTGATTTAAAACTTTTGAATTTGTATCAGATCGGAACACAATATCATTTTTTTAAATTTTCTTAGTTTAATGTCAAGAAAATCAGGTCAAATTTACTAAATTTACTAATTGTGAAAAAACTTTTTTATTAATTCTAGTAGTTGATATTTTTTTTTTTTTTTTAAATAGTGCATAGAAATTTTTTTGTTGGTTTCAAATCGTTTTAATTAAAAATTACGCTTTAGTTGAAATTTTGTTTCTGCAAAAATGTAGTTTGAATTTTATTATTTTAGAAAGAGTTGACTTCTATGATTCAGTTGTAGAAGTAATTTTTAATTTTCATTTTCTTTAATTTTTTTAAATTAGCTTAAAAAATTTACCAAATGTTTAAATTTTATAGAGAGCTTTAGAAGAATCTGCAACATCAGTGGATACGAATAACGACGAGTTGAATACAAGTGTTAAGAATGAAGTTGATGAAGACATAAAAGATGAAATCGCAGAAGACAAAGATGAAGCCATCAAAGAAGAAAAAATGGAAGTTGACGATGAACAAGAAGTCGGAGAACAAACGGAATCGATGGATTTATCAGAAAGTGCTATCAAAGAAGAACAAGAGATAAAAGATGAAATAGTTGAAACTAAATCAGGTAAAAAAAATTTATGAATTCATTTGATCATCATGATTGTTTAAATAAGTTAACTAGTTCTATTAATAAATTTTAAAATTCTAGACAGTTTTTATTCTTTTATTAATTAAGTTTTAATTCTTTTAGAAGAAATTTCTTGTGAAGATACCTCTAAGCAACCTATCGAAGAGACCGAGTCAGAAGAAATAGAAAAGTCTAAAGAATTTAGTCAAGAAACAGTAGAAGCTAGTGCAAATGAAAATGAAATTGAAAATAAACCTGAAGAATTGGCTACAATCGATGAAGAAGTTGCCGATGAGGAAGAATCTGCTGAAGTAGATACTGGTAAGAGATCTGTCTATTTTTTTTATTATTGCAATTGATATTTCCTTTCCATTATCACAAATTGCCCGAGACATAGGTCTCCAATCGAGCCGCGCCCACCGCTCAGAACCGCGGTATTAAGCACATGAAAATAACTTTCAGAGGTGCCAGCAGCGGCAATCGATTCCGGGCTCTCGGCTCTTACAATTAAAAACAGAAAAAGATTTTCCTCAAAACTGTGATCATCTTTATATCAAAAATGACATTTAAAACAAAAATTCCAAATTGCAATCTCTTTAGAATTTAATACTAGTGAGCAAATAACTTTTGTAATTGTATAAAATTGGATTTTTGATAATATAGCTTGTATTCATCTGAAAAATAAAAAAGATTTGAGAGAAAAATTTTTTCCCTTTCAAACCAGCATTCGATCTGTGTACTTCTGGATAGCTCAGTTGGATCAAAAGATCCCAGATTCAAAGATATTTTTTTATCTCAATTTTTGTTTTAAATGTCATCTTTCGTCTAAAAATGATTAAAATTTTGATAACAAATCTTTTTCTGTGTTTTTAAAAATAAAAAATAGTTAAAGTAATGCCCCGTCTACACCGGCGGTTTAACCGCGTCTCGGCTTAACATTGTTTAAAGAATTTTGCAATTTTCCCGCATGGTTAAAGGATTAATTTGTACTTTAAAAATAGGAAATAATTTATAAGATTAAGATGGTTACATCTTAAACTTCGATTCCAATGGCAACATTGCAAAATTCTTTAAACAAAGTTAAGCCGAGAGGCGGCTTAACCACCAGTGTAGACGAGGCATAACGCCAGTAGCGTGTGAAACAATTATTTCTCCGATTATAGTGTGCTCGTTATTTCCAAATTGCGATTTCTTTAGAATTTAATACCAAAGAGCAAATAACCATTAAAAAAACATTAATATTTTTATTTTAAAAAAAACCATAATTATTATTTAAAATAATATTTAAAAAAATGATTCTTATACTTTTTTTTTTTTTTTTTATCAATTTCCCAGAAGATAGTCAAACAGATGTTGCTACAGTGGACTCAACGCAAGTAGAAGTTAAAAGTTCGATTGATGGAAACGTAGAACTGGAAGCGCCTTCAACAATTCCTGCAGCCCAGTCAAGAATAAAAATAAACATAACTAAACCTCTGAATTCTCCAAAAGAACCAAAAGAGGAAAAAGAACCAGAACCAGAAGAAAAGTCTGACGAAGAAGAGGAAGAAGTAATTTTACAACCAGTGTCGATAAAGCCTGCACTTCAGGATCGAAATTTGAAAGCTTTACCACCAGTTGAAAGGGGTTGTGAACTATCCGGATTATGTTCGGTCATGTAAATAAACTGTGTGCGGACAATATTTTTGTAAATAATCGTTAAATATGGTAAGAATTGAATGTGTGCTTAGAAACAGTGCATTTTATATTGATTCACAAAAAAGTGAAGTGTTTGTAATTGTATGAAAACTTAGCAAAAAAAAAAAAAAAAAACCAATGATGTATTGAGTGATTTGAGAAACGTGTACATAATTTTTAAGTAAACTGTGATGTTTTGTACATATATACATATATTACTTTAAAAGTTTATAGCTTCGATTCAAGTTGTAAACAAGAATATCAGAAAGGCTTTATTTTTTTACAAAATGAAGAATTTTTTTTTATTCCTTTTGTCCCGTTTCATTTTCTCACCAATTTATAATTCAATGACTTAATATTTACTTCCCTAAATTCTGAACTACTTTAATTTCTTTTTCTTTTTTTTTCTTATTGCATCGCAGTTGTATACATAAGTTAGATGGTTAACTTACTAATTTTTCCTTTTAATTTGAAAATTTTATTTCTTAGTGATTTGAAGTTAAAAAAATATATTTCTTTGATTTTCTTTTTTTTTCTAGTACATAATATAGTATACTTTGGCTTGTGGTGTTTGATCAATTATTCACGTAGGTCTAGATAAATATTCGCAAGATTTGCAATTAATGGATTTAACAGATGATAAATAAACGAATTATTAATTAAACTGATGTTTTGTTACAATGATTTCAAACCCTATCCTTTTCATATCCTAAAAATTAAATTTTTTTTATATCTTCTTAAAAAATTTTATTTTTTCTTTCTTCTTAAAAAATTTTATTTTTTAAGAAATTTCTTTTAATAATTAAACTTTTAAATCTAAATAATCAAAAAAATCTCAAATTTTGTTAATTTCAATTTTTCATGAAAATTTGTATTCATTAATGACTATTTATTCATTTAAGTATTTGAAATTACAATATATTATGTTTGGAAAAGTTTCAAGCTACAAAATGAATATTGATGTTTTTTTATAGAAAACCAATATTTTATTGTTAACAATAAAGAGTTAAGAAAAACTATATAAAACAGAAAATTATTACAGTTTAAAAAAAAAAACTTAGTACATTACAATTTATTATTTTAATTACAAAGCGCAATTGTGAGCCCATCGCGGAAAAGGAATGACATCTTTGATAGATGGTATTCCAGTAATTAATTGTAAATATCTTTCAAATCCTAACCCAAAACCAGCTGTTGGAACATTTCCATATTTTCTGAGTTCTAGGTACCATTCAAGATTGGGACTCGGGGGTAATTTTTCTTTTAATTTAGAATAATTATCTTCTCTTACACTTCCTCCAATTAATTCCCCAACTGATGGAACCAAAAGATCTAAAGCTTGCACCTAGTTGAGAAATAAATAAAAATTAAATTTCCAATAAAAAAAAATTTTTGGTTTTGAAATGATAATATTTTAAAGAGGCCTATTATTTAAAATTATTTTCAAACTCACTTTTGAATTGTCATTTTCACACTCTTTCATGTAAAATGGTTTAATATCCTTTGGCCATTCAGTAACAAACACAGGAACATTATTGTTGTGTTTAACTAAAAATAATTCATGTTCTCTGGCTAAATTTTCTCCAGGTTGAACAGGCAATGTAAAATTATCAGAATGTTTTTTCAAAATTTGAATTGCTTCATCATATGTCATGTACACAAAATCTTTTTCAAGCCAATGAGGCTCTGGTGCTTTTATTTCACTGAGATCTGAACTTGTATTTTGAAGTATACTGACACTAACAGATTTAACTAAAAGTTCTGCTTCAGCTGCAAGTTCTTTTAATGACGTCATGAATGCTATTTCTGCTTCAATCATATAAAACTCAGATAGATGAAATCTAGTTTTAGAGTTTTCAGCTCTAAAAGTTGGACTAAAGTTGTATACTTTTGATAGAGATCTGAAAAGATTAAAATTTGTTAATCAAATCAATTTGAGCTATTGATGATAGCAATCATCTTATAATAATAAATATGCATAAATTTTATTTAAAGTTATTAATTATCATGGGATTATAAAATAAAATACCTAGCACAAGCTTCAAGGTGTAGTTGGCCTGATACAGACAAAAAAGCTTTACTGTTAAAATAAGCATCCTGCACACTATGGACATCACTTTTTTTCATTTCTTTTAATAGTTCATCTGAATCTGGTTGAACAAAAAACACTTCTCCAGCTCCTTCACAATCATTTGAAGTTATAATTGGTGTATGTACATTAATAAAACCTCTATTCTTAAAATGATCTTTTACAGCATTTGATGCAGAGTCTCGCAGACGCATAACACTAGAAAAAGCTCTAGTCCTGGGTCTAAAGTGTAAATACTGTCTAATATAGTCTTGAGAATATTGTTTACGAGGCAGAAATGGATAGCCTTCAAGATCGCAACTTCCTATAACAATTAATTTTTCAGCTTGTAGTTCTGGCCTTCCATTTGGAGCTACAGAAATTTCACCCTCAGCAGAGATGCTGCAGCCATAGCCCAAATTATCTGGTATAATATTTTTTTTTAGTACTACTTGAAGAGATTGACTTGATGAACCATCATTTACATCCAGAAATATATTTTCTTTCATCTTTCGAAAGGCTCGTACCCATCCCTGAATAAATATAATGTTTTCATTATAACAGTTCAAATTTTTCAAAGTAAGTAAAAGAAAAGAAAAAAAAAAAAAAAAATGATTAATTAATTTTTATGAATAGCTTAATTTAAAAGTTAAAACTAAATAACTTTCAATCTACAAGAAAATTTAACCTGTATCTTAGCATGTTTTCCAATATTCTTTGTATCATTTGATTCACAAATTGGTGCATAACTATGAACTTTTCGACGAAAAAAGTGTCCCGTTGTTAAATTAAGTTGTAAAATTCTTTTGCAGCTCATTTATTTTGACAAATGATTGAATTGTAAAATCGGAGCAGCCGTCTGCTCGAGAAGAAGTAGTTATTTGAACTTCATAAACATTAAACTGCGTCTGAACTAAGTGAACGTTAAAAAAAATGATTTTATTTCACTTTAAAAGATAGAATCAAACAAAAATTCTAATTTTTTATTTTATTAAATTAAAAATTAAAATTTGCTTATTTTAATCTAAAAATTAAATTTAAAAACAAATAGTCTCGTTTATGTTGTTGATAGCTTGATATATTTTTTTTCAAAAATTGTTGTGCTCCATGTATGATTTAATGTTTATAACGTAATAAAACACATACAATTTTTCAACAGGATACATATAAAAGTTTTAAAAGTCTCAAATTTTTAATTTTGTACTGTAGGTTTTTAAATATAAAATATCATTCATTTCAACTTTTGAGAATACCGCGCTGGCGATCTGTCACAAATAGAGTCGACGATGGGAAAAAGTCGATATCCATACCCACGCCACCACCGAAGCATCAAGTTGATGTAGTATCGAATCAGCTGTTTACAGCACACTGCTGATAAATAAGTTCTGCTTGGCTCCGGCAGTTACTTAGAAATGAAGTTTGTACCTAGTTAATTTTTTTCTAAACTTTAAACTAAATGTAGTTGTTAGTTAAAATTTTAGTACTACTGTTCTTGTTCTCTTGTTTTCATTCAGTGATGTTACTTGTCTTCACTTCCCGGGCATCCGATATTTTCGTTTATTATTCAAATTTGTTAACATTTATTCTGAAAAACAAATATTAAATTAGATACAAAGTTTTAACTGATACTATGACGGAAACAGATAGAAAAATTGCCCTTATCACTGGTATAACTGGTCAAGTGAGTACTTAATTCCCAATTATTTGCTTTTTTTCATTTTTCTGAAATTATTTTACAAAGTTAACTATTTAAAATCATTGTTAAATAAAACATTTATTGAGTAGTTTTTTTTAGATGTTAGTGATTCAATTGCAATAATAATAAATCAAATATTTTTTAGAAAATATTTATGAAATCGATAACTTTAATTTTTAATATTCAATCGATTTATAACAATCCTTTTTTAATGTTATTGAAAAACTTGACGATGAATTTCAGTATCTACAGTTTTATTTTATAATTTCATGAAAAATTTAATCATTTTATTTATTTTATACGTTTGAACCTGCAACAATTTTTTTTTTTTTTTTTTACTTTATATGAATGCATATTTTCAGAGTCCATTAATAAATTAAATTTTTTATTTTATAAACGGTCAAAATAATTAACTAGTTTTACAATATATTTTGATCATTCATAAGTGCATACTTAACAGAATAAAGTGTAAAACACAAATATTTTACGTAAGTAAAAAATGGTCAATTATAGATCGAAATTTGCTTGTAATTAATTTTTGAATGAAATAATTTATGAATGTAATTTTTAAAGTAATGAAAAAAAATTTTTTTTCAAGCGAAATATGCTTTAAAGTTTAATTGAAGTTTTAGTTTTATCTACTAAACTCTTCAATGTTTTAAATTAATTGACGAATTTGCTGTAATTTGTTTAAATGCCTATTTGTTTTAGGATGGTTCATACTTGGCCGAGTTTCTTATACAAAAAGGCTACGAGGTTCATGGTATAATAAGAAGAGCTAGTTCATTCAATACTGCGAGGATTCAACATCTTTACGAAGATCCAAAATGTCATAAACAAGGAAAGATGAAACTTCATTACGGAGACATGACCGATTCTAGTAGTTTAGTAAAAGTCATTAGTAAGGTGCAGCCAACAGAAATTTACAATTTAGCTGCTCAAAGCCACGTAAAGGTAAGCGATTTAATAAATTCATCAAAAAGATCAGAATTTATTGATATTGACTTAATTTTTTTACAATTATGTGATTCTGTTTTAGGTGAGCTTCGAGCTAAGCGAGTATACAGCTGAAGTTGACGCAGTTGGTACAGTAAGACTATTAGATGCAATTCAAACATGTGGCTTAACAAAGTCGATAAAATTTTATCAAGCTTCTACGTCTGAACTTTACGGCAAAGTCTGCGAAGTTCCGCAAACTGAAAAGACTCCATTTTATCCTCGTTCTCCTTATGGTAAATAAAAAAT
Organism: Encarsia formosa; assembly: GCA_038277355.1. Lineage (NCBI taxonomy): Eukaryota > Metazoa > Arthropoda > Insecta > Hymenoptera > Aphelinidae > Encarsia > Encarsia formosa. Next base: position 2,880,990 of record CM076187.1, read on the forward strand.
TGACCAACTCAATTTTATAAATTTCACACAAGATTCATTAATTTCACAGCATGTGCCAAGATGTACAGTTTTTGGATAGTTATAAATTATAGAGAAGCGTACAACATGTACGCGTGCAATGGGATTCTTTTCAATCACGAAAGCCCTCGACGCGGTGAAAACTTCGTAACGCGAAAAATCACCCGGTCCATTGCAAAAATACATTTAGGATTGCAGGAGGTGGTAGAATTAGGTAATTTAGATGCTAAAAGAGATTGGGGCCATGCCAGAGACTACGTTGAAGTAAGTTTAAATATTAACTAACTTGCCATTATAATTTATATATGTATTTGGAATTAATAATTCGCAGGCGATGTGGTTGATGCTCCAACAAGAAGTTCCGGATGACTACGTAATAGCGACTGGTGAAACTCACAGCGTCCGAGAATTCACAGAAGCCGCATTCCAGTTTGTAGGAATCAAGATTGAGTGGGAAGGATCAGGTGTAGATGAAGTTGGCAAAGATGCCAGCTCAGGCAGAATTTTAGTTAAAGTTAATCCTAAATTTTTCCGTCCAACAGAAGTGGTTGGTTATAATAATATTATGTAGTAACTAATCGAATCATAAATTTATTAATAACTGCTATTCATAATTTCGCCATTGCAGGATCTTTTAATGGGCGATGCCTCTAAAGCTAAGCAAAAGCTTGGGTGGAGCCCTACTGTGACATTCCAGGTAAAGATAAATATTTCTCTAAATAATCAATTAAAGTTTATTTTTCAATTGATTTTATAATTTTAGGATTTGGTAAAAGACATGATGTCAGCTGATATAGAGTTAATGAAAAAAAATCCAGTAGCATAAGTGCCAAACTATTAACTGCTTCTAAAATAGTATTACCGACACAAAGTGATTTATTTCAACTTTATTCCGTGCAAGAAATTCTCAAATCACTTGATGCTGGGACAATAAAATACAGTCCGGATTTTTACTTTTTTTTTACGTAATTTTTTACGTATTTATATAAAATAATGAAAAAAAAATCTATACATAAACCAGATAGGTATTACAGTGGAAATATTTATTATAAGAATAAAAAATACAATGTTTTCTTATTTTTTCATTTTAAAAGTGAATGTTTTGTTTCTTGTTCGTAATTTTTTTACTAATTTACAGAATATATTTATTTAATGTGTAAAAATTTATTAGTGTGTTGTGAAAATTTATTAATGTATCAATTAGAAACTACAATTTATCTAAATTTATTTTTTGTTTTGGGATTATTAAAAAAATGTCCTTTTAAATTGTTATTATTTGTGATAAATTTATCATGCTTATCCAATGTTTTTTCATTCTATAAAATTGTTTATTATGATAAGTTTAACAAAATATACCATAGTTTAGTCTCAAAATATTAATAGTTTAATGAAAATATTAAAAACCACACAATCTGATAAAAATTTAATGAGCTCATCTGAAAGTAGAACAAATATTATAAAACACATAAGTTTGTTTATTTATACGAAAATTTAAAATTGTTTAGAAAAATTAAATGGTCGTTCATATATTTACTGAATTTCACGTAATCAGTTGCATTTTATTCATCGTTCGCATCATCATTAATCTCTCCAAGATCAAACTTACGATCACACGTGTATTTTAGACTTTGCGTAAACATTAAATATTGACAAACCACATTTACACGAATTTTTAAATCGCGTGTTTCCACACCCACATGATTTATTGAGCTTCCAAGAAGACGCGCTCTGCACCGAGCTTAAATAAATAAATCCAGCCGCGGCTCCTTTTAACGGGTTTTGATCTCGTAAACACCAGATGCCCGCGATCTAGCTACTTCGACGAAAAAGCATCTTTTTTTTTTTTGTAAAAAATCAGCAAAGCAAAATCTCACGTGACGGTCTTCTTTAGAATGTTGTCAATAGTAAATAAAGTGGATTTCAGTGTCCCGTACTGACTTTTTTCTTTATTGCTTTCAATACTTTGTTCAATTTCCTGTAAAGTTCAAAAACCAAAGTCAATTTAAGATAAAAATATCTAATTTAAGTTAGTAAAAATAATGCTTCAATAAGATATGATTTTTACCGTAGTGATATTTTGGTAACGTTTGACCCGAAGATGAATGTTTTTTCTAGTTTTTCGCCTTTTGTAATTACCGTCTTCGAACATACCGACGGCTGACGGATGAAGAGTCCAGAAATTTCCCTTGCCGCAGTATCCGCCTTCCTTCAGCAGCTCTTCGTCGTTATTGTCCTGCGTATCGTCTTTTTCGACTTTGTCACGGGGTATCTTTGGTAATAAATAACTCTCTGTTAATTCAATAAAATATGATAAGAATAATAAAGAACAAACCTTGACAAAGCAGTCGTTCAGGCTGAGGTTGTGTCGTATGCTGTTCTGCCAGCCCTGTCGATTGACCCTATAAAAAGGAAACCGATCCATGATGTAACGATAAATTTCGCTCAGGGTGAGACGACCTCTGGGAGACGAGTTTATGGCCATTGTTATCAGAGCTATGTACGAGTACGGTGGCTTCTCGTCGTATCGTTGCACCTGAAGATTATCGCGCTGACGTTGGTAATAACACAACTGTTCCCTGTCAACGAACAATTTTTAAAACTCAGAACTATTTTTAAGATTAGTTTAATACTCAAATTTTATTGAACAATTAGTTCAAATAATTTATTAATACAATTTTTAAAATCCCTGAGGCAATAATTTTAGATCACAAGAAAAATTTGGAAGAATCTCGATTGATTGTTGTACAAACCATTGTTGTTGAAGAGCCCTCCAAGAAATATGCTGTGTCGTTAGCTGGGAGACTTTTGCAGATTCCTGGATGACACAGTTGGAAAAATCTCTGCATGGTGTCAAAGATAATCTAGGAAATACATCCTCCATAGTGTTGTAAAGTGGTGAGAATAAAATTCTATACACTTCGAAATAATTTTAGTGACACAAAATAAAAAATTAATTAATTGCACAAACGATCATGATTTTTCAAGATTTTTCATCATTTCATTTTTTCACTGTCGTGGAAATAAAAAAAAAAAAAAAAAAATGAGTAATCATCGGGTAGTTAATATTCTAATAATATTCGAAGTATAATCGAATGTACTCAAAGTTTGAATACAAAAAATATATATATTTAAAAAAATTTTTAAGAAACTTTTTATTTTATTTTAAAATTATCTTTGGGCACACATAAGTCAAATCAGATAGTTTTGTCCCTGATGGTTTGTTCTTAAAAATCACAAAAATACTAAAAAAGAAAAAAGTTGAGTGAATGAGTACCAACAGTAATGAAACACGTAATGCACTTTACCACGAAACAACCGGAAATAAGTGAAAATTATCGATTGTAAGCTCACCGGGAACATCAAAATCGCATACCCTTACGGGTAATTAAAAAACTTCACAACTTCTTTAAAACTTTGAGAGTTCCTTAGACTTTCTCAATTTATCTATGGATAACGTAAATCAAAACGGGCTTTAGTGCATTCACTGTAAGTTGATTGAAGCTGAGACCTGAAAGCTCCCGCAGCTTCGACTGACTGAACGTGAATCTTCAAGCTCCGCCTCATCATGCTTTTTTTAATGGGCTGGATCTCTAGACGACCGCCCCGCGTTCGTGTTTTCACAGAGCTTTTTTTACTGAGTTTTTTTTAAAGGTTTTCTCATCAATAATTCTTTCAATTTTGTTTACTTTATTTATATTCAGTAAATATCGAGATCCAATTTGAGTTAGGAGTAAAAATACACTAAAATAGTACTTTTCATAATATGGTCGGGGAGGGTTTATTTGGCCTCCGAGAGGTTTGCGACCCGAGCGGAAGGCGAGGGTTGCAATGAGGTGTTTTTAAAATATATTTTTCCTCTGGAGATACCGAAAATAAGGGGTGAAGGTCTGATTTTAAGGTTAGAAGGAAAAAAAATTGTTTCATAATTTATTAGTTTATTTGTAAAAAAATTTTAAACTAAATACTATATATATTTACACTTTTAATTATAAAAAATATTTTAAATATATGAAACTATTAATTTATACCGATTATATTTCATATTTACCATTTTGTAGGTTGAAATTTTTTTTTCATATTATCAATATTGTAAAACAGATTTTTTTATTTAAAAATGTTTGCACAAGTTAATTCTGAGATTCTGAAACTTTTCATTTCCTATTTCTTCACGAAAAATATTCAGAACTATTCTTATATTTTTATATTTTATAGTTTATCAAGAGCATTGGTGCTTTTTTGGTTTATACAAGTGGCACCATTTATAGTATTGTATCTTAATTTATTGCTGCCATTTATGAGATGTTATTTGTGCAGCCCTCAAGGACTTATTATCATTTTCTTTCATGGATACAATCTGCTATACTATTCTTATTTCAAATTAAACATGGCTTCAATTTGGTTTTTATTTTATATCATTATGAGATTTTTGGTCTTATACACGTAAGGGTTTACAAGTACCTTTTTATATTTATACAATTTTTTTAACAGATCCAAAATATTTGAAATTTTATAAATGGTTCAAAATGTATGCGGTTATTAATTGTTCGAATAACCGCAATATTTGAAGGGTTTAGCAAAACAAAATTCTTCACAGTCTCCATTATTCGAGGATCAAAGATTTTCAACTTTATCACTGAAATCTGCGCCGTATATTTTAAAACCTAAAATTTTTTTATTTTCTACGTTTTTTAATATCTTTTTTCTACTATGTTTATCGGTACGCCAAATACTCGAAGAATTTCCCAAGTACAGGTGCTCTTTGTACACAAATGTATGTATTATCTTACCCATGTCTAGAGAATTATTGCGATTTGAATTTAATAGTGTTATAGCGTCTACAAAGATAACATTTTCGCGAGAATTTTCAACAGTCTTTGAAAAACGTAGATCAAGACTTTGATTTTCTGAAAATTTATGCACTGTCTTTTTATTTGATACATCTAAATTTACTGAATACATATGTTTACTTTTGTTACCGCAGTCTGTGAAAAATAAGAGTCCTTTATGAACATCAATAAACAAAAAAGGTGAACCACACGTTATGTAGTCGTAGTCCTCAATTAAAGGTTTTAGAATTAAATGATTATTTTGACCAACTTTTTTTACTCCAAGCCACATTCGATGTGAGCTTATATTTAATACATCCACCACTAAAAAATATAAATTATCACTCAGCCAATCGTAAGCAAGATTACTGATACGTTGATAATCTTCAAAACCGAACTTGGCCAAAACATCTTTTGATTCCCTGTACTCCATTATAGATGTTTCATAAATGCGTTTTCCATTTGTAAAGTAAAGTTTATCATTTTTAATGTTATAGGCAAAATCAACTGCACTCTCTGAAGATTCATTAAATAAACTAGTTGGAACAAAAGAATCAGTGAATCTGTTATTTGTACTTGCGTTTAAATTTATTCCTTTAATATAATTATTTTCCAGATAGATCATACACTCGGTGATGTATCTACAGGATTGATAATCTGAGTTTATTTGATGTCCGACTGGACAAACACAGTTTCTTTTGTTATCCGGAATCAGTAAACACAAGTCTGAGCAATTTCCATTATTTTTTTCGCACGGACTGATAAAACTACTTTGGGCCTGATCATAATAATCTGTGTAAAATTTTATACTTTCAGGATCCTGAAGTGAAACAGAAATTTTTTTATGATTCTTGCACACTTCATCTGCGATTTCGCATGCCCATATGCTGGAGTTATGATTAAGATAAGCTGGCAACAACCAAAAAAGTCGATTTTTGAAATAAGCTAGACTTTTGATATTTGAAATGGAATCTGTAAGAACTTTTTTGTTTTTTCCTTCATAATTAGCGCAGTTGATCCCATTGTTTTCATCAGTCCAGAAAATTTTTTTTTCAGCTTGATTAATAGTTATGGCTGTAACTTTTGTATCAGAAATTATTATTGTCGCATTTGAACCATCCATATTTGCTCGTAGTATCTGAAAGTTTCCAGCGTGAGTATAGTTAGCTCATTAAATTAAATTTATTAAAAATTGATAACAATTAGTACTAAGCATAGGTTTACCGATTTTAGATGCTGCGTGATGAACATAACACCTTCGTGAACATCAATGGCTATGTCATGGGGTTTTTCAAGATCTGATAAAATTATACAATGTTTACCTTCTTTGTCAATTACATTGACCGTTTCGGCCAATTTGTCAATTATGTAAAATTTTTTTGTCACACCGTCAAAAGTGGTTGTATTTGGGTTCATTTTTTTAGTAAACTCTATGTTGCTAAAATTTTGAGATAAGGATCTAATGTAGGGTACGCTCCTCTCAACCCAATAAATTGTATCATTTACAACTTCAAATGATGAAATTTTATTGCTTGTTTTTTTCAAAACACTCAAATTTTTTGTCTCCAAGTTATAAGCTTTGATTTGATTGAAGTCTATAATAATTAGCTGGTTTTGATATTTACTGGGTTCATAAAGAACATCTAAAAAACAATTATTAAAATACAAATTTCAAGAACTATTAGAATTTTATTTTTACGCATTAAATAAAGTAATGTTATAAAACTGTAACGTAATAGCATATACTATTTTATACCACTCGTGCGTAGGGCGAGTTTTTAAATTTCGAAGCGTGCGTAAAATCGAGTACCCACGCACTAGTGGTATAAATAAACTTTTGAAAAATTTTTAAACTTAAAATTGAACTCACCTTTACCGGAAAAAATGAACACTAAAATTGCTGTCGCTATAATCGTCAAGAACATTATTTGTAAACCAGTAAATAAAATAGAAAGTTTTTTGTGTGAATTTCCATTATTTGAAGTTGAGCTTATAACTTTTATGTCCGAGTGTGGCTCAATAGATTGAAATTTGTTTTTTAATCCTGTGAAGTTGAAAGACAATATATATATTTAATACATAAAAATTGTTTAATTAATAAAAGTTAATGATTTATTTTCAGATGGCTCGATAAAATATTGTTTTACGCCTATGTATTCTACCTCGTTAAAAATACTTACTGATGCTCATGTTAAAAACCAAAACAACTTTTTAATAGCTAGTACCTATATTACATTACGGGTGCACCAGTGCTATACTATTTTTTAGTACGAGTAACCGAAAACACGCATCAAAGATTTAATTTTGAGGTTAAAGTGACCAGGAGTACTATAAACTATTTTTTGTCACACTGCGACGAAAAATAATGTTCGTGCTTATAGGCTGCTTGCTTCGCAAGTCCCTCGGGCCCTAGGAGAGCCCTACTCGAGATATCGCCTACAAGCATGAAAAGTACTATTATAGTCCGATCGAGTAACCGAAAACACGCATCAAAGATTTGATTTTGAGGTTAGAGTGTCCAGGAGTACGATAAATATACTAATATTATTGAAGAATACTCAATTATTTTAAACGGTACTGCTAAATATTTATACGCAGATAAATAATTAACAAAGTTGCAAAGTTAAAAACTAATTTATTGAATAAAAACAATTATTAAAACTGAGAAAAAGTTGAGCCCAGAGTACGGAATACGGCCGATGTACTCCTAGCCGTACGGCGACAGTGGTCACTCTTACTTATAATTAATAAATAATCAAATTAGAAATTCAACAGTCCCACTTAATTTTAACTATTTATAAAATTTACTAATCATCATGCGGCATGCAAGCGCACTTACAGAAGCAAAATATTTCAAACAAATTTAAAATTAAAAATCTCTCACCAGCTCCATTCAAAATAATTTGTGATTTATCAAAATAAACGCTGCACTGACTCATCATTTCAAAATGTTTATTTTTAAAAATATAAGAATTAAAAACTGTGTATAAAATGTAAAAATTTAGAGGTACAGATGTAAGTGAAATTATTTACTAGCTAATATAAAATTACGAATAATTTTTAAGAAATTACAAGAAAGAAACTTAATTGTTCATAGTGCTGACGACGAATGAACTTCTTATACATATTGCTGCGAGTATATCATGCTACAGCACATAATATGCACTTTTGTGACATTCCTTCAGATCAATTTACAGTTGCTTGAAGCAGATAAAGGTTATGCAAAGTTCTATCTGTTACTTTTAATTTACAATTAATACAGTACTTTTGTAGCATTAGTGGCTAAAATTCGTTTCTACGCACGGCTTTCTGAGTCATACTAGTATCAAAAAGAATGCCCAGCAACCTAACCTCAAAAAGTTAAAGTTTTAAGTATCGAAAGCCTATAGCATACAAACATTTTAGCTACTTTTGCTACAAAGAACATTTCGACACTAGTGGGTATAAAAAATGAATTTTGAAATGGTTTTAAGCACTCGGGTTAAAAAATGTATTTTATTACACTAATGCGTGGAGGCTCGATTTTACGCACGCTTACCTCAAACGGGGTACGTAAAATCTCGCCTCCAAGCAATAGTGCAAAAACAGCTTCACGAGGAGAAAATCATTTTAAGGGGCAGTGAAAGTGGATAATTTTTTATTCTTTGTTTATTAATTTTTTCCATAACTTATTTATCAATACAAAAAAAATAAAAAATTAAATCGGTACCAGCAAAGTTCTTGCACTTGATAAACATAATATGAATCATTCTGCAAAATTTTTAAATCGAAGTTTTTATTATTTTTGATTTACCATTGTCAGTCATTTTTACAAAACACTGTTTTTCAAGCAAAATTTCGATAAAATACGGCTGACAAGGTTTTTCCTAATGTAATCAAAATTTTGATTTGAAATTTGGCAGAAAGTTCCATTACTTGTATATCTAGTGCAAGTATCTCTTCATTTTCAATAATATTGTTTGGTTAAAAAAAAAAAAATAATTTAAGAACTATCAAAATCAGATCAAAGATATTGTGTTAAAGAAGAACTAAAATAACTTAAATATTGGTCTCAAACTTGAACTGCAGTAAACAATATTATTGAAAATGAAGAGATACTTGCACTAGATATGCAAGTAATGGAACTTTCTGCCAAATTTCAAATCAAAATTTTGATTACATTTGGAAAAACCTTGTCAGCCGTATTTTATCGAAATTTTGCTTGAAAAACAGTGTTTTGTAAAAATGACTGACAATGGTAAACCGAAAATAATTAAAACTTTGATTTCAAAATTTTTCATAATGATTCATGTTATGTTGATCAACTGCAAGAATTTTTGCTGGTATCGATTTTATTTTTTATTTTTTTTTATATTGATAAATAACTTATGGAAAAAATTAATAAACAAAGAATAAAAAATTATCCAGTTTCACTGCCCCTTAACGTGCTTGTATAATAATATACTATAATAATATTAATACATCAAAAATTATTTAATACATATATCAAAATATCTTTAAATTTAATACAAAAAATTTATTTTATTTTAATTAGAGTGTTTTTCGACAGTAAATCTTAGGTGATAATATTCTTTGAATTCAAATGAAATTTATAAACTATAGTAATATAATTTCCAATGCTTATTCATTTTTTCAATATATTTTTCTAGAGGCAGCTTCCATCTTCTTGTAATTGTTTACCATCCATGCAAGCACAAGTTTTTATTGGCTGAGAAAAACAAAATTGCTCACAGCCTCCTCTGCTGATCGCGCATAAATTTTCAGCGTTGATCAAATGCGTAACAACACTGACAATTTTAAAGCCAGAGATATTTTTTACCGAATTGTAATCAAATTTAGGTAATATTTGAGTTTTGTTTTTTCCTTTTTTTTTATCAAAACGCCAAATACTTGATCGATTGCCTACGTACATGTGTTCTTTGTATACGTACAAAGAATTTATATTATCAATTGAAATATATGAATCAACTAATTCAGTATTTTTAAAATCGAAATCTGTATGATAAATGTAGTGGCCAGATGAATTAAAATAATATATTCTATCTTCGACTTGATCCAAAGCAAAAATTTCCATTTCTTTATGCGTTCCAAACTGATGCAGATTTTTTACATATGTTCCACTTACATCTTGACGGTGAAAATTTTCATACTGTTCTGTTCCACATCTTATGAAGAATAAATAACCTTTACTTGGTTCAACAAATAAAGAATGAGGACAAAAAAAATTGTCAGTTCCGTTATTTATTTTTTTTTTCATAAAATAATTCTGTTTGTCAGGAGTTATCGCAACTATTTCAGTCTCACCACCATCTTTTAGTTTTAAATCAGTTGAATAATAAAGATTATTGCTTAACCAATCAAAAGTAATATCGTAAATTCGGTAATTTTCTTTAACGATGGTTATTATTTTTTGGCCTCTATCAGTTACAATCGATGTCTCATATATAGCCCGACCATCAGTCAAATAAAGACGGTCATTTTTTAAATCATATTCGAAATCAACGATACTGCTCGAAAAAAGTGTTACATAAGGAGTTGGTATAATTGCATCGGTAAAAGCTTCTTTTTGCTTTGGATTTAAAATGGTTCCCCTAATATATTGGTTATCGGCATAAATTAAAAATTCAGTCGTGTGTCTGCAAAACTGGTAATCTAAATTGAGCTGATACCCTACCTGGCAAGCGCAGCTTCTTTTATTACCAGGAATTATAAGGCAAAAATCAGAACAGTTTCCTTTGTTATTTTTACATATATTTTGATTTTCATAATAAGCTTTATCCAGGTTTTGATGAATTTTTATCGAAAAAGGATTTTGAAGTGAGATTTTGTGATTTTCATAACTTTTGCACACTCCATCAATTAGTTTACACGACCATAAACTAGCATTGTGATTCAAATAAGCTGGCAGTAACCAAAAAAGCTGATTTTCGAAGAAAGTTAAACTTTTTATAACAACTTGCGATTCTGTCAACCTTTTAGTGTTTTTCCCATCGTAATCTGACCAAGATATTCCATTACTTTCAACCCATAAGATTTTTTTTTTCTGAATATCTATTGAAATTGCAGTGACTATTGCGTTTGGGATAATTGTGACCACATTTGAACCATCCAAGTTTGCACGAAGTATCTAGAAAATTTTATTAAAATTATTATTAAAAAAAAAAGTTTTTATTTTATTGTAATTTTAAAATAACTAATTTACCGATTTTAATTGTTGTGTGATGAACATAACACCTTCGAGAACATCGATGGCAATGTCATGGGGTTTTTCAATATTCGATAAAACGATACCGTGTTTACCTTCCTTGTCGATTACATTGACGGTTTCGGCCGATTTGTCAATTATGTAAAATTTGTCGGTCAAGTGATCAAAAGCAAACGCTTGAGATTTCAGTTTTTTTGTGTATTCCACGTTGCTCAAATTTTGAAAAAAAGATTTAATGGAAGGTATATCTTTCTCGATCCAATAAATTGTCTCGCTAGCAACTTCTAATGACAAGATTTCATTATCGACTTCTTTCAAAACACTTACATTTTTTGTTTCTAAATTGTAAGCTTTGATTTGATTCGAATCTACGATGATTAGCTGATTGTAAAAAGGAGGTGAACTACCTTTATTACCTGAGAAACAAAATTTATTTTTAAATAATTATTTGTATTATTCAAGTTTAATGAATTTTTCAAGATGATTGAATAAAAGATGTAACTTTGATCTAATAGTTTTACATTAATTGTGAGGGATTTATAACTTTAATTTTGTATAAATGAACTTTCGAGGTTTTTATCAATTGCTTAAGCCTTGCATCCGATTAGATTTTAGGCCTTTGTGTATTATCATTCTTTCAATTTAGATTATCAATCAAGCTGTGCGCCATGCATTACCTTATACAAATTATGTTATACTATTCTTATTTATTGGGCCTCGTGCCCGTACCAATTTAATAAAGAAAAAGAAATAATAACAACAATTATAATAAAGTGACAAAAATACAATCGAAAATCCGGTTGGTCATTGCGATCAAGCAAATATAAAAACTCTAAATTATTTTACAAGATAATTAAAAATTTAAACTTACCAATCCCAAGTAGACTCAGTACTAAGATAGAGATGACCAGAGTAAGTGCTAGGGCTGTTGATGTGATAATAATTGAAGTCCGATAATTTTTGAATATGTGACTGCAACGACTACGCACATCATAAACTTTTATTTGGTCGTAAAACGTCTCGGATGTCATGTATAAAGATTCATTTGTAGATCCTAAATTACAAAATTTACGATTAAAATTTTTTAACTATTCGTTTCAAGTTAAAATAATTCTATTTTTTTAAATAACAATATTTTTCGAAGAAACCAGCATTCCTCATCAAATATTTTGTTACATTTAATATAAAAATTTCGGAATAACATTGACTCGTATGCTTACCACCATCCATAAAATTATCAGATTTTTGGTAATGTACATTTTGATTCATTATGCTTAACTTTTTCCGAACAAAAGCATTAAAAAGTTATATACATCAAAAACTAATTCTTAATAATTTAATTTTTTAAATTATTATTTATATTTTAAAGAAAAAATTGTAGTTGTTGCTTTCACGTTTGAACACGTACTGTTTTACTGCAGAAATTAAATGTTTTTATTATTATTATTATTATCAAGCGAGGATGCAGTTTACCAGATATTAAAATTATCTCGTTTTACAATAAGTGTTTTTAAAGTTTCAAGGCAGTTCATTGTTAAAAATTAAATGTATAAATGAGATGCTATTTTGATTCATCAATCTTTAAAATAAAAATGAAAAACTTCATTAAAAAATTATAAATCAATATTTTTTCTTGACACAAGCTCTATTGACAGTTATAAGAGTTCCATTTTAAGTCGAAACATTTCTTCTCACGCATTAGTTTATGTTTCTTTCAAATTTATGATAATTTTTTTTTTAAGGACAATAATTTTTGTGGGTAAGAAATAAATTTAAATTAGTTAAAAAGTAAATTATCGCGGTACGGAACAATTTTTCATTTAACATCATTCTTTCTTGTACTCGTTTCTTGAAATCGCTTGTTTTTTTTAATTTCAAATTTTTAAATCATCAATCACTTATATTTTATAAAAAATTACTCTGTTGGATGCTGAATTAGTGTTAGATTTAGCGTAAGGGATGTCAAAAGTTTATGTAAGCCCATGATGTTATCCTTTTTATGGATATAATTTTTGGAAAAAACATCAAATATAGAATTTTTATTGAATTAACTTTGTTTTTAAGTAATTAATTAGTGATGTAAGCTGCTTGGAGGAAATTTTTTTTTGGAATTTTTTTTTAACGTTATCATTGTTATTTTTCGATTCCACCTGTCACATTTCATCCTTTTCAAAATTTATTACTGTACACACTAAAATTTGTTGATAAAAAAGTAAAGCTTTTTATTGATTATCAGTATACTTCGTTTCACACTTCATCTTTCTTTATGCAGTTAATATCTTTCATGAGAGTGGTATTTTCATAGCAGCTGCGCAACAATTCTATTGACTTTTGATACATTTTATCGATGATAAAAAAAAAAAACAATTTACTTTGTTTAAAAAATTCCAGCTGTACAGTTTTTCTTTTGAATCTAATTGGTACCTTTTAGAGTAAAGTGAGGAGGTATATCCATAATGTAAAATCGGCTCATTTAGTATGAAAGCCAAGCACAGTGGGTATCAAAGTTTGACAAAAATGTATTTTTTTCTCTTAATTTCGACTTTGATCGTAGCTGCCAATGGTAAGTTTTTTAAATTCATTCATAAGCTTATTAAAAAAGGATCAGAAAATGGAGTCTGGACATTTGAAATGCCAAGTTGATTAATGCAAAATAACCTCGTGAATTAGAAGTTTCGTAATTTAAAAACTCGATAAATTTAAAGTAGTTGTTGCTTCGTTACATGCATAAGCTTGAATTTTCACCCTGATAATTCAAAGTTGCTCGCGTCGATTGATTTTAAGGTCTTCAATATGTTTACAAATTTATTAAAATTTTCGAAAAGTATCAAAAAGTTTGAATTGTTTAAAGAGAATAAAACCTCTTCTTGCAAAAAATTCTTCTAAATTTTATTTATTTAATCCTTCTGGGTAATTTTAATTAGTTTATATGGGTTTTAACAAGTTAGAATTTTTTCTCAATTTGCATATGTAGCTTCTGAGTGGGGAAAATAAAATCCTTGGGATATAAGTTTAGAATTGTAATTTGACTGCAAGACCGATACAAATTTTTATTAGTAGTTTTAGAAAGACAGTCGATGAAAATATTGATTAAATTTTGATTATAGATAAAAATGTAATCTGTATGCCACCTCGATAATTTATCTGATTCTATCGTAATCTTAAAGAAATTTTTTGTCGTACATTTTATAATAATTGTATTTGATCAGTCGAAGAATTCCAAAGGCGCTCGAAGGCGCCAAAATATGCCCAAGGTCATAATCTACAGAATGTTTGAACAAGTTTCAGACTTTTTTAAATTTTGAACTGTTCAAAGTCATTACAAGTGTAAATCATATCCAATTTACTGTCGAAACGGTTCAAGCACGAAGCACATATTTTAGCTCTCAGAATTTTTTATTAAAATACATGATGTCTTTTTTTTACAAATGAAAATTTTTCATCATCAAAAAAACTGTTCGTAGTAATTTTTTGAATTTAATTTTTAGCGATTGCCGATGGTAAAAATGCTTCCATTGAAGAATTTCCCTACCACGTATCACTTGAAAACGAAAGCTCCGAGTACTTATGCGGAGGAACGATAATCGACAAAAATTGGGTCATTACAACCAGCCAGTGTGCCGCTCAATCGGTTCAAAAAATCCGGGCCGGAACGAGCTTGCGAGAAAAGGGCGGTAGCCTTCATCGAGTCGACAAAGTCATCAAACATGAGAGGAGCGCCTTGGAGCACGAAATCGTGCCCGTATACGACATAGCTCTGATGCACGTTGTCGAGCCCTTCGAGTTCGACAAGACCCGTCGAACGGTGGACTTGTTCAAGGCAGGCGAGGAGATAGCTCCCCAAACAATGTCCAACCTCACCGGTTTTGGAATGGAAACTGACAAGTTCTTCAATGGAGAGCTTTCGGAAAACTTGCGGTGGATTCAAATACCCACGATCTGGTCGCACCTGTGCGATAGAGCCTACCAGTACCACTACGATGGTCTACCTCAGGGAACAATGTGCGCGGGATGGAACGACATCGGGGGCCAGAATGCCTGCAGCGGGGACGAGGGCAGCCCTTTGGTCATTGGAGGACGTCTTGCTGGGATCGTCTCCTGGAGTTACAACTGCGTTGATCCTTATTACCCACCGGTCTACACACAAGTTTCGTACTACCGGGACTGGATCGACCAACACCTTCAGATTTGAATTAGTTGCGTTGAATAATAAATGTGCGTAATGCCAATCTCTTTTAATTTTTTGGTGTATAATCCTGAGCATAATACTAATATTTAGTGAGCCTTTGTCTGATGTTACATCTCGCGTATCGGTGCTTCGAAAAAATCTTATGTCCCGGTAATCCCTCATTATGCAAAAAATAATCACCAAGTAAAATATTTCTTTAAAAAGCGTGAGGTCGAGTTTTCTAAAAATGTACTTATTTATTGTAACTTTACATAATTGGTTCTTCTTTCTCAAATCTTATATATAACTTAACTTTAAGTTTTATTAAATTTTACGTTGGGTTTTTTTTTAAATTAAAATGAATTTTTGTTGTTGTTTGTTGCAATTACAAAAATTGAACTAATGAATTCAAATTTTTTTTATTTTTTTGCCTCTTCAATACATATTGATAAGAAAAATGTGCTAAGCAGCTCAAAAAAAAATCTAATTTCATAAATAACTTTAAAATGTCTTGTGTTTGCACGAAAAGTTCACACTTCCTTTACGAGCAACATGTACACAAAAGCCGCATTATGATAATAAAGAAGCGGCACATTGGCAGTTTATTGGTGGTAGCTCGTAAATTTCCAAGAGCAAATCGTGCCTAAACGCACGTGAGCGTTTGTCTTGCGCCTACAGAAGACCAGGAAGTGTGCAAACAGTAAAAGTAAACGGACGATCCATTCAATTTTTCTCTTTCGACCGGTTTTACATCGTACGGCTTTTAACGAGACGCTTTTCATCCATCATGGAGTAACAATAAAGTTCAAAAGAAAAAAATGTTTGAAAATTTCTTTGATCTGACAATTTAGAGGGTTATATGTAATGTATGCATTATGCTGTAAATGAGTTTATTACTTAACTTTTCTTAAAAAATCAATTTTTTTCACCATTAATTGATTTAAAAAGTAAGGGAAGAACTTGTTCAATAGTTCATTGTTAATCATTCACTATTATAAAACTTTAAAACGGTAAAAACGAAATTGTCTATAAAAATTAAATTCATTAAAAATAATTTATACTTTGATAGAATAGAAGTAAAAATAATTGAATTGAATTTATATTGAGGATTTTTGAGTAAGCGGTAATTGTACCTAAAATGTTCTCCCTCTTTTGAGCGAAAACTGTCACTGCGGCTGACCAAATCAATATTTTTAGACAATTAAGACCTTATCGCTTCCGATGCTTTCATAGAATTACCGTAGAAACGTGATATATTTCGATAGTTAATTAGAAATATCTTATTTGTTAGAAATAATAAGCCAAGACAAAAAATGTATTGAGTAAATACGCCAATTAATACAACTTTTACTTTGATACCCAATATTCAAGTAAAAAATGTTAAAATAAAATTAATTAGTTTTAATGCATTTTTGTTTGTTTGTTCAAGTGGATAAGAAAAGCTAGAGAAATTTTCAAAGGAGTTCAATAAATTATTTTGCTTAAATTTTAATAAAATTTTTATTCACAAATTACGTTTAGAAACTTCGTAAAATATTTTTAAAAAAAGTACCATCCGCTCGTAAATAAATCTTTATCTTTCTCTTTAAATCTACTTTGAGTATCCAAATTCTCGACGTATAGCGCCAACGACGAGTCGGACCCGGATTCACTTATACTTTCTTTTACTAAATTCTTCTTTCTTTTTTTCTCGATCCTTGTTTTTTGCAAGTTCTCACATAACGAGCATAGAAATTTCTGTATTTATAATTATTTTGATGGTGGAATAACATTAGCGGATACGTGTCTAATAATTCGTTAGATCTTTAAGAATTTTGGCCATCGCCGCAGGATTGTCAGCTGGAACCTGTAAATAAGTTTCAAGACTTTAATTTTACATTATAAACAATTTGAAATCAGTGACGTTTTATAAATAAAATTTTAGTATAGAATGATGATAAATTTAGAAAAAATTTTTGTAAAACTTTAATTAATTTAAGTTACTCACCATGTGTCCTGCTCGATTGACCCAGTAAAAAGAGAAGTTTTCGTATGTTTTTTCATAACCTTCAATTATGTTATCACTGACTAGAGGTTTTCTTGGACTTGAAAGCCATTTTGCCGAATTACTCCACTTTAGTTTTTCAGCCCAAATTAAGGTACCTTAAGATTTACGAAAAATTTATGTAAATAAATGTATTTTTCTGTCTCTAATTTGTAATTAAATCTAACTTTCAAGAGAATTGATAAACAAAAGTCTGCGTTTTTCGTAGGAATCAAATTAAGTTTTGGCTAGAAATCAATGTCATAGATAAAATCGCATTTCGCATTGTTTTGTAATTTACATTTTTTAATTGAGAGAAATTATTACTAGTGTTATGTAAGGATCAATAAGATTTAATAAGCGGAAATATAAGAGTATAAGTAATGGGATTATTAAATAACTATGTTTAAAAATAAATATTCATTAAGAAAGAGCATAGAAATAAAATAATTACCCGGGGTATCAACGATGAGATCTAGTTGACCAGTATAGACGAACACTTTGAGATCAGTCTCCTCCAGCAGTCGTTCAACTGTAAATTACAGATAATTGAATATTCATTATTGTAATGTAGCTGCAAGGCATGATTTACTTTTTTAGATCAAGAATTTGATCACAGAGTGATTTTACAAGAAGATATTTATATGGCTTAAAAGTTAGTTGTCAAGAAATGGTGTTATTTGTATTTTTTTTCGGCCTAAAAGTTTTGACGAATCAGTTTGAAAATTTGAAATGTCATGAGACTTGTAAAAAATAACTTTTACATACCAATATTGACAGCGGGTCTCATGAAATCGGCTCGGAGGATAGAAAACACCAAACCCTGCTGTTTTCCCCAAGTGTTGTCAATTTTTAAAGTATTTCTAACCACTCCATTCATTATTTTTTCTAAACTGGCTTCAAAAAAGTCTCTGGCGTCCAGCGATCGAGTGATATCTAAGTTTCAAATAAATTAATAAATTTAAAATTAGTTAATTAAAAAAAAAAAATTTTACTTACTCTCAGCTTTAAGAAGACTGTAGCCTTTTTGTTTGGTCAAAATGTTATAAAAATCAATTCCTCCAGTTTCAGATAAAATGACCATTTCAGTTTGTCCCCAAAGATCCGTAGCTCGTGCCCAACTTCCAGCGTCAACTGCTTTTTTCGTTTCCAAAGCCATTTTATGAATTCTTTTGTAACCATTAGTGTCAACCATGCCCTGCAATGAAAATTATTTAACATTTTGTCAAACAGTTGCCAATTTTTAAATGCTATTTAAATGCCGTTAAAAATTACCGTTTCGAGGAGGAAAGGAGCCCAGGTAAGTACACTGTCTATAGGTGAGATCCAGGAGTCGCCCAGCCCAACACCTTTAAGATTACTTTCGATTGATCCAGATTTTTGAGCCTGAAAATTGATTTCATCGATAATTTTAATCTATAAAATTAGGAAAAAAAATAATTAAAAAAAATAGATGAATGAATTGCATACCTTGAACCACTCCAAGGCTATTTCAGCTGCCATTTTACCTCCGTACGACTCGGAAGTGATATATACGGGAACTTTGCGGAACTGCGGTAGTTTTTTGTAAAATTGACGCATTAGCTCGACCGTGTCCCTGGCAATCTGATTGTTCGTGCGCGTAAGAGCATTGGAAGTCTCACCGTAACTGAAGCCAGCACCCACGGGATTGTCAATGAAGAGTACATTGTAGTCTTTTACCTGTTGGCAGTAATAATTTTTTCAATTAAGTATTATTCAATTTAACCCTTAAAGTACACACGGGGTGTAAAATACCCCACATAACTGTCAGTGTGGCAGTTCTGGATTTGGGTGTGTACTTTAAGGGTTAAAATATTACTTTTTAGAACTTAGAACACAGTATGTAGTAAAAAGTAATTTTTTACTTTTGAAAACATTTAATTACTTTTACTAAAAATTAAATGAAGTTACCTTCAATATTTTTAGAATATTACATTATATTGTTAAATTTTCTATGATACTATATTATATTATAGAAAACTTTTTATTATTTTGCCGATTTACATTAGATACTTCATAAAATTATTAAATTTATTGCATATTTTTATTAATTTTCACAACTACTTGAAATTTTAAAAAATTTATTATTAAATTACATCTTATTTTAAAAATTTATGCATTTAATTTTTAAGTTGGAAAATAAAAAAAATATTGATAATAAAATATCTAAAATAAATATTTCAAAAGCTAGATCTAAAATGAATATTTATAAAATTTTTATGCTGGTACTTTATTTTTATATATTAATAACTAAAAACTGATAAAACTAAACTCAACTTTTTTATAAGATTAGACGCATTTATTTAGTTAATCAGAAAATTTTGATTAATATAAAGAAAAAAAGAACTTTTAGAACTATAAATCAAAATTATTACCGAGACGTATTCGTCACGCGTAATTCCAGAAGAGATAAAAACTACCAATAGTCAACAAAGCTGTTTTTTTATTAATATACTTTTCAAAATTTATAGTTGACAAATTTATTTATCTAACGCTTTCCCAAATTTTGAGCGGCTTAATGAAGATTGATGGGTAATTGTAAAGATTTATTTTAACTGAATGAATTATGCATGACTTCAACAACCAAAAACTACCTAACAGCTTATGTAAATTAATAGCTTACGGTATTTTAGAGTCATGTTGGATTTTCTGCCCAATTTAAAATTCAAAAACTTCGATTTCTACTTATTTACGTAAGGTACGTTAATTAACATTTTGTCATTATATTAGAAGTGTTAAGCAAGATAATAGATTGTTTAAAATTTTTTGTGAAAATTAAATTTTGTGATTACAGTAATTTCTGTAATTTTTAGATCGAGTAACAGTTACGTATAATAGTAAGCGGCCGGTCACAGTCGATCAACAAAGATGATCAAAAGTTATTGGTTTGAATTCTCACAAGAATTAATAAGTCGTTACCAGAAATTTATAAAAAACAAAAAAACCAGATTTTCCAAAGGAACATAAATTTTTTTTACCTAACGTCGTACTATATTTGAACCAGAGTTAATCAAGTATCCAAAATCTAAATTTTTGGATAATTTTTGATTTTTTTAAAGTATCTTCATATTGTTTTTAAATATTGTGAAGTATGCGAAAAGGCATTTTCAGATGAGAGTGGCTTTTGAAAAGTTTCCGAAGATAGTTTTTTTGAAAACCGAAAAGTACAAATAAAAATATATATTTCGGATTCTTGGTTAATTCTGGATTAAAAATTTTCATCGTTCGCGCACAAACTATTTAAAAAAATATTTTTCACTCGCAGTATGAAGGTACTAACCCAGGTGTGATTTCTGGGCTGAAGATTGACGTCGAGTGGTCCAAGCTCCTCGAAGTTACCGTACCCAGTGGACGAGGCGCCAGGTCCACCCTGGAGCCAAATGACCAGCGGCTTATCGTAGAAACTCTGCACGTCCTTACTAGTGGTGAAGTAAAGCCACCAAAACATGTGGGCTCCAGGTCGAACCTTGGCGAACCCCCATTCCTGCTCCCCTGGCCCAAATCCAACTCGACCTTGGACTGAATTAAAGCAATTTGATAATTTTTGAAATCATAATGCGTAATAATAATAATAATAATAGAAAAAAAAAAATTTACTTTGATTTATTTTAATCTTAAATTCATCACGCGATGTTGATAAAGATTTATACGATAAAATACATAATCAGTCGAGATATGGTTAGATTAAAAATTAATATTAAATTAAAAACATCACTTTACAGTGTTTGAATTGAAAAAATTATTTATAATCGTTCAATTGAAACTTTTTAAGATCAAGATTAAAGTCGAAACAAGGTTGTGTTACTGTTCATGATCATTTCAATTACGGTTTTGAACTTTGTGATAATAAATAAAATAATTTTAAAAAGTCTCATTGAAACTTGCTTTTTTTTTATCAGTACATTGAATTGATGGTGACACAGGATATCAACACCAAGAGAATCTGTTTCATTGGCCTGGTATTAATCTTTTAAAAAAATCTAAAAATGCGATTCGTTTATACTTGAAGTTGATGAGTTCAACAAAAGATTGTACAGATTTTTACTTTTTTACGTGGTTTTAAAAATGAATGTATTTTTTTTTTATACTTATGAAAAATATCAGAATGAAGTTCTTAATAAGGTTTTTAATTGAAATTTGTTAAGTTTAATTAAAAAGTCCTTTTGTAAATATTTCTATGTGTCACAGAGATTTTTTTCAAATTTATTTCTTATTATACTTGAGAAATAATCTCAATTTTTCAAGGTTTTGATGTCAAAGTAACCATTTTTTCTTGATAAATAATATTAAATTGAAGTTTTTTTTCACTGATATATTTAGAAATATGATATTCTCGTGGAGAAATGATGGTGACTATTGAATGTAATCATCTTATATGATGTTAGGCACTGATCTGAATAAAACTTAAAGTGATTTTTTCTTATTCTAAATAAAACGCAGTATTAAAAAATTAGCTAAAATCTTTTTTTTTCTTGAAAAAATCATTTCATAAACAATTTATATGCTTTAGAGCAACTTGCTTAAAAAGACCGAATATAAAAGATACTTGTAATTTGGGTAATTATTTCGATCAAATAAACAATCTCCAGGCTTCCACATGACTTAGCAGCTCTTCTTAAGCTTAAATAATAATTTAAATTTAATTTTTTTAGCGTTTGCAAAGTGATCTGTTGAAATCATACAAATAATAAACTAATTTTTTAAATTCTTAAAATAAATTTAAAAAAAACTCCGAACAAAACAGTTTACTTTGCAAAGGCAAAAAATTTAACTTCAAAATTTAACTTTTTAAGGTGAGAGTACAATAATATGTGATTTTTATTGAAAATATTATTAAATAGTATTTTTTTTTTTTTTCAAATTTTATTAGATATTTTTAGACGTATCAATTAAATAATGTGCTATTCTGGTCAAAATTTAGCGTGACTGCTACGGTTCGAAAAAAAATATGGTGTAGTTTCGAAATTTTTTAATTATTATCATTCAGGAATTTTTAGTAGTTAAAATAATCAAAAATTTTTGCAAAAAAATTTATATTTTATTGAAAAAATTTAAAATTCATGTTTTTAAGTACTGAGTTTTAGCTAAAAAGATAATAAATTTTTTCTTTATGCTACTGTTCACACCAATCTTATAGTTACTTACTTTTGCTTTCATAGTAAAATTTTATTGTAACAAAATTTTAGAAACGAACAAGCAAAATCGAAGAATGAAAATAAATAGAGTCCAGTAGGCGAGATGATCTTACCGGTTCCAAGCGCCAGGAGTGCAAGAGCAAATAAACCAGCGACGCTCCGAAGACGTGTCATCGTTGAGGCGAGCGATTGATAACTAACAATACTCGACTCTCAACCACGTTTTTCATTATAAAAGTATGCCTTCTTTTTTTTTTCGAAATAATGATTCGACGCTGAAAGATTAGATTAATTCGGTCGTTGATATTCGACCTGCACAATTGAGGTGACAACAAGCCTGATTGCATTTTTGGACACTTATTTAATCGATCAATAATACGTAGAATTGATTTGCAGATACATTTTTATTTTGAATCAAAATCAAAATGTTACATCAGGCAATACGTTTTAATTTATTTTTATTTACTTTTTATTTAAATTTGCAACACATTATATAAAGGTTGCATCCACGGCATTAATACATATATTTTGGCAGATCTAATTTATATTTTATAGTGATTACTTGTTAAATTTTTTAAACTTATCACACTAAAATTCTTGAAAAAGTGAGACATTTTTAAAAAAATAAAAACTTATAGTAACAACACTTCAATATTACAATATCTTAATTCACCGAAGAATAATCTGTTTGTTTATGACAATGAAAATTCACTTTAAAATACTATATGAATGTTCTCTTTAATTTGCGATATGAAAAATTTCGCACAGGTTGAACTAATTTTTATTGAATTATTGAATTAGACTCGCTATTTAAAAATAGATATACTGTAATTTTAGCTGAAAATTAAAAAAAAAATCAGATTTTCTTCTGAAAAAATCATAAGTGCCGATTATTTTTGAAAAATCAGATTTATCAGAGATCAACATTACTTGGAAAAGACATTCTAAGTCATTAAAAAATCAATTTTAATTTGAAATTGAGTAAAATATTGCCATATAACAACAAATATCAAATGCATTAACCATCTATTTGTGCTGGTATTCCCATTATGAGTGATAAATTAAATAAAAATTTAAGAAACAGTAAGACTAAACGATGTGATAATAAATGAACAAAGAAATTAAAGTATAAGCTAATTGAGCATTAAGTATGCATAGCCTCGAATTATACTCACGATTAGCTTCTAGTTTCTTTCATCACAATTTGTACGTGAGTAGACTAAAAAGCACTCCAATTTAAAAGACGATACATATTAGATGAACTTTTTTTTAATGATACTGGTCAGAGTTATACAAAACTTTTTCAAGATTTTTACTTAGTGTAATAAAATAAACCGCCTTGGCGAAATTGTTTATAATTTAATGTAGACGTAAATACAGAATTAAGGGTTATTCAATCATGATTTTATTACATGATTTTATTAATTGAATGGAATCGACACTTTGTATTTTATAACAGTTTACATATTCATCACTTGTTCAAACTAAGTTTCAAGATTATGAAATTTGATGAGAAACTGTCAATAAATTATTGGTAAAAATCAGTTTATTTATTTGTTTTTTTTATATCAACACTTGTGGTTCAATTCATATGTTTTTTTGGCGAGGGGCTATGTACTTCAGTATCACCAAAAAAATCACACTTAGAAATCAATATAACCAATCAAATATCAACATCATTTCATGTAAAAATATTTTCAAAAAATTGGAGCTTCAAGAGTTCTTGAATCTCGAATTTTCTTTATACATATAATCATGAATTTTAAGAAAGAAATATTTCCAAATACAATTTTTATAAGTTCTACTATGTACTTAGATTTATTTAGATTTCTACAGAGGTACTTTTTTGAGTTTTTGAGTTTTAGAAAGCAAAGTTGTACATAGTAAAAATCAAAAAATTTCAATTTGAAAATATTTTCGTTTAAAACCCATAAAAAAATGAGAGTTTCCGGAATTCTATAACTGCAATAGTACCAATTTTTTAAATATTAGCTGTAAATGCAAAAAAATAACCCGAAGCATATATCATATCCTTGTCAGTCTAGAAACATATTTCAACTCAATCCAAGATTATATTTGATTTGATCAAATTATTTAATAAGTGGATAAAAAATATATAAAAATCAATCTTTGAACCGTAATTGTTTATCGTAAAACAGAATGACTGAACGATTATAAAAATCTTGCTAGAAACATAAACACGATTTCCCAAGATGAACACCATAATTTTTAATCAAATTTTTTCTGATTGATATTCATCCGAATTTCTGTTCATCACCACGAGGCAGTAAACGTTTTTTTTTACGAGTATGTAAATCTCCCGTAACGATAATCATGCCCCTGGAAACAATTTTTTTTAATTCCCCAGTAAGAAAAAGAAAATTTAAATCAAGCGTCCTCGAGCGTCGAGTGAAAATAAACCACCCACAATCGTAATTGCACGCATAAACAAACTATCCCGCGGTGTCAATTGGCTCGCCCGGCGTGTGATATAAGCAAGGGCCATCGTTCGTTGTTTGTCATACCCGTGAAAGCAACTGGTGCAATTAAGTCAAACTTTCCCTTCGCGCCCTAAAGTCAGGTGCCAAGACACTTTTTTCATAATTCAGCTTGATTGATGGGCTTTCAACGGGAGCTTTCAGCGAATCAAAAGTAAAACAAGAATAAGATGCGCGGGCTTTTTTTCTTTGCAATTTAATCACGTGACCTTTTTGTGTTTTTTCGATCGTTGGAATGTCGCTCAAAGATGTCAAACTTTCGTTACCTCGCATCTGCTTTTTTTCTTAAATAAATTTTTGACGATAACGAAGAGAAAAAAAAATGTTGAAAGGTACGCGTCACTGTCAACGACGTTATTACGCGGAACAATTTTAACATCTTCATCGAAAATATCTTCATCGAATAAAAAAAAATCCCGATTTCTTCTCGTTTGACAAATATCATCGCAGCACGCACA
This sequence comes from Encarsia formosa, assembly GCA_038277355.1. NCBI lineage: Eukaryota > Metazoa > Arthropoda > Insecta > Hymenoptera > Aphelinidae > Encarsia > Encarsia formosa. The sequence goes on from CM076187.1 coordinate 2,906,342, forward strand.
AAATAACTCAAGACTCCGGGTGTAAAAAAAAGAGACCAATTTAAAGTCAAAAAGTCATATTTTTAAGCCTGCGTGTGGCCGGAAGATGAAAGCGATCGACTCCTCGTTCATTTTTTCTTTAATTCTTCGACTGTGTACTTTCCCACAATGCTAGTAAGAAGAAAAAGAAAAAATGCATTCAAATGCAGCTTTCGATTTACGTGCATCGGTCGGATGCTTGGGAGAAGTGATTCTTGTGTATTTTCGGGGATACACGCACGAGGAATGACGGTAATGTGGGAACTTTAAATTTAATTATACGGACCCTGACGCTGATTGCTACGTACTTGACAGTTTCGACTGGTGCCGTTTTACTGACTTCGGGCTTTTTTTTGCGTGCGTATGATGAATTATTGAATTGACGATTCAAGGCGGAGCTTTGATAAATAGTATCTTATGGGAAATAATAATATTAGTTGTTGAAAATCGAAAGTTGCCCTGCAAGTTTAAAACCCACGAAACGGGATTTTGATAAGATTCCCAAATTAAAAAATTCAGAGTTCGCGAAATTTAACGACGTAAACATCATTAAAAAAAAAAGCAAAGAATTTCAATACAGAAGGTTCCTTTTTTAAATGAAAGTAACATAAATTTGCGATAAATGATACCTGTTTTCGCCACTCGGCGGTCGACCTTTGTGGGTGTCACACGAAAGTTTGTCTTTGGCGTTTTCGTCTAATGAATAACTTGACATCTTAAAATTAAATTAGCAAAATATATTTTCGTTTGATAGTCTTTGATCGTTGAACAAGACATCGCTGATACTATTCTAAAATATGCAAAAATTTCCAACTTTGTTTGTTACATACATCGTAAATTGCAAACCATCAGATGTCACTGAAAGAAGTCTAATAAATTAACTTGTACCTTGGTCAATCAAAATTATTATAACAGTATTCCAGTTTGCTTGGAACACATATTGTGCTTTACAAAAATAATCTCTAATTAAAAAAAAAAAAAAAAAAAAGGTTAATAGTACACCTACCAATTATACGGGTGAAACTAATAGTAATAAAAAAACTGAACAGAAATCATAAAATAAAAGACGAATGATAGATAAAAAAAGTCATCTAACGGACAAAACCAATTAGCATTTCGTCAGGCTGTCATAATTTCCATTACGTGAAACTTTCACGGTGAACAATTCTTGACTCGGAAAATTAAAAAATAGATTTTTTTTACTTTTTTTTTTAATTTAGAGGACCCATATATCTTCGGGTAATGTATTCAGGAACGCAACAATGACTATTAATTCGCAATGATACAGTTACGCATCTTTCGTCCGATTCGCGAAGGAGAGAAAGTCGCCGAGCGATTTGGGCGGCCCCGCGGGGCCTCGGCGCTTTTTTTTTTTTTTTTTCGCGTTCGATAAATCTTGATGCTCCGGTACCAAGAAACGAAAGCGAGTCGCTACGGGCTATGTTTGTCTCCCAGTTTTTTTTTCTCATTCTTTTAGGAAAATTGATCAGCTGGCGGGGAGGATGAATTCTTAAAGGTTTTACGCAACATGAGCTTGCGGCTTTTTTTTATGCGGGCAATTGTTGATACGTTTGAAAAAAATTTTTTTAATCGCGTTCGATGAAAAATTTTGCAGAACGTAAAATTTATTCTTAGATTTATTAATTAGGTTTTTCAAAAGCGTCTCCTATAAAAAAGAGTAAATAACGATTTTTTTGTTTGAAAAAACTTGTACAAATGAATTCTAGTTTTATTTCTTTACACAATACTTTTTTTTAAGAGAAAGTTATTGAAAAATTCATGAAACTTGTTAAATTCTGCAACCTACAGGCATTCGATTGAGCGTCAGCCGATGAGAAGATTTCGTTAGATTTTTTATCAGTTTAAATTATAGATTTTTATTGTAAAAAAATGTAAATAATCAAACCTTCTCACAGACAGTGCTCATTAATAGAAATGCCTATAGACATTCTTAGTAAATCTAAAATGTGTTTACAATAAAACGTGATTTTTAATTAGTACGAGCATTAGGAAGAGTCCTGTATATTTAAGCTCCCAACATCAAAATTACGAGCGCACACTGATAAATTTTTAAATCAAATTTAATAACAGTTACAATTAAAGAGAATAATATTGATATTCTTATCAGTTGAACTATTGTTGACAATTCTTGTAACAAAATTTCAAACTGTTTGAAACAACTGAAATCAAACGATATTTTAATTTTTGATGATTAATTAAATTAAAAAATTCAATCTCAAGTTTTTCAAAAAAAGTCTTTAATTCTCAATGATTAATAATTAGCGTAGTGAAAGGCAATATTAATTAATATCAGTGAAAAAGAAATGATAAAATTGAAGTATCTAAAATTGCTATCAAATCAGGTCTAAAATTATGGAGGTAATATGTTTGTGATCTAGAAGTATGTATGTTAGAATTTTAATTCATACAAACAAGGCTAGAATTTTTCTAATTACAGTTCATTCAAACTGTTGAAATCTAATTTGTTCATCAATACCACATAAAAATGATCGAACCCAGAAATTGAAGCGCTGACTTGTTTTTATTGAGGAAAATCTAGGTAAAATTTTAGATCAATTAAGCATCGTTTCTAAGGGGTTCTCAAACTTGACGTGTAAAAGATAATATTAAATAAAGCGAGACTTTTTGTTAAGTGCTTTTAAATTTGAAATCTAATTAAAACCGTAGCAACAAGTGAGGTGGAAAAATTGTTCCAAAAACACTCAGACTAATTCATAAAAAGTCAAAAATATTTTTTATTTTTTATTTCTAGGATCATTTTCAGTAATGAATCAAATTCGTTCATTTTTGAAAAACAATAAAATTTCATAATTTTTTTTTATGTCTTTGCTGATAATTATACCATTTAAAGTTGCCGAACAATAAATTGTCACCCGCATTGTATTATGTTTACGACAAAATTATTTCTTTGAGTATGAACTAAAATGCACTAAAAATACAAGTACGTTTTTTTTTTTTTTTTTTTTTTTCTTAACAATTTTTAAAATATCTAATAAACAAAAGAAAATAAATGAGTTATAGGTTGAAATTTATTTTAACAATATTTTTAAACCAACGAAAGTTTGTCGAAGTGGGAAATAGATTTGTCATCTATTACTATGTGTTCAATCATAAAATGACGGTGACAGATTTTATGGTCACTTCTAACTTGAATGATGGGTGGACAGTCATAACGAAAAGTTTAAAGTATGACTTGGTTAAAATTTCAATAGCAAACAGTAACTTTTTTTAGAAATTGGAATTTCGTAGCAGATGCGACTTATTATTAGTTACAAAAATAAATCTAAGTTATTTGATGAGTGGTTTTTCTGAAAAGTATTGACTTAATAAATAATGTGAGAAGACGATTTTTTCTAATATTCATGCGTACAAGATAAAGCACCCCGTAAATCTTTTATCATTTGTAAAGTCATTAAAAATCATGCTCAATTAGACAGTGATGGATCGTCAAATCTCGCGCAGGTAATCGTGTATGAGAAAGTTTCGGAAAAAAAAGGCCAACGAGGACCCATCGGAAATTTTGAACGCTTCTAAGAGAACTTGAACGCGATTGCGAAGGACTGATCAATTGATAGAGGTGAAAATAAAATTCACTGTACACTTTTTTTCCTCAAATTTTTTTTACGATAGATGAAAATGAACTTCGGAAGAATGAAAGGCGTTTTCATTTGAGGTGCCAAATAGCATTCGAAAGTAAAACTTATATCTTGATAATTTTTTTTTTTTTTTCATTCTCTTTAAAAAATAGTTTTTTTTCAATCGAAAGTAAATTTTTGGGTGGCGCAGCGACAAGTTCCGAGACGACTTTCTCCGTACCTGATAAGCGTAGCAGTAAAAAAAATTACCACAATAAATTTTTTTTAATTTTATTTTGGATTATATTGTTCAGTACTCCATGTCGGTAAAAGATCAATTTTCAAATAGATCACCTGGTTAAATAGTCAAGAAGACTAGAATTTCAAAGTTTCTTTCTTATTTATCAATAATTTCAACACACTTTGGTGAAATACAAACTTTTAGTCATTTTTATCGCGCGAAACACACTAAATTTCATTTATTAAGGTTAATAAGATATAATGGCTAAATCAGATAAAAAAACCATTTAAAATTACAAAAGAGCCATCACGGTTCATTTGAAATATTAAGATGTCAATATAAATGCTTTTTGTTTTGTATAATAAGTAATTTTTTTCGCACTTTCAACGTCAATAAATCTACTCTCTCAGCAATAAATTTTATAAGATTTGTATAATTGTATAATGAGATTAATCCCAAAAATAACAAGTATGCAAAACTTTCATTCACATCATTATGTTGATACTGTAAAAAAGTATCAACAGACTTTTTTTTGACCACTCAGCAGTATTGACAAATTAATCTATTCTCGGCAATCTTTCTCTTTTTTTTAATTTTTCTAACAACCACAAACTAACAACTGAGTACAACAGTATGTTTTTTTCAAAGTAATTAGTCGTCGTGGCGTAAACAACAAGAATTGCAACGACAATTTACGAGTACTCAAGGTGGGTCTGGTAATATTTTCAAACGCGGATTTTCAAAGAGGAGTAATTTATTTACGCTAAAAAATAAATAAAAGGAGACAAATTTTATTTCCCGTGATTTAATATTCGTTATGAGCACGGAGACGCGTCGCGTGCTTTCACCTTGCAACGAAAAATTATTGTTCGGGGAGTTGGTAATTTTTACTTTTTTTATCAAGATAAATAAAAACGAAGATATTTATGTCTAATGGGAGAAACGGCGATGATAAATTTTTTAATTGGCCGATGATCAAATTGTTACTTCGTCAAACTGTGAAAAGCTGCATCGTTTCATTGGTTTAACGTATGGATCGTTTGTTTTCTTGCAACGGTAGCTTTCTAACATTTTCATGGTATTTACGTAGCTTTTTTAAATAGAAAATAAATTTTTCCGACGTTTTTCAGTGAACTTGTGCTGAATCATAACTAGGGAATGATTTTATTTAAAAGTCTATTCGAAATGAAAATATTATAAAATAAATGTGCGAAATTCAAAGGTAGAATTTTTCTCTTTATTTATTGATCGAAAAAATTTTTCCTCTATAATTGTTATTTCTATTTTTGTTTTCTGTCAATCATACATACTATAATTATTTAACTATATTAATATTATTATCTAATGTTAACTATGACAAAATATTTTATTTATATTAATTTAATAATTAATTTGATAGTTTTTATTGGTCGAGTTTAAGGCTCAACCACGATTTCAAAATGCTGAACGAATCCTAATCTTACTATTCATCTGTTTGTCCAAAATTTCTCCAGACACATGTTATCGTTAGATCAAACGCCGGCTTACCCCGGATTACAACAAAAACACCAAGATATCGCGAAAAAAATCCGTCCCTTGAAAATATTCGCGATGTCAAAAGTAAATTTGCGTAACTCCGAAGTCCTAAATTTGCTCATCCTTCCTCCTTTTGTCTGCTTTTTTCGTGTCTATTTCGGTCTTCAAGGTCCTGTCGTCTCTGCATAATTACCCGCCGATGTAATAGTACGTCAAGGTCGCTCATTTCTAAACTTTCTCCCACCTCGCCATGCTGACCCTATTGCTTTTATCCGGCTACGAGCTGGAATTTATTCGGGAGGGGCTTAACGAATTCTTTTTTTCGGAGGATTCCGTCGGACTCTTTTTTTTTTTCCTGTACGCTTGGGGGCTTTCCCCTATATTTGACTTTATAATCCCGCTGCTTTTAATATTAATCGGCTCATCATTTAAGGGGTACGTAACGGTGTTTCTTTTCTTTTTTTTCCTTTGAATTCTCGGTTGTTTTTTGAAAATTGAGATTGTTGAGCAAACATTTATTGAACTACTGTTTTTTTTAATTGTTTTCTCTACATTTTTTTTTTATTTTAGCCGCAGTGATTTAATAACACGAAATTTTTTTTTCAAAATAGCAATTATTATTGTTTTTTTAAATTTATTTATTATTATTATTTTTTAACTAATAATGAAAAACAATAAATTACATTCTCAAGCTTCAATTTAAAAAGTGAGATTCTGTGATATTTGATCTTATTTTAATAAAAAAAGTTGCATCCGCTCTTTAAAAGATGGAAAAAAAAATTTTTAACAAATATTCTGAAAAAGACAGAGAGATTATAATACGCGAAAGTCGACAATAGAAAAATAGCGTAAATAATAAACAGAAGCTAAAAAAGTGATGTCGCAATAGATTTTTTAAAAACTGTATACGTTTTTCATCCACCTACTCCTAATTCTAATTCCAGGCCACGCTGTTCGGATCGCGCACGCAGCGGAATCTAAGATGCGAGACGATGGGTTGTTACGAAGTCAAAATAGTGTAAGTAACCTATCGCGTATTTTAGCCAAATTTCACCATACAAAATTTTTTTTTAATTCGGCTGTTGCACGTTTATATTAAATATCTTCTTATATCATAAATTTACCTATTTCTCAAGTTACGCAGATCGCGTCAATTAATTTAGATTCGATCAAAAAAATCAAAATATTTTACGCGAAAAGAGAATTATGATCGATCGAGGATTCAGGTCAGTGTGTTTGATTAAAATCTTACTACTGTTTTACGCGACGCACGAATTTTTATAGGTAGAAATTGCGCAAGCCGCAGATGGGATGGAATTTTTTAACAGTTTAGGCGTCCCAGTGTATTAAGATCATTACAGATTCACTCTTTCGGCAATAAAAATAAAGAAGATACTGTAATAAGATTAAAACCCAGAGTTTTGAACAGACTTGCCGAAAATTTCTGCTCGTAAATTTCACGGGTGCATAACGATTTTTAAAAGTTATCTACCGCGATAAAAACGAGAGTCTGATCTGGCCTTCAGATACGTAATAATTTTAAATTTCATCATTTAAAATAATAAACGGTCTAGTTTATAAAAAAACAAGTTAATTCTGAGTTAGAAGTATTTCTACAAAAGCTTTAAACAAACAAAACACAATAAATCTACCGGTCGATAAATCACCGCAAGCTCGAGCTTTTCGAGGAATCCAATTCGTTGAGGCCGGATACGCCCACTTGTGCGCAAAGCCATGAAGGTGGATCCAGCGTAAGCTCCACGGGCTGAGAGAAAATTTTAAATTATTTAAAAAACGCGCTCAAAATTTTAATAACTTTATTAAGTTTGAAAGTACTTTTTTTCATGGGTGAATGATGAGAGACGATCAAAGGTATTTTTCAAACCCTGCGGTACCGAGTTTCCGTGATGAATTTAGTCTTACAAATGGCTCGATTAAAATTACGGGGAGCCAAAAAAATTTGATTTATCTACCGAATCGCGAGAAGTTATCGTTATATCTCAAACGATTTTGGCGCACCGAAATTGTAACGAGAATTGGGAACATTAATCTTCTTGCGAATTGAGTGTTCATAAAATTATTATCTCGATCGAGTTATGTAAATCATAACACTTACTGTTGATTTTTCGATCGTGAAGATTAATTTTTATTTTTAAACTAAGTGTATCCTTATTTTCACACTGTTTACAAACCATCAATTATTTTTTAAATCTCAAAAGTTCTTTTGAACAATTGTAGTTTTGAATAAATTTTTTGGATTGTGGTATCGTGTACAATGTTTATTAGCCATTGGTTGCATATAAATATTACATCAATATTTGTAACTTTGTAAGTGCTGTTATTACAATTTATAAAAGTCAAGTAAAATAGTACCTAGTCAAGTAACCAGATATCTTTTATAAAATTATTACCCTAAGCTATTGTTTAAACTATTTTATTATCATATAAATAAAATAATTATTACTATAAATAATAGTTGTAAGTATAACAAACTATTGTTTATAGTAATAATGTATCATGTTGGTTAAATTAACGAAAGATTGTATATGATTATGTGAAAAAGCTTAAAAACAAAATTTAAATTAAAAAAAAACAGAAGCTTAATTTTGGAATTTTTTATACAAAATTTAAATGTATAATTCAGAACTGAGTTGAAAAAAAAAAAATTTTTAACTTTGCAATTTAGGTCAAGGATGTTTCTGTTTTTTTGCAAGAGAAAGCAAAGATGAAAAACCTGATGCAATAATTTTTAGCTAGTTTAAACGTTTACTGTTTGTTATACAACCTGTCAAAAAGAATTAGAACATCCAGCAGCGATTTATAAAATAATCAAAAATCGTATAATAGAATAAAAATATTTTTTTTTTGTTTTAAGGGATATTGAAAGCATGTGTTATAAACACTGAATTCGCCACAAATCTCATAAACTCGTGTGATAATACGGCACCGGATAAAGATCAATGATACAGCCGGGACAATCGATTCAATCTCAAGCTCTACAGAGGTAGAAAGTCCGAACATCGTGGACGCTCGATTAATAAATTGTTTTGAAATTCGGCGAGCTTTACTTTCTCGGTGTCTTATTCTTTCTTCATTTCATTCTTTCCCAAACGTGACTCCTTTATCTCGGCGATGATGCACTGCGGTCGACGCAATGCGCGCGTCCATTAATCCTGTAAGTACAAAAAAAAAGGTACAAATGTTATTATGCAACTTTGAGGATGTAAAATAATAGCTCCGAAAAGGACTCTGACGCAACGGAGTAATTTTATGAGGAAAATAATTCGATCATGGAGGTACGATAATAAACCCTTTTTTCCTTTATGTAAGTTAAAGGTGGCAGGGGTGAGGGAAGGAAGAAAGTCCCTTTTATATTTGGTAACAAGCTGTACTTTCTTTAAAAATGAATTAAGATTTTTTACCCTTTTTTTCTGAAAAAAAAAAAAAAAAACAATTAGAATGTGGTCCCTTTTACTTTCTCCTTTCGGCTTTGCATGATCCCTGCGAGAAATTTCCGCCAGAATATTGCCAGACAGTGGGCAGATTTAGCGAAATTGGGCAGAAATTTAGTAGGGTTAATCGCCAGATTCTTGACAGAAGGCCAATGCTTTACGCATAGGGATTCTGGCGAGCTATGTGACACACGTGTGGCATACGTGTGCCACACGTACAATGGACTTGAACAAATTTTTTTTCTTTTGCTAAATATTGTAACACCTATAGAGTCAGGGTGGAGACCTAGTGCATAGGATAGCGATTACAACCTGGACATGATTTCCCCAGGAAGTTTTGACCTCGGAGGGGCCAGGGCGGATACCTGGTGCACCTGGTGATACTGACGCCTTGGAGATGATTTCCCCAGGAAGTTTGGACTCCGGAGGGGTCAGGCTGAACACCTGGTGCACCTGGTGATACTTACGCCTTGGAGATGATTTCCTCAGGAAGTTTGGACTCCGGAGGGGTTAGGGCGTACACCCGGTGCACCTGGTATTAATTACGCCTTGGAGATGATTTCCCCAGGAAGTAAGGACTCCGGGGGGGTCAGGGCGGACACCTGGTGCACCTGGTGATACTTACGCCTTGGAGATGATTTTCTCAGAAAGTTTTGATCCCAGTGGGTTCACATCATCAAGTTTACTATTAGGATAGCATCTTCAGAGTGTGGTTATTAACGGGTACACCAAGTATTTTCCCTGGCCCATCCAGGGTCAAAATTTATTGATAAAATCATCTCCAAGGCGTAAGTATCACCAGGTGCACCAGGTGTCCGCCCTGACCCCTCCGGAGTCGAAACTTCCTGGGAAAATCATCTCCAAGGCGTAAATATCACCAGGTGCACCAGGTGTTCAGCCTGACCCCTCCGGAGTCCAAACTTCCTGGGGAAATCATCTCCAAGGCCTCAGTATAACCAGGTGCACTAGGTATCCGCCCTGGCCCCTCCGAGGTCCAAACTTCCTGAGGAAATCATCTCCAAGGCGTAAGTATCACCAGGTGCACCAGGTATCCGCCCTGGCCTCTCCGGAGTCAAAACTTCCTGGGGAAATCATCTCCAGGTTGTAATCGCTATCCTATGCGCAAGGTCACTGCCCTGACTCCATAATATTTAGCAAAAGAAAAAAAATTTGTTCAAGTCCATTGTACGTGTGGCTATACAGCAGGCAGAGGTTAGGATTTTCAAACAGCAAGCATGATTCATCGATTAAAATTATATTTCTATAAAATTATTTGATTATTTTTTATCAATTTTGTAACATCGGAGCTGCATGCTGCTGCTCCGATTTGTAAACTAACCTCCCATCAACGCATCTATAGGTACATATACATATATGTATATATATATAGACATATACATAAAATAATAAGCTTGACAGAATTTTCTGCCCACTATCTGGCGGGTACTCCAGACGTTCTGTTGAAACTTCTAGCAGGGATGGCTTTTATACCAGCGTGTAATTTAAAGGAATTTCATAAACGGAAGCTTTAATAATAATGGGAAGACCAATTTTTCACGATAATCGGCGACTTTAATTATTGATTTTTCAGGGATTCGAGGTCTAAAAATAACGAGTATCGACACAAGCTAGTTACGTAAATTTCAAAAAATAAATTTCCTGAAAGGATAGCAAATTTCATTACATTGACATTTCCTCGATGGCAAGTTTTTGTAGAATAAATTGAGCGATATCTGAAAATTATATACTCCGGGATTGAGTGAAATCTAAATCCTACAAGTTCGTCAAACACGCACGGTGTAACTTATCAAAATACTTTTTATGAATCTTTGTTGGTTTTATCAAATGCTAATTGCACATTTCAAGTCCGTGTATCAATATGAAAGCTCGTATCTCAAAAGTAAAATCAATATTAAACCAGTTCGAAAGCCCTTGTTTTTTCGAGGTCTTTTTAGAGAAATTATCTCAGTATTTACCACCAAAGAATGAATCGAGGGGCTATGCACTCTAGAATCACTAAAAGAATCACAAATAAAAATCAATATAATCAATAAAATATCTATTTCATTTTGAGTAAAAATCTTGGAAAAATGTTATTTTTAACAAAATATCAATTGAAATTGATTCCAAGGCTCTAAACACTTTAAATTAGCCAAAAGAATCACGAAAAAATCACAAAAGAATCAAAAAGAATCAAAAGAATCATCAGTGATTCTGGAGTGCATAACCCCTCGGAATGAATATTACGCGATGAAACGGCGTTAGTCGGGGAATCGCGGTGATTAAGAAAAAAAACTTCCTGGTTTATTAAAAACTCATCGACGCGAAGTGCAGGAATTTCTCTCGAAAAAATAAACACGCGACACTTTCTCTCGGCTGCAGCAAGGCGCGGAAGCCGTCGCGGTAATCAAAAAATTTACGTATGCATTGAACGCGACCGAAATAATCTCCTTTGTTTCGCCCAAAATTGATTTGAAAAAAAGAAAAAAAAAAAAAAAAAACAGATTTTAGTAATTGTTAATTTTGCAGAAACTTAGGATTAGTTGCGATACATGAGGACTTTGATCCGAAAACAACCTAACTCCTCTGGGATTCCTATGTAATTAGGTTGTTTTTAGATCAAAGTCTTCATATACTAATGATACTATTTACAATGTACTTTTACATTAGAATTTATAATGAACTTTTATTCGACAATTACGTGTCAATCTACTGTATTATAATGATCTATCTACAACTTTGAAATTAGTAATTTTTTAAAAAGTTAGAATATCTGAAAAATGAGCTTTTGATGATCATGGATTCCGTCACTTTTTAAAAATAAAGTAACATAGCAAAAATATTGTCATCAACCGGTCTCTGAGCACAGCGTCGCCTAGAATCATTTTATTTATTTATTAACTTTCTCTATTTCGCGCGAAATGTTAAGCCTGAGAGCGTGTACGTGCACCGAATTCAAAATAAAAATCATCATAGCGTGAAATTTTTGTTTATGAAATACTAGACAATGAAAGTGGTCCGATGCAGCTGATTTGGGTTTTAAATAACGCGAATACAACAGTACATACGATAATTATTCCGGAATGAAAATTAGAAAACTTTTTTCATCCAACGCTGTGCAGTATTGATTTCTAAGTATCTTTTGAGACTGAATTATTTGCGAGACTCATTTGCATGTCTTGAAAGAATGCATATAAAACTAATAGAAAACATACGTTTTGTCGTCTGTAAAGTATACTTGTTTGTTTTCGAATAAAAAAAAATCATTTTATCAAATTATTACATAAGATAAATTGAGCAACTTGAAAATGATGATATCAGTTTCTTCTTAATAAGAAAAAAATCTGTGGTCAGGTGAGTTTGCACGCCACCGTCAAATTACTCGCGTGTCTTAATCTGAAGCGCAGGTGTGCCTTTGGATTTTTTTTATACTTCCGTAAGTTCAAGCTTCGTTAAATCTTTTATTTTTAACTATTTTAATTGGGGTTGAACTCGAGCTAGACAAACATTGCTGGTTGTAATTTACTGAAACTTTTTTTTTTCCAAATTGGAAGTGACTCTGACGGAAAAATTTTTTTTCATTGATTATAAAAACAACAGCGATGTTTTTTTATGGGAGAAAATAGCTCAGCGAGAAAGCCTAGGAATGAAAATTTATGCCCCTGAATTTTCCGGTTCATTTCTGGAAAGAAGTAAATTAAAATCGTTGTTACGGTGTCGTTGACGTAATAACAAAGATGTGTTTTCTCTTGCGCCACACTTTTCTTTTTCAGACTTTAAATCACCGCACATCTAATTGATAGGAGTGTCGTCTGTAATCCAAAAAGTGAATAATCGATTTACTGCACTCAGAGAAAGGTTTGATTGGGTCAACAATATATTCAAGTCATCATCTAAGATGCCATAGTTGATATAGAGACAATGATGCACATTGTAGCAGTAACAATATCATGGCAGCGCTGACTAGATGCGTATTAAGGGTTAACATGTTTCTAGTAACACTGGTATAGCACAACTTAATTTTAAAAAATTTCTTTTTTGTGATTTTGGTATAATTAATGTATTTAATGAATAGTTTTAATCTTAAAAATATACAAATGATTATAAAAATCACAATATTTAAGAAATAATGACTTCAATTGAGATTTTTTTAAATAGCTAGGTCAGCTTAGATTTTTGAATATTTGCTTTGCTAGTCGCAACGATATGTATTATTATCCTTACCATACGTTTTGTAACTGCTACAATGTTTAGACTATTGAGGGAACAAAGAATATTTAATTGGTCCAATCAAATCTTTCTCTGAGTGTGCATTAACACGTCAAGCTCCCGATGGGCGTAACTATGGACATATTAAATTTGACACAGTAATAATGAAATTTTCCCAGCTTTAAAAACTAGTTCAAGATATTTCATCAGGGACTGGTGCAATTAAGACCGATCGATTTCGAATACTAGCGGAATTCGAAAACCGTTCTGACGCATCCACTTGTCGATTCCAGACATTCGACCGGTCATAAATTATTATCCTATTCCTCGGGTTAGTATACTTTCACGAGTGCTATAATCGTCTACCCATCCTTAAACGACTCTTTTAACTTCTTTTTTTGTTTTCACGTTTATTGTGCAATCGAGAGAAAAAAAAGGAATGCACCACAATGCCACTGCTATAGTTAAGAATCGCGCTGGACCCATGCTGGTGACGTAATTGTTGCGATTGTTTCTTTTTTTTTTAGCTTTGGTGCTAAGTGAATCTTTGGAATGGTTGCGGAATTACGAGACTGCGTCCAGTTTAAAATTCTTTCTTTTTATACTGGAATTTTTGGACAGGTGACTGCTTCTTGCGAAGAGTTAGAAAGAGTGAGGTAAGGTAACCGAAGCCACCGGTTTGATATTTTTTAATTAAGCTGTTGAGCTTGGTTAAGCACGTTACCAAGATCTTTGAAACTAGATCAGCAACGTTTGTTTTTCACCATTTGGTACAAAGTTCGAATTTTCCGAAACTTGTTTTTTGAAGAGTCAAAAAGTTGAGTAAATTTGGACAGCCCCAGTTTTCAAAGCGGTTTTTTAATTCTTTCTAAAAATATTCGTCTGAGTACTTGGTGCAAGAAAACAACATAAAAACAACAAAACTATCGAGTTGAGAACAGAAATAAGCCACGCTAGATATAGCATTATAAAAGAGAGGACCTTTTCACAAAAGTTTCTAGGTTTCGTTTTAGTATTAAATCTTTGTTTTTCCAACGGCTGCCCCTTAATACTAAAATTTTAGTTCAAAATGAAGGATCGTGAGAAACCATCGAAAAATAAATGTACGAATTTATAAAAACTACAAACAGTCAAAAATTCATAACAGAAAAAAACCAAACTGAAATTTTTGTATGTTCATCAACTTTGTGAGATCATCCTGAATTTTTTATAAATTGGTTGCCATTAACTCGAGACCAAAATTGTTTTATAATTAATGAATTCACTTTAATATGACTCCCTGCAGAAGTTTATGACAGTATAAAAACGTAGGCAAATATTTCATCATAATTTTATTCCTCTGATAATTTACTTTCAATTTTTTCGATAAAACTTTCTTAATCAATGAAGTTTTTTTGAGCATTTCACTGAAGTTTGGGTTATCAATTTTTAATTTTAAAGTTGCGGCGAAATAATTTTATGGCTATTTATGCAAAAGATGCTTATTTATTCGCACCGTGCCGAGGTTTTTAACATTCGAATCAATAAAACTTCTGCATACACAATTAATGTTTACATGGTTTTTTTTTTATTATTTAATTGCATGATCTATGACAGGATCCTCGTTTTAGAAACTTGTAAAAAAACATGATACTAATTAACTTGGTCGCAAGAAAAAGCCTATTGACAAAAATGCTAGACGCAAATGCTCGCTACGTTTCGAGAATATTTGCAACGATATTACATTTTTAATATTTTCTCTGGTTCTTTGGTGGGAAAATTGATTATTCTTCGAATAGTAATTTTATTTTTTTATTTTATGCAGGTATTTTTGATGATGTGAAGATCTGCACTTCCTGGCGAGCAAAAAATTGGTAGATCGAATATATCCTTAATATTTCTTCTTATACGATCCTTGTTATTGCAGTAGTTTCAAAGCTAGGCATTGTGTTGGGTGGTTTTGTAACTCTGTTAGCTAACTGCGAATGAACTTGTTTGCGGTGGCATAATTAGAACTTGAACTTGGGGCAGTGAAATGTTGCCGGAACGAACGGTCCATTTAAATATCCTGATGCAAACGTCAGAACCGAGTGAAAACGAAAAGCGAGCCGTGGTGAATGACACGTGAATCTCGGTACCGCAAACAAAGCCTTAATGCTTATCAAATGACCTGCTGCTTTCTCTCGTGGCTGGAGGCGTTTCGGAGAGAAAATCGTGTATTACGCATTTTGATATTGACACTGACAAACTCAACCGTGGATGGGCTTCCATCCTCTTAGATTCCATGTTAATTACGTAGCACCTAGACAGTCTGAATTTTTTCTAGCAGATTTAACAAGTTTTATGAGAATTTTTTCTAATCCATTTTGATTGAGCTAAAATGAGCTTTAAAAAATATAATATCGTCCTCTCAAAACTGATGAATAAAAAATTATTCATCACTTTTTGAGGATTTAAGAAATATCGTGACAAATAAATTTAATATCTATCAAAAGACACTCATTGAAAAACTATGTACAATCCAAAACTTCCCGGTGATAGTCTTTTTTCTCCAAAACTAATGACCCTGTAAGAAATGTGAATAATGTTATCCATTTAATAGCCATTTACTGGCTATTTCATAGACTCAATCTAATACTTGTCCAGTAACTAGCCCATTAATGACTATCAAATGGACAACCTCATTCACATTTCTTACAGGGAAGGCTTGATTCAATAAAAATTAATCCAAATATACCGAGAAGTGTAAAAGAAGCCGGTACTTTCGGTCGCAATTACCATCCCGTCGACAAAAGACACGATGATGCAGCGGGCGTGAATTACCGGTGCAAACACACTGCTCCTGTTGCACAGTGAAAGTGCATCCCTGTAATCGCGCGGTTCGGGTCGGGGCAGGTTTCCGCGCTTACCGCACAGACGATGTACCTGCAGTGATTCCTTTTGTTTTTTTCTGACGTCGGGATGTGGGACACGCGGAATCCGGGGCGTGAAAGTTACCCGATGGTCTGTAATCCCCCGGATTATCATTTCGGGGAATGTTTGGTTTTTGAATTAATTTTGCGAGTTATGATTAATGATAATGGCACCTGTTTAAGTCTTTAAATGCGACGATGATTAATTGATACGGGTAGAAAATACTTGATTTCTATATTTAAACGCGCTTTGATTTGTTCGGGTTCGTTGCGGCTATGGTTTGGAAATTCATTGAGTTATACAAGAACTAATAGATTCGTAATTGACCAGTATCTGTATTTTAAATGTTGCTACGCGTTTAGTTTTCAATTAATGAATAATTAGAGACAAGTTCTTCATCTCAAATCATCTTTTGTGGACTTAGGTATTTATTACAATTTACTTTTTTATCCCGAGCTTGAATAATTAAATTGAATTAAGAGACATGCAAATATTTAGTTTAATTAAATGAAAATAAATTTTGAAGATGCTTTTCTTTGGAAAGTGGTCCACTCTTACATCGAGTAGACTCGTAGCAAACAATACATCAGTTTAATTCTTTTTTTTTTTATCAAGGTTCATGATAAGACTTCAAATGGAAACGCTCTTGTAACCGATCCCGAATGATCAAGATACAACAACGGCCAACTATAAATCCTTGAAATTTTTCGTTCGTTTTTTTGGCTGAAAGAAGAGTACATGCACGAAACCGCGATCCTTTTTTTTTCTTTGCAACTTGCGCTTTCGATTGACACCTTTTTTTTCATTCTTTTTTTCGCGTGAAAACACTTTGTTCGTGGTTGTAAAAGTCTTTGGTAAGCATCAGTCAGGAAATTTCTCTTTCGAACCCGGGTTATCAATCAAGCTTGGAGAAGGCTTAGTACGATTCTCTGTTAAAATAACGCTCGCCGCAATTAGTGACTGTTTTCTAAAACTTATCAGGAAGTTATACTTCATGTGGGTGCCGAAATCGAGGAGTGATACGGAAGCTTTCATGATTAATGGTTGCCGAAATTTTTTTTAAATTTATGCAAATACAATGGCACTGTGAAGGATGGAAAGCTGAAGATTGCACAATTGATTTTTCACTTCATGCGGGGGCGGAAATTATAGCTGAAGTTTCAGTTGAAGGTAAATTGTAATGAAGAAAGAGATTATTTTAAAAACGCTTATCTATAGAAATGTTAAACAAATTACTTTTGTTTCGTAAGCGGTGAAAACTTTTAGCTTTCAAGTTTAACGTTTGATTCCAGTGAAAATTCTCCCACGTAAGAAGCGTCAGTCCGTGTATAGGAGGGGTCACAGGTTGAATCAAATATCGCAATTAATAACGTGAAATTCATATACCCACGGGGGCCTTTTTGAAGAATAATTAATCTTCTCGGGCTGATTTTACGTAAGATTAGGTAAACCATTAGGAATTAGCTATTCAAACCGAGTTTGAAGAAACGCTGCGGAATAATGTGCATTGACTCCTTTCAAACAAAAATTTTTCAACTGAGTTTTGATTGTTACACACAAATGTATGTCGTCAACTGTTATATTTAGCTATGGAAACCTTAAACTAGCTATTATAACAATCTCATGAAGAATCTTTGAAAGATAATTTCTCATAAATTGTTCTATAGTTAATCTAATATAAACCTTTTAAAATAATTGTGTAAATTTTGTATGTCAAAAAAATTATACGATTATAGTTTTCAAACTAAGTGTTGCAGAATTTTTTAAAAATTAACTATTTTTTTTTTAAGTTTTTGGTAAGTATAGCACCAATCATATATGGGCGAACTCGTTTAATTTACATACCGTAAATAATTTTTGAACCAACTTTGATTCATCCGATTAGCTTCAACTGACATAATTCACTTCCATTACACAATTGTCTTATCGAATTTGCATAAAGCTGACCGTATCTCGCCACGAATAATCCGGTCTGTCAAGAACATCCCGATTTTAACTTCGCCTACCAACCATCGAAAATTCATTTTTTACGCCTCTCGCTGAAACAATGGCCCGAAGATGAAAAATTAAATTTTCTCATAAGCTAAACGCGCAATAAGTCGGTGAAAATTTCTCCCGCTCCGACAATCGCATGAAAGTCGCGCGCAAAATCAAAAGTGTAAGTACAATAATATCATCGTCCCTGAACTTCACTTACGATCCTCCATTCTTCCTCTCACGGCTGGGTTGCCTTGATCAATCCCACGATGTTGGTTTCAATTTACGCGGGATAATCCTCCTCTTTTGCAATCCACGCGGTTTTATCGATGCGTTTTTGGACGACTTACGCAACCCCCGCATAAGTGGTTTTTTTCCTGGGACGCGCAGCCGGTGTTTTTGCGGGTTCATTGAATTGTTTCAGATCAATTCTCTCACGGCGTTATTAAGGATTATTATGAGATCTTCCTCGAGGTGATTTATAACTGAAATTTTTTTTTTTTTTTTTCTTTTCCATTGTCTTTCGATTAAGTCCTGATTAACGGTCTCGAGGTGCAGATCAGTGAATTAAAAAACATTATTAATTTTTAAATACGATAAATGAGTTTACAAAACAATAATAATAATATGTATTATAATAATAATATCAAGTAAAGTTGTAAACATCGGTAAGATTGATGATTTTAATGTCGTTAATTAAAAAAACATAATTCGCACTTTTATAGAATCATTTTCCACGAAGTGATTCACTAAATTTACCGTCCAGATGAAATCTAACAATTTTATGTTAATTACAAAACCTAATTATCGAGTAAACAGTAGGACTATAAAAGTCAATTAACTCGGCATGTAACAAATTGCCTTATCGTTCGTACTCACCTACACTTATAATCAAAGGATAATAATATTAATAATAACTTTTTATCAAATTTTATTAATCTCCATTGTGTCGTTGACCTACTTTTGGGATCTGCGCTCGTAAGCAATTTTTTAGCACCCTCAGTTTCACACGATTAATATTTGCATAAAGATCAAACTTCAAACGCGGTGCGCTAAAGTAAACTTTGAGGTGCAACTGTAGACATGGATCACAACTCTGTTATCGGAGGATGAATATAAAGAGTCTTCATTATCCCGAAATTTCTCTTTTCCAGCTCTTTGATTTATTTATAGTTTTGTTTGTGGGTATACCAAAAAAAAAAAAAAAAACTTCCCCAATCAATTTACAGAATTAATTCGTTCAGTCATATTTAATTTGAATACACGAGTGATAATAGTTTTATTACGTAGAAGATCTTGAATTTTTATGCGGTTTATTAAATATTCATCGCCGTTGAGCTTTCCAATTGATTGTTGAGAAAATTTCTCAATAATCTTGTTTTATTATAAATCAAGTTGAGAACGCGAAGCTTACCAAAAATCTGCATTGAATGGAAAACCAAACACTTGAAAAGAGTCATTCGTTGTAACCCGAATTTATATTTCTGGTATAACTTTTGATTTTTTTCTTCTTTTTTTTTTTTTTTTTTTCGTCGCATTGAAATTTTAACTGCAGAGTGCGTTTACGATATTTATTATGAAATATTGTCTTTGGCAAATTGTGGAAGATGCACTTTCTCTTTTTTCCTGGATTATATATATATTTTTTAATTTATTTATTCTTAAATACTTTATATAATCTTTTCGCTAATTGTCTATTGCCTAATTATCTTGATTTTTCAAAAAATCTTACCAATTAAAGTAATAAAAATTTATTAGCAATGAAATATTGAATTTTCTAATCGTAAAGTAAGTGTTTTCTCCTAAAATTTTCTGTAAAACCATTAATCCTTCTTAGACTTTGTTGAGTGTATAAACTTTAAAAAATATTTTTCAATAAGAACGGTTTGTCTCCTGTGAGTGGATATTTCGACGATCCCAGCGAAGAAAAACCTTAACCCTGAATAAAAATATTTTTGAAGTATAAAAACTGAATTAATTAGGTACCGACTATCTAGATTTTTCTTGATTTTTTAATTTATTGATTGTTTTAAATTTGCAGTTTTTTGGCTAAGGTTTTTCTTCGCTGGGACTATCGATTTGTAACTAACTCTTTTAACATATCGTTAGCCTTTTTAAATTTAATCAATCGTCGAATGAACTAGAGCAAGGATCAGAATTATTCTTCTATAAAACTTGAGTGGCACTGTGACTTGCGCATTCTTTCAATTCTCTAAGAAGCGTCAGTATCAAAATCGGTTCATCAAGCGTAAATCAAAAATCGGTTCGTTCCATCAAGATCGCAACCGGGAAGATAACCGTAACTAGACAAAAATGTGGAAGCAAGTCATATCAAAATCCTTCTGAAAACCCTTTCTCCCGGCAAAGCTCCCCTCCCGAGTTTTTACGAAAACCATAGCGTACAAAAAAAAAGGAAAGGAAGAATGAGAGAAAAAAAAAGGAAGATAGCAGCAGGGAGAGGTGAAAAAGGAGAGGCGCCCGCGCCCGTCCGGCAGCCCCACCTGACTAGACTCTCGGTCGTCTCCGGAGTGTGTGTATAAAAGCCGGCTCTTGTCACCACGAATTCGCCAGAATAAACGTGTGGTCAACAAAGCACGCGACGCGCGCTTTTCAACCCGAGGATGACGCGCTCCCGTAACGCCCTGGTCAGTGTCTACAAACCGTCAAATTTTTCTATTTCTTTTTAATCTTCCTCGGGTGTGCAAGTGAACAAGTGATTACTCGGAAAATACTTCTTTTTTTTTTGTGGGACTCTACACTGTGATTTTTTTTTTTTTTTTTTTCATCTTGCACACTCGAAGTTGTAGCCTAGGACAGGACCTTTTTTAAAAAATTTCGACCTGTGGGATTCAAGTGATAGACAATCAAGTGCGCGGAACAAGTGAATTCACGTGAAAGCTCGGGTGCTTGTCCAAAAGTGAAATTTTTTTTTAGTAAAAAATGGACAGTGTGATCATTGCTGCAAGTGTTGACGAATTTTAGTTTTAAATGATCTAAGCTTTTGAAAGCTGTGCACACAGTGTTTGAAGTAGTGACTGAATCAAATGAAGTAACGTGACGGGCAATTTGCTGTTAAAAATTATTAATCAAAATTTGTGTGTTTATACAATTTTTAAAATTAAAATTTTTTCCTTAAATTTAACTATTTTTTATCAATTTGTTGTGTAAAACAGAAAAAATATATTATCAAAGTAAAAGAAGCTTGAGCTTTTTTAAACTAGGTTTAATTTCATTGTAAAAATTTTTTAGTTTCATAGAAAATACGTATTTAATAAATAAATACAATTAACAAAATCAAAAGCAATTATAAATATTTTAATATCATTTTATAAACTAGATAATTTATGTAAATAGCTAATATTGTTGTTGAAAGCTTTGACAGAAACTTATCGACAAAACAGTGAAATTCAAAAGAATTACTTAGAAAAATTTTCTTTTTTCAAACAGAAGTCAACACTTGCAGCAATTATACAAAACTACCTGTTTTCGTCTCCGTCGCGCATAAACCTCCGAGCGCTTTACAAAAAATCCAGGTCGAAGGTGCAATTAAAGTCGAAAAAAAAAAGAGTCCTGTAAATTATTGATTGTAAGAATTCAAAAAGCCGGTGAAAAGAAATTCAACGATTAATTTCTAAACAGCCGTCATAATTCTCCTGGCTGGAGATGACAGGATTTATGTAGAAAGGCAAATTTCACCGAGGAATTTTCGATCCTTTTTTTTTTGTATTCTTGAGGGGCGGCCGGCGCGGCTATCGATGAATGATAATGAAACTCAAGAGATCAAAGAAAGTAACTCGAGTTTTTTTTGAAAGCTCGAATAATTGGTGACTTTTCACTTCATTTTTTGAGTATCGTATTCGGTGATTGGCCAATTAGCTTTTTAACACTTCGATTAAAAGAAAAAAATTATTCATTATTAAGAATACGATAGAGTTCGAATTTTAAGGCTAATTTACGCGTGGCAGTAAAAGTACTTTCGTGCAAGATCAGAGTAAAATGAAAAATTTTGATGACCTGTATCAAAGGTAATAAACGAAAAAAGGTCGGAATTTTTCTCGGTTAAAGTATGATTCGATGCATTTAATTAAGTTCGCGTTGACAAACAAATAAAACTTTGGAGAAAGTCAGTTATTCACGGTCATATAATTTTGATAATCCATGTGCGATTAAAATTTGCTAAAAAAAAAAAACAAAAATAATAAAAGGTGGATTAACTTTCTCACAATTCAGGTTTTCTGCCCTACATCGGCTGATCCTGGTAGCGAAGAATTTTCTTTTCATTTGAATTTGTCAAAAGTATCATTATTCTTTTTATTATTTCAAATTAATAGCAATCAATTTGTTGATTTATCTTAACGAGTATAAGACGCTTTCCTCTTGTGCAAAAGGTTAGTGGATCAAATCTCGTCGAGGCAAGTTTTTTCTAATTTTCAAAAATTTTAATCTTCGTGTTGGCTTGATAATGTCAACCAGATTATAAGTTAGTCTCGACAACGACTAATAAATACATGTTCTTTAAGTTTGTAATTAATCACAAACAACCATCGAATTCAAAAAATTTGATTTCAAATTATTTGAAAAATTTTAATATCATAAAAACAATTGTTTTTCAACGCTCAAACGGGTTCAAACAATATTTCAGATAAATCTTGAGATAAAATAATTGCGGAAGAAACCCTTGTTCCCGCGGGACGTAACCTCTCACAAGTCGATTTTCGACATCATCGATCCCTACAATCCCATGTAACCCACTCACCCTTAAGACTTTCGTAACGTTTTTTATGACGCAACTATCTTTGTGAGCCGCTTCACCTTTAAACTTTCTCCTATCCTCCCCTTTTCCGAGTCATCTCTTATTCTTCTTCTCGGTTTTTTCATCGCCGATCGTTCCTCTTCCTACTTAAGAAACGTGATGGTTTTACGAGAACTATCCGCTGTAAAAGTTCGTTAAGATTCCCCTTTTAATTAGAAGATTAGCCAACGAGGGGAAATCGACATCGGTCTTTTTTTTATGTCAAATTTATGTTAAATAAGTAAAAACGAGGTAAAGGTTGATTGTGCGCTTGTTACTTCAAATTTATCCCGCTCTGACAACGACGAGATAATTCTTCCCGGATTTCTTTTTCTTATCAATTTGGCGCGGTACTTGCAATTTTATCGAAACTGTAAAGAATGTTTCGAGAGAAAACTATTACGAATTAGAATTTATCCGTGACGAATCGGCTTGATATACATTCAAAATCGATTTCGCGACAGTTGTATCGGTAATTAAGGAGTGAAATCAAATAAATAATCAATTAGAATGAAAAAAAACTTTTTTTTTTTTTTAGCTCACTCGCACTAATTCAAAAGATAAATTTCTCTTCAAATAATTTTCTCTGATCGTTAAACAAAAAAAAGAAGGAAGGGAGTTGACGCATGAGAAACAAACAAACCGGGAATACGCAATTACCTCAACCGGTACGTACTAATAGTTGTCAACAATGCGACTTTCATAAAGACGCTCGGGGTCCTCTTGATTTTTATTCGAAAAAAGGAAGAAGAGACGCGCGCTGCCCGCTTAGATACGTAACAGCGACGCCTGAGATTTCACTTTCCCGACGCATTCCGCGCGATAATCGATGTGACGGAGCGTCCACAGCCCAGTCATTATTTTATCTCAACCGAACGATCGATCTTACAATTAGCATATATTTTTGTTTTTTCAGATTCTATTGGGGTGCCTGCTGGCAGCCTCGCTAACTGTAGGCGAGCCCATCCGCTATAAAAGAGAGTAAGTTTAACTTTTTTTTTTTTTCGTCATTTGCGGTGTTTTTTTTACTTCTCGGAAGACAGCGAGTTTTGAGGATTCAAATTGAATGCGTTAACGGTAATTGGGTCAAGGTTTTCAACGCGATCGCGTTAATGTCATGTTATTAATTTCAAAACCGAGTTAAAGAGATCAAATTGAAAAGTGTGGTTTCTTCTTTTTTTTCTTTTAGGATTCATAAAATTTTTCTCCTCGGATAATTACTGTCTTTTAAGAGTGCGCGCATAATTTTTGAAGGTCGATTTCTCGATTTTAAATTCGTAATTCGACTGTAATTTAAATGAAAGTAACCGCTAACCACAGAAGAATATTCTAAATCATATAAAATTTTAATTTTTTTAAAAATTGGAGGTGTTAATTCTTTTCACACCTTACTACTGGTTTGGCTCCACATGGTTCTAATTTACATTCATATTCTAAATCATTTTTTCACTTTAAATTCAATAAATTATTTTGTATCATTGATAGAATAAAGATTGTTTTTACTATAGAGCACCCTTGGACGCCAGCTATGGAGCGCCAAGCTTTGGAGTGCAGAACACCTACGGAGCGCCAGCGAATGCAGCACCTTCAAACTCGTACGGAGCCCCCGCGGTGCCGGACACTTACGGAGCCCCCGCGAACGGAGCTCCGGACACCAGCTACGGAGGACCTCCACCGGCTCCGGGCGCCAACTACGGCACGCCCCAGTACACCCAGTTTGGCGTCGAGGATGGCTACAACAGTTTCAACGGCGCCGGAGGTAACAACTTCGGGGCTGGTGCCCTGACCGACTCGTACAGTTCCGGGACCGAGCACAAAGTCCCTACGGATTCGTACGGAGCCCCCGTTTCCGAGCACAAGGAGGAGAACAGCGGCTACCACTATGACAAGCCGACGGATTACAAGCCCGAGAAGAAGGGCCACTGGGAGAAAAAATTGACCTGGAAGGAAGACTGGCAGAAGGTCTGGAAGGTCGAGAAGAAGATGATCTGGAAGCAGGTACTGTTTCGTTAATTATTATCAATTTTTATAATAACTAGTTATAATCAATTTTTTCATCAATCCTAAGCGGTCAGTGCAATGATATAAGCTATTGAATCAGTAGGGCAATAAGGTACGTTATTGAGTATAATTGATGAATTAATTTACCGTTGCTTCATCTAAAGTTGTGTTTTGCACCTGTAATCAGTTTTATCGATTTTTTAACGATTTAAAGTCGCATTTTGACTTATCAACATTTTTTTAATTCTTAAACCAAAAAAAGGTTGAGAGGTGGTATAGAGCTGCAGAGAAAATCACTTGATTTATAATATTTGCGATGAAATTAATTATCCATGCCTTTAAATTAGTTAAAATTGTTACTTGCAATTGTACTGACCATTTAAGGATGACCTTTTTGCAATGTCAGTCACCTATAATATTAAAAAAAAATCATCTTTAATTAATTATAATCAATTTTTTTCCAATTTGGAAGGAGTGGAAAAAGGTTCAGGTGCCCGTATGGCAGGAAGTAAACGTGCCCCAGTGGAAGGAGGTGCAAGTGCCAGCTTGGAAAAAGGTGAGAATAATTTTCCATCCCGTATTGTTGCTGTTTTTTTTTTTTTTTTTTCTTTTTCTATCTTTCGCCTCGGTCTTTCGTGGTTGTTGGCTTTGTACAGAGACAGGACGCGCGGCGGGTGAAAGCGACGAGCACAATCGGTCGTGAACTTTACGACGATATCGCGGAGTGTTTCACGCGGATAATTAAAATAACCTTGACTGACGCTCCACGGTACTTTTGCATGAGTGACGGCCGTTGTTATTACCAGCCGTTTCGTGCATTAAACTCTGCCGCCTTTGATGAATTGATTGCCCATTTGGCTTATCAGTTTTTAAATCGTTGAAAAATTTAACTTTCTAAGTGACGCTAATGATTCTATCAGGTGAAAAACCCTACAAGATTTTGAACAATCGTTTAACCTTTTTTTTTTTAATTTTATTCGAACTTTTATTAATATGTAACAACATTTTTTTTTCTTCATTGTGCTAACACTTAATTAAAACTCAAATATGTATACATTCATTTTTGGCCTTTACTTGATGAAGACTTATTAAATATTAATAAACAAATCAAATTGTTGAAAACTCTTTTGTTGCTAAAAAAGACGAACTGTATCATAGTGTTCTTATCTTGGAGTGTACAGCCACTTCCATAAGAGACAAATTATCGCCCTTCAACAAGTCCAAGTTGGACGAATCTCTCGAACGGAGCTTGCATACATCGGCAAAAGTCAAAAAAGTCGGGCACTTTTTTAACATTTGCCCATATGCGGTTTTCGGGAGCTCAATTGACCCCTCGGTCGATCCTACTATTAAATCTGTAAAGTAGTTAGCACACACTTTTTTTCCTCTGATTCGGACTTGCGGCTGGTCAATGTTTTAGGACAGTCGGTCTTTAGGAGGTCTTACTCGGAAAAAGTGATATAGGACATCTTACTTCGTCATTTATTATTATTGCAATTTAACTGAACAATCTGCTTTACTTTGCATATAATTATCATTTTATTTCTTTTTCAATTTTAAAAATCAAACTTTAATTGATGAAGAATTTAATAAAATTTAGTAATTATAACTATTGAAATAATTTTTTTCATTGGTGAAAAATTAAAAAATTTTAGGTACAAAAGCCCGTGTGGAGAGAGGTCAAAGTGCCAGTCACGAAAGAAGTCCAGGTTCCAGCGTGGAAAAAGGTCTGGAAGCCAGTATGGAAAGAGGTCAAAGTGCCAATTACGAAAGAAGTACAGGTACCAGAGTGGAAAAAGGAGTGGATACCCGAGTGGATAAAGATCGGAATACCCGGAGAGAAGCACCTAGGAAAGGACAAGGACGGTTGGGAGTACACCAGCCACGACCTCTGGAAGAAGAAGCTCGTGTGGAAGCCCGTTTGGAAAAAGGTGTGGAAGAAGGAGAAGAAGGAAGTTTGGCAGGTAGACAAAAAACTCGAGTGGAAGGAAGAGTGGAAGCAGGTGTGGAAGATCGAGAAGAAGGAAGTTTGGCAAGTTGACAAGAAGCTCGAGTGGAAGGAAGAGAAGGTCCAGGTCTGGGAGACCAAGAAGCAGCAAACCTTCGTTACGCAGAAGAAAAAAGTCTGGAAGGACGAGTGGAAGAGCAAGTGGGTACCAGCTTGGAAGGAGGTGTCGGTGCCAGCCTGGAAAAAAGTGTGGAGGCCCGTCTCGGAGAAGGTCTGGGTCGAGGACCACCAAGAGGAACACAAACCAGATGGCGGATACCACTACTAAGAACCCTTGGTGCGAGGGCGAGTCAAAAAGTTTTCAGTGAACGAGTGTTTTTTGTAGAAGGGACACCTTGAGAATCCGGTTCAAGACTCCGAATTCAGATTGTGTATAGAAAATCAGCGGGGTGGCCGGGTTCTCCATCGACAAGACGCAGGATTCCGACCAGTTACCAGTAGAGATTAGTCCAAATCAAATTACTTTATTGTTAAACTTTCGACGATTTATCCAAATTTTTCGAAAAGCTTATTCTTTTTATTATCATACACAGTTAACGTAAGGAAAGAAAATAAAAAATAACGAGAGATTGTGTGTCGAAAGCTCGGGACGGTTGAGGGTTTGTCGCGCGCGACACTCAGGGTCCCATTGTAAATAACTTCTGTTTTTTTTTTTTTTTTTTTTTTAATTTTCAATAGATAGTAGATAAAATTACCAATAATTTTGTACGTTATTATTAATTATTTTTGTACACGTAAAATAAAAACGATACCCAATTTTTTTACAAAAAAAAAAAAAATGATAAAGTCATGAGTATGGTGTGATCTTTTATTTCTTCACCGTCATCGTATGATGCACGATGTTAACCTGGACGTTTATCAGAGGCCGGGTGAAGGTAATTGTAACGAGAGGCTTTACACGCTCGAGTACACGTGCTGCTTGTAAACACGGATGCGTTGATTATCGCCCAGGTAAGAGATACTCATCGTCACTTCGTAGTGATTTAATACGATCAAGTGATATAAATTTGTTTCATAAGGTACCGAAAAATATATGTTGTTCTGCAAGTCGTTAATCGTCGTAATGTACTGCATCGATATTTAAAAAAGTCCAAAGTAACTTTTTCTTTCAAACATTATGCCCCGTCTACACCGGCGGTTTAACCGCGTCTCGGCTTAACATTGTTTAAAGAATTTTGCAATGTTCCCGCATGGTTAAAGGATTAATTTGTACTTTAAAAATAGGAAATAATTTATAAGATTAAGATGGTTACATCTTGAACTTCGATTCCAATGACAACATTGCCAAATTCTTTAAACAAAGTTAAGCCGAGAGGCGGTTTAACCACCAGTTAGACGAGGCATTACCTAAGCTAAAGTTAAAACTATCGTAATTTTATAAAATATAATATTAAAGTATCGATTTCAAATGCACGCGTTCAACGTGTTTTGTTGCCGTCATTAATCTTATCTAATGAAAGTACCGCGCTTGAAAATCCAATGCGCACATATGCAAATATTCGTTGGAAAAAATATGAAACACGAAGAAAGCCGTAAATAGAAAGTCGTTTTTGAAAAAAAAAAAAATTCATAATTGAAGGATTAACGTATCGAAGGAAAGATTGACGTAAACACCCATTGAAAACACAAGAAGGTAACATTCAATCATCAAACAGATCGTACATTAATTAAAGACTCTAATCTCTAATGGTGTATCTTTGTTCTCACCTGCATGAAAACGTAGCAATCAGTTAAGAAAATAAATAAATAAATGGTATTACAATTAGTACGTAATAGACTTCCGGTGTACAGTCTTCAAGGTTTCAAAGCTGCAGCGGAAGTTTAGATGATTTAGCTTCTTGATTTTAATAATTAGTTTTGCGCTAGGCAGCGATTGTTTTTTTTTTCTGTGATCTTCAAGCCCAACCTTTTTTTGATAAATTGGTGTATGGAAATTATATAAAAATACGAACCGGTTAGTACCATTAAAATTTTTTTTTAAGTTCAAGAATGACAATAGAATTATTGTTTTTTGACTGAAATGGACTGATTACTGAGTAACAGTTTTTTTAACCAATTCTAAAAAAAAAGAAAATTTCAACAATCTATTTAAATATTTAATGTGAAAGTAAATGGAGGGAAACGTTTTTATAGTTTGGATGGAATCTGCACGTATGCGGAAAAAGAACGGTTTGTCGTAAAATTAATCAAACTGTCGAAAATACTTGCTATAGATAAATATTGCGAAAAGACAGGTCAAAATTTATTTTTTTGGAAACGGACTTATTGAAAATTTGATTATTTTTATACGAATTTCACATAGTTGTATACAAATAGCTCATTAGTTTATACTTATGATAAATTTTTTTCATATTTAAAATTTTTCTACTATTTTGAATTTCGAATGCATAACCATCACAAATTTTTGAAAAAAAAAAGATATTATTCACAAAATTAATGAAAATTAATCATTTTTTAAACAAAAAATCATGTAATTTGGTTTAGTACAATATTTAGATACGTAAACATGATCAGAAGTTACTATTTGAGATAAAAATTATTTTTGCCAATAGTATGAATATTCTCAAAAATATAAATTACTGTAAAACTATAAAGTAATGTATCGCACTTAAAAAATATTCTTGATGTTCAAGATATAACTTCCGCTTGAAGTAAAACTTTTAACTTCGATTTACTGGAAAGAATTACCGGTAATTTTGGAAAGTCGTAATTTTCAGTAACTTTACCTTAATTGCTCTCAATTTTTTTCCGTATTAGCGAAGACTGTAAAATCGCTTCAATAAAATTATAATAAAATTAAATTTTTTTAAATCTTTTGAAAAAAAGTGGAAAATACATTTATTTAATAAATAATGACGAATTTTTACAATATAATTTTCAAATGTAAAGAAAAGAATCTTCCATTTACCAGATCTAAAAAGTCTAAATCAATATAATTAAAATGATAAAAGTAAAAAGGGTGAGAATTACGCTATTTCTTGTCTCTTAACTTATTTACAAATTACAAACCAAAACAAATTAAAATAAAAAAATCAGACTTGTAACCCTGTTTATGATTGAAAAAAAAATAAAATGAAAATTTTAAAAGCAGGTGGTAAAAGCGCAGATACACCTAATTGTAATGTATTTAAAAAGAATCATCACGAAATTACCAAGTATTTAATTATGCAAATCATAAGACGCGACAAGTAACCGTCGAACGCAGTAAACACATCTTTAAGAAAACAAGTTTCCATTCTAAAAACACACATTACGAATTTCACACCTCATTCGACATAAACACACTAAACTCTTAGACTCTAGCGATCCCTTCGGAACAGCAACCAAGCACACCTAAGCGAATAGCTTATTGCCAGCGCAGACTTCGAGAGGAGTAGGAGGTCGTTTGGAGGGAAGCCCTGACCTTACTTTCTCCCGAATGGGATCCCTATCGTGGGACTGTGATGTGTCGATTACGAGAGCGGACATTACTTTACGATCGATATCGTTTGGAATTTTACCGGCTCGAAAGTATCGGGGGTTAGAATGGCATTACAGACCGTACAAAAAAAAAAAAATTACGACGCGGTCGCGGTTATTACGAGAGTGGGTTTTAGGTGCAGCTAATAAATTTTTCTTTGCTAATAAAATTTAGCGATGAATTTTTAATGGGCGACTCGAAAATTTACTATTCGAGTGTGGTTTTGAGAGCTTTACTTTACCGTGGTAATGCAGATTTTTCGTTTACATAAGGAAAGTTCGTAAAAAAACCGCGATCTTATGTATAAGTTTGAATAAATTTATCACTTTTAATGTTCATAATTAGAATGCACGATCGTTACAAATGTTATTGAATAAAGTTTTACAAAATTTTTAATGTTACTGATTTTTTTTTTTTTTTAATTTAAAGCAGATATTCTAAAGGATTTGTAATTTGGTAATAGAGCATAACACCAAAGTTGTGTATAAATTTCTTTTATTATATATCATTGATAAGAAATTTATACACAAGTTTGCAGTTGTGCTAGCTATTGAGCAAATTACAAATCCTTTTTTTTTAAATTTTAAAGCAAATATTGTTGATTTCTTTGGAATATAGTTATAATTTTAATGAAAAACAGTTTATTTAATTATTTTAGTTAATTAATGGCGAGGCAAGACTCGAATCAACAACTATTGTATCATCCAGCCTTACGCTGGTCAAACAATACCACCTTGATTTGGGTACTGCAATATTTTTTTTATATATGGAAAAATTCTAGGTCTATTTTGATTTTTTCTTCCTTTAATTTCATAGATTAATCAGATCTAAGGGTGATATAATGCCTACAGATAAATAGGGTTGGCAACTTTTTGAAATTTATAATATTTTTTTGCTTATTTAGTTAAAATATCGAAAAATAATCGACACGTATTTTTTCTTTTTAAAAAAAAAACTAAAATTAAAGGAACTACAAGTGTTTAAATTTTTTAAAATTTCAATATATATATAGATATACTTTTAATGGAATTTCGGGTTAATGACGTCATCAACCCGTAGTTTTAAAAACTTTTCTTAATTTTCTTCTTGCTCAATTTTGATTTAAAAATTCTAAAAAAAATGTTAAAATTCATTAAAAATCGAGTACTTTTTAAAAAATATATTTTTAAAGTACCGGTTGCCAACCCTATTGTGAAAGTTCATAAGTCATGTAAAGGTGATCGCGTATAGATGTGGAATACGAGAGCGCTGATTTATTATGCGGTACAACTTGGTGTCAGGAATAAAGAAAGTTATATAACCAAACTTTTCAGGATATTATTTTCATTTTACTTTCATAAATGAACCGTGATTGAGTTTTTCTCAATCACTTTGACTTTTCACCTTTTGTTGTCTAGCGAACAATAGTAAGATTGATTTTCAAATTTACTAGGTGCTGACTACACAACGTAAAAAAAAAGAATCCATCTTTTAATAAAATTTAAAAAATTGTTTGCGAAAAAAAGGAAGAAAAAAAACGTCTGCAGGCGTGACCGTTACCAAGCTCTCGCTCGCCCGGTGACGCAAATGCGTTTTTCGAGGCAGAGGATTTAACGAAGACAGCACAGCGCGTTACCCGAGCCGATATTGGTTTTGACGTTTATGGTTTGTCCTGCAGCGCGGGACCTTTTGTTCGACACCGCGAAGTGAGTAAATCACGCCAACGGGTTTCACGGGGCGAGAAGAAATTATTGCTGGTAGCAGCGGTGCCTGTCACCTTTCTCGATTCCGAAAGACGCTGAAATATCTCGTCTTTAAAGTTATGACACTGCTACCTGGACATGCAAGTTATTAATTATTTTAATCGTCTGTATCAATCTGATTTACACGTCGGGAAATTGGCTTTAAATTTTGTGTTTGATGCTTTATTGGATATAATAATAAAACTCAATTTATTAATAATAATATTGATTTTTTTTATCAGATCATCAATGTATAGATTATAAATATTTAAGAGATCGTAGTCAATAAAAATTTGAAATTGGTGATTAAAGATCAATCAATGTATTTATAAGTTTGTTTTATTTCTTTTGTTTTAAATAAAAATAAATAATTGTGCAAAAATAAAAATTAAATTAACACATCGCTCATTTGGTAAGTTATAATAAATTTCAATGAAATAATATGACCTCTTCCCTATAGGTAAAATGTTTTTAACGTGAAGCTTGCATTTATCGAAACGTTGAGCTTTTTAGATTACCACTATATAATGCATAACTCCTGCAGTTTAATCTTGTCAGTCTTTTTTAACATAGTTTTGCTCTGGGTATACATTAAATTTAAATAAAAGTTTCTTTGAGAAAAATTTTTTTAAAAAAACTTGCAAAGCAACAATTTTTTTTTTTTTTAATTTATAACTATTTCGATAGTCCCTGCGAAGAAAAACCTTAGCTCAAAATCCACCACGAATGAAGTTACTACGAGCGTATTTTTGGCGATTAAAATGTCTCCAAACCACTTTATTAATTATTTTGGCTTGTTGAAAAAAAATGTTAAAACTACCTTAGCTATTCCGATGATATATTACAGTGAAAAAAAAAAAAATTCGACATACCAGCCACGAATAAAATGACGCTAAGTTTTCAGCTTAAAAAAATCGCAAAGAGTCATTTTATTCGTGGCTGGTATCGAAAATTTTTTTTAAATTTTAATATATCAACGGCATGGTAACAAAGATCACTTTAAAATTTTTTGTACCAGGCTAAAATAATAAATAAACTTTATTCGTAGCAGATTTTGGGCTAAGGTTTTTCTTCGCTGGGACTACCGATTTATTTTAGCTTCGTTTTATCGAAAAAATATTTTAAAATGCAGAAAGAGTGATATAAAAAAAATGAAACGATCCCATTTTGTTGATTTTTAAAAACATACTTCCTCGTGAAATATTTCAGCTGTACACTTCCCCGCTAATACAAACGTAACTCCCACGTTCTTAGCTTCCTAAAATGTCTCAATTAAAACAGTTGTAAGTTACCAAAAAAGTAACACCATCCTCCTCGAAACAGAACCAGAAAAAAAGGCCAAATTACCTTGCTCGCGAGTTTGATAGTTACGTAAAGTCTTACCTAAACTCCGGTGCGATTTTTCCGCACGAGAAAATCCAATTACCATCTTCGTGTGTCCCGGCATAAATTAAACTGTAACATCGCGGCTGCTCCTCTCCGCGAAATTGAATTTCCGGATGCGTCTTGCGCAATTTCTTATTTTCCTTTTCGCGTCGTTATCGTTTATACGCACGCGTGCTACCGAGGGCCTCAATTAGTGTCTTTTTTTTTCTTTTCGATCGAAGGCACGCGATTTTCGGACGAGTTTATTATTACCCAGGTGCGATTGAAATGTCATTTGTGTCGGGTATAATAAAAAAAGAAAGAGGGAATCTTGCAGTCGTCGCGGGTATTTCATCCAATATTTTTTTTTTTGGGTAATTAACAAAACTTTCACGTGAGGTACGATGATTTTCGGGGATATCGTGCAATTAGTCAGCAAACGTTAATTTCGATAATAAACTTTGGGGACAGAAGAACCAAACGCACTTTAATTCTGTGTTCGGCGCTCGAGTTACCAATAGGATTGGTAACTTTTTAAATTTATAGTATTTTTTTGCTTATTTCTTGACACGTATTTATTCTTTAAAAAAAAAAAAAAAAACTAAAATTGAAAGAACTACAAGTGTTTAAATTTTTTTTAATTTCAATATTCATAGATATACTTCTAATGGGATTTTGGTCCAATAACATCATCAGACTGTAGTTTTAAAAACTTTTCTTAATTTTTTCTTGATCAATTTTGATTCAAAAATTCTAAAAAAAATGTTAGAATTCATTAAAAATCAAGTAGTTTTAGAAAAAAATATTTTTAAAGTACCGGTTGCCAACCCTATTGCATGCGCGCGCGCGCGCGTGTGTGTGTGTATTAACATTGCTGCTGATTGGCAAATTCATCAAATGAGCAGTTTCTGGTCCAAAAATTCGTTTTCTCTATTGTGGCGCTATCCTCTATAGTTACAAAAAGAAACTAATCGTAAATCAGGC
Organism: Encarsia formosa; assembly: GCA_038277355.1. NCBI lineage: Eukaryota > Metazoa > Arthropoda > Insecta > Hymenoptera > Aphelinidae > Encarsia > Encarsia formosa. The sequence continues at coordinate 2,940,573 of CM076187.1, forward strand.
GTCCAAAACTAAAACCTTTTCGGAACTAAACCCATCAGTGACCAGACTCCAAATTACTATAATCCGCCCCGTCGTAAAAAAAGACTTAACATCTCGCAAAATTTTTTAGATCTCGTAAAAGGTACCACCGCCCCAGTTCATCAATCTTACGAACCCAAACTAATAAAAAAAAAAAAGGGTATCCCGAAAACTTCTTTTTTTCGTCTCATAAACTTTCTCGACAAATTTCCAAACTTATCGCCGATTCTCGCGCGGTGCAGCTTCCATTCCGTATAAAACAGCGTGGAGAGTGAAAGTTCAGCGTGCACTTGCGCCAGCAATGCACTCCACGGCGGCCTTAGACTTGTCCGAGGATTCTCGAGCGGGCATTGGCCGCTTTCTCGACTGCCTTTTTTTTTGTTTCTCATTCTTTTCTTCCCAATTGGTATGGGAAAATTACGAAGCTTTTTTTTTCGAACGACGATTTTGACTCGTGTAACCTTGTAAAAGGGCTCTTAAGACGATTTTTACTCGAGTCACTCCGTAACGATCGTGATTGATACAGACGAAGATGCATCAGACTCGAGTTTTGTTTATCGTTCGTTTACGAATTTATTAATCACTGCAATAATCACCGATAGCACGATGTAGATAGCTTTTAATAAAACGCTCGCGCGGTCGTAATAATTATTCCATCCGTGTGAAATTTTCTAAGCATGCAGATGATTTTCTCTTACGCAAGCTGTGCAATTTTACAGCACTTTTACGATTGACCTTTTTTTCGAGATATCAAGTTGCACGTGAGCCGTCTCAGCAAAATCAATTTCGCGAACTACGAGAGCCTTTGTCGACTAGATGGAAAACTCGATGGAAAAAGCTTCTTGAAAAATCACGAAAAGGATATTATTAACTGCATGGTTTTTCGTCGAGTTTCACGTCATAAATCAACCCTCTGATGGTGATCCCACCTGGCTCGTAAATTACATTTTCGTATTATATGTTTACGAGCGGTGGTAGCTTGTATTTCTGCACCGCGTGCATATAATTGCGAGGTTATTTATGAATTAGACGATTATTTTGATGCGGTCGGGACTTTTGTGGTTTTTACTTTGTTTCCATTTTATTTAATTTAGGTATTTAGATCCGTGAACATGCGGTTTTCTGCAGTACTAACAGCGCAAATTATGATCTGTTGGTATGTTTCTATTCTTCATTCAGTTATTACATTATTATTCATTACGCAGCTTTTATAAAAAAACTTTTTTTGGAATGTAACTTATAAAATCTCTTTTAATTTTTTTAATCATTAAATTGGTATTTTTTATTAAATAGTTATTTTAATATGACAAAGTCTCTTGAAATTTCTGGAAAAATTTATACAATTTAAATCATTTATATCATATTTAAATCAAAGTCACTTATTAAATTAAATACTTGCATGATAAAATTTGTAACACTTTAAAATTATTAATTATTTTAAAACCTATCAGAATAGTGTTACATATCAGTCAGAAAAAATAAGAAACACGTAAGTTTTTGAAAAATTCTGAACGAGCGTAAGTAGATATTGTATGAGTACGAACTTGGAAAGATGCAAAAAATGAGTAAAGCTGATTAATTATTTTAATTTTCTATAACGGAATATATCATTAAACGTTGAGCAATCAAGAATCTTTTATTTAGTACTTTTTAAATAAAATTTTAATGAATTTTTCATGCGACGAATATTCAAAATTATTAAGTAAATATAAGTTACTATTTGTAAAGATTTTTTAAATTTGTTTCAAAAGTTTGAAACAGAAGTGACCGTAACGATAAATCAAAACATTCTTGTTTTAGCTAAAAATATTAATGTTCATCTTACTTGAGTCAATGAACCAGTGTAAAAGTTTAAACACCGTCCCAAATATCTATCTAAAAATAATTTTTTTTAAAAGATCCTTGCCTCAGCTGAATTCTCGAAGTTGTTGGTTTGACACTCGACGGAAGTCGAGTGCAGTCGAGGTGAGGTTCGCCAGCCGGTTAAGAAGCCCATTGGCACGACGACCCCCACTTTGAGCAACTTCCAAGTGCAGGTACACCGCTTCAAAGTCGCTCGGCTTTTCTCGATGCCGGCCGCACCGTACACCTGGTGACTGGTTCCCAAGCTTTCAAATTTATTTAAAACTATATTTCCGGAATAGATGTATTTACGAGGCACGACTACAACCATTTATTTTGGTTATTAGAAAGGGTTGAGTAAGCAAAATTCTCGTGGCAGGATTACTAATTTATTGAGCTTGAGCACGTTGCAAGTTTTAGCATTGAGTGTATGCCATAATAGAACTACCGACTTTAATGGAACATATTTTTTGGTCTTAATAAGCATGAAATAAGTGTATTTGCATAGTAGGAAATTTTTTATTCGCCCGTTTTATGAAAATACACATAAAGAAATTGACTAAAAGAGTTGCTCCCGAGAGAAAGTGTGGAGCGAAGATTTTTTTCGCACGGTTTTCATTTATACGTTTATAATTCGTTAATTTGATGTATTTATGAAATTTTAACTAGATTTTTAATTGCTGCTTGAAAAAAGCTAGTTACTTGTATAATCTGCGTAAATACAGACCATGCGAAAAAATTCTCTCTATTAGTCTAGAAATATATTCAACAAGTCAATTGTTAATAATAGTGCTTTTGTTTTTTGTTACTGAAGATATATCGATTACTCGTGCGAAAAAAAAAAAACTGTAATGTTTCAATTTTTTTTTACAAGTTTTATATAAAACAATATCCAATTCTATTTTTCATTAATTGTTTGGCTGTTTGATGTTAATTTAATAAATAATTTTTATTGCTCACAATTTTTTTCCATTGTTGCAGTTTTTTCAATTGACAGTTTTCATGAATTAATAAAAAAAATGTTGTGATTTTAAAAATTTTTATAACCCGCTGATATTATTTTTTTCATCCAAAAGTAATGCAACCGCCATTGCAGAAAGTTAAGCCTCCAGCATTACTTATGAAAAATGATACAAATTTAGCGGGAGATATAAGAAATTATATTTTAGAGTTTTATTTAATCTTATAAAATTTTAAAATCAATCTATTTGTTATTTTAAAATTTTATTAATTCTGGATACTTTATTGAGGAAAAATTAATTTTATTCCTACTCTAAATTCGATGTAAAAATCTTTGTTGCATACCCCGCATTCCACCCCACGCTAAAAAAGTCATATACATTATATAGATTCTTAAACTTTTTGTAATTATAAAAAAAATTTTGACCATTTCCTCGATAAAACCAACAAAAACAGCAATTTTTTATAACCAGCGAGTAAAAGGTAATGAAAAATCGTCTGCCTTATAGAGTTAAAAAATTTCAATTTTCAAAACCCGCCTTTTTAATTGTTCCCATATCTAATATGAGGTGTATACGTCCATCAGCAGTGCACACGCCATTGCAAACAGTCATGCGCTGAGTCTCCTTTGTATTCCAGTCTCCAGAAAATATTGAAGTCTCTTTGTTATTTTCAAAACGACTGATTTATTAACGCTGAAAATTCAAATCACAGGATAAAAATCTAAGTGCTTCTGTGCGTTTTCAAAAGTTAAAAAGCAGAGTGCCGTTACAGAATTATACATACCTCAAAGAAGATTGCAGTTAAGATGACATCTCAATTTTCATCTGACGCTGTTGTCGAACCTTTTTAATCAAGCTGAAATTTTTAACTAAGGTAAAAAATCGTACACTATGTATATACTATTTAAAACCCTTTTTAAACTTGTTCTCAACTAGAAAATTCCAGCCTTGTTAGCTAATTTTTTCACTATTACTAAGTACTTATCTACTAAGCCAGAAGCGTCTAAGTATTTTCAGCATTAATTTTTATCTTGACCGTTTCTATTGTTTTTTCATCTGATGGTTCTTGCAAATCAGTTAAGACATAGCCGATGTCTATACTTATTCTTTCTATATTTTTTACATATTTATTAATTAAAAACTTTTCAAAAATATTCATTAAAATTTTTTTTTATTTTTTTTTATGAGTCATTCTCTTGAAACAAAGCAGATCAGAACTTCGGAATCAAGTTACATACAGGATGGAATGAAATAGTTTTTAAATATTAATTTTTATAAAATTAATCAAATATTACCTTCAAGTACAGAAGAGAGCTCTGCATTTTTTCATCACGTGTAGCACTTGTGTATATTATTGCAGTTGTTTCAATCTGCAATAATGTTTACTACCAGATATTTATAAATTTTTTATCATACTTATTCATACATTATTAAAAAAAAAAAAAAATTATTAAAATCATTTAATAATGATCTTGCGATTTTTTCGTGACGAGAGACGTGACATATCAAAGTGTTTCTCTGACCTTTACCTAAATACATATATATTTACCGGACATAATTATTAAAAATATTTATTATTATGCACTGAAAATATAAGGTTTTTACCTAATTTCAGTTACCCATTCTTTTTAAATGCATATAAAAAACGAAAAAAAAGTACCATTTTATTAAGGTTATTATCTAGGCTTATCTATATAGATTAAAAAAAAAATTTTCAAGTTTATTATGTCATTCTGCGTGCATGTAAAAGACAAAACAGACTCTCAAGAAATTGTTGATACCCAAAGTGAAAATTTATATATTTATTGAAAAGATTATTTGTCTCTTTTCCTATTATTTATTTGTATTCACGTATCTTAACACATAAAGTAGTTTGTTTCTACTCAAATCAAATATTTACTCGACTCTTTTTTTTTTTTTTCTTGCTTACTTCTTTTGTCATTTAAAAATAAGGGTAGGGCTTATCAGGAGATTAACTTTTCACTCTTCTAAAAAGTGAGAACATTCAAAGTCAATTGAGTGTTATTTATTATTATTATTTTTTTTTTGTTAATTTTAAAGAAATAATATTATTTAATGCCTAATTTGATTTAAAAATTATAGGATTAAAAAAAACAACTAAGCGAGGATCGAAACAACAACCTTCCTGGCAAAAATAAAAACTTATTGCAAAAATATCAGAACGTGAACATAAATTTCTGCTGGTCTTTCATTCCTTTAATCACAAAATTTTTGGTAAGTGTTACATTCGTTAGTTGAATATGATTGATTGATTTTTATTTTTATTGTACGAGTTTTACTTCAAGTGTAAATAGTGAATGAATTAATCCGTCAGAGTCCCAACGATATTAGACTTAAAACCTTGCGAAAATACTACACAATAAACGTTTTTTAAACATTTCTAGTCTTAATTTACAGTAAGTTTTTAAGTTTTTTTTAAAAGTTCGTTTCTGTTATTCTGCTATTCTTTCGTTCGTTCGTTATTCTTCTACTTAACTAGTTCTCAGTGCAACTTTTTCCAAATTATCAGCCGTGCTGCAGGTTTAAATAAACTTAGACCTAAAGTTTTTTAGCGACAAAATTTTTGTCATGACTAAATCACTTTAAATGTACCTATCAACAATAAATGATATCGCTTCTTGGCTCAGCTAAAATAAAAAATATATAAATTATAACAATTTGGAAGCAATTAGTTAAGCGATTCGTTCAATTTACACAGGGTTCGGACAGTTTGTTCGGTCTTCAAGCGTTCAGTTTCTATAATAAAAAAATTTTTTGCAACATATTCAGCAAAAAAATTTATTTTGTGTAAATTTAATATGATTAATTTTGAATGATAATTAAAAATATTTTGACGATTGCATGAGTTGTCAGGAACGCTCGTGGACCAAACGAACCGTCCAAACCGAATCCAGCTGTTTCCTTAGTCTATTAATGCTCGGATTTCTGACCTAAACAGCATGCGCAGAGTACCTATAAGTAAGTCTTGGTACCTACTCAGTGTGTTTCGAGTTTACTATTTTAGTTTTTTTTTTTTGTACATATCCAAATTTTACATGATTGATTTTTTTAGCAGGTAAAATGTCGGGAGAACTGCCGCATAACAGTGCACTTAAACAGTTAGAAAACTCCATTCAACACGAAGATCCGGAGGTAGCTGCTGCAAGGCGATTTTGTATTAAAAAGTGGATAGAAAAATATTTGAAGCAGTTTGAATGTCTCGAAGATGACAAATTGAAATTTCTCCGAGAGATTTTCCAAGACGAAGATTGTTGGTCTGGTGCAAAATTAAATAATACAATCCTGATCACAGTAGCTTGTAAACAAAATAAAGCAAAAATTCTAGAATACTTACTCAGTATTAATAGTGAAATCCTCAATGATTCATCTGCTGACACCAAAGAAACAACTACCATGCCAAATGATGAAAATGAAACATACTCGAAAGCATTTTATTATGCTATACGTTCCAGCAATGTTGAGCTTCTCAAAACACTCATTAATAAATGGCCAGAAAATTATTTTGCTACACACACGGAAGAGTTGGATAAAGTTCTTTCACAAGCTTATGAAGAACTAAAACTGAAGAATGTATCATTGTCAGAAGAAATGAGTATTTTTGTTGAAAATAAATTGATAAATCTCCGTTTTTTTTCCAACGGTTCTAAACAAGATCGAAATTTAAAGAATAGTCTTAATAACACAAAAGAACGAATGGAATTAGTAATTCAAAATGTCATTTTTTTGAAAGCAGAGTACTTTGGCGACAAAAGAGTAGATGAAAGGTTCATATTCATAGCAAAATTCATTGCACAAAATATTCATGTGTTAAAACGACAGTTGAGATCAACTTACGATAGGTTGCCTTGGGAAGAAATTGAATTCTGTTTAGTCTGTTTTATTTCTTCGCACATAAAACGACAAGAACTCAGCCTATTTTACAATACTATTTTAAACAAAAACAAAATACTAAGTCATTTGGAAAACTTTGCAAATAAACTTGAAGAAGAAAAAGATGTTCTTGATGCTGAGGGCTTTAGTCATTTTGCTGAGCTTCCAAAGTTAAAACGTGAAAAAGTTGTTGAAGAAATTAGCAATAATCATCCCCAATTTAAAGAGTTGTACAGTGATTATCATCAACTTAGAGACATTTATTCTTTAGATAAAATTAGTGATTACATAAAACTTGCATTATCAGCTGATCCAAAACAAAGAGAGGGACAGTTGATAATCACAAGAGTCTTGCAGGTTATTGGTGAATACTTAAAAAACACTCTAGAATCTCCTAAGTTATCTATAATTACAAGTGAGCTCCTTTTACTATCATTAGGAAAGCAAACGAGACAAGTCATAATTGATTTACGTAATTCCTTATCTCATGTTTTTTCGCTCTCTAAAAGAACAGAGATTGAGGATAATGCAGGTGTTAATTTTTTTATTGGTGTTCAAAATGATACAAAAAAGATTGATCATATTATTATGGATATCCTTTATGGTGCAAAGATAAAAATGATAAAAATATTACTAATGAAAATCATAAATAGTAAAAGCTTGGCTGACATAAAAGAAGTTGCTGAAATATTCAGGAACATTAAATTGGATAAAATGATTTCAACTGCAACCTCTTTTGCAGTTGCAGAATCTACAAAGCTTGAGCAATGTATTGAACAATTAAGCAATAATGTGACTGACAAAACAACTTATGAAACATTTTTGTTTAAGAAAATAGATGACATCATGAATTTGGTAAAACGTAAATCAGAAAATGTTAAAGATAATTATATGATAGCAATTACTCGATTGAAAGCCTTGGAGATTGGTTTGACTAATTGTAGTGACCCTGATGATATTAAAAATATGAAATTCTGTGCTAATGATACGATTAAAAAACTTCCATCACAATTAATAAAGTCTCAAAATCTTAAAGAAATTGCTGAATTGTCATGGAAAATTTCTCGCAGCGCTAGATTAAGAATTCAAAGTGACAAATTGGATGAAATAAATAGATTAGCATTAGAGATTTGTTATATTGTTGTATCTGACACCAACGACCTCAAATGGATTGAAGAATTGAGAGATCATTTAAATGAGAAAAACCAAGAACAAAAAGTTCCTCATTATAAGTTAAAGAAGAATTACAGTTTAACAGATGAAAAATTTCACAACCAGCTTGAACTCAAGTTATCTGAGCTGAAAAACATTTTAAGTAATGACTCATTCAAAGAAAAATTCATTGAGAAGCTTCCCTGTTACAAAAAAAATAAAAAATTGCAAGCAGTAGTAGAAGTGCTTGTTTTGGATATAATGTCAATCTTAGGTAGTTCACATAAGCATCTAGAAAATAATTTACTTTTCTTAGATGACAGTGCTCCTTTACTAACTGGAAAATGTTTAAGAAATCATTTAGCACACGATAATACCTTAGTTGATGTTTTACTATCGAATCCCTTAATAACAGTTGTTTTAAACGCTAAAAAACTCATTTCAGAAAATGTAGGAAGAAGCAAAAAGAAAGTTGGAAAATTGGTCAAAGATGATCCTTCCAAACTAAAGGATAAATTTGATCATAGCCTTATTATTATAACTAACCAGAAAAAAATGTTTGTTGCTGTGGAAGAAGGAAATCTTGAAGATGTTAATAGGTACATTCAGAAAGGAGCAGATATTAATGCCAGAAGTATCAATTCAGCAACTGCATTGCATTTTTCCGCTCTTGGACCTGATAATCTTGATATGATAAAATTTATCATCGACCAAAACCAAGATTACAATATTAAAGATATAAATGGCCAGAGTCCACTTCATATTGCTGCTGCACAAGGAAAAAAAAATATTGTCAAGTTTTTTATAGAAAAAACAGACATGAACATTGATCATGTAGATAACATTGGAAAAACCGCCCTCCATCTTGCAGCTGAAAATGGCCACAAAGATGTTGTTGAAATTCTAATCCAAAATAATGCCAATAAAAGTATCATGGATTCATTCGGTTTATCACCTTTGCATTACGCAATAAAAAACAATTACATTAATATAGCTAAAATTATGCTGAAAAAAGAAGCAGATATTAACATCTATGAGACTTTGGGTGGCTTTACATTACTACATACAGCTGCAGAGAAAGGTCACCTTAAATTAGTGAATTTTTTACTAAAAAATAAGGGAAACGTCAACGCAAAAAATGATAACGATTGCACACCGTTACATCTAGCAGCAATAGGTGGTCATCTAGAGGTAGTGAATGCTTTAATTTTCAAAGGAGCCAGTGTCAACTCCAAAGTTATACATAGCGGTTGTACAGCATTACACTATGCAATAGAATATGGCCATGACAAAATAGCTAGTACTTTATTAAAGCATGGAGCTGACCCTAATTCTACAATGGAAATTAATAATTTTACTCCACTGCACTATGCAGCAATAGGTGGCCATGAAAAAATTATAAATACTTTACTATCAAATAAAGCAAATGTTTGTGCTGTCACTGCATATGGTGAAACCTCACTGCACTTAGCAGCTCAAGCTGGTCATTTAAAAGTAGTTGCGGTTCTTTTAGATCATCAGATTAATATTTACACAAAAAATAAAAATAATTCTACCCCCTTATATTATGCTATTGAAAATGGCCATACAGCAGTTGTTGAGCTTTTAATAAAAAACGGTGCAGAAATTAATGAGATTTACAATTATAATCTTACACCGTTACATGTAGCTGCTAAAAGTGGTCACGAAAAAATTGTTGAGCTTTTAATAAGAAATAAAGCTAAAGTTAGATCTCAAGACATCAAAGGTAGTACACCATTACATGCAGCTGCTGTCAATGGAAACAAAGGTACTATTGATACCTTAATTAAAAATAATGCTGAAATTGATGCTAAAACTAATGACGGAATGACGCCATTGCATTTTGCTGCACTTAGAGGACACGACGTCGCCGTTACTTTTTTAATTAAAAATAAAGCCGAAATCAATAGTAAAGCTAATCGTGGCTTGACAGCTTTACATGCAGCTGTCGTCGGTGGTAACGAAATCATTGTAAGCCTTTTATTAAAAAATGGAGCTCAAATTAATTCAGAAGGTATTGAGAACAGTACACCGTTACAGTTAGCTGTAGAATCTGGTAATAAGAAGATTGTCGAAATTTTGATTCAAAATGGAGCCAGTGTAAATCATAAAAGCGGACCCATGACACCGCTGGTTTCTGCCATTAAGTGTGGTAACAAGGAGATAGTTGAAATCCTCGTAAAAAATGGAGCTAATGTTAACGTGGAAAATGGTCAACCTTTGGCACTTGCAATATTTGCTGGTTTTAAAGATATTGTCGACATATTACTGAAAAACAAGGCTCACGTCAATGTAAAAGTTTCTGTCGACACACCATTACATTTGGCTGCAGAAAGAGGTCACAAGGAAATAGCTAAGGCTCTGATATCAGCAGGAGCAAAAGTTGATACTGTGAATATGAATCACATAACACCATTGTATATGGCAGCACAAAAAGGTCATGAAGAAGTTGTTGAAATACTAATTTCAAATGGAGCTAATGTCAACGTTGCGAATTTTGAAGGTACTGTTGCGCTCCATACAGCCGCAGTAAGTGGTCATGTTAATGTTGTTGAAGTCCTACTAAGTAACGGAGCAAAAATTGACGTGAAGGATAGGGAGAACAGAACCCCTTTAGAATTAGCTGTGGCATATGGTAAATTGCAAGTAGTAAAAACACTGCTACGTCATAAAAGAGTAGACATGAATGCTAAAGGTAATGGTGGTTATACAATATTGCACATCGCTTCACAGTCCAGCAGCTTAGAAATGGTAAAGTATCTGGTAGAACAGGGATCTGATATTAATTCTAAAAATGATTCTGGATCGAAACCTATTCATATTGCAGCCAGAGAAGGTTTTAAAGAGACTGTAAAGTTTTTTTTCAGCAAGGGATTAAGTGTTAATGAACCTGGCTGTGGGAACCAGACAGTATTACACTACGCAGCTATGAAAAATCAATTGGAGGTTTTAAAATACTCAATACTCCAAGGTGCAGATGTTAATTTTAGAGATTCTAATGGCGTAACTTGTATGCATATTGCGGCTTTGTTTAATCATAAACACTTCATTGAAATTTTATTAAAAAATGGAGCAATGTATGATCCTGTTGATGTAATTAATAAGAAAAGACCTGTCGAAATGACTAATAACAAAGATGTTCGCAGTTTGTTAATTGAAACCGAAAAACTCTTCGAGTCAGTTAAATGCAACAGTCATTTACAAGTTGATCGTGCCCTTAAAGCAGGAGCATTTGTTGATGCAAAAAATGTTAATGGTGTTACATCATTACATTACGCTGCATTGAGGGGCTATGATGGAATCGTTAATATTTTATTACAGAATAAAGCAAATCCTAATGTGATGAATAACCAAAAGGGAACTCCCATACATTATGCTGCTAAATTTTCTCATTACAAAATTGTAAAAGAGTTATTGTTTCACGGAGCAGTATACAATGCTGTTTCTGCCAGCGGTAAAACGCCATCAGAATATGCTGTACATCGAGATATAATTAATTTATTTAAATTAATTTATGAATCATTTAAAAAAGTTAAAGAAGACAATGCACAAGTTATTAATGACTTGAATAAAATAAAAGAAACTGATATTGTAAAAGCAGTAATGAATGCTTGTGATGAAGAAAACAAAACTTTAATAGTATCTGCAATTTACAATAACTTTTCAAAAGTTGACCAGTTAAAACAGGTATTAAAAAATGATCTATTTGAATTAATAAATTCAGCTTTGTTACTCTGTAATCAAGGAAATTACCAAAAAGCTATAAGTATTTTGAAAAATTTATTAGAAGAAAGAAAAAAAATACTTGGATTTGACAATCCTGGTATTTTAGATATTCAGTTTTACATCGCATATGTAGTTTACACTCAAGGAAACTATCAAGAGTCTCTGAATATGTTTGAAGAAGTTTTTAAAAAACAGGAAAAAATTCTGGGTCCTAATAATGCGGCTACCTTGAACACTAAAAGTTTAATTGCTTTAGTTCTATACCGACAAAATAAAAATGAAAAAGCATTAACAATGTATCAAGACGTTTTTAAAAAACAAAAAGATCTCCTGGGACTGCATCATTATGATACTGAAAAAACCCAGTTTCACATGGCCTTAGTACTGGATGCATTAGGAAAATATGAAGAAGCATTAAATATCAATATGGCAATTTTCGAAAAGAGAGTGAAAACACTGGGACCGATTCATCTAGATACAATATGTGTTCAAAATAACATAGCACTAGTCTTATCTCATCAAAATAAATACACAGAGTCCTTAAAAATCTACAAAAAAGTTTTAGAAAAGAAAAAAAAGGTTTTGGGTATTAATCATGTTGATACTTTAAGAACGATGAATAATATTGCCTTGGTACTTTTTACTCAAAATAATTATTCTGAAGCTTTAAAAAGTTTTCAAGAAGTTTTAATTATTCAAAAAAAAGTTTTGCTAGAAAATCACCCAGAAACCTTGAATACCCAATACAACATAGGTAATGTACTTTTTGCTCAAGGAAAGTGGAACAATGCACTTAAAACATACAAAGAAAGCTTAGATAAATTAAAAGCTGTTTTCGGCCCATGTCACTCAAGTGTTTTAGATATTTTAAAAAAAATTGAGGTGATAAATTTCAAATTAATGCTAGATGGTAGAAATTCTTCAAGGGATGACCAGCACCTGCTAAACAATATCATCAGTTGCGTCAGTAAAGGTGATATACTAACAGTTCAAAGTTTATTAAAATCAGGAACTGATGTCAATGAAAAAGACGTTAATGGAAGAACTGCGTTGCATTTTGCTGCTAGCAACGGACTTGTAGAAATGGTAAGAATTTTAATAAGCAGTGGAGCTGATATCTGCCAAGTTACTCATAAAGGCAATACACCATTGCACACTGCTACTTCGAATGGTTTCAAAGAAATCGTCGAGACTCTGTTACAACATGTCAGTTCCGATAAATTAAATGATTTTATAAATGCTAAAACTGCTTGTAGCGGTGCTACAGCTCTTCATGTTGCAACTGGAGCAGGATCTTTGGAAATTGTAAAAACTTTATTGAAACATGGTGCAGTTTACGAAGTTGAAAATCACAAAGGAAAAAAACCAATAGATCTTTGCAAAGATCAGAGAATTATCAACCTACTCAAATTAATTGAAGAATTTTTTGAAAAAATAAAAAAAGGTAATGCTGAATGTATTGACCAGCTCAAAGCAGTAAAACAAGATGAGCTTTTAGCTATAACAAATTCTCGTAATCATCAAGGAAAAACGTTATTACAAGTTGCTATAGTTAATAAACATAAGTGTATTGCGAATAAATTGTCGGAAATGCTTACTTATAAATAATCATAAAATTAAATAAAATACTTAATGAAAAATTCTCGATTTTATTTTTTATTTATAAAGAATTTTTTACATTATCAATTTCTAAGATATCGAAGAGTTACACTCAAAGAAAAATCTTTGATTTGTATTCTCCTATTTTCAGAAATAAAAAATCATTTATTGTTCTACATAAAATCAGCTCAGTAACTCAATATATAAGAAATATATGAAATTTTTTCATAATTTTGGTGTGCCTATGATGCAGATTAATTATTATTTAATGAATTTATGTTTGGATTTTATTTTGTTATTTCTTTAATAAAAGAATTTTTGTCTATTATAAAATTAAAATTTATACATAATTAATTGTTCTTTTTTTTTTTTTTTTTTTCGCATTAACAATTTTTAAGTGCCTCATACATACTAAACAATTTAGCCGAAAGTTAAAAAATTTAAATTCATGAACTAGGTCGCATCGAGACAAAGGACATATACAGCTCAAAGTCGTTTGATTTCGTATTTAAAAGAAAAAAAAATACCTCCACGACTGCATTGACAGATCAACATACATAGTACCTAAAATCGCATGCAAAACATCGAGAGAAATTGAAATCCTGGTCGGGTATTATATATCATGGTCAAGGCATGCATGCGCTTGTGTATATATATAGTGGAAAGCGGAGATTCCGGTATATAAGCGAGGGTGCAATGCACGCGGCCGAAATGGAAAATAAATCTTTTGCATCGTCGGGAGTTGCAGCATCAAGAATTCTATAGAGGCTTTACCCCAGCCTCTTCTTCATACATACATCGAAAATCGTTCATGTTTTGTGTGTTTTTTATTTTTTATTTACTTTTTTTTTACAAATGAAAGTCAAACTAAACGACGGACAATGTCCGTGTTTGCTTTCATTTGGGTTCTGATTGTTGATATTTTTTTCCAGACGTGAGTAAAATTGAAAAGCCGAGCAGTGTATATTTATTGCATTATTTATTATCTTAGCTAAAAAAAAATTTTTGTCTGTAACGATGAAATGAAAGTAAAATAAGATGTATTTTAAAATAATATTTTATGTACTCGGTAGTTTTATGAGTCTTGATTATTATTTTGGCTTTGTTGATAATTAACTGTCGATGTTTAGATATTTTTTTTAAAAGAATTAAATTTAACCTGGAAATTACTTGGATAATTTGTAATTAACTTGTGACAGGTGAACTCTCGTAATATTGATAAAGTTGAAATGAAAGTTTTTGGTAAGTGTTTATCAGATATTCTATACACGCATAATTCTTGAGATTACAGACTTCAAAATAGTAGAAATTATAACAGAAATGATAAGTTTATCTGCTTGTAATGTTAAAAAGTTTAAATATTAGTTTGTTTTTACTTTTTTTGCTCAATTTATGGAAATTTTTGATCTTTTAATGAACATATTTGCGATAAAAAGATGAAAAAATGCGCAACAAGTTACACAGAATAAGTCAAATAGTTCACCTACTTTCACTGATCTTGAACTTTAACGAAGTGTATTAATCTCCATCAGGCAAGGTTTACCAAATCAATTACTGTTTTAGAATTAGAATTTTAAAAAGATTCAATAGACATGAAAAATTCATTAACTGTTTATTGGTGTTTTTCCGGGTTTATAAAAATGTAACGTTTTCAAAGTTTGTGCAATAGCTACGTACACGAAATGCCAATTAGTCATACACGGACAGAAAAAAAACAGGAATTTACTGTGTTAAGCTAACACGTAAATTTTCTGCGAGCGCCACACATAAAAATCGTGTGTTAGCTTTACGCAGAAAAAATCTTAAGCGGCACTGTAGCGGAACCAATCAGGTGCGACCGGAGTGATTTTGATTGGCTCCAATACAGTGCGCTTAAGATTTTTTCTGCGTAAAGCTAACACACGATTTTTATGTGTGGCGCTCGCAGAAAATTTACGTGCTTTAGCAGCACACAAGTTTCTCGTGTCCTCCACAGTAAATTTCTGTATTTTTTCTGTCCGTGTACCTAAACCATATGTTGGAGCTCACAATAAGGAAGTAATTGCTTTTAATTTATTGGCAATCAATAATTTCAATTGCAGCAATATTCTTTTGAAAGTTTTGGGGTGGTTTCTAAAATATCTTAGTCGCGTTTATTGCGATATTTATGAAATTTTAAGCTTATTTTATATGAAATTTTTTTTCTATGTTTAAAATAGGTAGAATCAAAAAAATAATAATTCATGAATATTGTGCGCACATATACATATAAAAGTAATGAAAAAAATTTTTGATAATAATTTTAAATTCAAACTATTGTTTATATTTAAAAAAACCAGGGACCGGGTAATAACAAAATGTTTTGTTACTTTTGTTATGTTATAATTTTGTTATTGGACAAATAACAAAACTGACTTTTGTTATGTTATTTTTTAAAATACCATAACAAAATCGACTTTTGTTATGTTATTTTTAAAAATACCATAACAAAATCGACTTTTGTTATGTTATTTTTGAAAATAACATAACAAAATAGACTTCTGTTACGGTATAACAAAAGTAACAAAAGTCAAAACTGCTGGTAAAAATTATTAAAATATTTTTTCCAACTTCTTTTTTGCTCTAAATTAAAATTTAATTTGGTTTTTTATTAATTGCTATCAAAATATTTTTTTTTCGTTCATGCAGTTCCTGCGACTCAGTTTCCGGGGGATTGACTATCGGGAGAAACAGTTTTCGGGGGATTGACTATCGGGGGATTTTTCGTAGGATTGATGATTCGGGGGAATGACTGTCGGGGAAATGATAATTTTTATCCTATATTTTATTTTATTTTATTTTATTTTATTTAAATATACGGGTACAAGACCCATTACAAAATTTCTCTCTGGGAGAATAATAGTAACAGTAGGTATCTATAAAATAAATATTATAATGTTAATTATAATAAACTTAAATTAAACGATAAAATATAATTGTATAACAGTAGTATGAACAGTGTAAACTTAAATTACTAATTTTACAGTACTGCAAGTACCTATATGACAATAATAATTTGGTTAATTTAAATTGAATACAAATTTGTTTTAAGTAGAGTAATAAATATTCCTGATTCTATTTATGAAAATATTGGTATCTTGAATTTGTCTTAGACTATCATCAAGATGGTTCCACTTGTCTTTGATTCTAAACGATGAGCTGTGTTTTATTGTGTTTGACTTGGTGATTGAGTTTTCTAGGATGTAATTTGATCTTAGAGTATAATTACATGGTTTTAGAGTAAATACTGATGATTGAGAGAATTCTAGTATATTATTATGGATGTTGTTGTGAGCAAAGAGTAAGTCCTGGTAGTCGTGCAGTGCCTTAATTTTTGGAAGGTTAAATTTCTTAGCAATATGTGAATAATCATGTGAATACGGATGCATCGGGGTTTTTGCTTTATAAGCGATGAATCTAAGAATTTTGTGTTGGACAGACTCAAGCCTATTAATTGCATTTGAATAAGTGGGCGACCAAATAACAGAGGCATAAAGTAAGAGTGGCAATACTAATGTTTTATATAGATGTACAATATTCCAAGGGTTTTTGAAGGATTTAGTGGCAAACTTTATGAACCCTAGTTTTCTTGATGCTTTAGTGATTGTTTGATCAATATGGTCTTCAAAGGTAAATTTATTATTGTAAATAACACCAAGATCTCTTACTATTGTCTGTCTTGCAATCGGATCATTTGTGATAGTATAATCAAAGTGGATATAAGTGTTAGATAAATTGAAAGATATAACGTTACATTTTGATAAGTTAAAGGGAAGGTGGTTTTCAATAGACCAGGTGTAAAGAGCGTTAATGTCAGATTGGAGTAGTGAGCAATCGTATGGACTATTTATGGATCTGTATATTTTTAGATCATCTGCAAATAGGAGAATGTATGAGTGTTTTAATACTGTGGTTATATCGTTGATATAAATAATAAATAAGATGGGACCTAGGTGGCTACCTTGTGGGACACCTGATGTTGCAATGTACGGTTCAGATAGTGTATGATTTATTCTCACTCTATATTGTCTGTTAGTAATGTATGATTGTATCCAATTAATTAAATTTGAATTTAATGATAATTTTCTTAATTTGTCTATGAGAATGGAGTGATCAATGCTGTCGAATGCCTTAGAAAAATCTATATAGGCTGCATCTACTTGGTTGGATGAATTTTGATTGAGAGTAGATGATATGAAATCGTTGAAAATAATAAGGTTTGTTAGAATAGATCTTTTTGGCATAAATCCGTGTTGTTCTTTGACAATATTGTGTATGATTAGATTACTGATTTTTTGAGACATAATGTCATCAAAGATTTTGGAAATAGGTGGAATGAGAGATATAGGACGGTAATTTGAAATGTTGTTTTTAGGACCTTGTTTATGAATAGGTAAAACATTCGATATTTTCCATGAATCCGGAAAGATCCCTGTAGATAGAGATTGATTAAACAGTGATGTTAGAAAGTTAGTGAGACATGAGCAGCTTTTTACAAGAACTGCAGGTACACCATCTATACCGTCATCGAAGTTTGATTTTAGATCCTTAATTGCTGTTTGAACTTCTATAGTCGTGATTTCTGGTAGTGTTGAGTTATGATCGTTGATGGATTCAATGGGGTTATGTTCGTGGATTTGGTATACTGATTTAAAAAATGAGGCAAAAAGGTTAGTGGTTTCGTCCAGATTTTCAGCTGTGTGATCGTTAAAATACATATTATTTGGTAATGTTTGAGGTTTGGTGAGGGAGCTTAGATAGTT
This sequence comes from Encarsia formosa, assembly GCA_038277355.1. Taxonomy (NCBI): domain Eukaryota; kingdom Metazoa; phylum Arthropoda; class Insecta; order Hymenoptera; family Aphelinidae; genus Encarsia; species Encarsia formosa. The sequence goes on from CM076187.1 coordinate 2,958,565, forward strand.
CCAAAATACCTTGGAGTTCTGTTTAACATGCTTCTCAACCGACTCATTGAATTCATCTTTGCACAATTTGGATAATCTCACACAGCAAGCACGTAATCTTTTAAATTCAATATAGTGATTATGGTCTCTTGTTATTTTCCATTTTTTGTGCATTGTCTTCTTTTTAACTATAAGAAATTTTAATTCGTGTGTGAACCAACGGGGAAAATTACTATGGTATAATGGAATCTTTTGTACGTTTTTGCTAATTATATCATGAAGGGTGGTATATAAAAATTTACTATTGTCGTTGATGTCAAAATTGTTGATATTTCTTGAGGATAAGGCTGCATTTAATTTATTATTTATAGTGGTAAAATCTGCTTGTTTGAAGTTGTAGTAATATTGAGTAATTGCAGGGGTGATGTCCGAGTCAAGGTTGAGTCCAAAGAAACATGGTGGATGTGGTGGGTCGATGTTTACTAGATAGTCAGGAGTGCTAATAACTTCAAAGCTCATTGACGTGAAGAAAAGATCAAGCGTGTAATTAGTATGAGGGTTTATAGGATAGACTTGAGATAGACCAAATTGTGAAAATGATTCTTTTAAAATTTTGGCAGATTGAGTTAGTGTACTGTTGAGATAACCAATTTTTGTAAAATCCAGAGTATGCTTCTTGAACCAGTTGATGTTGGGGAGGTTATAATCACCAAATAGGCATAGATTATAGTCTGGGTATTGAGTGTTAATATCTTCAACGATGCTTGTGTGCTCAAGATAAATTTTGCAATCAGTTTGAACATGCTGAGGAATATAGATTGTGCCAAAGATGAGTTTTTGATGGTTATAGTTTAACTTTATGAAAATATGTTCGCATGATGATTCTTGTGTGTTACAGATACTGGCTTTAAGGTAGGATTTGGTAGCTATCAGAACTCCACCAGCTCTTGATTTATTGCTGTTATGTGGACCTCTATCATTTCTAAACAGTATGTAGCCAGGGAGGGAGAGCATGGAGTCTGAGAGGTTATATAATTATGTCTTTTTTATACTTCATTTAAAAACAATTTTTAACTTTTAATTTTTTTTTCTCAATTTTAAGTTAAAAAAAAATTTATCCATTTATTTAAATGATTTTTTATTTTAATTTTAGTTTTGTTATTTTTTTAATAATATTAAAAAAAATAAACGTATTTTGATATTTTTTAAACTTTTCATGGCTACATCGAAATTTGATGCAAAAAAGGAGTTGAAAAAATGTATTTTTACATTTTTTTAAAGCAATTTTCAATTTTGTTTTTTGTTTTTACTGTTGTTTTTCTTTTTTTATTTTTTTATTTTTTTTTTTTTAGTTATTGTGTTTAAAAGTCCTGTGGCTATTTTTAAGTAACACTTTTGAATTTTGTAATTTTTTTTTGTAACATAACAAAAGTCAATTTTGTTACTTTACTTTTTCGTACTTCTAAAGTCGATTTAATAATCTAGAGCAAAAAAGAAGTTGGAAAAAATATTTTAATAATTTTTACCAGCACTTTTGACTTTTGTTAATTTTGTTATACCGTAACAGAAGTCTATTTTGTTATGTTATTTTCAAAAATAACATAACAAAAGTCTAATTTGTTATGTTATTTTTAAAAATAACATAACAAAAGTCAATTTTGTTATGGTATTTTAAAAAATAACATAACAAAAGTCTGTTTCGTTATGGTATTTAAAAAATAACATAACATAACAAAAGTTTTGTTATTACCCGGTCCCTGAAAAAAACACATGTGTAAAAAGGAATTAGTCCACATGAAATTAATAATTTTGAACAATTTGACTTTGTTTTTGTGTAAAAAAATCTACTTATTTTTTTTTAAATCTTCATCCATTAGTTTTCTTGGATAGTCATAAAATCTTTCGATTAAACTTAATGATAACAAGGTCCTTTGTGAACAATTTGAACATCTGAAAAAAAAAAAAAAAACACAAAATAAGTTCTGTATATTTTTAAGTAAAAGTATGAGTTTATTCAAATAAGTAATGTTAAAAAATATACACATGAGCTGTATGAAGACCATTCAAAATCTTTAAAATTGTTAACGTGACAAAATTTGTTTTAAATTCAACTTTTTAAAAAAATAAGAATGTTGGTTTTTGGTTCTTACTCACTTTTATGATTACAATGGTTGTAACAGTTCAGCGCTTCTTTATTATTATATGTGTTCCCATCGCTGCCGCAAACCTGAATTTTCTGAGCCGGAATCAAGGGGCAAAAGCAAGGTTCGACTTTTGCATGATTTATTTGAGCAGTCGCCAACATAACGCAAGCTGAAATAACTGAAACATTCATCATTAAGTTTCCACATAAAATTTTAAAATTTACCATTTTTAAAGATACTACACAACGGTCGTAAAACAATATAACCACACAGAAGCCGATTTCATTTTTCTTACGACTATGATAAATTTTACATCAAAATCATTTAAAATACCTAAACCATGACAGAAGAGAAAATTCAGTGAATTTAAGATCATTCTGTTAATTGAGTAACTTACATGTTTATGTAACGAGAAAATAACGCGGTAGACTCAACCGTAAATAAATATTTGAAAAAGTTTAATTTAGCAACTCATATTTTATTCAACTCGCATCGAGTAAACTTACTTGCAAAAATAACGATGCATTTGTATTTTTACCATTTTGACAGAAATTGAGAAATTTAAAAACTGAAGAAATTTATTTATTAAAATAAATTTTTAACTGAGCAAGACTTTGTAAAATGGTGCATTTATACTTCTTTTTTTTGTTATCTAATGAGTAAAATAAACACAAATGAAGAAAATCCTAATATTGTGATTTTTATTTTTCAATTGAATATTTTTCCATGCACATCTTACCTGTACAGGATAGGAAGAAATAGAAAACTATAAAAAATGAAGTTTCGAATAGTTTGGGACATTTAAAAGTGAACATTATAACGTTCTTTGAATTTATTTTATCAAAAAAAATTTTTAATTAGTTGGGACAACTCATAAAAAAGTATTTAGTAACAGAATTTTTTCTTTTTAATTAATTTCTAGTAAAAATTATTTCAGGGCCTGAAATGAAGCAATGATCAAAATAAATGTCATAGCGGAGGATGTAGCCACTTAGGTAAACAAATTTTTGGTACCTGAATAAACTACGTTATAGTAAATAAACTGGCATTTTAACCTTGTTTATAATGATCAGGCGTGAAGATTATCTTGAAACTCTTGGATCAAGCTTTGAAATGAGATCTCATAACTTATTAAAAAATATTGAATTGATGAACTACACCATCCAATTGCCAAATTAGGCACACCTATCATTTTATAAATACATTTAAAAAAGTTCAAATTCATAAATCAAAAATTAAATAATCCAGTAGCAATAAAATCATCCTATTTGGAAGACAATCGCGTTCGCGATGTAAAATTTAACGCGTTCGAAGAAAAGAATCCTAGAGGAAAGGCGTTACGCAAGCCCATTGTTTCGTCGAGCCATCGATCGATCGGTGCGCGAAAGTCTCGATTATGCAAATCAGAGGCACGTTTTTTTTTTATACATAATCCCTTTGCCAGGCTGACCCAGTGGGCTGCAGTCCCGGGAATCTTCCGCGGAAATTCAAGATCCTCGTTGCGTCACCCCTTGCAAATCTCTCATTTGCATTGAGGAATCCTGAAAAGTCACTTACATCTTGTTAAAAACATACCGTACGTATTCAATTTGGCTTTTTTTACGCTTCCTCGTTTACGCGGTCAATGGGGACCGTATTTTGTAACCGAAACGATCGGAATTTTTTATTCTCCCGATCTATATGCATTGGTACGGTATGATCATTTAATTTGAGAATTTTTTGAATTTTAATTCGAGGACATAAATTTTTGTTTACAAACTGCAGGGTAGAATTTTAAACTTCAATTAACGAAAAAAAAAATTTCGGATAATTAGTAGCTTGTTAAAATCGTACGATTCTGTTGACGAAATTAAGTAAGAAGAAGACTCTAAATTATAAATAATAAAATTGTCAACTTTCATCTTATCGTCTTCGCGATCGGATGTAGAAACTATCGTGTAAACGAATGCAGGTCCAGCAGATAAATGGAACCTCTCGTTTAATTGTCAAAAAGTTGGAAAAAAATTTTAATTCCGACGTGAGGAACGACCGAAAATTTATCCTCACACTAATTCTCCCTGATAAACTGCCCGGAGTTGAAAGTACATAAATTTCTCGAGTCTCGCGCGAACGAAACCGCGGTGGTTGTCGGTGATGCGGTTGGTCGAAAAATTCACCCGGTTCCTTAGCATAAAAACAATATAAATCTCTCCGCTCTTGTTTCCTTGCCGCTACGAAATACCACCGAATAAGTCCTTTCTTATTTCGCAGACTGACGAGGGACCGAGGAAGAAAGTAGAAGCAGCGCTCTTGCGTAAGAAAAAGAGTCGCATTATAACGTTTCGCTGATCTTATCGGGGTGAAGTGCATCGGCACTGGACGATTTGTTGAGCTGGAAGTGAGAGATAATCCATGGTTTGCGGAACTTCACTTTTTTTTTCCTTTCTTTTTTTATATACGTCTGCTTGCATATTTAATCGACAAACATTGCATCTCAATTACACGTTTCTCGTGATTGTAGATAATTTCTTTTCTGTGTGTACGAGAGATTATATAGAGATTATATGTACTCAAAAAAACCAATTTTTAGTTGAAATATTTATCATAAATTTTCTATGAATCGGTTGAAATAAAAGTTTATGATTAAAATATTATTGTATTTAAAGCAACAAAACAAATAACCAATTACAAAAATCCAACTTAAAAACCAAATAGTTTTTTTATGAATTTTTATAATTTATATTTTTTTTTTTTTTAAGCTTAAAACAGTTACTTTAACTACAATTAAAAAATTTAACGACTGTAGTAAATAAATTCAGAAAAGTTTTTGAAAGTAATTGAATTGAATGTATTTTATTGGCTTTTTTACATTAAGTAAAGTTTAGTTTTTGAAAGTACCCGCATAAAATACAGCGCGCCATCTGATGACCTCGTTTCGTACTGTTATTTCTTTCCTCTACGCAGTAGCAGACGACGGAATGCTCAACCAATGACAAGACAGTTTAGGACTGCATGAAAGAGCAAAGTCATTAGACGTTAGTCATTCTGCCAGAGAGCATTCTGTGCGTTGTAAACTTCTCGTGTTGTTGAAAATGGCGGACAAGAAAGACAAAAAACAAGTTGATATTAACATTTTGGAGGAGGACGATGAATTTGAGGAATTTCCTGCAGAGGATTGGACCTCCAAGGATGAAGATAAAGAAGACGTGAGCGTCTGGGAGGATAACTGGGACGACGACAATGTTGAAGATGATTTCTCACACCAACTCAAGTTGCAACTTGGAAAACAAAACAATGAAGGCGGATCCTAAAATCCATCCAAATAATTTACAAAAATACTAATATTAAGTAGCTTGATCGTCTAATTGAAATGTCATACAGCAAACACTCATTTTATTTTGGTAAATAAAAACATTGTACTTGAACTATCAGTATGTTAAAATAAATTTTTTTTTTACTTCAAAGTTATTTTTGTTCTTTTTCTGTGCTTCCTGTCATTGTCAACTTTAGTCAAATTATAATTTAATCTGAAAAATGAAACCTTATTCAGTTTATTTAAAATTTTTCAACAATATATTTCTTAGTATTAATAAAATATTTAAAAATTTTATTTTCTTAGATAAGTTTTCTATTATATTAAGTATAAAAAATATAAATTAAAAATGTTTTTTAGTATAGAAAAAAAAAAAAATAAAAATAAACTAGAAAAGTGCCACAAAACTCAGTTTTTACTACACACGTGTGGATTATCCTACCGGCAACACTTGCTGTCTCATTCTAACCTATAAAGCGCGAAGTAAACAAAGTAGCATATTTAGCATTTATGAGAGGTACGTATTTTTTAAACAAAATGCTCAAATAAATGTGAAAAGTAAGTTACATTCAATTAATGAAGGGTTGAATAAAATTAATAAAGCTTTCGCACATCAAGATTATTGCAATTATAATTTTAATTTTTATTCGTCATTTTAAGAATGTATGTTTTATTAGTATGGGATAATAAGTCGATAAATCATGATATAATTAATGTAATGTCCTAAGCATCTTGTTTCTCATCTAATTGAACAAATTCCATTGAAATATTTTTAAAATAACTTTATGTAACAATGAGGAGAAAGCTACTTTAAATCATTGTTTTACAAAGAAGAAAAAAGAAACACTTGTGTACCGGAATTAAAATCAACAAAAAAAGGATACACGCGTTTCGTCATATGTGACACGTCTCGTGATTTAAAACACTTACAAGTAACCACAGATGAATGTGGCATTAGCATAATTTTCTCGAGGTCCGCAAACCAGATAACAAGACAAACGAGCTCTGCGAGTGCTACAATAATCGCGAGCGCATTTTCGCACTCTCGGTTCTTGGATGTGAAAGTTAGTGTTTTGATTTTGCTTTTACAAGCTTACCGGATTATACTATTTTTTTGAATTTTTAATTTGATTGTTCTGACTTGCTCAATTAATTTACTTAGCAAAAAATGGATATTGCATTACTAAAAGCTTCAGAGTGAATAATTATTTATGATTTTAATACTTTCTCAAAAATATAAACAAGCAAATGTGGAGTTATTTTTTGAGATAATGAAACTTTTATTTTTAACGTTGTGAAAAAACTAGCTTTTGCTTCTTCTGAATAATAACTCACCAAAATCTCTACTGTTTAGATTTGGATTTTGTTAAATTTTTTTAGATGTTACTTTATTTTAAATATTGATTTACTATAAGTTATAAATTCTCATAATTCAATTTAATATGAAATTTTTTTTTCAAAAAAGTGGAGAAAATATTCAAATTAATTATATTGCATAGAGAAACAATATAAAAACAAAATCTATTTAATTGTTTTATAAAGTCTTTTGATTGAATAAAATTACTAGAAAAAAAAAATTATAATAGACATAGATCACTATTTGAATTGATGTAAGTGTATTTAAGTAATAATGATTGACAGCTGTACAAAATATTTCAGTAAACTTGATATTTTTAATGTATAACTAAAATTATATATGTTGAAAAAAATTTAGTTTAGAAAAAGCAGGTTGCACAAACAAATTTTGTTTCTTTTTTGAAATAATGGTCTTTAAAACCTAGCAATTATTTATTAATTAATTCAATTTTTTTATAAATTCTGGTTTTTTAATTTTCTGAATACTATTTCAGTTTTAGGAATATTTTTAATGGATACTGAAGTCAATGAACAAATAGCACAGCTTAAATCTCAACTACTTAAGAATCAACAAGAAATATTAGACCTTGATAAAAATATTGGCAAAATTAAAGTATTACAACTAAAAGCATTAACAATTTTAAAAAGCCTAGAAAAAAAGGCAGAAAATGACAAGTCTGATTTAGAAAATATTGGTGAAAAATTAAAAAATTATATGTGTATGAAAGCAAAGACAAATTCTGAAAAAGAACTTGAAGACCCACAAACTATTGAGAAGTTAAAAAAACAATTGAATGAATTAAAACAAAAATTACTTGAAACTAAAGCAAAAAAAAAAGATTTGGCCTCAAAAATTTATAAAGTTAAATTAGAAATTGCTGAGCAAGAAGTAAATTTAAAAGTTTTATTAAAAATTGTTATTTAAGATGAATGAAATTTACATTCTACAAATTTTTTACAGAAAATTAATGCTGCAGAGGTACTTGAACTTCAGAAAAAATTGGATATGTTACGTCAAGAAGAAAATTATCTACTTTCAATACTGAATAGTAAAAAAAATTAAAAATTAGTAATAATTTATAGAATATGCAATATAATATACCATCAGTTTTTATCAATAAATAATTATCAATAAAAATCCAATTTAGTAATACGGTTGCAAATTTGTTCTGGAAAAAAAACTAATATGTCAAAACTTCAGATTTAAAAAATTTTTCAATTTTTATAAGTATGAGATCCTATACTTATATAAATAAATCTAGTTCAAAAATTTTTCAACAAATGCATATTTAAATCTGAAATAAAGTTGAAAATTATTATTATTATTATTTTTTTTTTTGTTTAAAAAAAAATAAGCTTTACACTGCTTTAAACAGAGTTATTCTAGAATAAATTAATTTTATGTAAATACTGATAAAAACGTGAAAAAGCTCGTCACATGGAAGACTGCTACAGTTAATGAACTTAACTTTCGTCCTGCTAAAAAGAGTGTTTCCGTTACGAAACTACTTGCAGCTCAGACTTAGAAAACGTAACGCGCGCGTGCTAAAATTGTGCCCACCGGGCATTTAAACGTGATGCGAGCGTGACGGGAATTCGGATTAGGCCTGGGGGACAGGAAGGAAAAGTGCACTTTGATTTGGTCGCTGTGTTCACCGTGATGAAGTGCGAAGCTCTCCGGGATCACGCTCACTTATTATATTTAATTTCTGATTTCCCACGATAGGAACACGGCTCTTTGAAATTTTTTTCAAACTTCAATTAAGTTGCGCGATAATAAGTTACACTATAAAATGTGTTGAATTTTTTAAATTTTTTTTATTTAAATCCTTTCTAGACCCTAAGGTTGTCATTATCATTTGACAAAAGAAGAATTTAATCAGTTTTGAAGATCTATAAATTAACTGCTAAATGCCTTGAAAATTTTGATAGCTTTTTTTAATATGAAAAAAACTGCACGCGAAACGAATTTGTTTAAATGGACATTTAACAAACCCAGCACGAAGTTTCAAGTTTCAAAACTACCGCAAGTTTTCCAACAACTTCATAAATATTTATGTGGCAGGTTTACAGTGTTATTCAATAGTAGTTCTTTGTAAAAGTAAAGTTTCAAAGTCGATTACACTCTGGCTCATTGTGTATCATCACTTGAAGCGCGGGTGTTATTCAACCTTAAAGTCGCCACACATAAAACAGTATATCGCAGTGCAGCCGTATAGTGAAAGCCAAAGAAACAAAAACAACATTTTTCGATGGGCTTTTATATACATCCAGTCTAGCAGTTAAAAGTTTCGTCTTAGCGATCTACACTCATTGTACTTGTAATGAAGGATAAGAGCGCGAGTATACGTGTATAAATACAAGATTTACAGGACAAACTTTCTTTCTTCTCTTTGATTGCCGAGTGCAGTGTCCTTTTTACAAGCGAGTACAAATAATAATACAAGTGGTTTTTTTCGCGGAGTCTCTTGCAAATGGGAAAAACTACCCGCGTGTAACTCCTTCCGCGAGATGATGATGATGATGATGATCGCGTCGCGTTAGATAAGGAGTCGCACGCGGAAGAGGATACTACGCGCGAGGAAAGTTTATAAACGTCTTTCTCACGCGCACTATGTCTATATATAGGATACATAGGATACGGAGGACCGATGCGTTGAGTAATATTCCACTCTGAATTTATGTGGCGCTTTTTTCAATTCAATATCGAGCTGTAATCAAATTTATTCGCGGGGCTTGTAATCCAGCAGAGGACGATGATCTTTCTCCCGATGCCAGATACACGTGTGCTGCAACAGTTGCGCAACGGAAAATTTTATTTATCCTGAATTATTATTAGAAGGGGAAGGGATTGTTACGAGGAAATGAGATTTTGATTCGGGATAGTGTGGTTATAGTAATGCTAGATTATTTTCATACTTTTATAGACACGACAGTCAGCTGTATATAATTTTAATATTTTATTTTTTTACTTCATAAATTTTTAATAGTTTTAATTGAAATCAAGTACAATCTTTTACAGGCAAATCCCGTCCGTTACTCTAAATTTCTTAATATTTGCATCGTATCAAGTTTTTCTAGCCTAGAGATAAAAAAAATAAGGGCATTATTAATATAACTGGATTTTCAAGTAAAATTCAAATTATTATTTAACTGAAATTCTTATAATGTAATTTCAATCATTCCATAATAACTAGAACAGAGTAAACGATCGTGGAAAATTTTTGGATGAATCTATTTTTTTTAGTAACAAAAAAATTGTAATTCTCATGGTCATGAAGAGTAACGTTTTTTTTTACTAGAATAGATTGCGTAAGAAAAAAATTGGCAACCTTTCACATAATTTAATTGTCCGAGATCGATGTTCAGAGTCACTTCGTATCAACAACCTTAAACTGAATGTTTACTTGAAGAAAAGTGAAATTTCACTTGTTACTATTGAGGCAGTGATTAATCATCAAGCGTGGGGTTATAATTTTCAAACTCGTTGAAAAATATAATTTTTACAAGCAATGAAAACCTTTCAAAATTAAAATTAGTGACTCACGTTAATGCAAAACTTTCTTGAGATTTCCCAGGATGCTTGAACTTTTTGAATCGACTGAAAGATTTTTATTTATTAATCAATATCAAAATTTTTGCTGGAAAGTTTTGACTGAATTATTATAAAAATAAGCACTCTGATTTGTTTGCACTTTCAAATTTTAGATAGCAAAAAATATAGTAATAATAAAATCGGTAAACTTATAAAATTAATAAGCTGATAAACCATAAAAGTGTAATCCCGGACTCAAACAAATCCTCAAACTAAAAAATTTTTATTCTTATCCTTCAAATAAAATATTTGAAGTAAATCAGATAATAATAATTTTTTCAGTTTTCTACCAATAAATGAAATTTCGATGTGGAATATTTTAGAATTATATCTATTAAAATTAATATTTTGCGTTGCTATTTAAACTTCTCAATTCTCCAAGACCAGCGATTACTCCATCACCTCGTAAGTTTTTAAGTTTCAAAAATCAAAACTTCGTTTTAAATCTCAACCTGCAGTGTAATAAAATGAACCTGGAATTTATCGAGCAAAAATTTTCCAACAATCGTTTCACTAAATACACCAAAAAAAGCCCAATCCAGACTCTTAAAGTTTTTCAGCTCAGATGGTAAAAAAAAACTCTCATACTAAAAAATTTTCTTCTTTTTTCAGTCCAATAGACGACACTTAAATCTCTCGAGCCAGATAGATAAAAAAAAAGTGTAGATGAAGAATCTTCCATCGTAGCGACTCCTTTTTACTTCCGCCAATCAATCACGGGTTCGAAAAAATTTCGTGCAAAACTACTTCTGCAGCCTATAACGACTCGCACTTTCAAATACGTGCGTTCCGTTATAGATATATATAATATAAAAACCTCCGCGGATCCGCTGCACCGGCAGAACCGTTAAAAGAAACCCATCGATCACACTTCGCGTTTAACGACCTCGCTTTCCTTCTGGAGCTCGCGGTCTACCAGACTGGTATGACGCCCAGTATGTTTTCGATCCTCTCTGGAGGACGTTGGCTTAATTTTTCCGTCGCCTTTGGTATGAAAAGAAAAAGTTTACTCTCGTACGACTGGTCAGTTTTCAGGTTCAGATTAAATGAAAACAAAATCGAGAGTGAAATTTTATTTACGTATTATGTGTTCGTAATCGATCATGTGTCACAACAATAAATTACAAGTACTTGTTAAGTTAGCTTTGTAATCTGGAAAAGATTTTTTTAATGGGAACTTTGATTTTTTCTTTTTGTTTATTTTAGGACGTATTCATCTTGTTTTCAAGAATTATTTTATCCTCGTCAGAAGTATCTATTTTTAATTGGATAATTTTGATTACAAAAACTAGTAGTTTCTCGTTTTATTACTAATAAAAACTTACGTAGAGTATTTTGTGATATAAATTCATTAAATTTTATTTTTTATACGTCTTGATAGAAAACAAACTATTTTTTATCGCTGATTTTAAAATGAGCAGAAAAATTATTGCCCATATTTTCATGTTTACTGCACACGATTTTTTGTGCAGGGGCAATTTAAAAGACCAATGTGATTTCCTCGAGTCATCACGTTCGCATTAAAGAATTTTTGAACCACTTTATCTTCCAATTATTTATTTTAGCGTTACTCCGATCCCAACGAAAAAACTAAAAGTGGATCAACTCAAGCTTAACAACTTCAATGTTTATATGTATAGTAATGAAACGGTCCGAATCAAAAAAACAAGTTTCCGAATGACAGTACTTGAAAAAAAAAAGGAAAAAAGTTTCTCACCATCGTGAAGCTTCCCATCGGAAGGAAGCAAGTTACACGATTACATAAAGTGCAAAGAGAAACTCGTACACCTTAATACCTCTAATTAGCGTCACTCTACATAAACATTAAAAACCCAAACGAATTACTCAGCAAATTAACAAAAAATTAAAAATGATAAATTAAATTTTTTTGAAAACTTGATAACTTCCTGAAGTCCACAATCATCTATCAATCAAAACTAAATGCTGTATCAATATCGAGTTTATCACTTACATTCAACCTACTATCATAAATACTGCTTGATGATTTTTAAAAATGATGTACTGAAATAAATATCTTCATCCAGAAAGATTTTTCTTCAAACTCACGTATCCCATTGATAGAAAATTTTTCAATCATTTGTTATCCGATACACTTCAGTAAATACATTTCAAGCCAATTTTTATCGCTGATACTATTTTATTTATATGTATATATCTTTTTTTTTAATTTTTTATTAGATCACAAGAATAAAGTTGTATGTAACTATAATTACTATAGACGCGCCTGCTAGTGCCATGTACACGGTATTTTGCCCGATACACAGAGCACGGTGAAAAAAAATTCTACTTTTTTGAGTTTTTTTAAGCACAAGGTACATGGTCCAGCTTTTGTACCGTGCTCGAAAACTTAACCTTCAGCCGTACACTCAAAAGTATAAAAAAGCGTAAAAATGGAGGAATTTTCATTTCCCGTGCTTCCATGGTTGAGCTTTCGTACCCTTCAAACTGCGTACGGTGCGAAAGCTCAACCGTATACAATATAAACATGAATAAAATACCTTAGAACCTGGTTTTCTATGCATATAGTTTTGAAATAGAGTTATGTGTCCGTGACTGTGGGAAGTCAAGTCGGTACCTGAACGAGTTTTTTAATTTTAATTTCAAGAACTCTTTAATAGTAAAAGAAATTTTCAGAATAATAATTATGTTCATCTACTTATAAAGTAACGAGAAATATTCTGATAAAATATTTATTTATTTAAAATTTTTTTAACCATACTGAATCATACAGGAGTCAATTCGGTCTATTCAGATTAGATTTTAGTCTCAAAATCGCCCTGGAGAAGATGGTGCACCAGTGTAGTGATATATCATTATTGAACTTACCGAACCAGTAATCGAGTATCATTAATCGATAAATAAAGGAGTATGCACATACAAACCAACTCATATGGTCATGAATTTTTAAGTCAATCATGCATCATAACTAATCATACACACCAAGTTTCTATTCGATCGACATGGAAATAGACATAATCGTTGCAGTTGAGCAGTTTTCAATCGTGCCTTCAGTTTACGCGTGAAAGCAACTCGACGCAACGTAAACGCCCTATCGAGATGCAAACACATAAGTCGTGCATCTATTGAGCCTTTGAAAATCACAGCCGTGGGTGGACGACACGACAGACACGGAAGTGAAATTTGTCTAAGCGCGCATGAATCATTTCGTGGTATGAAATTTTCTTGATTGCATGGGTAATCATTTAAGGATGTTATTTTTTATTTTTATTTTCTGTTTTTTAATGGGGACCATCAATTCGAAAAAAGCGGAAAATTTTGTTATTACATGTACAAGATGGGACATTTTAATCGATCGACCTAAATGACTCCAAAATAAGGTCCAAATCGAAAAAACTGTTGGGACCAAAGTCATATTGGTATAACGAAATTGGTCCTTGTGCTTAATTTTGGCTCTACGTGGTCTAACTGTTCACTTTTAAATAGGAAACCTTACTTTTGACCTAGGATTCGGAAAAAACGGAAATATTTTTTGTGACCCTCTGAAGTCATGCAGGGTCCAGTATCAATAACTTTTTCTCAAATCGAAGGATTAAATTTCTTGTTCTGTACATGCATTGGGAAAGTTTATCAACTCGAACTAAAAGAGCACTAGTTTTTAGAAATTTTAAAGTTACTGCTCAAAAATTATCATTTTTCATTCAACAAATCTGCGCTGACTTAAATCTGGATGTAGGAATATTTTACGCCGAGTCATGTGCAGTATTTTAATTACCTTGCGATTAGATGTGTATATTCCTTTCAGGTAAACAGCTTTATCAAAAATAAGTCAGCCTACCATGCTAATGCTCGATAAAGTCCTCTCAGAGGAGTTTATCAAAATTGCTAATGAGGCGTCGGTAAATTATTTGCATTTGATACAATCTAGATATCCGCACAATGTGTAAATTAATATTGCGCGTGAGCTTTCACATACCGATCCAGACGCTGATGCTATGTATTTGGTAACACCTTGACTTTCTTCAAACACGGTCTTGGTTAAATTTTAATTCAAAATTAACAATAGAAATTCCGATCACGAGCATATAACCGTATGCTGTGAGTTATGAAACCAACGGTTAAAAAAAAATTACCAGAACATTTTTTTTTTTTTTTTTTCAATGTAAGCAGATTTTATCGATCGGAAATTTGCATACTCAAGGAGAAGATGTCTTTGAGAAAAATAAATACTCCAGAGACATGCACGTCCCGCTTGAACTGAGTGGCTTGTTTGAGAGGAAAGAAAGCCAAACGATAATCTATACGTCAAACGTCAATAGGGAAAAAAAAAGTTAAAAATAAATACAGTTTAGACAAATGACAATCTAATTCGTACACGAGTTTTGATGTTAATTTCTTCGCATAATCTCGTAGATAGATTGTTAGACACGCTTGTTACAAGATTTACATGTGAGAGTATAATATAACGACACGAAGAATTAAATCGGATTAGACGTTTGAAGATCCAAAGTCTCGATTTAATTTGAAATCTAATATAATCTGATTAATACATGTATATATAAACTATTTTTTGATAGAATTTAGATCTTTCACACACTCTTTTTCCGTCATATTTAAATGCTAGACTGTCAAAAACTATTATATAAAATTTATAACAAGTAAACACTTAGAAAATAAAAATTTAGTACCGATTGATTGATTTGATAATTTTATTCATTGTACAATTTGTTGAACAAAAAATACACAAGTATCTATAAAAATATAATTGGTTAACAAAAAATGTCTCTAACTATAGCGTTTTTTAATAATTACTTACGAGAAAAAAATGGAAATGAAGCGTACATGATCGAAAGTCAATCAAAATAATCCAGACGCAAATAATCTCATTACGGGGTTTCTCTATCAAAGAAATCAGCCATCATTTATTTTCGAATTGAATTGTCATTCTCCATGATCCTACCAATCACAGGACACCGCGCACTTCACACATCCTGCATCGAAAGGGAAAACGACCTTGAAAAGGAAAATCACCACGAACTTTCTTGCAGGAGCTTAAAACATTTTTTTTTTTTTTTTTTTTATTAGTTTTGGTGAAAATAAAAGTTGGTAGGGTGCTCGTAAAAAGCGAGTGTATTTTTTTCGCGCTCGGAGAAATTTTAATACTTACCAGTAGGATTATTGCCGGATATATTTCTTCCGTGCGTTACCGGTCCGGAGGGGAGGGGATTTATGGTTGCTCGAGATTTTGTGGAATCGAGATAAAAATAAATGGATTTTTTTACGGTTACTCATTGACGGTGTTAAGATCTTGTAATCGAGACACTTTTTTTTTGTTGATTTATCATATTTTCAAAGCAAAATTGTTCGTATTATGACATAGGTCCAAAGGCCAAGTACAACTCGGCTGTTTTATATGGAGCTCATCAAATAGAAAGTTATTGCTTTATTGGAGTAGTGAAATTACAAATAAACGGAGTCCTGCTTGATTAAACTGCTTTTTTTTTAAGGTCTGGAGTCCGATTGAACAATTTAATCAAGCGATAAGAATTGAGATCTTTTATTTGATATCCATCAATTTAAAGGAGACGAGTCAATCGGTAGAAAAAGCTAACGGAGTGGTTAATTAAAGTTCCTCTTGGACTTTTCCTCTTACCAGTCGGAAGAATCTATAAATTAAAGGCATATTCGATTGTGATCTCGCTCGGCGATTTAAAAAATTGACACCTACAACGTGCGACATCCGCGAGTTACATCAATCGCCCGATTATCACTTTCACTGCTCGCCATTATTTTATTATTTTTTTTTTTTCCAATAGTTACGTGCAGCCACACTTTGACATTGTACATTCAAATGAATTAACGCAATGAGGTTTTATAGTGCAACGGTTCGTGCCTTTATTTTAATTGCCGCACGATCCCCCTTTTGTTACGCGACGAGGCGTGACTTTCATTTTAAATGTAGCTTGCACTCGCCCGCGGCCAACTCGAAGTTTTAATTTCGGCCCTCGATCGAGAAGCCGTGAGAGTTCGAACGTCGATCTGTTCGAATAAGAATTGAGTTATAAAAACAATTCCGGGACGATCATTCCGAGGAATTTTCGAGGCAAAAATGCGGTCCCCAAGTAAACTATGATACCTTGAATTTTCTCTGATGAAAAATTTAAAAAATTTCATCATGGTTCTTGGAAACAATGCTGAACAGTATGAGATCGCATGGTTTCTATCAAAATGAACGAGTGCAGCGCGGGCTCGAGTAGTTTAAATTCTTCTCTGAAACATTTGTTTGGCTCGAAAAGGCGCGTTGTCCACGGAATGTATTTGAGGCTATCGAGCTGAAAAAGGAAAGCTGTTAAGTTTACTCGACCCATTATCCCCTTAAATAAGTTAAATTTCATTCAAATTTTTCACTCGAGTATGTTGTGTTGTTACTTTGAGAGCATTATTAAAAGCGAGTTGATTAGAGTTCATTGGATTTCTAAAAATAAATAATTTTGTGTTCTTTTTAAAAGTCTAAGCTACCATTGAAGTTGTTAAATTTTCAAAGTTTCGTATTAGAATTAATTAACTTATGACCAATTGGCATATATTTTCAATTAAAACAGTTCATTTTTGAAATTTTCTAAAATCATGGAAACGAAATTTTGGACAAAAAACGAAAAACATGATAAGAACGATACCGCTCAAGATTTTGTTACAAAGTCAGTCACGGTGCATAATTTTGACTCTGAAAACATATTTATGCCAGGAACATATTTTTAAATTGACAGCCTTAATTATTGATGTCAAAAATTTAAATTTCATAAAGTTGCCGATCATAAGCAAAATTAACTTGTTTCAGCTGTAAGAAAAAAAAAAAGCTCATGTTCACTTTATTAAAAATTTTATCCATGAAACAAGAAATTAAATTCAGTTTTTTAAAATTTTATAAAATGCGAATTTAAAACTCGAAATTACCAGACAGAAAAGAAACCTGAACAATTGTTAATTTTTATTGTTACCGAAAATTGGTCATCGTTGTCATTATAGCAAAGATTAACATTGATAATAAAAATCGTGCGTCAAATTTTTGGAGTAATGATCCATACAATCGAAGGCAGTAAAAGTAAAAGGAGTTATCCCATCACTAAAAGAAGATGAATTCGAGTGTTTTATAGATTGACAAATGAGCGTACACTTGAAATTGCGCCAGAATCTGGTCGCAGGGGGGAAAAGAAAAGTTCACGATCCTGCAGCGCGGAGTTGCGTAAGCTTCATATCGGAAAAGAGTAAGATGGACGAGTCCGGAGAGCGGCGAATTAACGAGACGCGCGAAATATCAAATTAAAACGCGGAAGTGGACGCGAAAATTGCGTCGTCGGGGCTAAATAAGTATACGCGAAAGTGTACGAGACCGCGCGCGCGTGCATGGGAGCGTTTAATCGAATCCTTTTCACCTACCTAATTGCTCCTTCTCGTATCTCGCAGGTGCGCGCGTCTTTCCTCTTTCCTTCCTTTTTTTTTTTCTTGCGCAAAAATTTTTTTTCGTGCTTCCAGCTTTTCGAGGGGGGTGCTTAATTGGTCATAAAAATATTTTTTGCCGAATAAACCTCGTAATGGTTTTTAAAGGAGGTAATTGGGAAATGATTTTATTTTTACTGGGCTCTGTTATTTTCAATAAGTCATTCGGTTCATGATAAATTTTATCGCTTATTTTATTTAGTTTACTTATAATTTTTTTAAAATATTTTATAATTAGAGTATTGTTTGCTATCAGTCTTACCATGGTAAGTAATATTTCTAATAAATATTGAATATTATTATGAAGATGCGAAGATGCAAAAACGTCGATAACAGCGTCATTGTTAAATATTAAATTTCTAAATTAAAAAAAATACATATATATTTTTTTATATAAAGCATTTATTTATCCTTTCAGAATATTATGCTAAAATATATATATTTTTTAATTTTACTGAACTTTAAATTCTTATAGATTATGCTTTAAAAGAAAATGGTTTTTTATTTAAATGTAACTGCATGAATTACAAAATAATTATTATCTGTTGCAATTATTTAAAAAACAATTTTTTAGCCCTTACTTTTGAAAACAATATTAAATGTAGAATAAATATTCATCAATCTGTAGTATTTATTTTTACCATTTTTTCTTTCACAACAACAAAAAAAACTAGATAGAAAACAAAAGTTTATTAGAAATTTTTTTAAAGTGACAGACTGAACTAACCGTTGCGACGCTCTTTTTTAAGTGACGCAGTGGTTCAACAGCTTAATCAAGAAAAATTTATTTAATTGAGCGTTGAACTATTAGTTACATGCTAAATCTAATTTAAACAGATGAGTAAAGAGATTCAAAAATATACTAGAATGACTTGAGTAAATTTACAATAACAAAATTAAAAACTATTTATAATTGTTGTTATGGATGATTGTGTGCACGATAAATTAACTTTATTTTATGACAAATGAAAGTCTATGATCATTGTAGTTTTCCTGTTAAGTCATTTCAGTTTTTTTTTTCCTGTATATAAAACATATCTTTGTTGGGAAATAAAAAAGTATATTATTCATAATATTTTCCTCGATATTTTTCAACAATGACAGATTCATTTGATAAAAGGCCCGATCAAGTGACCAAAATAAATCTTTCTGACATTTCCTTGAGCATATAGTTGGAAAATACCTCACATTACAAGCTCAAAGAACCCCGTTCGGGCGGTTGACAGAGCGTAAGTACAGCGTAATGAAAGTTAGGTCGATCCAACTCATAAATATACAACGGGTAGGTACTTACCGCTGTAAAATCACCTACGAGCTCGTAAATAAAATAAAACTGACGCGTTTAAGACCTCCAAGGTTCTGAAATTTTGTGGAAGTCTGTTTGAAGAATGCATCTATTGATGATGCTACTTTTACAAGAGTCAAATAAAAATTTTTTTCATTTATCATACAATTTATTTTAAATTTAAAATTTACCTATTTTTTATCTGCAGTCGAGAATTCCCTTTATTTATTCAATAATTTTAAATAACCCGACAAAACGCGTGCAATATAAAAAAAAACGAGGGCATTTTTCATTCCGACATTAAAACAAAGCTAGGGAATCATAGTCTCGTGGAAAACGAAACTGGAAACTCTTCGTATCTAGCCAGGGATCCCGGTTCTTTCACCTTCCGCGAAAAGAAAAAGTTTAATTGTCTCAGCGGCGCGTGGTTTTATTCCCCCTGCGGCTAAACCGCACAACTTGTGTATCGAGAAAACGCCAGGACGCGAAGAAGAAAAAAAAAAAAAGAGGTGCTCATTTGCGGAAACCTGGAAACTCTTTTCAGATAAAAGTCTACGCGAGAGCTCCCTCCCCTTTGTTGCCAAATCAGTACGAGCTAGATCAATTTTTCCTCGATAATTGCCGAAACCGAGTGAATGTTACGCCGACGCTACGTCATTTCCGTCCAATCCTCGGTTTTTGATTGAATCATTACTCAATCCGAATCCCAGCTGTGATTTACAATCAACCGGTGCAACTCATCCTGAATCATGCTGGGGGGTACTTTTACTTTCTACGATAATAAACGACGGCTTAAATTAAATACGTCTCAATAAAATTTATGATTTTTTTTCCTCTCCTCCTCTGCACTCGTCAGTATGTACACCGCCAAGAAAAGTGAAAAGACCCGTTGTTGGCTACCGACTAACAATTCATGAAATATTTATCGTTTCTGCGATTCAGGATTCATAATAAGCACTTCCGCGTTTGTTAAGTTAAAAAAAAAAAGCTTATCGGGTGGACTATCAACCATCTGGCTAGACCAAATTGAAAATTCATCTCAAAATTGACAAGTTGTAAAAAAAAAAGAATTCAGTCCGAGTGACGAGTGAAAATTTTAAAGTTTTACGATGTAAAGCGATACAGTTCGTAACCCACCCGAGATTAGAATCAGGCTCGCTGTTAGGCTTGGCGCCGTTGACCGTGAACGATTAAACTTGATGAATAAAAAAATTGCAAGTGTAACATTGAACTACAGAGGCTTGTACCGTTACGCGATTATGGCTACGATGATGTAAACCTGATAATCATTCTCCTATGTAATTATCAAAATGGTCGTAATCGAGTACAAATAAAATAAAACAAAGGATGGTTTGACGGCGTAACTTATTAGTACTGAAACGTAATTGTACAAAGTAGACAAATAAAAAAATAAAAGTAGAAATTTAGCTGCAAAGTAAAAAATAAATTGGTTTATTTTTATTAGTTTTAATTGTATATAAGTATAGAAAAATTAAAATTGCGTCCATAGAATGTAATAAAAAAGTTCGTAATGGGTTAACAACCTAATTTAAAAAAAAAGTAAACAAATGGTTCATGAAATCAATTAATATTTTTCGTACAAAAAAGGGTCAAACCAAAAATAAAATAAGCCTGCCTTTGATCGAACGATAATCATTACCACAGCTACAAAATATACAAAAAAAAACTTAACAAAAAAAATTTATTTTTCGTTTTTTAAAAGCAAGCGTGTACCTCAGAATTTAAATTTATTTTTTCTTCACGTTGCTTATTTTCAATACCTAATTATATAAATACGAGTTGAACGGTCATTCAAGATAAGTCAAAAACATTTTTTTAAAAAACCTGTTAAAAAAGAAATTCGAAAATTTTGACGAACGCTCCCATCTCTCCCGCGCTTATCGACAACCAAAGACGATTTCCCGAAATACCGGATCCTGATAAAAAAAAAAACAAGCCGATTAAGTACCGTAAAATTCGTACGCATATAAGACTTTTACCCGGGACCAAAGTGAAATTCATTCAAGTTTTACTTCCGAACCTTGAAATAATTTTTTACATCTCTTTTTTTGTTCTCTCCCTGACCAAGAAAAAAAAAGAAAAAAAAGAAGAAAAAAAAAAAATAATAAATGCATTAAGGCCTGCGCCCTATGCGCCGTTCGTAACATTCGAAAGTGTGACGGATCGTTACGTAAGTCCCGCGAGGAAGTTAGGGGAGAAAAGGAACCGAGAAAATTATCAGAAATGAAATTTCTTCCATTATATCCGCTCCTGCAGCACCGAGGTCTTATGTCTTGTTTACGTGCGTGTCACGCTCTAAAAACAAAAAAGGATATCGAGGGAGGAGAAATGTCCGTTGTTAAGTATTGGGCGGTGGACGGAAACAAACAAAAAAAAAAGAAAAAAGGGGGTCTGTGTGTGGTTTACACGTTCATGGTCTCTGATTGAACACGTAACAGGCTGGATGAGATATTATTATAGTTATACCGTCGGTTTTTTTATTTGTGTTTCAATTTTTTTTAGGGACGTAATCAAATGTTCAGAGAGCACGATGAGTTAACTTTGAGGTAATTGAGCCTGAACAGTTACTAATTTCATCGTTCAAGACGTAAGTATCACTGAACAGTGGTCAATTTGGATTATGGAGTGGTTCATATATATACCTATATTCTGGGACATTTTTGATGATTTTTTTTTTTTTTTTTCTCAAATGTTAGTAATCGTACCTACAGTGCCCCCTTCATCAGCTTAGTTCTCTTTTATTTTTAAATTTCTGCGGAATTGTAATAGTAAAAACAATTTTTTAAAAACTAAAACCATGGAAAACACCATAAAACTTATTGAAATTAAAATAAAACTATAGACATCTAGAAGTGACGCTTGCCACCATGGCATGTCGAGTATTGGAGATCTAAGTGCATCTTTTCCATGACGATGGACGTATTCGATCCAATAAATTGCCGTGTTAAGAGGGCGCATTGGATGATCCTTGAATTTTTCACTAAATTTTTTCATAGATTTTCTAAAATGAAACAAAAATCATTTTTAAAAATTGATTCAACGATTAATAATATACATATATTCGGAACTTATATTCACCTGTAAATGGGATTTTGAAAAATTTCAGTTAAAGCATTTATCATTGATTCTTCTGTTATTTTGCTAAGATCAAGACTGATTGCTAAATTTTTCTTAACTAATTTCGCAATGTTTGAAGGTTGATCATAGTACAGAGGAATTCCTACTAAAGGTACACCATAATAAACTGATTCGAGAGTACTCATTATTCCGCCGTGAGTCACGAAAGCTTTGACATTTTTGTGTTCTGCAAATAAGATTTAACTTAAATAATGGAACATTTAATAGTTTAAAATTTGTGAAAATCTAAAACATGTGTTATATTTTTTTTATAGTAATTATGGATTTTTACCAAATAAATGCAAAAACTTTGAAATTATTCAAGATAATAATGTTTTGTATAAAGGTACTCACTTAGTACTTGAGTTTGTTGAAGCCAGGATTGAGTTAAAACATTTGAAGGAAGACCAGGAGGCAGCTTCTCTAGTTGAGCAATTTTCATTAAAACACGAACCGGAGAAATTTTTTCGAAAGATTTGTAAAATATCTCAAGTACAGACTTAGGAAATGTTTCAATTCTTATCATGGACCCGAACGAAAAGTAAATACAACCGTCTTTACTGTCATCCAACCATTTTTGTACAATCTGAAAATAAATGCAAATAAAAAGCTCGAATCCATTATTTTTGTTTACTTTAAATTAATTATTCTTTATTTTTACAAACCACTAGTAATGTCTCATTTTCATCTACATCAACGTGTAAGCCTCCAACTGGAATTAAAAAAGGTGCAAAAGACCTTAATCCATTAAAAGCCATATCATGATTAACCAAAACCAGAGATAAATCCTTTTGAAGATCTATAACCGAAGGATATCCTGTGCCAAAATATTTTTCAACTTGTTTGTCTTGAGACTTAACGTATGCATTGAAACTGTAGGTCATAGAGTGAACAAAAAAAAAGTTATGCAAGCGTTCGAAAAATGTCATTGGTGTACTATATGGCAACTCCATGCTTACATCGGTGGCAATATTCAACGGACTTCTTAATCCACGGTAAACCCAATCTGGTAAAGGAGATATTACAAGACCAAT
Source organism: Encarsia formosa (assembly GCA_038277355.1). Classification (NCBI taxonomy): domain Eukaryota; kingdom Metazoa; phylum Arthropoda; class Insecta; order Hymenoptera; family Aphelinidae; genus Encarsia; species Encarsia formosa. Next base: position 2,981,864 of record CM076187.1, read on the forward strand.
CATGGGAACCTTTAAATGACGACCAAAGGGCATGAAACAGTATGTTGAATCTAACTGTAAATAAATTTTAATTGGCTCGTACAATAATTGAAAAACATTGATTGGTAAGTAAAAATGAAATACGTACCTCAAAAATAAAAAGATCGTAAGGAGGATCTTGTGATGGACTATTGATTAAATTTTGAAAAATCGGAAGCTCTAACAAATCACAAATGTAGTTTGCATATTCTCCATACCAGCTTCGCATTAGATCAGAATTATCTTTCCACTCTGATTCAATAGACTCGTACGTCAAATTGTTGGAAAATATTGGTACACTGCCTTCAAGACTAAAATCCTTATACTTTGGTATTGCTTTTTTTAACGGAAAGTGACTGTAAACGTCCACTTGGTGTCCTCTCGCGGCTAATCCTTTCATGAGTTCCTTCCCCATAATTTGATGACTTTTCATTGGATACGGAAATATTCCCAGAATACGCAACGCGTAACTTAAATTTATGTCAAAGCTTAGAATAATCGTTAGTAAATAGAAAAAGATTTTTATCATTGATCTCATTTTAGTATCTAAACTGTACTTTTCATTATAATACTTGTTACTTGTAACAAAAAAATGAGATGCTTAAATGCAAAAATTTACTTGCTACCTATCTTGAATAAAATTGCAACTGGTGTGTTTTGTATCGATATGAGAGGGAATAATGTTCGAATTGAACGATAAGGGTAGACAAGCAGATAACACTTAATCTTGATTACTACATACCAAAACATTTATTAAAATCTGATTTTTTTTACTGTCAATATAATTTAATTTCAAATATGTTCTTGCAAAGTATAGAAAGATGATAAGCAGAATAATAATTATAGTTAGTTTTTAAATATTTTGCAAGCTCATCATTATTAACAAACTGAGAAGAGCTACTGGCAATTTAACTACTTTAAAGCAATTTATTTTTCATTTCAATTTCTATTATTTCATAAAAAAAAAATAAATAGTAATTTCTAAATAATCAACATTTACTTTTGATCATAAAGTAAAATTTTTGTGGTAAATTTTTTATTTCCCCGTCATTTTATTCTTAACAAGTCAGGATTATTTCCAGCTTTTATACATTTTTGAAAAGCGAAGTTATGCTCTTAAAAATAATTTTCAAGTGTCGAGTTTAATGCTCGTTAAAAAATATTTTTAATTTATAACCTTTCAAACAAAAATTCAAAACACTGCAAGCAGCAAAAATTTACATGTTATTGTTGATTATAAAACCATCGTACTATAAAAAAGGCTAAAATCACTAAAACATTTGAAGCAAATAAATTTATGGTCTAAAAAACTTTCACAACTCTTACCACAGTGGGTGTGAGATAAATCAATTTTTGCGCTTTATTTTATTTTATTTTTTTTTGCGATATTTCGTAAGCGTCGAAGGGAGTTGAGAGAAAGGGATTTTTTTAGTACCGGTGCGCGAGATAAATTTTATTGTTGGTTCTTTCTTTCATAAGCGGAGAATTTTTTTTCGGAGAAAGGATCAACAAAAGTTTTTTCAAATTTGGAGGCTTGCGAAATTTTTCTGAATGATTTGTCACCTTTTAAAAACGTGCTAAGTTTATTTGCATCTATTTCTAAAACTCGTTGACTGATAAAATTTACTGTTAGAAAATTTTATTACCAAACAGAAATAACCAATAAACATCAAATAGTATGTTTGAAGATGACGAATCACAAGTACACAATAATTACGGTTGAATAACGATATTATAAAATAGCAAACATGTACAAATAACGCAAGGCGTCATAGAAATTACGTCTGTTTCATTCATAATTTCTCGTCCCGGAATATTATGCAAATTCACAATTGCAGCCCCCCCGAGGCGCTCTCAGTCGGTCAAACGAAGAAAGTTACGCCAAATCTCCAACGGATCAAAACAACATTACGAGAGGTAAAAAATGAACGCGTTCTTTCTTTTATAAATATATTTACACAATAAGGAATTCCCCTGTTACGAAAGCTAATTATAACGGGCCCACATCTAACTCCAAAATAAAAAAGGTTCGCTGCTCCTCCTCCTCGGTAAAAAAAAATTTTGTCAAAATCTCGGATGTCGTAACCATTGGCGGATCTCGCCGTATGATCGCGTCATTATATCCTCGCCGCTCTACATTTATCCTCATTATATACTTACCGGCTGCGGTTTGGCGGGCCTCGAGGTTTTCACTTTTAGCCTAATAATGCGAGACTCCCGACCTTGGGATTGGTGTTACGCGGAAGGACGATGATGATGCCCGGGCCAAATTTCGAAAGGTGGCTTGGGATCCAGGAACTGTTGATGCGAATGTTTTTCGATTGTTTTCAAAGATCCTTATCGGCTCCTTAATTATTGCTTTTTTTCGCTTTTGAAATCGCGACTACTTTTTTTTGGCGAATTTTAAAACTTTATCACGGTTTAATTAAGCAGATCTGTAATTTTCAAAATTTTAATTAAAAATTATGTGTATGTAATTACACTTCTGATTTATATTTTCTTATCTTATTTTATAAAATTAAGTCATGAAGACTGTAAAAAACATTTGATTGAAGAGATCTAATGAGAATTTACTTTGAGCTTTTTTAGATCGGAGCTTACGCAAATCATGAGTAGGCAAAAACAATACACTTTTTTCCAATTTGAATCTAGGGTCCACTAATCAGGATCCACTTTCCACTTTTAATTTGGAACTTTAAAGAGAATGAAAAACTTTTTTTCAACTTTCAACATTCCACTGATACTTTTATTTATTGATTTCTTTTATCCGGATGATAATAATAATCTTTAGACTTCTTGAACACGAACTTTTTGATTTGAACTTTTACTCATATACTTGAACTGCGTAACTACAATATTAATGTATCTGTGTTATAGGCAAAGTTTCATAAACATAATTATTACAAATTTATAATTACATAGGTTTTGAAATCATTATAAAATCCCAAAGAAACTGAACTTATAAATTAAAATTTCTCAAAGTCCAAAGCAGCAGTGTTTGGAAATTTTTGAACTCATAAACTGTTATTCAACACTTTACTTGTGTCTGATTTACGAGCATAATAATTCACAAAAGTGTTACTTTGAATGAAAATATTGATACTTGGGTCAAACAAGCACGGGGAGTGATTGATCGACGCGGCTAGAGGAAAAAGGCTAATGTTCGAGGTCGTTACCGACTTTGATAAAACCGTGCGAGAAGATAAATCGGAGATGTTTAAAAAGGAAAGGAGCAGCCGATATTAATCAATGATGGAGAGTTTCACAGGTGCACGCGATATATATATTTTTAAAAGTCCAAAAACCCTCCCTCCCCCCCCCCCCTCTATTGGCCCGAGATACCCGACTAGCGCGGTTTTTGTACCAGTGTGCAACTCTCCTCGGCGATGCTTTCATAAGATACACCGTATTTATCTCGGTTTGAATAATACAGTAACGCAGCCGAAACTTTCCCCGAAACACTCTTGCCCGCCCGAAAATCCACAATTAAGCGGCTCTAAGCTCCCGGCAGGTGCCGATGGAGGTCCCAATTTCGATGAAAGCGCGCAGTTTCTCCTCCTCCTCCTGCAGGAACAGAAGAAAAAAAGTATCGAGTTAATTCGGCGAGACTTACGTTTCGGGGTTAATGCCGAGAAGAAGCTTCATGGGCTTTTAATTGATCCCAGGTGAGAGTTGGGCGGGCGCGCTCTTCATTAAGCGTTACCGCATCCGGATCTTGTTTAACGACAATTCCGATGATAATGGGGACTGCCGGCAATGATTTATGAGACATTATGCGCGCGTGCTTCGCTTGATAACGATCGAGCCTTGCATCTCCCGGGGGATCACTTGAGAAAACGTAAATTTTTGTCATTGATTAATTAGTTCTTGTACGCGCGGTGATGATTTTTTTTTTAATGAATGTCGGGACGAGTTTTTACACAAATTTTTCTCGTGAGGGTTCGCGTTAATACCGAATTTTCAATTATTTACAACGACCGTTAAGTTCGATAGCAAACAACACACTTAAATTCATTAAGAATTTCAAGAGTGTGATAAAAAAAAATTCAACTTTTACTTTTTTAGTGACTTATGGGCCTTAATTTTTACAGCCTTTGAATGAAAAACGATGATTTGCAGCTTTGCAAGGCTAAGTAAAAAAATGCGTAAATTGAGTTTTTTTCGGAAATTTTAATTTTTCGAATTCGGTAAATTTTCTTTAATGACGGGTTGGCCCGACGACGACGGCTGATGAGTTAATTTGCATGAGGAAACGGCGAGCGGAATTAACATTTTTCGGAATTCAGCGCGTCATTGAGGATGAATTTTTTTCAAAATTTGATCCTATCGACGCGGTATGCAATTAACCGAATCCTAATTGAACGCTTCGGGGACGGACAAATACTCGAAAATACTTTCACAATGTTTCGAGAAGTAAGCAAATTGTCCGAAAAAAAGTATATTCAATCCTTCTTTGAACAAACAAAACTCAATTTGAAACATGTGGGTCGAGTAATTTGCATATTAGATCACCATAATTCTCGATGCATCATTGATAAACGGCTAATTGAGAGAACCAGGGGTACCGCTAATTGTTACAAATTAAAATCAAGTACGATTTACCAGCTTTCGAAGACAATTTTTCCACCTACATCTAGGATACAACGCCCCCTAAAAACCGGGCGCGACGACTATGTTAACCGAACTAGCTCCTAACAAATGAACGCAAGAATAAAAAAAAAAAAAAAAAATCCGGTCGACCCACCGTAATCACCATAACTCAGAGTCCTTCGGAAAGAATTTTCCCCGATCTCGCGCGAAAAGCCGCACCGGTTTTACCGGCGGCGTGCCTCTAATCGCGTGGAAAATCACGACGGCGAAAGGGACCCCGAGTGTCTCGAATTAGAAGATCGTTCGATTGGCTCGAAATATTTTCGGTCCCTAACTTTTAATCGATGCATGTTAATTAATGGTCTTCGCTTCTTTTTTTTCTAAGGCTTATCGAGCGTGATGAAGTCGTTGGGAGCAATCGCGGGAGGTAACCCTGCGAGAAATTTCCGCCAGAATATTGCCAGACAGTGGGCAGATTTAGCGAAATTGGGCAGAAATTTAGTAGGGTTAATCGCCAGATTCTTGACAGAAGGCCAATGCTTTACGCATAGGGATTCTGGCGAGCTATGTGACACACGTGTGGCATACGTGTGCCACACGTACAATGGACTTGAACAAATTTTTTTTCTTTTGCTAAATATTGTAACACCTATAGAGTCAGGGCGGAGACCTAGTGCATAGGATAGCGATTATAACCTGGACATGATTTCCCCAGGAAGTTTTGACCTCGGAGGGGCCAGGGCGGATACCTGGTGCACCTGGTGATACTGACGCCTTGGAGATGATTTCCCCAGGAAGTTTGGACTCCGGAGGGGTCAGGCTGAACACCTGGTGCACCTGGTGATACTTACGCCTTGGAGATGATTTCCCCAGGAAGTTTTGACTCCGGAGGGGTCAGGCTGAACACCTGGTGCACCTGGTGATACTTACGCCTTGGAGATGATTTTCTCAGAAAGTTTTGATCCCAGTGGGTTCACATCATCAAGTTTACTATTAGGATAGCATCTTCAGAGTGTGGTTATTACCGGGTACACCAAGTATTTTCCCTGGCCCATCCAGGGTCAAAATTTCTTGATAAAATCATCTCCAAGGCGTAAGTATCACCAGGTGCACCAGGTGTCCGCCCTAACCCCTCCGGAGTCGAAACTTCCTGGGAAAATCATCTCCAAGGCGTAAATATCACCAGGTGCACCAGGTGTTCAGCCTGACCCCTCCGGAGTCCAAACTTCCTGGGGAAATCATCTCCAAGGCCTCAGTATAACCAGGTGCACTAGGTATCCGCCCTGGCCCCTCCGAGGTTCAAACTTCCTGAGGAAATCATCTCCAAGGCGTAAGTATCACCAGGTGCACCAGGTATCCGCCCTGGCCTCTCCGGAGTCAAAACTTCCTGGGGAAATCATCTCCAGGTTGTAATCGCTATCCTATGCGCTAGGTCACTGCCCTGACTCCATAATATTTAGCAAAAGAAAAAAAATTTGTTCAAGTCCATTGTACGTGTGGCTATACAGCAGGGAGAGGTTAGGATTTTCAAACAGCAAGCATGATTCATCGATTAAAATTATATTTCTATAAAATTATTTGATTATTTTTTATCAATTTTGTAACATCGGAGCTGCATGCTGCTGCTCCGATTTGTAAACTAACCTCTCATCAACGCATCTAGGTACATATACATATATGTATATATATATAGACATATACATAAAATAATAAGCTTGACAGAATTTTCTGCCCACTATCTGGCGGGCACCCCAGACGTTCTGTTGAAACTTCTAGCAGGGAAAAAGTATGCAAATAACATGGAAAATCGTGCGGTGAAAATGCACTTAATCCGTAAAAAGAAGAATATTTTATCTGGTTTTACGACCAAATCGAAATCTATTAATTGCCAATAATTATCAGAGGTTAAAAAATTTGAATTGTAAAGCACTCGAGGCGTTATCGGGTGTTGATCATCCGCGATAAGATCTGTTCGAGATTTTCCCGGCGTAAAAATTTTTAAAACATTGTGTGCTTTTACGGTCCGGATAAAATTAACATGTGTGCGAACATCCTTGAATAATTGGAAATTAGAAATTCAGTCCAGAGGCGTCACGGTCTGACCATACCGGGGATTTATCTACTGATCTACATCGCCCAAATGCGTGAATCTCAAGCTCCAGTCAGAATGCCAAATCATCGTTGTTACTTCACTGTTACGAGTCTCGTGGATCATTGTTGTATTGCAGTTTCGATAAGACAATGCTATCGATTGCTGGAGATATCGCGTTACCTTTTCCTCGACGAACTCGGGTCGGAAAATCCCGAGACAAAGAATCCCGCTGGTTAATCGTAACTTTGAGAAGGAAGTACTCACGTACAGTGAAAAAGTGCTTTGGAAGTCAATAATCCTTGCCGGGTGGAGAAAAACGGGTGTCGTTAAACCTTGTAGAATGTCATCCTCTCGATCAAAACAAATGGCTCTCACTCCGGATTCCAAAGAGCACTGATCGCCACCCAGTACGAAAGCTAACGAAAAATGCGCCACTCCGCCGGAGTCTATGGAATACCAATGGCGGTTGAGCGGTACGGTAACCTTGGGCTACGTAACCTTGTGCGTGAACTTCTACTCGCGTCTCTTTCTCCGTACGGTGCATTGCGCCAGCCGGTCCGGCCTGTTTTTCCCTCCCCGGCGTCGCTTTCTCTCGCGGGGGTAACCCAAGTATCTTTCACTTTTCATCGCAGTGGTTCTGTGCGCGCCTTTTTTTTTTTTTTTTTTTTTGTTCTTTCTTTCTTTATCGCGCGGGAGGTTACACGCACTGGTTTTATTACGCCGGGTTTTCTCACACAATGAGTCGATGACTTCTCGACGGATAGATGTTTTGATCTACCGCTGAGAGGAAAAAACAAACGGACTCCGGTTTTTTAATTTTTACCCGACGTGGATGGATCGCGATTGGCTTCCTGCTTTGACGAGGCCCTTTCTCGGAGCGTACGCCCCGCGGTGGAATCTTTTGGCGATATTTAGGAATTTTCCTGCCGATTATTGAGAATTTTATTTTTCAAGACCTTTTTTTAGCTTAAACTGTTAGGTAAAATGATACTGAAAGATCACCTTACATATGACCTGTCTTCAACTCGAGTTTCCAGTCAGTTCGCAAAAGGATATTTTCTTAATTATATAGAAACAAGATAAAAAGTTTTCTCGTGGAAATAGATTTTCAAATTTATTACTCGAATGCTTCAGTGTCATTTCGAATGAAATTTAAAACTGGAAAATTATTATGATATTTTGAAATATTTTGATCCACTTATTTTAAATTTTTTTTTTTTTAATTAAAATATTTTCTAAATTAAAGCTTATTGTAGGTTTTCTCAAATGTACTTCAAACATGATGAGAGAAAAAATTTTCTGAAGAGTTAGTCCCACGATACCACTTATACCATTAGATTTTTAAAACAAACTGAATCATAATATGATTTCAAATATGAGAGTAAGGAAAATTTCAAATACACTTAAGTTCGAGCATTTTAAAAAATTAAACCAATTTTTTTTATTTCATCACTTTGAAATTATAAATTACAGACCTATGATCAAAAATATCAAGTAATTTTCAGTAATTTAAAAAACAGACTGTAATTAATTTTTTCAGGTCTTAAAAGAAATTTTTTTCTTTTTTTTTTTTCTTGAAATTGCTAATTTTTGCAAATAATCATTGAATCATACATCATAATTTTGTAAAGTGATGTCTCGAAAATTTCTACGGCACTCGTCGAAGGTTTCAATGCCCAACTTTCATTTTGGATTTTGAAACGAGCTCATTAGTGTTGACTACCGGAAAAAAATTTCTTTAGTCATGATATAAAATTCATCGACCGTACCTTTTTTTTTTTGTTCTCGACGACGTAATCATGACAGATTGATTGTTGGATCGAAAGAATTAGCTCTTTTTTTTTGTTCATCCTCTTTTTCTTACGGGACTTCGACTACTAAAGTTGCTTATAATACTTTCATAATATTCATATTCGTATGAGTGATTAAATTCCTTCTAAACACTGTTACACAACCTTTAGAGTCTCGAGTTGATATTAAATTCATCGGACGGCGCTAAAAGAAATTGATTGTTTTCAAACCATAACATCAGAATTTTTTATTAGAAATTTATTTTATTTATTTATGTATGCTAACAATCATTAAATTAAATTTCTAGTTATTATTTTAAAACAGCTCGGGTTCACTGCAATTGTAAAAAAATACCAATTCAACATGTTTATTACAGGAATATTTTATTAATATAATGATGAAAATCGAGTTAAAAAAATCTTGGATGTCTATAATCTTCTTATTAACGCTTCTCGATCAATCAGGTTCAATATCTTCAAGTGAATTTATAACGCAAAAACGAAAGTGAATTCCATATGTATACTGTACATCGATATTCGCATTACGAATATCGCGTATTGCGATGAAAATCTTTTTTAACTTATTTATTCGACATTTATATTCGTGCTTTAAAATTATAAATGCGCGTTTTTACTTTTAACACTTGCATGAAATTCCGATAAACAGTTTTCTCCGATCTGAAATTTTTTTTTTTATAAAATTAAATATTTATATGAATGAAAATTTCAATTAACGTTGCTTCAAAAACTTGAATGTTTTTTTAATTTCCTCAATCACTAAATACAACTTATTAAAATTTCTTTTTGAAATTAAATAAAAGAAATTCTGCAACCACACACAAGAAAAGTGTCTTTCAAGAACGCACTACTATATTTTGAATAAACTGTAATACACACTTAAATAGTTTTGTATTACATACTTTCCAGACAAAAGACATGTCTTAAAAGTAAGTCACAGAATAATTTTCCTTTTTCTTAAAATTTTCTTGATGATAAATCAGAAGTCTAAATATTGTTTTGACAAAGATGAGTCGCAATGTTCCTGATCCGGTTCGGCATAATAATTTAATAATTTAATCCTGTACCGTGCACATAATAAAAGTAAAAAGTAGTTTTGATTTCCTTGATTCAGTAGCTAGCTAACACAATCTGAAAGATAAAGAATCTTTCAAATTCTCAACTTTACGAAAGCTTTTGGGTAGCTTTTCATTGATGACAATAAACACCACAATGTAAATAATAAATTAATTCACTTGAATTAAAGAACTTTTAGCTGTCATGTAACAGATACAAGATAAAATTGTCAAAATTGAAAAGAGTAAAAAAAAAATTTTAACTTTGAACTGACTTAGAAAGAATGCATGTTTACATTTTATATTTTCCAAGTACCCAATGAGTATCAAACAGCTGTGCAGTCGCAAAGACCTAAAAAGCTCGTGAACCGAAGAGCACCAGGAAAAATGGAACTTCAGAACGACCTCTCGAAGAGTTACGGAATAATCAAGAGAAGATAAATAAACAAAGTCGTAGCAGTGCAGTAACAAGGCTTGCGGTAAATCCGGGCCCGAGTCTACGGCCGGAGGAAAAAGTCCGGGGCATTAGGATAAGAGAACCCTCTGGAATAACAGACGTCCTCTCACTCTCACTCTCGCGGCTCAAAGAAAGCAGCCGAGTCACCTGCACACACGCTCACATGGACGAGGAAAGGCGAAAGGGGGATCCCCCCCCGCTGCTGTTCTTCCGGACGTCCGTGCTTTGGCAGGAGTGGGGTGATGCCCGCCACCGGAGGATCATGCTTTTCGGGGGTAGGAGTATACGCGCCTATAAAACGACCGCGATACGGCTTATTGGGCTAAGTTTGTGTTTCGCGGTTAAACCCGCCTGCAACTGCGAGCGAGGCCCGATTTAAGTACCGGGGGTGCGAAGGCCCAGCGGGCTTTACACAGACAGCCATGAGTATTCGCTTAGGAATCGCGGTTTGTTTTTTTTTTTTTTGTTTTCCCATTTTTTTTTTTTTTTTCATTTAATTATTTTGTGATTTTGTGTTGAAAAAAAAAGTGTGTTGCAAAATTATTTTCAGTGCTCCGAGAAAGAGTGATAAATAGTAAATGAAAAAATAGTGCTGAACGGTGTTGAACACCTGATTAAAGGATATATTTGACATTTGGTTCCACTTGTTATCGATTTTTTTTTTAATTCAAATACATTTTTTTTTTTTTTATCTATTTAAGTTCAAAACTGAAAAAAAAAAAAAAAAAAAGAGAAAAAATGTATCAGTGTAATAACTATGTAATGTAATAATTTTTAAATTTAAAATTAAGTCACTCCATTTAATAATGTAAGATGTGTTTCGTCATTGTGAATTTTAACTATCGAAATTGAAAGTATTTTTTGAATAACTTTTTTTTTTCTCTATTTTTTAAATATTCAAATATATCACTTTTTTCAGTGTAGTTCATCATACGATTTCAGTTAATTTTTGCAACGCACTTTTTTTAATTTTAATTCCATTTCACTGCTTAAATCATTAGTCATACATTAACTCATTTAATTTTACTTTGACATTCAAATCATAAATCATAATTGATTTGTAATCAATTAGATAAAAAAATTTCAAGGTTTGCTCTGAGGACGAACTATGACATTTCGTCAACCCAAAAATTATTTGTTAAAGTAACAAAAAATTATTTACGCTTATGAGTCATTTTTATGAATTATCGTTTCAATATTAACTAATTAACTATTTTCTAGATATAAAAACAAATTTTTTACAATATTTTTTTATTCAAGAATCAAAAATTAAAATCAAAAGTATCAATCAGAATTACATTTTTTATAAAAGTAAAGCAAGATTAAACTAAACAATTCAATTTAAAATAAATGTTCACTAGAAACTGTATTACATACATTGATAAAACAAACGGTAACGCTCGGATTCGCATGTTTATTGATAAAACGTAAAATAGAAAACCAAAGCGCGAATATAAATAACAATTATCAATTTATAGCGTAGAAAGTTCAAAATAACCGTTGACAGTTTTATGAGTATCGATAAACGCACTAATGAATGGCAACCGGACCAGAAAAAAAAGGCGCCAAGCCTCCGCGTATAATTATTCCCGAGAATCCATGCATTTTCAATCAAACGCCTAAAACTTTTTATCACCTTCCCGCAATTACACGTTCGGGCTCCTCATTGTTTGGCATAAATAATCTTTACAACTTTCATAAAAAAAAATCCAAGAATTCAAGCAAAGTAACCAAAGTCCGTTAATTATCCTAGTCCCGGATCGGTTCTCGTAAATCACCTCATAAACCCAACAAACTCTCTTATCAAAAATCACGTACCGCGACAAGGCTCATCCTCCGCGATAAATAATCCGCGACGCGCTTAAAACCTACAATTAATACTTTCCCAATAATTTGAAGAGCCTTCTCTAATTAACATACCTTGCAATTAAGCGCTTCCATTGAAACGGCAAGAGAAGAAAAAAAAAAAAGAAAAAAGAAGCCATCGTCGTCACCTTTACACTTGTCTCCACTTATCGGACGGCTAGACTCCTACAACTCGCTTTCTGCACTTTCACGCGGGCGACGCGAAAAAGTGGAGCGAATTACGCCGGCGAGTGTTACCGACCGAGAAAGTCCAGTTGGGTTTTGAAAAATAAAAAAAATATATTTAGGTAGACGAGAAGAAATAAAAAAAAGTCCGCATGGAAATCGACAGGGAAAATCTGGATTTATATACGCGTGCAGCGGATGAGCGACCGTAGGAAACTCCTCGGGTTTTCCTGCTGCGCGGGTGAGATCACTGAGCTCGGACGTGTCGGGTTATCCCCGCGCTTTTTTCGCTTCAAACCGTTACCTCGCGGTTTGGGGCGCAAATAACCAGATGGATGGATTGGTAAACGCGAAAGTAATTCGATTCGACAGTTTTTGTACTTATCGTCCTGTTTGAATCATCAAAGTGCTGTTGTTGTTTACATTTGGGTAGCGAAACTAATGACCGAGCGACCGGATTTTTTAATATTACAGCATTTTTTTATGTTTAAACAAACGGCGAAAATGTAAAAGTTATGCGCAACGGTTGTTATCAGTGGATTTAATCTGGTTTTTCATTAACGAGCGCGACTTCTTTAAAAAAACCACTCAAAATTTTCAAGATTACCAATACAATTATTTAAACTTGCTTTTGTCCTTCGTAAAAAATTATCTTTAATTAGGCTAAACTCGAGCGTGAAAAAGAGAACGTCAAATCCTCCGGTAATCCTCGAAATTTCACTTTTCAAATAAGAGCATTCCGTAGCGTCACTCATCATTTTGCATTCACAGAGTCTTTCCTGCAACAATGCAACCGCAAGATTTACGATTCCATTTTCCCTCGCAGAAAAAGATCGTCTGCATACTTAAGCAGCGTCCCGCATGATTTTAAATCTTTTGTTACAGACCGCGCTAGCGCTGGTACTGCAGGTCGCACTGGTGGCGAGCAAAGCATTGGACCAGCAGCAGTTGTTGCCGTTGCCGCAGTCACAGCAGCAGCAGCAAATACCGTGAGTGCTTATTCTTCTTCTTCTTCTTCTTCTCCCCCACAAGCCGAGCGCAAGTTTCACTTTCTTCCTTATAAACCGCAACTACTACTAAACCGGGAGCGCTAATTGCTCTCTTCGAAAGTGACACGTACCGTAAAGTCGCAGCGGGAACTTTTATTAACCGACGTTATACCAGTTTGCTCGGGCAATTATCTCACACAGAGGTCGTATTATTATGGTGCCACTGAATCTTTTTTCTTAGCTTTGATCCTTTTTTTCCAACCACAATGATTTGCACGTACAGACCCGGGAGTCCTGATGATAGTATCCAGTCTACGTGAATCATTATCCGTAATAAACAGCTACGGCTCGTCTTTATTATCTCGTTAACCAATCTGTGTGCTGTAATAAGCTCCGTGTAAAATTTTACGTTTCTATTTCTTTCTACTGGATCTGAAAGTACTCATTTTATTGATTATTTTTACACGTCAAAATTTTTCTTTTGCAGGAATCAAGTAGCTCAAAAAAGAGTAGGCTACGGAGGTGGTGGAGACTTTGGTGGCGGGGGCGGCTTTGGTGGTGGTGATCACCACGGAGGCGGTGGAGGCGGTTTCGGAGGTGGCGATCACGGCGGAGGCGGTTTCGGAGGTGGTGATCACGGTGGAGGCGGATTCGGGGGTGGCGATAGCTACAGCGCAGGCTTCGGCGGCGGGGACCAGCACGGAGGCGGCGGCTTCGGGGGTGGTGCCGCTAGCTTCGGGGGTGACTTTGGTGGTGGCCATGGAGGTGACGACCATCATGGAGGGGGCGGGGGTGGGCTCGGAGGAGCCGACAGTTACAGTGTAGGAGGCGGTGGAGACCACCATGGAGGTGGCGGGGACTTCGGGGGTGGTCATGGAGGTGGCGCCAGTGACTTCGGGGGGTACCCTCCGGCTGGTGATCATCACGGAGGCGGCGGGGACTTTGGCGGATATCCACCAGCTGGTCCTCCAGGAGGTGGCAGTGATTTGAGCAGTTACGGTCCTCCCGCGGGAGGCGACGAGCATCACCACGATGATCACCACCACGACCACCACGAAAAAGGTGTTTGGAAGAAGAAACTTATCTGGAAGCCTGGTTGGAAAAAAGTGTGGAAAAAAGCAAAGAAACAAGTTTGGAAGAAAAGTTACAAAAAAATTTGGAAGCCCGAGTGGGTACCCACCAAAAAGGCCATCTGGAAGGAGATTCAAGTACCAGCTTGGAAAAAGGTGAGTTTTTGTTGTTGTTGTTTCGACAAAATCATTTTTGATTTAACGCGGTAAAATGTAATCAGAATTATAAATAACTGCATTAATTTCTTGGTCATAATTTTCAAAAACGTCAAAAGGACTTTCGAATTAAAATTTGATTTAAAAAATTTTAAATACTTCGGGACCCGTTACTAAAGGATCGGCATGAAATTCGATACAGTTAAACTAATAATGTATATAGTTAAAGTAATTTAAATAAATTAAAAGTACCTTTTAAAATTTGAAAAGTTGTAGTAACTACATTGGGTTGAGAAATTCTCTAAACGCTATTTCATTAAAGTTCGAAATATAAGTAACTATATCAATTTTTTCTAATAACACCATTGCTGCATTGGCTAATTAATTAACGGAAAAGTTTTTATTACCAACTTTTAAAATCATGCATGAAGGAAATATTTCAGTTTTTTATAGAAAGAGCTGAGTAAAAAAAAATTCAAACAACAAAAATATAGTAACCAATACTTAGGAAAAATTAAATTTACTCGTCATTGTAAGGGATTTTCAAAATTATTTTTAAGGTTTGGAAACCTGTGTGGAAAGAGATACAAGTTCCAGCATGGAAGGAAATTCAAGTAAGTTGCACCTTTTCATTGTTTTATCTATAGTTTTTGCATTTTTCGGTAGGTTTATTTATTGATCTCCTATGATAATTAGTTTAACAATTTATCAAAAATGATTAAAAATTAAATTTTTTATCATTAAATGCTATCGCAGAACTACTACCTACTAGTACAATAAATAAAGAATCTTAACATTGACTGCCTTACAAAATCGGATGAAAAGTTCCTGAAACATTTGTCCCTCCTACTATAGCGTCATCCTTCAACCGGGAATGTTTCTTCCTCACTAGTGCTTCAAATTTCCTTCTTAACTTGCCTCTTCGTTCGTACTTCATTCAGTCTCTGGTTCTGGATAAAAGCAATGTAATTGAACCCATTGTAAATTAGAGATTTCATAATTAAGATCATTTAAGCCATCGTACTGCTACCTTAAATAAAAAATATAGTAATTTTAATTTTGAATTATTAATTAGATCCCAGACTGGAAAAAAGTTTATAAACCAATATGGGTCCCCATAAAAGTGCCTGCATGGAAAGACATCAAGGTCCCTGTGTGGAAAAAGAATTACATCCCCGAGTGGATCAAGGTTGGAATCCCAGGAGAGAAACACTTAGGAAAAGATGAACACGGATGGGAGTACACCAGTCACGACGTAAGTATTGATACATACATTATCCGGTCACCAACCGGGCATTTTATACATGCAGCGGTCACTGTTCGGACATTTCGGTACTATACTGACACTCAGGATTGCCCGAAAATCGGACAATGACCACTGCACATACATAAATATATTATTGGGGCAATATCTGGGTCATGGGTTATTGGAAAAACTATTAAAACTAGTCGGTGAATAAACCTATGAAAAGTTGTTATTGATGGGTTGTTTTGGAAAAATAAAATAAAAAAAAGATGGGTTATTTTTTGAAGACGTGAGTGGATTGCGCATAAAGAGGGATGATTATTACTCTAAAAATTTTTTACGCGGTAGTTACAGTTTTATATATTTGTATACTAGGAGGTACGCTCTGCTCGCTTCGCTCGCCAACCCCCAGAAAAATTATAAATATTTAAATGAAAAACAAATTATGTGACATTTGGCCTCATTAAAAGTAACACGGGAAATTTAAAATTTGACAAAATAAGAATTAAAATTTGTAAAATTAATTAATTGAATTTAAAAAGTTCAAAAATAAAGATGGGCGGTGAAGGAAGTAAGAGGATAGAGAAAGAAGTGAAGTAGAAGGAAAGTAAGAGAGAAAGACTTATAGCATTGGGAGCTGGTGGTCCTGCCTAGCTTCGTAAAGGACGGAAGTAGTGGACACTCGCGCACAAGTGCGAAGCTCGTGGGGTTATTTTCAAAGATCCTCTTGGATATCAATATATAATATAGGAAGATATATATAATTTATTTAATATTTAATTAATTTATAAATTTAAGATTAATTAAAATTTTTTTTAAGCTTTGGAAGAAGAAACTCATTTGGAAGCCTGTTTGGACGAAGATATGGAAACACGAGAAGAAACAAATTTGGGTTGAGGACAAGAAGCTCGAGTGGAAGGAAGAGTGGAAGGTAAATAAATTTATTATTAAAGAACTAATGATGTTATATAATTAAAACTATTAATATATAAATCTTTGGCCGCATCAAGCAAAAAATAGTTTAAATAAAATATTAATTTTTAGCAAATTTGGAAAACTGGAAAGAAACAGATCTGGGTAGCCGATAAAAAATTGGAGTGGAAAGAAGATTGGAAACAAATATGGAAAACTGCGCAAAAACAAGAATGGGTAGAGGACAAAAAATTAGTGTGGAAAGAGGCGTGGAAGGTGACTACTAATGATCAAATTATTCCAACCTTTTCATTAATTTATTTTATGTATAATTATTCATGAATATAACAATTTTAACTTCAGCAAATCTCGGTTCCGGATTGGGAGGACACGTGGGTTCCCGCCTGGGAAAAAATCATGAGGCCCGTGTGGATATCCGAGTGGTTCCCCGTGGACGACCATCATCATCACGAAGAGCACGGCTGGAAGGACAGAAAGGACACAAACGTGAGCCAGCAAACGCAAGTTCAGCCGGCTAATCAAGCACTTCAGCAACAAAAAAGTGTCAATCCCGCGACGTGGGACAGGTCGTTCCAGGGGGCAGCACCAGCCCCGGTGGCGCCAGCTGCCAGGCAACTGCCCTCTATAACGCAGGATCTCGTGCCACCAGCGCTCCAAAATTGAGCAACCATGCCTGTACAAAATTTCAAGTTCTTCTGATTAATATTATTATTATTATTATTATTATTATACTTTTTTTAGGATGTTATTTTTATACACTGTATGATAATAAGCCACTGTAAATATTAATGTTTAAGCTGTGTATGGTACTGGCGTTAGGCTTGAGTCTCGCTAAACAATGACTGAAGGGCCCGTCTTGATTGTTTATTATTAGTATTTTACTTTATTAATAGTTTGATCCACTCGTGCCTTCCTTCGTCCTTCATTTATTTATCCCACAACGACGACACGACTTGTCGTTCTATTTCTTTATTACTACTATTTTTTTTATACTCGAGCGCAATTGCGTTGTTAAATGTTGTCCAACTTATTGTTAACTAATGCTACAGAATAAAGTTAATTTTTGTTAAAACTATGCTTTTTGTTATTTGCACCCCGTTGACTTGAATTTTATATATTTTTTGTTATTTTGATAATTTACAGAACAGGACGTCGGTTTTTCTGAAACGGTTTTGAATGCTTTTGAAGCACCTTGAAACTTTCACTCTAATAAAAATGATTTTTCTTTGTCACTTTAGATTTTTTAATAACGTATAAATTCAAGTATCACATAATACTATTATTCAACTTAATTTAAACCGAACTTCAAAGTGTAAAAGCTCGCGTCATTTCAACAAAATGCAGTAATAGTTCTCAGTCGACTAGTCACAATTAAATTTTGAAATTCTTACAATTTCAATCAATAAATTTATTGAATTACCACGAGATGGGGCGAATCGCGGTAAACGAGATCTTTTTTATTTCAGCCAGGATCACTCTCGCACCGCTAAAAGAAATTTGTCGCCCATCAAACAAACATACGCGAAATTTCTAACATCCTTGAGACATCATAAAAAAAAAAAAGTTCCGGTGAAATCAATGTTGCACAACGGTGCAGCGTACGTGAGCGGCTCCGAGCCAAAAAAAAAGAGGAGCATCAACGCAACAACGAAAACATCGATTCCTCGCACCGTAGTATTGTGTGTACCGCACTTGTTGGGACATTTTATAGTGGCTCGTAACAATCGATCAGTCGTACGTGCTTCGAAAGGAAAAAAAAAAAAAAAAGTTAAAGAGAGTTATTCCTATTGATCAAAACTTTCCAGCTCGCAAGCACTAATTTTTTTGGCACTTACAACACCCATTGTTCGAGATTACATAAAACGATAAAACAAAAATTCAGTGGATCGAGATAAACAAAACAAGGCTAATTTACAGCTGGCCTTGATTCACGAAAAACGGTATTAAGAAGACGTCCTATTGTATAACGATAGGTGCGTTGACGCGGGAGAAAGCCAGCCGCGGAAACTGCTCCTGCGGTCCGAAGTGAAAGCCGCGTCGGCACCCACACTCTAAGCTCCTCGTGAATTAATTCGGCCCGCTGTCGAAATTTCGTCGCAGGACCTCCCTCCGTCTAATTTTTTTCGAGGATGCGTTGGAGAGTCACCTCCTCCAAATATTAGCTCCCCACTCGAACGAAAGCCCTAGTCAAAGACTGTTTATCCCCGGGCTTTCTAGCACTCGAAGCACTTAAAAAAGTGTTACAATTTAAAAATTCTATATCTACTTACGACATTTACATAAGTCAAAGCGCGGTGGGTAGGTGCGGGAAAAAGATTGACGGGGATAATTTTGAGGAGGCATTTACGTAACGCTAGGATTTGATTAGAATGCGACGATTAACGTGACCGGTCCAATTAGGGTCTTGGAGCGGGTACGTTGAACTTTCCTTACCAATCATATAATAATTTTGAGGGGAAATAATGTTTATTGTAATGCGCCCCCCGGGGGTTGGTACAATGGCGTGGTGCCTTGGATATTGTCCGGCTGTGGCATAATGTAATACACCGCAAGCTGGGTGGGAGAAAGTGATGAAATTAGGGGATACCAAAAGAGTTATGCGCCGGATGCAGATGCGGGGCTGATAAGGAAATCGCGCTGCCGGAGAATTGATGATCCCGGCTGGCTTGCTTTTCTCATGGCTGCTTTATTCGCGTACTATGTAAGCGCTTTTTCTCATGGGAAGTGAAAGAATCTTATATTTCACCTTTAATATTTTATCTACGCGGCTTTGGCTTTGCGACGAGATGCTGGTTGCTGTTGTTGTTATTGTTGTCGGTTTACTTGGGAAATCTTCCTCTTCTTTTTGCGCTACTTTATTTTAAATAATTTTTAACTATGAATTATTTAACTTATTGTCTTGTGTAAGTTAGTGCGAAGTTTCACGAGTAAAGCCGATACAATGTAGCACACAATTTTATGTTATGTCTCCGCTGTGCAATGATTTTTATTTTAATCCTTAGCTACTGTTTTGAACAATAAATTTATTCGCTGTATTGAAAATTTATATTGATGAAAATAGATATTTAGTCAGATAATGTCATGGTAGCATTAATACTTTAAAACATTGATACATTTTTAAATAATTTATTTACTACTAAAAATCATCGATTAGATATACAATACTTACCATAATGGGGTAGTTTTTAAAATATTACTATCACGACTTCCATTAAAATGAAAAAATGACTTTGGGCTACACTTTCAAGTTCAAGTATACAACCTTGGTTTATGGTCGATTGGTTCATCAAAAAGTTCCCGCGGGCGTTTATTTTCGATCTAGCCGTATATCACCTGCACTATAAAAGATGAAAAAACATTATTGCATTTCACTTTTTTTTTTTAATAGGGTGAGAGACCCCTTTTGGGATTGGCCCCTTATTACGCTTTTAATTTGTCTTTGTTGCAGTGTTATTCGAACATCGGCAGGTGGAAGTTATAACTTAATATATTGGTACTGTACAGTGTTGGAAACGACTGTTCTTATAATTTATTGTTTTATATCGGTGAAGTCTGAAGATATAGCGCTTCAAGGCCGAAGACAAGTAAGCAATAAGGTAAGAATTTAATTACTATGTCTACCCACGTCTACACTGCTCTGCGTTCGCGAATGTTTTTGTTTTCTTGCCAAGTTTTATTGTACGCGTGCTGGGAAAGAATGTTTAAAAATCGTGTGAAAGTGCAGCAGCAGCAGCGTCGGGGAATCATAAAATGCATTGAAGTTCGGTCAAATTATATGGTACATTTAAATTGCACTCCTCCAGCTTCCCTCTACCGCGTGTGTGGGTATTTAAAAGACGGTAATTCGCGTGTGGAAATGGAAATAATCCGTTTGGTCCTCTTTCCTATCTCGCTTTAAACTACGGTTATTGCCGAGTTCAATCATTATTTAAGTACACGATGAAAATACTTCGGGCGTTAATGAGACACGGAAGAATTCCGGCTCGCTTGTTGTTGCTGCTGCACGACCGTGATCGTGAACCTTTATTTCAACCATAACAAAAAACACCTTTTTAATAAACGATTTGAATTTCAGATACACAACTTACGTGATAGTTTAATTTCTATTTCACGTGGGAAGTTGACGTCTGGGAATCTTTAATCATTTTTCATTGATAAAATTCTGAATTTATATATATGTTTGCTTTCTAATATTATAAACCGTTTGGGTTACGTAAGTCAGACCGAGAGTAAATTTTCGAGATAACAGAGCACGAATTTATCGAATTCGAAAATTAATCACGCAATTAACCTTATCGAAGCGTTATTATTTTTTTTAATGTTAATTTTATAACCCTCCGGGGTAATTGATATTATTAATGCGTCGGCGTCGTTAATTTAACACATTTAAAGGAAAGTACGCGGGAAAGTTATTAAATTAATAAATAACGAGTTTAATATAAAAAATAATTCAAATTAAGTATTTACGTACGTCAAGATAGCGCATGCGTACACACTTCGGAGGTAATAAGGTAAACGCATCGATAGCACCGATCGATGAGCCCGCGATATTACCAAAAAAGTGAAATCTGGGGAAACAATGAGAGGGAAAAAAGTGAGAACGCGCCGAAAAAATATACACCGCGGGTAATTCCTCATGACGGTACCAGGCGCGGAAGAGAGAGAGAGAGAAATCGGGACGCGCGATATTTACGGACTCGCAGCCGAAAACACGTTGATAAATCGCCGGAGCGTTCTTACTTATAAATTATTATTATCCGCGGGCCTCATTTTTTTACCCGCCACGCCGTTAATTAAGTTGAGTTTTCGCTTCTTTTTTTTTTTCTTCTGCTTCCTCTTTTCCTTTGGCTAATATACTTGTTTGGGGGAATTTATGTATCGAGGCTCGAGTTACGAGTCAATTCGAAGATGCGGGGACGATAAATATAATTCCTCACGCAGTTTATCGATCTTCTCGGCTCCTCGATTTATTCATTGGGCGATCAACATTTTTGGTAAATCGGCGGTACTCTGAATTAATTTCAGGTGTGCTTTTTTAAATAAAAATACTGTTTTTTGATTATTTCTAAAAATTATGTTACTCTAACAAAAAATTATGTTCTAAAAAGAAATTTTCTTTGATTTGAAACTAATAAATGTAATATACCAACCAAATCTATTTTGATCTATGCTGCATTACTTATTTTTAATGAAGACCTAATTTTTAATAAGTAGATCAGCTCAACGAATGTATTATGAACTATGTTTTTTACATCTAAACTATTTGAAAAAAAATTTATTTTAAAAAACAACAAACCTACTGTATATACAACTAACTATTGAGAACCAGACAATTTGATAGAGATGTTACAAGTTCCTCCAAAATTGATTTCGAGATTCTTTGTAAGAAATGTGTATCGGATGGCGTTTATTGAAAACGTTAATCATAAGTTTATACTTGATATTCAGATTCTATAAAGAATATTATATATTTAATAATAAATTTTCCAACCAAACAATGTTGTTAAAACTTTTCTTTTATAAAACCAATTTTTTAACAAAAGACTTTAAGAAAATTTTACTTCTTTGTATATAATTTATATATACTAAGAGTATATTCTTGAAAGCAGCTGTCTCTAATACTAATGAATAAGATCCAAATGATACAAGACCCAGTACAATCAATTGTTTATTTATTTTTTTATTGTTACGATCAATATTATTAACAATAAAAATTGTGTTTTCAGATTGAAGAAACTTAGTTAGCAAATAATAATTATAAACTATTTAAAAATTCATCATTCAGTGCTAATTAATTTGCTGAACTTTTTTACACTATCAGTTTTATTATTGTCACTGAAAAAATTCCTTTATTTTTTCCATCTGTTAAAAGATAGATAAAAAAAAAAACTTATTATTTAATCGTCAGTTATTTCTTAAACAAGGTGTACCTCTCCAAAAAAAAAAAAAAAAAAAAAAGCTGAACATAAATATGGAGGGTCTTAATCTGCTGCTTCGGCATCGTCTTCTGCATCTCCCTCTGCGTCATGGTCACCCTCTGTCTCTGGTTCGGCAGTCGCAGTCTCAGTTGCTACGGGCTCTTCGGGAGTTTCTTCTGCTGGTTCTTCTTCTGCCGGTTCGGCGGCCACCTTTGGTTTTTTCTCCTTCTTTGCTTTCTTGCCTTTTTTCCCTTTTTTCCCTTTTGCACCTTTAGTGCCCTTTTTATCTTTCCTGGTTATAATTTTTTTATTTGACTTTCCTTTCTTTGATTTTTTCTTTGCTGGTTTGTCTTAAAATTTTAAATATTTACTAAAGTTTAATAATTAAAAATAAATTACTTTAATTATTTACTAATCAATAATACCTAAATTAAATATTAATATTTAATAATTTAATAATTACGTTGAATAATTCTCTTTGTAAATAAACGGATATGAACAGTCCGAGTCAAATAAATTATTAAAAACTAGATTCAACTTTAGTTAATTTTTATAAGTTGCGGAATTATAATAATTTACCTGCATCAGCATCGTCGCGAGCTTGAGATCTAAGATCAACGCTCTCTACAGCATGAGGAGCTACAAAACCGACATTGCCGGGATCTTGAACTGCAACAGCAGAATCATCTTCTTTTTTTGGTTGTATATCTGTTAAAAATAAATGTTGTTGAGTATAAGAAATCCGATAATAGTAAACAGTATTAATTTTCAAAGTGGATAAAAAATTTTTCTTTCATAATTTTATATGCAGCTTTTTTATATTCAAAAATTATTAGAGTTTTAACTAAATATATTTTTTTTCAATCTCCACATAATAATTTTAAACAAAGCCAAAATAATTATAGGTATTAGGTGTCAGTGAAGATAAAAATTTGAAAATAATTTAGTGTCATTTAAAATTAATGCGATGAAAAAAAATCATTCAAAATATCAAACCTTTACTGACGCATCCTGAAAGAACTATCAAAAAGATAAGCAAAAAAAAATTTATGGACATTTTGAAAATTATCCAAGAAAACTCCTAACTGTAAGACCTCCTTCTCGACTGAGCGCCTCCTCTTAATAATAATACTAAGAATAAATTAAAAACCCGTGATTAGATATTTATGGACAATAAGTTTAAGCTCTCTAACTTGATTGAAACATGTTATTTCAATTATGGTTTGATGTTAATATTGCGAGCTAAGAGTTACTTTTCTTATCAGCAAAAATTTTATGCCTTTAATAATACAAAAATAAATTAAGATTGTAATTTTTTACGAGAAAAAGTTTATGAAAACTACTGTTACGTTTGTAATTTGAAAAATCCAATTGTTAGAAAAACAATCTTTAATCAATGTCGTGTTAATAAAAAGACAGATTTTACGAGATAGTCTATCACAGTTCTAAAAGTTACGTACCTACAGAATAATTTTATATATCTTACACTTTTTTTCCATCATGAACAGATATTATTAAAACCACTGATTTTTTATAAAAATATTTTATTAAACATCTTTGCAAAATTAGTAGTATGATTTCATAATTTATATCAGTCATTAGATGAGAAAAGTCAATCTGAACGAAATTCTAATGATGTTCTTTGTATAAAATTTTTTTTAATTATCTTCGTAACTTTAACTTGTAAGTATTATATAATAGAACGTGCAATAATTTTCCACGAATCCCAATAGTTATTTCCAATAACGTAATCTGTAATTTGTTTTACTTCAGACTTTCAAGATGCATGTAATTTTTCTATGCAAAAATCATCCTAATCTAGGATGTACAAACAGCACAGAAAATCAGACAACCAAACCATACGTTATTTATAGTAGTTTTCTACAACAAAAACGAATGATTTTATCGATTCGGTAACCGATGAGATCAAATCAACCTCCAATCAACCTACAAATGACGCTGTCATTGTTTCATAACTCCCCTTAGATAAATTCTTCAAAGCTCAATAACTCGTTACGCCCAACTGAAGTAATAACGAGTAATGTTGAATCTCTCCGAGTCAGCCTGGAAATCATACGTTTCTCGCTGTCTGAGAATAAACGTACAGATCTCCTCGTGATCCGCTGCACTCGTAACTCGGGAATGAACTTTCGGAGATAGCGAGAGTTGCAGCGCTGCACCTAAGGAAAGTAAGCCTGGCAACATTATAAAGGGGTTATGCCACCAGCACGCACGAGGAGACCGGAGGAGATTCGACCGATTTGGAGGATGATGCGTAATCGTTTCCTGGATGTAAGCACAGCACGTGCGCTCCGGCCAAAGTCGATGTCGGAAAAAGTGTTTTTCGTTACAACGACAACGAGCGCATTTGTTTTCCAGCTTGTTTTTCGTTTCCTGCTTTTTCTGCACCGGGACTTATTTCACCGGATGGCTTTCGAACCCTAGGATTAAGCGAGTCTTGAGTTCTCATAAAACTGCCGTGTTCTTCCGAAAGAGAGCTGTATTTTTGAAAGTCTCGTTACCACATGAAAACTGAGGAATAAAGTTTTATGGAAATGAATTTTCGGGTTTTTAACAGATTAAAAAAGTTACAATTATGAAAAATCTAAGAAAACTGTTTTTTGATTGAGCTATTGAAAGATCTTCATATAAAAAATGATACAGCCACTTACAAAACTGATAAATGTTCAAAATGAAAATACTAAATTTTATTGTTTTCTGGTAGACAATATTCTTTTGTTGGGATGCTTTTGGAAAGTTTTCTGCAAATTTCAAATTGCGCTCCTTTAAATAATCCTTGAAGACGAAGACCAGTCCAGTACACCAAGTAGTTAATGTGTCAAAGATCTAAGGGCATGCCAGATCTCAGTTGCTGAACCTAATTTTTTGAATGTATGTGCAATATACATACATAAAACAAAAAATTCAAATTTAATGATATGAGATTCAAAAGTCTTTGTGGGCCCTACATACATATAAATTTTACAAAATTAATAAATTATTTTTTAAATTATCACTCGATGAAGCTAAATTATTAAAAAAACTCAAGTTGCTTAATAATTTTTAGTCTAGCATCTGACGCCTATTTTTCCAATTACAGCATTCATTCCAGTATCATTATTTTTAAGCACGTTTAAAAATTTTAATGAAAAATTTCTCCTTTTTTTTTCGGTGAACCAACGAAATATATATATTCTTTTGTATTAAGTAATGTACTTTATGTAACGTAATTCTGAAATTACATTGAGCTTCCAAATTCCGAAAAAGAGAAAACACTTACCCCCCCAGTTTAAATTTGTGGTGCGCAGATTTCGAGCGATTAAACCAAGAATTTACGTAGTCGCTTCCTTGATGAAGCAAGCATCCAGGAACGATAAGTATTTCACCTAGCTAACTAATTGGATGTCTCCGTAAGGTAGAGGACCCATTCGCGGTCCTTACCCGTAGTAAATGAGACTTTAGCTTCAAAGTACCCCCATTATGGACCGTGCAAATCTCATGCATGCAGCTCTGCTTACCCCGGTTAATGGACCAAAAAATCGAAACGAAGCAAAATTTTCAAAATCTAACCTCACTTTTCGAGTCTTTGGACCTTTAATTGGGGTACGCAGATTGCAGATGGAATTTCACGTATAAAAAAGGACCATTTTGGGGTAAGGTAAAAAGTGCTCTCATTAATTGGGTCAAAAAGGTGTTGACTTTAAACATTAATAATTCAATAAATAAATAAATATTTGAAGTAAAAAAAATTTATTTTGATGCTCAACATCCTTAAAATTAAGTTTGTGAAAAAAAAATAGACCTTAAAGAGCTTTGTTTTTTCAACAAAATTCAAAATCTGAAAAAATGTGATTTTTGCGGACCACAATTGGGTCCTCTATCTTAGCTCTTCTATTCCAGGAAAAAAATACGTTCAAAACTATATCGAAAAAGTTTTTACGATATCAGAACGGAGAATTTAGTACTTGAAAACATCTCTGTAAACTGGAGTCGATACTTACGGTATTTTTCTATGGACTATTCGAAGCACTATTACCGAATAAATTAAAAGCACCAGCTCTTTGTTTCCGAAAGATAAAAAAAAAATCAAACAACGTCCGAGTGGAGTAGAATAGCCCATCTTCAAACTTCCATCCTAGTCATGGTTTCATTGTGTTCGGGTTTGAGCATAAATTTTCGCTTCCTTTTTCCTGGGGAAGTGTATAACAACGAGAAGAATTAAGGCAAAGGTGCGCTCTTGCTTTAAATTTCAAATGCACTTTAGGTACGCAAGTGAAAAATAAGCGTATATAAGAAAACAAAACAGAATGCGTTTTCTTTAATAGGGATGGTTAGAAAGTTTTTATTTATTTTTTTTGGTGGATTAAACAATAAGTTTTTGATGACTAACGGAGCAGTCGATTGAAAATAGCAAAACAAGTTCAATGCTAAGGCTTACCATGCGCAAGTGTATAATAATTTAAAAAATTTTTATTTTTATTTTATTTTTCTAAAAATTAAGAACCAATTCGAAATTGTACCTTGTAAATTATTTATTGATTAAACTTGATAAAAACGAATCAGATCATATTAGTAAATCATTAGTTTCAAAGTCGAGGAATCGTTAAAACAATCGTTTTTTGCTTTAAAAATCACTTTTGCTTAATGATTTTTTTTTTAAGTGAAGTTACATAACTATTTTCACAAAAATTTAGGTTTCTTCATAATTATTATGACTGCTTGTCAACAATGACTGAATATAAGACCGAGTTTATGGCTGATAAGATCTAGAAATCCCGGGTCAGGATAACTCGCAATGTTTTTTTTTTTTTTTTTTGCACGCGCTTGGGTTTTATTCTTTACGCGTTTGTAAAGTAACGCGCGAAGAACACGTGTAACCAGCTTTTTGACTTACGCGAGCTCGAAAAATTCTAAGGAGTTACGTGGAGTACTGAAATTTAAAGATGCTAAGAGCGTTTTTGTTTTGACACTTTTTAAAATAATTTTCATTAATTACGATTCTTCAAAAATTACAAAATAGTACAAGATATTGACCAAAATTAAAAAAAAGGGAAATATGGGATTAAGATGTTTTTATTTATTAAATTATCGCTATATCTCTACTCATGTAACTTTATTATATTAAAAACTTACGAAATTAATCTTCAAAACAGACTTCAAAGTTTTAATGAATTTTTACCATACACTCAGAAAAGCTTCTTTTATAACTTCTTGTACTGACTCAACAACACAAATTAAAAAATAACATAACTTAAAACAAAATTTAAGTAGTACTTTAAAAGTACCATGAACTTACTCTCAATTTTTCGCGCAAATTATTGTTAGTATCTATGATGTAAGAACCCTAATCTATCGTTGGATTCAGCAAAAATAGTTTTTTACGAACTTGCAAGTAATAAAGAATAAGTAAAAAATTTCTAAAAATAATCACTGACCTATATCTATCGGTGAATGTTAATCAGCGTTCTCTGAACTCTTACATTGTGCTTGAGTAAAAAAAAAAAAAAAAAAGATTCATTTATGTATGCGTCCGAAAGAACGTCAAAGATTACTATCAATAGTCTATTTTTTCCCCATTATTCCACCGAATATATAAAGCCGATACTTGAACTTAGAATTTTCAGTTTAAACGCGTGATGCATGCGATTTTTTACGGCGCCATCGCGCTCTTCGCGCTTCTCTATTACAGTTGCATCAAGCCGAAAAATTATCCTCCAGGTTAAAAATTTTTAAAATAAATAAATTTTTAATATAAAACTAGTTTCAATCAAAACCAATTTAGTGAAAATTAATGTTCATTCAAATATTGTAGGACCTCGGTGGTACCCGTTTATAGGATGTCTTATGATTTTTCAAAAATTGAGAAAAAAAATGTGCTACATGCATCTGGCGTTTGAGGAGCTGTCTAAAACTTATGGTCCTGTATTGGGTTTAAAATTTGGAAAACAACTAATAGTTGTAGTTTCAACAGATGAATTAGTGAAGAAAGTTTTACTCAGAGATGAATTTAATGGTCGACCTGACGGATTCTTCTTCAGGGTTCGAGCTTTTGGAAAAGAAAAAGGTACCTTCATTTTTATTCATACCTTCGAAATCTTAATTTATTTTGACGTATTAAAAAGGAGAAAATAAAAATTATTGATACTTGATAAATTCTATTTCGTGAATTCTTCATAATAATTTATTAAAAGTTAATTAAAATGAAATTTTTAAAAAAATTTTTTAAAATATTTTTATTTCTTGAACCCAATTCTGATATTGATTTCAAATTTAATCATAAACCTTTTAATATTGTTTTTATTAGCATCATCGTCGATATCTCCTACCGTGTTTATAAAACAAATACTCAAATAGATATCTTGAACATACTGAGGAAAGAAAATAAAATTACTATGATAAAATTTTTCATAACTGCTCAAGACTCCACCCTAAGTTGACGTGAACAGTTTAGAAAATTCCAATTCTAAAGTTTGACCGGTCAAACTTTCTACACTCGTTACTGGGAGTTTCCACTACTGTTTCGAGTAGACGCTCGAACATTCAAATATCTGAGAAATTATCAAGCACGCATATAGTAGTTACCGTCACCGTACTTGAATTTATTTTAATTATTAAAAATTTTATGTTTTATTTTGATTCATGCTCAAAGCCTAAATCAAACTTGATTTCTAAAAAAAAAAAAAAATTTTATTACACCCATCTACATCAACTAAAACTTTCTCAGGTATTTTATTTGTGGACGATCCAGTGTGGTCGCACAATCGAAGGTTCACAATGCGTCACCTCAAAGCTCTGGGCTTCGGACAAAAAGCCTCCTCGCAAGCTCGCCTCGCCAACGAAGCCAAGCTCCTGGTGTCCGGTCTCCGAGAGCGGTGCACCCTGGGCCCGGTGCCCATGCACAACGTTTTCGATTTCGCTGTGATAAACTCGCTCTGGATCATGATGGCCGGACACAGGTTCGACTACGGCGATCCTAAGCTCCTGGAAATTCTGCACGTCGTACACGAAATCTTCAAGTGAGATCTAAATTAAAAATATTGAATTTTTTACTTTTACAATCGTGGTGTAGTAATCATAAAATATTTTTGTTTTTGAAGAAAGTGCGACGCGATGGGTGGTTTACTGTCACACATGCCGTGGCTGAGGTACGTCATGCCCGAGATGTCGGGTTACAACGACCTGATGCACGCCCTGAGGCTGCTCTGGGGTTTCATAGGCAATGAGATTGAGGAACACGAGGCCAACCTCGCCGAAAAGGGTAGTCGTCGGAAGCAGCCGCGCGACCTCATCGAAGCTTTCCTCGTCGAAATCAACGAGCGCGACTCGAAGACTCTGAACGATCACGAAGTTGACATCTTTGATAGTAAGTATTGCAAATAAATCATGGATGAATCACAGGAAGGTCTGGGTTTATTCTTGGTTTAAAAAAATTAATTTTTTTAATTACTCAATAACTATGCGGAGACAACAACTTAACCAAACAAAATTGTTACTATATAAGCCCCCAACGCAGTACATACTTGTAAAACTTTCTAATTGTTCAATAATCAAAAAATCCAAAATAACTCATATTACCAGGTCCAGAAGGGTCGTCCATATAACAATTAGCCATATTATTATTTTTACTTAAGTCTACGCGGACAGCAACATTGAGCTTGACCCAAAAACTAAGAATTATCAGAACTATAACCAGCTAATTAAATTAAGTTTTTATAATACTAGTTCTTATATTATCTGGCTGAAAATCGAGTTTTTGAGGTGTATTTGTTGCATAGTAATGGAGGTAATTGAATGACTACATCTTAATTTAACCCAAAAAAATCGATATTTTCTGTAATTTCAGCAGAACCCTTCAAATAATTTATTACATAATAATCCGACAAATAAAAAAAAATTACGAGTTTATTGTCCTGTTGTACGAAAAAAAAAGCTCAATAATTTTTCCTGCAAACGATGGCAATCAATTCATAATTTTTTTCTGTGATAATCCCATCTATTGTTGCCAAAGAAAAATCACCATCGGAGTCTATTGTAATTAAATTTTTAAACGAAAAACTTGTTTTTCCATTGATTCGTCCAACAGGAGAAAATCTGTTGATCTTGTGCCTGGACATGTTTCTCGCCGGGCTGAAGACGACGTCGGACACACTCTCGACTCTCTTCCTATTTCTCACGCTTAATCCCGGCTGGATTAAAAAGTTGCAGGATGAGCTCGACTCAGCTGTGGGAAGAAACCGATCGCCGACCCTCGACGATATGGACTCGTGTCCGTTGATCGAGGCCTTCCTCTCCGAGGTATTTTTTTATCACTACGTAAATCAAGTGCTTTTGAATATTTAATCATTGACTTTTGTTTGCTTTTCCAGGCATTGAGATCGTTGACACTTTCTCCGCTGGCTGTGCCCCACAAAACAACCAAGGACACTCAGCTTGAGGGCTACTACATACCAAAGGTTAGTGTTTTTATTGAGTAAATTTTGAGTTTTAGAGGATTCATTGTTGGTTTTGTTTTTTAGGACACGATAGTGATTTTGAATTTTTACAGCGTGCACAATGACAAAAACTTTTGGAAAGAACCGGAAGTGTTCAATCCGGGAAGATTCTTAGACGGCGAGGGAAAATTCAAACAGATCAGCGGGGCTATGCCTTTTGGAATCGGTAAGCTATGTTCTAACAACACTGCAAATCCTAGTGTCTTAATGTGTCATGTTTTTAAAACACTTGCAGCTGTCTTATAATTTTAAAACACTTAAACGTCTTATTTAAAACACTTAAGTGTCTAAAAATGTCCGCCGTTCTCCCAGTTCCGAACTAAGTGCCACTGATAAAAGGATGACTTGACTGACCGTTAATTAACCTGACTTGGATTTTGGTTTTGGCCCTGGGACCTAATAATTCATTAATTAGGAGCTTAAAGTAACATCTTCAAGCGCTATAGCGGCCCTTTTGCAACCGACTTTGGCCGAAGCTCCTTGGCGAGGTTATGTTGTACATCTTTGCAGCAGTGACACGGGGCAGTGTATCAGATATTAATAAGTGTTTAATAAAATAAACAATTTTTTAATTTATTCTCAAGTTTTGAAAAGCGGTATCCTTTATCCTTGATATTATTTTGAATAAATAAATATTTTGTTTTATCCCAAAGGCTTAAATCCAAAATACCTTTGGAGTCGATGTCAATGAATCAATAATTTTTCAAGTTTTTTAGTAAAGGGTGACAGATAAATTATTTATTTTTTGATCATGTAACTCTAGATTTACTTCGCAAATGCAAACAATTTTATATATTGATTCTCGTACCCAGATTTTGTGGTCTTAAAAGTTGTAGATAAATTAATTATTGCTTCATTGACATCGACTCCAAAGGTATTTTGGATTTAAGGCATTGGTATAAAACAAAATATTTATTTATTGAAAATAATATCAGGGATAAAGGATACCGCTTTTCAAAACTTGAGAACAAATTAAAAAATTGTTGATTTTAATAAACACTTATTAATATCTGGTACACTGCCCCGTGTCACTGTTACAAAGATGTTCAACATAACCTCGCCAAGGAGCTTCGGCCAAAGTCGGTTGCAAAAGGGCCGCTAGCGCTTGAAGATGTTACTTTAAGCTCCTAATTAATGAATTATTAGGTCCCAGGGCCAAAACCAAAATCCAAGTCGGGTTAATTAACGGTCGATCAGGTCATCCTTTTATTAGTGGCAGTTAGTTCGGCACTGGGAGAACGGCAGACAATATTAGACACTTAATTATTTTAAATAAGACGTTTAAGTGTTTTAAAATGATAAGACGGCTGCAAGTGTTTTAAAAACATGACACTTTAAGACACTAGGATTTGCAGTGAAGCAGTAATCTATCAGGTAAAAATAAGGTAATTAAATTTTTTTAATGGAAATCAAATTATATTGTAATAAAAGTAGTTAAAAACAATCTGTATCAGTATTGCTCAAAGTGGGTATCATCTGCGTTGAGAAAATATCATAGCCATCAAAAATATTGAAAAACAATAATTTATATTACAACAGTTTGGAGCTATTGCCCATTTTGTATGCAAGCCAGTCAAATAACGGAATAAGATTTAATAAACTTCAGCATAGATAATCAAGAAAAAAGCTTATTTAAACATTGTAAATTATGCAGGTAAACGTCGTTGCTTGGGGGAGCCTCAAGCCCGTTCGTCCCTGTTCCTGCTGTTCACCCACGTGCTGCACCACTTTGAGTTTTCGGTGCCTCCGGGTGACGAGACACCCGACATCAACGGCCACGACGGATTCTCAATATCACCAAAGCCGTACCGACTGATCCTAAAGCCTCGGGCCGACACCATCACCGTGATTGACTGACGTTTAAAGTCTGTTGCCGCTGCTGATGCTAGGTGTGGTTTCAAAGCCGTTGAAAGTTTTATGATGATTATTGTTATTTTAATCATTGGCTGTTTGTCTGCGGCTTTTATAATTGAGATGTCACCGAGACGAATGTTTCTCATTCGTTTATTCTCCAACACAAATCATTCCGAGAAGGATTTTATTGTGGTTGAGTGTATGTGTTTTAACTTTTAGTGTTTTATTATGAAGTATTACTACTCAAATATTGAATTTTTGTATACGAAGATGTAATAAAGTTTTTTTAAACTGTGTTAAAGCTTATTTAATTTTTATGCATTCAGAAAAAATGAGCGCAAGCAAGTTACAGTACAAAAGAAATTAAAAAAAAAAAGTTTTTCTTTAAAGTAATTTTTGGAGGTTCTAATGAAATGGAAATAACAATAGATTAAAAATGTTTTCCAAAAACTATCAATTTCAATTCAATAATCATGATATAATTTTAATGTTTATTAATTAATTATAAAAATAAACCTGCAACTATTAAAATTTAAATAGATAAAATGTAAAAAAATTTGTTTAAAACAACTATGTTGATTCTCTGACAAATGACGTTCGAATGTACATATATTTCAAAAGTATTATACTCGATGAAAATAAATGACTTGACATTATGGTAAAAGCTAAAGCAACTTAATAAACTTTCATTCGCATCCGCTAATTTTCAAAAGAAAAACTCAATTAAGTTATATTTTAACTACACATTACATCTTCATGCAAGGGTTTTTTAAATTACTGCACAAACAATAACTTGCGATTTAACAAGCAGATACGAAAATCGAACGAAACAATGCAAAGAACATTACAGCGTCAAAACGTAACGAGGCATAATCAATCATCGCAAAGATCCACGCCGTCGGGGGTGCATAATGATCCTCCCGCATTACGCACCTCATCAGCTTACGCAACCCGTACACCCATTAGCATATAATTGCGCTCGCAGCGTTTGATTATACATTCCGGCATTACATGATCTTAATAAACAAGATTATTTCGCTCGCGTTTGGCAGTTATGATTTGACAGCGGTTTTTACAGACAAGGGGGATGCGTGAGAGATAAATTCCGGAAGCCCGACGATCCTTTTTCGCCCGATGCTCATCGCTCGCTCGCTCGCTTGGCACAAAGGGGAAAAACTTTCGTTTTCTCGAGCGTCGTGAGACGCGATTTTAATCGCGCTTATGGGTGCCTGCACCCGCCGGGGGAAAATGTGCGAGTCGCGCTTCGAACGTTCACGAGCGAGCATTTCGGGAAGAATTTTTCACTCGAAACCCGTCGAGAATTTAACATTATTATAGGCATTACACCGAAGATAATCGCGATGAATAATAATAAATTTTAATGAAGTCTGATTGGAGGTTTAGACTTACAGATCTTTGAAGTATGAATGGCGAGGTATTGATGGTGCATAATAAGGAAGTTTTACGGGATTCTTGGGTTTTTGGGGAGAAAGGCGCAGCCTTCGTAATAGGATCTTTGTAATTAAAAACCAATAATTTTCTTATGGGAATAATTATACGTACGAGTAAAAGGTAATCACTGTATATCACTGTAAACGCTAGATTTTTCGGACCGATTTTTTTACTTTGAATTTTTTGGTAAATTTCTCAAAAAAATGTCTTAAAACATTCATTAACGTTTTTGTTTGTTTAAAAAAAAATGAAACTACGCTGCGAGTAGGGGTAACAGACGATTATAAATTACTAGACAAAGGACGGTAAAACCTCACCTCGTTTTTGTGCGAAACTATGACTTTATTCAAAATGAAAGATTGACGGGAGATATTCGCTCCTCGAGTGTAAGTTTTAATATTCTCTCACCGAGTTCAAAAAAGTATAAAGCGAGGATTATGCGCTTATCATTCTTGAATTCAAGGCTCTCACGTCGAGGAAGTTTATTGTTTTTTTTTTTTTTTTTTTTTTTTTTTTTTTTTTTTTTTTAACAAACTCCTGTTTGTTGAGCGAATCCCGTCGTTCAGTAAATAGGATTTGAATCACCTTTTTCTCTCATTCACCAAAATAAAAGTTCGCACGAGTTTTTATGGTTTATCTCTTGGGTTGTACCAGCGCGAGTACGCCGGCATCTAAAATACATATGTGCGTGAGGTGTTATAAGATTGCAGGCGTGTGGAACTTTCAGTTTCTTTAATCACCTTCATTCTTTTTATTTTTCATAATTGTTGAGTTCGTTACATAGTATTGTTATATATATACACATATAAAGCAAGTAACGAATAAAAAATGATAGTTTCTTGATTCATTTGGCATAACAATAAACAAATCACCAAATTATTAATAATTACTGAGAAATCTCATCAATAAAAAATTTTTTTAATTTATACGCTTAAAAATCATAATAGTTGAACTAGTCTTATACTGTATAAATTGCAATTTTATAACTCAACTTTCGCACTTATAAAATGACATTAATAAATAACTTTGTGGGTTGAGTCTGTAAAATTATCATTTGAATGAGATTAAACTAAAAACTACGACGAATAAAAATCAAAAGCTGTATTAATAAATAAAACTTTCCCACCTAACAACTAACGATTACAATATCATAATTAAGAATATCAATTGCCCATAGAGTTTATAAAACAATGTGACATTTTATGAGCTTCTCAAGCGCAAAAATGCGTGCTTAGCGAGTCACATTTCATAAGCTCTCTTGCGCTTTCTCTTTCAACTAAATAAAAAACCTTTTAAAGTAGTAATACAAGATTACGCTCTTAAAATCAACTCTGATTCTCAATTCTCAAAAAAAAACCTTTAAATGCTTAATTCAATGACTAATCGTTTAATTGGATCCAAGACAAATTAATTCGAACAAATCGTAGCGGGCAGATTTAGTTTTATTAGATATAAAAGTTACTTTCGATCACTTTGGAAATTCTTAACGATGTTCAAAATTTTAATAATTTTTTTTTTCTCGATACCGACGCACGCGTGCATTACAACGACAGGGGATTAAAGAAAGTTGAACGCGAACAAGTTGCGCTTTTACTCTCACGGGCTCCTACACCAGCGGCGAATTTCTCACGGCGCGGAGTGGTGGTACCCATACACATGTATGTATATAATTGATGCGTGCATTGATTTATAGGATCGATATCCGGAGGGGGCATTGTTCACTGACAAAGTTTGATGAATACGTACTCATTAATTTAGATAGTCTTGATGGATTCTTAATTTTTTTTTTTTCCTGGTTGGTATTAGAATTTTTCAGTTGCGTGCAACTCTTAAGAACTCGTGCAAAGATATCAGTCAGAATGTTCACTTTTTGACAGCGTACTTTTTCTGGAAGCAGGAAACAATTTTATGTCCAGAGGATGTATGATTTTGCGATCGTTCAAAAATGCTACTTTCATAAAAAACCATTTTCATAAATTGGTGTACTTTTTTTGAGTTGCATCAATTTTTAAGAATTTATGTGATTTTAAAATACTTGGGTAAAAAATTAAAATTCTCAAAATAAAAAGATTTAGTTTTGTTAATTAAAATTCTAATCAAAAACAATTCTAAGTCACGCTAGTTAAATTTATTATGATACTATAAAAAAAAGGGCTATAAATATTTTTATATTTCTTATGAAAATTTCAAAATTAAATTTATTTCTGTATAAATTATTCTTAGTATGTATTTTATTTTAGTTGATTTAAAACACTATATTTTTAAACTTTTTGTTTTAATTTAAAAATAAAATAAAAATAATTAAATTCTCAAGCGAGCAAGCGTTAGCGGAGCGAGGTATAAAAGCTAGTAAATATTATTTATTTAAATTTAATTTAAGTATGCACTCACTCTAGGAAAAATATTTCTTATATAGAGTTATGAATCTAATTTTTATTTATTGAAGTTGATAATGTAGAGGCAATAAATCTCTCCCTAAATTTCTGTTGATGAACAAAAAATTGTAATGATTCGAATCAAATAAGTTATTATAAAGAAAAAAAAAAAAAACTTCGGCTTCCTGAATAAAAAGTCAACGAAAATGAAACGAGCCTGCCAAACGTCACCTGCAGGCTTTCTTTTTGCAGATGCATGGCCCGCAGCTAAGGAACTCGCGGAACATAAGAAGTCAATTTACCGAATAAATCGCTCAAATAACAACTGGTTCGCATGAATTTCAAGGGCTTTCACTCTTTAGTTTGTTTTTTTCAAAACAAAAAAAGTTTGTATTGTACAGAGGAGTATCGAGATAACATACCTTAAGAATTTTAATCACTCCAATACCCAAGCCTGAAAAATATGATCGTAAGATGATTAAAATTAAAAAGTTTTTTGATCTGACAGTTTAATCTTATTAAAAAATGAAATTATTTTTTTCACTGTTTGTATAATTCGTTCGTCACCTTCGACTGAAAGTTAATTGATCTTTTAGGAATTTCATGATCGATTAATAAAATAATTACTGTTTTCTCGAATTAATTTTTTTTTTTTTTCAAGCATAAAATTTAATTGAATAATTTTATTTGGTTTTTTTTAATCTTCCACACAAAAATTGAAGTTCATAATTTCATTTATAATAATACTGTAATATACTTTTACGGCATCAAACCTAATAGTCAAAAAAACATTTTTAATAATTGAGCTTTACGCATATGAATGAATGTTATGTTGAGAATTTGAAAATAGATTTGAATGAAAGCAGACTTCGTGACGTCACGAAAACCATCACGAGTTTGCGCATTTAAGTCGTACACAGTGTTGTCTGCTATCAATCTTTTAACACCTGTTGTTCAAAAATAAACAAAAGGTTTAGTTCGAATAGAAAACTTGACAGTGTTTATTTTTTAAATCAAACCCTAAAATGTCTGCTGCCACTGCTGCGAAGGTAAATATGTCATAAAACTGTTGAAGAATATGTAGCTGTTTAGTATGTATAATCTAAATGTTGAGATTTTTCATCGTTCGGCATAACCTTGGATACTTGTATGCACATACTTTGCATAAAGCGCTTTCTTAAAGAAAGATAATTTTTTTACAATAGCTTTCTATAAATTAATATAATAAAAAATAAAATAAACAAAGACTAATTTAATGTAAAACTCAGAAGTTTAAACATTTTACCTTGATAACATTGATAAAACAGTTAATGACGTAGTGATATCATATTATTTAAGCGATATAATAGTATTTGAAAATGAAAAACTATCTCTATGCTACCATAGCAAAGTGCTGTTTTACTCGTTAAAATTTTGATTGAATTTGATAAAATACAAATATTGATTTTTTACCAATATTTAAAAAGATTAGCATTGTACAGTCTATAGCAAATAAAATATAATTAAAATTTGATAGATTAGATTTTGTATATTCAATGCGTTTTCATTTTTCACAAACTCGAAAAAAAAACGTTTAATTTAATCCGTATTTTTATATTAATCTATTTATAGGAAAATTACAATTTCTACAATTACATTTTTATTTCAGACGATTTTGTATTCATACTGGAGAAGTTCTTGTTCATACCGAGTAAGAATAGGTGAGTTGAAAAAATTGAATTATTATAAAGTTTTCGTGGAATTCACGTCAATAATAATTATTTTCTGTTCCCCATACAGCATTAAATTTAAAAGATATTCCTTATGAAATAAAACCCATCAATATAGAAAATGGAATTGAGGAAAATACCAGTGATGAATTTGAAAAAATCAATCCCATGAAAAAAGTCCCAGCACTCCATATAGACAATATTACGTTAATTGAATCCGTGCGTATTAAAACATTGATTTTGACATATTTTATTTTAAGTTGCAAAATAATTTTGATTGCAGTTAAATATTCTACAATACTTGGAAGAAACAAGGCCAAATAATTCATTAATGCCGAAAGATCCAGTCGAAAGAGCAAAAGTCAGAGAAATTTGCGAGGTAATCGTAACAGGAATTCAACCACTACAAAATGTTGGCCTATTGAAATATCTCGAAAAGGAACAAAAAAAAGAATGGACGAACCATTGGATTTCGCAAGGTCTCACAGGTATTTCATTTGAATCAAAAATAATATAAAGCTGAAGAAGGATCTGAATATGATTTAAAACAAACTTGCCAAATTTTCAGCGGTGGAAAAATTGTTGTCGACAAGAGCCGTTAAGTATTGCATGGGTAATGATATTACTCTAGCAGATTGCTGTCTGATACCACAAGTATACAATGCTAGAAAATTCAAAGTGGATTTAAAACCGTTTTCTTCTATCCTGAAAGTAGACGAAAATTTAAAGGATCATCCAGCTTTTATCAAAGCTAATCCTCACAATCAACCCGATTGTCCTCCCAACTTCAAAGCCCAATTTTAACATTAACTTCAAACAATTTTTTAAAATGTTATCTTTGAATTTTCAAAGTCTAGTCGTTTCACCAGAAAAAAGGAGCAATTCCTATAATAAGGAGTTTTCAATAAATGAAAAAAGTAAGTTACAAATGGTCGTCAAAAGTATTTTACTTTCTCGTTACTGTTTTTTTAATAATTTAAAAATATGACTTTAAATAAATACAAAAATTTACTTTTAATTAAAATTTTTCCCAGTTTTTTAAAACTAAACATTTTTCAAGTATGAGATTCTTGATCAAGTTATTTATTTAATAAGAGGAGGCTATTTATGATGTATGTACGTAACGCTTTAGAAAAAGGAACTGGTCATTTTTTATAAATTTTGTGATACTGCGACATTTAAATGTTAATTTTAAATGTAAAGTCATTAAAAATGTTATAAAAAAAGCTTTTTTTCTTATTATGCAAAATTATTTTGGTAAATTACATATTTCAGCGTAATTTTCATGGAATATAAACAATTGTAAAATAATTTGTAAATTAAATATTTATATTTATCAATCATGAGAGCATATAGTGTAAATCATTTAATGTTGATTCTACGTACAAAAATAATTAAGAATAAAATTTGTATTAAACTTTTTAGAACAAGCAGACGCATTTTCATTTAATTTTTTTAAAGAAGATTCCCTGCAATTAATATAATTTTCAACAACACATTTGAAATAATAACTAAGAAAAAATAGAGATCTGATAACTCCACTTGAGGTTTTTATGTTAAGCTAAAAAATTTGATTATTAAATCTGGTATATAAGCATTCATGAATCTCATATGACAGTCGAAAAGAGAAAAGAAGCAAAAATGCGATATATGTATCGTTTACAATTTTTACACCTTATTCACTTAAAATAACTAAATTCGCACACGTTACATAAACATATTAGTACTCCGTGCACGAAATCATCACCAAAATGCACTCGATCAGTAACATCAATACAGTGAGTCTTACTAACCGCAGTCTTTTATTTAATAAGACCATTGATACCTTACTTCTACTTCTTTTTAAAAAAATGACTGTAAGTTCCTCAATTCTTCGATTCAACATCCCTCCGTCTCAGTAATACGTCATACGGCTTCGGCGACAAGGTCATACCCATCTTAATCTGCAAACTTGGTGGTTCCTGACCGGGTACCGGAAGAAGTTCGTATCGTTGCATTATTCCCGTAAACAAAAGGAATAGAGCTGACTGAGCCAGTG
The DNA here is from genome assembly GCA_038277355.1 of Encarsia formosa. Lineage (NCBI taxonomy): Eukaryota > Metazoa > Arthropoda > Insecta > Hymenoptera > Aphelinidae > Encarsia > Encarsia formosa. The sequence continues at coordinate 3,022,147 of CM076187.1, forward strand.
CTACGCCTGGGCACTGACGTTTACCTAGAATAAATAAAAAAATTTTGAATTGCATAAGTGTACAATTCCCATCCTTCGAAAAATGTTAAATTGAAAATAATTTATCTATTATTTGAGTAACTCACCTTTTCCGAAAAATAACAAATTATCGTCCTTGATGCGCGATCCATCCTTGATAAACCTCTCCGGCAAGAATTTGTTAGGTTCGGGATAAAGATTTGGATCGGAGTGGATAGAATGCAGATTAATAACAATAAAACTGTCCTGTGGTATATCGTAATCAAGAAGTTTTGTATCTCGTAAAACTCGTCGAGGTCCGATGATTGGAACCACTGGTACCAGTCTCTGGCTCTCCATCATAACAGCCTCAACGTACGGCATTCTAGAAAAATTATCAGTACAACTTTATTTGACAATTAGCTATCAGTTGAATATTCAAACTCTTTGTTTTTTAAAATGATTGAAAATTTGAATTTGTTGATAAATTGTCATGAGACAATGATTTCCAAAGTTTCGTTCAATTCTCCATGTCACAACAGCTCTTTATGAGTGGTGAGTTAATTGCATTTTGTAGTTCACAAAACATTATGCGAAAGATTTTTTTTAAGTTTTAGTTTTTCAATAAATTTTTATTTTTTTAAACATACGAAAACCTATTTTATTTAATCTAGATGGTTTTTAATGAAATTCAATTTAAAAATTAAATAAAAAATTGAGTGTTAATTGCTTGAAATTAGAAGAAATATTACCAACATGATGCAGCAAAAAAAAAAAAGTTGAAAATTTTTTTAACACATTTTAAACAGTTTTTTGATAAAATGACTTTACTTTGGTCTATCATTGAGATTCGGAAGCCTTTCATGACCGATAACTCTGTCAATTTCTTCGTGAAGCAGTCTTTGTGAGTCTTGATTGATTAACATATTAAGAAATAAAAATTCCAAAGTCGTTGCGGTAATGTTGAGTCCGGCTAGCAGAATGTCAAGGAGTATTATTACTAATTGATCCTCTGAAACCACACAAATTTAAAATTATTAAGCGCTGAACAACAAATTTTATTTAATCTAATCAATTTTTCTCGAGTTTGTGATTCATGAACCGTCTACTGAATTAAAATTACACGAGTAATTATGAGAATGTATTTTTCAATACAGGTGCAATCTGAATAGTAAGACAACAAATGCGAAAAGAACGTATGGATTGAAAGAGACATCGAGTGTTCCTATGCACCGCACGTGGAGTAAACTCGTCGAATTTCAATCACTTGATCTCGAAACACACCTCTTGCATAATGAAATGACACTATGCGCTCATCAATATGCAAGACTATCAATTAAAACGCTGTCGCGAATTACTTAAACGACTTTTATTGTTATTCTAAACGATCTATAGCATTGAAAATCTACAAAAGCATAACATAATCTCTTGAATTACCGTCAAAACCAGCCTCTGGTCCTTTGCCCATGTACATTTCGGTGAGGAACATGTCTATGAGATCGGCATCGCTACCCGGCACGTAGTTTTTCTTGTGTTCCTCGATCGTCTCCTGAAAAACGTGCGGAGATAATGAGAAAACCACTCAACGAAGGATGCTATTTTAGTTTTTTTACCGTTAAAATTGCTTTGAATTCGTTGTTAAGATGCATAAGAAGATTGTAACCCGAGTACTCTGGCGCAAAGTGCCGGATCCATGGATAAGCCGAGAGAATACCTCCGGTCATATCGAACGCCTCGGCTCGCCTCACCATCAGATCGATGAAAAACTCGAGTCTGTCAAAACAAATTATAGCTTTTTTAAAAACTAATTTTGGTTATAATAAGTAACATTTAAATTATTTATCGCAAATTAAAATAATAAATGTGTAGTACGACTTTAAGTCCTGATAAAAAAAGCAATTTCGTTTATTGATAAACCTTTTATTGCTGAATGATTTGACCGATGCATCTACTTGAAAGATAAGCGATAAATTTATAAAAAATCTAAAATTAAAAATTTTTCTAAGGCTCACTTGTCTTCGTTGAACTTTTTGCCCGATGCGAACGTCCAGAGGACGTTAATGATGGCGGGGACGATGATGGGTTTCATCTGCCGCACGTCTCCGTCCTGCATACTTCCAAGAGCCTGCACGAGTTCCTGCTCGACGTACTCGGACATTTCTCGACGGGCAAAACCTACCGACTTCATGGATCTAACGAACCAGCTGCGGATCTCGCGCCAAATCGGTCCGTCGTTCATCGTTATTCCTGAAAATTTTGTTATAAGTAAATAAATTTTACTTTTAACGAAATAAGAAAAATTTCATCACACTAATAGTTTAGCTGAAAACTGATGTTTTCATAAAAAAATTCATACTGAATAAAACAATTAATTCAAAATAATTTTAAATCTGCAATGGCACACCTTTCTTCTTTCCCATGTTTCTCAAGCTGATAAAGTAATTCCATGGCCGGCCGTCGTACTCCTCCGCATTGAGCACCGTGTGTATGCAGTCAGTACCCGAAACCACGATAGTGTTACTGTTGCCAAGTTTAAGGCTGATTATGTGGCTTTGATAAAGCTTTGACATCTCCAGAAGTGCCTCGTGTTGTCCACCTAGTTTTTTGCTCAGTTCCCGCAGCTCTTTCACGTTTCCAAAAAATGGCCATTTTATTGGTCCTGTGATACATTATTTCTCCAAATTAATTTTATTTAATAGATAGTTAAAATCATGACCTGGGTCAATAAAATTATTTTTGAAACTTAAAAAAATAATAATATTAAAAATATTGTTAGTTTATTTGATAACAAGAAAATGTTAATTTTGTCATACAAAAATTATTTTTAAAAAATAGATAAAATATTTCAAAAAATGATGATAAAATATGTAATTTCATTTTAAAAACTTCATTTTTATTTTTTAAATTAAACACTTATCCCAAAACGGACCTACAATTCGATCTACGGTCAAATTATTGTTGGAAACTTCATTGATTCTATTATCAATAATATTCATGTACAATAAACTATAATTTTAAATTATAACGAAAAGACAAATAATATCAGATTCAAAGGATCATTCGAAGGCATGTTTTTGTAATAATTAATGAATGTAATAAAGTCAAAATATTATGCTTGCACTAAGGTCTTATAGAGAGAGGATTTATACATCGACCAGGGTTACAATAATTCTTTCAGTAAATGGACGCAAAAATGAGAATTTTTTATTTTTCTTTGCCTCGAAAATAGACTTTCATAGGTATAGTGAACTATGCTTGTTGCGTAAAGTATCCGAGATAGAGAGTCTGAAAAAATCACAGTGACCAATCTTTCCGGAAGAACTTGTTTTTTATCGCGGGATATTTCGACACGACACCCAACATTGCTACTTGTGCATTCTGTAGAAAAATGGATGATAAAACATAGTCTTCAAGATGGAAAATCTTATTTTTCACCTTGTAATTAACGATGGTGAATTCTGCGAGAGCCTAGCTCTGGCAACTTTTTTCCATACGATATCTCTTCCTAATGCCTTATCACTACACACGTGCAACTCCGTCTGGGAAAAGTAGAAACCTCATGCTATGAGCTGACCACTTACTTTTAACTAAAGTTCATTTTATGTGCATAAATAAAATAGTATCTAAATTATAAATACATAATAAAAACAATTAAAATTAGTTTTCTTTACTTTTTTTCTATTTTGATCTTTTAAAATTGAGCTTAAGTCAATAATTTTAATAAGGGTCATTAGGGAAAAACAGTATCATAAATATATTTAATATTATGACTTATCATCTTGTATACATTAAAGACCAGAGTAAGATACATCGTTCGATCACAAAATTGTTTCGAAAAGTTCACTAGTCTCTGATATTTTAGAACTTTTGTGATTTTTGACCGGATTTTGGAGGAAAAAGGCCTTATCAAAAAATCTCTTAAGTTTTGTAGGGCTTTATAAAGGTTGATTAGGACGAAGTATAAGCACAAGAAACGAAATATAAAACAAAAACAAAAAATTCCTTTTTAAGCCCCGAGTGAGGTGTTTACTATTGAAACTTATACTCATGACATAAAAATACTCTATAATGATACTTTTACTAGTTAAGTGTTTTTTAATAAATGAAGAACCACTTCCACAAGTAATACATTCCGTACATGATGAAAAAGTGCATTTACTCTTTGACCTTTTCCTTGATGACGAAATAAATAAGCAAAGCTAGTGTATGTCAATCATCAAGGTGACGGTCATTAATTTTTTTTACTTTTTTTATGAATGCAAAGAAGAATGAAAACTCTTACTTTTGTAGAAATACATCGAGAGTAAACAATGTACACATATTCCAGGCATTAACGATGTGTGGAAATTATTGAACTCCACTCGGTTATTATTAGTTCACCATTTTTGAGTGAATGCATAAGAAAAACTTTTTATCGAAAGTTTACAGTTTATTGAAATAAATATTTTATTTATTATTTATTTCAACATGAGTTGTAAGAAAATTTTTCTTGTAGCGTGTCAACTTTGCGAGAAAATGTCTTATCATCTCGTGAAGCCTGACCTAACTGGGTAAAACACTAAAAAAAACTGGATGATTGTTTTTATCTTCAAATTTTTCCCATAAGTTTTGATATTCTTATAAGAGGAATAAAAAAAAATTTGTTTGATAGGATTTGGTTATTTAAAAAAAAAAAAATTGAACGATAAGTATATCTCTTTTATTCACATGGCAATTTTTTGTCGTTTTAAAACATATTTTGAATTGAAAATTTAACTATCATGTTTGGTTTTGCAATAAGCCATTCTATTATTTTTGGTGAAAAAAAAAGATAAAAATTTTCGTAACAGCTAGATTTGGCTGGTTTTTTTGTATATTATGAATTCAAAATTTATTTTTGCGTCAATGAATCAAACCAGTTGGATTAAAAAAATGTATATGTGCAGAAAGTCATTTATATGACATTGTGTAATTCAATCATGTGTAATCGTATTTGATAAAATCCTTATAATTTAAAAACATAATTTAAGTTAATTGATTTTGAAATAGAAAAATTATCTGATCAAGCTTTACTCGACTATAGTTACGTTACACAACTAACGTCAATTATCAATTAAAATTTTGAGTTCATACCATACATGAATTTAATTTATAAGCATAAAATACTAAGCGAAAAAACTTTTTGATCTTATATCTTTGAGGTCCCCTCTGATGTTTCTCTTAAAAAGCATAAATAATGAGCTACTTTTAGAGAAAAATTCTCTTGTTTATGATCATAAGGGCGCACAAAATAAACTTATTATTGGCGGAAAACTGTTGCTTAAACGAGATTACTTAAAAAGCTTCTAAGTTTATCTAAGTTTCTTTTAAATAAATTTTAAAATTAGTAACTAAAGTTACTATTGTAAAAAAAAAGAATTTTTTAAATATCTACAGTATTGGTTACGCAAACGTATATACAAAAGCTTGATTAATAAATTCAACAATAAGTTGTAGAAAAAACTACAGAAACTTTTGTAAATTAAGTAATGCTGATAATAACGACCAGCCAAAACAAAAGAAGTGTGAAAACATTCGTGAAACAATCATTTTAATACAAACTAACAGAGATTCGGTGCTAATTATCCCACACGTTTATACGAATCTTTTTTTCTCCACTATCTTTGAAACACAAATTGAAAAATAAATTTAAATTGATAAAAAACTGATTAAGTGAATTAAAAAAAAGGAACTATCATAAAAGTCCCACTGTACAGTTTCTCGACTAATTTAAGCTATTTTATTTACAAGTATATTGTTGAACTATTTAATTTATTAAAAGGGCCTATTGCAAAACTATACTCGAATATTTAAAAATTATTAAAGATGACTTCACTTAATACATTGTATCAAATTCTGACACAACTTCTCGCAAGTTTGATTTATTTACATAACTTTTTTTTAAATAGTTAGATGATCAACACCGATCCAATACTAAGTCTTTTTACTTTTAAAATAAAAATTAATACTTTTCCTTCAAAACATCATAAATAATTTAAATTTTCCTCAAAACTGACCAAATCTTTAAGAATTTTTAAAAAGTATTATAAAATCACGTAAACTGAAAAAGCACTACTGAAGGTGTATTGTATTCTTACCTGGTATTCTTTTACCTCTAGATCGTCCAGCGAAAAGGGCAGCAACTAAAACAGCAACCACGATCACCAACACTAGTGCTACCGGTACCATTTCATAAATAAATTTTATTTTAAAAAGTCAATGAGTTAAACCGGTAAAACTTGACCACGTGAACGACCCGCACGCTTAAATTCAAGTTCACTGAAAGACTGCACCCGATCTATCGATCCTTGCGGTCACCGATCCCTCCATAATTTTGCGAGATTTTTCTATTATTCTTTAAATTTTCACCCGTGTGCGCTATTAATTAAGCTCGTTAAGAGGTATTAAAGTTTTATTGGATGGTTGCGTAAAAATCGCGCACAGCACACGGCGGATCAACGAGGTGCGATGAAAAGAGAGAGAGGAGTCAAGTTGGGACAGCGCCATCGCGCTGCTTGACCAGGAACTCGTACCGGAACTATTATAGATAAAACTTTAAAATAAAATAAATAAACAAAATACTATGGCCCACTGCCTATCTCTTTGGGAATCAAATGTGACGCACGTATCACGTAATCTCTATTTCCGGTCAGATACCTCTCTTCGTATCGTTGACGAGCTCGGACGTCTGCTTACTTTAAAAATTACCGATCTTCAAAAGTTTATTGTTTTTTCACAAGTCTCATTTCGTTATACCAATCTAAATTTTATTACGCGATTTCATGTAGTATAGACTTTTTTCAGTTCTACGTGAGTTTTTAGCGAGTTTCATTCTTTCAATAATTAAAAATATTAAAAAGGGATCAATCGAACTACATTTTTTAAATCGAGGTCTGATAACTTTATAATTTAAAACTATGTTTTCATTGTGTGTTTTGAAAATTTTTAAATTCAGTTTTAATAATTACCACAGTAACGCACGTAAATTTATGATTATATATGTATAGATAAAAAAAAATTAATAATAGCAAATAATTTAGAGCCAACTAAAAAAATGTAAAAATTGGTTTTTTATTACAACCTTCTCATTTGATCTCATAATTTACACAGAAGAACATGTAAATATACATTTATACATTTTCATAGATTTACTTTTCAATAAAATGAGTAAAGATATGTTAAAGTAAAAGAACATACTCGAAATAAATGTGTTTTTTTAATTCAAGTATTATTCATTTTAATAACAGTTTTCTTTAATAATTTTTGAATATTTACATTTCTATGATTATAGACATATGTACAAAATTTAAAACGGTAAAAAATAATTTTAGAGATTTCACAATGTTTATAAATTATATTACCTCTAAATCAATTTCTTTTCTAGGTTTTTTTCGGATCACTTTTTTTCCTTTGAAACTTTCCATTTTCCTCTTTTTCGATTCTTTTTTCTTTTGTTGTCTAGAAATTTTCCTCTTAGCAGCTAACTCTGGTTCCGTGACAAACTAAAAAAGAGAGTGTTTTGAATTATTATTTAACGATCAAAAATAAAATAAACTTCATTGGTAACGCGCATTGGATTTTTTTGAAACATTATGCAAAAAGGTTTTCATTTCAATTATTTAATAATTTAAAACGTACCTGTTGTAATCGAACTTTCTTTCTTTCCGTCCTCCTTGTATCTAACCTTTGTTGCGCTTGACTCAGTAAACGGGTATATTCTTCCAAACTTATCTTCTTCTTGATCATTAAAGCAACTTGTTTTGCCAGTTGACGTAGTGGGGCATTTGATACTTCAGTTGTAGACATTTCTCTTACAAGAGGAGATATAATATGAAATAAAACTGGCTTAAGCTTATCGATTTCTACCGTTGCAAGGATTCCGGCCATACATTTAAAAACTGTCGATCTCTAAAAAATAATTAATTTAAAAAATTACTTAACACAACATTTAAAAAGTAACGAATTCATTTGAAATTATTTACTACTCATAATTTTTGAAACTATAAAACTATGATAAAGAAATCATGTAACTATGTATACTCACAATTATTATTTGATTTGGAGCTTGAGAAATTTCTTTATTTACACAAAATCTTAATTCTTTCAACAGCCAAAGTAGAGTTAAACTGATCTTTTTACTATCATTTTCTTGATTTTCATCTTTTTCAGTAGTATTAATAACTTTAATAATTTTAGAAATAAATATTAAATTTTTAGCTGTTGCATCATATAATTCCTCAGAGTCATATCCAAGAGCTATCAGCGCTATAAAATCTTCGGCTAAACTTCGCAGCTTAAACAGTGGATCAGAATAGACGTATCCATCATCAGGATCCCAGGCTTCAGGAGTATCGAGTAGGCGTATAATTTTTTCAATATCAAGAGATGACAAAATATCGCCAAGGAATTTAGTTGCAGCTATTCGTACCATAAGATGATGCCGAGGTAAAAATGACTCACTGTACTCTGTAAATTCGCAAAGGAGGATATTAGTTCATGTCAAACGTAATCTACAATAATGTTTCGATTAAATAATATTTTTACCTGCAAAACTAATAACACTGTCTTGGTACTTTTTATCTTTCAAATATGCAGTACAATTAGTAGCTATTTCTCTTATCAGATTCAACACTTGCAGAAAATGATATTGTACCAGTCTTTCAGGATCTTCATTTTCAGCTTTCGAATCACTTTCATCTTTTTGTATTTTGACAAAACGACCAGGTTGATTGTCGTCCTCGAAATTTTTCGTAGCATAAAATTGTTTGATCAAAAGTGGTAATACTTTTTCCAGTCTAGATTCAAAAGCCTCTTTTTCTACTTTGACGAAGTGACCGCACATCTGAACACCTAGTATTCTGCGCATCCTCTAAAAAACATCAATTAAAAATTAGGTTCATTTAATCTTTGCTAAGTGTACTTTTTAAAAGGCAAAAAAAAAAAAAAAAAAAAAAAAAAAATTATTAATTAGACACCTTATCGTCTTTTAACCATGAAATGACGAATGTTTCAAAGAGCTGAGTTTTCTTATTGTGAGTTAGATGAACTAATATTTCTTCGATACATTTTTCGCTCTCTTTTTTAACATCCACATCCGTATCGTAGATGAGTCTTCTTCCAAGGAAATAAATCATTTTAAAGGACCATTCACCAATTTTTTCCTGAAACAAAAATCATTTTTATTTTTTAAACTTTAACTCAAACAGAAAATTATTTGAAAATCCAACAAACATTTCTAAATTTTAGTAAGTTGAGACTCCAGTATCTATGAGTTTTCAGTTTCAATAGAAAGATGTAAGCAATTTTTTTATTTACAGAGTGGAAAAATTAGAATGACGTATATAAAGAAAGGAGTTGATATAATTATTAATTTACTTACCGGTCTAAAATTGGTAACGATGCTATGAAGCATTCTAATGATGCTCATTCTTCCGGGTGCTAATTCATAGTCCAATTGTCTGATCAAAAAGTCAACTTCTCCAGTTTGCTTCTTTTTACGAGTAGCCAAGTATTCAGCTATATAGGTGAACACAACTCCACGAGCCTGTTTTCTAACGTTGTCGCTTTCTGATGTGACAATTAGTTCCTTAACTTTTTTCATAACCGCCTCTATTTCGGGTACCACAAGCTTTCGATGCATGATAGCTTTCAGGGTACCAAACGCCGTTGCTTGTCTCTCACTATCGTGAAGATCTTGCTCTGCATACATAAGCAAAACCTAAAAATAAAAAAATATGGTATATATGCTATTTATATTATATTAAAACAAGCTATACAAAAACTTAAAATATGATCGTACCTTCATTTGATCTATCTTTATGGTAAAGTACTTGACATCACGAACAAGAACGGACATTGCTTTAAATGCAGCCATGACCAGGTCATAGTTATCGCCTTTACTAAGTCCAGGGGCAGCATACTTATGTAAAATACTAAACATTGAATCACAGATTTCCGATATACTTGAACGAGCAGTCGGAAGATCGATTTTTAGTATCCAACTTAAGCACTGCAGTGCTAACGTGCTTAACTGAAATGAAAAAAATAAAATTGATATTTTTTTTGAAGCAAACATTTTCGATTTTATAATATTTAAACTTTGTTTTTATAAATTAAATTAATAGAAGCACTAGTAAATATTAAATAAACTTCAAATCAAAGTGAAAATTTCTTTAAATAAGTCTTTTTTTTCAGCACAAAAATTTAGATAAAATAAAAATAATGAATTTGGGTATCGCAAAATATTACCTTAACATGTTTAGATTTCAAGCAATTGCTCAACACTGGCACAAACATATCTAATAAAGGTTTTAACTCTGGCTTATTGACCTTTTCTCTTTTTAACAGAATATGGAGTAATCTTAAACTGAACTCAATCAGTACATGGTCATTGGTATTATCAGCTGATCTAGCAACAATCCCTTCACCTAATCTATTTTTAGGTGGAGGAACAATTAAAAAAATATCTTGTTTCTCACACAAAAGTTTGCTTTTCTTTTTCTTTTCTTCAGTCTGATTCTTCTTACTGGTTGGCATTAGTTGGGGATTTTTTTCTGCAGCTACCTCATAAAGAAATTCTACCATCTTTTTAACGCAAATAAATTTATTATCTGCTAGCCCTAAACCAAACTGACGTAACGAATCAGTGACTTTCTGAACGACCTTGTGTGAACGAGATTTGAATAAAACTTCTTTCAAAGGCATTACAACAGCGACAATGGAACCTAAAATAAATAATAGTAATAAATATGAAAACCAGGTATTTATGTCATGAATTATTTAATTAATAATTATTTGTATAGCTAGTTTAAAAGAATATACCTTCATCAATGAATTCTCCAAGAATGTGAAAGATATCGTAACTCTTTGTAGATTTTGCTTCTGATACATTTTTCACAATGCCAATGATTTCTTTTTCTTCAGCAGATAAACCAAACAGATCAACTTTACACACGCTTAAGATTAGGGATAAATTTGACTTCATATGTTTAACTGTAAAGTAAGGTTTTAAAGACGAAAGCACAGCATGAATAGTGAAGGCAAGTACGTGAACTTGAAAGCCTCGAGTCAACAAAGCATTCATTTCTTTCAACAAGTGATGAAGGTAGTTAGGTCCTAAAGAAATCATAATCTGCTGCAGAATTTCTCGAGTTGTTCTCCGAACGGATTCAAGTCGTGATTTTAAGAAAGTGCATATTTTCATGAATATTCTGAAATAATAAAAATCAATTTTATTTTCAGCATCCTAGTTGTAGATTTTTTTAAATTTAAACTTACCCTCGTAAGTTCAACTCCAATATTTTTTCCGGTAACTTTTGCAGCAATTTGACCATAGCAAGTGAAATAGGAATCTTCATTAGCTCTTCTTCTTCTAATTCACTGCTAACTCGTTTTTTATTCTCTTTATGGCTGCCTTCAAAACGCATTCTCGACGCTAAAGCTTTGTGAAGCTGTGGAATCAGACCTTTAGTGACACTGAAAATCAAACGTTTTGCCAATGAGGGCGATAAAACAGTTTGTCTCTCCATAAATAGCACGTTAACCGGAGGTTCTTCTGCTTCTTCTGGGACTGCTTCACTAAGACTTATTTCATTTGGATCCTCGACAAAAGGTTCATCAATAACTTCTCCGATTTCTTCGGGTTCTTCAGTTACTTCTAAAGCTTCATGTAAGTCTGAAACTTTGTCGGTAGCTGGCGTTTTGTCCTTGGTTTCCTTAATCCGTTCTTTAAAAAAAATAAAATAAAAATAATGAAATAATCATTTTACTCGAAATCAGCAAAAACAGACTTGAGTTTTTTTTTCCTCTCAGCCAAAGAATTTTAAGCTATAAAATTGAAAACTTACTTTTGCCAAACTTGAAGCTTTGTTGGGCTAGAAATTTCAAATCCTCTTCAAGATTACCCTTGTACTTCGATAAATCAAAATGAAAAGCATCCAAAATAGCTACAGTGACTCTAACAGCTTGTCTCTGAAACTCCAACTGAGATCTCAACTTATCTAAATAATCTGTAAGAATCCATTCATACTGATTCCAGGGCAGTAATCGGCAAACTACTCCAACCGTCTCGATAGCGGCGTCTATCATGCTATTTTTATTCGAAAACTTTTCATTAAACAAATATGTTGTCGCCAAAGGTAAAATGAACTCCGTCAGAGTTTTTGGATTTGGTGCTTTTTCCATAGTTCTAGCAATTTTACAGAATTTAAGAAGAGCCTTGGCTTTTCTATGCAATTGTAAATGCTGCATGTTTTCAAAAAAATCTACTTCGGGATCTTGTTTGTTGGTCAGCAAATGAAGATCATTTAAAATTGGATGAATTTTTGGACACTCCATAGCCATGTGGCCTAAAAAGGATATAGACTGAAGGTATAAAGTTTCACTTTTATTACGTATTCCGAAGCGTATATTCGTAAGAATAATTTCTTCAATGAGGTATTTTCTATCAACACTTGAATCCTTGAATTTATTCGCTAAATAAACTCCTATAGTTTTCAAGCATTGTCCAGATCGATCTCGCATGGCTAAATCATTCTCGGATTTAAGAAAGAAAAAGCAATTGAGAATTACTGATACTCCAAATTCCATTGTTACGATATCGTTCTAAAAAAAATTTTTTTTATTGAAATATATATATATTTTTTACAAGACTATAATATTGTAAAAAAATTACCTTTATCATTTCGTCAATCTTTTCAAAAGCATCCAATCTTCTCTGGAAGTCTGGCTGGTCAATCCATCTCTGATCATATGCATTAAGTTCCTCTATTATTTTTTGATTTTTCTTTAAAGTTTCATCACCTGCGGAGACTGTATCCAAAAGTTGCATTAACATTTTTCTGGCCGGGGTTGAAGTAACCTTCGCGAGCAAACTCAACATCGATCTTAAATGCTTTACTGGTTCATTAATACGTTTTACCAAATTCGTGGCGGTGATTAATAATTGCATAACTTTTTCTTCGGAATCATTAGCTTTTTTGCAAAGAATCGGTAGAATAAGTGTCAAAAGCGTATCACAAGTTGCCGAATCTGTCGCAAACTCAGAAATGCGTGAAAGAATCGCTAATTCGGTTCTAGAAACTCCCTGTTTTGAATGTCTTTTAAGTTTACGCTCAAGATATAAGAGCAGAGAGGTAACATGCGGTAGTAAGATCGAGGAACCGTAATTAATAGTTTCACTTGTAACGATATCAAGTTTTTCAGTAACTATTGGAAGCAAAGACTTTGGCTTGTCTTCATCGACTTCCATTTGATCTGGACTTACTTTTTCAAAATCTTGGAAAATTAACATTTTTTCTATCATGTCGAGAATCATCTGAGTGACTGATCTATGGGTTTTTGGATTAAGTAGTAACTTAATGACGAAAAGCATCGGTGTCTCATTATTCTGAAAAAATAAATAACATAATGTTATATAGGCCCTGATGATGACCACTTAGTTTGGTCGAAACGTTGGCAAAGTAATAAAAATCTATGCTTTTAAATTTTCTTAAACAAACTAGAATTTTTTGACTAATTTACCTTATCTAATTTAGCAAACAGTGGATAATATCTCGGATTATGACTCCACGCTGACAAAATTTTTAACAAAGGTGTAGGACTATGTATTCCTTCCATTGGTAGTTTGTCAATCCATGGCCAGATTGCAACCAAGAATACTGCATCGATCTCATCGCTTTTCCAGTCGTACGTTTCGAAGTGTACAAAGAATCTCGCCAGTGCGTTTATGCAACTATTCCTTACGTTACGAATAGATGTTAAATACCCAGAATGTATTTCAGATGATCTAGCCAAAATTCCAGTTATTTGGGCCAAGATGCAAATTAGAATAGCAAAAAGATGTGGTAAAAGTTTTTGGACCATTCTACCACCGAATTGTTCAATCATAATCGTTAGTAGGTTGACAGCGCTCTGTAAACGCTTAGGAGGGACGACGCATTCAATATTTATGTTGGCAAAAATTTCACAAACCAATTTTTTAAGGTTTAATTCTGATTGATCTGACTGATCAATTTTTAGAATAGGTAAATAATTTTGAAATGGTTTAAAAGCCATTCTTACAAATACCATCATTTCTTCTTCTTTGACACCAGCTAAAAATCTGTAAAAAGTTTTGTACAAATTTAAATAATTTTTCAGTGTTGATTTAAAAATTCAGTTTTAGATAAAGTAAAAATAGTTAAGTGTTGATAGCTTTATAAAATGAGATTCTTTATAAATTCAGTTAAAATTCAGTTAGAAATATTTAAATATTTGTTTCACAAACCTCAAAATAATTTTTCTCCTGATAAGGCCACCAGCTTTTCCACCAGTTCTCATGCCCACTCTTTGGGTCATTTTAGCGTGCAGAATTCTCATTAGCACGGGTATTAATCCTTCGCGATGTTCTTCTTGCACAATTTCATTTTCACTTCCATCAATACTAATTTGAAATCTCACAAGTTCATTTTTTAGACTCTTTTCATCAACAATGTTATCTAGTTGTACTTTGTAAGGCAAAAGATAATTGTACTTATAAGTGTAAAGACAAGCAAGAGCAGCTTTTTGTATATCTGAGTTTTTAGAAGAAAGAAGATCTTGGTAAATCTTGAGGACTTCTGGTTCTCGATATAATGAACGAACGTTTGTAAATTTGCTAAAGACTTGAAGCATGGCTAAAAGAAGTTTATTACGTTCAATTCTAGCAAGAGAATGTTTGCAGTCCTGTTTATCTTCTTCTTTATTAATCTTTTCATCATCTTTCTCAAATTTTTCCTGATCTTCAATTTTTACAACTGCATCTGTGTTTTCTTCATTCTGATCTAATTCTAATTCTAATTCTAATTCTAATTCTAATTCTAATTCTTCCTCTTCATCTTCTTCGTTGATTTTTGTAACTAAAACAAAAAAAAAAAATAAATAATGTGTTGAAAATTGGTTTCTATTCAATAAAATTAATATTCATTTAGTTCTTACCTTCCTCATTGGAATCTCGTTTTTTGATGCTGCAAGATTTTGCATACTCCGAATTTTGTTTGAAAAAATTTT
The DNA here is from genome assembly GCA_038277355.1 of Encarsia formosa. Taxonomy (NCBI): domain Eukaryota; kingdom Metazoa; phylum Arthropoda; class Insecta; order Hymenoptera; family Aphelinidae; genus Encarsia; species Encarsia formosa. Next base: position 3,037,189 of record CM076187.1, read on the forward strand.
CAACAAAATCAATAAATGTACCAACAAAGTCTCTGTTTTTTACTTCACAGAATCCCACAATCATACCCATTATTTTCCACAACATCAACTTGTAATTTATGTAATCTATTTTTTCAGTTTTACCATAAATTTTATTTACTGTTTCATTTAGGATTTCTCCTCCAAATTTTGGCCTGTTCTCAATGTTTTCTTTCATCTCACTTTTAAGCTTTTCCAGAAAAACATCCCAAAATTTCAAACATTCTCTAGTAGCATAAGAGGCGATTACTTTACAGACGGGCTCCCAAAGCAGCGAAAAATTTACAAATAAATTTCCCAGAAGGTAGTGAAGTGGATAGTCATGGTAAATCGGATTTAAACTGCTTACAGCAGTCCCATGAAAATCAAGAGCTTGAATATGAATCAGGCGCGAACGGTAATTGTGAACTGTGACTGACTCGGTTTCAGCTAGGTAAGGAAGCTCAAGGGCAAGCTTTGACTTAGGATCGTCGGTAGAACTATTGATTACAGCAAGATTAGAGAAAAAAGACAAGATATGTGCTGTAGACAAACGAACTTGAGAAAATGGGGATCCTGAAAGTATGAAAAAATTTCATTAAAGTATTATTTTTGAATGATTATTTTACATTTTAGAAAAAATTTACTTACCTAACTGTGGAGCCAATGATTCATGGAGTCTATCAAAATTAAACTGATTTATATAGTTTTCAACTTTGTTTGAATTTTTAATTTGATTCAAACAGAGATCCAGTGCGTTTAGAATGAAAATATCATTGCTATGTAAAATAGCTGCTGAAAATATATCAAATTCAGAATTGAAACAGTCTTCAATCGAGGAAAGAAATTCATCAGGTGTGCTTGCTAAATGTGCCATGCACTCAATTATCAACAAAAATGCAAGATTTATTTTTTGTTGCTGATCACTATTTTTTGAAATTCTTTTAAACAGAAAACTCAAATATGTTCTCATATTTTCATGAAAGACTTCCCAAGATGTTAAGTGCGGCAATATAATTAAAACGTAAAGAGCATCTTCTTTGATTTCTCCTTCTCTTAAAGAGTCTAAACATTCTAATAAAAATTTATAATTGTCTGAATTTTTATCGCAGCGAATTTTTAAACTAAACCTTCGCCATTTGTCAAAATTCATACCACTTAAAATTGGTGGTGATTTAATTTCTATAATTTTTGCAAGCAGATGCAGTGTCTTGGTATTTAAAACAGAAAAAACTTTTTTTTCTTTTATTTTAGGTAGTATCATACTCTCAAAAAACTGACACGGTATAAGTTTTTCTGTAATTTTAAACAGTAAATCTTCATCGTCCACAGATAGTAATTTAATTATCAAAAAACTTAAAGTTTCTTGTAAAAATTTAATATCAGATGCACAAAGACTTGCTACAACTAAATTACTGATTTCTTCTAGAACCAAACAATTTTGTCTATGCTTGTCAATAAGATGCACTAACTTTTTTGACCAAACTGTAGAATCTTTGACCAACTTTCCATCTCTGTAATTAATTACTAACTGAAGTAGCTTAATAAGATTTATTAAACAATTTTCAGGTAAGTTATCAATCTTGTTGTAAATAACAGACCACAATACATCACATTTTTGAGGGTGGATTTCGTTAGTGATACAGTTTAAAATAACTGAAAGCACATCAAAAAGAAGATCTTGATTTAAAGATAAGTCTTCTAAAGCTCTAAAGTATACACCAAGAATATCTTCAGCACAAGAATGAAATTGTCCACAAACTCCAGCAAGAACATAAAATAATAGTTTTCCACAACCTTCAACTCCAATTTTTTTCTCTTCTATAGTTTCAATAACTTGTTTAAAAAATTCTTCTTTATTTTTTATTTTTCTAACAACAAACGCAAAACTTTCAGCAGCAAAATTGTTTATATATTTTGGTTTTGTATCTGCTAGTAATGGTACTAGTAAGTTGAATACAAAGCCAATATTTTTTTTCATATATTTTGCTAAATATTTAAATAAATAAGCTAGCACAGTAAAAGTGTATTCTAATTGCTCAGCATCCTTTGTTTGTAACAAATCAATAATTATTGATAAAAATTCCGGGAAGTATAAATCATAAAAATCCTTTTGCAAATCTTCTGCTAAAGCTATCACAGCTCTAAAATTATAAAAATATAGATTTAATACTTTAATAAATAAATTTTTTACAGATAAAAAAAAAATACTTACTCAAAAAGAGGTTGCAAACATAAAGGATCTTTTAATCTTAAATATTTCAATAGTGTTTTTACAACATGATCCTTGTACAAGACTAATAGTTTCAATGTAACAATGTCTGAATCTTCTTCTTTATCATATCTATTGACTATTTTTACTTGTACATCTTTAAGAAAATTGCGATAATTTTCTGAGAGATTTAACAATTTCCACTTTTGTAAACACAGATAAAAATGTGTTTCATCTTCATTGGGTGAGACCTCTTCATTACGGTGACGAACTTTATGGTATACATCAATATCTATATCATTGAGTCTTTCAGAAAAAGGTTTAAACTGAAAAAATAAAAAAGTTTATTTAAAAATAATCTCTTTTTATAAAATATATCAAGTATAGTTAATGTAAAAACTCTTATGGACTCAAAAGGATCATTAAACCCTAAAGGATCATTAAAAATAATTGTTTTAGAAAAAAAAACTGAAAAATAAGCGATAAGTTTTTAAACAACAAAATTGAATCTTTTATTTTAAATTTAATTTTTACTCCCAGTAAAACGATCTAAAAAATTTGAAAAATAAATTATCTTACCTTAAAAGTATTGGTCTCTTTATGTTTTGTCGGTTTATTCTTCATCTTGAATGATTATTATTGTAATTTTTACAATATTCTCGTTTAATCGTTCAATCTTTCTCTACATTTCCATAGTAGAAGAAAATTTCAATCTAGTCTAACCTGAGATGAGCAGTACACAAAAACACACGTGGTCCGGTGCAGGCTATGCAGGCACATTTGGGATTGCTCATTGGTCGCTGATACAACTTGTAAGAAGGCCGGCTCACGGTTGGCATACCTAGCTATAGGGGGCGTTTATTCAGCTTAACTTTTTGATAGGTACTTTTTTTCACGTTTGACGTTTGTTTATAAAATAAATTTGTTCTTTTTAAATCTTATGGTAATGGGAAAAATTTTAAATTTTTAAACAGATTTTAATGTTGCATAAACAAAAGATTAAAATTAAAAACTTCTTTCCGAAAATTTTTTAAATTTGAGACTATTGCATTTTTTTAAATCCTGCGTGTATACCTATTTGAATATCTTTTCTATCAAGATTTGATTTTTAAGATATTCAATTTTCAAACTTGATTTCATTAATTTTGTTTAAATCTTGTCGCATGTAATTTAATATATTTTTCTGATGTTGCTTGAACACACTTTTTTTTTTTTTTTTTTTTTAAATATATTGCGCGCGTGAGCGAAGCATACTCGCCACTGTGCAGCTGCAGTCTTATATATAGGTATATATGATTCGATAAAAGCACTAAAATGGTGATCGTTCAATTTTTGTAGAGTCGCTACATGCAAGTCTCTATAGTCAGATGTCAGCCATTGTTGTAAACCGACTGCTTTCATCTCTTTCTTTTGCATGATAAATTAGGATCTTCATCTCATTTTAAATTATTCGTGAAATTTCGTCCTTGGATCAAGGTGTTTATTGAAGTGTCTTTCCCGCCACGGCCGTTACAAACGTGCTCGGCGTGTGCAAACGCTTTGTTTTCGTTATTCGTGCATGCTGGTGCTCGTTATTGTGCTAAGAAAGCCGTTAAAACATAGCGTGCGTTCAACTTTATATAAAACTTACATAAAATTTTTTTTGGCCTATTCAATTGGTTAAATAAATAATCAACGGTTTCACGACAAGTTCTTCAAGTATTCAACCATGTCTACTTTCGATTTAAATGCAATTAGCAACTCACTGAATGAAGCAAGTAAAAAAACCGGTGGAGCCGGTGTCTCATTTGCAGGAAAGGGATTAAAATTAAACACCGAAGATGATGGTAATTAAGAATTTTATTCTTGTTATAAAGGTTTGATTATCAAATTTCAAGCATTGTTTTTTGGTTATAATTCTTGCTTTTTAAAACGTCGTAAATTAGATAAATTTTGAGAGCCTACCTGAGTATGTTCTTTTATTTTATTTTTTTTTTATCTAATTAAAACTTCAACTGTCTATATCTTTAAATAATCATAAATTATATAGCAATTCAGCACTGGCACTTAGACTGTATTAGTTTTAGCTTTTTTTATTGAAATCTTAAATTATCTAACAATACTTATGTTATAAAGTTTTAATTTGTAGCAAAGATTTTTCTTATAGTAAATTTAAGTATCCTGATCTTTGTGTATTCTTATATATTTTAAATCAACAAGTTTGAAGTATTAAACCATTGTTTTGAATTTTACAGCTAAAGAAGTTACAGAAGAAATTAAGAAATGCAAAAATATGGAATACCTGGATCTTGAAGGAAACACTCTTGGTCCAGATGCAGCAAAAGGGATATCTAAAGCAATTGAAACACATGGTTCAAATCTAAAAAGAGCTCTTTGGAAAGATATGTTTACAGGCCGAATGAAAGATGAAATTCCAGTTGCTTTGGAACATCTTGGTAAAGGACTTTGCACAGCAGGCACCAAACTGGTAGAGTTAGATTTAAGTGACAATGCTTTTGGTCCAATTGGTGTCAAAGGGCTAGCAGCTCTTCTCAGTTCAAGTTCTTGCTACACTTTGAAAGAACTAAGATTGAATAATAATGGTTTAGGTATTAGTGGTGGCAAAATGCTAGCAAAAGCATTGTTGGATTGTCATGAAAACAGTTTGAAAGAGACTAAAAAGCCATTTGAATTGAAAGTATTTATAGCTGGTAGAAATAGACTTGAAAATGAGGGGGCAACTGCTCTTGCTAATGTGTTTGAAAAACTTACAAGTTTAGAAGAGGTTGTTATGCCTCAGAATGGAATATATCATGTTGGAATTTCTGCATTAGCAAATGGACTCTCAACAAATAAAAACTTGAAAATATTAAATCTCAATGACAACACAGTGGGACCTAAGGGTGCTCTAGCACTTGCAAAGGTATTTTAAAATTAAATATTAATTAATTTTTAACATAATTTTTAAACTGCTTTATTTTTATTTTAACTGCTCAGTAACTAAGCCTCTAATTTAAAAAAAAAAAAAAAAAAAAAATTTAATTACATATTTTAACAACTTTTAATAGAGCATAGACATAAATTCAATAACTTGAGTACTTTGTGTTTAACAAGTAAAAAAGAATTTATGAAATGAGTTTATTTTGATTACATTAAAGTGTATTTTTTTTTAAATGTTTTAAAAAGTTTTTCATGTAAATAAAAAATTAAATAAAATATAATATCCTCTTGTATATTGTAGGTTCTTCACAATTTTCCCAAATTGGATCGTCTTAATCTAGGGGATTGTCTTCTGAAAACTCGAGGAGCCTTGGTTCTTGCTGATGCTCTTGGTAATCACCCAAACCTCATTGAGCTTAACCTAAGTTTTAATGAAATCAAAGTTAATGGTGCTGGATCAATTGCCGATGCTATGAGAGACAAGGATAATCTCAAATCTCTACTACTTGATGGTAATGCTTTTGGTGAAGAAGGTCGTGCAATACTCACTGAAACACTCAAATGCTATGACAGGATAGAATCATTAGGAAGTTTAGAAGAGGATGAAGATGACAACGATGAAGAAAGCGACGAAGAAGATGAAGATGAAGAAGATGATTCAGAAAAAGAGGAAGATGAGGAAGATTATGAGCAGTATGATGATTATTATGAAAATGATGAGCCCGAAGAGATAGATGATGATGAAGATGATGATGATGATGAACAAAATAGTATCATTGAAAAGAAAGAAATAAAAGTTGTATCTGTTCATGACTTTTTAAAAGAACCTTCGAGTGAGAACTTTTTGCTACTGCAAGGTGATAAATGTCAGTTATTCCAAGACTATATCAAGGTAACAATCTCAATTTTCAAATTTTAATATGTACAAGCATTTACTTTAGAATTTTTTATTTTTATCCAATAGAATTTTCAATTTCTAATAAAACTGATAAAAAACAAATATTTAAAATAAAAAATTTTTAAAAATTTGATTCTTAACTACAATTTTTTTTTTCTTAGAGTTTGTTGAAATCTGAAAGTGCTGATTCAGTAAATGAAGCCATGAAAGTTATAATGAAAATATCTGCACTATGTGCAAGCGGGTATATGGACGTTCGGATTCCTTCTGAAAACATTACGGATCGTTTATACTCAGAATTATTTGCAAACGCTGTGGAATCCAATCAAATTCCTAATCTGAATAATTCGTTACTAGTCAATTTAGGTCTTTTAAAAGTAAGTTGAAATTAACATGGCTATCTGGTAATAATTGTTTCATACAAACCGGATATAAAGAACGATCATTGAATTTGGATAAGATTTACCATCACTTAAATCTCAAATAATTTATTAACAACAATTATTTAATGACTAATTCAGACATATGTCCAAGATAAAATTTTAAAATTATTTATTAACTTATATTTTAATTTTAATTAGTTTCATTTGTTGTATATCTCTAACTTTCATTAAAAAATAAAATTTGCATAAATTATTAAATTTTAATTAACTGTTGCAGGGTGAAGATAAGAGTTCTTCAAAAATAGAGTGGGACTTGGAAGGTTGTTTTAAGGCTCTTGAAAAAGTAATTCAAAAAGAATTTTTTCTTGCTCAAACAAGAGATACTTTGAAATTTTTTATTGAGAAACCTATAAGGCCGACAAGGACTAAGACAGTCGATCCGTTCCAAGAATCGAAAGACTCTCTTAAAGCTGCACTTGATAGAACGCAAAGCAAATAATGTTTATATTAGGTTGTTTTCCAATATTTTTGTACATTCAATTAATTTAAATGACCAGATATCAAGTAGTATTTATCAACTTTAATTGTGTATTGAAGAACTTCACAAAATGTTTATAAAAAATGTAAATTCTATTTTTTACAATAATTTTAGATAATTTATTTATTTGTATTCAACTTTGTGGAAAAGTACATATACAAGTTAAGAATATATAATTTCTTTTAAATAGCGTAGAAAAAAAAATTAATATATAATCTGTGCCAAAAAAATTTTTTTTGCAACTACTTTTCATTTTTGATTTCCAATATCCATATTTTGTATGTAAAAGGTGTTTTTAAAATTTGTGTATTCAACTTATGAAAACGATAAAATAACATTTAAATGTAAAAAGGATTTTTTATAGGACTACAAATAAAATTAAAATCAAATTTACGAATAGTTTATTTTTTTTCCACAACAATGAAAAAACACTCTACTTAAAAATTAATAACATGACCACACACCATTGTATTCAATAATGAAAATTTTTTTTCTTTAAAAGCACTTTTAATACATTATAAAAAAGAAAGCTTTGTTTCTCGTAAAAAAAATTATCTAACATGTTTTAATTATTTACTTATACATTTGAGTGAACCAATCGCTTTCAAACTTTCCATCCAAGTCTATCCTACGTCGTTCAGTACTTATTGGATGATAATTTTTGCATTAAAGCGATGTTAAATTAAGAGTTCTTCCCGTAAAGACTCACAGCCGTATATTTTTCAGTAAAATTTTACTGAAGTCAGAACCTCTATTTTTTTAAAGTAGACATTGGATCCCAACCAGAGTGAAAAAGTTCTGTATTTAGAGGCGTGCAGTGCTGAGAATTTTGATCTTCCATGTGTAAAATAGCCTGAAAAACAAAAGTAGTGTTTACATGCAGTTACAGATTTGAAGTTGAATCATCTTGAATTCTTTGATGATTTAAAAACATTCTACTAACTAAGTATAAAACGAGCTGTAACTTCGATCTTGTATCGAGACCTCTTCCTAAGTTTGATGGGTATTTTACCGAGTTGTTATTTTCTAAAATGTTAGATGCCACTAATTCTGCACAATTATTATGATCAACTCCTACGTCACTCAGTATCATCCCTAAAAGTAAAATTTGATGTAGAAAATCAGAATTAAATTTTTGAGTTTAAATTTTTAAATAAATTACGTTTTGAAGAAATCGTCGGAGCAGACATTAAATCTTCTAGAATCGCGTACGATTCGGAGCAATTCTCAAATAAATTTGGATATCGTCTGGCGAGAAGTTTTTCTAACAAATTATTGCCTCGATTCCCAGACAAACTATTATCAGGCACACATATCATTTCATCGTCTGTTCTTCGTATTATCAATACACGGCCATCGTATCTGTAAAGAGGACAAATTAGTATTATAATAATAATAATTTTTTGAACTAATCGATAGAATCAAAACATAGAGATGAAAAAGTCACCTGTACATAGAGTTGGTTACAATGGTTTTAAAATATAAAAAATATTTAAAAAATTTTTTAAATACTTAATTTATTACCTATTTAGTTGAGCTGCAACATTTAAATTGAAGTGACTTCTTATGACATTACGAACGAGAGGCTCAATGCTGGTTGGCATTCTGGCCAATGCCAATGGTAAGATATCATCAAAAGTTGCATCTAAAAGCTGCAAAAACATAAATTTAATTTTTAAAGTCTGAACAAAAATTTAAATTTTGAAATTATTTACCAAACTGTGAATAGAAGGGTAATTCATTGCTGCCCAAGTAGCTGTATATCCTCCAATACTCCAACCATGAACTATAATCTTGTTTTCAGCATAGCCAAGTTTGTGAATAGCAAATTTCATGACGCAGTCAATAGCATTTTCTTCTTGTGGAGGAAATGGAGCTCCCTTGAATAGAAATTTTTGGTTTAAAAACAGATTATAGTTTTAAATAATCAATTAGATACTAACTGTACTGCCTCCAAAACCTGGATGATTCCATCCCAGTACAGAATATCCCTTATTCAATGGAGTAGTAATAATTCCAACTTCATAAAAACCACAATTTCCTTCGCACGTTATAACAAGAATTGAACCATTTGCAGATCTATAAAATTTATTTAATTTTTTAATTTAATTAGCTCAAATATCCAATTCTAGCTTACATTGCAATTCAAAATTAAATTGAACTCGGTCAATTTTTAATTAAAGTTAACAAATAATAATAATAATTTGTTCACACACTTATGTCGACGATCCAAAAAAATTGCGTCTATTTCATTTTTGTCAGATGTATACAATTTAAATCGTTCTGCTCCAAGCTTTATGAGATCTACTCTACCTTGTAAGAGCATGTTTCCTAAAAGTGTAATTATTTAGTACTTTGACAAACTCTGATAAGAAATAATTAAAAAAAAACTAACGCATTGCCCAATTAACTAGAGAAACACTTCCTGGATAAATTAACTTAAGAGCCACAGTATGAGCAATTCCATATGATAAAGCTTTGCAAGGTACAGCAAGAATGGAATCTTTTCTCCGAGAGCTGACTCGACTAACAGCATCCAAATTTTCTAAAGTTAATTTATCTTTACTTCTGTAAAATAATATCATTACATATTATATCAAAGGTGGATTATTTAAAATTTCACAATAAAATAATCTATTTCATAATTTTTTAGATTTAGCTCACATATGAATTGAAGTTTTTTAAACCACAACAATGAAAAAAAAATTATTAAAACTGTGGAAATAAAAAAAAGCAATATTTACTTTTGAATTGTAGCAACATCAAAATTAATTGGCCAAGCCCAAAATTCAAAATCATATTTGCCAAGCTCTTGTTTAGTTTCAGAAGTATCATGAGATTTTGCATCATCTAATACTTTAATAAATTTTAGATAAGCAGGATTGTTTGCTCTTGAGTATCCTCGAGCCATCATGGATGTTACAAGTATGAGACCTGCTCCTGTTAGAAACTTTGATATCATGTAGGCATCGGCCATAGGTGAACCTCTTCGAAATAAAACAATAACAATCAGTGGAATGGCATAAATGGTAAGAGACCATGCTGTTACAAACTGAAATAAGTAATATTTAATAAATAAAAATAAAAACTGTAGTTAAAATTAATCTTTTTTAAAATTTTTAGAAAAGTTTCTATAAAAATTTTATTTTATTATTTAATAATCTGCAAACATCAAATGAATTTATTAAAAAGTATTTAATTTTTTGCAAAAAATAATAATTAATAGGAATAAAAATAGATTAAAAAATAACTTCTTAAAATATCTGTATGCTTATCAAAAAATAATAAAGTTTTGTTTTCCAAAAACTTTCAAAATAAATGAAGAAATTAAAACAATAATTTAAAATAATAAATCTAATTGTGCGTACAACATATTTAAGATATTTAACATTTAAAATTAATGCTTAATCAAAGAAACAAATAAATAAAAAATACAGTTTTTCTAATTTTAAGTTTCCTCATCAGAAGTTGGTAGGTAGATTAAAGTACTAGATTAGTGAAAGTACCATTTAGTGTATACTTTTTTTTTAGTTTGATCACATACATTAAAGTTGTCTCTAAGTGTACAGTTTTACATACTTTTCCTTTATAAATTATTCAAAACTATTCTCATAGTAAATTATTTAAAGATTCTGAATTACATAGATACACTATTACTTTGAAAAAAAATAAGTCATTTTCTTTTTTTAAATTATTTTTGCACTAGTAAAGTTTTAATAAAACTAAAGCTTACCGAAATTACGATTTGATCGCCCCATCGTTCCAAAGTTTTGGCCTCGTAAGGTTTCTAAAACGTAAAAAAACAATAAATTTATTTCAAACATAAAAAACAAAGTACAATACAGCTAACCTATCACAATATCAAAACATCCATGAATATTTCTTTTAACAAGTAAGTCATGGATGTCGATTTTGTGAAGTTTATAAGGGGATATACCCACGTCCACCAGTCGCCCTACCCAAGAAACTTCGTAGAATTTATAAAGCCGAGGACTGAACGCGCATTGCCACAGAGTTCGAAATAAAGACATTTTTTTCGCCGATAATTTTTGATTCAATCAACCCGGACAACCAAAACTTTTTCCAATCATGGAGCGCAAGCAAAACGACTAGCATTAATTTTTCGCGTAAAAAATGTACGCATGCGTATGTTTTGATTTCTCAGTGTACGACGTACCTAGGTACGTGTAGTGTGTGGGCGCCTCGGGTAGTCTGCTACAGAGTGCTACAGAGTTGATGATGGTGTCAGGTGTGTGACTTAGATAAAGATTACAGAAGCATTATAATTAATTAATAAAAGTTTATTATTTTTTAATAAAAAGAATAAAATATTAATAACAATATGAATAAAAATAAAAATCCGAGTTCTCGGGGTGAACAGCGAAAAAAAATGACGTAAGTTGAGTAAATATTTATAACCATAACTTATTCCTAATACTCTTGAAAATTTATTTTATTAAAATTTTTTAATTTATTTACCTGCAGTTGAAAAACAAAAACTTAAGTTAATTTTGCTTATTTTAATTGAATTCATACCTATAGTGCTTTTAAATGATATTTCTTGATATTTGTTGAATTGTAGAAAAGAGCAAATACAAATGGCAATGATAAAGAAAAAAGAATGCGAAGAAAGAGCCCTGAAAATTGTTTATCAATTAATAGAACCAAAAGTAGATTGCGTTTGGCTTCTTGAAAATGTCAGTATAAATATTTTAAGCTAAAATTTTAATTATAAAATTATTATTAATCTGTGAATGTACATTTCAGCTAGAACACATAAATAGGTGTCACATGGAGGATGTCATTGAAGAAAGAGCCATTACTAAAGTATGTGGTTATGTACTGTGTCAAAAACCACTTAGTACTGTTATAAAACAAACTTATCATATTTCACTAAAAGATAAAAAAGTGTATGACATGACAAAAAGAAAAAACTTTTGCAGCTCTGGTTGTTTTGGAGCATCAAACTATTTACTAGAGCAGATGCTAACAAGTCCATTGTGGATGAGAGAAAAAGAAGAAATTCCAAAATTTCTAATTCTTTCTAAAACACAGCAAAATAAGTTAAAATCATCTCATGGAGAAGTTGATATTACATCAACTCGATCAACTTCAGGAAATGAAGTTGAAACTGAAAAACAAGAAAATTTTTCTTCAACAGCTTCTAGTGATCAACTGAAACATGAAACAAATGAGATTCATTCAAATGTATCTTTAAGGCAAGAACTATCAAAAGAATTAGATAACTTTGTTTTTGAAACTATAAAATATATGGATAATAAAAAAGAAAAACTGGAAGAAAATATTGAAACTCCTGAGTCAAATAAAACACAACCTGATAAAGAATGGAAAGAAAAAAGTTTCAATTTTTCAGAGAACCTTGATGGTGAAAACAAGATAAAGGACAAAATTGAAAAATCATATAAATCAGGAAATAAAATTGAAAAAGAAGTTTTTGATGACCTCAAAAGTAATCCCAATGTTTCAAATCAACATGATACCAGCCAATACAAATTGGCTAAAAAACGAAAAAGTTTTGAAAAAAGTAGTGAGCCTTTTTCAACTCAAAATGTTGTGAATGATTGTAACAGCAATGAAACAAATGAAGAAAAAAAATCTGGTCTCTCAGATAAAAATAAAAAGCCTAAGAAATTGAAACATTCTGAAAAAATTAAATTAAAAGAACAAAAACCATCTGGTGTTAATCTCATTGCTAAAATTGAACAAAATTTCAAAGAATGGGTTTCTGAAGAAACAATACAATTTTTATTTGGAACTGACTCTTGCAAAAAAAAAGCTATTGAAGATGTGAAACATCAGGATAAATATGAAGTTCTTTGTGAAAAGTTAAATAGATTACAGTTTCAAGAAGAGCAAGATGATGCCCAAACATTAGAAAAACCAATTTTAAAACCACTTCCTCATTTTGCAGTTTTGCAAGAAGAAGGAAAAAAATTAGAATTAAAGGTACAATTTTAACTTAGTAAATAAACAATATTCTTTTTACAATGAAAAATTCTTAAGGACATGTTACAATGTTTTTATTTTGAATAGGTTCGTAATTTTTATGAAGGAAAAACTATTTTTGAAGATAAACCTGAACTTGAAACTGAAGAAGAAAAAGTTTCAGAAGGAGACACATTTTTACCTTTGATGGAAAGTCATGCACCTCAAACTCTTCGACGTAAAATTTTTCTTGAAAAAATTGATAGAATGTAAATAAAAGTATAATTTTGTGACCGTACAAAATTGAGATTTTTTCATAAGAAACTAACTTTTTACTAAAATTATAATTTTTTATTTTTCACAGATTACCTGAGCTGCTTAAAACTTTATCAGGCAGTAACTATGAATTCAAAAACATTTATCTTGACTATACCAGTTATAAAAACTTGATTGTTAAAACCCTTATACAAACATTTAAATTATCACCAAAAAATATAATTTTTAAATCCATTGAATGGACGCTTGTTGGTCTTGTGATCATAAAAATGTAAGTATTAAATTAAATTTTATTTTAAATTTAAGTATCAATGACAATTTATAAATATATTTATTTTTAGGCTCAGCATTGTAGATTCAACTCTGAATAGTTTGTTAAATACCAAACAAGCTAATATGTTTGTGTCCATGATCTTAACTTCTTACCAATTAGATGTAAATTACTTAAATATTTTTGTCAATTCTTTTAATCCTAATATGAACTTAAGGTGACATGTATAATAAGAACTGTTAGACTGAATCAAAAAAATATTATGTAAATAAAAAATATTTTATTAATTTTTTACATTCAATTAGTTTTTTTATTCATGATTCTATAACTATAAACTGTACGAATCCCACTTCTTATTTAATTCTGCCATCATATTTTACAAAAAATTCTTTGTATCAAATATATAATTATTTATATCTTTTAAACGCCGAAATAAATACAATTTTTCAGAACGACGTAAAAAAATTGCGATTTAAAAAGTATAATTTATTGCTTCAGAAGAGCTAAAAAAAGCACTACAATTATTAAAAAATAAATCTTAATGTAACTATGAAGTCAAGTATTTAAAACTAGCTCAGCAGATTATAAAATCAATCCAAGAAACTATATTAAAGTTTATTTTACAAAGTAGTAGTTCCTAATATAGAAGAGTTTGGCATAGGCGATGTTGGTCCAACCATCATTGGGTCATCTGAGGCTAATAAATCTTCGGTAGAAGGATTCCCAATTTTTTCTTTAAGTGCTTGATATAAGTTGTGAACAGCTTCATTATGCTGTAGAGAAATTATGAATTAAAAAATTTTTTTTTCAGAAAAACTTGGTAAAAAACAGAAAAATTATTAAATCTTACTAGACTGGTAGGTTGAAGAGATTTCATGAGTGTCTGTAATCTAGCAGTAGGTAATTTTGGATGTACCCACCACAATAATTTTAATAAGTGGCGAGTGACACTGTCTTTTGACATACCTGCTAAAAAGAACTCATCGAATATAACAGTGCAAAAAGATTCATTTGTAAATTCATCTGCCATGTTAAGAATGAGTAATGTTACCTTAAATAAATAAAAGTAATTATCAGTGATATTGTTATAAAAAATAATTGGTATTTTTTAAATTTAAAAACTCAATTTTACCAGGGTATGCAAAAACGGATCCTCATAAGCCCTTTGCCCTTGGCAATTGGGTAGTGTGGCTAGTACGCGCATAAGACCTCTCGCATCGGCTCGTGTTTTGCCTTGGACGATGCCGGTGGTAGCAAAGCCACCTACGTGAAGAGAGTAGTACATAGCTAGAACAGCGGCAACCCCGGATAATTGTGCGTACGCTTGACAAGCATCGGGAGGAGGTCCCGAGTGCTCGATGATGGCTATCGCACTCTCGCGTTCATCAGGCGGTAGTCTCTGGTTCAACTGGCGAATCTGATCATCTACCTGAGAAGACATATAGTAATGTTTTCAAATTAATTTTTGCAAGTTAAATTTTTAAAATTTTTTAGTTAACTATAATAAATTCTGCTGACATGACTTTTTCAAAGTATCATTAAACTGAAAACATGTTTGAATTTATTGATCATTGTAATCAGATCTCTTGGAATATTTTACAAGACAGATTTACATTGACCTTTAACTTTTAGAAAGGTCTTGATAAAAAAAATTTTTTCAATTGAAACCATTTTTCCAATCTTAATATTGTGTAAAAAATTAAATTATTTTGAAAAATCACTGCATTTACAATAAAATTTTAATTTTGAAATTTGTCAAGATACTTTTTAATAATCAAAGTTTTATACATATAGGTTTTTTAAAATAAAATTGAAATTGTGAAAGTTAAAAAAAAATTTCAAATTCACCATAAGAGACATAAGAGCTGGAAGAAATTTAGTCACTACTTGGCTGTCTAGTTTAGGTTCTTTAAAATCTTGAGTGTCAATCATTTGCCAAGCAGACAATCCTAGTGCAAGCATCCGGAGTAACAATACCAAAATTATATTTTCGCGTGGTAGCCCTTCACCATTGATAAGGTGTAAACAAATTTTCATAGCACTAGTTGCTAAAAAATTTACAGCATATGGATCACAAAGTGTCATACTTAAGTCTCCCAAGACTTGTTCTTGCCCTTTCTATAAGAAAAATTGATAAATTTAAAAACACATACATTATTAAATTATCTAAAAAAGATTATAGAATCAAAATTTTTTTAATACCTTGATACTGTCTAAAAAACCTTGGAGCTCACGAGATCGCTTTACATCTACGTTTTTCTCCCTAATACAAGCATCTAAACACCACGTAAATTTATGACAAGGGTCTACCGAAACAATATCTTGTATCTGTTGATAAAAAATTGTTTTTAAATATTAATATTTTAAATAATTTTAGTGTAAACATATTTTATTATAATTTATATCAATTTCCTGTCTCTTACTTCTAAATCATGAAAAGCCATTAATAATTCAGCTCTTAATGTACAATAATGTACAATTTTTGTTCTTAAAAACAATGTTCTTAAAAATTGAAGTACCATATCATATAACTTAACACTATGTCCAATCATATGTGCTAATTTTTGAACTACTTCTCCTTGTCTTCTAACCTGAAATTTAGTTAAATCATTAATATAAGAACTTATCAAATTTTTCAAGTGTAAAAAAAAAACTAATTTTTACCTTGGGAGAAGGCATGAAGAATGGGCTGTTTAAATTCAAATGATCAAAAAGAACCTGCTCTTTTTCAATAATATATTTACTAAATAAAGGAGAAACTTCATCTCCAAACAAACTTTGATTGTCTTTCCAAATTTGTCTCTTAACTTCTGTATCAGCGTCATTGTACAATTCTTTTTCTCTAACTAAAATTTTTAAATACTTGTCCTCGATAACTGGAGTGTTTCTCAAAATGCACATGACCACTGGCCTTAAAGCACTTATTCTAACAGCTGGAAAACTTTTTGCTAAAAGTTCTTTCAAACGCTTTTCTGTAATTTTATCATTCTTTTTTGACCCAATCTCATTAATTTTTTTTATGAGCTGCTCTCGCAGTTCCTCTAAAACAGAAGAATGAAAGTCTAGCCTTTGAATCCCATGATCATCTAATAATGATAGCATTGGCCTTAGGGATGGCAGGGATATCCCATTTTGCACCTGAGTTATAGAAATAAAATTGTTGAAAATTCAATTGTATAAATAAATTTTATTAAAAAATAAATTAAATACCTGAAACTCTTCTATTGCTTTTAAAGGATCATTACAACTTGTCAATGAATTGTGGAGAGTTGTTTTTCCTGGGATATTAAGATCCTCCAGACTATTCCCAGGAGCATAGTTTTTGGATGAAGACATATTTGGTGATAAACTAATTTAATTAAACAAAATTCATTTTAAATTTTTAACTCTTACAAAAACTGTAAATTGAAACTATTTGTTTACAAAAATCTTAAGGTTATATTTTAAATGATTTTGATATAGTAAATGATCTAACATAACTAAAAACACAAAAATGAAAAAAAAAAAACAAACAAAATTCAAATCAATTTATTGCTCTTATTATTCATGAACTATAAACTTGAACAATTTGAATAAATCTTATGAGTATCTTAGTGTAATCTTGTTTGTTTCTTGCGAATGAGGCCTGCCGCCTGACAAGCCGGCCAAACTCGAGGTAGATGGCGTGTCACGTGTGCGCCGACCGACTTTACCGACGCAAAAAATTTAAACTAAAAATCTTTTGATAAGCCTTTTTTAAAGTATAATAATTACGTTGATTATTTAACATGAATGATTTAATTATTGAAGCTTTTCAAAGTTAATCGAAAATTGTACTAATTCTTTTTAAAGAATGCTGATAGATGCTATTTAATTGATTTTTGCATTTTATGTTTGGTGGTACCATGATATGTCGGCGGGCGGCTTACAGCTTGTTCCACACCGAAATCCGTACGGATTTGTATTTTTTTTTTTTTTATAAATTAAAAATTTTTTATCATTACACAATAAATTTTTTGTTTTTCAAGTTTTTATAAATGATATAAATGAAATTTTTAAACAAAAAATATAAAGTATATAATTTTTATAAATTATTAAAAAAGATATATTTTTTTTTTCAATACAATATTATCATTGTTATTGTTTCGTCGCAAAAATAAATAAAATTATTTTCATGACAATTTTTTACGTATATATATATATATATTACTTGAAAAGCTTGTGTAAATTATTATTTTTTTCAGTATATATTCTCCAAAATATTTAAATAATAATAATAATACTTAAAATTAATAGTAATGAAAAAAAAAAAAAAAAAAAAAAATTGAAATCAATGATTGAAAACAAATATAATTCAGATAACATGCTAAGAAATATATTGTTGATTCAAAAATTATTTAATATATATATATATATATACGTAAAAAATTGTCATGATAATAATTTTATTTATTTTTGCGACGAAACAATAACAATGATAATATTGTATTGAAAAAAAAAATATATCTTTTTTAATAATTTATAACAAATAAATTATATACTTTATATTTTTTGTTTAAAAATTTCATTTATATCATTTATAAAAATTTTTAATTTATAAAAAAAAAAAAATACAAATCCGTACGGATTTCTGTATGGATATCCGCACGGATGTCCGTACGGATTTCAGCACGGATTTCCGTGAGGATTTTTTCAGCTGGGCAGCCATCCAAAAGGGACAAAGAAAAAAAAAGATTTTACTGAACTAAAATGATTGAGAACGACTCAAAAGAAAATGCCTTTTTTCTGCGGTGGCCTCGTAGATAATCCAAGGTGGCGCAGGGAGCAAACTCCTTTTTTTTTGTTTTTTTTTTTTTTTTTTTTAAAGAGGAACTGTAGTATCTTTAATGTTCAGGCACCGCCAAGTTACCAGCTTGACGAGCGGTTGATTTTAACTTAAGCGTGTTAATCTTGATAGACTGAGAAAAGGGATTTGTAACTAATAAAACACTTATTTATTTAACTGCACTTTTATTGAAAAAGAAAAATGATATTGATTGATTACAAATAATTATATTGAAAGAGGCCAAGCTACTCGGTTGAGCGTCGCTTGCTGCACGGTGTGCACTTAGTGGTGGCTGGTGGTGGCTCATGCAGGACTGAGCGACCCCCAGCAGAGAGGGACGCTCAGGCGGCTCAGGCCCAAAAAGGGCCGCCTTGCTGCGTTGGTGTTAGTGCAGGCACTGTCTGTGTGCGCTGCACACAGCACAGTACACAGCGCGCGGTGCTAGCTTCTGCTTGCGCGGTTGCCGCTGTGCTTGTTTCGTACTACTCTACACGAGGCTTGGAGAGTGTAGACATGTATTTTTTTTATAGTTTAACGGTGTTTCGGAGTTAAAATAAAAAAAAATTTTGGTTTCAACATGCAGAATAATTAATGAAAAGCCTATCAGTGAAATATAACTTTGCTTTTCTTTCAAAACCATTAATTACTCTCAACTTACCGGGTGCAACGGATTTCTTGTTTTCGCGGGAAGCAGTGTTATAACCTCTTTCAACTTTAAAATACCGAAAATAAATCTTTTTTCTTGTTGTTTATGTGTGTAATTGTTCAAATTTTATAGTTTCAATGTATGTATTTTGGTTAAATATTTTTTCGACTTATTTTATCTAAAAAATGAAGGAACTCGAAGAAAATAATTGCGAGGTAAAACATTGAGTACATAATTTTCAAGTGATATACTTCGTTTAAGTGTATTTATTAATTTATGTTTCTCTTCAGATTCGTAATGTTTTAAAGTTGAAGCTTCCAATATGGGATCTATCAAGCAATTTACCCTCAGAAGAATTTGTGACCAGTGTTGTATCAAAAGAATCAAAGGTTGAACATACTTTTGGTGGTTTTTTAGGCAATGATTGCAAATATGCTTGGATGAGCTGTGAAACGCACTTAGCAATAATTGATATTAGATATTCTAAGTGTATTTCTACTTGGAATTTTTCTCATAAAGTTACTTCAGTTGCTCCTTTTCCATCCAAAGCAGGACAAATACCATTGCTACTAGTAGGACTTGATAACAATGCAATCAGAATCAAAGATTCAGTGGGATATTTATGTATTTATGACTGTTGTACTTCAACTATTTTCACAACCATTCAAGTAAGTATTATTTGATTTAATTTAGTTATTCATGATAATTTTAATTAATATTTGAAAATTTTCTTCAAGATATGAAAAAGAAGTTAACAATAATCATGTTAATTATTGATTTACATTCATACTATTTAAGAGTCAATTAATTAATAATTCTTCCATCACAGGTTACAGCTGGTGTAGAAAAAGCATGTGTAATACATGGAGGCGCTGATTGGGAAGAATTTAATGATATAAGACCAGATTCAGTACTACCTGAAAATACAGGACTTATTTTTGCAGCTCTGAGAAATTTAGAACATGTTATTATTGACATTAATCGTTTGTTATGGGAAAATTTATTTTATGAAGGAAGATCAATTACAGCAAAATTAGATTTTGTTAATATTTCATCTTGTTTGAGTGCAACACCCAATAGAAGCAAAAAAGGAAAACTGCATTCGGCTTTCAATTTGATGAGTCAAGGTAAATTATTTACTTTTTGAAATTTTTATTTTCAAAACAATAAACTTTTTATTAACCCCCAAATGACACACTGGGTCAAATTGACCCCTCATAACTGTCAGTGTGGCAGTGCTGGATTTGGGTGTGACATTTAAGGGTTAAATTAATAAACAATAAATTTCTAGTTTGTAAAAAAATTGTATTATATTTTGTAATAAAAATGTTTTATTTATCATAATTTTTATTGTTTCAGAGATTGAACAGTTTATGGGTTTTGACAGAGTTGACTTTGAAAATGAACCTCTATATGATGAAAGTCTTTGCTCTGTATTATACAGTTCACAAAAAACAGGATTACTCATAACAGGCTGTTTAGGAAGAGTAATAATATGGCAAAATAATGGCTCCGTTAGCTGGATAAGCCCACTTTTTGATGAAAATTCTTATGTTACTCACATTACTCTTCTTGAACCATCAGATGATCCTCGTCCTTTCTTTTATCTTTGGATCGCTAGTCAGGTGTCTAACAATTTAATCTTTAGAAGTGTAATTTGTAACTTTATGAAAAATTTTAATTTCTTTGGTTTTAATTTTAGAGCGACGCTTCTGAGTCATCAGCAGTTCTCCGCATGTTTGCTTTATTGTTTGAAAAAAAGTATACTGACAAGAACACCGAATCTTCAATGTACTTTAATCTCGAATCTGAACCATCCCTCAAATTCGAACTCGAGCTTGATCAAGGTGAGCGCATCCACAGTTTGCAGGCCATTGAGCGTGAAAATCTGAATTCGACTGATTTCTCTTCTCGGCGTGGGGAGGATAGTTTGTTACTCATTGGCTCGAACGAACGAATTCTTATCTTTGATTTAAATCGCTGGTACAAAGAACAGATGCCGCGCACTATGTCTGAGTGCGGTAATCCAAATAGCGTTATGGCTAGTTATAGACCAAAAGAGGAAATAGATCATAAGTATCCAGGCTTACAGATCTGTTATATACCTAGATCTCTTAGAGAGTTTCCTACTAAAGGCCCAAGTTCACCAGAAGAATTGTTTTATCCAAATTCATTGACTTTTGAATGGATAGAAATATCGATCGATAGCTTGACATTTTGGTTGGCTAGAGGGGTGCAATCGGAAATTTTAAAAGACATTACATTAGCCGGACCTATTCTTCTTACAAAACCATCAGAGACTTTCCGACGATGTCTTGTTGCTGGCTTGGTAAGTTTTTAGCTCGCTCTATTTTAACGTTTTTTAAAAATTTATTTTATGACAAATAATTTGATTTTCAGTTGATTCATTTTTTTTTATATTTAAAGTTAAAAGCTTTTAATCAATCAAAATTTTTTAATTCACACAAGTTTTTTTTATTTACTTTGCATAATTATTTCTTGGTGCATTTACTTATTTAAATTATTTAAATAATACATATTAGGTGCCATTCGACTCCCTACCACAAGACTACAGTTACGACGCTGAAGAAGAGCCTCAGCAACGTGAAATGCTTCTTACCCTATGTTTAGAGCAACGCTGGGCGAACTTCTTGGTGAGATGTGCAATCGAATGGTCAGATGGCAGTGCGGCCTTTCTTTACCCTGAATTTTTGCGTTGGGGTGTGCAGAGAGCATCCGAGCTTAAACTTATATCCGATCGCCTTTGCGTTCCACTTTTCGACCAATCTGGTACCAATATCGGTGAAGCGGAGGTCAAAACGCTTAGATTTTGCGCTCAACAACTAGAGTGCTTGACTAGTGTCGTTTCAAAACTACCGAATAACGAAGCAGATATAGAAAAACAAAGAAGAGCCCTTAAAAGAATTTCCACCTATCTACAGGTTCGAATTTTAATAATGAAAAAAAATTTGTGCTAAGAGACTGTACTCTTTTAATACAAAAAACTGTTTTTAAAAATTTACATACATATTTGAAAAAATTATTACAGGTTTTACTGTGGTTCCACGATGTCGGATTATTACCGGAAAATCAGGAATTGGATGAAGATGAAACATCGCAAGTTTCAATAAAAATTCCTTACCCGAAAGAAAATCTAATGGAGTCGTATAAAAAGAAAAGAGGGCTACTGAAAACCGTTAATGGCAATGGAGACGATATGATGTTCATTGATCAGTTAATTAATAAAAATTGTCAACCACTGAAGGCTCAATGGGAAAGAGAAGCCGGAAGTGACGCCCAGATTTTAGGTGGCTGTTATCCACCCCCATCTCTTCAATCTCTCTTACGTAGTTATCTTATAGACTGCTATCGTGAAGAATACGAATTTTCAGGCAACCTTAACGAATACGATCAATTTGAGATGAATAACAAGCATAGCATAACAATTTATTTACTTATGGATCTTGCAATGCTATTGCAAGTTTCTTATCCCAGCGTCGATCGCCTTATCAAGTATCCAGCTGCTTTTAAGCTCAGCCCTAGTCTAATAAAGCTTACGCAAGCGTTTTGGTTGCTGGACCATGATGATTTTGAAGGATTCTTCAAGATCATGACTAGTCAACTGATCCTAACCAGTGATATTCAGATTTGGCATCACAAGTTGGCCATAGAGACACTGTTGCACAACGATCAGTACAAATTAGCTCTTATCTATATGCGAGTTTTAAAGCCTCCATTGTCATCATTAGACGATCAGGCAACCCTAATTAGCTTGTCAGTGGGTCAAGGCTTGGTCGAGACAGCTTTTCATGCCCGACCACCATCGCATTACGCACAACTACTTACCAGATTCTTTCAGGCGTGCAAAGCTCATGGCAAACTTAAAGAAGTCTTGTATCTATCGCTCGACTCAGAGGAAGAAGCGGCATTTGTTAAATTTCTGGAAGAAGGTGGTTGTAATGATACAAGATTGCTTTACTACTTGCAAAGAAATAGACATACCGAAGCCAGTGATGTTTATGGTTGGGATAAGGTCTTACCAACGTCACGTAAGTATTTTATTTATTTAACAAAAATCATTAGTAAATTTTTAATGAACCGTAGTTTTTTATTTTGATCTTTAATTTTTAATGAACACAAGTTTTTTTATTAAGCTTTAAAAAAAAAAAAAAATACGTGACACTTATTTATTATTGAAATTACTGTATCTGTGAAATTTAAAAACTTTTTTTATTTTTTATTTTATTTAGGTACTTCAATAGCTCCAAAGAAAATTAATCCAACAGCAATTAAAATGTTGGGAGCTTTTAATGCTACTCTTCCGGAGATAACGAAGTGTTTTGCTAACATTCAGAGCAAGACTCTTTCCATGCAAAAATCACTTTCTTCTCAGCCTAATTTAATGGACCCTCACTCCATGGCGCCTCGAGCTTATCCCAGACCGATGTCTCAGTGTCGTGATAAACTTCAAGAAATTTACTCTTTAGCGATTAACAAAACTCGCGAGACCTGCCTGAAAACCGACCGAAATATTCACACTCCAAATTATTTACCCTTCCTCGGAGCACCATGTTCTACAATAATCTACTGCACTAGAGTTACAGGTAACACTGCTCCGGAACAGCCGGAAGCTGTTGTTGTTACTTTTCCAAATAAGCGGGAGCTTCGAGGCAAAAGGTCGTTTGAAACTGTGCATGGATCGAGCGACGAGGCAACTCAGAGTAAAAGAAGAAAGTTATCTAACGAAACCAACGACTTGTCTGCAGGAGACACTGGAGCCAGAAATTTTAGGAGGCTAAGTATGAGCCAAGTTTGTTGTACTCCTCTGGTAGAGAGAAAGAAACTAACTTACGGGAAAAACGCAGACGGCATAGTTGCCGAGACGCCACAGTCAATCTTAAAGATTCGACAAATGCTCGGAAGAAGTTCGAACGATTTTAGTTTCAAACACAGTGTAAGTAAAAGTAGTATACGCTCTTAAAATCGTTGTAACCATCACAACAGTCGTCTGAATTAATGATTGAACTTTACATGCAATTTTTTTACAATGTTAATTTCATTTTTTATATAGGACTCGTTTACTGAAAGAAACTGTCAAAAGAAAAATTTAGCTGCAGGTGATTCAAAACCACAACGACAAATTCGATTTAGTATGGATAGACTTAGTGGTACAGACGGTTCAATTTCGGTAGAAGATTCTATTAATTATCAAAACGAAGATGTCAGCAAAAATACTGAAGAAGAATCTTGGTAAGATTCAATAAAAAAAAATTATTATCAAGTTTTTTTAAAGAAATCCTTAATTAAATCATTTAAAGAGTCAATCTCAAACTGTAATTCAATAATTTTTTGCAGCAATATGTTTGCATTCAAAAATTATAACTAGCTGCAATTTAATTTATACAAAGTTGAATTCCATAATAGATTTTATTCAAATTTTATTTCAGTGTGGAAAAGTTTTATAGCCCAGACGTCAGTATGCAATCGATAAGGGATACTTCTATTCTAAGTGACAATAGTACCAAGTTTATTCATGGACCCAGACCTAGGCGTAGTTTAAAAAGAAATCGACGGTCGTCCACTGTCAGTGATTGTCAATCTTCAAATAGTTCGTCTAAAAACTCAACTTTAGATGTATCTTTAACGGTAAATATTAATTCCTTAATTAATAATTTTTTTTTTTCCATTTGTATTGTATTGTTTGCTAATAATAAATTTAATAAACTTAAGTATTTATTAGATGTCGTGAATATGTTTTTCAGTTTTTGTATGCAGATACAAGAAATTTTTAAACTTTTAATACAAATTAATTTCTTTTTTAATTATTGCAGGAAACTCCAACTGAAAAAATCGTAAAAAATCAGCCTTTTGCAGTGGCTACAAGCCTTCGAAAATCTATGTTGCTATCTCAAACTTCATTACATTGCGCCTCAATCCTTAATCCGGATTCAAGCGCGGAAGATTCTTTTTTACAAAAACCTGTTAGGGCGGATTCCATCGATGATAACGAAACTGAATCTGATGTAACCGACGAAGATATGTCTACGACAAGAATAGAAAAAGATGAAGAGGTGAGCGCAATTGATTCTGGTGTGGTCAAAGACTCATATGATGATGCTCATGCACCTTACACTGAAGATGAAGAGTTAGAGGAAGGCGAGTTAAGAGATGAAGAAGAGAGAGTCGAGGTAAATGTGTTTCGTAAAATTTCAAAAAATATGACATTATACATATTTTTCGAAATCTTTTATTAAGATTTTTTTTTTTTTTATGTATTTAGGATGTTGAAAAACATGTAACGGATACTCCGACATTTTGCCAAATTTCTCAAAACTATGAAATCAGCGATGATGAAGAAGCAACGGTACATCAATTTTTTTATAATTTTATTTCTGTAATCTTAAACATAAAGCTTAATAATTTTGTACTTAATTTTCAGAATGAAGTAGATAACAAAATAGAAATTGCCCCTCCTGTTCATATCGATCAAGAACTTGAAATAAGTGAAGATGAAAAAGAATCTGAGGTAAAAATTTAATTTTATAAACCCTACGAAAAAAAAAAAAAAAAAAATTTCAGTTTTTTAATTTTACGTTATTATTATTATTTTTCATACATTTATTTATTCTGTAAATTATTTTCAGATTGATGATAATTTTCCTTTATCAAAAAATTCATCTCAAAGCCGTAAAACTCACGAGAATAAAACCTCTGAAGAAATTGTAACGGAATTTCTTGAACTAGAATCGAGCGAAATCGAACATCCTGAAAATTACGAAGTTCAACATCTAGAAGAAATAACAACGGAAGCCAAACAATTGGAGCATTCTAAAAATATCGAAGAAGATCAAGATCATGATGATTCTTTCCAAAGCCTGTCAGACTCAACCTCTAATTTCAATGATCCATCCTTAAAGAATGCTGATTATCCTCAACACACGTCTGGTTTTCGCTTCAACTTTTCTGCTAATTACAGTTTAACAGAAAAAATTCCCACAACTCAGGTTAACGAATCAGATCAACAGTACAATCATAGTCTGACAAAGCAGTTATTCTTGGATTCAAAAGGCATTCTCAGATTCACTGAGTCTATGCAAGATCCTGTTGATATAACTGATGATGAATCTCAGGGTGATGTTGAAATGGAAGAACTGATTCCTAGCTTGATAGCAGAAGAAACCGAAGGAAATGATATAACGCTCAATTTATCCGACGGCTCTGATGGTGAAAAAAATGAAGTAGAGAAAAAAGAAGAACAAAATCTTAAAAATACGTCGACATTAGTTGAGTCGGAACCACAAAACGAACTTTCCGGAATAAATAAAAAATCTGAAAGTCCTTCGCCCAGGCATGATTCTTCAGTGGTAAACATTTTTTTCTTTCGGTCTACAACTAATACTAGGATTATAATAAACATTTAAATGAATCTAAAAATAATTTTCATTATTTTTTTTGGTAGACAACACTCCAACAAAGTCCATCGCCGATATCTTCGACAAAAAGTGATGAATTTTTGACTTATGACGGCCACAAACGGATATTATGTACAAGTTACAAACATGTTTCTCCGAGACGTCCAATTCATGGTAATAAATCTGCTTCCCTCAGTCCCAAAGCTGTAAAATCATGTGATTTGACTACAAATAAACTAAAAGGTATTGATATATTTTTTATACTGTTCCAGATTATTTATCGTTAAATTTTATAGTAATGCATAAACATTTATTTTTAACAATACATAATATCACATCATATTATATATTAATTTTTTTTTCTGACATTTTCAGAAAATCGAGAAAAAAGAAGTTCATCACTTACAAAAGAAGTTAAAGAAAATGTACTGGAAACGACAGCTCAAGCCACTAACCCTAAACTTATTGAAGAAAAAATACTAATGTCGGATGAAAAAAGAAGCTCTCTATCTTCAACTTCATTAGAACGTGAATTCCCTCTCCGTGGAAATTTAACAACGGTAGATGAAGTCGCAGAACCCTCGAGCCAAATAATTAAACATACTCCAATGGACATGGATGCAGATGAGCTTATTTCATTAAAACCAAATCAGAGTTGTACTCTTGACACGAACAAATCAATTAAAAAAACCCGAGTTGAATCTAGCGTTGAAGAGATTGATAACGCATATGACGATGTAACGACGGAAAAAGATTCTGCAATAAAAGAAGGAAAATTAAGAGAAACAAGGGCTTGTTCTCGGGCTAAGGATACTTCAAGTTTAGAAAATAAAACTAGAGTTGTTAATAAAGAAGGTAGTGAGAAAGAAGCTGATTCAGATAATGAAAATGTGCTTGAGGTAAAAATAGCCCATGAATCTGCAAAAACAGAAAGTACAGAATTGAAAGTATCTAACATCGTTAGAAAAACAAGGGCTGCTTCGGTTGCTTTAGAAGAGGAAGGTATTTTTGAAGAAAAAATGGTGTCAGTAATGCGAAGAGCGAGAGGGGCTTCTGTTGCAAAAGAAGAAAGCAAAGTTGTCGAAAAAACGTTACCTATTGCTAACACAGAGGATTTCAAAACTGAACAGAAAGATGATTCTGAAAATAAGATCCCACCTACAACTAGAAAAACTAGAGCAGCTTCTGTAGCTAAAGATAACAATGACGAGTCTTCAAATACTGCCAAAAAAACTCAAACAATACCTGTAACCAAAGAAATGAATAATCTTGCCGATGAAACTTTACATTCCACTTCTCGAAAAACTCGAGCTACTTCTGTAGTCAAAGAAAACGATACAGAAGAAAAACCAGTAGGTAGAAAAACTCGAGCGGCCTCTGTAGCTAAAGAAAACGAAAAACCTGAGGAGTTATCCATAGTTAGAAAAACTCGAGCTACTTCTGTTGTAAAGGAAGACAAGCCAGAAGATAAATCTACTACTCGAAAAACCAGAGCTGCATCTGTTGCCAAAGAAGATGACAAGATAGAAGAGAAATCCACATCCAGAAAAACAAGAGCAGCATCTGTGGCTAAAGATGATAAGTCTGAAGAGAAACCAGTGGCCAAAAAGACAAGAGCAGCATCAGTAGCTAAAGAAGATGGAAGTGCAGAAGAAAAACCAGTAGCTAAAAAAACAAGAGCCGCATCATCAGCAGCTAAAGAAGAAGAAAAGCCTCTGGCGCGTAAAACAAGAGCTGGTTCTGTAGCAATGGAAGATAGTCAAGTAAGTGAAAAATCCTTTGTTAGAAAAACAAGAGCTGCTTCCGTTGCTAAGGAAGAAGAAAATTTGGAAGAAAAAGCTCCAATCGTGCGCAGAACCAGGGCTGGTTCGACAGCGAAAGAAGAAGCTGCAAAGAAAACGCGTGCTTCATCTATTGCTAAAGATACAACTGAAGAACAAGATTTATCAACAAGCAGAGTTAGCGGGAAACGTGGAAACTCTGTCCCAAAAGATGTAGTTACAGGTATAAATCAATTATTATTGAAAAAAATCATAATTTTCAACGATCTAAGATCATCAATTAATCGTTGAGATAAATTTATTTTTACTTAATTTTTTTTTTTTCAGAGTCTATTAAGCCACAAAGTCGCACACGGCGTTCGACAAGCCTCATGAAAGATGTAATACCAGAAGAGTCTTTTTCACAATTATCGCCTGCACCAAGCATAAGCAGACGAAGTAAACTTTTTTCAAACATAGACTCTCCTGCTGTTTCATCTCCAGCGGCTAATACGCGTAGTCGTCGCTCTTCAATTCAGTCTGTTCCAGAAGAACTTGAGGAAGTCCTCAGCAATGTAAAATCCCCAAACACAAAGGATGAGTCGAGAATCAGACGCGCGATCAGTGTCGATTCAAACGTTATTTTACCACCTGGTAAGCGATTGACCAGAAGTCGCTTGGCAAAAAATACTTTATCTGAAGACGTGATACCGGAAGATAAAGTTGTTGACAAAAAAAGCACCAGACGGAAAAGAGAAGATAGTACAGACGTAGATGAAAAGAAAGAATCGAAGCAAGGGAAAACTGCAGGAAGGACGAAGAGAGGTAGGAAAGCAAGTGAGACAAAGGATTATGAGTTTTCGGTACCTGCAGCTACAAATGATACTGATGCACCAATGAAGCCTGGAGGTAGGTTCGTATTTTCACATTAATAATTGAAGATCTTGTTCATTAAATAAAATTTAAATTTAATTTTAAAAAATTTTAATTAATGAGTATTACATGAAAAAACATTTACTTTAGTTTACTATAAATATTTTTGAATTTTCTAGTTGAATGTCAAAAATCAGCTGATCTTGCAAAAACAACTGGGCTTCAAAGGTAAATTTTATTTTAAAAAAAATTATTTCAATTATATACCTGTATTGATTATAACTTTTTTTTTTTTATTTGTTTATAGGTTTTTACCATCAATTTCGGATGATGATTCCGATGACGGAGTCACAGGTATTTTGAGAATTAATAAAAAAGAAAGTAAGTCTAGTGCAAAAACTTTAGCTGGACCTCGTACCTACTTTGTGATGCCCAAAAAGAAGAGGGACAAAACTAAATGATTGTATAGTTGACGAATTTAAGAGAAGTCTTAGTGTTAAACGATTGTAAAAATTTATTTTTGATTTAATTTTATTTTCTCTTGTTTTTTTTTTTTTTTTTTTTTTTTCTTATAAACTTAATAAAAAAAAAAAGGAAAGGACGTTTTAAAAAAAATGTATGATATTTTTGTAAATAATTTATTAATACATCAAATGTTAGTTGAATAAAA
This sequence comes from Encarsia formosa, assembly GCA_038277355.1. Classification (NCBI taxonomy): domain Eukaryota; kingdom Metazoa; phylum Arthropoda; class Insecta; order Hymenoptera; family Aphelinidae; genus Encarsia; species Encarsia formosa. The sequence continues at coordinate 3,066,794 of CM076187.1, forward strand.
TTGATATAAAGCTATTGATTTCTAAATAAATTTCCGAAATCCCCATCCAAAATCCATAATGGTATAATAAAGTGTAGGTATAACTACATTGATACATGATGTTTAAAATAATTAATCAATATAAAGAGATTCATTAACAAAGGTGATGTAAAGTCTGTTGATAGCAGTAAGTTATAATATTCTCTTGAGATACTATGATACTGATAATAATACTTTTTTTTTTTCTTTTTTGGACCACACGTCGTTACATTATGCAAAATATTCATTCAAACATTCACTCTAATATTTTTTCAACACTAGAATCCGGTATAAGGCAATAAATCGCAAGATCTCAAATTTTTAACATGTTAAAATATATAGAATGTTAAAAACGTCAAGAATCATTGATCAAATGATACATTTTTAATTAATTATAAAAAATTATGCATGATTATATACAATTTTAGGCTTTGAAGTATACTTTACTTCATTGGATAAATCGATCAAACAAACACAATTGTATATGTTTTTCTTAGTTTATTGCTAGTAAAAAAGCCCAATTCATTTTTTAACTGAGACATAATTTTAAAGTTACTCTAGGCACACATTTATTTTGATACCCTTGTGTGAAGGCACATTCAAATTTTCAATAGCAACAATATTTCAGTTTGTATAAAGGCCTCACATGCTCTAAATTTACATAAACTTCAGTGGAAAAATTTCTATTTGATTTAAATATAGCATTGAATACAAATGTTGCATTGAAATATATATTTCAAATCTTGCTTTAAAAATTAGATTTTAATAAAAATTCAATAGTTTTAACAATATAATCTTTTGTAAATACATTTTACAAAACTTCTGTATTATTATCAAAGATTTCTCTTTACATGCTTTAAAACTTGCAAGAAATCATCAGGCAGTGTTATTGTACCTGTGTATTTTCAAATGTTCTTTTTTTTTTTTTTTTTTTTTTTTTTTTTTTTTTTTTTTTTAATACTAAAAATCATGCAGTAGTAACTTGAACATTAGTTAATCTTATATAAATGGCCGTAATTGTGAGGTGTATATAAGAGACGCACCTTTTTGCTGCAAAATCATACTTCAAAAAGTAAGATGCTGTGAATTTTTCTCAAAAACGTCATCTCTATTTTAGGGTGGATCTTTTACAACTGCAAATACGGTAATCAATCTTATTCGAAATGTCTGCTTTGCTTGATCAAGTCAATTATTTTCACTAACAGTATACATTTTTTTGTTACTTTTAAATTCTTAAAAAATTCACTTGTTTATCTAAAAGTACTAAGGTAAAATGTTTAAAATTAATGGAATTGTAATTTTATATTGGTTTTCTTATCAATCCTTTTCTATAGAAGAATCGACAAAAATATTTCCACTAAATAATACAAGTTTTCATCTAATTTTTTCAAAAATACCATAAATAGTACTTCACTGCTGCCTGCAGCTATCCTTAACACGGCGTTTGTGTTTTTCTTCTTGATTTTGAAGTGGTGAATGATGTCCTTAAACAAAAGATTTATACAGATACAAGTTCATTAATTTTTATTTAAAAAACAACACATGGTTCAAAAATTATTACTCTGAATTGAAAAAATAGTCTATTACGATAATTTTTAACGATCTTCCGTGACTACCTTAATCCAATTTATTTTTATTAAATTATAAGTTAACATCTATCTATTAAACTGGTATCCAACAAGGTCACCCGTTGAAAGTCACATAAGTATGTAACATTTGTAACACAATATAAAAAAAATGAAAATTTTTTCAAATTTCAGAAATTTTCAAATTTTAAAAATCTTTAAAAACAACAGTTCTCTAATTAAAAAAGAAATATATATATATATTGAGTTGCTCGAACTTAACATTAACAAATTTAATTTATATTCTTACCGTGATTGCGCCTAGTAGCAGGCACCGCCATGTAACAAGGATCGTCGACCGCCACTTCAGCCGGACTGACAAGAGCGCTGGAACCGGTGCTACTCGTAGAGCTTGTGACACACGCGCCGTTGTAGGTCGGGTCGATCATCGCGGCTACGTTTCGAGGTTGCTGCTGAGGAGGTGACTCGGGAGTTTCAGCATCCAACTCCTCAGAGTAACTTCGGATTTCCTCTGGATCCGAATGCTCTCTGCTATGTCGCGATGGCCTAGTTTTTGCTAAAAATATATACAATAAAATAAGTATAAGTATACACAATTGGGCTAACGATTGAAAAAGAATTCTTAATTCTATAGATTCCGAAATGAGTATAGTCGAACCTTGATAATTCGAACTATTTAGGAAATTTGGAAAACTTCGTTTGTCGAAAATTCAAATAATCGTAACTCAATTCAGAATGTTAAAACTTTTCAAGACTCTCAAAAAGATTCAAATTATCAAGATTTGACTGAATAACATTTATTTACGTGCAAAAATGATACGAACAATTAATAGGAGCTTTTTACCAAAAGGAATTTTATTTTATGTTTAAAAAAAAAACTGACGAATATTACAAAAATAAAAATCGGATAATTTTCTTGTAAAAACTGTGCAATATTTACTCAAAATAATATGAATGTTTAGACTAAAATTATATCGAAATAAAGTAGAAATACCTGAATTGAAAGCTTTCATAGATAATAATTGCAGATTTATGGTGCATGCTTTTGCTGCTTTTACTGCAGATTTTTAATGATAAAAATAAATTAATTGATATTAGTTAGTCACTGTTTGAATAAAAATAAAATTAATAAATACATACACCACACAACTTTCTATTAAAAACAGTAAAACTTATTTATGCAAGAGATGTAATAAAAAAATAAATCGTATACTCTTTAAAAACTGGCAAAAGTATAGAAATGATATTGAAAGTGTGAATGAACAACTTTTAATTCAATATCAAAACTATATCGAATTGGAAAAAATTAACGACTCCAATTGTTTCTTTTCTTTATGTAAATTAAATGATATTAAATCGAAATAATACTCACGTAAGCTTGGTTTGAGTTCTAGTTTATCTGGTCTGGTCGGCCTCTCAAGACTTCCACTAGCTGACAATTCTTCCTCCTCAACAGGCTGTTGTTGTTGCTGTTGCTGCATGCGTTCTAACTTTTTCTGTCGAGCTCGTTCACGCGCTCGTTTAGCTTTAGCTCGCTCTTTGTCTTGCAGCATACGCGCTAGCTCTGCATCTTGTGCTTCCATAGCAATTTTGTGGTCTAACATTAGTTGTTCGTCTACTACCGCGCCATCCTGCTCATCTGTTCCCGCTTTTTCTTCCTCTTCTTGAAGTTTTCTTGCTAATTCCTATAAATAATCAATATTATAAATTTCAAATTATAAATAAAAATGTTTAAAAGTTCAATTTGATAGTTGGTTTGGACTAAAGCAAAAATACCTGATCTTTTTCCTCTTGAATTCGTCGCTGAATTTCCATTTCAGCTTCTACTCTTGCAGCTTCATCATCTAATCGAAGCTGCAGTCTCATATGTTCTCTTAATTCTCGTTCTTTCATTTTTTCTTCTCTTTCTAGTGAAAGAGCTATTTGTCTTGCTATTAATGCATCTCTTTCTTCTCTGTTAATTGAAAAAATAATTTATATTATTATGAAAAAAGCCCTTTTCTAACTGATTGAACATCTTAATGTATGTACAAATTTTATTCATAAAAATATTTCAATTATAGGTATACTAACTGTTCTTGCATGATAGATTGGTATCTTAATTTTTCCATTTCCTGCTCTATTCGAGCTTTGGGAAGATCTTCCCTCACCTGAGCATTGCGAACCTTATTGTGTGTATAATGTTCTTTAACTGTAAAATAAATAAATAATTTTTAATGATGTTATTTGTTAAAAATCAACATTTGGTGAAAATTATTTTGAAGGGTTCCAAAATTTCCCGATGCTTTTACATTTGATTTTTTTTTAAATAATTAAAATTAAAATATATATTTAAAAAGTTATTTCTTTAAAATAGAAAAAGAAAAAACTTGTTAAAACTAATTTTGTCACTTAATAATTTTCTAAGTATTTCTTATCTAGTGACTCAAAGTACATACTCTCTTCATCTTGAAGACGATAGGCCAATGCTCCATCCTCATGTACTAACCACTCCCTGCATACTGCAAACACAATAATGAATCATTACTTAAGGGCATTACTTGAATAAACTACAAAATAAAACAAAGCAAAATGGTACATTGAAAGAACAATGGTTTATTCTTCATAGTAAATGAAGTGTAAATTAAAAGCTATTATTAATTAACAATAATTAATTTAAAATTTTTTTTCTCATTTTAACAAATTTGTACACATTTATTACTAACATAAATTACTTAATCTATTTTTTTAATTAAAATTTTTGTTTAAATCTCAAATAAATTTGAATATTTAAATAAATATACAAGTAAAATAAATTATAATCAAAATTTTATAGCAATTACAAACATTATTTAAAGCATGTAAAAGAAATTTATGTAAATACATAAAATTAATTTAATATTTTCCAAGTTGTAAAATTCATTGCAGTTTCAACTTACACAATTAAAAGCTAAAAACAAAACGGTGAGTCACCAAGACTCAACAGATTTACTTACTTTGAAAAACATATAATAAATTTTAAAAAGCCAAAAATAAGCTTATTTTGAAAAAAACTAAAAGCTCTTTAAAATTTTTTATTTTATTAAACCATTCATTCATATTAATCATAATTTATGTTTTCATTTCAAACAATAAACTTCGAATCGATTCGAGAAAAAAATGCATCCTTACATATGACTCAGAACAAAAATATTTACGTCATTGGAGCCTTTGTTTACAATTTTAGACGGACCTTTAAAAACATCTGTTTGATAAACAAACTTCTTACTCTTCAAATGAAAAATTTTGAATCTCGAAAGAAATTTCAATAAAAATATTTTTAAAAAGTTAATTGCACAGTGAACCCGTAGGTAGGGACATACTATCCCACGATATTTATCACATTTTTTCTGCCGCGACCCGCGACCGCAAGGTGTTTGCAGGTGTGGGGTACGACAGTCATCAGTAGCTGGAGTCTGGACTCAAAATTTTTACAATAAATCTCGCTAGACCTGATTGTTCAAGGAGATAAAAGTTTTCAAATTCAACTACATCAAGAATCGAAAAAAGCAAAAATAAAAAAATTAAGTGAGTGCACAAAGGGAAAAAAATTAAAAAAAAGAGGAGAAGCCATACGGCATTCCAGTCGCGCTCGTAATCCGCTGATCGAAACAAAGGCCGGGCATACCACACACAACCCACACACGTTTCATTCCCCATAAGGGCTACTCAAAAATAATAATAACAACAAAGAAAAAGAAGGCGAAGATGCGAAAGAAAGAAAAAAGGATACGATGATAAGACACAAAAAAAGAACACTCAGCAGATTGGAGCAGCACGCACCTTCATTAACCCGTCCAGCCTTGGGCATGGAGTCAGCGCCCAGCACGGATTTGGCCATCTTAAAATCTGGTTAATTCACCAACACAACACTAGTATTATTAGTAATTTGTATAAAAAATAGGTCCCACGGGAAACCGTGCCGCTCGATGTTTTGACTCACATGCCTCCTCCCCCGCGCGCGCTTCGGTCCAGTCAGACCGACTGCGAGCAGCGACTGAATATGCTGCCTGGACGCTGAGCGATATTATAAGTTGGCTATAGTTAGTTGTTGTTCTCCTCCACCATCTTGGAATTCCGCGCCGCCGTCGCCGCCGCTCTCTGCACAGTGAAAACACTTCCGCTGTATCTCTTTTGCAAGGACGAATTGTCCTTTTTCTCTTGTAAGCTACGTATGCGTTAGCGTGAAATCAGCATCCGAAATGTTTTTTCAATTTTTATATATTTCGTTCAGCAATTAAAGATATAGTTTGATTTCATCCAAATTGAAATAACATTTTTTAAACGTGTCACGTTCCAAAACGTAGCAATTTTTTTCTATAATTTTACTACTTAGAGACTTTTGCAAGTCATTGTTGTTTATGCGAATTACGCCAATCGGACATTAATTATAAAAATTTTTTCTTAATTGCACAGATTTTAAATTTTTCTCATTTTCAATCACAGCTACTGTTGTAAGTTAAAAAAAATACTAAAATGCGTTAATTGTAATTTTTCCATAAAATTTATTTTTCACCACACCACTATATATAAATAATATCAAGTATTATTTTTAAATTTTAAACAAACATAGCCATTCACTGGAACATCCTAGAAATTATTACTCCCATTACCTATATACATATACTGACAAAACAAAACGGATACTGATCATTCTCAAAAATAAAAAATACTAATAAGAAATAATATTTATGAAACAAAACGCATACTAATAAAATCCTATTAAAACTTAATAAAATAGCAATAATCTCTGTGAAATAAAAAGCCTGAACTTAGTATAGTATACTATAAATTTTAAAACAGCTTCTCACATAAATTATAAAAAGGTGCGGTTCGAATTCGCGAACGACCTCGACCTTCAAAGGTCGTCGACCCTCCACACAAACTGCATATTATTATGTTGAACGTACGCATAGAAAGTAGCAAGTAGATTCATAACATCAGCTGGCTACGCGCTTTTGCTACCATCAAAATCAATTAGGGCGATGCACCTGCCGGACGTAGGATGGAGAGCGCATTATACACTTTCTCTTTTCATTTTATCTGATTTTCTGATTTTGGTTGCGTATTATAATTACACACGCACATTTTCTTTGGTTTACTGAAAAATTCCTTTACTTTTTGTTGATACTTCTTTCTATAGCGCATAATGTAAAAAAGCGTAAAAAAAATACTAAAAAAGTTTACTGTCTGTTCACCTTAAATATTAATATAGGGCTAATAATAAAAATTAAAAACTCTAATTTTTTTTAAACAAATGAAATAAAAGTGCTCAAAACGGACGTTTTGACAACTTTAATGAAATTGGTAGTATGTAGCAAATTTTAAGCTTAATGAAATTTTATTTTTACAAATGTTTAAATGAAAAAAAAAAAAATTTTATTTTTCTATTTCCTTGCGATGAATGGAGGCCGTTCAATTACCATTATAACCTTCCAATGATAATTTTTTTTCTTTGATACGCATTATTATTCGCACACTATGTAGATGAAGTTTACAAATACGGACAAGTTTATAAATATACCAGTAAGATATTTTAATGAATCAACTATTGAACGATTGATAAAACAAACTAATGATGAATGAAAAAATATATAGTCAAGTTTTGAATAATATTTCGCTCGCGTATACAGTTTACTAATAAATCACTTCCAAAAACTCTGGGAGAAATTTCATTGAATACACTTGTTATGATTTGTTTATAATTGTCTATATTATGTTATCTTCATGATTAACTTGACAAAAGTATTATAAGAGTCAAACAAAACTATTTAGATAATTTTCATTTGTAAAATTTATGTAAAAGTTGATTTTAATAAATGAATAATTAAATTAAATGCAACCAAAAATGAAACGAAATTTTTTTCAAATAACGAAAAAATTATCAATGATTTTTATTGAAGAGGAAATCGCGAAACTCATCGAAACCGTGTCGAGAAAGTTGGCAGATTTTCGTATTTCACGCTTCATTTGCAAGACGTTACTACCACTACGCGAAATTTGTTATTTTCTTCTTCAATGCATTTGCATGAATACTCTCGACCGAAAGGCAACAGGTAAACGGATCTTTTATTTATTTATTTTTTTTAATAAAAATGATAATCAAGCATTGTTTTTAATTTAAAAAAATTTGTATAACTTGAAATCTTAAGATATCATTAAAACTTGAAATGTATTTTTAAAAAAACTCAGCTCGTTGTTGTTTTCAAAGGCTTTAATGTTTTTCGTAGTTTGAAGGCAAAGGAGTAGGATATTTGCCGTTTTTACCAATTTTTTATTTTTTATCACGTATCTCATAGAAAAAAACCTCAACCCTGTATCTCGACAGGAAGGATTCAAACATTTAGATTACTCAATCAGCCAGTCAGTCATCTCTCGTACAAGTATATAACTATTAGATTAGTGTTCAAATATTAGTTTAGTAAACTTTAGTGAAATAAATTATCAAACTTAAATTTTTATGAAATATTTAACTTTTATAACATGATATAATATATATTTTACTTAACAAAAACATTTATCTAATAAATGACATTTCTGCACCTAGGTAGAGTAAGCATTGTAGATACGATATTTATAACATCCCACTGGGCGAGAGTAAATAGAAGTATTGTACATACATAAAAACTTAACTTTGAATTGATTTTCTGAATAGATAGAAGAGTAGCAGTTATTCATTGACTTGTAATTTATGAAATTCCATCATTAAATTTTAACGAAATTTTTCACAATAATATAAAAGTATCTTTCACAAGGAAAAAATGTAATCATATTATCTTTTTTTTTTTCAAAGATTATTTACAAAGAATTTAGAATATTTTCATAATCTAGGTATGTGAAACAAATATTGGATAATAATTAAAAAAACTATTAATGAACGAAAAAATTTATGAAAATTATTTTTTAAGAATCTTGTTAGTTGTGATTAAATTGAAAAACGCAAATAAAAATTTTTAATTTTTATGCTGTTTGTTGTATTATTCGTATGATCAATTTTCGAATCACAAAAAATCTTTACTATTATTTGCTTAAAATAAATAGCAATCGGTGCTCAAATTTTAATTTTTACTCGCACGATGAAAATCGATTAAAACTAGGTAATTAATGATAATATTTCTCAATGAAATGAAAACTTAATAGAATTAGATTAATTTATTGATACTAATTTTATTTTTAATATGTAATTAAAATTTTGAATACTATTAATTTGTGAAAATATTCACTGATTTTCAACAATTTTTTTTTTATCAATAAAAGATTCGTGTAATTTTTCAGCTTCCGAAACGATCGTAGAGCTTTTATACATAAAAGTTTAATCAAAGTATATAATTAAAATTCATTAGAAATATTAAATATGCTTTAAACGTTGGTAACTTTTGACTAAAAAGTTTTTTTTCTTTTCTTTTTAAGTTAAATTTGATAAACTATACAAAAAATAAATTAAAATGAGTAATCTGTAGCTATTGAAATAAAATTTACCTTTTTAAACGATCTTTCTATTCAGAAAACAACTATATCGGTTAAAAATTATAAATATATACAGGACTATTTACAAAGTTATCAACCACTAACTGCTGTTACCCCCTGCGACAATTTTTTGAAAGTCTTCCTCATCTAACGCAAAAGTAAACAAAATATTTGCCATTATGTTGACGTCAATAGCACCGATCTGAACCAATTTTGCAAGCTTGGCGGTGAGAGATTCCACCGTTTTTTTCTTCAGCTGGAAGAAAAAACAACCACAGATCACGACGGCAGCCGCGATGAACAAGTAGTCGCTCTCGAGTGCCAAAAAGTCCCGGCACTCGATGGAACTTTTGTCAAATTTTTTTCCCCGAGCCAGCAGGTGTAGTTGTGAGAACAGGTCGTCGTGGCGCAGGTAGGCTATGTCCAGGAGCTGGAAACAGGTGTCCCGTACCTGCATCTTCGGAACAAGCTCGGCGTAAGCCAGGAATATTTCGACTGCATGAATGGGTAAGCAGAATTGAATCCTGAAGTTTAGGGTACGCAGTATTCTAATCTCGCTGTGTATCACTGACTGCTTGGAGTAATTCCGAGAAGGATCAATCAACTGCATCATTTCTTGAATCTATCAATAAGCAAATGATAAGTAAAGCTTGTTATAGTTTGTTTTCAAGCTTAATCGATGTATCATTTTCTATTTATTTTTCACCTGTGAAATTATCAGACCAGTTTTAAACAGATCTATTTTGCTCGCGATCATGAGACAGGTGGCCAGGTCAAGCTTGAGTCCGGATGACATTTTGTCCTGTATCTGGCGCATCGTACTCTGGGTCAACTCGCCGCAGCAATTGATGAAATTTAAGAATCGCTGATTCAGGTACCGGTCCAGCATATGGACAGCCAGATGCTTTGCGTGTGGATCGATCTTGAACCGATCGCTTATTTTAAACAGCAATTCTATCATAACAGGCTGTGCTCCTGCAATTATGATTGTTACAAAAAAGCAAAGTTTATTTTGTCATAAATGTTAGTTATTAACAAAATTTGAAAAATTCTTATAAATGATAAAAATAATAACTCTGGACGAATAAACTTAGAATAATAACTTAGTTAAGCAATTTTCTTAGACGCAGTTTTAATTGGTTTAGCAGTATATTTACTTTTTTTAAATACTATTAGCGATAAAAAAATAGTATCAATGAAAAATTTTAAAAATATTAATGATTGAAACTTAACCTGCGTAAGGTACTCGGAATTCTTCAGCTCCTTCAATTACCTGTTGCTCCAACTTAGTGCTTTCGCGAATGTATTTGATCCAATCATGTAAATAAGGTCCTAATGAAAATGTTAAAAAAAAAAAAAAAATAGTAGGTAAGTACATGAGTGTGGAAGGAGTCATAAATAAATTCATAAATTAAAAATTATTTTTCTACTTTCTCACCTATGTATGAAGTATCAAACTGCCGGTCCATTTGCTATAATGCACAGTTGAAGTGATATTTTTGTTTTCTTACAACGTTTACAAACAAATGAACAATGTAGTCTAATCCTCATGAGGAGGTAAACTAAACAAAAATAAATGATACCCTTGAATTTAACTTGAGTCTTGAAGTTGAAAGACGAAAGTTGAAATTCGCGCAAGCGCGCTTCAATATAAAATTGTGCTTGTGCTTTTTTGCGCGAGATGTCCTGCCGAAATAACACATCAATGCTTGCGATCTGTGAGAATCACTAGTCACATGCAGTATTATTGTTAATCTTAAATATTTTTGACTGTAAGAAGTATAATTATTTAAGTGGTTGTTGTTGGTTTTAATATTAAATTACTGACCGGTAGTATCAAATCAATACATTATAGTGTGCTCTTAGCAAGATATGCTAAAGATACCTAACCTCAAAACTTTCCAGTAATAAATATTAAAATAATAATAACATGTCGAGTATCCTTTTGCGCTCACTTGTTCTTGCTCCAAGATGCTCCAAAAGTATTGTTCCAATGCAGGTAAAAATTATGATTTGACAAAAAAAAGTATGTTGAAATTTACTCAACCGTTTCACGTGCTTCGAATTGACGAATTTTTTTTTATAAAAAGCTAGTATTAACTTTTAGTTAGTACATTCAATTATTTCATTCTTTGTAACGGCTAATGATTTTCAATATTTGAATGAATTCCTGAAGGTACAGTCAATCAGTTTAAATAAATTTAATTTATGATGCTTTTTTACATAATACTTAGTTATTTAAAATTGAATGAAGTAATCTGATGTAAAAGCTTTTTATGCAAAATAATAATTTATTATTATTTTTTTTTTTACAGACAAGATACATAAATAAATCTTTAAAATTACTGAATGAGCCATTGAAAAAACCTTCAGGAGTAGCTGTAAAAAGCCCTATCAATTGGAAAACTGTTGGAGTTACAGGTTTATTAGGTGCTGGCTTAGTAGGATACATGTATTACTTAAAAGAAGAAAAAGATAGAAAAATTGATCAAGAGCGAAAACGACAAATTGGAAAGGCAGCTATCGGAGGAAAATTTGAACTGATTGATCCAGATGGAAAAACAGTCAAATCAGAAGATTTCCTTGGTCAATGGGTTATGATCTATTTTGGTTTCACACATTGTCCTGATGTTTGCCCTGATGAACTGGAGAAATTATCACTCGTAGTTGATAAGCTGGGTAAAAATTTCTTTTGATATTTAATAATTTACAAACTTAGATTTAATAATTTTTTACCACTTTTTAAAATAAATTTTTATGATTACCTTAGTCAGAGATTATACAAAATACAGATTAATTTTTTTTATTTTTATTGTCAAAATAAAAAATTGTTCCTGATTTTTTTAACTTTTTGATTTTATTTTAAAATAGTTATCAAAAAGTTTTTAACTATTTCATTTATTTATTTTCAGAAAAAAATCATAATTTTAAAGTGCAACCAATATTCATATCAGTCGACCCAACAAGGGATACTCCAATTGCTGTTGGGAAATACATTAAAGAATTTTCTGACAAATTTGTTGGCTTAACAGGTTCTGTGGATCAAGTTGCCCAAGCCTGCAAAGCTTACCGAGTTTATTTTAGTAATGGACCTGCTGATTCGGACAATGATTACATTGTAAGAATCTGAAGAATTTTATTTGCATTTTGTAAAAAAAAATCAGTGTTTAAATAATTTTTTTTTTTTTTTTTTTTTTTTTTAACATTTCAGGTGGACCACACAATTATAATATATTTAGTGGATCCTGAAGGTGGCTTTGTAGATTACTTTGGCCAAACACATGATGCAGATAGAATTGTATCCAGTGTGTTACTTAATAAACTAAAATATGAGAAAATGCAAGGAAATACTTGGTTACCATCAGTAAATTTCAAAGGCCTTACCCAAGCATCTTAGATGAAAATATACTAATTTTATTTTTTTAATATATGTAGATTTACTTAATAAGCAATAAGGATTGTAAATACAGTTAAAGATTTTACACACAAAAAATATGTACATTTTTTCATGTAAGTGTAACAAAAATTTCTTGACATTAATTAAATTTCAATCTTATCATTTTTGATTGATGAATTACATTGCTTGCATCAGATTGTAAATTGTTGTAAAAAAAATTGGAACACTTAGGGAAGTTTAAAATAAATTGCTCAAAGATTTATAAATCTTTTTTAATTTGATGATATTAAACATACATTTTTGAACATTTAAATTGATTTTTTTTAAATCAACACATAGAGAGCTTCAAAGATAAAGTATCTTTTGCATTTTTTTTATTGAAATGAATTTTTTGATTTTTTTTCAATTTATAGTAATTATTTAAAATTTATGAGTATAAAATATTTATGGAATGGTTTTTTATTTTGTTTGAATGAATTTACAAATCATGTTTTAAAAATCAATTGTTATTATGGATTTTCTGTGATATAACATTAGATAAACTGTACAATAAATAAAGAGTTTAAATAAATCATGTATAATTTAAAAATATTTAGTAAATTAATTTTCACAAACAGCCTTTGTCTCACATACTAAGAATAAAATAATTTTATTTGATTACATAACAATGATCTGACGTCCCAAATAACATCAAACTTTATGATTACTAGCTATTTTTGTAAAATATGTAAATAATAATTAGAATAGACTTTCGATAGTTAAAGTCCAAATATGTAGTGTAAAAACTTTTTTATAAGATATGATTTATTTAATTTTTTTTTATTTTACATATTAGTTTTATAGTATTGAGTGAAATAATGTTTTGATTTCTTTTTTTTTAGATAAAAGTTTAATTACTTTATATTTTTGCATAATAAATTTATATAATTTCACGAATCTACAAATTTTGCGTTAATTTATAGGAGTAATATTACTTTTATAAAAATAGAAAGTTATCTTGAGCATGGATGTTTAACCACAATGCATGTATAAAATTGAAATTTTCAATTTTAGAATTGTTATTGATTAAAAATTAATTTAGTTATTTTTATTTTTACGTTTAACATCATAATAAATCAAGCTCTAACGAACAAATTATTTGCATGTTTATTATTTGAGTATGTTAAGTTGAATTGTTGATTAGGATGAATCTTACTAAGTTTAGGCAACAAGTCCTTTGACGGATGGCACTTTTTAGGTACTTTAGTATTAGGCATACATGTATACTTCTTATTGATTGAAGAGCAATCGAATCTTGTTTAAATCCCAACATTTTACTTGAGTATACATTAATGTTTTATATAAAAAATATACACTGCACATTTTTTCCTATACACAATCACACGTGATTTACAAACACTACAATAAATGATTTATTTTTTACAACAATGACTAAAATATATACATTTTTTCTCTGTCAATAGTAGTTAAAAAATTAATTTCGTTTTTAGTACGAATTATTGTAGACGAAGGTACTTATAAAAATGGAAACGATATATAAAAACTACTTTACACATGGAAGCAAATTTTACAACAATTATTTTTTTTTTCATTCATTTATCGTACAAAATTTTTACTTGATAAACTCGCTAGAATTTTTTAAACTTTTTGAAAATAAAACCGAAAAAATTAATCAATTGGACTATACAATTAACTATAGTGACTCCGATACACTTGTAGAAAGAGTATTTTTAACGTCAATTAAAATAGTAAAAGTTGAAATATTGAATGTATCAGGTACTCGTAGTGCAGGAGCTCAGCACCAGGACAACCGATCAGGACTCGTCCGGTTCGGGGTGGAGATGATGGAGCTCGTAGGCCAGGTGGCAACACTCCGAGTCGCTCCAGGCGTGCTCGTCCCCCGCTGCAACGACACCTGAACTATATACCTCTTCATGCTCGACTCCGACGCACTTTTCACCGGACGACGAAACTGCCTGAACGGATGATGGACGACCGTCCACTTCTGACATCTGCAAAACCATCAAACAATTCAACCTTTTTTTTTATCTGGAATAAAATTATACGACGTTTTTCTTTTTCTGATGGATAATTTTAATCCAAGATCTGATGAAAAGTATACTTTCATTTGCATGCAGATGAATTTGATTTAATTAATAAAAATTTTATTTAAAAGAAAAAAAAAATTAATGGATAATCTTAAACACATCCAATAATACGTAGTTTTTAAAAATATCGCTCTTGTTCAAGTGAAAAGTTATTTAACAAAATGTGATGATTATAAGTGCATCAAAACTAAAAGAGATTATTTTTTGTAAAAAACTTGTCCGAGAAAAGTTAAAGTTTTGAAAATAATGGTTTTCAAAGTATAGATAAAAAATTGATGTCCGTGCAGAGTAAATAAATCAAGCATCAGAAACGAAAAAAAAAAAAAATTTTCTTCAAATCCAACTGAAGATTTGTTCCTCTTTTTCCTCGCTGTCAAACTTACTAAGAACACTCAAACTGTGATTTTGAACTTGGTGCGGGCGAGTGATTGATTGCAATAATGTCTTTATAAGTTTTTGAGTCTTGAAGGAAAACGAAGACGATTCCTTGGCATTCGCTATTGAATTTTGGCGTCGCATAATTTAATTTCGGGTTCTGAAGTGATAAATCATTTAAATATTTTTTATCTCGTCAATATTCAGGGATTTCATTCGAATATTGATTCGTTTCATTTTCGTCATCCGAGACGGATGATCCCCGCACACTGATAATGGTAACAACTTTGGAAAAAAAAAGCAACAGAAAGACGAGTTTTAATTTATCATCGGGGGTTCGCGTGACGACGCACCCTCGGTACATTCCGTGTCTAATCAATGACGTCCTACATCGGGTATTCGCGGGCACTGCCAAGATACGCGACGTTAGCTCTCATATTGGAGTAATAAAAATGAAAGGGAGAGATGATATCGATGAGATAAAGTTCTTTTTTTTTCTTCTTTTTTTTTACGAGTTGTTATCGCCGAGTTTAATTACGCGATAGATCCATTTTTATTATTACACGATTTGATCAATGTTACGCGTGAAATGGCTCATTGGATAAATTCTTGCGAACGATTTTTTTTTTGTCATGGGCAAGTATGTATGTAATAATTAAAACTGCTACTTGGATGAAAAAATTTTGCTGATACAATTTTTAGATGATTTTTAGATAATGGTTCTTTATACGAAAGTCCAGTTTAATTATGAAAGACTATTTAAAAAAAAAGTAAGACCAAAGTTTAATGAAGCTAAGTCTTGATTGGTGATAAAGGGCTCATCTGTATCCTTGAAATTCTCTATAGCTTAGAGGGTTACATGAAGAATTTTTTTTTGTTCTTTCATATCGTATGAAGTTAGCTTGGATAGAGTTTATTAAAGTCTGTAAAAACAAAGAATCGCCACTCCTTTGAGATTTAATCATTTCAAAAGCTTCAAAAGACCAGAAAAATAAAAAAATTAAAAAATTAAAAAACTTGGAATTCTAAAGGAAGCTGGATCTATTTTTTATCGTTGTCGAGGAATTTAATTTAATTTAAAGCGCACTGTCACGTAATTAGTTAGATCAACAAATTTCAATAGACCTTTAAACTCTTACGCATATAATTTAAACCAAATTTCCGTTATCAGTATTTTGACGAAAGTAAATTTTTTTTAATAAAAAAAGTTGTTATCTTAGATCTATGACAGTGATGAATTTTTCAGTTAATTTAACATGATTATTTTAAAAATTAAAACTCATTTTTTAATAAAAACATTGTTACATCACTGCAAAAAAATGAAAAAGCTGCAAATTTAACAATTCAATTAATATAATTTACTAATGCTTTAAAACCACTATGATAAATTAATAAAAATTTTGATGAAAAAAAAAAAAAAAAAAACTTACGTTTGAATAGAAAGAGAGGAGACTCTGCTCGAGGTTCTTACAGAGTTTGTCTCCGATGCTCGCCCGGTCAGCGACCGCGACGCAGCCTGCTGGGCCCGTCGCCTGGCAAGCAGCAATCGATACCGCCGACATCTGCAGGGGATTTGGGACCGATGATCCCGGACTCCCGATGACCTCCAGGTATCCCCGGCTGCTCGCCAAACTGCCACCTCGCGTGTTGATTCCAATGTCTACTGTTCGAACGACAAACAACTACGTTAATCACGAGGACCAACCACTCGCTACACCAACCATGCGTGCGTGCGTACGTAAGTACTTTGATTTTGGCGTTCGTTACTTTTTGACTTTGATAAAAGTTTACAAAAACAAATTTTACTTTTACCACTTTTAGCTAAACGACTTTCGAAGTAGTTTTAAGAAGGTGCTACTTATACTGCTACATTCGCGAAAAAAGTAAATTTCTTATCCAATCGAAACTTTTATTTTCACGTATAGAGCTTGCAGCCAAAATCAAAGTTTGGAACTAAGGTAATAAGTTTTGACCTACGCTTATTGCATAAGTTGTTGGGATGAGTGCGATACAAGTAAGCAATCACATCGATTATCAAATTTACATTTCAACCCTCTCAATAAACACCTTTAATGGTTTATTGCTTTATCAAAATTTAATGTAAGCTCAAGTATCATTAAATGTCTGAAAAGTTTTTTTAGTGTTTTTTGAGAGTTAGCCAAAAAAAGTCTTGTGAAATTCATGCAGTCTTTTTTTTAGTATAGATAATTCAGTGCATTTTTTTTTTACAACTAAAAACAAAATTCGATTAGAAAATTATTAAAAAAAAAAAAGAAGAATCTTGATTGTAATTCTAGTGTTTTAGATTGAATGCCATTACTTATTAATAAATGATCAATAAGCAAGCAGCAACATAATAAGATTCGGCAAGACGTAAAAAGAAGCGCTTTACAAACCTCGTAAATACACTAGGCCAAGCATATGAATGCGCACAATAAAACAGCGTGGAGATATGCGGTGATGGTTTACACACGAAAATATATAAAAAGGGAAGAGGGTACACCTTGGGTACTCGCCATCGAGTGGTTGGAACGGTGGTGGGCCAGGAGCTTCCGGCAGCAGGGCCAGCAGCAGCACCCGCAGAGCTTCTCCAGGCTCTCGTAGCCCTTGGGCGGCGGATGCTGCTGGTGATGGGGGTGCTTGCAGCCCGAGGCGTGACAGCTGCAGGTGCTGCCCGAGTGGGGCCTGGTGCTGTCGAGACGGAAGGCGAAGCCGCGCGCCAGACGCGGGAGCTTGCGGGACCGGATAACCCGCTTCAGCTCCGTTCTGACCTCGCCGTTTAGAAAACAGTAGAGTACCGCCACGAAGAAACCCTAAAGTTTCAACAAAAAAAAAAAGGTTTTTTTATAAAAAAATGTCATTAAAAAAAGAATTTTTGAGTGCGTATTTAGTTAAAACTCTCGCTTTTAAAAAAGGTCAAGGAAATTTTTTCTTGTAGTTGGAGATCAAAATATTTTTAAGATTCTTTTGCAACAAACCTGAAATGATGCAAACGATTGATCTAAAAAAAGCCAAACCAATTCGACGGTGTACGATACGCCCAGGAAAAGAAAGTAATGAACACCGAAAAGTGGCACCAATATCAAAGTACTCTTTGCCAATCTCCTAAAAGGTAAAAAAAAAATTTTCAATATTTTTTTGTTTCGTATCAATTTTTTTAGTATAAAATAAAAATTATTTTATCACTTGTATCGCATGGTTTCTTCAGTGACAGTTGATCTCAACTTTGAAAGTAGCACTCTCACTATGTTTACAAACAGTATGAAATTTATCTGAAATAACATGAAGTATAAGCCCATTGAACATTTTTTACGCTTAAATTTCTCTTTATATCTTTTACAACGCAGACGTGTTAAATTTAGATAAAAAATTTTAAATGTAAAACTTACTATTACGGAGATCGTGGTAGGCAGCCTTATAAACTGGAAAATAAATTGATTTTTATTCAACGTCCAACAGTATGTGTCCTCATACATCACTCTTAACACCACCCACGTCGTAACAAAAATGGCTGGTAATCCTGTGAAATTTATAAAAATGAAGAGTCACTCAAACATCTCAGTAATGCACGTTCTCATGAAAACAAACTAATCCAATAACTTTTTTTTTTAACTCAAGGAAAAAAAATGAAAAAAAAAATTGATTACTTTTTAATTAATTTTCTTTTTTTTTTTTTTTTAATTTAACTACGTATAAAAATTTTAAATAAAAAAATAAAAATTTTCAGTTTTCTTTCGCAATCAATAAAATCTGACGATAAGGTACATTACCCCATCCAAGTACGACGTAGACGACGATTCCGGCATTGCTCTCGGCGAAGAGGGCGCAGAATATGAGGTTGTGGAGGTAGAGTCCCTCCATGAGGATCCAGGAGTAGTTCGCTACGAGGCTGTACTGCCAGAGGCTCGTGAAGGCCTTGCAGTGCCAGTTGCTGACGTGGGTGTCGTCGCCTTGCCAGTAGTTTGTGCCGTTTTTCGTCAGCACCGAGCCCGGCAAGCCCACCCCGGCTACGAAGAGCACGTCCTTGAGGAGGAACGTGAACGCCCGCACCATGAACGAGACGAACAGATGCATGTGCAGCTTGTTCCGCTGACATCGTAGTTTCCTTTCATTTTTTTAAATACACGTTGTATTGGTTCGAGTGATGATTTTTTTATGAAATCTATTTACTTTTTCAATGGGACTCCAATTTTTAAAATCAATGAGAGATAAGTTATAAAGTGGCAAGTAGTAATTTATCTGTTATTTTTAAATAAACGAAGTTCAATTTTGACTTAAAACAATATTTATTTTTTGTAATTTAAGTCTCAGTAAATTCAAGGCTATAATAAACTATACTAAAATTCAACTCTATAAAAATATTTCATGATCTGCTTATTTTAATCCGCTTTAAAAGTTTTATACAATCGAACATCAGCTTTGGTCTGTCTACGTCAAATCGCACTTGAATTATAATTTGGGATTGACTTTGCGCATAAAAGTATAGAGCACTTGAAATTTTTTCAATAAAATACTCAATTTCCAATCAAGCTATAGTAACTTTTTTTCAAACATCTTTACATATTTTAAATGAAAACAACTTGATTAACTGCTACTGATAGTAATTTCAATAAATTTTTAATATTGATTGCTATTCAAAAAAGTAAATTTATCTTGTCAATTTGTTGATTGTAAAATTATTGTTTGATGATGAGAGAATGTTATGTAATTTGTTCAGTTGATCTAATTCTACTTACTTTATGTTAGCAAGAATAAGAAAGGCCACTATGAGAGATAATAATGAAACTCCATATCCAACTTTCGAGATGTATTTTATCGTTGGCACATACTCCTGCAAATAAAAATAATCGCATGAAAATATTTTGAAAGGTCGATGGGAAGAAAAATACTACTGAACAAACTCGTATCGTTGAGTAAATTAATATTCTTTTTATTACTCAACTTTCCAGAGACTTCTATGGAAAAAAATACACATGTATCTTAAATGTAAGCAATATAACGATATTTATCATTAACAAATTTTAATGTTTGAGATTGCCAATGAATTTAAACGGAATTTTTACTAATAAATTATCAGCTCGAGCATTATGATGTAAATTTTACGCTCGCATTGACAGGAAGAATTTTTCACTTTTATCATCGATTCGACACTTTATTAAAAAACATAACAATGAAATCTGAGTTCATAAAGAATGTGTGATATAACTTCGCTGACAAAAAAATAATCATATCGATGAAAATATTTACATCTGATAATGATACTTTATGTAATAATCTCGAACTTTCCAGATTTTCGTAAAAGCAAAAAAAAAAAAACAAAAAATCAGGAATTTTTTATTTTAGCGATGATAAAATTATGCTAACCCAATTAAAACCTTATTATTTTTTGAGTATTTTTTTTTCTACTCTGCGGAGGGGGAAAAGTAAATATTATTTTTCTGGTACATTGGATCGTGTCTTATCCACGTTTTTTCCCCTCGCCTATTTGATCATGTTTGGGAACTTACGGATAAACATTTTAATGACTTTAGCGTATTTGAGGATAACGCAGTAAACCACATCAAGCTGCTATATTGTTTCAGTCAACCATAATAAACTTTTTTGCTTCCAAAGATGGTTTTTATTATCATTATTTTTTTTTTTTCTCTTTTATTTTATTTCAAATGAGACCTTATCACTGTTTGATTTGGAATAATAAATCATATTAAAGATATAACAAAATATCCCCCTCTTTTTTTTCGTAAACTTTTTTGCGCATTTTCTTTAAAGTATGTACATACAATAGAACCTCGGAATTTTTTTCCGTGGCTCTTTCGCATTTTTGGATGATTCGCGAATTTTTCTTGAATAATTCATGAGAGTTGGACAATTCGCGAGGTACCGCTATACTTGGTTAGCAACTGATATGAATTGAAAAAATTTTTTGTTTCATTGGCTCCAAGCTGATTTGATAAAATTTCATGAAAAATCAATTCTTCACAGCGATTTGAATAAATTAAATGTGAGTTTTATTGTTTCATCAAACAAACGGAACCAGATTATTATACTAATTATTCTTCTCTAGTAATTTATACAGAAAAAAAAATTAAGTGAAAAACGGATACAAAATTTTTTTAACACTAGAAACAAAGGGTCAAAAAATTATCGAGTAATATCTAGAATATTTATTTATTTAATAATATAGAGCTCATTTTTTATAGCTTCCATAAAATTGCGTAAATTTTTTGATTTATCAAACATTAAAGGACAAGAAAATTTGTATCCTGTCGTATATCTAATCTTGCTAAAAGTATGCAAAGTAATCAGATTTTAATTTTTCAAATGAATCCCTTTTCAAAGAATTTGATTCAATGAAATTATCTTTCAAATTCCTTCGACGACTTTGGGTAAAGTTTTAAGGACACTTATATACTCCAGATACTCACAGTCAATCGATCATTTTAAAAACTTTTTCATCCAATTAAAAAAAAAAAAAAAATTTAAGATAGTAAACTTTCATTGAAATTCTTTTAAAAATTACTAATTAGACGGGTCATAATTCCAAATTATAACTTTTATCGCAGCAGAAAAGGACCCGATCTCTTACTTTCATTAAGAACGACTTTAAAACTAAAAACTTTACTTACGATGAACATTCATTAAATCTTTTCGTAAATTTTACACTGATAAACATATAATTGGAATTAGATTCTATCATTAAAGTTTATTCTACTGTTGCTGGAAAAATAATAAACTATTTTTCTAATTAAAGTTTAAAAAGCATATATAAGGTAAATTTTTTATTTCTATAAATAACAAAAAAATACTATCAGTGCAGAAAATATTATTAGAACAAAAATAGAATCTAAAGATGACACACCTTTGTTACGAATTGAAATACATTTTAAATCAAAAATCAAAATACGCTTTCCGTTAATTAACTTTAAACCTTTTTTTTATAAATCAAGCAAACAAAGTATTAAGTTAATTTTAATATTTCAAGAGTATTAGTCACCAACGATAATTTAAGCTCTCGGAGCGATGTCAGTAATGAAGTTTCTCATTTCAAACGCGTTGCTTGTCATTTCGCTATTACTATTTATATTTGTTCGCAGTTACTCAAACACAAATTATAACATAAAAGTGCTGAAAAATTTCATCTCAAAAGGTTGATTAAAGTTTTTAATTTTTTTTCAAGTTACAAAGACTCATTTATCCGAGCATTTACCACTTCTAAAAATGAAAAATTAAAAAGCGTGTAAAAATGAGATTCATAAGCAAATATTTCATCTGCAAGGAAATTCAAATTGTATAACAACTGAAAAAACAGAAAGAAAACAAACAAACAAAGGGCGTGCTCGATTTAATTAAAAAAATCCCCCTTTTTCGCAAACGCTTCGATTTACTCAGGCTCTACGGGGGGCTGTAAAAAAAAAAAGAGTGGATTAAAAGTACCTCAATATTGCTGCTGTTGTCGTTCTGTTCCCTGGGTATTTCCATGAGGATGGTGACCATCTGATCCCGGAAGCATCGAGTGTAGTTGGTCCAGGTGCTGTTGAGCTTCGAGTTCCAATACCAGTCGCCGCTCGGCAAGCAGTGACGGGACGCGTTATCCTGTTTCAGAGTTACGATTATCGTTTTTGTTCAACTACTGTGTCTGCGCTTTAGTGGCTAAGACTACACCACCCAACTAGTTTAAACGGGGTGGACACCAACGCGTGCTTTGGTCAACTTTATGGGACCTTTTGTTTTAATGAATTACAAGGGAACATTTAAATTTCATTCTTTTCTTTTTATTTTATTTTATTATATTGAGTTATTTGAAATTTTTCAATCGCAAGGGCAGAGATTTTTGTAATGCTTTTAATAATGTTTACTCAAGCTTGTAAACGTAAATATTTATCTCCAGTTTTAAAACCAACTAATAATATGGTAGTATTTTAAAACTCTTATCGTGACCTGTGCATAAATCTCCAGAACCAACTTTAAAAATATTACGGCTTGCCACAGTTTTTGGTTCAGAATTTTGTTTATTTACTATACATTATTTGAGATTTAGGTTTTTTATCCTTAAGAAATAATATTTTCATACAAATAATTTAAGATGTGCAACTTTAAATTCGGAATGATAAAGCTATTTACCACTAAAACGTAAATAAAATAATGTTACAGTATTCTTGAATTTCAATAAAAAAAAGTTTAGTACTAAAAAAAAAAAAACCACTCGAACGTCAACGCACAATAAAGTAGTGACTCTCGAGATAACAAACCTGTGAATCGAATCCGGCGATGTAGTGTGGACACGGCACGACAGCGGTGTCACCCGGAGCCGTCGACGGCCAGCAGAATATTTTATCCCACGTGGTCGGACACCAGCCTGCGAACAAGCGACCCAAATTAATATGCGTTCAACACTTTTTTTTCCCTACCATGCAGATTTGGAAATCCGATTAGGATTCAAAACTGCTATAAAAGCCGATGAAAGGTCACGAGAGAACAATAATTTTGTTTTTTTTTTTTTTTTTATATTGGAAGTTGTTTTCAGGAAAACAAGTGGCGTGATTTATCGGAGAAAATTTTTCGCGATGCGTTATTTCATGGTATTTTTTATTAATTTTTACGAAGTATCATTGTAAACAGAAATTTATTGTCTCGTGGCCTGGTGCTCATTGAAATTGAAAAAAAAAAAATTTTATTTGTTAAGCTTTAGTGTGATTGTAAATAAATAGATAAACTGATGTTTACCAAATGATGAAAAAACATTTTTTAAGATAAAATTCTAGATTTTTATTTTACGTATAATGTGGGAATTTTAAAAATTACGTGCACGCAACCGGAATATCAAGTAGTAATGCCACGGATTTAGTCAGACCTTTGTAAATTTTGAAAATATTACTTATTCATTGCATAGTAAATTTTAGTTAAGACATTCATGGTTCAAAATTCTTTTAACAACCCAAAATTATTTGTTTCTAATTAATAAATAAAAATTAAATGAATTTTTGTTTAATGAAAAATACCTGATTATTGCTGTTTTGTAATTACTACTTAAAAATGAAATTATGACTATAATATGAACTCGTCCCGTTAATTTAAATAAAAAAATTATACTCAATAAAATATTTTAAAGGATTTTGATGGATTTTTAGTTTTTCAGTTTAATGAAATACTCCAATACAATGTTAGAGAAAAGATGATTTAAAGTTTTGTACTGAACGATCCTTAAGGTATTATCTACTTGCACAAACTTTTTTTTCGACGCTTTAGTTTTAAATCTCTCGGAGGATTTTCTGCAGTGAGTACATGACACCTAAGAACTTTTGTAAAACCTTTCGTTAGAAAATCATTACATTTTAAAAACTTTTTATTTTTAAAGTTAGAAAAAAAGAGAGGGAGAAAAAAATTTTCAATTAACTTTTGAAGCAGTGAAGTTATACATCATGAAAAATCAATAAATTCATTTATGTCTATAACATTTATTAAATCGAGCAGCAACACAATTGAAGGGTGAATAAGCAGTTCGTAAATTATTAATAATAATATCATACAACGAGTAGAATAAAAGTTCGTTTCAACTACTTTTAAAAAGTTTTAAAAAAAAACTATTTTTGTAGAGTTTTCTATTTTGCTAACAATTTTACTTGGGTCTCTTGTTTCTTTTTTAGATCAAATTTTTTTTCCGATAAAAATTTCAAGGGAATTCTTTCTTTTGATTTTTTAAACTTTACCGCTATTAATCAGAGCAAAAAAAAACTCTTGAAAGCTCGTTTCGTAGTGCCCTAAACTAAATCGAGCGTGACGTTTTACATGACACTTGATCTGCTTCGTTGAAAACGCCTCGGCGTGAATCGGATTCTACCACAAATCTTTTATTGGATTCACGGCTGGTGATTTCCTATTTTTCATTTTCGATCAGATTTTCATCTAATACGTTCAAGAATTTCAAAGTCATTTCTGTTATTGAAATTCTTTATTTTCTACTGCTGATGGTGAAAATTTCAAATTTATAAAATTTATTTCCTACAATATAAAAAAAAAATTTCAAATAAAACAATACTGCTTGAAGAATATTATTATTTAAAAAAAATCAATTTTAACTTAATTTTAATTTTTTGTAACTAACGAATTTATATTATCGATTGAGGATTTTTCAAAAAATGGTCTTCTCACTATATTTTAAATACATTAAAAAATATTTTTACCAATTTATATTTTTATAAATTTGCATCAATCATAAAAGAAAAAATTTAAATCGAATGTTGTTCGATCTTGTAACAGATAATCTTCTTTTTCTATATTTTTAATCTTTTCAAAGTTACTATTCTAAAAAATAATAATAAAACTTGATAGTAAAAATAATTATTAAAAAACACTGTAATATATTTTTTTTTAATTCATAAAATCGATTGATATTTATAAGTTTATCACACAATTACTTACAGCAACTTTAAAAATGAGAATAATATTTCTCTTGAGCTGTAACATCGAAGAGCGCACAAAAAAAATTATGAATTTTAATTGCTTCTCTCGTCTATCTCCCTCGAAATGAAACGCTAAGATTTTTCAGAGAGTACTTCATAAAAGTCATCGCAGCTCTTCCCGGATAAAAAAATCCTGAGCTTAACGACACCAGAGAACTTTATTAAAAACAAGCTTCGAAGGCATTATGGAGTCCTTACAAAAAATATGAAGGATCAAAAAAAAAAAATTCAAGATTAATCTTTTTGACAAAAGAGGTGCACGTTTCGAGTAAAAAAATTAGTTTGTTGAGTTTGACAATATTACGAAAAAAAGTAACAAGGAGTAGTAAAAAATTTCTCTCCGCTCCGGCAAGTTTCAAAATGCGCTAAATTTATATTCCATGCACGAGAAACACACAACGCGAATATATTTTGTAGCTCATTTTACGTAAAACCATCAATATTTTTATGCCGCTTGTGAAAAAAAGACTTTTTTGCATGACAAAAACATTAATTGTGCTATTCTTATCTTAATACGAAAAAAACGTACAATTTTTTAATTATTTTTATAACACAACAGTTTATGACACCGCAAAATTAAAAAAATTTTGTTACTGTTTAAATTTTTAAACTATTAAATTAATTAAGTTTAAAAAAGTAAATCATAAATAAAAGTTTGAAGAAAAAGAAAGTTTTTCTATAATTAATGTCGTTTAGAAGCTACGAATCAATTTTCCTCAACTAAAATATAGATCAAGTTACAGGAGTTCCTATAATGCAATTACATTCTACCTACCGTACTATAAAAAGAAAAAAATTAATCGATAAAATATCCAGTTAAGTTACCGACAAAAGCTTCATTAATAAGCATTTTTTAACATTATAAATTTTGTTAAGGGGATATCAAAAAAAAATCTATCTCATTTGTTTGCAATTCTCTATATAATGTATCGAGTGCGTATGGGAAAAGAATAAACTCTGATTTTCCGTATTGAAATTCAATCTTCTCCGCATCCCGAGACTCGCATTTTCTCGACGTGAATCAAAAGAAAAATAACATTCGAAGATGTACGCGGAGTCAAAGTGGCTTACCAGTGTGTGTTCTCGAGCCATTTTTGCAATCCCTTTCGAGCTCGCGCAGTATTTTTTCCTGAATGCTCGGGCTGTTGTAGTCGTCATCTCCCTGTAAGTACGAAAGAACCATTGTTATTAATAGGGTAGAGTTTACTTTCATAGTTATATCAAAATTTAAAACAAATTTTATTTTTAAATTAAAGACGTTTTAAAATTTGAATTTGAATTCAAACGAGTGATACATTATAAGTCTCATAAAAGAAGTCATATAAAAGTAGTTTTTCCTAGTAAGTATTTTTTGCTTCTAGAAATTTTTATCTAGTCCTTCTTTATCCCTCTTTATAGTGATGAAGCATGTCCGAATGTCTTCGTTTTATAATTGATTTGATTGGTTGAGAACGTTAAATTCAATATTTGAATTGCGTTTAAATTGAAATATTGAATACTTTGTTATTAAGAATTTTTTGAATAATTGAATGCTTTGTTTCAATAAATGGACTAAATTTCTTTGTAGAACTCTGTAAAATAAAAAGAGAATATTTATTATTTTAAAAACAACTTTTGAATTAAGTGTTAAAAAATTTTTTTAACTTTATTTTTTTGAAAATGAAAGTAAAAATTATCGTTTTTTACTTTCAAGATTAAAAATTGAGCGTGCTTGTGCGCCGATTGAGACTAGTTATTATTAAATATGTACATATAACCAAGAGACATGCATCTTTTTTTATCACTGTTATCATATCGATCGTTGAAACTCGACTCAATAAATCTATCTTAATTCAATCAACTACATCGACTTTCAATAATATTTCGACTTTTATTATGTTTCGCAGATTTTATTGCTCAACAGGGCAAGAAAAAATTTAAATGCAGCAAAACTTTACTTGCAGAGTCGAAAAGTTTTCAGTTGCAAAGCGCAGGAAAACCGTGATTCAATACAAAATTCTCCTTCCGGTAACTTAATCCAAGCGCAAGTCTAATTTAATTGTAAACGTGATTCCTCACCATGGCTCTTAACTAAACATTTAACGTTAAAACTAATTTGTAAAGTGAAAAGAAGATTTTTCTTCACTTCTGTTTGTTCGAGCTTTTGTTACGGATCGTGAATTCTGTTCCTGATGCTTTTAAACTAGAGTTTATAGGAGAAGTCGTCAGAGCGCATGAGAAAGACATTACCGTCGAGTTATTTCATCCAACTGGAATTAGCCAGTTTCCAGACGTTTAAATAATCCACCGCTGTTTTATTTTTTCATTATTTTGTTTTTTTTATGAGTTTTTTCATCAGTTTCGAGTGAAGGGTAGCTTTTAAAAAAATGTTTTTATACTTTTAATTGGAAACCCTTGCGGATCAGATGAAACACAAATTTCTTTCATTTCATTGTAACAAAATAGTTTTCAAACACAACGAAATGTAATAAAAATAACCCTAAAACATTCAAAAACCCTTGTTTAGGAAATATTAGGCTCTTGCGAGCAGTGAAGGTCGTGCCGAAATCAGAATAACAAATAAATAGTTTAACACAAATAGTGACGATTTTGAAGTGCAAGCAGTAGGGCTGCCGCGAGACTCGAGGAGTCTCGGCCTCGTCTCGGTCTCGTCTCGGAAGTCCGAGACGAGACCGAGACGAGACCGAGACGAGAGTAGGTCAGAGTCTCGACGAGACTTATAAAAACATTTTTTTGATGATAAACACAATTAAGTGATGGTAAATAAGTAAGGAATTAATTTTAAAAATTTATTGGAAGTAGTTAAATGTTAACGTTACATATTTCTTTTTTTGAATCAGACTTACATTTGCCAACTTAATTATCTTTTTCGTTATAGTAAATTAAATAAGCTTCATCGTAAATGGGTGATACCACTAATTTTTTTCATTTTTGAGGAGAATCTATTACAAGTTAGTCTCGTCGAGACTCGAGACGAGACCGGTGATTTTGGTTTTTCACGAGACTCGAGACGAGACTATCAAAAGTCTCGCCTCGTCTCGTCTCGCGGCAGCCCTAGCAAGCAGCGAATATACTTTGTGGCTTACGATTCAAGTTGAACTAGAATAGAGATCGGATGAAGCGAAGGGTCAATAAAAGCCTCGAGGCGGCGACATGAAACTAAAACCAAACTCTGATCGGCTCTACTCGAACTGATCATGCATACTAAAGGAGACCCTAAGTTTACTTACCAAGCTCACCCTGGTGAGGGAATTTTTAATCATGCAATAAAGTTTTTACCAATTTTTTAATTAACCTGAGATGCGGATAATGATTGCTTAATCTTTCTGACTTTTACAAGCCGTTTAGTTGAAAGAAGCAGTAATTACACATTCGCTGATTTTAATTCTAAATCTTGGGATTCAGGTTGTACGTGTACAGCTGACAGATACTTTTGAAACTAAAACGAATTGGTACTTTATAGACTTCCAAAGCTATGTCGTTTGAATGGCAATGAGGTCGTTTGTAAGATTACCAAAACTTTTTACGTTTGGAAAATAAAAGAAATGGAAGGAACCGGGAGAGATCGAGCGAGTCACGAATGACTTTAATGTTGAAATTTAATGCGAGGGAAAACTTTTTCATTAAGGAAAATGAGCTTGAAACTCGAATTACCCAAACTGAGTGTGAACCTTTTTAATTCTATTTCTTCGTTACGAAGAAGAATGTGCTTTTTTTTATGAAGATAACGCTTTTGGAAAGTTCTTTGGACACTCGGATTCCAGATTTTCCAAACGCAATTTTAATTTCATTAATTTTGAGGATTCAAAACTTTTTTCAAAAATTATTTTTGAAAAAATGTTCAAAGCACTTATAAATATTCAAATTTATGATGACTCGGAGTAAAAATAATAAAATAAATTTAAATTTATAATAAAAATAAAACCTCAATAAAAATCGATAACACTGTGGTTATTTTTAAAATCTCGCATTTCATTCTTTGTGGTGGAAAAGAAAAATTTCCTCAAAAGTGAATTGAATAAAAATTCTATGTAAAAAAAGAGCTTTGAAAACTCCAGGTATGTGGAGTATTCAGTAGGAGTAGCGGAATCCCCGCCTACACGGAGATTTTAGCCAGGGTACCGGTGGGTGAGCTTGTTATGGAAACTTTCCGACTCGCGAATTTAGTTTTCGTCGCGTAATTAATTTTCTCCTTGGCTCGCTAGCGCCTCACGCATCCTGTACCGCCGGAGCGTAAACAAACGTCGTGTCGGAAAACCTTTATACGTGCAAATCGAGATGATTTATCAAGGATTATTTAGACGTTCTCGAGCAGTGCATTGTTTAATGTTATGAATTGAAGCTCGCAAGGATTAACGAAGTACTTCATTAAAAAAATTTATAAATTACACTGCTCTTCGAGATGAATTAAACTATTTTAGGTTCTTTCAAATCCGATTACGCTGGAAAAGTAACTAATTAATTTTGGTTTATCCCTGGAAATTTGATATTCAACGCAAAACTGAATAAAACTATTTTCCGAGAAATACGCGCAGCTTGAATTGTTAATTCTGACCTAGCCGAAAATAATGAGGTCAACTATTATGATTAATTGAATTTGTTGTTTCCAGTTTGAATGATTAAGTAATGCAAAAAAATTTGTTACCGTAGTATTCTAAATTAAAACATTAATTATCAAAAATTATGAGGTAGAGATAAAATAATATTCGGGTCTGGTTCATTTGAAAATCATATATTATTTCTCTCCCGTTTTAATGAAGTATTTTCATTAAATATTCAGTGGATATTATTATCTTATGATTAAAAAGCATGTGAAAAAATTAATATGCTGTGCATTTGTTTTTCAGGACTTCACAATTTTATGTATACACTTACCAAAATGTCAATACTTTCTCAGAAATTTATAAAACATTATTAGCGTCACTTAAATTTTTGATTGAAATGAGCTTTTTAACCCACGCAGTACGAGCCTTTGATGAAAATTTGTGACAAGCTCATCATATTATTGCACCCCCGAAAACAAAGGCTGGTTACAGCAATAAAGTTGATTGACATTTCCAGTTGACAAAAAGTCAAGGGAGTGGTTGACGCTTTTAAGACCATCGTTAATAACCTAATCGAGGAAAGGTTCCAATCGATTTTTATTAATCATCGAAAAAGAGCCGAGAAAATCTCAAGGGAGCTCATCCGTTCCTTGAGTTTCGTTTAGCCGATGACTAATCGATCCGACATTGGATTAGATTTCAATGTCACTTTATTCTTTTTTGCTCTCGCTTAATCTAAGTGGACGTGTGAGCGATCGACGATGGAATGAATCTTTTTATTGCTCGAATGTCATCGAGTACCGATAAAATTTGTGTATTATATCAAGTACTATGTGTTGAATCTATAACATTCTTACGAAAACCTTTAATTTCTTTTTTTTTTTTTTTTACGGAGAATTTTGTTCCGGAATATATTTTTTTATCTATTGCAAGAGACAGTGGTTCTTGTACTTCCTCAACGCCCGTATCTCAAAGTAGAATGAGTGAAATACAGAAGTAATGAAAATTTTATTTGACGTTCCGTAAAGTGAAATTTAACACCTGTTTCAGGGAGAATGATAAACACATGGAATTTATTTTACAAATTCTCTGAAAATAATTTAGCTCCATTCCTTTGTATTCCAGTATACATTTTATTGAATAAAATATTTTTTAAATTTATGATGAAATTTTTAAAATATTATAACAATTAAGAAAGTAAGTTTACACACATATTTGAATTTAGGAGCCTTCTAAATATCCAAGCCTACGAATTGGAAAAATTTTCTAAACCAAAGCATTAAATAATGGTCACGTTTAAATTTGATTAAAAAAATCTTGCTTCGACATAATCAGACATTCAGGGTAAAATTATTGTATGTATAGTTATTGGACATAACTTTACAGTGAACCAAGAAATGTTACTGCAGTCAACCTAATTAATATTTTTATACCACTGGTGCGTAGGTACTCGATTAAACGCACGCTTCGAAATTAAAAAACTCGGCCTACGCACCAGTGGTATAAAATAGTATATACAACGGGTGCAGCTCGTCACCAGAGCTTCTTAAAGTTACTTCGCACTCGGTACCTTTAAAACCGCCCTGGCGACGATACTGCAACCCGTTGCATAATATACTATTTGACTTGTATTAGGTCTCATTAAAGCTCAATACTGAACAGTTAAACATCGTAAAATTGAGTTTTAATTAAAAATTGGAAACAAATTGTAAAAAATTATTTTTTAAACTAAAAAAAATCTTGTAAGTAGGTTCATAAAAACTATACTTCATTAATCTCTGATAAATGTTTTTATTAAACCTACGTTAAAACGCTTACACTAAAACTAATTGCAGTGAAGAATTGACTCGAGTGTCCATAGGTACTTGTTTTGTAATATATGATATTCACTTTTATGAAATTAAGACGCCATTAACCGTGTTTAGCTGAAGCACTTGGGCTAGCCCGGGATATCACTTACTCGATGATTAATCAATATTCTATTACACCTCACTTTGTTGACTTCATTTACACGTGCTCAAAGGCAAGAGCTTAATTTACCTAGCTCATCGGATCTACTCTGAAATGACCGAGTTGGATAATTCTCTGGAAATTTGCTGCGCTTCACGTTTTTTTTTTTTTTTTTTTTTTATTAATGAGTGAGATACCCACTAAAAATACTAGTTAAAGTAGAGAAAAATACTAATATAGAGTTTTATTTAGAATATTACCAGGAAAAAGTTTTATTTATTTATTTATGTATTTATCATCGTCAACGGACATTAATGTCCTTTAATACATAATTAATTTATATACATTTCGTAAATAACAACTTTTTTTAATAAACCAATATAATTACAATTTCTCGTATCACGGGATGAACTATTCCAACTTCTTTTCAATCTGTTTGTAACAGAATAATGTAACAAATTTGTTTTACAATTGGATTCAACCAATTCTCTGGGATTTCTTATATTAAATCGAATATTTCTAATCGAAAATAAATCAATCATATCACCCTGAGTAGAGTACAAGTATCTAACAGCCTTGAAAGTAAAAAATATGATCATTAGCTTAATGCAACGATTTTATAGTTTTGATAGAAGATTTTTTTTTAAATGTGGCTTGTACAACGACATGTAGGAATTAAAATGATATAAATTACATTTTTAACAATGATTTTAGCTTCAGTTCATACAACATCGGAATTTTTTAAACTCAAATCATTAAATATCAACTTTGATTTAATTAATGAAAACTTTTTATTTATTTGCTTTTTACTAACCTTTTAACTGCAATTTAATTATCTGCAGTTACAAGATAAAGATTTTAAGAAGTCCAACGTATCAACAGCATCAGTGTAAAAATCACACGATGAAAGAACGCTATAAAAAGGCTTTTATATTTAATTTCTTTTTTTACCCTGGCGAAGGCAAACAACAACAGTGATAAAGCATCAAAAGACGATCAAACGCGAGTGAATCGAGCCAAGTGCAACAACATGCCCTGTAAATTGGATGTAAAAATAAAACGTAAATTTCTCGAAGTAAATTATTTTTCACTTAAATTCAGTTTTTCTCTGGACTGGGTTCTGCACAGGCACGCAGACTAAAATTAAATAAAAGAGAAATTTTTGAAAAATCGATTAAAACTTTTTATTCTGTTTATTTCTCTTGAAACAATGCTGCCCATAAAATTTTTTTTCATCGCTATGAAATATTTTATAATAGTCATGATAAATTTTTTTATAGCTCAAATCAAACGATTACTAAAGAAAAAATTATACTTATGGTAAAAAAATTAGGTCAAAATATATGGACATGAAATATCAGAAATTCTTGGTTTCCCAAATGAATCAATCAATCAAATATTGATAAAAATTCTGGTTTTTGATATTTTTAAAAGTTAGTAGCATTGAAAATAGATTCTATCAGTGAGTTCAGAGCAAATATATATTTATTTCACCTCGAGGGGTTAAAATTTTTTTGTCGTTTTTCTGGATTTCTTTTTCCCCAAAGGAAAATTTATGAACTAGTGCAAACTACCGAAGCCTTGTTTACTCAAAAAAATCTCTATAAAAATGAAAACAAATATTCTATTCGAGCTAAGGAACACAAACCAATCCCAGGAAAATTCACATTTTACAAAAAGTGGTAACAACACTGGTACCATAAATTCCCGTTGAAATTAAATTTTTGGTCCCAAACGCAATCACAAGATCATAATAGCGGGGTGAAGAAAAAAAAAAAGGGCGGCCAAAATCAGGGAGACCTTCAGCATGATGCTTGGACAAAAGTGAACCCGAAAACTAGGCTAGCAGCATCCGGGGCGTAAACTCATAAAGTATATCACTGCCACCTGCAGTCTCCAGCTTCTCTCTCTCTTTTATTTCTCCAAGTATACTTTATTGTTCCAGCTGGTGAAAGTTTCGATCGGTCACGTTTACCCTTGCAAGCTACGAGAGCATGAGGTATTTTCGTAGAATAATAATGTGATTTTAAATTTTTCTGATTTTTATCGAAATTTTTTTGTTCGAACGTGAGCACTTTGCGACTTTTCAATCGTATTTTCAAAAAATTTAAAATTTGAAATTTTGACAATATAAAAATTACGTATATAATTAAATTTATATATTATAAAATAAAACTGAAAATTTAGAAACAATTAAAAAAAAATTTTCCAACTTAGAATTTTGTACTGGTAAAATAACATCTACCATAATCTGGCTTATTAGATATGTATATATTAGATATATAAATATATATGTTTATATCTAATGTCTAAAGGCTATATAGTAGAAAGGATGCTATATTCTCGGCCTTATTAGATACTATATACACATATTTATATAGTATATATACACATCTAATATGGCTTAGAATATATCTAGTATATATTAGATATGGCCTAGCAACCCTTCTACTATAGATATGTATATATCTAATATAGGCCATATTAGATACTATATATACACATATTTGTATAGTATATATACATATCTATATATCTTGGTGTCGGATTTTTGTGTCGTTTTTTACAGATTCACTCCTCATATAAAAAGCTTCGCTTCAAAAAGTGTCAGCTTCTAGTTCATTGGAAAGCTCTCTCGAACGAGCTAATTAATAAATATTTTTACTCTAAATTAAAACGTCTTTGGTAAGGTTCTATAGAGACCTCGGAAATTACTTCCTCCTTTCTTCCGTGAAGAATCGAAGTGGAAAATTTAGTAAAAATGTCTTGACCGAGGGTACGTGAGGAGACTTTTCAACCGCAAGTATTTCAGACTTTCTCTCTCTCATGTTATTTATTTCGCTCACCTTTAGTACCTTCAAAGATTTTTTTTACAAGCTTTTGTGCTGCGCTGCTATTGATCGAAATCAACCATATTGAAAAAGTTGACGTAAATTACTTTCAGTTGAAAAATAGTAGAAATTTTTCTTCAAAGTTACAGTTCAATTTTAGCTTGTAAGGCATTCAATCTAACATAATATTAATTTTTTATTTAAATTAGAGAAGCATTGTGATTTTAACAATTTGAACAATAATTAAAAAAAATATATATTAACGTCAATTAGATTTAGCAGTCAATAATTGTAACACTTCGAGTTTATTTACCTTTTATTTTATTCATCGACGCCACATTTATGTTGTTAATTGAATAATTGATTTTTCAATTAACTTTTACGAGCTTATCTCGATTCCCATTGATTTTATTCCGAGACGCTCTCGATACGCACAACGCCCGCACCGGTCAGGCAATTAACCAGAGAGCTTTTTTTTCTCCCCCACGTCTATTTTAACCCCAAGTATAAAAAAAAAAAAAAATAAAACGTTAACGTACGATTGTCTCACGCATCGATTATCTTTTAGGTTGATTATCAATTATACACAAAGGGTGTGGGGCGTATTTTTAGATTATCGAGTATCATCGACACGGTGGTAGGTTTCGCTGTAAATGACACGTGAGATCGTTAGAAAAAAAAACGAGATTTTTTTAATAATAATAAATTTGAAAGGAGAGAGCGTGATCGTTTTTATGGCGGAATCGTGCTTCTTGTCTCGAAGCACTGCGTTGTTAACTGCCAATAAGAGATGGAGTGAAAAGACTAATCGAGCAGCAGTAACGTTGGCAGCCGAGGATGATTTTACGACCCCCCCGAAGTTTAGTTTAAGACTCGCACTGGAATCGTCCTTTATTTTGTTATCAATTCGTAAGGATAGAATTTTTTTCGAAAAAAAAAAAAATTTTACATGGGATGATTGATATTTACTTACATAAAAGATTAGTCCAAAAAAAAAAAAAATTCGACTACTATCTTTCAATGATTATTATAATTACAAAGAGTCAATTTTTTTTTTCAATAATATAAAATTTGAGCGTGTCGGTTTTTTAAATTAATTTTCTGTATAAAATGTCAATCTCATTAGAGTAACTTTAATAATGAAGTTTGGTCATTTTTAACTATATTGACTTTCACTAATGAGGTGATTATTTCAAGTCACGGAGTGTCTATCTGTTGGCGTTGGGCCAAAATCAAAATTGCATATTTCGTTTTTTTCTTTTTTTTTTTCCTTCAAACCGTTGATTTCTAGCTTGATTCAATTTTATCGTATTTTATTTTTCTTTTCCTTCTTTAATTAAGAAAAGGTAGAAACAACGCATCTTATAATTAAAAGATAAAGAGTTATCTAAAATATGTGGAGAAAAAAAAATTTAATTACCTGTTGTACTTAACCCATTCATAAAATTTTTTACCTATGATAAAATAAATTTACTGAATTAAAAAACACACCCACTATTTGATGCGTTGAAAAAATTCTTTCATGAAAGGATAATCTTTTTTCAGTCAGTCGCAGTTAAAAAAAGGAAATCTCATTTGAATAAAAGCAAAACAAAAACAAAATTTTTAAAACCACCCAAAATGAATGATATTTTTAGCTGAAAAATTTATTTACGCAAACCAAAAAAATTCCGTTTGTGATTACAATTTTTGTGTGAAAAAACACTTTTACGAAGACTGCGGTGCTTTATAGTAAGAAGAGCAGGAGTATGCACTTGACAAAACCGACCCCATTTAAGCCGAGCGTAAAGAGGGACGGAAACCCTTGACAACTATTTTCGTAGGTGTACCTTGGCTCGAAAAATAGGATTTAATGTGTACAGGAGTTTTCTTTTTATGTATACATAAATGTTAATTGTCTTTTTTCAAGACTTTTTCATTACGCATTACAGGGTCCTTTTCAAAAATCGATAATCCAATGTAAATTTTCCATTAATCGCATTGAAAGATTTGTTGCGTTCGGATTTTTCCTTATAAAAATGAAAGAACTTTTCTTATTCAACAATCAATTTTTTTTTTTTTCAAAGGAATCTTTTTGAACGTACAATATGTAAGTCCGAGCTTTCTATGCTTTCATGAACAACAATGAAATGTTTCAAACTCTTGAGCTTCATTTTTAATCAAATATTTTAAAAATTTTCAACCTGGCAGAACAATTTCACTTTCTTCTATTGTGTAAAAATACAAAAAGATTTCCAGTCAGAGTATGTAAAATTTAAGTCAATTTAATGAAATTTTAAGCTTATAATGTGATTTTTAGAAAGTTAAATTTTTTAAAAATAACCCTTTTCATTATGAACGTACTTCATTCAATTTGTTTTTTTTATTTTTTTTAACGAATTTGTAAGTTAAAATTCGCTGATGCATCTGTGAAGAAGAAAAAGATCATGTATATAAAAGTTTGTTGGTTACGATTGCTTGAGAGAATAAGAAAAGTGTGTAAAAAAACAAGTGGTGGTAAAAGAGAGATATTTTTTGGATTTAAAATAATTCTCAAGCAAAATAAAAAAACTCGTGGGACAAGACAAAGCTCTACTTCTAAAGATGTATCAACAAGGGGTATAGAGATGAAAAGTGAATTTTTATCAATGTAATCTTTGTTTTAATTAAAAAAAAAAAATTATTATTATAAAACTCTAATTAGTTGCTGTTTGAAACTTGCAAGGAGTAGCTTTGTTGCGCAATGATGCAATAATTCGAAAACTGAAGATGACATTCGAGTGTGAACGTAATCGATATTTCAAACTAATAATTCCACCTCCCCGAACAACGAATTGTCAGATCACAGGAAGCTGGCTACTGCAAAGCTCCATTCTCTCCCTCGATTAAGTTTTTCGACAAAAAAGCACCTCGATCAATCAAAATACCTCCCAGTCGTAGGGTTACAACTCAACGGTCCATTAATCAACAGAGCTTGCAAGAAAGCTCCTACGGGTTTTTTCATCTGAAAGTGCATCTCTCCGCGGTGTCTGGGCTGTCTCGTACGTTATACGTGCCTTTGCACTACGCGACCTTATCGATTTCGCAGGTTGAACTTGTTGCTAGCACGAGATACGACACTTTAACTTGTTTCCTAAAGGGAGGCTCTCTTAAATCGAATCGATGATAAGGGGATGCTTTTTCGGGGTTATCGGGCTAAAGCCTTTCGTGATTTGTGGCGGAGACAATGGTACCTTCCAAATATGGCCTTTTTCAAAGTAAAGCTTCCCTTTTTTTTTTCTTTTTTTAATAGTAATTTCGGTCGATACAACAAATAATACATTTTTAAAATGAAGTTTTTTATTTAATAAATTTATTTGACAAAGTAAACCAATTTTTGTTAATCTTTCTGAAAAATTCCGTCCAGAGTCTTGATTGTAAATCTACCAGACCTTTTTGAAAGATTTCTTTTTATTTATTTATCGAATGTGGGTTAACTAGCTTCGTTCTTATGTCTTCAAATTTATGACAACTAATTTTGATCAGGAAAAAATTTTTAAAAGCTTTTTAAAACCTACTACATTTTAAAGCTAATATTGAATTTCTAAGAAATTAAGAAAAAAAAAAAAATGCGTTGTGCAGTTAGTAAACTTTAAAAGTAAAACTTAATGGCAATTAGTCCTTCAATCTTATTATTAGTCAAAGTCTTTAAGCTTTGCAAAGCACAATATCTCGCCAACGTTAAAAATACACATTTCATAGGAGAAAATTTTTTTTTTCTGATTTTATATAATTTTCCGAAACATCACAGACAAACTTAAGAGAGCGGTGTTAAAAGTGATTTTTTTTTGTACTACACTCTTCCACTCAAAAAAGAAAATGTAACTTAGCATCCAAAAGCTATGTATAAAGTATAAGAAATAACCTCGGAATTAATTATAATTGTTAGAGTATCATTTCAGCCTAAATTATGTATTCTTGTAACGTCACTATAAAGAACTAAATTTTTTTTTTTTCATTTTTAATACAAGAAAAGTTCGTTATTAAAAAGCCATTATAAAACGTTTAGATGCTTGAGAATCTACATTCAAGTGTCCGTTTAGAGATCTTGAAAAAAAGTAAAAACTTGACTTAAAAGCACTTATAAAAAATTAGTAATTTTGTGGTAATTATAACAATTTTAGTTACCGTACAACCGAATAATCTCGTACTATTCTAGTGCCCCTTGAAAATTGAAATTTTGCAGTGCGGTTTAACAGTTCAAAAGTTGAAGTATGTTATGTAAATAAATTTACCAGCTGACAGGAATTTTCATAGTAGTCGGAACTAGTTACCGAAACAAACAAAGTTGATTCTCTTGCTCAGTTCGGAGTCATCTGATTTACAATGCAAACAGCCGATTAGTTAAACAAGGTTGGAGTAATCACAAAACTTCGATCTATCTCCCTTCAAAGGGGAAAAATAGCGAGATCAATTTAAGTTTATTTAATAAGTAAACTTCTTGATAATTTTATGCGTACGACATGCTGAGAAGCGAGCTTAAGGTGGAATTATTGATCCGACATAGACGAGCTATTTAAATATCTCTCATAAAGATTTGCGTTGAAGAAAACCTTGTGAATTATTATGCTTTTTGGTTCTCTGCAATTATGCTATCTACGTTGGCGTGATTCCCAGTGCTTTCAGCGAGAAAGCAATGCTTAAAACTATAATAAACTGTGGGCGAAAAATAAACTTTGAGTTAAATTTTGAAGAAAATTTCTACCTACACTGAAAATAAAATTTCAATTTTTATAAAAAAATTGATTATCATTAAGAAAAATGTTGATATGAGTTCTATTGAAATTCAGATTTAACCCTATAATGTAATCGTCTGGTGAATTAATTACGTTTACATTTGGAAGATATTAATTCATCACAGATTGTTTTAATGGAAATTTAATCATGAGTATATTTTAATTAAAACTTTGTTTCCACAGGAACCCTTATAAAATTCATTTTAGTTTGGTAACAAATATTTTCGGCAACAAAGTTTTTCATTAAAACGATTATAAATTTTACACGAATCGTTACGTTATTATAATATTCTTCAATTTTGAAGTGTCAAAGTAAAATTTAATTATTATTAAATTAATTATTATTATTCAAAGCCACAATTAAAATACTAGTTTATTAAAACACTTCATATAAAATTTCTTAATGAAATTTTAACTGCAGCTGAACTTGAGCTCAGCTATGTATACAATTTCGGTCATTTGTAATCATTTGGATATAAAGTGAAAATTTTCAAATAAATAAAAAAGTTTGAGTGTTTGAGAAATACTTTTGGCTTGATATAGAATATTATACAAATGAAATTCAAATTTTTTAAAGTTATCGCTATCCATCATTGCGGGGTACTAATAGATATTAATTTAAAAGTTGATATTATAAGCTAATACTTTAATCGCAGGCTTCCAAAAGATATTCTGAATCACTTTTGGATAAATTAGGCTTACTTCCGGTTTCTCGTTGATGACTTCTATAGTCAGCTCTTCAGGGAATAAGTGTCTCCATCAAGTACATATTGCTGGTTATCTAGATCGAAAATATTTTCCCAGGAGGACGAGACCGAAGTAATTTTAGCTTTAGTAGTTCAATTAATCGTCAGAACCCAAAATCAGGTTTAAGTTTGAAAATATTAAAATTCCTCAGCGAAGATGATAAAATTTAAAAAATAAGATCATACTTGCACGTAAAAATTAATAAAATAAAGATTTGATGAGCACACGATAAACGAAAGAAAAATTAAAAAAAAAAAGTTTTTTTATTGTAACAGTAAGCGGATATGTTTTTCAGGCCTAAAAGCTTTTCCAATTGAATAAAAGTTATAAAAAATGAATTTTTGAGTATAAGTCAACATATTTTCTAAATGTTTGAATTTATTTAAATAAGCATTTTTGTAAAAACTCATATCATAAATTTATATCACGATTATAAAAGAAAGATTGGAATCAAAATCTTTTTACGGTATTTTTCCATCGATTCTTTGTAAATCAAGCAAATTGCTTCCCCACAGAAAAACCTGCAATTTCATAGTAAAATTCAAAATTCAAAAAGGAAAAATGCGGTCGATACTCCTATAACCGCTATAAAACTCTTTCAAAGGTTCCCTCAGCACCAATCAACAACCGATACTCGATTACCACAGCTCACAGAATTTTACGGACATGCATCTATTTTGTTTGAATGAAATTTTCTTAAAAAGTTTTTGTGAGGAGAAAAAACAACCTGAAAAATGAATTTGAAGGAGGTCGATTCATAAATGCGAGCTTCACGTAATTAACGAGCACTCATAAATCTCGAAGCTTTCTTGTTAGAGAAAACTTCT
Source organism: Encarsia formosa (assembly GCA_038277355.1). Taxonomy (NCBI): domain Eukaryota; kingdom Metazoa; phylum Arthropoda; class Insecta; order Hymenoptera; family Aphelinidae; genus Encarsia; species Encarsia formosa. The sequence continues at coordinate 3,107,876 of CM076187.1, forward strand.
TTTGAATCTGCTTAGCGTAATTAGGATATTACATGAATCATAAGTTTGAAATTTTTTTTTTTCAGCTTCATAGTGTGCGTAAAAATTTAATTATTAATTATTGGAAAATTTTCCATTCCAAGAAAATTTAAATTTTTTTTGAATTTACTGGGAAAAGTTGAATGAAGTAACTTTTTAAAATGAATCGATTTTATGTTATTTTTAAAAGTCCAAGGAAAACTTTTTGATTACCTTTGTCGCAACAGAGAATTTTCAAAACTAATAAATTTTGAATAAGAAAGAATGACTTCGAAACTTTCTTGCTTTGTTTTAAATATCAAATAATTTTCTTTTTACGACCTTAGGTGGTAGAAAATTAATAAAATATTTCATATTTTTTGGCAACCGAAGCTTTCATAAAGCTTCAAGATTTTTATGTCTGCAATATTTTAAAATAAAAAGTTTCAACGATACTCGAATTTCAATTTAAAGGTTGGATATTTTCGGTATTGCCAAGTTTATATTGTTAAAAAAAAAAAAAAAAAAAATTAGATCGAATAACACTCAAGTATAACATTTCATTTCAATTCGTTACAAATTTTTGTAACTAAAGTTATTTTTCTAAGTTTTCAAATAATCACATAAAAATAAACCATATCTTAAAAATAGAATCACTGGAATAAGAGTGAAAGTAAAACCTAGTAATTCTATTTATTTCAGTATTAAATAAATAAAATAAATAAAATTTATTTTTAATTAACGAAGCTTTCAATGCTTATTCAATTGACTAGGCCCGTAATCAAATAAAAATATCTTTTAAAGGTTCTAGAGTGAAAAAACAATTAACGCTTATAATGGGCTTTGATGAAAATAGAAAGATCAAGCATATGTGCAAAAATAAAACAGACCGGGAATTGAAAGCCACACCGCGTGACATTAAAAAAAAAAAAGTCAATCGATCAAAAGCCGGTTAGGCAGAAGGATTTAACAAATTAATTTCGAGACAATGAAACGAGAGAAGCCCATCATAGTTGACGCTGATGTATTTATATATACCAACGGGGGCGCGACGACCAAAACTCAATCATTTTCCGCGGCAATTATACCGAGGTCCTGTACACGTCCATCATCCAGCTTACCTTTTTTCGCAGGAATCGATTTTACGAGAGGATAGGATTCAGCTCGAGTGGATTCGTATTCTCGTCCGTGCTTTTTTTTTGCACTAGAGCATTGATTCTCGACTAGGCAAATTTTGAAAACTCAGTTTCCTTTTGCATGATTTTTTAAATAAGTGTTACATGTAAACTTGAAAACATGATTAATGTAATAAAATTTTGTCATTCGAATCAAGTGATATATCTTTTTTAATTAAAACCAGCTGGCAAGGAACATGTTTCTGACATCAACGTTTTTCTTTGCAGAATGCTAAATTAATTTTGAAGCTGTCAACTTTTTTGCAACTATCAAAAAATTTAATAAAACTTTAAAGCAAAGCTTCTCATTTTTGCAAAAAATATTCAAGTCGCGTTAAATTGACGAAAAAGACCAAGCGAAATTAAAAACTCGTTTATATACATAAAGTTGTGTATAAAATTACCTGTTTCGATTCTCCGCATTACTTATCCTTTAATTAATAGCATACCTTTATTTTCCCCAAAACTCACTAATTAAAATAACGATATTTAAAAGTATCAAGATAATTAACAACAAAATTTTATATTAATTTAGGTTTTTTTTCCCCGTTTGTATATTACAATTTGTGGTATGTACGATGTTTTCAAGTCGTATAGTCATTTTGGTTCAACTCGTTTTTCGCTTAAAGTGAATCAGAGTAATGATCGAATTGTGCTGCTCAGAGCATAAATCAGATTTCTGGATTTAACAGAAGCTCATATTTTTTGGTGAAAAAACGAGTTCCCAGAGACAACAACTTCATTCGTAACTTACCTTTTAAATGCAACATTTTCAAAATTTGGGTAAACGACAAAGCTTAAATTCTCAATGTCCTACCTGTTACCAATATGATATTTTTGAAATTGTGCTTTTTTGCTAGCGATTAAGATTTGGTGACATCTTTGAAATATTGTAAAAAAAAAACTTACAGTGATAGCAAATAATTTATATTAATTTAGCATAGTTCAATAATTAAATAGCCGACATCAATTAACTGATAATTGATCAACAACTACGTAATATGAACAATTTTTGTAGTATGAATGAATCCCATAGTCACATTAAAAGTAACTAATTACAAAATCGTAAATGGTTTATTAGTTACTAAAATATTTAAAAAAACTGTAGGAATTATTTTAATTTTGTTTCTACATAGATACAATTTTATTGACTTTTCTTAGTTAAAAAAAGGTTTTCGTTTAATCTGGTAATCAAATTATTGTTAGATAGTTCTATAAACTAAGTTAATATTTATTCGAAATTTTTCGACCATTGTTTTTACTGCTACTACTTTTATTAATATAAAAAAACATTATTTGACATAATAAATTTAAAATTGATTGACTGTAATTTGACAATATTTTAAATAAGAGTTCTTGTCAGTTATTATCGATTAATATGTGACCTGATTTCGCGTTTGACACTTTACCTACAAAATTTAAAAAAATAAAAACAAAAAATAACTAATTTTTATAAAATTTTTAAATGAAAATTTAAATAATTCTACAGAAAATAACCCAATGATAAATGATACCACTAAGATTTAATTTGAACGTGAATAATGATGAAGGATATTAATTTCAAAGGAGGTTCAATATGTTTTGACGAAATTATAACTCAATTTATAATTTTTCAAAATATTATATATTTCATTTTTTACAATTTTTTTTTTTATTTTCTTTTTCTATAAAACGAGTTCAAAATTACATGAAATTTTTCATTGTGAATTTACATATTTCGTGGTAACTTACGATTCTAATAAAATTTCTTTAAAAACTCGATCAAGTTCAATGCGTGCGTCTGCTCGAGGTTTTGAATTTTATTAAAACAGTTAAGTCAGTCACTATCAGACCCAAGGTACAATTTTTTTCTCTTTTTAACTGGTTTTGGTTTAACAATTTCTTCCTCTTCACTAGATTGTTCGCTACTTTCAGAGTTTCGCGATCTCTGGGTTCTTTTCAACGAAACCTTTTCCTTAGCGTTCGCAGCCCTTTTTTTCGCGTTACTCACTGGGGGAGAAGTATCTTCGTTGGCCTCGGCAAGGGCAAAAAGATCACCATAATTTTTCCTCAAAGCGTCGGTGCTCGCCGTTTGGGCTTGCTGTAAAGCTTTCTGCATATTATCAAGTTGATAAAGTTGAAGCTCGGACGAGAACATGCACTGCTGACGTAACTGATCCAAGTGACCCAGAATCTGTTCTCCTGTCGGAGAGTTGGCCAACTGATTTTGCTTCGTTGTGGCGCGTTTGCTTTTTTTGGGGCTGGCTGGAAACCGCGTGCTCAAGAGGTTCGACAAAAGATCGCCAATTTTGTCTTTGTACTCTCTATACCAATACTTCAAGACCGTCACGACAAACAGATCGTCTTTGCTTTGCCGCGATAAAAGTTGTTTTAAAACCTCTTGCGTGGGAGGTTGCTTCTTGAGCATTAGTAGTATAGTCGTAAGAGCTTCCGCGTGTTCTCGATAGTTTAATTTCGAAGAAAAGGAAAGAACGTGTTCAATGGGAAAATCGTGGGCAAAAATAAGCTGCCAAAAACAATACTGCTCAAATGTGTCCCAACTCGAGCTAGCGTTTATCAGGTGTGTGAAGGATTCTTTTTTAAACATCTTCAAATGACCCTGCATTATTTGACAAATTATATCTTGCAACTGCAATGAATCAACAGTAGATACAACTAAATACATGATTTGAGTGTTTCCTAAAGCTATATTTTGAAAGTCCATATATACATCTGGTAGAATGAAGCCGAGCAACAAAACGTTGTCTTCGTGACAACGTTTTAGATCGGCGATCAAGCAGGCTTCTAATTTTTCTTCCCTGTGCAAACAAAATTCTTTGTAAACTAACGCCTTGACGCCGTTTAGATCATCACTCAGTTCACCTTCGCGTTTCTTTTCCTCCTTCGTCCATACTTTTAGAAAGTACAGAAGTAAGTAGCCTATTTTTCCTTGGATTAGTTGTAATTCAGCCAGTACTCTACCAAGTAATCTTTTTCTATTGTCTTCTTCTTTACACAATTGAAAATAGTTTCTAAACATAACAAACAGAGGCGTGCTTATACTATCCGTCACAGCTTCTTCGTTTGAGCTATTCGCTGGAAAAATATCAGCATTAACCTGTGCCGAAATCGTATACAAAATACAAGTCGCTAACGCCGGAATAGTTTCATTATCGACTTCATCCTCTATAACCATTTGTACAATTTGTTCCATAATTACACACCTATTTTCATTGTCTTTTTCGTTATTTAAAGTTTTAACTAGCTTTTTAATTTCGTCCGAGTCCAAATCGGATACTGGAAACATCACATCATCCTCTTTCATGTGATTTTTGTTTCTCAAAACGTTCTTTATGTTCATCAGGTTCGAGTGATGATCTTCGTTCTCTTTGTTCTTTTCGTTTTTCGGCGCTCCTTTCATAACGACGTCTTCTTCGTCGTCGCTGAAAGCAGGCTCATGGGAACTGTTGTCTGCGGTCGGTGACATAGGATGCTCGAAAATATCGGCGTTCATATCTTTGCTGCCCTCATCCAACTTTGTCTCCTCCGGATTCGAAGAAATACAAAACTCTTTAAAAGTTTCCCTGACCTTCGTCCTGAGTTCGCGATCCAGCTTCGGGCTGTCGAACAGTGGATGCAGGCTTGGCAAGACTCGCTTCTCCAGTATTTGACGCAGGGACGAGAATATTCCAGCTTTGAGTTTATCCTCCAGCGACGGGTGAAAATTTGGTATAATTCGACATAAAAAATCTAAAAGGGTCGCTGTGACCGCCGGATGGGACTTCATAGAGTTGTGCATAACCAATATGGCTGGCTCGATATTCATGATGTTGTCCTTGCCAGGTTGAAAGAATAACCAATCGTAAAATAAAGCCAGTTTTGCGTTCGAAGCTGCAACCGGTAGCGTACACGTAGTAAAAAGCCAGCCGATTATGGCCCACCTTGGAATAATGTCGGAACAGAGCAGCTCGTTCGTTGGGTGAATGACGCCGACGATGAACCTTATAAGATCGCACCTGAGCGTTTGTGACTCCGGTGTAGCCAGATACTGTCTTTGAAACCACTCCTGGTACCTCTTGTGATTGCCAAATTTGACCTGACTAGTTAAAAACACAAGCTTTCTTTCCATGTCTGGAGTGAGTCTGGATTGTAAAAACCTCCTGGAGGTGCGGGTTTGCAGCAGCTGTAAAACTCCCGTAAAAGATGGGTGCAACGATTGAGGATTGAGCAGCATGTCTTTCCAAAGTGCCTCAAACTCGGGTATCCTCGCGACATTTTGTAACAGTCTAACTAAATCACGACCTATCACCATGCAATCAAGAATCCTATCTCTAATTATCGATACCAAAAATATAACTTCTTTTTGTCTAAGATTAGCCAAGTGCTGAACTCCGTGGTCTTCGATTAATCTAAGGTAAGTATAAACAATAGATGCTACTAAAAAGGGAAACTTTTCGAGCCAGTGTCGGTTCTCTTGAAAAATATCTAAAAGTGCGTTTACTAAAAAAATATTACGCTGTGAAATGTCGCCACCCGCGGCGTGCCTTAACAAATTAATACACAGAGAATCTACACTTGTAACATTGGTCCTTATCATTTCGCGAAGCAACCACAAAAGCTGAGTCCGGGCGCCATCCTGCAGTTTTAAGTATTTATCGAGTACCAGCTGATTTAGGTGAGCTATCACTACCGCAAGACCATCGCGTGTTACGAACGTCAAGTCTCTGTATGTTTTCGGCCCGTCATCGGGCTGCACTAAAATCGTCGACAAAAGACCCACGCACACTTCCTCGTGGATTTTATCTTTGCAAACGGCGTTCGTTAATTTATCATGGTACTCTTTTTCACTCAAGCCCGTGCTCAAGCTTTGCAATTTGTAATAACAATTTTCTAGTCTCTCTTCTAAGTCATCTTTGTTATCTATCCGGTTTACCGAAAGTAGACGATTTATAAAATCTCTTTTTGTATTATCCATACTTTTACCTTTACAGCCTTGCGCCTCTCTGATACTGTGTTTTCTTTATATTACAATTATAATTACATTGAATCTTACATTTTTTGTTCTTACGGTCGAAGGAACTGGCTGTGATCGGATATATTGCACCGAACCTGCGGATGTGCGGTGTCACCACATTTTTTCTGCTCGAAAGTACTCCTCTTGTTCGGCCAGCGCCTTTGTAACTTTCTATGTGAACCCAACTTGAAACTGTATAAAATAAATTTATTCGTTAGTAAATAATAAAAAAAATGTATACATATATTTTTTACAAAACAAAAGCAATTTTAAAGTATTACTGGCAAATATTGAAAAAAAAAGAACAATGCATATTGCCATAAAACAAGAATGCTCTATTTTAACATAAAATTTAGTCAAGCAAAAATCAATTTCAAAATTTTTACGAAATATCAATATTTATCTCGAACACGATTGAATCCGAATAAGTGCAGCGCTAACTGCGATGTTTATGCCCGTAAGGTGTAGTGATGCGTCAATGGCTTTGAGGAGTGAAAAGACACGAAATTCTTTACGCACATGTGTGTGCGTGTGCGTAATATATTACAATATATGCATTTTTTCTTTTTTCTTTTTATTGCGACATATATACATACGTCCATAAATAAAAAATTACTGTAAAAATTAAAGTTGGTTCTGTTTTTTAAATAAAAATTAATTAAGCCAAAATATTATCACTTCTATACATTGAAAAATGTTGCCTTATATTATGAGAGTTGGTGCTTGATTTTTCGTTATTCGTAAGAATCAAAAGTGAGTTATTTTTTTAAAAAGAGATAATAACTACTTAAGTATGTATGTATGTACATGATTTCATTGAAAAAAATCTATGTTTTAAAAAAACAATTGAAAAAAAATTTTTTCACTTCACAAATCATTAATAGATTAATCGTTAAGTGTAAAACTCATTAGGTTTATCAATAAACGAATAAATTTTTTTTTTAATGTATAAATAGATATTTAACTTATCAGAAACTGTTTTAAAAAAGCAAGTTTACAATTTAATATTAAGTATTAAAACACAAACAATGAATTTAAAGCAACTTTTTATACACGAAAAGTATCCTAGGCTAACTTTTAGAAAACAATTGGTTTAAAACTAGCAAATAAATGCAATTTAAAATTGCAATAGTTGTGCAAACAAAGTCCACTTTTAACTAAATTATTGACTCTACTACACACTTAATTCACTCCAACTATTCACTCGATTACCCCGAAATAACTAAATTTATAAAAGCACTAACAAACAATTAAAAAACTCCAAAACTGTGCGTTCGGTTCGTAAAAAAAGTAAAAAAAAAACAATTGCGTCCAGTTGACTAGCGATATTGTAGACCGACCCCCACGCTTAAAATGGCCCCGTTCACAAAACTACCGCCCTCTGCACGGGTATCAAAAAGCGCCAGCAGAAAACGTGCACCAGTTAAACAAAAGCATTGAACAAATCCAGGCTCCTAAAATTAAAAAAAAAAATCAAAACTTACCCTAATCGGGTGATTAAAAATTAATTCCGAGTGAAAAGCGATGGGCGTGAGGATTTCCCGTGAGCTCCAGCCCGACGAACGGCCCAGCACTGTCTGTCTCACGCGCACGTTCTCATCACTGTTTGCGTGCAGCAGCGGTGTGGTGTGTTGTACGTAGCCAGCGTTGTCGTCGCTGCTGCTCCGGGGATTCTCGGTTCTTGCAGTTTTACCGCGTTGCCAAATCGCCCCTTAACTCGGCGCGAAATTTGAATGTCGGGTTTAAACTTTGTTACGAATTTTTATCTAGTGTTATGTTGGTATACGAAAAATTTCTATCATGTTTTTTACATCAACAAAATCAAAAGTTGATATTAAAGTTGTGTAACAAAAATGATTTTTTTATTTTATCGTCGACGAGATTCTCGATCATTAGCAGTAGCAGTAATGAAGTGGTGATAGCATGAAACAATTTAGAAGATTTTTTCCGCACTCCGGCCGGGAAGCGCTACTTCCCTGCCGCTGCCGCTACAGTCAGTAGCGCTTCCCGGCGCCGTCGTGCGGAAAAATAGCATACTCAACTAGGCACCTGAATGGGAAGGTCTCAGATCACATGTTTGTCACACTCGGCTACGCCTCGGACGACAATTTCATGCGATCTGAGACGTTTCCCATTCATACTGCCTAGTTAAGTAATATACTATTTATTTGATATTTATCTTTTTTTCAAAGAATCGCTAGCTAATAAATTTATTTATAGAAATGACAGGTGTTTTTTTTTTACTTAATTTATTTTTAATAACATCCATCTTTGGAATATTTTCAACTAAGATAATACTTCAAAAAAAAATTTGAGATGAAAAATCACCATTAAATTTTGTATCATTATTGAATCCGTTTCATAAGTGGAAGATCCTCGTATCAATTCATAGGAATAAAGATGCTTATTTGAAAAACCCGGATAAGGGAGAAGCACTAAATATTGATTCGAACAGATTATATTTTTTGCTGATTTGAGAATATATTCTTGCTATTTTACTTTACGATGATGATAGTTCATCTCTGATTTGATCGAAATTAGGTTTTGAGTAATCTGAATAACAATTTTTATCCTTTACTAAGAGATATTTATTCAAGAGTAAAAAAATGTAATATTCTTTTTTATAAAATCAATCTATTTCTTTATCATAAACATAAATTTAAAAAAAATCTATCGTTATGTCATTAAAAAAAAAAATAAAAAAAAATCAGAACCAAAGTCCACGTTTATATGTGAAATTCCTGATGATATATGTCAACAAATCTTTTTTCATAAAAAAAAAAATTTTTTGATTCTTATTTTTACAGCAATATTCTTTGAACGGATTGAATTTGTGAAATTCAATGTATGCATGCACAAGTATAACTTACAAAGAAACTCTTGAGAAGGAAAAATATATCCGAGCGACGAAAAGGGTAAGTCGACTTTGAGGTGGATAATAGCTTCAATAAACAGAAAAAAGTTTTCAAAATGCGAAAAAAAAAAGCTCAAGAGAGAATTAAAAAAGAAATTTAACTGCTCTGAGGCCGAGATGAGTGCAAAAGTTTGGAAAATGTTCTTGGCTATGAGGGAAGAGAAAATGGAAAGTTGAGATGAATAGATGTAGGCTATTCTTTCTGTTTTAAAGTGCGGTTTCCTCGTGCTCTTATACGTATACTTATATGGACGTGAGATATTTTTACGGTTAAAAGATACGGCACTCGAGAAAATTGTAAAAAACTTCTTCTATTTCATTTCCCAATTATACGTTAGGATCAAAATTACTATTTTTTGTTTTACAATTACATTGTAAATCATGTGTTTTTAAACATACAAACTTTAAACACTTTTAAAAAAGACGACGGCTTATTATTTATTTATCTTATTTTTATTATGCTAAATTAATTTTCAAAAATATACCAACAATGAATAAAAGAATGAAAATTAAAAATTGAGAAATAGCAGGAATGACAAAATAAAAATATTTCTAGAAAAAATTTCAAAAAAGTAAACAACTATGAAAGCAAAATAATAAGAATATGACTTTTTGGATTGTGAAACTTGTTAAGTGCAAAAAGACATGCAACAGGGTAAAGAATTACCGGTGTCAGTGCAATAAATTACGTAGAATATGAACACTGAAAAAGATAAGAGAGTTCTAGAAAGTAATTCATCATTTTTAATTTAATATTAAACCCCAAATTTTTTTCGAAAATGATAAAGGTCTTATCCATTCTGTATACTCATTATTAGTCAAAAATATGGAACTTCTATTAGTTTAACTGACAAAGAAAATTTTTTTATTTTTGTGGTTTTTTAATTTTATTTTTTAAAGTTAAAAATTGTTTTCCCAGAAACAATTCTAATGTGGTCGATATTGACTTTAGCAATTATTCCAATTTTCAAGAAAATTCATATAAATTTGTTGTTTCGTACTGCACTACTTATGGTGGTTAACATGTTATATGGCTAAAATCTTTGTAGGCAATTTCAGATTTTTTAAATTTTCGTGAATTCAATAAATTTTGTTAAATTTTTTTTATTTTACTTTGACTGAATTCATATGAGACGTTTTGATTTTCCAATGTTTACAACAAATATATAAATAAAAAAAAAAAAAAATCGTTCTGTAAACTACCGTCAAGTGACATGCACTTTAGTAATAAAAAAAATAAATAAAAAAACTAAAGAACCTACCAAGGGCATGCTAACCGACCGCACCTCGATAGAAAACAATTACTTCGAGTGCGCAAGTTTTACCTATCCAGATTATGATTGACTGGGCGTACGACGCGACGGAATTGTTAATTGCATCATATGCTTTTATCTGCTTCGGCAACAGGGATTGAGCACAAATTTGTTAGAAGATTAACAAAATTTTCTTCTTTTTTTTTTCTCGCAACAGAATCCGTTTTGGGAACTTTTTTTGCTGCTGTGCAGCACCCCCGAGGCCTTCGAGCAGCTCAATCAGATTTAAAACTACTGTTTTTTACACTTTTTTATCTTTGCTCAATGTTCGTCAAGCTATCATTCCGCATGGCACTATCGTGACGTAAAAAATTACTGTTCGCAACTATGATAAAAAAAATTTTTTGTATCCAGCTTGGAAAATTAATTTAATTTTTTTCTTTTTTAATATTTCACGAATGAAAAAATAAATAATTATACGTTGATAAATTTATTGTTTCTTTTCTTTCAACTAAACAATCCGGTTCATCATACTGTGTTCTCAAAAATGAACCCTCAAAATTTGAATAAAATTATAACATAAAAAAAAAACAATCACATCTATAAATCGGAAAAAAACATTTAAAAAAAAAAAAAAAAAAATATTAAAAAAGAAACAGTGAAAATTTACAACAGCTATAAGATTTGAAAATTGGCTAATAAATCAATTTTATTATCCGTTACCCGAGTCATTATACTGCGAGAGAAAAAGCGGGAAAATTTTTTTTTTTAATCCCAGCCGTTTAAAAGAGAATTGACATATCAGTAAACAACGATAGCCTATTTCGAACTCCGTCGATGGAATATGAAGCGTGTATAAGGGACATTGAAAATTGGCTTGTTCTTTCGAGTGGAAGAAACGGTGAATAATGACATTGCCTTTAAGTGAAAATCGATGTATTTTCAGCTCCACGTCTTCTTTATTTTTTACCAGAGCGCACAATTTAAAAAAAGTTTGCTATTTTTTTTACTTGGTTATTGTCTTTTTTTTCATTAAGTTTGAAATTTACGAACCCCAACGTACTTTTCTTACAACAAAACTCCGTTTATAGTGCAAAGTATAATACTTTGTAACCAAGCGTAAAATAAAAAAAACTCAGGCGCTAATAAGCCGCGTAAGGCTGAAAAATGCGATAGAAAACATAAGCATTCCTGAGCAATTAAGAAACAGGCACTAATCGATGCACTCGGCTTAATTTCACGTGTCGCAAATCTTTTTTGCACCTGGTGCTTTTCCCGTCCCTCCTCTAAATCCTTTTTAGCGCAAACGGGATTAAGCTCTCAGCTGAAAACCCGCGTCCGCGACCTTGCCCGCGAATCATTGTTTTACTCCGCGGTCTTTGTTTTTAATTCGTCTGGTTTCATCATCCCGGCGCGAAAATTCAATCGTCGCTAAAGTTTTTACCCCTTCCGGCCATAAAACACGAAACGGTTCATCGTATTAAATAGGCTACAGCAACTGCAGGTTTATAATAAATTTCATTGGGTCCCGAATATGTCAAAATCATACGATGCGGTATTCGGATGCGCCGAAAAATCAATCAACCGTAATTTTAATTCGCTCCAGATGCTTTTGATTTATCCATCTCGTTTGGTCCTTGAAAATACAAGCACCGGAGTACTTTTTTTTTAATGCACGTAATAACCAGCTCGCAAGACGTTATTCACGAATGTAAAATAACCCGTGATTTCTGGGTCATTATTTCTCGGCACGTGTATGTCATTGCCGGCTCTCCGTTACAATATCCCATCATGTCGAAAAAATTATAACTTCGGTTTGGATTTTATTTTTAATATAAGTAAATTTTTTTGTGAATCAACCTTGCGGATGACCGAGGCCAATTACGAGATAAGGTGCGCTAATGGTATTGTACCGCGTATTGCAGGGCTAAATTAATATTTGAACGCAGCCGTAATCCCTAAATTAATTTCGAGATTGCAGTACTGTGAGCAATGTAAATAAACTTTCAAAAATAAAAAATGAAAAAAATCTAGTATTTTTGTAGCTCGATATTTATTCTGTATCTGCACGAGCACTCGGTAATATGATCGATAAATATTTACATTTTTACGATTTTACGTTTACATACGAAATCCCACATCTTTATCTCACCTCCTTTTACAAATCCCCGGGCGAGAGTTATTGTGACGTCGATGTTTATTCTGGCATCGAAAAACAAACACTCGAATCTTCTAAATCAAAGCGATTAATTAATAAACCAACTTTACCGAATTTTTGAAAATAAAAAGTTTTTGTGGAGAATCAAACAGGGTTTGATTACAAAAAAAAGCGCCCGATTCAAAAGGCAAAAAAAAAAAAAACACTTGATTCGCAGTTGGAAAAAGTCACGGACGCGTCTCCATTGTCGGAATCTCTTTTTTCGCTTGCAGTGTTTATGATTCTGGCAAGACAAAAATTTTTGTTTAACTCGTGTGTGAATGGAACTCGCGATGAATTATTCGCTTTTTCAGACAAAAGGTATTTGTGTATGTATTTCGTTAAACTTTTTTACGAGTTAGTTTATATCGAAGTTTTTATTTTTAAACTTCATCCCCGTGTAATCATCGGGTTTGCAAAGAGATCTACAAAGTAAGCTCAACGATTTTTTTTTTTTTTTTTTCAACTCCAGGGAAATTTTTTACCTCAGTATCGAGAATAACTCTTCTGCGCTTATATTTTTAAATTACCGGACAAGTTTTATTTATTTATTTATATTTTTTCAAAAAAAAGTATATCTAAAGTAATTTATCTTTTCCAAGAAACGCGGGGGAGTTTGAAGAGTATCTTATCACTAAAAGTGAATAAAAGCTCATGACGTTTGCAGAGCTTAACGATATTGACGATCCGAGTGAATGAAAAAATAAAAAATTCAAGCTTTTATTATGTGCTCGATAATAAATTCTTATAAAAAGGACATACTTAAGGGCTCTGTTTAATCTTGAAAAGTACGCCGCGGTGAATTCATTAAAAAGCTGCATGCTAGCCGCAAGCAAATATTATCTTTCAAAGTTTGAAAGCTGCGTCTTCGTTACGCCGCATCCACATCACTCAAATTTATCTTGAACTTTCCTAAAAAAAAAAATCTCAAGATGACGCAAACAGGTACTTCCAACCTGGTTAATCAGCCGAGTGAACCCAAAATCGCCAGAATTTGATTTTTAATTTATGACGGAGTAGACTCCGGGGGGGAGGATCGCGTGTAATTCCTTAAATTACAGGGAGGAAAACAAACAAATCCCCTCGAGTTACAATCTTCGCTCCACCCACTCGTAAAAATTCGCGAGCATGATAGCAGTAGCAGCAGCCCGGGCTCTTGCGTAATCTCGGTTTGCATGCAGCCAAGTGGGGAGGTTTCCCCTCGGAAGTTATGCCCTCTGACCGATTAAAAATACCGCGAACGCCGACAGAACAATACATACTCGATTTAGTGTCCCAAGTTTTCGGTCTCGACGAAGTTTTTGTTTACGAGGTACGAAATCCGTTGGCACTTTTTGTGCCCGAATTTGGATCTTTCGAATCCCTGTTGGAATTGCGAATATTAAAAATGGCTCTGAAACTAGAAAAAGGTAAGTTAAAATATTCAATAACTGAGTCTAAGAAAAAAGGTAATAATTGCCAATTTTCTCCTATTTTTAATATAGTAAAGCGATAGGTTATGTTTATTCAATTAAAAATACCCAAAAAATAGCTATCAAAAATTATTTTATTTTACGGGCGATTTCAATCTATGAATCGCCCGTTTAAAATGGGTAAAAAAATTTTTATAACCTTCCAAACAGCGTATTGCACGTGGTGATTCTCATTGCATATAATTTGATGGTAATTTTGGAAATGTCATAATTCTATGAAATACCTATTTTTTATGAGGTTATGATAAATATTTTTTTTTATAAATTTCGATGTTAAAAGCAAATGATTAGTATTTAAAAATATGCATTAATTTTGAATCTAGTAAATGGCTATTTACATGGAAAAAAATCGTTTCATACAATCTAAAAATTAGCTATTAATATTACCTTGTTTCTAGTCTGAAGACATTTTAAATAGCCATTAAATGTCTATTTCCTAATTAGCATTTCTTACAGGGATATGGTAATAGCATTACGAACCGTGGAACTTTCAATTGGGTGCTGTAAATAAATTTTACCTCAGGGAAGTATGCTATATGACGTTATCCGAAGATTTAATTAGTTAGCGGGAGCCAAATTTTAAATGGGCTGGAGTATGCTCTCTGCTTAAATTAATGGTTATTGGTCTGCTATTATTTCCCGAAAGTTATGTGAGATCACATCATAAAAGGTCGTTTTATTTTTATTTTTTAAATTCACAAGTTTAAAATAAATTTTGATTTTTACTAGTTCATTCATTCATATTTAACTTTTTACAATTTGAAGCATTATTCTTTACTTTAATTTAGGCAAAAAACCTTTTTTTCCAATTTTTTGGGTTCTCAAATAAGACAAAATTGATCGTTTTTTAGTGTTACTCTTATACTCTTACTTAGAATGTTATGTTGTAAGCGGAAGCATCGGCGATATAGTTTTGAGTGTCAATGAAGTTCTCAAGCTGTATCATAAATTTAAAACCTTGGGAGTTTATAGCGGCCATTAAGCATCATTTTTCTATTAGATTAGGTGAGAACTGTACAATTAGCTCATGCGTAAGTAATCAGAGTTTATAATATTAATCAGTGCGGTAGAAAATTTTTAAGTAAGCAACTAAAAGCGCTAGTTCTGGTATTCGCTGGATCAATCGTGGCCATTCAAATAATAAGTCTATAGTTATCAGGTTTTCTCTTCACAATTATTTATCAGGCGCCAGTATCTATTGCATATTTATTTAAGATTGTGAGAGATACTGTAAGCGCTCTAGATAATCTATCTTCAACTTGAATGTTTATTAGTATTATGATGACTCACTAGTTTTTCATTACTTAGAGTAAAAAGAAAAATAGTATTAAAAAGAAAAATTATCTCTCTTTTCTGACCTAAAAAAAAACATTAAACCAAAGATAATTTTCAATCTATATTTTTAACATTTATAATCGATTTTTTATAGTCCATAATCTATAAAATTAACTGTTTACAAAATTTAAAAAAGTCTTTGAGTTAAAAAAGTTGGTAATTTCCAACTATAAAGTATGGTTTTCTGCTTAAAATCAGCGTCAGGATTCTGGGTTTTAAGCCCCTATTCTCGTTCTGGGATCGGATATCACCTAAGTATGAATCTTCAATTAGCTAAAAGGCAGTCTAATTCGATTTCTTGAACCGAACGAGTTTCTTGCGGGGCTGACATATCTTGCATAGATAATGGGCTCTTTAAACTCGTTAAACCCTCGAGCGAAGCGCAAAACCTCTCAATTTTGTAAGACGTAAATTGACTTTACATTCCAACGCTCGATTTGCCAAACTTTAATCAAGTTTTCATGTGAAAAAATCTAGTTATCCTTTGGTAAAGAAAAGTTAAAAAAAAAAAAAGTATTTCTAAACAAATAAAAGCTAATTTAACGCGACTCTCTTTTGTAATGGGACTCCTGATTCGATCGAGCTTGAGCGCCAATCTTCATCAATCCTCGCAAAAAACGAAGATCTCATAGGTAATAGATCACCAACGACTCGCATTAATCCTCGAAGCTAATCCTACCGTCCGCTCGCCGCCGCGACGCAGCCAGGCTCGTACTACTTACTGGGTGCCATTCTTTTTTTTTTCGATTCCGTAATTTTTCAAAGCCATTTTAGTTCTTATTACTCCCGAAGAAATACATTTTTTCCCTCGCTTATTAGAAAAAGTTCACAGTTGAGTTGAAAAGTTATCCCTGAGAAAATTGAAACAGTCATTTATTTTAGAAAACAATAAAATATGACCCTTGGCAGTTGAGAAAACAGTCATTTACATCACTTATTTCTGATTTTGCGTACTTTGAGCCTAAGGAAGTGAGAACGTCATTCAAAAATTTGACGTATTTTCTCACTTTGTTCTTTATTTTTAAACAGCTGTTTCAAACTTTTCAACTAAAAGTGTTTTGAAGTTTCACTTTTTTCGTGAATGCCGTAAAAAAAAATTGCTTCATCTTAAAATTTTTTTTTTAAACAAGAAGTATAATATTATATTTTTTAAACTGAAACTTGTAAGCGTAAACTGTTTTTCAGTCAGTTATTAAAAATTCATGTTTTCTATTATAATTTAAATTGCAGAAATTTATTTATAAGTTCTTATTTTTAACTCAACTGAATAAAATTTTTATGAAATCTAAAAAATAATAAAAAACTGAAGCAGTAAAAATTAATATTTGAAATTGCTTCTAGTCAAGTGCAATCACGAAACATTGAATGTTTTTCATTATATTCTCATTAATTTAACTGCACCAATTTTGAAAAATTCGCGAGCTCTTAAAATTTCTTATTTATGCTAAAAAAAGGAATATTATGAACAACAAGAATTCAAAATGAATCAATACTTCATACTTTCATAAAAATTTAAAAAAATTAATTATAAATAAAGTATAATTAAACTCATTCACTGCGTTGACTCTAAAGTTGATACGTTCGTTAAAATTTGAAATAAATAATTACTTCACTACAATTACAAATTAGCATTAATTAATTTTGCGATTCTACAGTTTATTTGCGTCTAATCTGCTATTTCAGCGATGGGAAAAGTTTAACTTCGAGCAAGTTTAATGTTAGTTGATAAAAAAAATTAAAAAAAAATCACGTGGATAAATGATGGGGACGATTCACTTTAGTTAAGGAATGCAGAGTGCGCCCCTGCCGTACTAATGCTACACAAAGAGCCCCTGGAATGCTGTAATTGGAAGTGTCTAAGAAGAGGTAACGAAGAAAAATTGGCACTATTTTGCAGCGCACTACCTGCTACCGGCAATTCTAAAGCCAGTGATTAGCATTTTTTTTTTTTTTTTTCTTTTTCTGCTAATTAAGGAGAAATAATTTTCATTAAGATGTTCACCTTAATGAAAATTTACCATGAAAAAGATGCAGTGTTCACATTGATAAAATACACACAGTTTATTCGAAAATCTTGTGATTAAATACCTGCTTTATTAAACAGGGTTAATCTTGTAAACTGAGGTGAGCGGCACGATTTAATTAGACTCGTTATTAACGGGTTCGTAGCTTGCATGAACAAGCTAAATTTCTATGCGTATAATTTAATGACTGTTATGATCAATAAATTAGTCAAACGTTGAATCAACACAGTATATGGTAAGTTCTACAAATACAATCGAACTATTTCATTGTTAACCAACTGAGAATGTTTATTGGTTAAAACAATTTTTGAACTTTGTAAACCTTGTCTCATTTTCATCAAACTTAAATAAAATGAAAAAGCTCAAAAAGATAGTAATCAACAATGAAAAATTAAAAAAAATATTTTCAGCTAAAATTTTAGTTAAAGATAAATTTAGGTTCAGGTTCATAAAAATTTTATTAATAAGGTAGTCGAAGAAAAAGAGACGAAAGAGAATAATGAGTAGTTTGCTTATAGTACTTACAGGGCTAATAGAGTATAACATTGAGGAGTACTCGGCAGACATGCTTAGGGTGAATTTTATTGATATTTTAGGTTCAGTCTCGAATAAATTTTATTTTATGATTTTTCTACATCATTATTATTTTTCTGAAAACTGACTGCGAGAAACTAATGTCGATAATAAATTATTAAATTGGTACAATCAGATAAGGAAGATAAAACGAGTATTAACTATACTACTATTTGAAATAGGGGCTTGTAGTGAATAATCATTAATATTTATTTTTAAATAAATAAACAATGTTAAATAACTATGTTAATAAATAAAAATAAATAAAATAATGACAAAATAAGGATGGAAATTATTTTATAATTTTATTTGACTCATAGAAATTATTTCAATTGAAAATTAATTATATTTTTAGATAAAATCTATGCGGCTTACTCAGCTTAATCTAAAGTGTTTATCTGCAGGTGACTAACACTTTACAAGTCAAAAGTGACGTTTACTTCTAAGAGGGTTTTTCCGTAAACGTAAAACGATCTTTTTTGTAATAAAACCGAAGTCAACAACAAAAGGCAAAGTGTCAAACGTTGAAAAAACCTAATGAAAAACAAAAAAAAATTTTTTATTTAAAAGACTTATGGAGTAATTTGGTGCCTACTAGAAGTCAATGAAGCTCTCATCTGTGTATTTTTCTCATAGGCTTTGAGTTAGTAAATGAAAAAAGGAAAAGTTTGTACGATCTAATTATCGGATTGAGTTAACTCAATTGACGAAGAGAGTATTTTCTCGTTTATTTTTTTCTAATGAATTTTATTATAAAACTACATGTACATACAATTCATAGAATTTTTATATTCACACATTATGCACAGGTAAAAATCTTTCACTAATGAAATTACTTTTGTCAACATATGTATAATGTACTCAAAATATAGGTATAAAAATTCAATTAACGAAATCAAGACAATAAATAAAACTGAACATAACGACTGATTTATCGTCGGATATGATTTAAAAATTTTACCGCCGTCAATACCAGACACTGAAGAATCTTGTTAGCTCATGATGATAATTACAAGTATAATAAAACATTGCGAATCTTTACAAATAAGTTTGGCGCTCAACTCATTCATTTTTTCGCCGACATTGTTCAAAATATTTGATCGAAGATTTGTGATCATAAACAAAAAATCATTTACCTCCTCATTAACTATTATCAGAAACTATTATCTCATTAATAAACCAATAAATAAAGTTCAAGAAGAAAGAAACTAACTTTTTTATAACGGTTATTCTGCTTTGTTAACAGAAAAATATAGCTGAGAATAATTAATGAGCATGAAAAATTTACATAAATCGCTAAATATTTAAAACTTTGGTCGTTGAAATCGTAAAACTATTAATCATTTTTGATAATTTAATAATAAGGTAAGTGTGCCTAATATGGCCCCTTGCCTAATATGGCCCCCCCCTGTTATTTTGAATATGCTTGGTATGCGGCATCTCTGCAAGGTAGGAAGAAGTCAAAAACACTGAATTATGAAGTTTTCAGTTGTTTAGAACATTTTAAAATTATTTTTGCGCACGCCTAATAGCTAAAACTCGTTTTGTATACCTCCGTTATTATTTTACGTTGTAATTAAGTGGTCTGCCAAAAGATTTAGACGCATCTGACCAAAATTTGAATAAGTAGCTTCGATTCGTTATTGTTTCAGCTTTAAAACGCGACCTTAGTTTTTGTTCAACTCGTTTTCTAACGGGTTTTATTCTTAAATAACTTATTATTCTCCAGTGTTCCTAATATGGCCCCCCGCGAATTAGTAGATATACCGATATTAAGAGTCCTTGGTTTCATGTTTATTTTTTAGAAAATCCTATCCTAATTTTATTTAAGAAAAATAAATTTAATTGTTTCAAAGCTTTTTTTCATTTTATAACTAAAAAAGCATTCTAGCTCAAAAATCAAACTTTGATAAAAATTTAAAGTTGTAATTTTTCTACTGGTTGCAAAGCTTTCAAAAAAATTGTAAAAAAGGCTCAATTTTTAAATAAATTATTTTTAAAATGTTAAAAATTTTGAAGTTTTTTTTTAATTTCATATTCTGATTGATTTAAAAAATCGCAATGAATAAAATACTTCAGGGGGGAGAGGGGGGCCATATTAGGACACAAATTTTATGTGTCTTAAAAAACCGTGTTTTGGTAAATCCTCTGGCATTTGAAGCTCATTGATCAAAATCGAACGTGTAATGTCTCATTTTAAAGCTCTTGAATTATGCTTTAAAATGAGACCTTACCCGTCAAAAAATAGTGATTTGATTGGCCACAACGTCGATTCTCGCTTAGGGGGGCCATATTAGGTACAGGTACCTTATTATATAACAATATCAATTATGTAATATATTTATAGCTGCTTTTTGTAGTATTAATCGTGTTGATTTAAATAATAAAGAGTCAAATTTTCTTTAGAACACTCCTTAATTGCTAAAATGATGATTAAAACATTGTAAATTTATTACCACAAGTTCACAACTCTCTGTAAGTCATAAAAATTAAATTTAAATAAGATTAATGAACTATTTAAAGAAAAATGGCTCCATAAACGATATAAATTTTGAATTCAATATTTGACTCATGAATATCAAATTAACCGGTACTTATTCAACTGTTCAATACATTTTTTTTTAAATTAGCATTTCTCTTGTCTATTGACTCTTCCTCAAATTAACATTATTCGTTAAGAAAATTTATTTTCAGCGAGAGCTTTTTTAAAAAAATACGTATACTTAAGAATTAAACTTACCGTGCCAAGCGATAAATTGGAATTCGCATTAGTGCGAGAAATAAAAAGACGAATCGATAAATTAACGCACACTTTCTAAAAGCCCAAAGTGTTTATTTTGATTTTTCAAA
This sequence comes from Encarsia formosa, assembly GCA_038277355.1. NCBI lineage: Eukaryota > Metazoa > Arthropoda > Insecta > Hymenoptera > Aphelinidae > Encarsia > Encarsia formosa. The sequence goes on from CM076187.1 coordinate 3,128,659, forward strand.
AGATCTTTAGACTCTTCATTCCGATGTTTATTTACCACGAAAGATAATAAACTTGGTGTGCGCGTTCATCGAGAAAAAAAAAAAAAAAAAAAAAAAAAATGAGGAGGAGGTAAGGTAATTTTAGGAACGTAATTTCTTCGTCTGATATTGTCACGTGTGGCACAATAATCGTTGAATAAAATCTTGCTTGATAAGACCACTAATTCATCTGTGTGTTTATTAACAAGATTAAATTATCCTGGCGCACGCGCCACATCTTGAATCACTTAAAATATCATTCACTCGAGACATTAATAATTAGTTTAGGTTCAATATCATTATCACGTTGAGGTTACATAATTTACGTTTTTAAGGAAAGTTTTAAATAATTGGAGGGTCGAGTTTTCCGCCTACGCTAACTTTGAAACCATCCAAATCTCTTTATTACCTCTTTTTCCTCATTAAATATTCTTGGAGACAAATTTTTTGTTTATTTATTTTTAATTTTTTAAAGTTAAAGCTGCTTAATTTTAAGTTTAAAATTATAACGAGCAAAGTTTATTTGAAGATTAGTCGTAATGCGGCTTACTTGTTGGAATTACAGATAGGCTTCATGCGACTTGGTAAATAATGAAGATAATTTCTCTTCTGTATGCAACTAATATTGTAAAATTTTGTTACAAGTATTTTTTATTTCTTTAGAAAAGTGAGTGATAAGATTCAAGTAGAAACATAATAAATATTTTGTAAAATTGCTTTAAATTCAGTTTTCGATTAAAGTAAAGTTTTTAAATTGGAATAGTGTAGCAAATTTATTTTGTGACTCTTTTTGTCTGAATTTGGAATGAGGAATGGGATCTCTTTGAAAATTCAATACGAGAAAAAAATTCGATCACCAGTTAAGTATAGAAACTAAATACATTCATATTGATTCTTTCATGGAAATTCAATTATAGTTGAAAAATTTACTTCTACCGCGTAAAAGTCTTTTCAATGTGTATTGAATTCGCTACAGTGGATCGTATGATCAATTTCAGTTATTTTTAACTTAAAAAAAATAATAATAAATAAAATATGATACTTCACAACGACGAGCACCAAACGACTCTGCTCATTTTATTTATCATTTTAAAATTGAATTTTTTTAATTACATAATTTAAACTTGATCGCACAATTTTCTAGTGACATTTATGCACAAGAAGAATCGAGTTTACTTATCAAGACGTTGATGATCTTGTCAAAAACTTGAACCAATTAAGATCTTTAAGATTACTTATAAGAACTCAAGACAAGATTAATGATCAAAAGGTAATTTTCGAGGTAATTTTCTATATTAGAAAAGGTCAAATAACTTTTAATAATCAATAACTTTTTTTAAGCACAATCGAAATTTGATGTGAATCCAAAAAAAGTCATAATAGTTATTTAGGTGATCTTTTTGGTTTTGCTATTGCCTACTCCATACATGAGAAAAATAATTACTCCTCTATGAGCGCGGGATACATAAATAATAGTAAACAAGTTTTACATAGGTACTACATAATAATCAAACCACTTTGAGGAAAATGCGATGGAACAATGACCAGCATGTTGTAAATAAAGAATGAAAACGTAAACTTTTTCAAATATGTAAATCTTGATCCATGAACAAGGTTAAACAAACACCGCTTAATGTGATAAGTAGTTAAAAACTAATGTACGATTTAAAAAAAAAGTGATCTTTCAAATTTTTGATTGTCGGATCGGATGATGATATTTTTGTCTGAACACTTGTTTTAAACTGTCAATAGTTATTTACCTATAAATTATATTATATTTGCATGATGAGCGATCTTAAGCAAGGTGTGTGACTCGACGACGCCACTCATAATCCCCGGGGATAACCGGGATCCGCAAATGCATACCACGAAAGCTTTTACAAATTATCTTTGGGTAAACGCATCAGTTTTGAAGTTTAAACTCAATGCTGCAGAATTAAAGATTATACAAAACAGATTCGAATTAACACCTAACAAAAAATACGGTAAATTGTACAAAGACGTTTTTTGATAAAGCACGTGTGTACCCTTGAAGAATAAGAAATTTTAAGTGCAAGAGCATTGATAAGTTTATGATAACAGTTCTATTGTAAGGATCTTATTAATTTTTTTTTTTATAGTTTCTCTTTAAAATTTATTCACATGGTGGATTTAAAAGATAATAATTAAATATCCGCATTGAATATTACCATTGTATCCTTGATTTTTATATAATGTAATATGATTATTGATCAAATATCGTAAAAAGTTACGTCATCCAAAAAAAATTTTTTCTTTTAATAATTCAATACATTGTTTTATACCCGCAGTTGATTGAACGAATATCATTGGAACAATTACTCTGATACAACAGACGAAAATGAATATAAAATTTTCATGTAACTACTTAATCTATAAATTTTTTCTAAAAATTTTGAGTACTATTGAGAAATATTGAGTAATTGTTGACTCGGATCATTTTCATGTTCAATTCCAATTTTTGACGAAATTTTAATGAGTTTACTTTGATAAAAACCAGAAATTCAAATAAAGTAACGATTTTTGTAGATAACCGTGCGTTTGAAAATTTCAAATTTAATCCACACATCGAAATGAAGGAATAAAATAAAATAATTAAATTCTGTTTTGAATTTATCTAAAACCATGTCTCGCTCCTGAGTATTTGAAATCTTCGGCATGCAAGTTTTATTGGCGCATCAAATTTACTGCCAAAAAAATTACTCCGACAGGGAACAAATAACTTCCGGTTGAGCTCACCTCATTATCCAATTATTCTGGCTCTTAAAAACCATAATTTTTGAATTGGTTAAAAATACTATTAGTTTTTAGAAGATAAAAATTTCCGATTAATCATTAATTTTATTATGAATAATCATGAATATTCATTTCTTTTATTTCAACAAACGTTACAGAGTAAGAACACCTTTGATTGTCTTTGAAACAAGAAGCCTATTGGTCCCATTAAATTCATTTACACAATGATATTTAAATGATACATATGTAGCTTTCAAAGCATAATATTTATCAAGTGTGGTTATTGAAAACTATCTCGTAATGAACTTTTTGTTTCAACAATTAACAAAAAAACCTAACTCTAAGTTGTTCAATCTCCGTGAACATATTGTTTCCATGACGAAACGCCAATAATAATATTTGATCGTTTACAATTGAATTAATTCACACTTCCAATGACAATAGGCGGCAAAATTTAGTATGAAAATAGTCTTATCAATTTGACATCCGGTGAAATAGAGAAAAAAACGAACGAAATAAAAAAAAAATTTTGAAAAAACTCACCATTTCAACGCTGCTTCCGAAGACGAATCCGGTTTGAGGAAGCGCGACCAGCAATAAAAGCCAGAACCAGCTGCACTTAGCGGGGCGAATTTTCAACTCCCTCGTCATTCCGCGAATGATATATTTTTCTTTACCAACAGCACCGGCGTCGACGTCAAATCTGCTTTGGTTTGCATTTTATCTGGTAAATTTTACCAAACTTTCGAACATTCACCTGATTTAAAGGTTTTTTTTTCTTCAATTACACAACAGTGTTTTTATTATGATAATAAAAAATTATCCATGTTTATTGAGTTCGTGTAAACTTTACCTTATTTAAAGGAGTATTAAATGTTTTGACATGTGCTCGTTATGACCGAGAGAAAGAAAAGAAAAAAAAACTTTTCATTGTTTATTCAAATGTGTCAAAAAGCGATTTCAAAAAAACTGTCGCCAACCAAAATACTTTCTTTTGTAATGAGTCTTTGTGTTTTTTTATCCCTACATTTTTTTTTTAATGAAATTTAAAATCGATGCACGCGTAATAAAGCCGACGAGCATAATTGTGTACTGAAATTTTGGAGACGCGAGCACATGTTTACAGTGTAACTTTGTCAAAAATTTTAATATCCACGATATTCGTGAACATTTACGGTCAAGTTTAATTGAATAATAATAATGACAAAATAATAAAATTGAGGTGTTATCTTGAGATCTTACAAAAATTCGATAAGTCTATCCGTAATCTCGAGGTTCACCTAGCAATCGATGGCACGCTTAGCGAGTGGGTAAACATGATCCGGTATGTGATCTACACAATCGTCGATGTGAATAATTTAAAAAAAAGAAGCCGGTATTTACTGAAATTGACGAAATTCACCAGTGGCAATGAGTAAACAAATTCACGCACAATTCGTCACCAGCACTCGATTTTTTTTTTTTTTTTCTTTTTTAACATGAAAAAAAAAAAAGTTTTTCAAACAAATAGGTAGTAGGTGAAAAGAGAGCTTGTCGGGGCCGCTGGAGAAGAGCTTGAGGCGCGCGTAGCTACAGCTCCGGCGAGACTGAGACTCGTCGCGCGGCCGACGATGATGCTGCTGCAGGGATGGATGCGCGGAACGGAGCGCACCACGCGCGCGCGGCGCCTTAAAAGCCAGCCGCACCACTTGTTGCTGAGCGGAGAGGGAACCGAGCTTTTTTTTTCACAAACGCGATTCTTAATTACACCTAATTTCTTCTTCTTTTTTTTTTGCTTTTGGGGAAAACTCGGACTTTGAAATCACTATGATTGGCTTTTGCAAGCTGTTTGTGGGTTTTTCTTTCCAAAGCAGCTTCAGGCTGCTGTTGATGAGAAATTAGAGCTTGGAGAGTGGAGATTAAGTCGATTATTATGCAGCAGGTCGAGTGGACAATCGAGATTTTCAAAATAATCCGACGTGGAAAATTCATGACCTTATTCGAGGTGTAGCTATCGAACATGTGGAACTTAATCGATTAAATTTAAATTACATGACTATTTACTCACTGTTATTTTGTACCCAACCCTTTGGTCAGTTGCATCTTTGTCTCAGTAGGCGCAAAATTGGGTGATAATCTGTTAATCCACCTGACTTTATTAAACGATTTTCAAAGTGGTTTTTGTTACTCCAAAAAAGGTTCATACTACGGGCACGTTTCCATCGATTATTGGTACAAAGTGTACATAATATTTATGTAAGATGTAAATTACATAATATTTATGTAATATATATTTCGTACATTGAAATGGTATAACTTCCTTCGTTTAGTCATTAATTTTAGAAATGTAAATAATCAATTATAAGAAAAAACTCTTCGAATTTGACGATAAAAACTTTTGTTATAATTATAACTAAGCAAGCACTTAGAAGTTTGAAAACTTTATTGCTGACTGTAATTAGCATGCTCGGGAAAAAAATAATCTTACATATAAAATTGAATCTCATTAAATTATACAGCTTAGAAATGTTCTTTAAAGAATTAAACGAGTTACCTAACGAAAACCATTGACATCAATTCAATAAGAGCAATAAAAAATATCAACAACTGGATTCGGCAAGAAGTCTTGATATAGATCATACACTGCTTTTAAATTATTGTTTATATACTTATTAGAATGAAAATAATGATAATAATAATCTTTGTGAAATCTTAGTCCCCCAAATTGTATAATATTTCATTAATTCTTAATCTTTAGTTTAAGTTAGCAATTATAATTGTAATATAGTACCTAAACTGAGAGCCGCAGTAGTTCAGGGCATAGAGCGCGCGTCTCCCAACTCTGGGATTGTGGGTTCGAGAATTTCAATAATAAAATTATAATACTACTGAATTAAACTTGAATTTAAAATTAACAATGTTTGATTACATGAAATATTGTTGATTATTATCTACAAAATTGATTGACTGTCAATACGATTTTCTTCTATTTCTTTTTATTTTCAGCTGAAAATTCAAAAATTTTTAAATTATATTTTATCGATTTCAAAGGGAACACATTTCTCAACTTTTTATCGATTGAAGTGAGATATGTCAAAAATCTTATTGGATGTCACATATTCCAGGAGGCAGCTGTGTCGATGAATTCTGTGCCACATATACATGTGTGCAATTTTCGTTCATAGTATCAAATTTGGATACAGGCATAACAAGTGTAAAGTAGATAACTTACTTAAAAAAATGAGATTTTTTACGATCTTTCCTTTGAGTGATAAAATTCTTGTCAAGATCCGGCAAGTTAGTCGAGTCTATGAAGCTATTGTTTAGGAGTTCCTTTAACTCGAGCTTGAGAAGAAAGCTCACGTAGTACCTATATTTTTTGCAAGATGTTACTTCAGACCTCGATTTCTTAAACCACTGGCACTGCAAACTATATAGGGTTACCTACTCATAAAATTTAAGTTTAACAAAGAAGGTAAATTGAAGTAAAACGAAAAAAATTATTTTTACTTAATTACCGTTGTACCCTTGGTCCCGAAATTATCTTCAAAAATAGTTGAGTAGAAGAACACAATTTTATTTATTGCTTGGATGGCACTGATCCGACTATGCAAGACTCTTATATTTTTTGTTTATTTCAAGTAAAACTTGAACCATTCAAAACACAATAACTGTACTAATGTAAAACTTTTATCTGAATTCCAATGGCAAATAATTAGACGAGCTCAACCCACTCGTAAAATCTAAGATTTGCATGACTTTGATTGCGCTTAGAATTTATTTTTATTTAAAATAGCGTTCATTAAACTCTATTCTCGGGAAAACTGCGAATTTCTTCTCCTTTGTTACATTTTCTAAGTGTACTGTGCACAGTATGATTCCTCTCAGGTTGATCGAGGATCGAAATATTAAATTCAGGATTATCGTAAGAAAAAATTTTTTGTACTTAAATTACAGTATTAACTAAAAAACTTTCATTGCTAGATTCACAAATTTTTATTTATTACAAATAAGGCTGTATAGACATATTATAAACATTCTGATCTAATTATAACTATTTAAGCTATATGAGAAAAAATAAAAATTTCCCAACGATACGTGTAATTTGGTATGACATTGGCGCGAACGGTGCGCAATAGGTTTTCAATGCATCATCTATCATAGACTAACAATCTAGCTTGCAGTGCAGCTTCGCCGCCCACATTTGATAATACCCGAGGGATTTCCACATCGGCATCTAGCCTGTTATCGAACTAAGCCAAAAATTCCCCCAAGGTACAAGTGATCTATAACTTAAACAATGGTGACGAGACAATAGGTCTTGATCAAATAAATTTATTTGCACTTGAAAGTTTAAAAAAAAAAAAAAATCAGGAAGATTCTAAAAGATAGTTTTAAATCTTGAAAAAGTCTGATAAATTTTTCAAACCCATTGGGAATGCCTGTATAGCGTAAGCCACGAATATCTGAAATTCAATACGGAACATTTTTGTATTTATTCTGTAATGGACGTAAAATTAATAATGTTACTACATACATACAACGTTACACTTTTTTTTTTTTTTTTTTTATATTTCTAGACATTAGTTTCAGTTATTCTTTCATTTTAAATCATCTTTTAAAATTATAAAAAGATTATTGTCTCGAAAAGTAAACACGGCCGTCATAATAATTTTGAAACATTTTTTTTTATTTCAAAAAATTTAAAATTTTAAACGGAACTCACTCAATTTAATGAAATCGTCTCATCACGTTTAATCTTATTCGAATGAACATTACAGATTACCATTACGTCCCAGTTTGTTAAATGAATGAGTTAAATCAAGTCGTTTTGCAATGTCAATCTCTAATAAGCGCAAATTGTTATTGATGGTTCGAGCATCGAAAATTGTAGTCTATGTGATTGCTAGTGAGATTCCGAAAAATATTTAAAAAATTAGAATTTAATTAACATTAATAAGTTACGTTTTCGAATTTTTTCTCTTGGACATTAATAAATTTTTCAATTTCTCTGAAGAATAAGTATTTGTTGTCCGTAAGTTTGTTAAAATGTATAAAAAATTGACGAGCTTATTTTAATCCCCTTCTTATAATTATTATTAAAAATTCATTTTTTAATTAAGTAATTATTCCAAATATAATGAATTCTCTATTTCTTTTAATGATTTAAAAGCTAAGAAGCCCCTTTAGCCAAACTCGGCTCATTTTCAAAGCTCCATTCTCGCTGTTACTTTCTTCTACAATGGAAAAATTAAAAAGTAATTCGTATTAATAAGGTAAATGAATCTAATTTCGGCTACTTTACCGATAATGATTAATCTATTCCAGATTAATTTATTTCAACGTGGTTGGGCTCATTTTGAAGCTTTAATTAAGAGCTTTAAAAACTAGCCTGAAATCAAGTTTGATATCAATCAATTGGGCCGAAGTACCATTAAATTTACTGAAACTTACTTTTTCAAAGAGTCAAAAATCTGTGTAACTAATTTCGGCCACCATTGTTTTTAAAGTGATTTTTATTTCTTTTACAGAAACTTGACTTAAACTGGTAAAAAATCAGAGAGCTCTTCTTTCCTATTTAAAATTCCTAGAAATATTGCTGACTTTCAATCTTTTTCATTCAATAATTTTCTTATAACAAAAACTAAGAGCTAATTCAAAATATCAAAAACTGTAAACGGGGAAAAATTATTTTTGTAGAAAACAAAATTAAAAAATATATTGGTACTGATGCAGTAAATAAATTTTTGAATATAAACTGTATTTTGAAAAGTAATTGAAAAGTAAATCTCTTATTATGCTACACTTTTTGAATTATGAAGTAAAGTAGAGTAAAGTAAAAAAATGTTTAAACTAATATTTTAATATTTTTGGATTATAATATTTTTCATCACAATTTTCATGGTCTCATAAGTTAGAAAATTTGTGATCATTTATTCTAAAATGTATTTACAAAATTTGACAGAAACTAATTACAAGTTTGGTATAAAAGTATTACAATAAAATAACATGTACTTTAATTTTTAGATTCTTCATCGGCATCTTTTAATATTCCATGTGCTTTTGCTATGTCATCTTTGACCTTTTTTCTTTCATTTACTAACTCCAAGTACATTCTAAGAGCATTATTTAATTTCTGTTTTGCACCTGCATTGTTTTCTATGTAATGCTCTATTAGTTTAATGTGGTCTTCTTCATTTACAACATTTTCACTTGGATTTATTAAATAATAAAGTTTTATTGCTAAAGCAGCATCTTCAATTCTTTCCATTGTTATATTTTCAATCAATAAATTATTAATGTTTTTACTCCATGCTAAATAAAATACCATAGGACCATAATGCCTGGTTGATCTTAACTTTTCATATTGCATTTCTTTATCCACATGGTCATAAGTGGCTTGAGTGACCCTATGAAAATGTGGATTGTCTGGATCAAACTGGATACATGCGCGATCCAATACAAATTTATAATCACCTCTTTCAAAAATTGGCTGTAAAAAAATTCTAATGTAATTTTTCATTTTTTAAATTAATTCAAGTTATTTTTAAATAATTGCTCATGAAATTTTATGTAAATTAATTTGTCTTTAACTCAAAAAATTTTGCTTGGAAAAAATTAGAAAAATAAACAAAAATTTAATTGGCTCAAATGTTTAAAAAAAAATAATAATAATAATAAATTCATTTTTTACATCAAGACTACAATGTTTGAATTAAATTGGAAAAACAGTATTTTTCACATTTTATAAATTTAATTGAAAAATCCTCTAATCCAAGTTCTTACACATTTTAGATTTAAAATTGAATTAAAATCTATTAATTTTATAAATTTATTTTTTAAATACCTCTAAGTATTCTGGTTCAAACATTTTGGGAGTGTAAATTTCTCTTCCTTTCATAGGGTTGTAAATTTGATTTAATCGATCTTTTTCCTTCCAATTTCCTAATCTTAAAGTGCCATCAAGTTCTCTAACTGCAATTACTCTTTCTTTATTTGGTACTCCAAAAGTTATGTCAGTAAAAACCCATTTTGCAGTGTCAAATCCCTGCAAAGCTGGATCATATGACAAAACACGATCATCTTCTTCTCTAACTTTAACCACTGGAGGCATTTGCAATAGTTCCCACATTTCAATTTCTGCTTTTTTCAAAGATTTCTGCAATTGCTCATCAGTCATAAATTGATATTCAGGAGGATTAAGCTTTTCACCATCTAATTTTCTACGAAAAACTTTCTCTGGATCAGCTCTTGTGAGTTTTTGAAGGAGTTTTTGAACCTCTTCATTCAAAAAGTAAGGTGCTGGATCTTTATTATACACTGTTTCTGGGACTGAAGCATACAAAAAAATAAATATATTGTTAAATCTAACTGTGAATGAAAGTGTGCCATTCAATATGTCAATTTTAAAAAATGAGCAAAAAATAACAAAGTTACGAGGTGAATTTTTAAATGATATTTATAATTAATATAAGTTAAATTTAACCTAAAATTCAGAAATTTTTACCTTCAGCACTAGACGTTGCATTTCTCATTAATATTTGTGTTACCGTACGATGTGACAAAAGTCGACAAGTAAGTTTTAATTTATGAGAAAGCATGGTTTTAAAAAATTGTTATTTAATTTTAAATTAAATATTTATTATCATTACATGATTTTAATTGAAACTCCCTTCCTTTCTGTCTGGCCGCTGGCGTCTGCTACAGTTGGATGGGAGCGCCGGCGCCACACCACGTGTTATTTATTTAGCTTGACATGCGAAGCTTGTTTTATATTTACCATGTAATCATCAAAAAATAAAAATTAAAAATCCTTCCAAATTGTTTGATAATTTTGGGCTCTGTTTAAAAAAGTTAATTTTATTTATAATTTTTACTTAGTTACTTAATACACCTCTTGTGATGCTGTGTCAGTGCTGTCTGCTATTTTTTTAAAAACAAAGTTTTTGTATTAAAAAATTTATTGATCAATTTTGTGTTAAAAAATGAAAAAACCATCTAAAGATGATTCATCCAGCTCAGAGGATGAGTCTAACTTACAAGCTTTGAGGGAAGCAGTAGATGAAAATTTTTTAAATATTTTTTCTGCAGAGCAAGAGAAAAAAAAAGCTGGAGAGGATACAAAAGGTTAGAAGAATTTACTTTATCAACAATACTTTATTTTTAGTTGTTTGCTATTATTAGAACATTAAATTTTTTAGTGACCAAAATCTACGGTGACCCTGTTTTGGAAGCTGGTTTAGAAGAACAACAATTGTATCAAGGATTGTCGCAATCTTGTAGAGATTTTATTGCTAAGAAATTAAATAAAAGATTAAACTTGTAGGTTCATATTTTTTGTATTTATATTATTATAGAGTAAATATTTAATGTAAGACAATTTGTTTAATCTAGAGAACTTGAACTTGATGAAAAAGATGAAGATAAAATGGAAATTCTTTTAACTGAAGAAGATACTGGAATAAAACTTTTTAAAACTTCTACCATTGTATTATCAAAATTTGAAGATCCAGTGGAAACTGAAAGTTTTCAAAAAAAAAAAAGAAAAAAACCTACTATAAAATTTGATGAAAAAAAAAATGCTTTGAAATGTAAAGAAGTAGCAGTGAGTGCTGAATCAATATTATCTCAAAACGATATGAAACATTGGACATTAAGAAAATCTGGAAAAGAATTTAGGTATAAAAAATTGAAAAATGGAACTTTAACAGAACTTGTAAATTAAAATAGTTTTTACTCTTTAAAATTCTTTTGCTTTAGAATATTTTAGTTTTTTAAGTGATCATTAAAATAAAAATTTAAAAATAGGAGAATCAAAAAAGCCAATTGAAGATTTTTTTAATAAAACCATTATTTATTTTATAGTAATCATTGATATGTATGTATGTTATTTTGTAATAAATTAAATATTTTTGCAATTTAAAATAATACCAAAGCAAAAAAATTTTGATGAAAATAAATTATGAAAAAGACAAATGATTTTCTTTGGGAAAGGAAAAAAATTAATAAAATAAACATTATAGATTAGTTTAATAATTATTTAAAACACACTATTGTGTAGTTACTTTCTAAAAATATTACATTTCCACATAACAAAACTAACTATTTCCCTGATAAAAGTGGGTCAGTACAGATGCTTAACTTGATTGTGACTGTTTATTATTTATATTAAACTGTACAAATTAAAAATGTTTAAAATATAAAATATTTACAATATGTGCCCATAATATAATTAAAACGATTTTTTATTTCATGTTTTTAACATTGATCAATACAAAGTTTATTGAAAAACGTTTTCAACAAAATTTGAGAATACTCATTATTGGGCTGAAAAATTAACAAAAAAGAAACTATCATGACTTTTATTTATTCGACTAGGCTTTAATTGTCTATAAATTACAATATCACGAAACGATGAGATATACCGTTTATTGTAATCAGAACAATTTATTTTATCAGAATTTAAACATCTTAAAGTCATTAGTTTGTTTGCACTCTTAATTAAGCGCCAGTGTTCATAATAAACAAAATAAATAATAAAATAAATTGTTTTTAAGTTGCGATGTCGAATATTTAGCACTTTTATAATTATATAAAAAAATTCATTTGTTTTTACACGTTTAATAGAACAAATTTATACTGTCTATATTTCATTAGTAAACAGAAAATTTATATGTATGTACCAAAAAGTAGCAGTACTTATTAAAATGATTTTTAAAAATAATTCAAAGTTAAAAATAATTGCAAAAAAACTTCAAACTTAAAAATAAATCTATTCTGAACCTTGAAAGGTAAATTTTTCAATTCCAGCAGAACTTTTTTTCAACAGTTTTTGATTAAAATTTTACTTTTAGTATTAATAATTTTTTAATAAGTTTAATATATACAAGTATATATATTCATATTTAAATTAATATTTGCGTAAAAAATGACTATACAGAGACTTACAACAATCGATTTTTTTTTTCGTTATTTTTAAAATAACTATACCAATGCCTTTTGCAAAGGATTCTTTGCAAACATAAAAATAGATTTTTTCATTTGTCAATTCACATCAGAATTTACATATCACGCATTTTTACGTTTTCATACATCACTCATCAAAAATATCATTTTATCTACATTCTCTGCTAGAAATTTTAATATTTTCAGCTTCTTTTTAAGCAAATTGTCGACTATTATCGACCATAAATTTCATTTTTAAATTAGCTTATTGAATTCATTATTTTTCATTCTTCTTTACAAATCATAAAACCGCATTTATTCAAGCTACTGCCATTATCAAATTTTGGTTGAATGTATCGAACGATTTAAACAATACTCATACAAAATCTTAGCATAAATAAAAAAGAATGTTACAAGAATGAACATTTTTAGTTACATTTACGAAAAAAAAGCTTGCGAAAAGTATCTTTTTTAAATCAATCCACAGTTTTTTCTGAAGGCCAGGACATAGGATCAGTGCACATAACTCTCTGCAACTTCGCAAAAAATACTGCTGTAAATTTTACTGCTGCTTTGAATACTAAACGGTATATTTGGAACCACACTTATTAACAGGTGTCAGTTGAAGCCCTTTAGACAGCATTTGAGCCTCGAGATCTCGGTCTTCATCTTGGTACCTAAAAATTAAAAACAATTAATAAAGAGAAATTAAAAATTTTACGAATAAATTCTTAGAATATAATTTCTCACTAAATTAAATAGAAAAAGCTGACGTGCAAAAAAGCTTAGCACTGCGCAGAATTAAAACACATTCGAAAACAGTTAACATATTATTGTTATTTTTACAAAATCTGTAGAAAATATAATCAATAAAAATAAATAATATTTTGAAGAGTATCAATAAAATCATTTGATTTTAAATCCTTGACGAATTTTTTTTTTTTTTTTTTTTTGGCTCTGTCTCATATAAATAATAATAATGGTATATAAATTAGAAATTAAAAATTATTTGGTATAAAAAGTTTTTAATTTTTGATTAATAATTAGTGAGTTTTTCAGTTCAATTTTCGTTAAGTTCATTACTGATAAGTACTGGCTTACCAGTTTATTACTCAAGTACACTTGATACACAGTTGTGAAAGTAAGCGAAGCCGTGCGTATTTCCTAATACCCTCTGCCCGGTTTTTTTTTTTTTTTTTTTTTTTTGGTCTTTTTTAATGAGATATTAGGTTTTTTATTTTGAATGAGAGAAGACACTTTACACACACATTTTTTTTATGGTAGGATAATAAGTTTAATGTTAAATACTAGTGTAAAGCAAGTATGCATGATACATTATTATGAAGATATTCAAATACCTATTTGAATATATTTATTTAGTTCATCTTGACAAAAAGATTAAAAATAATCTTTAACAAAAGTTTAATATTATCACTGTTAATTGTTTTCTTTGTAAATCGTTAATTATTAGTTAACAACTTAATAATTTGTTAATGGTTTCATTATTTTTAATGAAATTTTGGGAAGCATGCAATTGTAACCATTGATAGTTTTATAAGATACTCGCGTATTAAATCTTATTTCTAGTAAGAACAAGTTTCATCAAACTATAATTTTTCATTTTTCCTAAAGAAAATTAAAAAAATTATTTAAAAGTTTTTTTTTTTTAGATCAAAAAACTTTTTAAGTAAACATTTTTTCAATTTATATAATTTGTAATTTTATTTCAATCCATCATTCAAAAATGATTAATTTAATTTTTTTTTTTTTAATTAAATTAAGCATTATCAAAATAAAGTTAATTAATTAATTTAAATTTAATAAAAGTCAAAAATTGTTAAAAACATTACAATAAAATTGTATGGACGTTCTTTTTTTCTATTTCGCAGCAACTGATTATTATAATCATAATTAGTTGTAAAAATAACAGTCTTTTTACTTTTTTTATGACTATTCTAATTCTTTAAGCAGACCATATATTAAAAATAGCTAATCATAAAAATATTAATAAAATAATTTTCAAAAATATATCTTTCGTATCAAAAACTTAACAGAATGTACAAAATTTATTCATGATAACAAAATTGTTTATCAAAAGCAATTTATGAAAAAAAATTAAAGCCATGCATAAAGATTCCTACGAGGAGATGAAAATTTTGTTTTAACTTCATCTTGCATTAACTAAAAAAAAAAAAAAAAGTATATCTTTATACAGTTTAATAAAATTCTTGAAAAAATTTTCTAGAAAATAGACTAAATCGGTGTATAAATGATATCTTGAACTAAACGTGCGCATGCTTTTTTTTACGGAAAACGTAAGATAGAAATTATAGTTAGCACCACAAAACCACACATCAGGAAAAGAAAGAAGGATACTATTAGTTAGTTGAAAAAAGAATGTCAGTTATAAAGTAAGAGAAAAAGTATGCAACGACAATAGCAAAGAGGATGCAGGAGTAGGAAACGTGCAAGTTATTGCTTGCAGATTCATTCGTGAAATTAGGTGCAGTGAGTGTCGGGCACGAGGGTCTACGCCACCTTTGTCGTTCCTCTTCGAGAAGTGCGATCAACGAGTCGCGTTTGGCCACGATTTCCAGCATTTCGGTCAAAATCTCTCCCTCTTTTTTAACGTCAGCACTTGTTTTCTTCTCATCTGGAAAATTAAATTAAATTAATAAGAATGACTGCGAGAAAAGCGTAAAGAAATAATTTTCTTTTTGCACTGACCATCATCAGCTAATCTTTCACGCAGTTCTTGCTGCAACCTTTCGTGTCGGTCTTCGAGTTGCACTTCTTGCGCTCTAACTAGCAGTTCTTTTTCGAATCTGCGAAGTTCTGTCCTTTCTCGCATCAGATCAAACCATTCTCGTAACAAATCAGATTCTTCTCGGTCTGAACAATCTAAAAATTAAAAAATTATAATTCAGCTTTTAACTTTAGAGCATTATTTAATGCGTTCAACAATATAGTTTTTATTCAAAAAATAAGAAATGATCAAATGATCTTACCGCCTTCTCCTCTCAGAGCTTTTTCAACGCTGACGCCTCTACTCTCTAGCTCTCGTTGCTTGACTTCGGTTTCTTCCAACTTTCTTTGTATTTCTTGAGCCATTCTTAACCTAAAAAGCATAAATTAGTTTATAAATCAAAGTTTAATCAAAATGAAAAATGTACACACCTTTTTAATTGTGCCTGTCTCGCCATTCGTTTAGAGTTTTTAATCTTACGAGGGATACTATTGCACGAGCCATCGGTAGTGTTTAAGTTTTTGTTTAGTTGCGAACTCGATAACGCTGTTGTTTTTGAATCTTCATCAGACAAACTGTCATCTATTATGTTGAAAAAAAAACATTTATTTGTTAATCTTTTGCTGTACTATAAAACGCTTCGTTTTAAAAATTCGATAAATGAAATAAATTATTGATGAAAAAATACCTGAAACATTAGTTGGCATGGGGTAATTGATCGGAGGAGGTGGTACCGGAGGCGGACTTTCGATAAAGAAGCTTCCAACGTTCAGCATTCCTTCACACACACTCTTTGGTCTTTTACTGAACTGTGGATTGATTTTGTCGAGCTGAAAATTCATTTATTCGAGTGGTTAGTTTTTTTTTTTTTAAATTAACAAAATATTACGGACTTTTCATTGCAAATTTACATTCTAAAAAGGATTTTATCAAGATATATCCAAGTTTTTTCAAAAATTTACTCATGGAATTCTTAAACTTTCGGTCAATCTTTTTTAGAGTGTATTTAAATACATAAATTTACTGACATTTAAATACATTCAGATGCAATACTTAAAAGTCAGTGTTGTAAACAAAATTATTTCACTCAATGTTACTTTGCAGCAAAATTCCACAATATTTAAATGCAACTAAATAAAATTGAATAAAATATAAAATTCAACGGTTAGATAAGTAAAATATTTTGAAAACTATAATACCTATAATTTTTTATGTAACAAATTTTTCTGATTATCAATTTTATAAGAAACGTAAGATTTTTTTTTTTTTTAATATATAATATTTATGAATAAAAATAGCATGCATCAGAAAATTTTGTATTTTTTTGACACACAAAAAATAAAAATAAGAAGCATCAAATTAAAAAAGCAGGGGTTGAACCAAACAAAAAAGGCGTTAAGTATTTTTCGTCGTGTGCAATTCTGTAAAAAATGTTAAATATTTGTTCATATTTACAAGAAAAAGTAATTATGGTTACTTTTTATTGCTGCATGTTGCTGTAAAATAGTAAATTTGTAAATAAGGATTATTCGTGAATATTATTTATACGCTAGGAATGATAAAATATTAAAAATATTAAAAATATTATTGAGCGGTATGGAAGTGCATTTTGTTACACACGACAAAATAAATGCCTAAACAAAAAATACCTGCAAATAAAAATAGCTAATGAAGATACTGGAGCAACTAAAGAAAAACTCAACGAACTACGTATTATAAATTGCTTACATCTGACCCATCCGAATACGATTTAAATAACTGAAACACGTTAAAATAAGTTATAACGTAATGTCGGAATAAAATAGCCTTTTTGGTGAAATAAAATTATAATGGATAATGAGCGCTCTATTTTGAAAATGAAAACACCCTGGCAAATGTACTTCTTTTACGAGCGAAATAAATGCATAGAAAATAAAATGCGAGAATAGGTTAAATGTGGCGAAAAAATTTAGAGATTTTCTAAATTTTTTATTATGAATTCATGAATTGATTTATGGTGCTAATAATAATGAAGCAATTACGATTAGTTCCATTTTTTACCTCAATTAAAACAAAAGCTTTAAGTTTGACTAACATTAAATTTTCATTATTTTGTAACATAATTTTTGCGTTTCAATATTGAGTTTTATCATTGAATCTAAGATTTACTAATTAAAAAACATTTTATATATTACTTCATTATTATCTGTAAATGAATACAAAAAAAATAATTTTGAATGTAGAAAAATCATGTGTAAAATTATTATCTAAAAATTTTTTATTTTTAAAATTTTGAATTTTGTGAAATAAATGAAATCTCTATGATTTTCTTCACATTTTGAATTTGATTTTTTCACCAAACTTATGTTGAAAATACAATTAAAGCAACATTTTATATATTGAGAAGATATATGCAAGGGACATAGATTTTAAATAACTAATAATGGAAGTTTATTAAGAATATTTGCAAGAGAATTTTCTCTAATGAGTGATTTCACATTATTACATTGCAACGTGAAATTATCTTTCGTCCCAAACAATATATTCTTTTTGATAAAACAATTCCCAGGGTGAGTCGTCTCCCAAACCCTTTTTTTTCTTACCTTTCCTTTCTCCTTAGACTTCGGCGTGAGCCGGAACATAGAGAGCTTGTTATCCTTGGCAGGAGGCGAGAGTGAATCCTTCTTCTTGAAAAAATCTGACACAGCCTGTATGATACTCTTCCTTCTTTCTGGATCCTTAGATTTCTTACTCTTATCCCTCTTGTGCACCTCTTTGGTAGGTGACTCAGGTGAAGCTAAAAGCTCATCGAGGCTTTTAGCAGTCACTTCTTGATTATTCATTTTCCTGGCCATTGCTTTAACATTGTCCGTACTCTTGCTCGTTAGCAGCTTATTGTAATTAGCTGTGCCTGGATTTCTGTAGAGTCCGAAACTGTACCGCTTCGTAGGTTTCGCTGGCGTGTCCTCGTCAGTTTCGGATCTAAGCTGACGTCGAGCGACCTTCAGTCGAAGTTCCCTGATTCGATCCTCGGGACTTAGGCCTAAATCCTCGTCGCTCATTAGTCGGGCGCGTTCACGTGCATCCTGGCGAGCTTTTTCGGCAGTCTTTCGAGCTTCCTCGTGTTTCGAACGAGGTGGTGCGATGGGAGTTTTGAAGTCGAGTTCACGACGAACATCACAGATGGGGATGCGCGATGGGCTGCTAGGGTAGGCTAATTTAGATTCGAGCCTCTCCATGGCATCCGTTTTGTCGGTGAAGCTCGTGCCGTAGATGGAATGTGGTCTGATAGCACCGTTTGAACCTGAAAAAAATTTGACCAATTTATTCAGTTGAGTGAAATCAATAATTTTTTTTACACATTTTTAGATTTACTGACCTTCTCGTTTTTCCATGTGTCCGTTCGCTGGACTGTTTGGTGGCGTTGAAATAATTTCTGGAACAATTTTATTGGGCGTAATCATTCCTGGAAGAGTCGAGAACGAAGCCGTCCTGGCCGCTCGCTTGGCTTTCTTTTCAGCAGACTTTTGTTTCTGTGCTTCCAGTTTGTCCATAAGTAAGTCGTGAATAACAGTCTTTTGCTTTGATCGCTCACGCATGATTTCCTCGAGTTTTCGCGAGGTCGCGGGAGAGTTAACGCCGTTGTTGAGATTGTCATCCGACGCCTTGATTTCGTTAGCTATCATCTCGGCTGTACGCGAATGATTGGACGAACCTTTGGATCCTCTTTCCCTTCGTTTGGACTTGCGCAGGTCAATTGAATCCTTGACATTACTAAACTCTGCAATACGATCCTGAAGACGCTTTACGTATTCCATGTAGTCTGGATCGTCTGTGTCATCATCGTTCATTATTTTCATAGCATCGCTCGACGGGGCTGTTAAAATACTCGATTTAGTAAATATTGAAAAATTTTAAGGTTTTTTTTGTGATGTTTTATTTATTATTAATTAAAATAAATTTAATTTAAAATAAACAAGAAAATTTAACTTTAACAATTTTATTTACAATAAAAAAAGTACTTACCAAGTTCAGGCGTTTTTGTTCGGTCACTCGATGTATCATCGTTATTCTCATCCTGATCAAGGATGTTCGCTTGTGCTCCCAACGGATTGTTTGGACTCGCCAATACGGTAACAACCTCGCTCGTCGTGGTGTCTTCTGACGGTTCGACTATCAGCAAGCTGTCCTCTTCCATAGACAAGCTCATTAGATCTTTGTTGACAGAATCGATGACGGGTTCTTCTTTATCACAGTCAGTGATTTTAATTTCACAAGGCACGGCTCTGACGAGACCATTGAGCCTCAGCCGGTCACGGACGTCGTCCATCGTAACCGGATCGAACTCGATAATGTTTATGTCCTTATCTTCGCAGCATGGCGTTTGAGCGTCCGAGGATTCGTCGTACTCAAGCTCAGACTTGGCAATGGGAGCGTTGATAGGAGTCGCTGTTGGAGTTTTGATGTTCACAAATTCGATGTAGCCTCGATTTCTCGGTCTCGTAATTTCCTTAAGGCTGTCTTCCTCGAGCAGACTTTCGTTGTCCGTATCCATAAAGCCAATGTCTTCTTCGCCGTTTGCTAAGAGCTTGGAAGCTATGGTAGTCGGAAGCTGATTGTTACAGTCATTTACTTCCTCTTGAGAGAAGTCAAGCTCGACATCCGTCAAATCTTCGCCGTTGGCCATTTTAGCAAGGAATTTATCGTTCGATGGCCTCTTGCCTTTACCTTGGTATTCCGGGTTCATATCGTACTCAACGTCCCTCAGATCTTCTGAAACAAGATTATCACCATCTCTCGCCCACTCGGAGAATTCGGTCTCAGTGTAAGCAGCGGTCGTAACATCATTTTCCTCCGAATCGTCAGTTTTGCCGGAAACGTGCGACGTAGGACTGCTGCAGCCACTGAAATTATTTTTAGCGAGATCGTCTTGAATTTGAATATGCTTCAAATTGCTGTTGACAATTTCGATTTCTTTGGTAATTGGCGGTGGTGGGGGCGCCCTGTCGGGAGGTCTGTCAGGATCCTCAAGATGGAGATACGAACACTCGATAGAGTCTGGTTCAAATGTCGTGCCTTCTTCCTGGTGCCTCTCAATTGGTTTATCGAGCAACGAGTCTCTCTTTGTCCCAAATATCTGAAGCTTTGGGGGAGTGAAAGGCTTGCTCTTGTTTTCCGCTTGCTCATCCGTAGAAGAAAGCGAATCACTCTCCATTTCGTCTAAATCGTCACTACTGCTCGATTCCTCATCATCCTTCTGCTTTTCTTTCTCCTCCTCGTCTCTTTTTTGTTTCTCCCAATCGACCTGGGGAACACTCTCTCCCAACGGACTGATCCTTTTCTTGTTTTCGTCCAAGTGATTTTCCTTTTTCAAGGATTCACCATTTAATTGTGTCGATGTTAAAGTTTTTGCGATCAGAGCTTCCTCGATATTTTTTGTTTCTACGAGTGGAGTAGGTGTTTCAGTCTTCGTAGAGGTAACGTCTGGATCTTTAGATGGTTCCAAAGATTCGGACGGCGAAGATTTTTCTTCCATAATCGTTTGCTTGGACGGCGGTATGATTTCGATTTCCTTGAGATTACTTGACTCTTTGATTAGGTCTGGCAATTGGACATTTTTGGCATTCAAATCTATAAAAATAAAATCAAACATTAATTCGTAATTCAGTGATGAAAATCGTCTAAAAAATTATTAAAAAAAAAAAAAAAAGCGAAAACCTACCGGCAGTGTCGTCGTTTTCTCCCAACTTTTTCTCAAACTGGAAAGCCTTGTTGGGTGACGAGCTTCCGAAAATCATCGATGGAGACAGCGGCGACAGCGGAGCACCATCCCGATTGCCCGCTGGGATTCTTAGCTTATTAGTTCCTTGCAGGAAAGCTTGCATGGTAGGACTCGGTTCTGGAGCCGGATTCAAAAGTTTTTGATGCTGGCTGATGGCGTCGCTCAAGTTCCTCAGTCTTGTGTCGACGTTGGACGTCGAGCCCGACTTTACGACCGAGCCTCCCAGGCCTGTACCACCCAACAGATATCGCTTTTTGAGTTCCAGAGAGAGCTTTGACGCTATACCCTCGGTCGAGTGCGTGCGGTTCAGAAGGTAATCGCCCTTCCGGGGATTTATCAGCGGTGTCACGGTCGTCGTTTGGGTTACCGAAGAGATGTTCGAGTTCTTGGAGTCACGTGATTTGGCAGTTGAGGCTTCGTTGAGAGCATTCAGTTTCGAGTTTTGCTGTTGCTGTTTCTTCTGTAATTTGATATTGTTCTTTGATACTGTTATAATTAAACGTAAATTTTTTTACACTTCGCTTCGTAAAATTTTAAACTTACCGTCAGTTGTCTTTTATTATTGCCGTTGTCATTATTCTTCACGCTATTTCCGTTGACGGATCCAATCACTCGGCTCTTGACTTGGACTTTTTTCGGCTCGACGTAGTCACCTCGAGTTTTTCTGACGAACGAGTCGTTGATCGCTATTCCGGGCAAGTCATGCCGCGTGGGTGTTGTACCGTCGTGCTCAAACTCAGAATCGGTTGAGATCTCGGTGGCCGAGTTTTCTTCACTGTCCTCCGACTCTTCTTCATCTTCGTCCGAGGCGATCTGAGAAAAATAAAGAAAAAGATGAAAAAATTGAAAACACAGTTATTTGAATTTCTCACGTAACAATCACGATAAAATTAACACATATTAAGGTTTTCAAAAAGATAGTCGCGCTTTTTCAATTGTGTGGTGAGAAATTCATGTAATACGTTAATTTCAAGAAAAAAAATAACTCAGATTTATAGATCTATGAAACTCCATTCTGCAAGTAGAATGATCAACGTAATTAAGTTTTGTATGACCAAAGTCTACTTTTAAGAATACAATTTCATATATGAATTCTTTTATGAAAAATATTTAGTTTTTTATAGTAAAGTATTCTTAATTTAAAAACAATAAGTAATTAAGTTCGCATCTTTTAAAAAAAAATTACTTCATAAAAAGGCACAGTGAAAAACCGAAAGGGTTATTATCTAAAGACAAATTGGTTACATTTGATTAGCGCAAGTGGTACAGTACACATTTGACCTCACACTGAAAATACAACTATAAGGTAAACAATATTTCAACATAATCACAATTTTGCGTTTTACACGGCAATGATAACTTTTAAATGTTTAAAACGAACTGACAGAATAATTACAAAACAATTAATTAATTACAAAATATACTCATAAATAAAAACTGAAAACTTTTAAAGATAAAAAAAATTTGATTTGAAATTTATTCGACAATACAAAAATTATTTACCACATTAAGTAATGAATAAAAATTATGATTCAAACTGTTAGCAACAGATTTAAAAACTGTTTACCATGATGGATGATATTAGAAAAAAATTTAATTTTCTGTTTAATAACAGGTGTACGATACTTGTAATCGCACAACGAAAAATTAAAACGGTTATTTAAAAACACTTTTAAAGAGCAAAAACTAGTTAGAAAGAAGACGTTATAAAAAATTCTTTAAGAGAGAGCGAAGTTTACACCTTCGCGCAATTAGATGAAACTGATGTTCAGGCATCAAAAGGAACACTGCTGCAAAATTTTTTCATTTTCATTATTTTAAAGTATTTTTTGTGAAAATGAGAAAAAAATTTGATCCAGTAATGCTCAAATTACGCCAAAAGATTTAAAAAAAAGTCATGGCTGGTGGTAATAGAATGATACAATATGATAAAAATTTGTCAATGATGTGAGCTGAAGCACTTTAAACAAACACATTCGTGATTAATTTAGAATGAGTAACTGTTAGGATTATGTCGAAGATTAGTTCACACTTCATTCGTAAAAACAATTTATTCTTTACCTTATGATCTCTCTTTTTCCGGGGGTTTGTGTAAGGATATTTATTTCCATGATTTAGTAAAATTATTATTATTATTTTTCATGAAAGTAAAAGAGAGGAATAATAGGACAAATCGCTAATCACCATCAGCCATAAATTTACTTTTTTTTTCTTCAAAACTTTATTTAAATAAAACTTCACATAGTCTCTGCAGGAGTAAGCTAAGTCTTAAGTAACCAACGCCGTTCGATAAAAATAAATAATCATTCAGTGATATTTAAAAATTTCGCACTGTCTTATATGAGTATCATAAACATACTTGCAGCACCATTACACAAGATTTAAGTACACATTACGCTCCCGTATTATACTCTTTAATTTCTTAAAGCTCAGTTATTTATTTAAAAAATCTATTTATGGCTGTGTCGAAAAAAATGAGTTCATTTTTAAATTAAAAATATATTTTCTTACGAAATTCCACTTTTAAAAATTAAAAAAGTATACTACCGGGGCCATTCGAAACCAAACACTCAATTATATATTAAATTTTCTCATGATATAATGCACTTGTCCTTCTTTGACGAATCGACGGATCTGAACGAGTCGTTCAGCTCGGATTTACGCGACAAGGGACCGTTGTTTTTCTTGGACATGATCGGGGACTTCGAGGCCGCTTCGAGGCTGCTCTGACCCGGCGATTCCGAACCCGAGCTGTGCTTGCGCAACCTTAAGCTCAGAGATTTCTTGAGATCGATTTTGGAACTTCGTTTCGGGGGTACGGGCGTCGAGGGCTGCGATTTAGGTACGCGTTCAACCTGTTTATCTCTCCGCCTTCCCGGTACTTTGGAAGAGTCGTCTGAGGTTGAGCCAAAAGGCGTACTCGAAGAAGGTCTTGTGTCGGGTGAAGAGGAAGGCGAAGGTGGAAGTGGGTGGCTTTCTATGACGGCGCTCAGTCTTTCGGGCGGTTTTAGTTCGACTATCTTTATTGGGAGAAGCTCTTGATGGCGAGCGGTGACTCGCTTGATTTTGTGCTTGGTCAGAGATGATGATGGTTTTGGAAGTGACTTAGTTTTCGCAAAGGATGCAACAGGCTGACTTTGATGATGATTCAGCGCCGTTAATTTGGGGTTTTTATTTGTCACATTTGTTTTGGTTGGTATAACCGAGCTGTCCGGTGTTTTGACGTTTGAAGAACTGGTTCCTTTAATCAAAGGGTCTAATTTATCTGGTAGCTTTTTAGTAAAAGCGTTCAAGTTGCTCGTGTGGTTGATTAAAGATTCACTTTTGTTTTCGGAAATTTTCGGCTGACTTTTCACTTTTTCTTGTAAATCTGTCAATATTTCATCGTTATTAATGGCCTTTGTATTATCTAGTTTGTTTTCCTTATAAAAACTTGGCATTTCGGTATCAATATTAGACATAACGTAGCTGTTGAGTAAATCCACTTCACTTTTAGAAAACGGCTTGCTTCGGTCATCTATTTTAAACTGCTCCAAATTATCATTTTGTAGTTTATGTAGTTTTCGGAGTTGCTCAAAGTCTCTGATCAATTTTGCAGTCTCTAAATCTATGACATTAGTTAATTTTTTAGGCGAAAATTGAATTTTTGATGACAGATCCTCTTCGTAGGGTTCTGAAGTTTCATGGTGATTGTTTAAAATGTTGGTACAAATTCCTAATTCTTTGTCAAATATTTTCTCTTCATTATTATTGTTATGATTAACGTCACCTTTAAAATCAGCGCTGCTTAAATTCTCCAAGGAATTAGTGATGTCAGCTTCAGACGGAAATACGTAATCTTCCAGAAGATCATCCGTTTTAGATGAAATTTCGCTTTCGTTAACAGACATCAATAATGCTAAATTAGTTTTGTTCTGTCGTTCTATTTCGTTGAATTCTTTTTCAATGTCATCCATGAATAAATCGTCATTAACAAATTCATCTAAAATATCGACTTCGGTGCTGTCGTCTTTCATTTCATAAATATCTGGAAGCGCGGGTGTTTCATTTTTATTTTTCATATCCTTTTCAAAACTAATTTTATTTTCCACAGTCGAACTTCCAAAATATTTCAACATGTCTTTTTTATCGACTTTGTCTGAAACTTTTGACTTCATTTGAAGTTCTATCATTTCAGGTTCAGTGGAACTTTCTTCTTTTTTGATAGTACTTTGATTTTCGTTAGTTTGTTTTTCCTCATTTTTACTGATCTTTTTCGTATCAAAGTACCTACTCATGTGTAATTTAGCGGTTTCCGTGGCTAAAGGTTTTAGCGCCTCTTTAGCTTCAGCCTCAGCTTTTTTCTTAGCTTTTCGCTGCCTCAACTCTTGAAGAAGATTTTCAAACGAGGTAGGACTTTCTTGTCTTGGTTCTTCCTTCACAGGTGACTTCTCTTTAGGCACTACCAATTTCGAAGTTTCCACGAGTTTTTCCTCTGCGGGTCTTTCATTCGTCGGAGTCGGCGCGGTCACCATTAACATTGGTCTGCAATTACTGTTTTCCACGTTGTTAAGCGCTGCTTCCACTTCGAGCCAAGTTGTATTTTCTGGAGTGCATATCCTCACAGTTAAGGGTTGGTCTTCATTGTCTAGGGTCAAGTCCTCTGTGGAAGCAAAAGTTAGGATGTCGGAACACAGCGAAGAGCGCGATGAATTTTTGCTAAGCTTTGGCGAGGAAGCTATCAAATCTGGTAAATTACCTACGCCATTACCGTTAAACGCACTTACAAGTTCTAGACTTTTATGACTACCGGAGTCACTTCCGCAGTACGGAATGGCATCGGGTAAACTTCCCGAAAAATTTTCAACGTCGTGAACAACAATTGACACGGGTTCGGAAGACACACTAAGCGAAACGGCCTCCACGGTTGTACCTAAACTATCACACGCGGGAGTTTCGAGAATCGGCAGCATCTCGACCTCATGGTTATTATCACAATTATTATCGTCATTGAAATTATTTGAAGAGGTTTGAGAGAGTTTCACCTCGGTTTCGGAGCCGGTCTCGGTGTCGGAGCTACGTGGTGGGACCTGTAGCCAGACTTCCTGCTTGCGTAGCTCTCGCGCACGTACGTCGTCCTCGTCTTCGGTCGGAGTTTGGCTTTCCTCTTCTGGAAAAATAAAATCAATCGCCAAAAATTTTTATTGCGCAATTCATAATATTAAAATTTTATTGAATTTTCTGAGTAGTTCACCTGTGCTTGTATACTCATCACTGGAATCTTCGTATTCGTTGCTGCCAGTATCGGAATTTGCGGCTGCGGGATGGGGATGCGAGTATCGAAGGGTCCAGTTTTTCGCCAATTCCAATGTTCCTTCCGTTGTCAGTGGCTGATCTATTGCCTCTTCGAAGACTTCGTTGTCCTCGTCGGAATCGCTGCGCAAAAATTTATTTATTAAGCATTTTATAAAAAGTAGTAAAGATGTGCTAGTAAAGCGCGTCTGCACAAAATAATAGAAAAAAATAGAGTAAAATTAAAAGTAAGTAAAACAAAATCAGAAATCACTATTGTGCGAGTATTATGTGGTGGTGTCTGATGAGTGATTTTGACTTTTCTGGACTCTACAGCGTTACTCATGTGTAAAAATTCAAAAATAAAATGTAAATTTTCATTCCCATGTTATTTTGAATTTAAAATTTAAAAATATATTTACTCTTATTATTGAAACGTTAATTCAATCTTTTCTCAATACTAAACGAATATCAAATCAAAATGATTTAAAGTTTTAGTTAAAATAACTGAAACAGACTACTGAAATAAAATTTTTTTTCTATGCTTGATGACTAGTGAAAAATTGACTAAAAAAATCTTTCTCGCTGAGAAAATAAAAAATAAAATATAACATAATTCAAGCGACTGAGAACTATAAACTAAGTTTTACGATCAATACTTTGAAAATTCTTGGTAATCGTAGGAATACTCTAAAAGTTTCAATTGTCGTCCATAAATTCTGTGCCATCTGTAGTCAGCGAGACAGAGAAATATAAAATTCGTCAGAAAATCTTTTGTCTTCAAGAATTAAATTTTATAATACTTAGTAAAAAAAAAAAAAAAAAATTCCTATACCTCATGTCAGAGATGTCATCACTTGAGCCCATTTCTGCGGCTGATTGTCCAAAGTTACGATCCGTCCATTCATCTTCATCCATAATGCTTTGCGCTTCTTCGGCATCAGATAAACCAACAAGATTCTCGTATTCGATTCTTTCCGGCGTTTGTCCGCGGTCGAGCAGGTCCAGTCCTGATATTCCTTCTATTGACAGCTTGTTCTGAAAATTTTATACGTTGTTTAATTAATAACGTGTCATATTAAAAATTTCAATTTACACTGAAGTGAGTCGAAACACTATAAATCTCTGTTCTTTTTAGTAATGTTTTACTACATTTTTCTAATGGTCTACGTTAAAATTACAATTACACTCAAGTTAAATTTGCAAATTTTAAAAACCTCTTATTTGCAAGTTTTTTGCTTTCAAGCTGTTGATTATATACGACAAAATACGCATCACTAATCGAGACAAACTACCGAGACGTTTAACACTCCGACTCACCTCTACTAGTCTTTCTTGTATAAACGTTCGTCTAAATTGAATTTTTTTTTTAATAACATAAGATTTTGCTTTTTTATTTTAAAATTTTATTCATGTTAACAAAGGATGTGTTAAATTAATAAATTGTGTTGTGATTGTAATTTAAAAATTCAATTAATGCAAGTAGATATACTTTATCTGGTGTCTTGATATTATTCGGCGATTGAGGTATATTTTCTTTGTTTGTAAGCGCAAGCTTTCTCCTTTCTGCTCTAGTCTTCATCGTTCCTGGGAGACCAAAGTGTTGAGTACAATAAAATCGTCCGTTATTCTTATCTCTATCAAAGGTGTGATTTCCTAAAAAAATTCAAGTATTTTTTTTTTAATTTAAAGTTTTCAAGTTTAATAATCCATGTTGAATTTTACAAAAATAAACTTCATTATTACCTATTCGTAACGAGGTTGAACAGTATTCACATCGAAAGCATCCTCGGTGAAAAGATTTTCCTTCGGCTGTGAGGCGCTCCATCAAATATACGCGTTTATCGCAGAAATGACAGGTCTCTGACCCACCTTGAGCTGGCAGTGCTAATCCTACTTTTGAATTCTGGAATTGAAGATAATTAAGATGATGATTGATTAATATAAAAAATCAAGTTAAATTATTCAATTATAGCTAGAATCAGAGTGTAGATGAGAAAATGTAAATGATCTTGAGTGATACATGCAATTAGTCTTGTTATTATGATGATTAATGAGTAACTATGCTAGTATGTGATGGAGATTATGTGTTATAATAAATCACTGTATTTGGTTATTTAATAATGTATTTGTTAACTGAGTATAAAGTCATTAGTTTATTCAACTGAATAAATTTATTTGACTGCGTTAGTAGCATCAAAGTTTAATCAGTTTAGTGGCATAAATGTTTAGTAATATGTTTGAAAAAAAAAAAAAAAAAACAGTTTCATTAAAGTCACATTAAATTAAAACTCATAAATTTATGCGTTTAAATTAATTTATTTGAAGTTATTAAATTCTGTGAGTATTTTCTGTTACCATAATAATTTAAACGGTAATCGAATTTGGTGAAAATCCAACTCTGAACAATGTTCAAACACAAACAACTGTGGGTTCATATTTTTTTTTTAAATTTATTCTTTAGTAGATGATGTAAACGGCGCGTCAAATGACTGAGACAACTTTAATGTTTTCTCAATTTATTTATATTGTACAATAAAATTTCAACCATTACAAAATATGACGCTGCAACTCTGTCTTTCACTACACAGTCACACTCTACATTCGAATTTGAACTGATAATATCTCAAAATCGTAGTACAAATGCACAAAAAAACCTATCGAACTTCACTCAGTATGAATAAAAAAATGTATCTTCAATATGAATAAATTTTAAATACAGTATATTCATTCAAAAAAAAAAATTAAAAATAATGCTCTAGCGAGAATAATGCGTGAGAGAAAGAGCAAGTTGTGATTAAAAGCCCTTACATCAACAAAGAAATACCGTCCTTAAAAAATTGAAAAGAAACAAAGTGGACGATATTTCCTCGTAAAAAAAGAAAAGAAGAATAGTATCAAAGCGAGGCGTAGCAAACGCAGTACGGATTAGCGGTGATGCGATCCCGGTCCCTTTGCAACTGCCAAAGAATAATTACCGATCTCTGGACCTTGGACGAATCGACCGAGCCGCCGCTGCCGCTACCGCCGCCACCACCGGGAGTCGCAGCGGCAGAGGGCGAGGCAGCGGCGGACAAGGCGCAAGCCGCGTCCTTATTGGCGAACTGCTCGGCCATGGCCGAGACCTTATTGTGGCCGAGCACGTTGCCCTCTTTGATCTTGCGGTCGATGCTCTTCAGGGTATTGTCGAACTCGGCGTACTTACTGTCCGTCTCCATCGGCTCCCTACCCTTCTTCTCCATCTTAGTCTGGCGAGCTAAAAACTGGAAAAAAAACGACGTTTTCTTCGTCAGTAAATCCTATCGCTTATTGTCGGATCACGGAAATCAAAATCAAGTTACCTGCTCGCGACTCCACTTTGGCACTCTTTCCACTTTATCGTGTCGCACCCCTCGGCCCATTTTGTTTTCTTCGATTTTCTTCTCGATCTCTTTTACGTTCCAATCGGTCTTTTCAATTTTACCTTTTAAACGAAAAAGATCAGTAGATTATTTTAAAAACTTATTCATGGTTATAAATAAATTCAATTTAATATTTCCTACCTATGGCCCGTAGTAAATCTTTGGGTTTCTTTTCCGCTGAAGCGGTTCCCTTCAACTTCTCTTCGATATTTTTGATTCTACCAGAGAATCCTTCGTCGATACTACTGCGATGAAGCCCGGCATGAATTTTCGATTCTCGATCCTGCAAATCATTATAACTTTTAAAAAAATGAACGATACAATTAATTAATCTAGAGATAAGCATAAACACTCAGGAAGCTGTAGACTCAAAAATAATTTTTATTAATCGAACGTCAGCAGGCGTTGTTCTTTGATGGCTGCGGATACAACATCTAAATAATTAGTGAATATTATCAGATAACTGGTTAATGACGTAAAAAAATCTTAAGCTCGTACTGGGTTAATCGCTTCACACACTGGAACAACTTTACTGTTATTCTGGTTTGTTCCTATTAAAATTTTCTGCTCAAATAAACGGTTGCTAGTTAGTCTGGAGTTAATAAATCTTCACATAGTCTTAATTTTTAATATTATGAATAAAATTTAAACATATTTTAAAAATTTGTCATGCCAACTGAATTTTGTTTGGTAAATCATTATGAATTTTTGTTATGACATCCAGCTGAAAAAAAAATTAGAATCTGCCACGCTGTAAAAACTAAAACAGGTATCGTTAAGTATTAAAATCGCAACTCAAAAAAAAATCCTCAAGAAATCACGCCACAAGGGGGTTGGAGAAAGCTTACGGGATAGAGAATTTTTTGCTCAAGATCTTTGACCCTGTCCTTGAAATCAGGAGCGGTCTGCCGGTAAAGAAAAATCGCGTAGTCCTCAAAGGGTTCATCTTTATCACGCTTGGCATTAGCCTGGAGCATTTGCATGCTCTTGTAAAACTGTTCAGTAGCACGTTTGCGCTGCTCCTGTCGACGGCGCATTCGTTCCACTCGGTTCTTTTCTATGTCCATCAATCTCTGGGTGCGCTCCTCCTTTTTATTTTTATTATGTTCAATTATAAGTTCTTAACGACATTTTTTTAATTTTGATTTTTTAATTTTGAAATGAGAGTTACACATATTTCATGATAGTTATAAAAAGAGATGATGTAGAAGTTGAATTTTCAAATTTTTTTAAAAATGTTGTGTAGAGTAATTGTAATGTAATCTTTAACATCTGAGAATGATCTTTGATAATGAGACATAAATTATTGATTGAAAATTTTTACATTATACTGTCACAGTTAAATTTCCTGTGATTTTTATGAACTCATAAATGATATGAGAGTAATATTATTAGTTGCGTATATGAAATAATTTAAGAGTTAATAGTTTACAGTTGTATATTAAACAATTTCACTAATTCAATCTAACAAGATGATATTCTGACATAAAGTTAATTGACTTGACGCAAACTGATTGATATTATTTTGAAAAATACGTCAATTTGTCTTTAAATTCCCAAAATTAATTTGAAAGTTTATCATATTTGCATCAATGAAATAAAATCACGAAACAACGCACATTTAAAAATTTCTCAAATCAACGGACGACACAATTGAAAACGAAATCATTTGCATATCATCAGGCAATCAATCAAAATTAAAAGTAATCATGAGTAGTAACTTGGTTGTATATTTCAAAATAGGAATCAATAATACAATAACAAGATTTTAAAATCTGATGTAGCTTAACTTTGATTCACAAGATAATTTGCAATAAACGAGATTCCTTGATCGTTATAATGATGATAGGCGATAGCTCCGGCAGATGTGCACAATGTAAAAACTAGTAATCCTTGAAAAATGCGAGATAACACCGTTCTCCACTTTGACTAGATAGAACCAATAATTAATTTTTTTTTTTAATTTTCTCTTTTCTTCGATCAATAATTTATTCTTAATGTTAATGAGTAGTGTTTGTGATGTTTTTAAAATTTCATATAGTTCTAGAAAAAAAAAAAAAAAAAAATATTGAGTAACTTCTGAACCAATTGTTTTCACCCTCAGCGTGGTAAAAATGTTCTAAACATACTTCTGCTGGACCATAGACTATCAAATAAAAATAAATAAATAATGAAAATAAATGCGCGTGAAAACTCACCACAGTAGCGCCCATCTTTTCGTTGCTACGCCTCTTGCGGGCGTGTCTCCTCGAAAGGGTGTCCATTTTTTTGTCGTTGAGACTTGGCAGGTTGTCGTTAACGTGTCGCGACCTCCGGGCCCGCGAACCCGGCACGTCTTGCTTGGTGATCCGTCCGAGCAGGTGAGCCTTTTGCTCGGTCGTGAGTTCGTTGAGCTTTTGGGATATCGTAGGCCGATCCTCAGTCTCTGGTTCCTGCAAAATTTCACCTCCGAACGTCAGAAAAATGTATAAAAAATTGATGAGTGAGAAGATGTTAGATACTTGCCAATTTCGGGTGTTTGATGTGAGGTATCTCTCCACGAAACGACTCGTAGATTTGGGTCAGATACGAAAACATCGTGAGCTTGTCCGGCACTTCGCACTGTGCCATCTCTTCGCCCGTCATAATCTGCAAAAAAGGTTTGCACATGAGTAAAAGCTCTGAAACTTAACTTTAAATTTTGAGTAAGAGAAACAGGCATCTCACCGAAGTTATTCCAAGCTCTTTTTCGAGAACATCGAATACGAGCTGGTTGTTGACGACTTGATCTTCCTTCTTGAGCGCGTGAAAGTCGATCAGGTCGGGCCGGTATCTGTGCACGATAGCGGCCAGAGCGAGTCCGCTCTTGAAGGACGCGCCCATGTCTTGGATCCGCACTCCATCGTAAAGTGCGACTTGTCGCTGCAGCCAGTGCAGTAACGTATCTGGATGGACTTGTGAATCTGCAAAAGATTTGATTACGGTTATTTTACATTATTTATTTCAAGAAAAATACAATTTTTTTTTTTAAGTATGTTTGGATCGAGTTAAACTCACCTCTTCTTCTTCGCTTCTTTGGCAAGTCGATGGCAGTCTGGACCGGTGACAGTTTGAAAGTTTCGGGGTCATCGGTGTCAAGGAGTGTTCGTACTTGCATTGGAGTTACGCAGCGTACGTTCAAATTTGGATACCTATATAAACAACCGATGATTTAATTTACTTGACGCTGTCCCAAGAGAAAACAATCATAGATATTGCGATAGTTTAAGTTTTATTTTTAATAAAGAATCCCCAACACTCGAAAGTCGTCATCTTTCGATTACAGAGCTTACAAAATCAACATTCTAAAAAAATCCCAGCTAAAGAAGGTCTAAAGAAAACTCCATCAACCGAAAGAAAGAAAGGTAGGAAGGGAAGAAGATTTCTTGTGCAAGCAAAGCTTACCTAGTATGCGGGTCCAGGGTGTAGGCGGCGTAATCCCGGTTGAGATTCTCGGGAGTTGTTTGACCGAGGAGCCGGTAAATGGACTCACGCTCGGCTATGACCTCGAGAGGGGTGAGCGAGGCTCCCCAGCCTTTAATGGCCCAGCCAGCGTCGAAAGAGCTGAGGAAGCCCCGGGCGCAGCCAGAGCCCGTCGGCCAGAATGGCTGAAAGTCAAGTAAAATAAAAGATTTGGGATAAAAATCTTTTCAAGACAAGTTTCGGTGAAGGTTAGTGCGGTGTCAACACACATTCTAGATAATCAAAGACTATACAGTAGAAATCATTATTTTTCAATGAACATCTTCTTAAAATTAATGATTAGACACTTTAATAAAAAAATAGCTTAATTTTGCTCGATATAATAAACCAATAAAATTAAAAAACATGTTTTTTTTTTCTTTTTAAACTGTACAAGAGTCAAACTGGATTTAAATTACGATTTACACTAGTTACAGTTTTAACATTCATTAAATCAGGTACTAGTTAGTCGAGAGTTTCTCCTTTAAACTTTGTTTAAACGG
This sequence comes from Encarsia formosa, assembly GCA_038277355.1. Classification (NCBI taxonomy): domain Eukaryota; kingdom Metazoa; phylum Arthropoda; class Insecta; order Hymenoptera; family Aphelinidae; genus Encarsia; species Encarsia formosa. The sequence goes on from CM076187.1 coordinate 3,162,517, forward strand.
AGTTATTTCAGCTCCGTTACTTTTGAAATGACGTCAAGTAAAAAAAAAAAAATTAAAAAACTTTTATTAATCAATATGATTTATGAAAAAAGATGCAGTACCTCCAGCAGACTGTCACCGACGAGGATCATGAGCAGTCGATGTCCCCGTCTTTCGAGCACCCTGCTCGCGTTTTCGGCCGCGTACATGGACGTGAAGTCGAACATGGCGACATCCGGCTGTCCGTAGTGATTGACAGCGAACTCCATGTCCATCATCTGGTACTCGGTCGAGAACTCGGCCGCCTCGCGCGCGTAGAGCATCAGCGCCTCGCGGTCCACGTTCTCCTTCGCCAGGAGTTTCGCTGTGTCCGGGTGATCCTGGAAAAATTCACAACAATCGTAACCACCATATTAAGGAAGAAAATTTTATCATCGGAGTGGAATGAAACTTACCTGGAGTATGACTCCCTTGTCTATGAGACTGTGTTTCTTGGCTGTCATGACGAAATAGTGCGTGTCGTCCTTGTAATAAACTATGTTTTCCAGATCTATGCCCGTCTCTCCGTACAGCTCTTTGAAGAATTTTTGGTTGAATATGAAAGCTACACCGCTAATCTCCTCGACCCTCGCCTCGGCCTCGGTCCGCTTGTTTATGAAGTTGGCTGTGATCGCTATGGCCAGCTTGCCCCGGAACTCCTTGCGCTTGAAGCCCTCCAGGGTGTTGCGCTTGCCGTCCGCCCCGATGAGTACGTCGAACTCGTACTGCGACACCGGGTGATCGGCCGGTAACGTCTTTGCTCGCCATCCGATTTCTGAGGTACATAGAAATACATTTTTTTTTTTTATTACTCTGAAAGGGAGTATTTTAATTTCTTTTTTTTTTCAAGTCTAGCTCATGGATGAAAATGTTCTCGAAAGAGTCGAATATTGCTTCTTTTTCAAGATTAATAATTCACCCCAGCTCCCACGGGAGCACTCATCCATCTTCATAATGCTTAATTTACACCCAGACTGCTGCTTCTACCCTCAAATTTTTTTTCTTTCTCCAAAGTCTTTTTTTTTCATTTCTGTACATAAAAAGGGCAAACAAAGGTATCCCCCCTCGGAACTATGTTTGCTGCAGCCTGGCGCGTCTGCTTAAAATTAATGAAGCTTAATTTTTTTACTTGTTTCAAAAATAAAAATCACAGTGCAACTGACTTAAGTTAATTAACTTTTATTAAAGTTTAAAATTGATGCTTGTGGTGTTGAAAAATGATTAATCGAAAAATAAAAAGCAGAAAATGGCTTCTTATTCCCAAGATTAAGTCACAAAAATAAATACAGAATCGAAAAACCCACTTTACTTTACAGTAACACAAACGAATATCCCGAACTCGATCAATCTTTCGAAATCCCAAATAAAAAGAGAGATAATAAAATTAAAAATGAAACCCACTTCCTCCCTCCTGGTTGTCGGGTGGTGGCAGAAGGGACTCGAAGCTGACGTTCTCGTGGAACTCGACCCCGAGTATGAGAGCGACCTTGAGCAGTATGCACTGTAGCTGTCTGATGCTTATGTGATCGATCGATCCGGCGCAAAACTTCCCGAAGAACTTTTTGGCCCCGAGACCACGGAGATCTTGTATGACGAAGGGCCATAGGTGCAGAACGTTGTTCCGGGACATTCGGTCCCGCTTCTCCACCACCACGACTTTGGCCCCCAGCAACTGGGCCTCGATCGCCGTCCTCATTCCGCATGGCCCACCTCCTATAATCAGCACCTGCGAAAAAAAAGTTTTCAATTACGTTTAACATAGTTATAAATTATTGATTTAGAAACAATTAAAGTTGTCAAAGATAGTTACCCTCGAGTTGAGGCAAGCCTTGCCCCGGTTGTAGCACTTGTGGTTGGCCCGCTGGTCGAACTTCTTCCACAGAGCCTGGGCCTTCCACGACCTCAGCTTGGACTTGAGCTTCGGGTAGAACTGGTGGTAGTTGGTCGGCTTGATCTTGAGGAGGTCGCAGAGGTGCCGAAAGTGCCCGAGGATGGACTTGAGGGTGGCCGCGTTGCAGAACTGATCGAAAACCTCGGCGGCCATCGCCACCTCCGGGGAGACCATCTGCTTACGGTTGCCGTGCAACTGCAAGTGGTGGTGATCCATCTTTGATCTAGGGCTTGTAGCTCTAGCACTGAGTCCTTGAATTTATCGCCTCAGGCTGTCTCATCACCTGGAATACACAAAAACATTCAACCATTAAGTAAGTAAGTCGTATTTTGGTACGCGAGGAAGTACTTAGTATTATTAACGATTATTAAACCGGTCGTAAAGCGTGATTTTTAATTTGGCAACCGGCTAAGTAGGCTCTCGGCCCACATTTAAATCCCTCGGCCAAAAATACCGGTATTGATTCACAACGAGATAGCGCAAGGGTTACACTGATTATAATTAGTATCAAATGAATCATAATGAGAAAGTGTCTCATTCAGTGCATAGTGTAACTGTAAGCTCAAAAATGATGAAAACTACCGTGAATCTGTCTTTCGTCTAGTTTCGTGAAAACAGTATCAATAAACACAAGCACGCTAGTTTTTTTTTTTTAAATTTTCCATTTCGAAAGTAATAATATTTTGAAACTATTTTGATTCAGTGTAATACACAGAATAACTATTTTAATTACCACGTTTCAAAATAGAAAGTTTGTGAATTCGTCCGACGATAAATATTATTAATAAACACTGGCACCGGTCTGAGTTACCCACGTCTAAATAAACAAACTCTGACTCCAAAACTGATCGAGCACCTGAAGCGTACTGAATTCAATCGAACTTAGAAAAGATGCCAGAAAGAAGAAACGGTTGCGTGCCGAGCATCAACACCGCTAATTAAGAACTGATAGTTCGCGCGCACGCTTTTGAAACACTACCGAATCAGGGACACAGTTTGGCCGATTAAAATTTCGCTAAGCGAGTTTTAAAAGTTTAATCACTGAGTCGGAAAGAATCGCACACTTTCTTGTACTTTACATATTAGAATCACGCGGGATCGTGGAAAAAGTGTAACAGTCGGTGAACATTTTTTTTTGCGGAGTCTGTCGAATGTGTAATTTTCACAATCGTCTTCCGTGGAAATCTAATTGCTCTAAGGTTCAAGATTAGATTAAACTTCTATTTTAGATAAAATAAAGCTTAGAAAAAAGGCCTGTTTTTAGAAAAAAAAAAAGTCTTTCTTACAGCTCGTAAAACGTTACGGCTTTTTCTGAGATTTCACGGCGAAACCGTACTCCCACATCGTAAAATCAAAAAATTTCAACACACGCTGGAGTACGGAGGAAGCGATGAGTTTGAGCGGTAAATGTTCTGCGAAACTCACAGACCGTCGATTTTGTAGACCGCGGGAGGAAAGAAAAAACTGCGGCGAGTCATGATCGTATGAACTTCCGGACTGAAAACTACCGAGTTGGATAAAAAATTAGAACTTGGGCATTAGTGTATTATTCAATTGGTTCTCTAATTATTTCAGATGAGCAGCGGTAAGAGATGATTTGACTATCAAGAGGATAATGAAGGGTGCGAAAAGCTTTAGAGTTTTTTCAAAATTAAGAATAAAAAAAAAGTTTTCGTGAAACTTTTACAAAGTCATTTTTAATAAAAAAATCTAAATTCAATATCTTTACTTATTCCGATTATCAAAAATTTCAAGAATTGTAAAAAATATCATCAAAAATCCACTTTAAAAAAAGAAGCTTATTGTTACTGGAATTAGACCTTTTGCACTTAAAAGCTTGCAAGCTCACATTTGTTTCGGTCTACAAAAGCCGGCCGGCCGGCTTCGCAGCGAGCACGCACTTCGTTAACGGTATAAAGAAGTCACTCACCGGAAAGACTTTGAAGTCTCTCATTGTATTTTTTTCGAGAATAACCGCATTATTAAGTTTAAAAACCCTGAGCATGGTTCGGTCGATGCACGAGGACATCAACTTTGGTTTAATTGTTGATTTTAAAGTTTTATCGTACGTGAAATTTCTTGGCACCGCAGCGTTCGTACGACTACACCGATGTATTTATCGATAAACAAACAATGTATTAAAATTTTGTACTCTTTACAGAAAGAGTCTAAAATTAACGACCCCGTCGCGAAGTCAAGACTTCACAGTGGGTAAAAAAAAAAAATGGCTTCTAAAGCAGACGGTAAACAAGCCCAAAAAAGTCGTGGCTCGAATCAAAGATAACCCATGCGGCGTAACGCAACTCCCTCCACCGTGCAGCATTTTTGGATCCCAGCCACGGTCCATTGTTCTTTTATTTATTTTACTCTTCTTTTCTCTGAAGCAACAATGGCTTCTGGAGTGACTTTAATTGATTAATCGCGCATGAGTGTACAGCGAGAAGACATTTTTTCGCGAGGAGATAAATCATTGGACGCGTGCGAGTTCTTTATCTGACTTCGATCGAGTCGAGTCGTTTTTTTCGAGGTTCGGTTTTGAATGATGGCCCGATACTAAGTGATTTCATGCTTCGCTGATGTATTTTTTACTGAGGGTAACATTTTTTTTTTTTTTTTTTTTTTATTAAGTATGATTTTTAGTAGGATCGAAAAAATGTAATTTGATAAGAATCGCGCCAAACGAGATACTTTAGAACGAGCCACTCGAAAAACTGAGAGGAGAAAAAAAAAAGTCAATTTCCGCAAATTACCACTCGCGTTGTAGGCGCATTTAATACCGGTAGTAGTTAGTGGCAAATTGTTACGCTTCGAATCACCGAACTCGTATGCACCACCTCCCACGCACCTCAAATTTTTTTTTTTTTTTTTTTGCTTTTCGAGCTCAAACAAAGTTTACTGATTTTTTTCGCGATTATTTCGTACCTACAAACTAGGAAAAAAAATAGGACCCAATTATCATAGAGTCATTGAATTGTAAACCTAACGAGTTACATACGATGAAAGCTGCTGAATTAACCAGACAATCCGGGAGCGTAAAAACGAACAATGCAGGTTGTTCCAACCGGAAGCCCGAGGCTAAAGAGTTCGTTACGAAGAAGACGCGCCTGGTGCCCGAAGTTAATGTTATACGTAATAGTTGTGTAACACTTTTGTGTCTCTGATCTTCCGAGGGTTCTTTTTCTCGTACTCGAGTGCCAGTTTAATTTGTTTTTTGTTTTTTTAAATTTGAAAAAGGTACGCAAACCGGAATGGGTGGACGATAATTTTTGAAGAATCTTAACGAGACGGAGGCTGAAAAATAAAATTCCTTCCCAGAGTGCGCATCCAGTTTTAAATATAAAATATTTTCTTAATCGCGTTATGAGTTATGATTTTATTTTTAATTACGATTAAATTGGTTTAATGCACCTCGAAGGCACCACCTATTAATCAAGATAATTAGAGGAAGTGGACATTTAATTTTTCCGAATGATTTAATCGCACGATTATTCACCGTGATTCGCTTTCCTGGTCTTCTCGATACTCCAAAGGTATTTTATTTATTTTTCATTGCAGTAAACCGTCACTCAAGAAAATTACATCTAAAAACAGCTTAATTTATTTAAATTTAAAAAAGTTGTTCACACTGTGGTCATTGTATCACTGGATAGTAAAAAACGTACTTGCTCCAAAAAAGTCACAAAAACAACCATCAGAGCTCAATCTCAAAGAAAGTATCCACGCGCGATAAAAAGTACCTCACCGAGCCCAAGCAGCTGCGGAGGAGATTAAAAGTGCAGCGTCGCGAGTGTGCGGAGACACGTCGGACTCTTTCCACCGTCGAGTATTAATAGACCCGAGGAGGACCAAATCTAGAACGGGGTGCGTGAACAAGACCGATTCACCTGCCCTGACTTAACTGGTTTTTTTACTCTAGACGCGGTTTGGGCTACGTTGATCTAAACTCTGGTTTACGCTTGAAACGACAATGCTGCTTTCTCCGGTACGTGACTGAAATAACAATCGTTAATTTTACAATTATTTTCTGAAAAAAAAAAAGGACTTTTATTATTCCACGGCATTAAAATATCCATACGTACGCTAATGGAGGGGTATGTTAATGACCCGACATTGTGTTTGTGGGCTGCTGCTGTTGCGGCTTGCGACAGTTTCTGAAACCAATTCTTTTATTCTCCTCGAGGTTGCGAAAATAATCGGATGCTGGGGGATGATGACGAAACAATCGAATCTACTTCTTACACTTCTTTCTTTTTTTTTGTGTGACATTGCGGAGATAAAATAAAGACGATTTTAAAAAAAAACGACGTGAGTTGCACAAAGATCGTCGTGCTTTTGTGTATAATTTAGCCTCTTTTGGAGATACTTTGATGAACAAACTTTTTTTACGAATGTTTCGTGCATGCAAGAAATGTGTTGTGGGCATCATAGATCAAAAAATTTTAAATTAGATGAATGAAAATCGGAAAATAGTTTTATAAGTATCTAAAATTAAAAGTAGAGACTCAACCATTTTCACTGGATTTTTTTTTATCCACAAGGTTTTCACTTTTGTATCGTGCGCAACGTTTGGGAAAACCTTGTTTACGGCGATTCGCTCTGAAAGATAGCCCAGCAAAAAATTTGTAAGAAATCTACCATTGAAATGTACATTTTTTTTTGTGCCTCCGCGTTACTGTTGAAAAGCATACTTTTTTTTTGGCACTAGAAAACAATACTGATAAATTTTCCCCGACGTTTTAGGAAAAGTGCGGACTCTTATCATGCATAATTGATCTAGAATAATCGCGTAATTAATCGAAAATTTCCCTCGGGTTCGTTAACTTTGATCAAACGATAAAAATCAGTTTTTAGAAGTCAATAATTTTACTGTGCCTAGTTGAAATATTTTATGAGCAGTAAGTTTATACTCCAATAATGGTTAGCTTGAACATAAATTGTTTACAAACCAATTCCTGGTTAAGATAACGATCAAAGGATCATAAAATTTTAATAAATTAAAATTGTAATCGTACTTGATGAAAAAATTGTTTTTCTTGAACAATGCAAGTTATTCTGGTTTCTCTACGTCTGTGAATCAGAATTAACAAATATGATAGCAAAATTTATTGATAACGATTGATAATAAATAAATCAATCATTTAAATTTGATTATCATTATTTTTTTTTTGAGATTTTCTAGATCCGATAAAATTTGCATTTTAATTGTCTCACCCCACAAACAGAATAATTTTCTTCAAAATAAAACCAGGCATCAGGATTACAGAAGTAAGAAAAAAAAGCCAAACAATGTCACCATCATGCCACAATGAGGACGCTCGAAATGTACATTACCGTGCCCCCCTCTGCAATAACGGTGTAGTTTACAAGCAATGAAAATTTACAAAACGGTCACCTGTAGCGGCTTCCCTCTAGTCAAAATAAACGTGATAAATATATAATACTCGAGCTGCGCACACGGTCTGCCAAAAATTTATGGCAATTAAGAGCGCGAATGCGAGTTTCATTTTTCACGTTTATGCGTTTTATTGAGAGCGTAACGCGACTGTATTTCCTGCGGGTGAAATTAAAATATTTCGTGTTTTAAGATTAGACTTTCGTTTTGTGTTTGATATCGTCCATTGGCTGCTATTTAGTCCGATGATCGTTTTATCAAACGTGTTTACCGCTTGATTTATTGTATTTCGGTTTTATTAACTTTCGATATCAGGCGAGCGAGGTGTAAGTACTTTTTCTCCATGCTATTAATAATTAGTGAAATTTCGCTAATGAATCTCGTTTATTATTCATAGTTTATTACTCTATGTCCACTGTCCATGTTAGTCGCGAGAAAAAATAAATTTTTTCTTCACCGATGCATAATCACACAATGCAGCTGGCCAACAAAAAAAAAATAAACCTCGCTATAATTCAAAAAAAAAAAGGCGCGCGTAAAACAGTTAAACTACCTCTGCACCTAAATCATCGTCGTAAAAGAGGAAAAATAGCTGGAGTGAACGACAATAAGCCACTTAACCTAGAACGAGATCATCACCCCGTTTTTTTTTTTTTTTTTTTTTTTTTTTGGCCTTTGATTTTTACCTCGTCGTTTATGTATTCTCGGTATATTACATCGAACGGTTAGCAGCGTGCGCTATGCAGTCGGCCGAGTTTCGCGGTGTCACCGGTTTTGGCTAATTATAAAACTTGCGCTTGGAATCTTCTGCTGTTTGTTTTTGCATGGGGCCGGCCGAGGGAAAAGTATACACTCTTTTTCAGGCGTTTGCGATTTAGTTTGGGGAAAGAGTGGTTTATTCTTGGACCCGAGAAATTATAAATCGCGGGGCGACGATTTTCCACCGCATATTTCATTAGTTACGATGAATTTATGGAATACTTGGGTGTAAGTATCGTATTTCAAGCTCATTTGATGAACGCAAAAACTTTCTACGGCTTGATCGTTAACATACATCGAGTAATTAATGTTTAAAATGAAATAAGAAAAAAACTCAGTGTCGCTTGGTTTAGTAATGTACTCGAGAATTATTAATCCTTAGAACGAGGAAAACTATGATTATAAAAGTTTTACATTTTATTGCAAGCTTAAAATCGAATCGACACGAAAATTTAAAAAAAAAAAAAAAACTCATCTGCAGATCGCCCGTGCAGTACCACCCATCACTCTCATCAAAGTCCGCGCATCGCGTATAATATCAGCACGAATAGGAGAAAACGCACGCGAGGTGAGCAACGAGGAAGTCTCGGAGGAAGTCGTCGCACGCGATGAGTTTTCTCTGTCTTGTTTGATTATTTGCGCGTATAGCTTTCTCGCGACCGATCTGTTCTTCATAATTGAAAGAAGCTTCGTTTTTAATAAAATTAATCTAAAGTTTTTAGAAAAAGATTACAAATAAAGTTATGAGTTAAAATTTCAAGTTCAATCATTTCGGTTATTTAATTTCGTGAAATTATCATTTTGATGAAATAATTAAACAATATCTAAGCCACTAACACAGATTGAAATTCAAATCGTGCGCTTTCTCGTCGACCAGTGGGAATAAAATTGCGTGGGAGCCTGCGCGATCTGTCGACTCCGTGGATTCGAGCGCGCAATAATAGTTATTTGGTTATCAGTACCATAACCTCAACGTGCTTTGTTTTGTTTCGAGTTAGTTTCATCGTTTACTGTATTGTCATTAATCTTTAATTATTGTTGACTTAAAATATTTTTAAAGTAGTGCAACCAAACTAGTTTAAGGTGAGAAAAAAATATTGCATGAATCCCGAAAACGATGTTTATTATTTTTGATAACATGAAATCAATCATCTCATTGAAGCCATCAATTTCATTAGCTTTTTTCATTTTCTAATCCATCTATAAAAGTTTCCAGTAGGTAAAGGTTTGATTTTGAAAAAAATTCTGAGGAAAAAAGTTAGCTACCAATGATTTTATAATATTATTCAGAGGTTATGTTGCATAGTTTTATACAATTTCAATGGTTGCAGATGAGTGGAATAAAAATCAAATCTGCCGATGGCGAAGTTTTTATTGTCAACAAGAACATGATAAAAGTGTCAAACTTATTAAATAATATGGTCGATCTCTGCGAAGATTCAAAGGATGACATCATTCCATTAAAAGATGTCAGTGGTCCAGTTCTAAAAAAAATAATAGAATGGGCTAACCATTATGAATTTAATCCTCCAGTTTACGATCCCGAAATTAAACAAGAAATATTAGAATGGGATTCTGAATTTTTGAAACAGGTATTTTGTTAATTTTTAATGTTTATTTTTTGTTGATGGTAGTTATCGAAAAGGCAGTAAGGTAATTTCTCATAAACTATAAGTTAAAAATGATAAAAATAAAGTGTATCTTGAAAAATTTCCTAAATAATCTTTGCAAGAAACACAAATCAATCAAAAAAATTCATATATTTTTCAGATTGACCCAGTCACATTTTTTGATTTGATTAGGGCTGCCAATTATATAGAATCAAAAGCTCTGCTTGATGTCTGCAGTAAATATATGGCAATTGCAATAAAAGGTAAAACAAAAGAAGAAGTATGGGGGATGTTTAAACCTGCCTTTGAAAAGTTTGGTCATCCTATGAAAGATGAATTTAAAAAACAAGTGGAAGTAGTCGAACCCGAGTCTTGAAATCTCGCTTGAAATACTACTTTTTCACAAATTGAACAATCAAAAGTTATTTAAAAAACTTTTAGGTAGAACTTGAAATTTTTCTTAAAATATTTTATTTCATTAGCATTGTAAGAATTTTTATGTTTGATTTATTATATAGATACTTATAGTATATAATACTCATGTGAATTCAATTTTTTCTATAATTGAGGATTTTGAAAATTGGAAACTTTTGTTTATAGTTAAAGTAACTGTAGTGTTTTTGATAAGTGTAAGTTTCAGAACTGACTAGAGGCTTGTATTATTAGTTATAGAAAAAAATTAAATAAAATTTATTGCATCAGATAAACTTTTTTCAGAAGAAACACCCAAAAAGAAGATACGGTTGTTCAATTTCTTGATTCACAAAATAAAAAAAAACCGTTGGTGAGCATGTGATAAGAGAGCGCGTAGCCAGACTTTGAGATCCATGAAAATTCCAGAGAATCGTGTCCCAGTGGGTTAATTTCGTGCGGTCACGTAGAGGCGCGTGACGGCACGTATTGCACATATTCTACGCGTGTGGGTGTAAGTAACCTTGGACCGAGTCTGCATCGACGACGACAATGATGGGAGGTGCTTTTTAAACTATGCGGGCGGAGGTGAATTTAAAGTTCGCCTGCCTGGCTGCGCTAAGGTTTCATCTGCGGATCCGGGTTAGCGAGATAAATTATCGTCATCAGCCACGGCAAGATGAGCACTTTTTACCCCAGTTTATAAATTATAATTTAAGGACTCTTCGGTCATGATAAACCGTTCTTTTAGCTGGCTTTTTTCAAGGAAAATACCAGGTTAATTGAATTTTGACCATAAAAACTATAATTTTTTTCAGCATATTTTTAGTTTTTCAGTTTAATTTTTTAACTTCTGTTCATTGAAAGTTTTTGAAATTTTACCAAAAAAAACGGTACAATTTTGCAATTTCTGGCACTTCATAAATCACGAATATTTTCGAAAATTAACCCTCTCGTAAATTTTTACGGTGAACATGTATGAAAAGAGAGGGGGGGAGGGGGACGGCAGGTTGTTAACATCGACAGCGGGTTGCAATTGGCGGGCAGAAGGTTCACGACCGGGGGGCCATCGAGCGGGCGGCGGCGCGTCTCGCCGGTGCTAATTGTCGACGATTTACGAGGCGAGCCGCGCGTGAAGTGCCGCTGCCGGTGGGTGAGTGGGGGGAAAAAGCATCCGATACGACTCACTGATCCTACGTGTGCGCTTCCAATTTACTCGAGAAAACAACCGACTTTTTTTTTTTTTTTTTTTTTTAAATTGTTAACTTTTATTTTGTTTAAACTTTTACTGAACTAAAAATGTTTCATAAATTAAATGTACTTACAATTACTTGCAGTATATTGATCCCTGCAATTCATCTGTAACAAAAAATAAATTAATTTATTAATTACAGTTTGAGTACAGAAATTACTATAATAATTGGAACAATAATTAAATAACAATCAAAGTAAAATAATCAAACGTTTTAATCATCATTATTCCTTCAAGAGTATTAGTGTAAGTCAGCGCAACCTCAAAACTTTCTAAAATAGCACAATTTAAAACAATTAAAGGATAGAAAGAAAGAGAGAACGAAAAAATCTCCCCAATTCGTTTATGATCCAGCCTCAAAAGCGTCGAATGCACGCAGCCACTCCGCTCTACTTGGCGGGATTGTTGGCTTCGCATTAATTTCTTCTTCGCGTTTAACCGCCGACGAATGATTTTCTTCGAGGCTCGAATCAGCGTAAAGATTGAGATACTGTTTCAGGTGCGTGAAATAAAAAAAAAAAAAAAAAAAAAAAGGGAGGGGGAAACAATACTTTTCCAACTCAGGCGTGTAAGTTTCTTGCGATGGTCATCATTCATTGGCATACTTTCACATGGCAACAAAAATGCGTTACCGAATTGAATAAATCAAAGTATTCGACGCTGTTTATTTATTTTCAGTTAAATAATGAAAAAATTTTCTAAAAACAACAAAAGCTGTCGTAAACATTTAATTACGCACATCCTTCCAGGGTCATTTTTCATATTTTCATATCAGTCATGGCCGCAATGTAAACACATTAATAATTAGAGCCACCACATAAGAACAATAAAAAAAATCATTAGAAATTCACATGACGAGCTCTTGTAATGATCACTTGACACATTTTCTCGGAAAAGTGAGACTCGTTTTTGCGGCCGAAGATTTTACCGCATCGCAAACGTACAACAATAATGTTATTTTCTTTCAAGATTTGCACCACGGTCGATTTTTTTTATTTTTTTTTTTATTAGTAACGGTGTTTTTTTTTTTAAACTGTTCTATCTCGGTTCTATTATTAAGCTCATTTTGAATTTCTCTAATATTTTTATTTGTCAAAGTATTTTTAAAAAGACCATGAATTAAAATAATAGAACCATAGTTTCAAGATCGTTGAGCATCAAAATCTACTATTTATAAATGAGACCAAACTAATGTTGGAGTCTGAGTTTTCATGGAAAACGATCAGAGACGTGTAGAGCATATTTCTGTCTGTTCCGAGGCATTTTTTACACGAAGTAGAAAGATAAAATGTGTATATTTTAACTCAAAATTTAATTTAATTTCAAACTGTAATTTTTATAAAAAGTTAATTTCGTTATGATTTTTTATGATTAATTCAAAAAATTTTTTTTATGTAAAACTTTAATCAGCTTAAGCATTATAATAATAATTTATGATTTTTTCACGTGATGGGGTTAAATAACCGTTGATTACATTCTTCCTTGTATTATGTGTTAATGTAAATTACACCGGCGGTGCACACAATATGAATGAAACCCTACACTCACATCACGCAGAAAAGTAACTAACATTTCAAATAATTAAATGACTCGATTCATTTTGCATGAATAATTTTTGCATAAATAATTGACATCAATAATATTTTTTTTTTTTTTTCATCACATAATTTACTTGAATGACAACTTTTACAAAATGAAATTAATTACGTTCATATGAGAATTTAATTTTTTAACACTGCAGACACACAATCGTTTTCTTTCATTTCAAATCAACCAGCCTTTTTTCACTAATTATTATTATTATTGTTTTTTTTTCATTAAAATTCTGCCGAGTTAATAAACTTGCCTTAAAATTCTATTAAAAATACCGTTAATCTTTCCCTCAAACACCATGATAAACTTCCAACTTGGCTTGAAACGACTTCAAAGGCACATAATACAATCTTTGAGTGTTGCCCTCTCAATTACTCCCAGAGTCTGCGGATGCTTGAAAAGATGAAAAATGGTTTTTCTTGGCTCGCGCAAAAGAACGTTTTCTTTTCACGAGAGACCGCTGAATGCCGCGAATTAAATGCCCGGCGAGCCGCGCCGAGTGAATGGGGTGGGGGGTAAGAGATGATGGTGTTTGCCGAAGAAGAAGAGATAACCCGATACGATACACCGGGATAAATGCGCGGGGCAGAGCGACCGAGAGAAAGAGAGAGTGAAAAGCGAGAGGGAAAGTGACTCGGAATCGGAAGTGATCATCGTCAGGAGCTATTTTAATCATAATAAGCGTTACTTTGTTTCTTAGATTTTTAATTATGATTAATGAGCCGGTCCCTCATAGATTTTTAACTAGATGGCTTAACTTATAACCATTAAAAATTGCTGTTTTTTTATTTGTTTATTATTGAAATTGGCGATAAAAAGAAACCCTTATCTCAAGAAAAAGACTCAGTGATAACGATGCCACTGTGTATTTCCATTTCAAGTATAAATTGTTTTGTCAATGCACAAGAGTCAACTGATCACCTCATAATTGTCAATTAGATAAAATTTAAAAAAGAGAGAGAGAGAGAAAAAATTTATCATCATCCTACATGATTTGGAGTGATCAACTGTAGATTTAACGAGAGCTAACGAGAACGACTTAATACAATGGGGGGATTTGAAAGTTGAGGCACACGCGTTGGCCAGCAGCATGCTAATGAATTGACGATTACGCTGGCTCCACTAATTAATGGATCAATCAACGTCCTTACATCAGTTTCTGTATTGCGCAACCCGCGACTAATACACGCAAAGTTTACCCAAGATGCACCTGTTTTGAGGATAAATAATAATTTTTGTAACTAACATTATACGAGGAAAAGAATGACGTCCTTCGCGGGCATAGAAATTGAAAATTACAACAGATCGAAAGCGCTTTCCTTGAGTGTATTTTGATTCGAATGGCTCATAAATATTGATTTAACATAGCCGCTCGATATCGAGGTTACCTGGGCTCAATAATAACTCAGCCGCGGGTAGTTTTAAAGTATCTCCGGCGCTCCGGGCCTATAAAAAAAAAAGGAAAAGTACACAGATCTCGTCGCATTGATTCAGGGAGCTATCGCTCGGGATAAAACCCCTCCCTAGCTCCTTAACTCAGAGTAAAAGTCCTTTCTATACTCCGAACTTTCTCACGAGGTGTAGTACACGCCGCGACGATTAACCGCATATACGGCAAGCACGTAACCCCGGCAGGTTGTTGTTACATGCTGAAAAAGCGTTATGAGTGGAAGACAATGCCGCTGCTGCTGGCTCCCGGAGTTTTACATAATTGCAGCCACCGACGCCAGGATAATTGGCTTGTGCAGGTCGTGCATGCGCATTTAAAGGAAGATACCGACCGCGTAGGCTTAATTACCCTCGATGCTGCCCTTACTCTGATTTTAGGGATTTCGAAAGATTTAAGATGAATGTGGGTATTTTTAGTTTTATTTTTTAAGCTAGACTAGACTATTTTGTGTTCTTGTTTCTGTGTCAACGGGCGATGACTTGAATTAAGCTTTCAGCGATGAGATCATTATTTGATTCTATTCGAACCGATGTAAATAAAGAGTTTCGCAATTTTTATTTATTTGTCGTTTTCTGCACAATGGATCTTATCGATTAGTAACTTATCAATTTTTTTATCTCGCAGTTGCAATTTTATCTAAGTCGTTTAACACCTAATTGATGGTATCAATTATTTATTTTTATAAATGATTTAATAAAAACGTATGTCAAGTAAACAAAATTTATTGAATTCAATTAAATTTAAATTCATAATAATTAACGAAAAATTTTTTTAATAAAATTTTAATCAGTCAAATTAAAAAGCCTGTTTGGACTTTATCTTTATTTATGCGCAAGCAAACTACATTTAAAATGTTGTTAGTTCACATAAAATTGATTAGAATAAAAAACGTCGCATAAAGCATGTGATAAAATGATTTATATTTCACAATTAAAGTCCCACACTCGACTATACGGTGTACCAAAATAAAGCATTCAACACCCCCGCGCACTCGATTAAAAAATAATCATTCACTTCGGTCTCGGTTCGCGCACGGCAAGAAATCTCGCATCATGACACTTTTGCGGCTCGCGGTGCGGGTATTGACGTCAGAGCTGCAAGTACAAAGACCCTCGCGGCCCTCGTCCTGCGGGAGGTCCTGGAGATACGCTGTACTTTGCTGGCGCCGTCCCGATCCATACAGTCATCCCCCTTTACATTTTTACTTTTATTACCCGCAAGCTTCGCCCCAAGTTTTCCTTTATCGCCCTGTTTTCGGATGCGATTTGTACAAATAATCTTGGAAGCTATGCGACTGTGACTCACTCGCATTTTGTATTGATCGAAATTGATTGATACTTGAAATGGAAGAAAGCTAACAAAAGTGTTCTTTGCTTTCATCAGAATTACGCATAAAGTTAATCAAGTCAATGTGTAAAAGCCGAGACAAAGATTTATACATAATATTGTTTAAAAAATCGTAATCACAGATTTAGAAAAGATGTAACTGTCTTGACAGATGCCGAAGAATTAGAAACTTGGATTTGGGTTTCCTGAATACTAGCCTGGCAGCCGTACCAATCATGCCATAGTAGTATGAACCGGATTAGTAGCCAAGGATTTTTAAGGACGTTTCAGGGATTTTCGGTCAACGTTATCAAATTTTGTAACTCGGCATACAAGAAGATTTTTATGTGTTCTTTCCAATGCCACAAAAAAAAATAGGGCAAGCGGGACTCGTTTTTGAGTTATGAACGTTCAAAGTTCGGTCGTTTTGCATGGGATGGCACGTAGAGCACTACAATTTTTTAATGTTATCGACGACTGTAAATTAACTAGTAGTTAACTTTTTCTAAAAAAAAGAGTATATTCTAGCTATTGAAACAAGAATCTATCTAACATTTTTCAAAATACGGCAACCGGGCCTACTTTCAGAGTAATTGAACAGTAAAGTTGATTTTTTAGTCTTTGCGGTTATGCTGCGCCACGAGAGCAAGAGAGACAGAATGACCGGCGCGTCAGCTGTTTCTCGTGCGGAGAGCCCCAAAACTGAATGAGAGTCACTGGAGGTCTGAAACGTCCTTAAGGCGAAGCTAGATTCAGGATTAAAATATATATTTACTTGCTCAATTTTGGATTCATTTGAGTTTGGCAACCTTTTAAGAATGATCTACTGTCCATAATTACATGTAAATGTGGAAAAAAAGGCGGGAGTGGGCACTTTGAGTCCACTAGGGTACACTAACAGATATAAATATCATCATTACAACACAAAAGTACTTGAAAGTAAGTTAGATAAAAAATAAAAATACTTTTGAAAGTTAATTTAGGTACAAATCGAAGCTCAAAAATTATGACAGTTGGGTAAATTTAAAAATAATAAACTTCATTTTTACTAAATATAAAAATTTTAAACTGTCATAAACTAGTAAAAGCATTTCACTTTTCTTTTCTTCTGCGGGTCGTAAAAAAACAGGTGTTTTAATTATCTTCTTTTTTATACCCACAAAATGAAATATGAAACAAGTATGCTATAGTTTTCAAAAGATTGCTACACATTAAAATTTTTTTCCATGAATCAGGGAGCAAACTACCCTTGACAAAAATCTAAATTGAAACGTATTAATATTGTATATTTAAGTTGAGTATATATGTCACAGAGGAGAGACATTAAATTCTGATGCCCGCCGATACGGGTGAAAACATCAGAGCGAAGCGAAAGCTGTTAATGCTCTATTTTATGGAATCGGTTAAATTTTTTTTTCTTACTTTACTTTTTTTTTTTACTTTTCATTTCAGTCTTCATCTCGGTCTTCATGGTAAGTTGACATTTTTGGTTTGAGAGCTTGACTATCAGAAAAAGAGAAAAGCAACCTGAAAGCCATTCTATTTAAACGAGGCGTTTCTAAATTCGTGTTTAACAGTTTTTCCATGGCACTAGTTGAGAAAATTTTCTCTCCCCTACTTCTTCACCTCTTCATTTCCCCTCTTTTCATTTATTTGCGAATTAAATGCGTTAAGATACGTTGATACCTATACTGAATAACACGGGTCAGTGACTTCTTATCTGTCGATTTATCGATCCTGAATTTAACTGGAGTACCGGGGTTGCTGCAAAAGGAATTGATGAGGCAAGGTAAAAATAACTTAAATTTTAAAACATATTTTTAGCTGTTGGTTATTTCAAAAAAAGTTCAAGATTTTTTCAGTATTTTAAATGAGTTTATTAAAAAATAATAATAATAATAAAAATGAAAATAATTTTAAAAAAAGGATCATCGAATTAAAGTCTAAAGCTGGGTCTGTAAAGTTGAAAGAAAAAAAAAAAATAGTTAATAAGAAAAGTTCCTCAGAAAAAACAGCAACCGTAAAATTAAGTCTTTGCACCCGAGTTTGCACCCCCCTACTTGAAATCACTCAGGCCCGCGGCTAAGACAAAAAAAAAAAAAAAAAAAAAAAAGTTCGCCCCACAAAGCAGTGTAAAGATTGGGAGTTGGGAGACTCTTAATTAGAAGAGCATGCCGCTGCGCATATCACAATGGTGACGAGTCAACGAACTGCAGATGTGGAGCACCAGCGACGCGGGAGTGTGCTTTATTTTGAGGATTTTTCAAATGCTAACGGGGAACCGAGCGTTTTTGGGGACGCAGACGTGCGATAATTCAATAATGAGCCGTATTGAGATTTTTTTTTACATATATTTTTGTTTTAGTTTTAAGTTTCGGAAGTAATTAGTTTAATGAATTTGTATTAAACTAATGAAAAGTGCGCCGTTTTTTTTGTTTTTGTTTTTGTTTTTTTTTTATCATATTAATATACCATAACGTATAAAATATTGCAATAACCATTAACATTTTCGTTTGTTATTCATATATTTATTACTGATAATCTAACCGATAAGAAAAAAAATTTTTTAATTTTACCGCGATAATTTTTAAATTAAGACCACTGAAAAGTGACTTCTTATTCGTTGGTCAATAAGTAAGTGACCTATGGCTGCAAAGCATATACCTATACCCTCGCATAACCTAATATCAAGGTAGAAATGAACAGAGTCAAAATCTCTAGAGATGTCTCTGCATTTGGAGACTATAAAACCTCACGACCGTTCGTCATTTTCTTTCTTTCTGCTCAGTTTACATTGCCTAACGATAATTCGGAAAAGAACTTTAGAGTAATTTAATATCTATCTAATCAATAATCCACTCATTCGAGTTTTTTATATTTACTAACATCAGTTTTTCGCTAAATACGGTATTTTTCTACTATTTTCAATCAAATAGAGATATAATTCTCTTTCTCTAATTTTACTAACCTCACTTACTGTGAAGGCTCATCTCCCTGCTTCATGTAACGTGACTGTTGAAACAGGCCAGCTTCTCAAGCAATGCAAAGATTATTGAAGAATTAGTTAATTCTGGAGCTGATTTGAACTCAAAAGATATAAATGGGCAGTCTCCACTTCATTATGCAGTCAAAGAGTCAATGACAGAAAGCATTTTGAAGTTTTTACTTAAAACCGGTGCTAATGCAAACGATAAAACTAAAGAAGGAGACAATTTTTTACATGTATGCATCGACCTTCGATACTTGTATGTTTTAAATTTATTTATTAAAGCCGGAGTCGATGTAAATGAGTTTGATCAATTAAAAGTGATTCTTCACTGTTTTGGAGTGACTTTAACGAGGACTTTAAGCTAACCTCACTCTTCCGGTTTTAGAGAGCGAGTGTAAGCTCATCAGAATTATTTAATTTAAAAAAATCTCAGGTCGTTATAAACAACCTCTAGTCCGTCATAGTCTAAACACAAACTAGCCGTTTTTTCGATAGAGATCATACCTTATCCACGCCAGTCATATCAGCTTTCGAGAGTTTTGTTCCAATAATCATTTACCCGGGATTTCTGAAAAATAAACACGTGGCCTGGAATGAAAAAAAAAAACGCACCTCGATATATGCTTGCAGCGGCAGTAGCGGTGCTGGAGTTACGCGTGTAAAGTCAGCATGTAAAATCATGTCACCAGTTTGCGCAGGCTACTATCACGGAAAGTCACGAATGCAGGATCGCGACCTCGCCTACATGCCCGCTGGCAGGTTGCGGCCTGACAGGTGTCCCGATTACGCTGACAGCTCATGCGTGAAGGGACCGATCAAACACTCTTGGCCGAGCCAATATCTATTTTTTTTTCAGAAGAATTTTCATTCGAAATGTTACTTCCTGAAGTTGGGAATTTTTTATGTAACCTCGGGTTGATTATACTTCAATTTCGTAGATCGTTTGCAATATGTGCGACATTCATTAGTGACTTACTTCATGCACATAATTGTAATGTCGTAACATCTAAATAACAGTTCTAAAATTGTTTCTTTGAATTTTTATTTCTTGAAGAAGACTTGAAGTTTTACTGGTTCTTTGATGTTTGAAGTAAAAATTTTCTTTCTTTTAATTTAGAAAAAAAAATATAATTTTTAATTCTTTCAGCCGTAGTTTTGATCAAACTCCTGCTGGAGTCGTGGCTCATGCATCATTAATTTTTTACGCGTGTCATCTTTCCGACGTACTTATTTCCTCCGCGCGTAAATTCTTACATATTAATCATGTACCCCCGGCTTATCCGTTATCTCGCTCACAACACATGTAAAGATCTATCTCTTAACTCGTTTCTTTTATGCATCTGTGTCTTCTGGTACTTTACCGTCATTTATAATTTTTCATAAATAATCGTTAACTCACTGTAAGCTTAGTTTATGCTTGTGAACAATAAACACATTCTTTACTTTGCAAAATTATAGTCTTCTACATGCAGTACGCACATTTCAGCGTAATATTGAAAAGCTTCCTGAGCTGAGTCCGCGAAACAATCCCAAAGGTTCGTGACTGCAGCCGCTGTTCGTTTTACTGAACTCGCGAATCGTTTGTCTTGTCGCTGAAAAAACTTTAATATCGCGTCGCAGAGGTCAGGGGGTTTACAGAGCGAACAATTTTCTCGTAACGCGAAACTAAACCGTAATACATACACACAGAATCGTCGTGGGTATTATATGCTCGCACGTTTCCGCTGACGGTGCCTTGATCGTCTTACGTAAGAGACCTTCAGCCGCGTGGCTTGGTTCGTCTTCTTTACAAATTATTTTTTGTCTTCATCTTCTTCTTCGTCTGCTCTTTTAAATTTTAGGACCGGCGCGCGTTTCTGCTGGAATCATTGACGACCTCACGTTTTTTTTTTCAGTAAGGTGAGACTCGTTTTGTAGTTCGATACGCGTGCTGATTATTGATTTGATTCGCCGTTGATCATTGTTATTATCCTTTTTTCTTCTTCGACGCAGAAAAAAAATTCAAGAATCATGTGTCTAGTGATAATTGCGAGTTTCAAGCACTAAGAAACTCGACGCGGATAAGTGTTAATTAATTTTTAAATGCAAACATGATTCAAAAAATTCAAATTAAAATCTGCTAAATCTATCAACAATTTAGTCCATAGTTTATTATTCACAAATTTCACAGTTTTTAGTTAAAAATACTCAAGTTATAAAAAAATTTATTTGATAATTTATTTAGTTGTATAATACATTAAGTTCTAAACTCTAGCAATTATTAAGTTTCATAACAAATTCCATGCGATGCGCAGTTGCATTCAAATTCAAGAGTTCATTGACTAGGTCATTCACAACGATCCTAATTTATTCTCGATAAAATACCGCGGTTAATTGAGGATGCCACGATCGTCCGCGAAATTCGATACCTTATATAGGACGCGACCGATTCGTTATTATTGTCGGTGAGGACGGTTGAGTCATTCATAAATATTCTAACGCGCAAAGCCGTTTAAATTACCAACGATGACAATCTTGATACTTTTGCCTTTGTTCGCGATTTTATTTTGAGGGCTTACTTGTTTATGTTTTATTTTGGACTTCTGACGGATGGCTCGTTATTAGTTGTTTCTCAGACTGAAGCAATTAACACAGACGATGGAAAAGTGCGGTTTTTTTTTCTTTTTTTCTGCTTGTTTGGCGTAATTACGACCGTTTCGAAAGGTCTCATCAAGTGTCAAAATTGTTTTTTAATTGATTTTAAATTATTCTATCGTGCAATCTTCATATTTACGAATGATTCAAGCGTGTGTAAGAAACGTGTTTGGTTTAAATTTCCAAGTAATAATTTTTGAATGACTTCTACCTTACCTTTTTTCAGTAGAATATATAGTATATTATTCCCAGAGGGACTAAAGTTTGCTGTGGAGGCCCGCTGTCATTGCAGCCCGAGACGAAGTCGAGGGCTGCAAATACGTGGGCCTCTTCAGCAAACTTTAGTCTTGAGGGATATATGCACTTTTTTAAAGTCCGTTGATCACAAAAAATAACTTGATTTCCTCCGATTAAAGCCAAAAGAACGAAATGTACTCCCGAAGCGCCAGCGGCCGACACGCAGCCGGCCGCCATGTTGCGGCCCGAGCGCTAGCGAGGGCATGCAGTAGGCCGGGTGCGCGTTGGTCGATGGCGCAGGGAGTACATTTCGTTCTTTTGGCTTGCGTCGGAGGGAGACAAGTTATTACTTGTGATCAACGAGGTTAAAAATTTTATTTCTCCGGTTATCCCAAAATAAGGATTTTTTTAAAATTTACAAACTTTATGCGAGGGGCTATGCACTCCAGAATCACTGATTATTCTTTTGATTCTTTTTGATTCTTTTTGAATCTTTAGTAATTCTTTCGTGATTCTTTTTGAAAATTTAAAGTGTTTAGAGCCTCGAATCCAATTTCAATTAATATTTTTCTAAAAATAATATTTTTGGAAGATTTTTACTTGAAATGAAATCGATATTTTATTGATTATATTGATTTTTATGTCTGATTCTTTTTGTGATTCTAAAGTGCATAGCCCGTCGACTTTATGTTTAAATGTGGCTGGTCAAACAATCGGCTCCCTAGTTAAACAAATAACTACTCATTCACGTTTATTAAAATTGAAAACTCATGTCACGATGCAACGAAACATTTAATCACCATACCATTCAGCCGTAAAAATCTAATTAACAAACATTCTCGGGCGAGAAAAAAACTAGGGGGTTGATGGACAGGAAAACGATATTTTCCCCATGGCGCGGCGCACCGGCAGGGTAAGTAATTGCGTCTTCCTGTCGGGTGCCTCTGAAGCAGACGTCGCTCCCTCGAAGCTTCGCGTGCAGTCGAGAAGCACGCACGCGAAATGGAACGAGCTTTTGAGCTTTTCTCCTTGTTTTACGAACCGCTCGGGTCAATAGCTCGATAAACATAATGTTTCCTCTACATTTTTTTTTCGTCTGGAAGGCGTCCGACGAGATGCTATGGATCGTCTTTTTTTTATATGTCTATGTCGTATTCCCCCTTGAAGTGATATTATACTTGCGAAAAAAAAGTAAGAGTTTGAAGGTTAAAATAAAAATTTGAAAAACAAATTTTTTTTTTTTAAATAAAAAAGTTAAAATTAGAATAGAAATTTGAAAAATAAATTCTTTTTTTTAAATGTAGATTAAATTTTATCGTATTCGCGATGGATGAATCAAGCTTTTGCTTAAACAAAGAGTAATAATAACTTTTTGAATCAAAAACGTGTGACAAAATGATGAAATCATCAATTCTTTATAAGCTGGTTTAGATTATTTTATCTTTACAATAAAACTATGAAATTATAATAAACCCCGAGATACTCGTATTACCATTGATTTCAATAGCTATAAAAATTGTTTTTATAGTTTGCTGAATTAAACAATATAAAATATGTGAAATGAAACTTACAACCAGCACAGAAGAAATGAGGATGGAAAGAAAATATAGCCATTAGTAAAGCTTACCTGTACACTGAGAGAAGGATTTGGTTCACGCAACCAAATTTGGTTGTATGAACCAAGATTTGGTTATTTTTGGTTTCTCCCAAGCTTTGGTTCATGCGACCAATGATATGGTTGCAGGAACCAAATGTATAGATCACAGTCATGTCAAACAGTTCGCTGTTATAACCTCAAAAAATTTTTTGCGGTAATTCAGAAAATTACGAACTCACGAAAAATTTATTAAAATGATCGGTGCTATATTCGATTGAAAACGATTAGTAATTTGATTTAACTTCGTAGAGAAAAATAATTTTGCTGTGAAGAGAAAACTCATATTTAATTAAACTTAATTAATTCTTCGAAATTTATTGCTGCAATTTGAAATTAAAATATATTCTTATACATTTAACCAAAATAAAGGTAACTGATTTAAGCAAATTATTACAACAATAAACAATAAAATAATACAATAATAAATAAAATTTGTTTTTAAAATAAAAAATAAAAGCTCGATTTTTACGCGTGGAGTGTGGACCAAACATTTGGTTCCCACAACCAAATTATCCGATTTCTTTTCAACCAAATATATTTGGTTCCTTGAACCAAATCCTTCTCTCAGTGTAACAAAAAACAAAAATTTACATTAGATATTTAAAAACAAAATTTTTATTTCAGTAATTTAATATAAATTTTAAGATTTACAAAAGTGATTTAAATTTTCTATTTATAGATCCTCCGCTCGCCAATTCAATCAGTTCCGATCAAATCGAGTCTCGAGGGCATAAATAATCCAATAAAAATAATGACCATCGTCGCTATCGACGAGGCCCAATGTTTATAGATCATCGAAAGAAAAAAATAAAAAGAAAGAAAAGAGAAATCGATTAAGCTCGCTCGGTTCGCACGTATTGAAATTAAATTACAGCTCGCGAGGATGATAATTCGTTACGAACGATTTTCTGCTCGAACGGCGTTAATAACGCACGATGCGTCGCTAATCACGCGAATTCAATGCCGCCCGAAAGTCCATTGTCGGGGGCCCCGGTGCATCGCCTCTCAATTTTATTTCGCAAAAAAAAAAAAAAAAAAAAAATTACATTGTTTATTAATTGGACGCGGCCTTCGGATTTTTTTCTTCTACTCGCGCGCTTAATTGACGTGATTAGCGTGAAAGCGAACGTTGTTTTTATGAAAGCCAGCCGCGGCCGATCGATCGCAAAGCCGTTGTTTGAAAAGGATTTTTATCTAGCCCGAGTGTGTACATAAGTATTTTTATACCCGCAATCGATTGACATTGTTTTAAATTAAACGGGCCTCTTTTCGATGTTGTAAAATTTAAAAAAAATACCAAAGTTTTGTTAAAGACCGCTGATTGGAGAGGAAGGAAAAAAAGAAGAAGAGGCACCCTCTCACGTGCGCGGAGGCAAGACGTTGGTCATCAATTTTCTGACTCCCGCGTTTTTCAGACGTTACGCACCATTCGAGCTGGCGCCGCGGACTCGAGGAACGCGACGATTGCCATCAGGACGACTGCCGGCTCATAACGCAAAACGATTGTCGGCTTTTTATTCGATCGATGAAATCACCGCTGCTTGACGTTTCAATTCGACCGCCGCGCGCACAATGCAGAAATTGAAAGTTCCTCCTTTTTTTTTTTTTCTATATTTTCCGCAAGCATTTTAATTAAAGTTTTGTTTAATTGAAAAGCGAAATTTTTCCGAGCCCCGGCTGGACCAGTTTTTTTTTTCACCCGTTTTCTTGAAAATCGAAAGTGGCTTCGGAACTGCATTTCATTACGTCAATATAATTTCTCTCGAAAGTCCAATGCAATCAGGGTTTGAAAGAAAGAATGAAAAAGCATCTATAAGGAGTCGAACAATTTAGCTGCGTGCCTCCGCGCGAACGGCATTCTCGACAACTAGGACATTCCTGGGGTAAAAAGCTGCGGAAAGAAAACAAGGAGGGAAGAAGACGCGACTCTCGAAAGCGACAACGAAGTTCGTGTGCCGTTGAACCAGTTCGCACGTAGCGTTTCGGCTAATAATAGTTACGGCGGCTTACAAATTTTCGAGGGCTCTTCCGAAACTTAAACTTTCGTCGATATGAATCACTCAAACTTTTGGTATCCAATGGTTAGATACTGGAATTAGTCTTAAAATTCTTAAAAATTAAGGCTCGACGCCAATCGGGGTTAATTGCACGACTGCAACAATTAGTTTAAATTTAATGATCTTTCGCGGTAACCGTCATTGAAGTTATCAATATGACAAATCTGTACTTGGAAAAAAGTCCCTAGTTGAAAAAAAAAAAATTGTCATTAAAGTAGTTTTAAGACTCCAAAATTTTTTGACCTCCCAGACGCGCTACCCTCGCGAAGTTTCTTGAAAAATAAAAATTCTCATTCCCGCATGTGAAAGGACCTCCTTCCTCTCGCATTATTGGACACAAAAAGCCGTCTGGAGGAATAAAAGACGACCGAGTACGGTCGCTTGGGGATGAACGAGATAAAGTTTTGAGAAGGTTTGGGATTGTTTTTCCTGGGGGCTTTCGTCCCTCCCTTTTTTTTTACTGTGCTGGCTCGATCATTCGAACCTCGCATTTGTTTTTGATGGAGTGGATCGCTTCGATTGCAGAAAACCCGAGGCAAATTAATGAAGAAATTAGATTTTCAATTTGAAGCACGCATGTTACCTTTTTTTTTTTTACTGAGAAAATTATGAAATGAAGAAAAACTGGCTGCAATTCAGCAATATTGCAAATTCCAGCCTCGATCGTAGCTAAAGATACTTTTTAAGAATTCTTCATCAAGAGTACACGCAGTAGAACATGTTGCAGACCTGCTCGAGGAAATTACAACTCGAGTGGCTGCAATTTTTCAATGATGGTACGAGTAGTTTTGATTTTCCGGTTGTTGTTTTTTCTCTCGAGTACAACTGCTAATTTTGAGATGAATTTTATAATTCCTTGCGGGAATTCATACACGAAAATTATCTTTTTTTAAGTAAGTGACGTAACTTTGAAAAAACCATACTTTGTAGAGACTCTGACGCTCAACTATTACGATAAACACTCACGAAATATTATTTAAATGTACGCTTGACAGGCTCTGACACACAATCATTAAGCTCGAAAATAAAAAATAAAATTGATAATGATCGCGAGCCTTGGCGTGACGACCATTGCATAATGCATAACTTTAATAATTAAAAAACGTCGGTGATGATAATGTGGATAATTACATAGGACAATTATTCAAAAAACTAGTCACGAACCAATCAAATCGTCCTCGCACACCAGTTGTCCTGCACCTGAGATAATAGTAAAAATATTCTCTCCTCGATTACGTCGGGGTAAGTTTACGTAAGCCGAGGCACGAAAGGATGATCGATCGATAAAATCCGATCGCCTCTCTTATCCACCGCAAAGTCATAACCTTTTGGATACACGTGCACTTTCACTCCGCGGTTATGATGGCTCGCTTTTGTTACGAGCGCGTTCGCGCGACAAAAGCTCCCGGCGCGAGTGCGTTTTTCGAGCTTCTTTGAGATTTTTCCCGGGGGCGAGTTGAGCTTTTTAAATTTTTAAAAGTATGGGCTTGTGGAGTTTGGACAACTTGAAAATTTCTATGTGTAATAAACAAGCAATGAGTCAGATGTTGGGGTAAATCATTAGGAGAAAGCAAAGGTAAACATAAAACATTACTGATGCGTACCCGAAGAAAATGTGTAGTATGTAAACGATAAATAAATTTTCTAATGAAAGAAACTGATTTTACAACCTTTGTTGAATCAGTAATAAAAATTTAATCCAACTACGAAAGATTTATTGAAGTGACTAAACATAAGTATATTCTTCTTTTTTTCGGTAAATTAAAAATCGGATATAGTTTATATTTAGATTTTGAAGCTACATTGTTGCTTTATTTTTACGGTCGTCGTTTTTCTTTCCGCACTTCACGGTCTTCATTGATGGTGATTTGCCAATTTAAAAAACATTTATGTACATTGTTGGCGGATAACGACATGATGACGGCTTAAATCGTGTACGGTAATAATAATAAGATAAAAACTATGTATGAAGAGAAAGGTCAATGATTCTTTTAAATCTTTATCTTCTTGACCTTTCTTAATTTGATTGTAAATCTTTCTTTTTTTTTTTTTTTCGACCAAAGATAATGTTTTTACACGTTAAGCTTCAAACAATTTAATCTCAATGGTATTGTAAAATAACGTCACTTTGAAATCCAAAACAATGAATATTTTTCAAAACTACGATGCTCTTCTTTCTTTCTTGAATGTATTTTGAATTCCTTAAACTCAACAATGTTGACAAATAATATCGTTTTTAAGGACGAAAAAGACAGTGGATTGTATTAAGAATTCTCTTACTTTTTTCTTTGATATACGTTTAATTATTTGTAACCACGTCAGTCAGTTAAAAATTGAAAGCCTTTCGTCTCAGTCAAAGTTATTCGTAAAAATTTTCCAAACAAAATATCTCACTTATTTTCCCAAACCGCAACAAAAAAGAGCTTTGAAAAGGTGTCGTTCACCCCAGAGCTTGCACAAAAGAGAATAGGAGTCAGTCACAACAACGAAAAAAAAAAAAAAAGGCACGCTTTATCTCGAGTAAAAAGCATATTTTTCGCACGTTGCAGACAAGCGCGCGCGCACACGTAAAAAAGAAGAAATCCGTCGTCGCTTCGAGTGCAACTCGCTCGGACCGAATCATCGACCCGCGAGCTCTGAATTTGGCCGGGAGCCGGAAGTGTATTTTTCAACGCTAATCCGCGTTTAATCGAATTGGGTCGGGATTTTTGGGATGCTTTTTCGGATCAAGGATTTTATCGTTTAAACATGGTACGACCGAGAACACGGTTTACTATAATGGGGTCGAATTAGAATGAGAAGAAGAAACCTTCAAAAAATTCTCATGATTTTTTTCTCGAGACCGCGACACAAATCTTGCGCAACGGCGCTTCGCGTTTATTCAAAACAAAGATTAGTTTTAAAATTCGGCAATAAAAAAAAATAAGATAGAATCGATTCACACCAAAGCCACCCACGACCGACTCCCACGCACGCAAGTAGGTAGTCACCAAAAAAATCTAGAGAAAGAAAAATGAAAAAACCGCGTGCGCAGAGTCGAACGCACGAAGGATAAAGCGTTTGAAAAAAATTTACGTCACGACACCTGCATTGCTTTATTTTTCTTCTCTTTTCCGCGCTGCGTCACTGAACTAGTGCGTCTCGGGCCTTCATTGTTTAAACTTTTTTATAACGCGCGAAGATCGTCACTCGAGGACCTTGGATATACACCGTTCGTTCTATTGAGAAATATAAATCGTTTTGTTTTACTCTTTTTTTTTTTTTTAAGTACGTGTGTATATATCTAGTTTTAAAAACACATTACGTTTTTGTGTTACAATGCGATGTAGTTGTTTTTTTTTTTTTTTTTTTTTTTTTTTTCTTTTCGTTTGAAACGTCATAACTTAGACTTTTTATTAGAGTGGAAAATTATGAATGTTTTTCTGTGACATATGGCACGAGAGAAGAATTTATTTTTTCCAGCTTAAGAATTTTTAAAATTTTTATGAGAATTCAAATGTTACATTGCGCAGAATAATTTAAAAAAAAAAGTAAATTTTATTACAAAAAAAGAAAGTGTCGAGAGAAAAATATAACATTTCTGGCCATTAACGATCTAAAAAATATTATGTGCCTTGATGAAAATGAAATTAAATATAGAAATGTTTCGATAATCGAGAAGGAAAAAATACATGCAATCATATAGGACTTCTAATCACAGTTATAAAAACCCACAACATATATATAAACTAATTCACTATTTTTAACCTTAGATAAAAATTTTTTCGAAACATACTCCCCCAATCTTGACAGGAAAACGTTATCTCGTTTTAAAAATTAGATCATTGACTCTCAGACCCCGATGATTAAGGGGACCAAGGATGGACCCTGCGTCTATTAAAAAAAAAAAGTCTCATTGATAACAATAGTTTCGCAAAGCTGGGCTGGGGTTCAAGTAGGTCCGAGCCAAGGGCGTCGCGTCGCAGCTTCATTGTTCTTCTGCGTGAAAATTACGCGGGAAGCCTTTTTCACCTCCTCTCTTGTTTCTCTCTTTTTTCTCGCGGGTAAATGTGTCATGGGGCCACCACCTAATTGATATCGGTTATGGGTGGCTTTTTATGGCTTCTCGGGGTGGTGTAGTGCTTCCCTGCGTTTAGGAAAATCTCTCTCTTCGACGAGCTTTTTTTCTCTCTTTCTTAGAGAGAACAATGGTTTCGGAAAAAAAAGAGCAGTTGCGAGATGCAAAATTACCCGAGATGACTCGCGACTGCGACCTTGCGAGGAGGCGATGAAAGAAGCTTTTTAAACTAATTTATACTTTTTACCGCTTGTTCGGATTTTTTCATTTCGTCACGTTTAACAATGGTAAAGATAAACTTCTTGAGTTAAGAGAATGGAATACACAGTTTAATTGCAGAATTTTTTACAAAAATTTTTAATTATGCATTCGAAAATCAAGAGTTTTTTACAACTCAAGCTCGGACTCAAGACAATAGGATTAAAGTTTATTAAAAACAAAATTTTTCTCTTGAACAAAAGAAACAACTCAATACACTTTTAGCGTCAAACAAAATTGAAAGCATCCGCGCAATCAGCGGGAGTACGCTCAACTTTCAAAAGCATCCGGAAAAAAGTGAAAGAGAACAAAAACAGATGTAATAGAAAAAAAAGGGAAAAGGCCACCTGGTCGACCGACTAATTTCGTACACGAATGGTTAATAAAAGACGCGAAACTGATCCCAGAATAAACAAGACCCAACTGCTGCCCACTAGAAGTATATTAAAAAAAGTTTTAAACTTTCATTTTCTTATAAATTTTATAATATCTCGAGAGTTCGTAAAGTTTGGCTGGGTGTTGGAAAAAAAGTCGGTGCAAAATGTCTCCGGTGTCACTAAACTTTCTGCTGTATTTACATAATACCGAAGTTTGATGTGTGTTTCACAAACGAAGAACAAAAGCTGACTTAATTCAACAACCCGGATGAAGCTTCAATCTACAAATGACCTAATCAAAACAAGTGCAAGAATATCCGTCCCGTCCTTTTGGTCTAAAACAAAAATATTCAACATTTTTTTTTATGACTATGCGGAACTGGTACGATGAAAGTCAGTTACGTGCAAAATTTAGAAAAACGTACTCAACGCCGTCACGTGGAAGAGTATGAAAATACGAGATGAGTATAGAGAAGCTGCACGAGGTGGCTGTCTCGAGAATACATTACTTTGACGAGTTACGCCTGTCTGAATTTCTCGTTACGCGCTCGTTTTCATATTCAAAACTCGTGGTTTTAAAAAAATTTTAAGGATACATTTTTATCATTGCGCAGGCAAAAAAAAATTTACTTCCACAGTCCTTAGTCAGACAGCAAATTTGATCGAATTAATGATGAATTTCGCGTGCGCGTATGTATTTGGAGCCATGATTTTAAACTGCATTGCTGCTCACGAGAAGCTGATGTGATTCACACTTGAGACATAAGCTTGAGCAACATTATTCACGCCTAAGTACGTGTGAGAAACTGTTTCAGTTTAAATTGTCTAACACCAGCGGAGTCATCCTCCTTTCATTGCTTTGGATTTCGGAAAAGAACAATGAACCTTTTTACTAATTCTCAAACTCAATTAAGCTCTTTGTGCACAGTGGCATTTTAAAAGTAACCGATCAAGTGTAGGAAAATAATGACATGATTGTAAAATTATGCAACTGCTGTGTTAAAAAAAGCAAGATAATTTTTTTTTTTTCTACAGATCGAGTGCATCGCCATATTCTAAACTACGATTGACGTTGATGAATACAAACGCTATTCTAATCGAGACCGCGGACGAGAAAAAGTACTCGCGCTAGTCAATAGGATAAGCAAGAAGTGCAAATGTTATCGACGACGTATTAAATGAGCAGTAGAAAAAAAAAAAGAAAAAACAGCTACGTATCCTTGAAGCAGTAAAGTCAATAGCCGCGATAAGAGGAATAAATCGTGCGAAATGCTGTAAAGCAGCTATTAACGCATTGCTATAACTCTGCATTGAAAAAAAAAAAAATCGCAATCCCCGTAGCCTGCACACATGCTTTCGAAATCCTATAACGCGTATTTTTATATTATTTTTATTTGTAATAAATACTGCTAGTGCCATTTTTCATTTTCCGTAATCGCGCTCTGGAGTTAATTTCCTAGACGAATGGTTGGATGAAAAAATATATTTTATGTGTTTCACCTGATTATTGCTCGTAATTAAGCCGATAAGCAGTAAACTCGGGAAAATTAATTTGAAAATACATTTATAAGATTTTGAGTGGTTGTCTTTTTATGGATTTATCATTTATTTAATTATCTTTTAGAGTTTTTAAATTTTTGTACGTTTGGATTTCATCAAATTTTAATTTTAATATAATGATAAAACTTTAAGTTTTGATCAATGAAATTTATGAAAATTTTCGTAAATGTGTGTAATACAAATGATTTTCATTTATATTAGAGAAAACTATCTTTATAAAAACATTTAAGAATTAACTAAAAATACTTCTAGGATCACTAAATTAAGTTACATTAACTTGAATTTATAGATTTAAAAAACTAATCCGAACCTGATTGTGAGGTTCTGATAATGCAAGACCTTAAAATAAAGACTCTAAATTGACCTGAGTACTGGCTCTACATCACTAAAAAATTGAACTCTATTATAAATAAAAAATTGAATGGCTTAAACAAGTGTGGATTTTGATTAAAAGTGAAAAAGGTGAGGATTGATGGTGCCCAGGGAGATTTGAATTACTCTCCCTCGAGCTTGAGCCCCGATGTTATGAAAAATTCAGATCAACCTGCTCGCGAAAAGCCCCAGAAGTCCTAGGTATAAAATATTCCTTAAGGAGCGTTTTGCAAATGAGCCAGGCGCCTTTCTCGTCCTTCTACGGTCGGATTCCACGGCTGCGCGTCGCGTCGAATCGAAAGTCAAACACGACAGGCCGGAGAGAGAGGGAACTGACAAGACCTAATCACGCGTGATTAGTTAGAAGCAAGAGAAAAAAAAAAAAAAGAAGAAAATAATGATAATAAAAACAGGACTCGAAAATTTCAAATGGCCCGGCAGCACGCATATTTTCCCGCTCAAATTAGAACTCGCGAGCGCGTATTTTTGAGAGTGGTGTAATTTTAGCGGTAACTCGAACATTTATATATAACTGGATCACCTAGTTTTAAACTGCTGAATTCCTCTCTTGTACATATTTTTTGAGCTCGTGAAAACCTTTTCTCACACTTTTTTCACCTTTTGGTAAAAAAAATTTATGCTTTGTAAACCTAAATTTGAGTTTAGATTCTGAGAAGTAATATTAAAGACTGTACGGTGCACTTCGAAAATACCACATTTGATTGGTTCTCAAAACTGACGTGCTCATATTTGTTTAAAAAATTCGGGTGACAGCGTAAATCAGATCCCCAACTCTGTTGATGTTTTTTGGAAGCAAATGCATTCTAATTTTGAAAACACTCGTAAATAATGAAAAAAATCTTGAACTTCGTAATTGTCCATAAAACGTCTCGCACATGAAAGCTTTTCGAATTTATCCGCTAGTAAAAGATTCGTACGAGGATTCGTAGTTCAAGGAAGCGGTGAGAAGCTTATCCCAAAGATGGAAAATATCGCTGGTCAGCTGGTCGATTGCAAGCGGCGCCATCGCGGATTTGAAGGTTTTCCTAATAATAAAGTTTTAGATCACCGTTAGTACAGTAACTACTTAAAAAAATTAGAAAAAAAAATCTCGTGGATAAATGCTCTGCACAGTTTCAGCGGATACGAGCCAAAAAAAAATTTATATTTCCTTTCGATAATGGGAATAAATTGGATCGACTCGTGCGTAAATATGAAAAAAAAACGCAATGTAGTTTTAATAATTTAAGCTCAAGCTACCATGAAATAATAACATTTATTTTCTCATGCGTAAAAAAGGATACCATAAAATTAGAGTTTTCCATATTCTCGAAGAAACAAGTAGTATAAAAAAAAACCTTCCCCACGCACGTGCTTCAGATTAGTTTAAATCAATCCAAACTTTCATCTCGTTTATTCAGATCTACGGCTATCGTGAGCGACATCTGGCAAAGTTAGTCAACATTAATATTAATGAGCTCGTTAATTTATCAGAAAAAAGGTAAATAAAATACTCAGGCAAGGGAAAATCAATATAGTCCACGGTAGCCGAGTCTTAAAAACTCCCTCGCTATCATCAATCCCATCGACACGAAATAAATTCCAGGCTTCCACGAGATTTCTCCACGATCCGCAATAATAACAGTCGCGCCGAGCCGCGGCCGCTACGTAAAAACCGTTTCGTTACCTTTATAAAAGTAGACTCCGCGGACCTATTGCCTGGCTCAATGTGGATGAAAGGGACTTGTTTTCGGGAAGGAAAGAAAGTTGTTGCTGCGCACGATTGACGATACATTTTATTTATAAGGTGTTACCTCGGCCGTCGAAACGATCTTTTTGTTTCATCTAAACTTTTGGGATTTTAAGTCCAAAAATAAACAATAATTTAAACGTCCAATTAAAAATAAATTCACCGACAATAAATTAAAAGACACAAATAATATTTAGAATAAACATCGACATGTAGCATAATTCAAAAAATTAGCGAAACAGTAAGTAAATGTGTGTAACGGTCCATATTAGGACTTGTAACTTTGACGCTGATCCTAAAAAAGCTTCGTGAAAGTTTCAAAACCGCTGGTTGTGGTTCGATGTATTTTTTTTTTTTTTTTTTCTAATCACGATGTACATACACTTAACGGGTGCGTGGGTTCAGAGCAGTCTGTAACGATTATCGGATGCTCTAATTGGGTGATGGAGCCGCTCCGCATGGGAAATATACACGATAAGACCTTAGCTGAATGATTCTGTTTTGACCAGTGCTACCGCTCATTAAGCTCTTGTTGATTTTTTTAATTTCTAATTAACGTTTTATTAATAACGACTCATTTTTTATCAAAGAGAGTCCAAGAGATCAGTCACTTAAGTTATTTGGTTTTTATTCGAAAGACTTCCTCAAATAATGATTCATAAGTATGGTATACGCAATGAGGAAGACGATCAACTTGAAATATTCTATTCTAAAATGATAAATCATATAGTCGTGAAGTTTGTGAAGACCAAAATAAGTGGAAAAGATTATCATACCAATTAATAAATTAATTGCAGATAATCAAGAATTCATGTGAAGTTTTTTTTAAATTGAACTAATACGAAATTGCAGAAAAAAAAGTTGTTCATAATATTCTCAAATTAATTTTATTTCCTCTAGAACACAGATTTTTAGAGGACAATAGGGTAAGTTACAGTAGTATTTTGAAATATTTCTTCCTCTATTTTTTCTTTAAAAAATACTTTTATCGAGACTTTTATGATTCATATATGTATTTTACATACGAAAAACTTTATTTAATAAATTTTCAAATTTTATTAATATTTAACAGTAAATCTGAAGAGCGGATTAAATAACGATGTGCTGCTTCACAAGTCAAAACTTAAAATCTGCCTTAAAACGCCCGTACCAAGTTTTTTTATTGACAAATAAAGGTCTTAAATGCAAATGAAGACGTCCTCCTACCGAAAATTACGGAATAGAGCTGCTGCAACTGGAATAACCGCGACAAGTTACCATTTCTAGAAGTGATCGTTTATTTCTTAAGAATCGTGACATTTTTTTTTTCTTCTTTTTTTTATGCAACAGCAGCATGTGCAATTTCATTCCAAATCTGTTGATCCTGCCCCCTATTTACTATTTCAACAAATCTAAAACCACTTTTTTTTTTCGGAAATTCAAATTATATTTTCAAATGATAGAAGACACGCGTAAATGGTCACAGGAAGTAGTTTGTTACGACTAAGGTTGTACGTGAAAGAGAAATCGATTTTTTATTTTAAACTATCGCACGAAAAACATCGATGACAGCGTTAATAAAACGTAAATCCTGACCCACTGGCTGGACGAAAAAGTCGATGTAAGCGTTTGTCGAGTCTAAGTGGAGCAAACAATTTTCAGATTCACGTAATATGGTAAATAAAGCATCGATTAGTTAACAACTTGCTAAGAATAACGACCTCCTCAAGCCCAAATAAAAAAAAAAAAAAAAACAATTTTTATCGTCGCTCGGTTCGACAACTTCATCCGTAGTAAATAAATAAATATTTCAATCAAACCAACACGAGTTTGGACTCACTCGGCTATAAAAGTGCCGTAAATCAGGACCAAGTTCCCGAACTCGTCCGAACCATCGCACGCTTTCTTGATTTTACGAATCATAAAGTCTCCGGTTTTAAGAAAACTCAAAAAAACGAAATAACCCTCTCGATCGAAAAGAGACACAATATTTTAAAGAGGGGAGGAGAAAAAACGAAAGGTAATAATCCATTATTTTCCCCTCCATCGAAATTCTTGAGCCGGAGCAGCGGCGGCGGCAGCCCATAAGCGGCAAGAAATGCAAATGCATATAAATACGCTGCCTGGTGCAAGCAGGCCGCTCGGTGTATGTAAATCGCTAGCCCCGTAGGAGCGGCAATAGGTTCATGGTCGATAATTACGACACTCGTTTCTTCCCATTGGCCGCGTTTTTTTTTTTTTTTATCTTTCTCTCGTTTTTATTTCATTCCTTCTTCTTTTCTTCTCTTCTTCTTCTTTCTCTCTCCCCTCTCGTCAACGTGCGTGCGTGCGTGCGTGGGTTATTTTTCCCCTTTTTCCACTTACCGAGAAAATTCTCTGCCTGCATCCTTTTTTTTTTTCTCTCTATTAATCGCCACTGGTTTTTTTTTTTTTCATTTCAAAGACGAGTGCATGAAAATATTGATTCGCGGGAACAATGCGTTCCATCGCGGGCATTATTTCTCGCCCCTAAATCGAGCCCGAGATCCGCGTCGAGATTAAAAAACAAAAAACCGAATGTCCAGCACGGGGTTGCCTTTGCATGCGCCGAGTCCTTAATCATACCGGATTACCGGCTGTGTTTACCCCTGTGAATTAAAACCGTCAACTAAATTGTATATTCATGGTTTAATAAAAGTCGAGATTTTTTGCTCCGTCGCGAATTACAATGAGCCGCATCCCAAGTCACAATTGATTCTAACATCTGTGCTTTCGGTCAATGACACACGGACACGGAAGCCCCACGTTTTGTTGTGATTTACAACCGATAGCCCGCAACAACATGTAGCGCGGCGCTATTATTGTATAGCTAAGTGGAAAACATGTGACCAACCAAGCATATTTCGTTATAATCAATGTTTTGGAAAATCACTTCTCAAGGTTCGCTTAATTGATCCCGGCTCTTTCGAATTATAAAGCGTTACGTGATTTTTTCACACTGTCAACGAAGTGTCATGTATTCTTTTTTTAAGTTCATGATGTCATCTTAACAGGTGTTTTAATTGGCATGATAAAAATAATCGTTACTTTATTGTTTTCAAGCAGAAGTTTTGAGAAAAATTACTTGTTTAATCACTAAATTTCGATGCTTTATTTAAACCACCCAACGAATATTATATTGTTTTAAATAATAAAATGTCATTGATTCAAGAAAACTAGTTCAGCTTTTACACTACATGAAACAAAGTTACATACAGCAAATGTATAAAAACACTTGAAAATTTTAAAATTTCCCGAAGATTATGTAACGTTTTGGAGCAGAAAGTAAAAAAAGACGTTTATAACCGCACTTATCACAAACGACACACCAGGTACGATAATAACACTCGGACAACCTGCAAGGCAAATCAATCGCCGAGTGGTAATGCAAGCAACCCACCCCGACACAATGAAAGCGAGCAAATAGTACGAAAACGATGATTCACCAATCGCGTGTGCATACCTAAACAAACAAAAACAGGGCTGCTGCTCCCGCGATGCGTTATGTATACGCGACTGCAGGCTCTTTGGAACAGCTACACCTGCATCGTCATCCACCCGAGTAGCGCGGGCAGGAAAGATAAGATCGACCAAAACACGAAACCCGCCCGGGACGATAAAACGCATACCAAAACACGAAACTCCATTTCGGAGCAGGGACTCGTCCCGCAGGAAAAAACCCCCCGCAGACAGATTAGACGATGGTCAAGACTCAAG
Source organism: Encarsia formosa (assembly GCA_038277355.1). Classification (NCBI taxonomy): domain Eukaryota; kingdom Metazoa; phylum Arthropoda; class Insecta; order Hymenoptera; family Aphelinidae; genus Encarsia; species Encarsia formosa. The sequence continues at coordinate 3,199,881 of CM076187.1, forward strand.
ACTCACGTTTTTATGATGATGCTCGAGGAGGCTGCTCCGAGGTTGAAGAAGAAGAATGGGGAGACGAGATCGCTGCTGCAGGCAGCATCAGACGATAGCAGCTCCTCTTCCGACACATCCGCCGCCCCCTGTATACACACCCGCTGCTGCTGCTGCGTGCACTTTTTTCTCTTCTCCTCTGCTGCTCCGCTGTACTGCTCGTGGTGTTTACTCCCTTTTCACATGCTTCACTATCCCAAAAACGAGTAACCGCGAGCCGGAGAGATGCCGAGGATACACTTGCGACGATTGTTAACAACAATAATAAAAGGGGGATTTTTGGTTAAAGGTGCTGTGTGCTGTGTGGGTAGAAAAAGGCGCGCGCGACCGACACACACAACCGGCCCCCCACGGGCGAGCGGTCCGAGTGGTACTGGCCTGGCCTGGCGTGAACCCGCGCTGCTGATGGTTGAGGAGAAAGCTGCTGTGCGGGTGCTGGGGAGAGGCGGACAGAGGCGGACTGGCTTGACGGGACCCCTGCTGACATCTAACGGCTTCCAGCTCAGTCGCTCGATAAAACAGATCCACGGTCAGCTGATTTCAAATATGCACCTGCTCGTCTGTTTATAAACACTGAGAAAGGTTTTAATGAGCCTCAGCTGAACCTGCTTAATTTTCTTGTTAAATCATATAAGTTGTATGATAAATATTTAATCAATTTTCTGTAATTATTTTGCGTTTTACAAAAGAATTTTTTTTTAAAGTGCAAAATTATCACAGAAGTTTTATAAAGTGCATCAATTATTCACGGGTAATTTAAAGAATACCACATTGAGAAAGGATTTAATGAGCCTCAGCTGAACCTGTTTAAATTTCTTATGAAATCATAGAAGTCGTCTGAAAAATATTTACTAAATTTTCTATAATAATTTAGAGTTTTAAAAAAGAATTTTTTTAAAAGCGCAAAATTATCACAGAAGTTTTAAAATCAGAAATTATTCACGGGTGATTCAAAGAATAAACCTTTTTTTTTATATTATGAATAGTGATAATTTTATTTTTCATATGATATAACTATACATTATACTCATCGATACGCCATTGTTTTAAATACTTGTGTACGATCACACATCCATGTACTACATACCATGCATTAAACATAATAGCAACATTGAGCATATTTTTTCATCATTTGAATCCTGTGTATTCACACAGTCAAGATAAGACATTTCTTGCTTCAATCTGTTACAACAGTCGAAGACTCAGAGGACATTAAAAATGTAAAAGCCAAATAACTAAAATTACCTTTAGTTGAAATTTATTTATTAATGAATATAAGATTATATATAAAATGGATATTTATCAAATTTTAAGTTATTAATTCAAAAAAAATTTAGACTCGAAATTTTGTCTACTAATAGCTCTAAGATCAAGTTTTTTTAAAAAGCAACAGAAGTAACGCCTTAAAATTTTTCAAATTTCCAAAAACAAACAGTTTGCTTCATCATCAATATAAAAAACCTACAACTTTATAAATAAATTTCTCAATTAACCAAAGAAAAGGAAATTTTTTGAAAGAATTAGATTATACTTTGATAAAAAAGTTAATAAATGCAAAATTTACTTGTATATGATTATTGCCTAAACACTTTGTAAATACAACTGATGTAAACCGCAAAAAAAAGACTTGAAAATTGGTTTTTGATATTAATTCTTTAAAAAAAAAAAAAGCTGCTTTTACATTTTTAAGCGTAAATCTTCGATTGTTGCGAGGTCCATTGAATACAAAACAAATTCCGGCAACTATCCTCTTTATCGCCCTCGTCTTTACACGAGGAGGAAGAGAGATGTGGCTCGTTCCCGTTCTTGCTCCGTAATTACAGGACACAAGTGCTTTTTTCTTTCTTCCTTTTTTTTCGTTAAACCTTTTACAAATCACCGCTTATCCAATACAAATAATTTTTTTTGCTTGTTCACACAATAAAATTAGAAGAAAAAAATACGTATGATAGTATTTAAGTATAACGAAAGGATGAACGGAGAAGAAAAATGCATTGATTACAATTAAAACTAAGGTTAACTTATAATATATCGCGAAGTCATTCTTAAGTTTTACTTAAAAGAATAATTAATATACAAAAAATTTAAGTGTAAGAATCTTATAATATAGTAATCAAGTCTAATCATTCTCAAATAAATTTGTTGATTAATGCTTTATAGTAAGTATCTTATATCCTTACGCACCCTGATTTTACTTCTAATTATTACTTTGTAGCGTAAACAGCAAAGAAGTTGATATAAAAAAAATTTTTACAATGAAATCTTCATAAAGTAAGATTTGCGCACTCTGGTTAATGCTCATAAATTCTAATAATAAATAATTCACTATATCCAAGCCAATGTTAAATAAAACATTAAAACATTTCATATACACAATTGGAATAACGATTAAATAGAAAATTTTACAATCAACAATCAGAATGATAATTTCACCAATTGAGAATTATCTAAAATTGAACAGTAACATATTTCTTTTTCCATTGATAAAAAACATTTTACAGTAATTTTTTTAGGGAATCCATTCATCTACCAAAATTATTTGTCACAGTCTTTTTAAAAAAATAAAACTTATAGCTTTTAAGTTTTTTTTTGTTTCAAAGACCTTATTTGTTAATTGTCTTGAATATTTTTCAATGATAATATAAATTATATTTCGTGGAGATTCCATACTTTGATAAGTTAGTAACAAATAAATTTGATTGTAATGTTTTTTCGAAATTGACGTTGTCAAAATACATTTAAATGTTACAAATCCACTAAAAATATTTAAGTTTTTAATGTTTTTTATTTAGAATAACAAACAATTATTCGCCTTAAGGCACATTACACTTAAAAATAATTAATGCAGATTTCAAATTGATCAATCAGGATCTTTGCTGTTCAAGGCTTGTGAATATTTTCATTATTTTAATGATATTAAAATCATGGTAAAAACTACAGACTATGTAGTTTGAAAGCTCGTATTTCATGTAGCTTTATAACAAGCCTTATTTTTCCGGATCGTCATTTTGTAACAGAAAATCAGTAAAAGTCATTATCAAATAAATTTATTGAAATAAATTTAAAAGTTTTGATTTAGGAAAGATTTAAAATATTCTACAACTATATTATCATAAGATGACGATATTATTTTAAGAAATATCATTCATATTATTTATTATATGTAAGTTTAACTACAACTAGATTAAGTACTAACTGAAAACATCTTTTACATTAACGCAACAGTCTTTAAAATATTATAGCAGAATTTTAAATTAACCCAATTTTGTTTCTTCTATAAATTGAAATTTTTCTTAAGCTACATAATTGATGGAACTGTTTGTATATTATGTTAAATTCTTCAACGTAATGAGCTGGCAGTTGTATGTTTGATTATGAAAATCTAAAAAATATTTCGTACTGTTGGTTTTTAAAATTGAAAAAAATGCTGTGCGAGGTTTGTTGAGCAACAGTAGCAAAATTAATAAAAAAAAATTGTCGACAAAAGAAAACGTGCAATGAATTATTTTAGGGACCTACACTGGAACTTGTATTTATTATCAAAAATTGGACGATTTTTAATATTTTTAATTCAAATGCAAAATATTCTATCATCTTTTTCTTATTTCGATTCAAAAAATGTATATCACCACGTATTACTTGAAAAACGCGTAGTCTCGAGAATTATTTCCTTCGGCACAACAATCTCTTTTCTTATCACAGTTGCTTCAAACCGAGATGTAGTAAATCAAAAAAATCTTTAGTTTTAATTTTGGGGAAACAAAATTTTTGATATTAGTAATTATGTTTTAATTTGGAATGAACTTATCCGAAATATTGTTTCACAACTTCAAGTGAAATTGTTGTTTTAATTGATATTATTGTATGTAATTCTACATTTTTTCTGATTATCAAATCGAAGACTAACAAATTTTCGTTTATAATCTTTAAAATTATCTACGATTTGACGAAAATAGTTATCTTGAACGAGATATATTATTTGAAATCTGAAACTTTCTTAACAATCTATTTCGAAACTTCATTTTTCATTTGATTCAATTGATATGAAATTAATCATGATTCTGAAATACAAATATTTTTTCCATCAAAAGAGATATGAAGGAAACTTACTTTTTTAATAAAAAATTATATGACTATAAACAATTTTGAATGTCATGTGTAAATAATTATCATTAATCTATGTACATTTTTCATAAAAAAATATTTTTACAAACTAATATTTTTTATTGCACGATTCTGCTAATACTTGTAATTTTTTTTTTTTCAATATTCAGTTGTTAAAGTATACATTTTTTATGAAAAATTTTAATGATAAAAAAAAATTTTATAGTAGAAATGAGTCAAATTTATTTTACTGATTAACTTTTTTAACCTGAAATTAATAATTAAAATTGATTTCTAATTAAGATACGATAATTTTAATTATTCTATTCAGTAGGATCATCACGTTTAAGTTATTTCAGTAAAAAATCAAAATGATTTTTTCTCAATGAAAGAAATTTTAATATTTCGACTTAATTCTAATTTATATTTTCTGAAGCAAGAAATACCATTCATTTTACATAATAATCTACAACTATGTATTTAATAATACTTAAAAGTAACTGTGAATCAGAGTCAAATTTTCTCGCATCAAGCTACTATTTTCGTCAGTCTTTTGACACATTCTGCTATCACCATGTTTAGATCTGTGACTTGCATCTACCAATTTTTTACATCATTTAATTGTTATTACATTCCATATTAAACAAAAAAATTGAATTTCGGATTTAAAATATTATTTACATCAACTTTATTCAAAATTAAAATAACATTTTAAACAAACACAATCGTTCAATAATTTTTTTGCAATTTATGAAAAACTTGGTCAAAGATTAAATACTGCATTTGAACGACCTAAATTGCACCTTGTCAGATGATCTTTAAGCAAACAAATCATAATTTGTTTAATTTAAAAATGATTACCGAGATACATAATCAAAATACTGTAGCTTAAAAACGTAAACTAAAGTTTTAATCGATGCAGCAATCTTTGACACAAAACATTATTTGATGTCCTCGATACTTCAGTACAGATCAAAACACACAATCATATTATTACGTTTTCATACATAAATCTCATTCCAACCTTATTACATGATTAAATTTTTCATGTTTACGCAACCCTTTACGACTGGGGAGTACTGGTGGCCTTGGGAGTTTTGGATTTGTTGCGACTCAAGAGCTTGCGGAAGGAAGAGGTCCATTTAGAACCGCGGGTGAAGTTGCCGCTACCGGAACGCGGCTGGCTGTTGGCATCACCTGGCTCGCAACTCGAGGACTCGCTGATCTTGCGGCTACTGCCACCACCTTCGTAGGAACGCGAGCGACGATCTCCAGTTTCAGAGGAAAATCTGAAAATAATTTTGAAAATTAGAATTTTAATTTTTTTTGGGTTTTCAGCACTAGCAACTAGACGTAGATACACTATTAAAAAATGTTTGGTCACTACATAAAATAATATTTTCAATGTGTCAATATTGTACAGTATAATAAAATCCAGTATAGTGCGAATTGAAAGTAAAAAAAGGTACCCTGAATCGGAGGAAAAAGCTCTGGTGGTAGGTTGGGCGCTCGAAACCGTGGATGACAGTGAGACTTCGTTGGCTGGTGCGTTAGAGTAAACCTCGTCCTCGGAATCTTCATCCGAGTCGTCGATGTAGCTGATGTTTTGATCGAGAGGTGAACTCGTTCGCAGAGGCGGCATTACGGCGGCCGGAGTACTCGGTCTCAGCCACGTGCGCAAATCTTGGAGCGGAGCTTGTAGGCACTTGAAAAGTTTACCACTAAAATCATGACATAAATTTTATCACTATATGGATTGATTTGAGGAGTTAAGTATACAATAAAAAAGTTAAAATTTTTTTTCTTTTTATTTAAAATAATTTTAAAATAATTTTTTAAAATAATTTTATTTAAAAAGAGTATAAACTTTTTTGTTACGTTCAAAGGTACATTTGAGAGATGTCATAGATTCAAAAGGTAAAAAATTATGTTGATTAGTCAAAAATAGTGAGCGACTGCAGGTCTCGTAATAACAGTAACTTCTCGATTGGTTACTGCTCTAATCCTTTCTCTAAGATCTGCTCGATTGTGTTCTTCATGATTTATTAATATAAATAAATACTCACTCGTCGCGGTACTCATCGACGTCGCGGAAAGTTCGCCTCGCGTACAGGCAGATAGAGCACCGGCGTCGTCGTCTGCAGGAGGTAGCGTGGAGCGCGGCGGCCCTCAGGTGCCGAGCCGCGTGTCTAAGAGTCGCGGCCTCGTGGGTCAGGGCGGCCACGCCTTCCTCGTTGCGTCGTCGCTCCTCGCCCAGCTCGTCCTGCTCGGCCCGCAGTTTCTCCTTCAGCTCCTCGTTCTAAAACGAATAATATAGTTTTTTTCAGAACCCAGCGGAATTACGTAAAGTAAAATTATCGTAAAAAAAAATCAAAGCTTCACCTCTCGTTCCAAGGCATCTCTCTCGGCCCTGATGGCGGTGGCCTGACTGACGACTTCCTGACGGGCCCGCTCGAGCGACCTTCTGGTAATCTCGTTCTGGGCAGCCTGGATCTGCAGCTGTCTCAGGACGGCCGACTGCTCCCGCTCGAGTCGCTCCCGGGCCAGAAGGCAGGCCTCGCGATCCTGGCGGGCCCGCTCGACCTCGTCCTCGAGACGAAGACTGCGCTCCAGCTGAAGGAAGAGCTCCTCCTCTTTGTCCTTTAGTTCTGCCTCGCAGCCCTCGAGCCGACGCTCGAGTTGCTGACGCGTCTCCTCCAGCTTGTCGCGTTCAGCCTGGAAGAGAAAAAACCATTTTAATTTAATGAATCATGTTTTTATCAAAAAATGCTTGTTTTTCAACAGTATTTTCTCAGTGCTACTTCCAAGGATAATCTTAACACTTGTCCAGATGTATTTTATTGAGTACATCGAGAAAAATACATATTTAAGTTAAAATTCAGACTTTCAATTTGTGATGCTACTTTAAAATCAGTTAACTACTTTTTTTAGCTGTTTTGTGATTCTTGGATTTAAAAATGTGAAAAGAGTTGTTTTAAACGTTATAAAAAGCTTTAATTTTAGAATTTTAGCTTCAATAGTTCTACTACATTTTTTCATACGAGGTAATAAGGGCAAGCCGTCTCACGAAATGAAAAAAAATTGTCTTATCCTCGGACATTGATGGAATTTTAAATTATATTTTGTGACAGGAACTTTGCATGAGGTTAATAGTCTGTTCCCATGGGTTTGCCGCAGGAAAGTTTTTTCTGCAAACTAATGAGACAAATTCATAGTAAACTACAGTCAAACTTTTGATTAACCAGATAATTGCAGAGCAAAAATTACTTATAGTTATTTTAGAAGTTTCTCGAAGTGCATTAAAATATAAAAGATGAGTTTTCATTCTTTTAGACATTAGCAAGATCGCTCAGGCGGACTCCTCCGATAGCCATAAAACTATTTTTTTTCGTGATCTACGGTTATTTTTAAGCCGGTTTTTTTTAACACTTTTTCATTACTGTTAGGCTGATTAAATAATTCGTAGTTTTTTTTTTTTTCGTCGTACCTAAAAAATTGTTTTTATTTCGCTAAAAATCGATACATTGACTTTTCATGGTTCATAATATGCGTCTCCTGAAAATTTTCCCACTGAATACGAAAAAGTTATTCTCAAACTGATATGACCTTCCGAACTCCGTAAAAATGAGAAAAACACCATCATAGAATTTGCTGAAAAAATTCTGAAGAGATTTTTAAAAGCACCTCAAAAGCACTTTTTATCGAGCTCTTTAGACTATTTTTTTGTTTTCAGAGATATACATCGTACCAAGCATTGTACTCGAAAATAAAACATCAAAATTTGAAATAAAATTTTTCTCAACCACTGTCATTAGAGTTTTGTAAAGGCAGGTCTTTGGTGCGAAGAAAACAAAACAATGAAAAATCATTAGGTCACGACGTTTACATCACAGCGGACATGCAAAGTGAAATTAGCCAACGCGTAGCGAAGAAAAAAAAAAAAGCTGCAGCCTTCGCAATTCTCTCCGCGCCCTGAAACCCGATAGGACAAAATTACAAACCGCGGGCGGTGGGCCGGCGGAAACGTGGGTAATATGGAAAGGGTGCAGGGGTACGAGGAGCGAGGCGCGCCGGTGCATTGTCGTGACTACCGCGGATCCTTTTTCCACGTACCTTTTTTACTTTTTTGCGTTTCAATGACGAGTGTGTCTCGCGCTCTTTTTTCTCTCCCCTCCCGCTTCTTTACTCCTGCGATTTGTGGCTGAGCGAGGAACGTTTGTCTGGACTCTCTTTTGATGAAAATACTTTAGAAAATAAAATCAATATTTTTAATGCAAAATATTTTTTAAACTTGGAAGAAAAGTAAAAAAAAGCTTAAATACATTGATATTTTTAAGTAAGACTATCGCTAGACACAATAAAGTCTACTTGCAAGTAAATTCGAAGAAGCTACCCGTTCAATAAAAAGTTACCGGAGCCTTGGTTGACAAACAGTAGATCTTTTATCGAGTCTTTTGAAAATTACTCTCTCAAAATAGTGTAATGGAATGTTAAAAATGCATTCCCACTGTAGAGTCGAAAAAATTAAGTAGAATGTAGCTAAAGAAACCTTAAGAAATTCGGATTGATTCACCCATTCAAAGATCATCTTTCACCCGGGAGTTACAACAGCATCCTCATTTACTCAAAGATTCCGCGCGCAATCGAATGCATTTTTTACCCAATATCGAAAGTTACAGCCCGCCCATGGTTTTCTCATTACTCATCTTGTAAACAAAACAACACCCGCTGCGATCTCACTTTTCTTCAATGGATTTTTTTCTAGACCCATGGTGATTGGACCGAGTTTTTGTTGAATGAGTATCGAGAACGATTTACTGAAACAGCTCGATCGGGTTTTTTGACTGTGGACGCTTTCTTTGAGTGTTCGAACGTTGATTTTAAATGATTTTTCAACCGAATATGAACAAAAGTTAAAATTATGAAACGTTTCGATTAACGCTCTAATGTTTTAAAGTACTTATTTATTGCATAACAAATTGAAATTAAAAGTTTTAACTTTCTATACCATTAAAAAGTAATACATATGATTATGGTAAAAATAAAAGAAAAGAAAAGAAAATTTTCAACGTTTAGAGATTATGACATAAAGATAAACTAATCATCAGTTTACAATTAACTTATTTGTTTTTTTTTTTTATTTTAATTAAAATTCTTGACAATTTATGAAACCTTATAAGCTTCATTTTGGATTAGTATAGAACTTCCAGCGATGAAATACGTTTCCGGAATAATCATTGTTTCTGGGCCGAGCTTGGAGGCTTAGTTTTTTTTTTTTTTTTTTTTTTCTCGTTGTTTTGAAGCAATTGCAAACTTTCTAATTATTAGCTTCAGACGTCACTTTCTTCGCCAAGCTGACGTTATTCTTACGAGGATCTAAGTCAGTATGCGTGTTGAAAATTTCTCAACAAAGATGCAGAACAACACGCGACAAAAAGTGTGCTGAATACATCAAGGATATAACTCTTAAAAAGTGATCGAGAAATCGACGACAACAGAGTATTATTATTTTACAAAAAATTAATTAGTTATTGAAATAATACAATAATCTTTTAGGCACTTTTAGTTTACTGCGCTAATAGCAGAAGGTTAAAAAAGTCCTATTTGCTCGAATTTTTCACAGTGGATTATGTATCTAACAATTTAAATTAACTTGGTCACTATTATTTTTTTTGTAAAAAAGACTTTGCGATTATACTGTTTTCTCAACCTCGCGTCACGAAGCTTACGTATGTGCACTGATTGTAAATGACAGATTGATGGTTGTTTAAAATTGGTACGTTTCGAGTTTCAAGAGCCTTGATTTAAATATACGAAAGCGAATTAACACTGACACCTGAGTAATATTAATATTATATGCAAAAATAAGATTACGTGAGTACGATTCCGGAAACCGAAAACCGAGCGCCGAGGAAATAAAGATTAATATTTTCTACACCATTTTTAGACAATTTTTTTCCTTCCCTCCTCACATTTATAATCCTGCACAAAATCGCGTGTGCAATTAATTTATGCCTCAAAGAGCTTGGGGTTTCGCGTGCGCACACACTTTTCGTTGCCAAGCGTTAATGTAATGGAGCTCATGATATTCCTTTTTTTTTTATAATTAATAATTCTGCGCGTGCCTCGGCATTTGCTGTGCATATAAGTTGCATAATATTTTTGCTTTGGGGTTTCAATTATTTAGGTCCAATTATTGAGTAACTACAACGTTAAGGTCTTTTTGAATTATGACGACTCGAGCTTCTTTTGCAATAAGGACAAATATTTCATTTGGATAATTTACAAGTTGTTTATTCATTGATCAATTCATTTCCGCTAGTTTGACTAAAGTCACTATTTGATTTAAACTTATTTTGCCTCGTATTTACCACTCTTTTGCCAAAATAAGACACCGCATAGATGATACCCTTGTTTATTTAAAAATCTTAAAACTTTCAATTAACTAATTTTCCTTCTATAGTTGCTAAAGCAACATTTAATATGAACTTCTTAAACAAGACCAATCCTTCAATTTTTTTCAAGTTCCTGAAATTTTGTATCAAGCCATGAAGTACTCAAGCTATTATAATAAAAAAATTTTTAAATAATTTTAAATTATTCTTTTAAAAAGATCTTCTGACATTTGAGGCATTTAAATAAAATTTGACCAAGTTGTCAATCCAAGCTGAATACGTTTGCTTTTTTTGAAAACTTCTCTCTAAAAATTCTAGTCCAGAATAATCAGTTTGAGAAAATCTCGAGGAAAATCTGCATCTAAGCAAGATTGACTCCGCATAAAAAAGGAGAATAATGAAGTTAGTAGTTAAAATTTATGAATCGGGAAGAAGCCGCGTAAACTTTGAAGGCGGCATCTTCCGGACGAAGACTGTAAGGGCGAACACCAAGTCGCTGGCGCGTGAAACTCCAGCCTGGATTTTTTTTTAATTTGCTGCATCCTGCCTCGAGGTATTTCATTTGCGAGAATAAATTTTTAAGCGCGTTGCACCTAAGCTACTTACATTTTTAAAACTAAAAATTAAAAAATTAATAAAAATATCTTCTACAATGACCATTGTGTATCGCAATGAATTATTGAGTAATTTAAAATTTTGTACCGTCGCGTTCTTTCTAGCGTGCGTGGGCTCTTTAAACTTCATTAGAGTTACTTTTTTCAAAACATTCCAAGGATCGCCCAACGTACCCACGGCTCGCAATTACAATCATAATTAAAGAGAAAAAAAGAAGTGAAGAATGTCTTACAGATTGCAAAAAAATCTGTGTACTACGCACGACTGTTGCATTCTCGCAGGCGGCTTATAATAACGCCCGGGCAGCGCGCATACTCCGACGGATTACATATTTGCTCCTCTCTTTTGTCCCGCAAAAACTTTTTCCGCTGAACCGAGACAATAGAGGAAGAATGTGTAATATGAAAAAAAGCTCGGTATATCATTGCGCGGAAGTCGGGTATAGATTTTACACGCAGGATCGACGAACGCGAGCCGTTTTTTTTTTTTTATTGACGGAGCTAGAATTGCAGCTACCGGAGACTCGCGCCATTGACTCTTCCTTTTATTACCGTACGGACGATATGGAAAAACATTTCAGGCATTTGCATTTATGTGATAACGATTTACGAAAAAAATTCCCTTTAAATTCCTAGCTGTGAAATCACACTGTAGAGTTTGTTAAAAGTTCGGTTAAAAGTGAGCATGAATATTAGAGTTTAATAAAAATGTAAGTCAAAGATGTTTGGTAATTTTTTTTTTTCTACTGTAATAAAGATTGGAGACTCTGAAGTTGGGTAACTTTCGAGTAAGGAGATTTTCTATATTGTAAAATGTTATCAAACTGTATAGAATATTAGAATTATCTCGAGAATTATATTGAGAATATATTAGAAGTTCTAATTTCGGATTTGATTACTGGTCCAACTTTCGAACTTAGAAAATGAATTTTACTTGGAAGTCTCTCTCCCGAAAAATTTCAAACATTCTTAATATTTTTACAAACATTTTTTACAGAAAATTTCATTGATTCTCTGTCAGAGTAAAATCGCTTACCACCTAAAAAAATTTACTGGCTTACACTCAGATATCAGGCAGGATAACAGCGAGCTGAAATTTTTTACAGGGTATACTTTTTTATCCAGTACAAATTAATCCGATTACATCTCTGGGTAAAGAAAATCATTGCACAATTGCTCGGTACAAATCGGTCGGTTATTACACTAATCGACAAGGATGAAATCACCCTGCGAAATAAAACCCACAGACAAGGTTGCATTAAAAACAATGACTCATGCGTTCCTGAGAAAACATAAGCAGGAGCGCGAGAAAATTAAAAGGAAGTCGCAGCGGGGAAGAGCCGAGCGAGTTTCCTGCCGAGAAATTAAGGATTTCTGGAGCACTTTATGCACCTTCGGGAAGGATTTTCTTCGACTATCCCGGATTTATCGGCAACAAGGTGCAGTTTACATAATTCTCGACTTTTTTTACTTGGCTGCGGTTAGGGATAATCGATTCGCGGGCGCAAGGCTTTGGATTTATGGAGTGAAAATTTCGTTCATAAAGGAAAGCGGTAATGAAGTACGATGTGCGAGTGGGTTACGATGATGGCTTGATACGTACTGTATCGGTGAAAGTGAATTGTTTTGAAATTTTAATGGCGACGCGAAGGATTTCGTTTTTTATATCCAGCCGTTAGATATGGGTCATTATTGTTAGATTTGAATTTTAATGAAAGCTTATTTACGATGATATTAACGCGAGGTTCGTTAACATTGATCTTATAAATTTTTATTGCATCCTTTTACCTGGTCGGGTGTGAATAAGTGCCGTTATCAAAATCAAAATTTTTCCATGACCGAAATTTTTTTTTATTTCAAGGTGCTTTCTTAATAAATTTTTTATGACGCGGAAGATTTCGATCTAACTTTTGGGGAGCGCTTCGTTGAATATTTATAAAAAAAAATTCGAGCAAACTGCATAAAATTACTTAAATTTTTTTTGAAGATCGCAACTTGTTTATTTTAAGGATGTCAAGACTTCGAAGCTCAAAAACTGTAGCAAATTAAAGATTGAAACTGTTAGATACAAAATAAAAGTTCACCAGAAAAACTAGGAACTTATCAGATGAACCAGAATATGTGTTTCTTTATCCTTCAAAATAAGAACTTACCGTCAAACTTTTTTTCATTAATTTTTAGAAAGTGATGGCTGCACTCAGAGAAAGATTAGATTGAACCAATTAAATATTCTTTGTTCCCTCAATAGTCTAAATATTGTAGCTGTTACGATATGTATGGTAAGGATGAAAATATACGTATCAATTCGACTATCTAACCTAACCTCCCCTTTTTTTTCAATATTTAACTTCAAGTTATAATTACATAAATATTGTAATTTTTCTAATGATTTATTAAATATACTAGTAATTCCGAAATAACAAAAAAGTTTTTCAAAATAAGTTGTGCTTCACCGGTGCAACTAGAAGCATGTTAGACATTAATATGTTTTTAGTCAGCGTTACCATAATATTGTATCTGCTCCAGCATGCCTCATTGTCTGTATTTGGTCTGTATATCAACAATGGAATCTTATATGTTACAATACATTGTTGACCCAATCAAACCTTTCTCTGATTGTGTATCGATAAATTTTTAATTTTCCACTGCAAAGAGAACCGTACGAAAAAATTGACGACCCAATATTAACGCCATTAATCCTTCACTCAACCAACTGATGGATATTGCATTACGATTAACCTTCTGGATGCTATAATTCATCCGAGGATAGGCATTAGAACAATACGAGAGATTAAACGCTCCGCTCACAATGGACCTTATATCATTACGAGTACTTTTTTTTTCTCGTTCCTTCGCCCGCCCTGATCGTGTGATGCAACGGCTGTGCACTTTCATCGGACGTCATAACAATAAAAATAAGAAAAAAAAGAAACCCTGCTCCTCGTCTCATTTCCCCGGCAATAACTTACTCTTTTTTTTTTTCACTTCTAACCGACTTTTTCTCGCGATCATCTCAACGGATCCTCCTTCCTGTGCGTTAACACAGCCCGCGGTTTCGCGAAATTTCGCCTCGCACACTTTCTATCTCGAGCACAAAGAAAGCATAAAATTAGATGGTTTTTTCTTTTATTATTTTATCTCGACGAGGCCGATAGTCATTTCATTCAGCACCTGCGAGTTTCCGTATTTTTTTATTTTTTTACTTTCGAGTACCGAGGCCTCGAAGTAATGTTAATATTAATTAATTGATACGATTTGGAAGCGTTCAAACGGAGGGAGAGAAAAAAACAAATTAATTGAAATCGATACTGGACAACGATCAACTTCCAGACCTCGGTAATTAAAAAGCTAAGTTCAAAGTAGAACGAAGAAAGTATTTATTGTCGGTTTAATTGAAACTAGTTTAAAAAAAAAAACTGTCGCAAAGTCATAATGATCTGTTATTTTTCAATATGGCCAACAATAGCGTGAGCGTCGTCATCAGACTTTGAAGAAGCGTGCACAGTCTACAATGAAACAAGCTAAAAGTTTTGAACATTAAAAAAAACTCCTCGTTTAGACACGAGACCTTGGAGTCGCATCACTCGAGTTTTGGAGTAATTTTCTTGACTTTTTTATCCTTCTTAAAGTGTACCAACTTGATGAGAGAAACAGGAAAAGTCAATAAAACTCTCCGAGCGCTCGTATGGCAGACAACTTCCTGGGGGCCGGTAACTTTCATATTTCCAAACCGAAAATTCACTCCGGAGGATTTATTGGAGGGCCGTTCGTGACCCCGTAAAGTTTTATTGGGTCCGGGGAGCAGATGCCCAGCACGTGATCATTTTCAAAGGTCACGCTTGTTGCATTGATTTTTATCGAGGGTTCGAATCGATATCTAGGAAGGGTGGGATTGATGCGTCTTTGGCGTGAGGAGAATCGAGAATGTTGCTAGGCAACTCGTTAAAACTATCGGGTTCAGGTTGTTTCTTAGCCGGCTTGACTCAAAGTTCAAATGCTTTGCGTTTAATTATGTATTATTCAAAACAAAATTTTTTTAAATCTAGTTACGTAAATGCTTAGTTTTTAATTGGGTGTGTTATACAACCACTGGAGTTCAAATTGAAATCGTTATATATTTTTTCTCATTAAAATGTAAAGATCGTGAACTAAATTAGAAAAAAAAAATATAATTTCTTATTTATTTTGTGTATATCGCGTGATATCTGAGAATTTGTGTTCAACTTTGTGCATACATTTTTCAGAAAACTTTTCTCATGAACTTTAGCTTTTGTCGATAAACTGGGTCTAAACTTTTTTATATCTTTAACGTTTGAAAAACGGTGTTTTCAATTCTACCAACATTCTGCCTAGTAAAAATAAACAGTTTTTCTCGGAATAAAAGTTTAACGACTGAGGGAAAAAAATTCCCGAAACCAGTTAAATTTTATTTCAACGTTTTTACACAATTTTCATTGTTTTCAAGCTCCGATGAAGCGAAATAAAGCGTATTTTTAATACCGTTATCAGCAAATTTTTTTCGCGACACTTTATCAACAATTATCCAGCTTTTTTATCTTCAAGAAAAAAAAAAAAATGACAACAAAGTCGACGTCAAGCAAAAATTCAAGCCTCAGCAAAAATCCAAAAACTACCTATACTATTTCGAAAATATTTTGTCGCCAAACGCTGACCGACGCGATGGTCAGTGCAGCGGCTGCACCTCGGTAAGTGCCGTTAATCCTCGGGCTCCTCCTTGCTCGAGGTCGTAAAAGGACGGACTTAGAGCTCCGGTGCGGGGGGTCGCGGCATAAATCTTTTGAAAATCTGCTACTCTGTAATGCGTTTTCGAAAGAAAAATCAAGCGAGCTCACGCATCCACGATAAACTCGAAGAAAAGTAAGAGCCCGGGTGGTGCGCGGGACCGATGGAGCCATTAAAATTTCAATCATTCTCGTAATGGCCGATTCTTCAAATCATCTCTCTCGAAAGTTATAATTTCCAACACTTTCCACTCGCACGCACTCATTGTGCCTTTGAAAAATGAATCCCCACACCGAAACGCGCCCACGGTGCTCAGGGGTAATGACTTTAGGTAGTCTTTTTGAATTGCTCCCTCCCCCCCTCCAGGTTGATTATCCTAGCGATGGGTAGAGAAAAAAAAAAAAAAACATGAGAGGCTTTTTATGATTATCTTTTTTAATTAATCTCCGTTGTAGTCGAGAGTGAAAGGTCGAGCATCGCATGAGATGCGAAGTCTGCTTAACGGATTACGTAACGTATTTTATACGGATGGGAGGAGAAGGAGCTGTTTTCCGATAAGCCTTTATAGGTTTTTGAAAGAGTTATTCGATACTCGGCAATTCGAGGTATTTATTGCGGCAATTTATATTATTTTAAATTAAATTGCAGTGGTGGAGTACGAACGCGAGAGAGAAAACAGAATATATGTACTGCGGGAAAAGGAGGTTGTATACCATTCCTGCAGTCTTAAGAATCCGAATAATTTTATGCTTGGATTCAAGAATTAAATCATCATTGATCATAGCATGCGCTGTGCCTCGTACAGGGGTTGCTATTAAGTGAACATTCCTCGACTAATATAATGAGCTCGGGTTAATTTAATTTTCATTTTATAAGCTGGTGGCAATGCGCGTCTTCTTACCTCGTGAATACGTGCAATAAGAAGCTCGAAACTTTTATTTCCATTTTAATTGAATCTACACTCTGATATCGAAAAACATTATTTAATTCCATTCCACAGAGGTAATTAGTTCAAAAAATAATTTTAGAGGGTTTAATTGGTGATGGGAACCATAGTTTGTCTGTCAGTATAAAGCGATTTTAGTTTCAAAATATACTGTATTAAGAAGTTACACATATCCTGGGTTTTGTAATATTGATTACTAATCAATATTTTAGGATCCGCATATTTGGTAAGACTGTAAGACCGATATAAATATTCAAAAATATCTTATTATTATTTTTTGTAGGACAGTCAATATAAAGATTTATCCAATTTATACTTCGATTTATACTGTATGATAATTCACTCGATAATTCACGTAAATTTAAACTAATCAATCATATATTTTTAAAGAACTTGAATGAAAATAAAAAAATCAAAAAATGCAATGAAGTAATGAAACTTTAAACCCATTAAACACTTGGATTTTTCATTCACGTAATGGCGACCGGGGGAGAGGTAAGGTATAGGCGTATAACCGCGATTAAGATCTCGGTTCTATCACTTAGCCAGCCTCCTAATTACGCGAGGCAACGTACCCTGAAGATTACATTTTACGTGTCTTATCATCACTTTGCTGACCGGATATTCGACCACCTGTTTGAATTTCCATTATCCGCTCATTTGTTTCCATTTCCGAGGAGTTTCTTACAAATTCCACACTCGGACTAATTAATTAAGAAAAAAAAAAAAAAAAAAAACTCAAACTTCTGACTTACGACCCTTGCGTGTATAAGTGAAATCATCCGTTTACACTCACCTGAAACATAAAAATGAAATAAAAATTAAAATAATCTCGTAGTTTTCATTCGTTTACAGCTGGTGTGTATTTAATCCTAGAACTTAAGCGTTCGCGTTTCGAGTCCAGCACGCGCGGAGAAAAGTAAGAAAGTGCATGCGGCCACCGTTTTCCCATATCAGGGTCAGATAAGTCTCCAATATGCTGGGTAAACAAAACGTGCACGATAATTAAGTGGCTTGATATGTGGGTCGATAAGATTTGTTGCTTCCCTCCCTTCACCGATCAATCGGACTTTCTAAATAAACACAACGCACCTGTCGTCGCGTAATAATTGTTGTCTCTGGGTTGCGCAACCGAGTGACGGGGAAGAATTCGTGGCTCGCTAAATGGTGAGAGCCGCTGGCTCTTTTATTTTAATTGAAGATGCTCCTGCCTGAAATTACTACACCTGTCGGAATTTTTCAAGCTTGCATCCTCTGACGTACTTTGAAATAAAAATTCTGCGGCGATGTGAAACAGTATACGACCTGGCTTGATATTCTAGAGATATTTAGGTGTTTGGTGCTTGTAAGTTTCAAATCAGGATGTTTTCATTTTAAAACTACAAACAGGTGACGATAGGTTAAATTTAATCACCGACCATCAGAGACTCTCTAATTATCGTTGTTGCATGGACTCCTTTTTCACACAGTTGATAAACGATCGGATGAAAGTGAATCCGTTTTGAATAGCCAGCACCTTTTGTCCCGGGTTTTCGAAAAAACTTTCTAACCCACAATCGAGATAAATATTCAAGAGTCACACGCACTTTACAAATGTATTAAATTTTCACCCATTGAATGCAGAAAAAACTGTCCCGTAGGTCGAAGCGATCTCAGGCACAGTTAAGACTCGACTGCGCTCCGATCCCAAGGCGCGTTCCCATAAATAATGAGATTACTATGATGAGGTTACCCGTGGATGGATTCAGAATCGGCCAGGTATACGCGATCGCAGGAAAGTTCGAGTTACCCGCGACGCATCGATTCGCGGTGTCTGTTACCTGCCCGCACGACGACACATCCTGGTAACGTACTCCTCCCCCCTTTTAGTTTTTTTACAACGCAGTGGCAGCAGGTTTGTTTCGGACTGCTTGACTTTGTGCCCTAGTGAACTATAACAAAGGCTTTTTTGGAAAATTTTATTCTCCAAAAATGGGGCTTTAAAGATATTGTTTTGTAAATTTTTGTGATTACTTTATTAAATTTTTTTGTATAAGTACATGATTTTTTGTAAACCTTTCTCGTAGTGTTTATTCAATCAAATTGTGGTGCTGGATAGGGAATTCAAAAAAATGATGATGTAAAATTATCCTAGTTTGTGGTAAACAACCCAAGCCGTTGGAGAACTTTGAAATATTTTTCTTTCTTTTTTTTTTTTTTCAATACAGAAATATCTTTTTACAAGCTGCGTGCACCAGCAAGAGATGACATTTAATAATGTGGTTACAACACACACCGACCAATCAATATCTCGGAACATATCAAAGGTCACCGAGGCCTTGAGGGGTTCACCACTGCAAATTGAAAACCAATCCAATTGCGCGATACCAACTCCAAATTCTCTCATGGTATCGGCACCACGCATTCGAAAAATTAAAAAATTTCAAAATCTTATTACTCCTTTCCGTGGGATTTTAATGATTTCCAGCTAAAGCACCTTGTATATGAACCCAATTAAGAAGCCATCATCATCTGGCGGCAGACGAATTTCCTACCGTACGCCTCCCAATTAACCTCGTACTACTGAGTGTACGCAGTACAGGGAAAAACCATTTTTTTCTACGTCGATTGGGGGCTTCGTACCAACAGCTACGTCGAGCGCGAAACGCGGTAACAAAAGAAGGGGAACGGCTAATCATAATCAAGAGACTCTTTTAATTATTGGATCGTAGGTTTTGTGCAAGGATAAATTTGCCTACAAGGTGGATTATTGATGTAATATTTTGAAGCGCAGACTGGTCTAATCAGTAAGATTTCAAAAACAAATAAATAAATAAAAGCTTTTAAAATATTACAAATTATTTTAAATCTTTAATTTCCACAATGAATTGAAAATTGTTTTCCCTTCCATTTAAAATAAAAAGTGATTCCATGATGTCAGTTCTCGCACACTCGTACGAAAAAAAAAATTAACATGAAGTAAAATAGCTGCAACGGCCTTGCAGCCAGACTTTGTTTTTTTCCTACCTTCATTTAATTTATATTTTAATGATTTAATCAAAAACAATCATGTGAACGGGCGTTAAAGCACCATTACAATACAAATTACATCGAAGTACAGCGTACGAAACAAAAGACCATAACATTTTACGAATACAAAGTAAAAAAATACCCACAAGGTAAAAAAAAAACAGTATGGACGTCATTGTTTTGTCTGCAGGATTCCATCCTTATCATTTATTTTAACAATCGAAATCGCACAAGTTCCTCCACGTCATATCCTAGTGCTCTTGAAAAATCGTTACCGCTCAAGCGTCACGAGAATACAACGTCACTTGTTTAAAAATTAACCAGACTTTTTATTGTTGTAAGTATCGATGCAAAAAAAGAGTTAGGAATATAGATAAGCGCCAGCACGATGTATTGTGTGTCTGTGTTTCGCGGTTTGTGCACAGTTGCGCAAGTGGTTTATTATAAAGAGAGATAACGAAATCGATATTGGACTCTCACCGAGAGTGGGTTCGTTGGTTAACAATTTGAGGAAACTCGATTAAATTTACATTCGAATTTTTGATTGTTTAATGGTGGTTTAAATAAAATTCTTTGAGTATAGTCTTTTTTTTACTGTTGAGGTATGATTGAAAAAATTAACTATCAAGTTTAAGTCTTAGACAAGGTCTTGAAGCGATCATGTTATTGTTAAAAATATTTGTATAATAATAATACAATCACATTGACATTAACTTTCTCTAATTTTATCGCAACAGTTTTAAACTACAGAACGTTTGAGAAATAATTACTTTTTTTTTCTTTTGAAGTCTACTCAAAAATTTCAATGTAGTTAATTCTTTTTCTGAGAGTGTAACCATTTCCAGAGTAAGTCGTGAGAAGATGTTGTGTTATGCCACACGAAAGCGTCTTTATATCCCGAGGGTTAATTACGCGCACTGTCTTATTAGCTACCTTCGGGCAACAAACCTTCACCCCTGGGTGTAACGTAAACCTCTTTAACCATAATACCGATTGTGACATGAGTAACTATTTTTCAAAAAGGTTATTTTCTTGACATATTAGCCTGGTACAAAATTGTAAATTACACCTGCGTATCCTGCAATTTAACTTTGAATTCCTTTCAAACTGTTTAAAACGTTTTGCTCTCTGGGTGATTTACAATCGTTTTTTAATAAAAAAGAGTTGTTTTTCAAGGCTAGATAGTCATAAACGCTCGCATAAACGTCTGCTTTAATAACCAGCATAAATGCCAGCATGTTTTCTTCTAAAACAAACTATTTTAATTGTAAGAAACTCGTAAAAATAGTCAATACCTTTTGGTAAACTAATAAAAGTCAATAAAAGGTAGATCGATAAAAACTCTTTGCTTCCTCGAATCGAAATCTTCGAGATCGCTCTACAATTGTCGGGATGAGTTGTCGGGTAAAAGAGAGTAGAACCGTTACGGGACGCCCGACTCCCACGCCCTCGTACACGTCGATCGAAATTTGCGACTCGCGATTCATTCGCGAATCCGCCTTTTTTCGTGATCCTTCTGGGAATACGCTTCACAATAACAGTATCGTCTGATATTTTCATTCGAGTCTTTCTTTTTCACGCGGCTGTAATTAAGAATCCGTGGGAGTTTGTTTGCGGATAAAAACTTCAGATCGTTTCTTCGATGAGTTTAAAAAAAAAAAAAAAAAAAAAAAAACAGGCAAAAGAAAAACATTTTGAATGAAAACGGTACGGTCCACTTTTCGCATTGTTCCGCGATTCATAGTCGTTTCCGCGTGAATTGAGAGCGTTTCATTAGCGAGATGAATGAAAACTGGTTTTGGCAAGTTTAAGCGTTCATAATGGCTTTGAACGAAAATAAACCGTTTTGGATTGATCTCAACGCATTACTGAATGTTATACTTAAAGGAAGAGTTTATTGATTAAAATTTATATTATAGTTAAATCAACGCACTTACAGGATCGTTTGAACTTCATCGGCCGTGCACACGTGCACCCACGAGGCGGCCGCTCCAGTTTCGGGTCGGATAAGCTAATTACCGGTGCCGCTGCAGCAGGTCGACCTCAAAACTCCGCAGCGACTGCTTCGACGATGAAGATGATGAGGTCGCGGACTCCCACGATATACATAATCCGTCCGTAAAAAGAGAGTCGCGTGCGGAAAAAGGAGGTAATGACGACTACGTACCCGGAAGCCGATACTTGAACTTCTTTGTTTGTTTCTTTTTTTTTTTTTAATAAAATTTAATTTTTTGGGAACGTTTTAAAAAGTCACAACTATTTGTGATTGATAAAATTTTGTCGCAGGTGATAACCACTGAGTTATAGTGCGAAATGCAGAATATTCTGGGTCACCAAAACATTCTAGTTCCATCTGTCTTGTTTCTGCAAGCCAGCTCTTTGAAACAGATCCACTGAGTGAAATTGCACATTGTGCTTATTCAAGTTAATTCAAACTGCAAGTGAAATGAATTAGCCTACCTCTAACGTTCAAATTTTTAGATTTGAGTTAGTTTTTACAACGTAAATGTAATTACATATTTTGGAGAAGAATATGTCATCACAAGATGGTTCATTTGAATTTTCGTTCATTTAAACCTGAACCAGTCTGAAAAACTCCAGTAAAAAATCTGTTTGTACTAATTGTCAGCAGGAGTACATGGTATCCATGCATGAAAAAGCAATCCATACAGCACGGATATTAAAAAGGAGGTGCGCACATCCGCCAAAAAAGCATATTCCGCTCGTTCTAATTAAAGCTACAAGCCGAAGGTTTGTTGTCGAGTTTGTTGTCTCTGGTGAGCCACTTATGTACAACTGCAAAAAAGCACTGAGATTTTATCCTTGCGCTCCATTTATCTTTTTTTACCTCTTCTCCAGTAGGACGCCCCATTCACATATACCTGCTTGGAATTAATCATAAGCCGAGATAATAAACACTTGATTCGGACTTGAGATTCTCGTTGAGATTTAATGACGGTATGTAGAAATAATAAAAGTTCGATCGTTTATTTGGAATCCAGATAACAGCTTCAAGCAAGTAGAAATGAATCTTAAAAAAATTCCCGGACATTGTATTTCACGCTTTACCTCAATTTTCTCATCCCAGCCGAAATAAAAATCTTGCAGTCTCAGCTCGGACACGAGTGCCAACTGGAAGAGTAAAAAACAAGAGGGAAGCAAAAAAATTTCTTGGCGGCCACCTTTTGTCAAAGAAAATTACTAGCTGTAACACGTAAGTTTTTTTTTTTTTTTCAAATTAGCGGACGCAAGGTTAAGAATTTTTCCTTGGCTACATTACTTAGCTACAGAGGGAATAAAAAAAAAATTGTACACAATACCGCGCGAGGTGGGAATGGCGGCGACGATGTCTATTATCTTGGTATTTTCTAGAACGATCGTTTCGTTATCTGGCGCGGATTAATTCAGAAGGCTTTTCTACCGTGATATTTTACGGATTACTTGCATTTTTTGGAACGCCGAAGTCAATTTTACGTATTCGATGCGTAATTTTTATATTTGAAACGTCTTAATGATGGAATAAAAAAGGCAGGCGATAAAATTTTAATACCCGATAAGCTTGATATCCATCGAAGAGTTGTAGTCTTTTTATTCATTTCGTTATTACTTTTGATCTTTGCCGATATCGCGTATCAGCATTCCGATAATTTCAAGGTTGCGCGTACGTAGAATAAAAGTTTAAACTCGTAAAATTTAATTTAACAAGAGCGAGGAAAAATTAATGTAATTTCAAGCAGCTCGTACGTAAAACTTACTTCCGACGTTGTTAGTCACAAGACCAAGACCAAAAATTACCCTACAAGAGCGGTATAATTAAACACCCGGAAACGATTAGACTTAATCGAATTGTAACTTTGCGCAACACTCAATCGTAGTCCAACAAACACCGCCAAAATTAATTCGTCTACATCTCTTGCACAACAACCAACTGAACTCTTGTACTTTGTCTCATCTCCGTAGGCAAAAAATTTCAAAACAAACCCGTTGAAAGTGCGCGTACATTCGGGCAAGTCTTATCTAATCCCAGACGACGGCGCGGTTACAAGAGCCAAACAACCGGGAATCGAGCCTTTATTACAGCGAATTTCCATTTCTAATTTCACCTACCGGTTATTTTATTTTATTTTTTTATAATCCGCGAGTGGGTTTAAAAATGGAAAGTGTAGCAGCACACAGTGAAACGGACCGGTAATTTACTCCTAATGACCACCGCACGCGCCTGTGAAATCTAAAACTCGATCGATACCAATGTTTATCGAAAAAATGCATAAAAAATAGATCAATTTAGATTATTTGACAGGGCATTAGGAACTCGGGTTGTAAATAAATCAGCGCGCCTGTCTTTAATTTAAATCTGATTATGCCTTTGGATTAAAGTTACACGAGAACTGAATGAATAAACGTCATGAACTATAAATAGCTCGACGCGCGGAGAGAAAAGAGCCGCGATAAGTCAACGTCCCTGATAGTTTGACAAGTTATAAACGCGTTATCATCGCCGCACTCGCGGAAAAACGAGTTACCGATCATTGATATTTTATTTACTGCGTTACTGCATCGAACGAATGTAATAAACTCATGAGACGTTTAAGACTCCGGAAACACGCGCGCGGCTCGTCTGGTTGTAAACATTATTTTTCATCTCCTACTATGTATACGTAAACGGCAATATCGTTAATTTATGATAAAACACAGCCGCTGACGGATCATCAAGAGAGCTGAATTTTATCAGGTTGGCTGTACGCAATCTCCATTACCGCAATTTAACAGCGTGACGAGTCCCAAAATCAAATCGAAAACTTTAATATCCCATCAGGTTGAAAGCAAATGTTGTACTCTGAAAATTTTAAACTCCCTCTAGCTAATGTCCGTGCACTCAATCTAAAACGCTAAATGATTGATGAGGTATTACATACCCAGCGCCCACCCTTGTGCTCAATGAGCCTGGTGATGATTAACTTCTAGTTTATGGGCTTTGTTTCGCCCTTTTTTCCTAATCATAACTGATGGACTATTAGTTAGAAACGTTCATTTTGGTTACAGGCACACTAATCTGATTTAAAAGTTGAATCATTGCAGCGGATGGTTTCCACCTTAAACTTTCAGACTAACAGGATTTAAAATGGTTTAAAACAACCGTATAACAGAAGAACTTTTAACTATATAGATTATTTGTTTGTGATGGAAAAAAGTCGAGAAAAAAGTCGCACTTGTCGATACAGAAATTTCATTCGATTCGAAAAGCCAAAAAACATGTTCATCGCTCAACCACGTTTTAGCTAAAATTAGCTTATGTGTCACAAAAAACAAACGAGTTTCGATTCCAACTTGGTCGATTAAAATCACGGAGCTCCTTTGTAACTTAGACTCGACCTACATCTGCAAAATCTCATTTGGTAAGTAAGTGCAAAGTGAAGATCACGACGGTATTAATTTGAGAAGTGGCCTCGGTTTATAGATTACTTAGCTTCCGTAATCCGCTACACGACGACGTACCGCTACATAAAAGCGATCGACTCTTGTTACATGAATTTCTACGGGTTCCGTCGAGGGTTCCGTACTGATCGGACAGTGACCCTGATGAGGTAAAAAGAAAAAAAAAAAAAAGTTAAATGACTTCAGAGTTTTTATTGAAAAAGCCGAGTTGACTTCGTTTTTTTCCTTGCTTTTTTCTCTGGATTAGAAGCACTAGAAAACGTGCATATTGTCTGCAGAACTTGACACTCGTTGCCAACTTTATAAAGATATTTTTTTTTTCAAACCTAAAGTTTTTTTTATACCGAGGTAATCATACAATTTTTCAAAAATTTTAACGTCTTGAAAGTCTTGAACAAGATTTCCACAACTCTAAGTCTTGTTTTGCTGCATGTCATGCTTCTCTAATTGGGTTATTGGGTTGAAATGCGCGGATATCTTCGATTATTAATGCTAGTTCGCGCAATTTCTTGTAGCTTGTAGAACATTAATAAACAGATCCAAGAATGGGGCTATTAAAAATCATTTTTTTACTTTCGATAAACATTATTTTCGTAATGGGAGACCGACTCCTATTAATTTAATACCTCTAAAAGTTAAATTAAATTCACGATGAAAGCGATCTGCGCAGGATCAAGATCTCTCGAAAATTGTTTCCGACCGATCATCCGAAAGTTACAGTGCTAAAAAGTAAAATAAAGCGCTTAATTTCGTATCTTAAGGAGTATCGCAATGACGACCCAAAAATAAGTAACTTGACGCGGATGCAGGTATTAATTGAGGCCTCGATCGAACCGAAAAAAAGAAAGACATCAGGGTAATACGAAACGGTAAATCGGATCTTAAATGCTCGAATCAAAAGTGCATTTCGCAAAAATTACAGGTTCGGAAACCGATTCTTTGGGATTTCTCTGCAAACAACAACTCTTACCCAAAAGTGCAGTAGGACGATTCGGGTTAGCAGGAATGCCAATCGAGGTAAGAGAGAGAAAAAGGAAAATCGTGACTTTCTTCTTTGAAGCTCATTGTTGCGGGTAAAACCGAGGATTGATGAAAAAAAAGGCACCGGAAGCCTTCTGGTCAAGGTGTAAAAAGGAATTGAAACTGGTTTTTTGTTTATCCATAGGAAATGATAAAAAAAAAAAAAAAGATTGAATTTATGTGGTTTCTTTCAAAACGGTCGTAAGTAATATTGGTACGTTATAAATCGTAACCAGGCTAAAATAAATATTTTTTTTCGTGAATTTGCATACAATGAGGAAACGGATATGGAAGCAAACGCACAATTCAATTTGTATGCACACAACTGAAAATTCTTGACTTAAAATAGAAACCATGCAAGTGAAAATAAATGCAAACCCAACTAAATTAATCAACGAAAAGTATTTGCTGAGTATTAATTTAAAGTATGTGTGCAAAAAGAAAAGTTATGTAAGAAATTTAAAATTCGAATGATAAAACGAGGACTCCAGACTGGGAGGGGGGGGGGGGGGGGATTCCGTAAGCAAGTTGCGATCATCTCCTGGAGATTTACGGCCCGACGACTTTCCTTCCGCCTCCCGGGGGTACGACGTCTCCTCGAAGCAGTACCGGAGAAAAACAAACCGTAACGAGCCTAAGCGCACGAGATTATAAGAAAAAGAAAAAAAAACACGTTTCCTCCGGGGGATTGGTTTTCATAGGAAATCGCAAGCATTGAATTATTTTTCCGCTCGACTGCGGTTAAAATAAGGAGGATCTTGGACGGAAAAAAATTTGCGATGCGATGGCGTGCCGTTAACCCTGCTCGATGATAATGGTCTCGGGTTGTCATCTCGAAACTTTACTTACGACTTACTGCTTATCAAGACAGAGCAATAACACTCACCTGTAACAAAAAAATAAGTAGTTATTAGTAACAAAGCGGTGTTTAAAAAAAAAAGCAAATTTTCAGTCATTCAACAAATTACTTTCACACACTCAAAAAAAAAAAAATTTCCTGACTAACTAACCGAAGAAAATAACAAAATTTTTCACTTAAGCCATTATCGATCTAAAACAGGTTAAGATTCCTCTTCTTTCCTTCTCCCATTCACAGACTCGAGTGCCATCATTTATTCGTGGAAAAGCATCGCGTGCTCAGACTCAAATCGGTCTATTTCCTCGGCACCCAGGGGGGAAAATTTTACGTTTCTGCATTCTTTCCATAGCAAAAAAAGGTTACTTCCTGTAAGTGTGTGCGAAACGAGAGGATTAAGCCTCCAGTTGCAGCATCAATGAGAAGGTTGCGTAAATCGTACTTTCGTTTTTGCAGGCCCTTTGTTGTTGAACTGCGTAGGCTAAGCGTTTGAAATATGATAGGAAATTTCGCGCGCACGAGAGATTTTTTTTTTTTTATCTCGTGAAGATATTAAAAAAAATTAAAAGACCCCCCTTTTAATTGAGATCGTAAAAGTTTCGTTAACGCAGATGTAGATTGGGAAAATGGTAATTATTACTTTTTTTTTCTTCCGAGCTCAATTTTATGAGCCTATAATTTCAGTGCGCGAGTTTGATCCTTTTTTTGCAACTTTCGCTGTGCAATTTCGTATGCTCTCTGAAAAATCATCAATGAACAATGGCGCTGATAAATCTCGATTTTGACATTTAAATTCACGTTGAGATTTTTAATATTACGCTTATAATGATTGCCATTAAATCCTTGTATTGTGGGAACTCGTAACCGCGAATTTTAAAAAAGTCCTTGCGCTCATTGCGATAAATTAATTCAACGAATCTGATTATTAATGCACGATCGTTGCGGGTTACGTTGTAACAAACGTTATTTTCATTCGACTCCAGATTGTGAATTTCGATTAGTTCAACTGAATCATTTGAAAAAAAATAGTTTCTCAAAAGCAGTTGTGTGGGTCGTAAAATTTTTCATCGACCACATATGGAAGTTTTTATTGATTCATCGTAACCAAGAAGATTCAATCGTTGGAAAGGACATAAAATTTGAATAATAAAAACCATGCAAACGATGAAAACTTAATTGGCGTCGAGTATAAAAGTCCGTAATGCATCGCATAAATTGTTGAAAATGTTGCCGCCGAAGTCAAAATAAAATCAAACGGTTAACTTCAGCGTTCAATAATAAAATTATAAAAAAAGTTTACAAGGACAGAGACTTGCTCATCCCCTGCGAACAGGATGTTGTAAAAAAATCAGATAACTTCATCGAACTTCGCCGCGCACTTCAGCTGACCTCGAGCCATCGGCCAAACTTTTTGTTCCTCCGTCATCGCGTGCGAGAATAATCGAGGGTGGTTAATCGCGCGGGAGAATTTTTCGCGCCCCGAATAATCGAGGAACGGCCAGGTGGGGTTCGTGACTAGACGCGATCGAGCATCTAAGCTTCCCGATTGGCCGATGAATATCGCGCCCTGCCTTTTTATTAACTCCCTGCGTTACTTTTATCGCACCTCCGAGGTCAAAGCTTTCGGTATTTGGGTTGTGGTTTACATTGTAGCTTTGCTTAAGCTTCGGCTGCAAAAGTTTCATCCGAAATGCAATTATCTTTTTGAGATTTATCGTTGTTGTGCGGTACTGAAAAATCTTGTGGTTTTCAGAATTTAATTGGCTTTAACGAATTTTCATTGGCAAACAGAGACTAGGGCTCAATCAAACGTTTGCACCGTTGGAAAAAGTTTTATAATTAAATTGAAATTTTTGTTTTGATTTCTCAAGTTGTAAATTTATTGACAAAACTTTATTTTGTAACGAAAAAAATCAAAACTAGTTTTGAACGATAAGAAATAAATATTTTGTTCAAATAAATTTTTTGATCAACTTGATGATTTACAATGAATAAACAGTAGAATTTGTCACGAAATTTGTTGAAAAAATATTAGTACAGACTGAAACTTTGAAGAAGTGTATGCAAAAATAGTTTAATTAAACAAAATTTGGCAACCGTTGCACATATGTTAAAAGTTTATAAAGCCGTGCAAAGATCAGCAAAGCATCATTATAGATTCAATTCTTTTGTTTATCAAAAATATGCCATCGCAAATAAATTCTTGTAAGTTTTTATGCAAACGAGCTTAATTGTTTTACAGAGAATTACTTTAGCTGTTCGACTCGCATCGAGACTCACATTTAATGATGAAAAAAAATTCTTCGGCGATCACGCAATCCGAATAGTTATACCTGTTGATCGGTAACATATTTTTGATGACGTAATAAGGTACGAATTATTTGAAAAAAAAAATTGCAAGATCAATTAGATGCTAGGGTAAGAGTTCCTCGAAAATATTTTAAATGTAATTTAACTAGAAATTCATAACTCGATATTTTTTATCTCTACATGAACTACCTGGTTTTTATTAATATATAATCAAAGAATACATTAAAGAAAAAAAACCTTTATCTTTCATATAAAACTACTTTCTCTTGTGAATAAATTATGTAAGTGTGACGCATTTACAATAATTTAACAAGGCGATGTTTATCACTGTTTACAACGAAAAAATGCGTGAGTAAATTCAGATTCACCAGGCATCGGCCTCTTTCTCCAGTACAATTGCAACTAACTCATCCGTCTAATTAAAATTTTTAAAAGATTATTACCCCGAGATAAACGGTCGGAAAAAGTTGTGAAATTCATCATTATGCAACGAATTGGCACAGATGAAAAAAATATAGTTGGCTAATACACTACAATTTACAGAATTAAGATTCAGCTCGAGAGATTTCACTAATTGTTGCAAAATTAATTTAAAAGTAAATCATGAAAAAGTGGCTGAAAGTATTCTTGAAATGAAATAACTTTATCTGGTAAACATGTGATAAAAAATAAATACAATAAATTTCATATTTTTAGTTTTAAAAGTGCGCGACACCATTCAAATAAGTGTCTAAATAAATAAAAAAAATTTTTTTTTTTTTTTCACGAGACTGAACTCACAGAAATAAAGTACGCCTTCAAATTTAAAGGTGACTTAAGACTCTTTAAAAAACGTCCTTGTTCTTATCTTTTGTTAGGATAGAAATTTCGTTTAAAAAAAAAAAAAAACACCTTTTATCCATTCAATTTTTTTTCTTTCCTAAAACAGAGGTGAGCCAGTATTGTCCTCGAAAGATTAAAACATGATTTGGATTGTATTTTTGACCTCAAATTCTTAATTTTTCCACCAAAGCACCGCTAGAACTCATTAAAAAAAACAGTTTTGAGCCATAAACTCGGGTGAAAAACTAACCCTCGCGAGCTTTTAAATCTGATGATGTTACGAGTACAACAACGAGTCCATCATCCAGCTCGAGTTTCCGGGTGCTGGTTGCTCACCTGACGTTCGCCGGCTGACACGTAATTTCGAAAGTCGCTGGGTACGACCAGCGGTGACTCACAGCTCGTTGCAGACTCATTCCGGGTACATAGTCGAAGTGGTCCGGTTGTACTCGACGCGTGATCGGAATCCGCACGCGAATTTTTACTTTCAGGCACGGGATGAGCTTTTTTTCTCGATCTCGAGCGCTTTGTTCAAACGGCTTTATTTCGAGCTTTAATTAAGAAAGTAAAAATAATATATTCTAATAGACTGATATATTCTAATGACATTAATTAAGCCGTTCTTGGATAATTAAGCTTTGTTGCAAAAATTGACAAGTTATAAAAAATAATTGGCTTCCTAGCAGGTACCCGCGCACGCATCCAAAGAAGTCGAGTCAATTGCGTGGAGAAATTTTAGTAATGGTGGATATCGGCAATTTTGTTTAAACTTAGCGTTCGCCTGCGGATATTTTATTTGCGCGGATGTGGCCAATTGGATATATATCTCTCTCTTGTGACTTTTTATGGGGTACTTCAAGAGATATGGAAAAGTAGAAATTCAAATGCGCGGTAGCCAGAGTTGTTATGTTTGACTCTTATCTCACCCCGAGAGTGCGTTTAGCGTGCTCAAACGGCGGAGAAATCGTAATTTCATCGATTCATTTATCACGATTTTGTACACTTTGCCAGGGTTTTTGTGAATTACTCGGGTAATTTTTAAATGATTTATTTTGTAGATACGCTTATTTGGGATAATTGAATTACTTGATTTATCGAAGCACTGCGTCAGCAGGAAATAATTTAATTTACAACGTGTGCACTTTACTCGTCTAATCAGTGAGATTTCGAATATTTCTAGAAATGTTAATTTTCCAAAGCAGATACGATATTTAATTCCAAAAAAATTTTGATTTAGTAGGTGTCTGATTCATCAAGCATACAACAAACCCGTTCCAGTTTAGGTAAATTTCCAAAAAATATTAACCAAACTATCTGATAATATTCATATTATTTTGTTTTTGAACCGAATGATCTAGGCTTGAAATGATAAAAGATTTATCGCACGGACCACGCCTTTGAAAATCCAAGGAGTTTTCGTAAAACCGCATAAAACAATCAGACGCGTCAGCCACGTAAATCATTCGTGTTTCAGCCGACAATTACCATGAGTTGCACTACACCGCGTGGGCTCGGAAATATCATTGTTTCAGCCATTATTTTCACCAGGACGAACTTACTTGCGTCACTCGTCGAAGCTACCAAAAATATTTGCAAACTTTGCAAAAATAAAAAAAAAGTTTAGCTGTGGGTTTGCCAAGTGGGTGGCGTTTAGTATTCGCGAAGCGCACTCGCGACCGACATTTATTATATTCTTATCGGAACGATTTTGACTTTCAATAAAGTCCTTGGGCTATATATAGATGAAAATTGTTTACGAAACAATTTTTCATTTGAAAATCTGATCGCGCGCCAATTTTTTTTTTTTCCCGTAAAATAATAATAATAATGACTTTCTAGCGAGAAAAGTAAGGATATTCCAAGAGAGTTTATTCGATAATCAAGCGGCACACCTTTCTCATAAGTGGGTACGGATGATGAGGTCGACAGGGGAAAATAAGATCATCGATATGTTTTTCTTTCAGCCCGTTATGGAGTAAATTTTGTTTTTTTTCCTCAAACTTATATTCATTATAATCCAGGGATTTTTATTCGCGTAACGATGGGACGAAGCAATTTTCCGTAATTAACCTGCTTTTTTCGTCGTTAATAAAGCGCTCAATTAACGGTGTAGTAACCGCGAAAATTTACTTCTTTTCAAAACTGGGTTGACGCTGTCGTGAAATTTTCATTATTGTTTAGGTTTTATGGACTAAAATTAACTATTAGCGTAGAAGAATCTCGAGCAAGTTTAGATTAGATAAGATAAAGACCAAAGTCTTCATGATAATAAGTTTGTGGTTCAAATAAAACAATCTTACAATACAAAAGTCTGTTACAATGGTTTGGGGTCAAAGATTTTCGCCCTAGGAAATTTCACCTTGCCCATTGTTCCGAAACAGTACTTTTTGGGTTCGGGATGCATCCGATCAATGGAAATTGATTGATCTTCTTTTTTTATCCCTCCAAAAGGCTCGGTTTACAATACTTTGTTGAGAAAATTATGAAAATTAGACGATACGCAGAAACAATGTTGCGACTTGTTTATCGCTGACAAAATGACTGTTATTATTAGCGTCTGCGGCAGAGTACACGCAAATTGAGCTCGTTGGGTAAAATGAAAGAAACTGTTATATTGTAACAGTGATGATCCAAACGCGCAAAGCTAATACACCCGTGTGTGCATGTAAATAGCACACTACCTGTGAGTTTAAACACTGTACGTTCAAGCCATCAAATAAACATCGATCTGGCGTCAATTAAAAATAGTAAGGGAGGAGAGCGGTGTTGAGAGGCCAGATGTAAAAATATTAACATGAATTTTCAGTGAAAGCGTCGGGTTTCTAAAAAAATCAAATGCATGATATACCCGCGCTCGCGCTGTAGCAAATTTTCCTCGACAAGCTTTCTTGTAGGAGAGGCTTTTTTACCGAGTGCATAACAGACAGAAAAATATCCTCTCAAAACTCATCGCGTAAATATAATTACAGAGCCGATGGGATGGATGCCAAGTATAAAAGGAGCCTTTGAAATTAACCTCGATGTCGAAAAAAATATAATCCCTCCCCTCGCGAAACTTTCCAACGTATGTATCTCGATCAGATACCGCGAGACACTTCGATGTGTGTTTTATACTCGTGGTCGACTTGCTTTATCCTTACTCTTTTTTTTTTAATCAAATTGGTTTGAGATGCGAGCCTGTTGCTGATTGCGGAGGCTGGATTCTTTTTTTTTCTCGCGTAGTATTGAGTTTCCGGCCTTGAGACTTATGAAAAAATGATTGCAGAAGTGAGCTTGAGAAGTAGATGAGAAAATTAGGACTGAGTCAATTTTTCGCGGCCGGAGATGGAAAAGATATTCGAAGAATAAAATTATATGGAAGGTTTTAAAAGGTTTCTCACATATTCCGTCGTTACTTCTTCCAAAGATTGTAACCTCACTTTGAAACAATGGCTCATTTATCCTAATGGAATAAGACCAAGCCACAGTGACTCTTTTTATTTTACCTTTTAACTTTCAAAGGATGAGCTTTATGCGAATGAGCATCGCCGGTCACTGAAAAAAAAAAAAAAACCTCAATTGCAATGTTATCAAGCAACTCGAGTTTTCTAAACAGCCAATGAGTCACCGGTAATTATTCATATCATCAACAGTGCAAAGCCGGAAGCATCCAACAGCTTAGGAATCCCGCACTCTGTTTGGCCGATCGCGGCTTCGATCATTCGATTGCAGTGATAATTCGAGACGGCAATAATGCAAGTACCGTACCGCTTCTGCATATGTATAGGCGGCGGCCTTGCCACCAATATACTCCTCGCGCCCGAGTGTCTACGACCTCAACTGCGCGCGTGCCGGTTTCTCGGGCTGGATTAATCATCGCCCGCGTCTAATCCGTCCTTTTTTTTCATCATCGTCGTCAGCGCTGTAATGACAGAAGCTTATGCGATGGAAGGAGCCCAGAGAATTGTTTGTGCGCAGCGGTCTGTATACGAAACGTGACTTCTTTTTCATTTCACAGGAGGTTTTGAGGTAAACTTCGGGCTGAATTCTGAGAATTTTTTCATACCCGAGGGCGTTATCGAGAAACAACGTTGAAAAATGATTTTATAGCTGGCAGAATGTTGCTTGGCATTTCGAGTAAATTACAGGTTAAAGATTTTTCTTAGACCCGCCGAGCGTATTGCTGCACAGAACTATTGATCAGCCCCCTTTTTATTACCTGTGCAGAGTTTCTGAGCCTGCTTTTTTTCTGTTTACTGCTTACTGTTTACATGTTATTTTTAAACTTTATTTATACCCTGGATGATTCATTCATTAATTAAAAAAGTATATAATAAAATTTTCATAAGTTCGACACATTTGTATGAAAAATAAGAAGAGTAAGCTCATAATTTATTCAGTTGTAATTTATAACGGGTTTTTTCATGAAAGGGATGAAGATAATACCAAGAATACAGACTCATCGAACAAAGGAGATGGGTGCGGTAACGGTCTTGTAAATTTTTTAGACTTCTTCCACTTCAAATTTGCCAAGATACTTCTCTGAAAGCGAATCGTTAAAACGGAATCATTAAAAGAGACAACGATGAGCCCGAGACCTTGCGAAGTGTTTATTTACGTTGCCTTCGACCGCGGTATTGATTTTTTAACTCGCTGAACGAGCGAAAAAATTTTTATGGAAATCAATCCACCCAAGAGCACACTGCGCTCGTATTGAATGTCGATGTTTTTCGTATGCACGCATAACGCTACTTTGGATATTCAATGTCAGGGATCATTTTCCTGCGCGATGTGCTCTGAATCGGTTCAGCTGAGATTTTTCAAGTCTGACACTGTAGAACTTTTACATTCCCATATATCGAGAATAAGCCCGTAATCTTTTGAATAAACTTCGGGGCTTTCACTTCGGATCGGACATATTTCTCTCATGTATCTTTTATAAATGCATTTGGGGCTATTTCGAGTTTTCTAATATTTGTTTGATTACGAAGCCATGTTTTCTTCCAGGGTCATTCTGAATGAGTTATATACTTTCGCTCGCGAATGAGATTTTAAAATTTACCGAGCATCTGGTATCTAATTGTCCTTGAAAATTTCATGTAGTTTACTTCCAAGTTTTAGTTTTTTACATTGGATAAGGAATATTTTTGAAAAAACAAGCAAAACCAGTCAATCATCGCTCGGTCGTTTGTCACTTGGCTCATCAATTAAAAAATTCAATAAACGCGTTTGAAGAAGCAATTCACCTCAATCACGTGTCGGATGATAATTTACCGCCACCTCGGAGAACCGTAAAAAAAAGGTTTAATTAATTGGATGATTTGGTAAAAACTGGTGCTTGGTTTTTCCGATCTCTTTCTTCTCGAAAAAGTCGTAAATTCAATCGATTCGGAATAACTCTCTTTTCAAAGCCTACACGGCATTTACGTTCGACCCAGTTCCCCCCCAAATCCAATATTCTCGGGTAAACGTCGATGGATTTTAATGAGCGCTCACGTGTAAAGAACCTGCTAAAATCGGCAATTGGCCGGTAAAATTATAGGAGCGTGCCAAGAATTTTCAAATCCTTTAACACACTGAATACGCAAGGAGTCGTTCAAATTTAATTTTGAATAAAACTTTTCAGTACACAATTTTTTCTCGAGAGGAATTTTCAGGTAGCGGCACGAGGCGAAGGTTGCTTTTGGGTGCCCAAAGCTGCTATTCTACAATAACCGTAAATTCAATGTTTTTTTTGCGCGGTGCCGGTGCCGGTAAATTTAAATAGCCAGACAATTTAATATATCAAGAAATTTATAAGGCTTTTTCATAGCAGACGATAATCCATAACCTACTGTTTGCCGATTAAAAAAAAATTCCAATTCTGTCGGCTTTACAGCGTTAATGTTAAAAAAAATTTTTTCAATACAATCTAAAAAATCTTAAAAACCTAAATAATCTTGGTAAAAATGAATGCGAAAAGTTTAAAAGTTCAAAAAATGTGAATAACTTTTAACGCGGGGTGTATGACCCAGGGTGTACAACAAGAATTTTTTTATCAGCTCTGAAGTAAAAACAACTTAAATTTCACTATAATAAACTTGTCAGAATAATAGAATAATTAACAGAGTTTAAGCCTAACTTTTACAAAAAGTTAAAAAATTCATTGAAAATTAAATAAAACTACAAAATATCGTTTTGGGTTCACTACGATAAATCTAAGTCGTCTGCTATGAAAAAGCCTTATAGGAAGTTGGTATTAAATTTGAATTAGTTTTTCTTCTATTGTAATTGATGATTGTGATTTGTTGTAACTTGTGTATTCAGATTTCGCAGAAAACTTATCGGCACTATTGTTGCATTGTACTATCAGTGTATTATTATTATTCAACTCTCGGTTACATAGGTACTTCTAAACTACATTCAGAATGTGCAAGAAAAATAATTTACACACTGAATAACTCCACTTTGATTGATATTTAGTAGACTTAAATGCAAAATTTTTTGTTTAAACTTTAATAACGAATTATGTTTGAAAAAAAATTTAGATTTAAATTCTAAAAAGAATTTGAACAATTGATGTACCAGAGCGATCAGACCCAAATCTACATCCGCCTTATTGAAACAAGGAAATTCCGCGTAGGAGAAAGCACCATTAGACTCTAAAATTCAACATCACCGCTTTGGCTCGATGATTATTTTGTTTCCTCTCTGTAGGTCAAGCCTCTAACACCTACGAGTGTATCGCTAATTTAATAAGATCATTATGCAATGCTTGAAATTATTATGTGGAAACAATGCGTATCGGCATTACCAGAGCGTGAACAGAGTCGCCCGACGCGACGTGTTTTCGATCGCACGGAATTAGAATCTCTCGACCCATTGTGCTTTAATCACGATTAGTTAGGGCTCTTTTCTCTTTGGCGTCGCGTTGGGGTACCGGAAGCGGTTCAGTTAGAACGCGGCTACAAATGTTAATAAAACGAAATTAAGGTTAATGCACTTTGTAAAACTGGCAAGACTATACGTGCTCAACCTCCCAAATGAAATTTTCATTTTTTTGGACGTTGATTCTCTCATAAACTTCGTACCGGGAATAATGATACGCTAGCGAACTTTTGTCCGATCAATCAACTTTGATTATACATTCGAGCTTTTCAACAACAATAACTCGGCACATCGAACCCAAAACAATTAAATTACAGGCATGAAACGTCAAAATTCAAGCTCCTCACGACTACAGGATAAATCTTTATGTAAGTAAGTCCCCCGCGCGATCGATCGAAGAGTTCTTTATTTTTACATCTTAATCACGCGTAAGTCCCATAATTCGATCCTTCAAATTTTTCGTCCGAATCGTGGGTTTTAAATCAAAGGTGTGCAACGAAAGTTGCCACGGGAATAACAAAATACATCCGCGCTCGGGCCGAATTGATTTCACTTTTGTTATTTATTGTATGCACGCTCGTACGCCCAACCACGTGCGGTATGATTTACTACGTGGGCCTGTCATGATGCAGGCGGAGGGATTGAGGTTTCTCTATTCGTGCGTTGCAGTTAAGTTGCGATCTCGATCTCTTTGTCCTGGTGAATCGTGCACAACCCACATTCGTCGAAAAAATTCATTCTAAATTTCTAATTTAATTTTCAACGAGTTTTTACAGTTTGATCAATTTTTATTACGAGCAACTGATTAATTTTACCTTCCAAGCACTCGTGCCTTGATTTATCCAATAAAGGGCCATTTATTGGCCGGACTTGACTAAAAATAAAGCGTATAAAGCTTAATTATTTTTTCTGAAAGCCTTATGAATATTGTATTACTCATTCGAAAGTGACGAGGTTTCATCCCTACACTTGAAAATAAATGAATAATAGCATAAATAATACACTATGCATCAATGATGACATTATTAATAAACTATGCATCATGTTTAAAATATGTTACGGCTTTCAAACAATTTTTTTTTTCTTTTATGTTATTTATTAATTTTTTTTTGAAACTAGCTAGTTTTTTTGATTGCATGCGCTTCAATTTTGTCTCATTAGTTATCGAGGTTTTGAAAGTTCGACTGATATACGAAAACGAGCTAAGCCACATGGAAGTATTAACTTTTAAATGAAACGTGGATTTCACCCAAATTGAACGAAACCAATTATTGAATTTTGGTTCAATTTAGCCTTGGTTTCAGTATCTAATTAAAAAATCAATCTCGAAAGGGCAATCATCAAGCATAACCGTCCATTCAAAAACGTGCATGACTTCATCCACTCCAGAATAATTATTGATAATCATTTCGCCAACAGTTGCATTTTAGCGTCGTGGCAGTAATATCTAAACAAACATTTAAATTTTCATTTAACATATTTTCTTCACAAATAAAAAAAAAAAGTCTCAAATTAGCGGAATAAAACGAGTCACATCATCTCTTAAATCCACTCAGCTGGTAAGGGAACGTTCATAAACCACGTGGTCATTTTTTCGAAGTTTTTGAAGGGCCCTCCCTCCCATGAAGATCAACGTAGTATTTGTATCAAATTTTCGACCCCCCTCCCCCTTAAGTCACGTGGTTTTTTTACGATTTCAAATTGTAAATATGTATACTATTAGTTTTTTTAAAACATTATTTTTTAAGTTATAATTTAATGATTTAATACCAGGGGCGCAACAACTCCTTTCAGCTAGGAGGTGTCCTGAGGTCTACCCTCCCCCCCGCCCCCAATAAAACTGACGTCTAAAAAAAAAAAAAAACAAAAAAAACGTTGAGTTCAATAAATAGACTGGTTAATCATCCCCCAAGCTCTAAATCCCCAAAACACTGGGCGTAGAGTTCAATGAATAATCTGATCAGCTGTCCCCCAAGCCTTGAACCCCAAAAGCCCTGGGCGTCGAGTTCAATAAATAAACTGATCAGCTATCCCCCAAAACCCTGGACGTAGAGTTCAATGAATTGTCTGATCAGCTATCCCCCAAGCTCTAAACCCCCAAAACCCTGGGCGTCAAGTTCAATAAATAAACCGATTAGCTATCCCCCAAGCTCTAAACCCCCAAAACCCTGGGCGCCCGAGTTCAACAAAAAAACTGATCAGATTATTTATTACGTTAATTAAAATGCACTCATATTTTTGGAATAATTTAACTCGGGCACCCAGGGTTTTGAGGGTTTGGAGCTTGGGGGATAGCCGATGTGTTTTTTTGTTGAACTCGGGCACTCAGGGTCTTAAAGGTTTAGAGCTTGGGGGATAGCCGACCAGTTTTTTTGTTGACCTCGGGCGCCCAGGGTTTTGGGGGTTCAAGGCTTGGGAGATAGCCGATCACAAAACAGCTGCAGACTGCAGAGAACCATGAACTACGGAAGCTACCTACACATGGTGATAATGAAGCACGTACGGGCCAGTCAAAACAAAACTTTGACAAGTTTTTACTTGCACATGGCCACGCAGGCGCAAATCAGATGACAGGCACGGATTCGGTTTTAACGTTCAACAGTAAAATATTATGAATCGAAACATTGATTCATGCACTTTAAAAACCACGTGCTTTTCTGAATCAACAGCCCTACCCCCCACGTAACCTTTCGTAGCCTTTTAATCGCCCCCCCTCCCCCCCTGTTTGGGCCACGTGGTTTGTGAACGTTCCCTTAATGCAAAAGTTATTTAAAAAAATGAGTAAATAAGTGATATTAAAACGAACCTTGACTTCGTGATATCGCTCCTCCAGGTAGTAGGCGATGCCCCGCGCCTCCTCGTATCTGGCAGCCAGTGCCATGTACTTGTCGTAGTGCCTCTTGAACAGTACGAATCTGCAATAAAAAAACAATTTTTCATTTTAAAAGTCCGAGTTTAAATACGATCCTCAAGGTTGGCGCTCCGCTAGGTACACGCGTATGTTTACGACCGTGCGAGAATTTTATATGTGCGAACAGTAGTGAGCTTCTCACTTTATACCGGCGTTATAAATTAATAGGGGATTTAAGGACGGTTGATTAGATAAAGTTTTTATTGTTTTTTATGGATGAATCGCATGATATTCAAACAGGTGGTAATTTTTGATGTGCATATATTTAAATAATAAAGCTTGGGTATGAAATGGTATACGCTCGGGTATATATGAGTACTTTTATGTAAAAACAACCTAAATCCTCTGGGATTCCTATGTAGTTAGGTTGTTTTTACATCAAAGGCCTTTCTTTCGTGTTTTCTTGTGGATTAACTATACATGGATCTTCAATTTTAAATTTAAATTTAAAAAAACCACGCTTGGTGAACGGTTTATTTATTTTTTTTTTATATGCAAACTTTAGTTATTTCTAATTTATTGTAAAAGTTTGTGAAAAAAAGTTTTAAATATCTTTATTATATTTACGATTCCAAAACTGAAGTTATACCATTGGTAAGAGATTAATTTTGATAAACTATAATTTCACGATTACAGATTTTTTAAAAAAACAGTGTCTCGAAAAAATGTAAATTAGAATAATCAAGCCTGAAGTAACCATAGGATTGATCAAAACAAGAAGGTCTACGGATTTGAAAAAATATTGATAGTTTTCATAAACGGAATACTCGTATAGCAAGTCTTTCGCGGAAAGCATCATTGCGAACGAAAAAAACACCGTACTCATTTACATTCCCTCAACTGATTCAAACGAGGATTTAAGATTATCCATTCGAACAATCAATACGCTGAGGAAATAAAACTCCGCGTTTTAAGTACAAGTATACATATAAAAGCGGCGAATTCCCATCGTTCACTCTCTTGGTTCAGCGGCACATTTCTCGGCACATTTTCCAAGATGAAAAAAAAATCGCGAATGTCGCAACGCATTTATATCGTATGCTCGGATTTAACATACGCGGCGCGTGTGGCAATTTATCTCGGGGAGTTTATTTACCGAGGCTCCTCGAGAGATGAATGGGATTATATCGATGAGACGCGAGGATGATGAGAGCAATGCAACCCGATCAAGCGTACTTAATTCATTTTTTTTTTATTTGGTCTCTTTGCTATTTTTGGAATCGACTTATTTTATTTATTTTTTTGCTCGTGATTTATTAACTTGCTCGCTCGTTTAGTGGATCGATATTTGCATTGAAAGAGGGAAAAAATTTGAATAGAGGTAAATTTAAGTGATCGGTTTTTCTCTTGTTTACAGAAACAACTTGGCTTGATTATTTGAATCGTTAAAATTTTTGTATTTATCGACTGGACAAACATCAGCTGAAAATTTATTGATTTATGTATTTTATGTTTTGATTCAACTAAATTTTTTCAGAAAAACTATATAGATATCAGCCTCTTTTTAATAATTTCAGAAGCATTAAATGAATAAAACAGTATTTCAAATAATAAAAAAAAATAGTTCTCGAAAGTGCAGCTGCACAATACGTAAGCATCCCCCGTTACACAAGTTGCTTCTTGGGCATGAAAAATTTTACTCGGCAATAAAGAGTAGAGGTACACACTGTAAAAAAAAGTGCACTCTCAAGGAACAAGGCTGAGCTAGTTGTTCCAGTAAGGAGTTAGGTATTAACCTGGCTACCAAAGTGATGCGTTCGACGACCTAACAGTGATTTTTTATCTTTACTCTTGCATCATTTTAACGAGAAATCTTAAAAAAAAAACTTTATGAATTTAATTGAAAAATAAATTATCTGAAGTTTTTGAATTATAAAATATTTTTTGGATTTATAGTACGTTGCGTAATGTTTTGGCAATCATGCGGTTGGTCATAAAAATAATCTTGCGAAAACCCCTTCGTAAATTAACTCATGATAAGTCAACTTTATCAGCTAAAATATTGAAGAATTTTTGTGACTACTTAGAATAAAACCAAGTTAAAGCATAAAAAAAAACAAGTTTAGAAGAGCAAACGTGGAAATTCCCAAAATTTGGGGAAAAAACAAAATTTAAGGAAATTCCCACGAGTTCTACGAACCTGTACAAGTCGTTCTCGGTGACAATGTCCTTGATAGAGTCCTCAGGGTCGATCCTGTCGGCGAGAACTCCCGCGGGAGGCCTGGGACCGATAACTCTAGTCGGGGTGCTGTATGTGGTCCCGTTAAGCGCGCTCGCGGCCACGAGGTCGTCCTCGGAAGCGGCAGCTGCCATCAACATCGGCGGCGAGGGACTTCGCCGAGCGGTCGAAGGACCCAGCAGATCCTCGCTACGCGAATGACGCATCTCCGTGTTACGGAACAGCTGTCCAGCACCTCCGGGCTTCCTAAATACCACTTCGGAGGGTTGCGACACGCTCGGGGGCGAGGCTATGAAAGACGAGGATAGGCCGATCAGTAGATCCGTCATTTTTCCTGCTCTTTTATTGTTTTAATATGCAAGGTTTAGCTTTATTATTGGTTGATGAGATTTTGTTTTTACTCTGCTGTTTGAGAGGTAGCTGCTAAGGACACTTGTCAGCTGCTATCTTTCGTTGAGGCTTGTGATCCACTTAACTTTGACGATGTTTTGATGCTTGGTTTCTCGGTGCAGCATTTTCAAAGGATAACTGGAATTACCGTGGCTTTACAAACCAGCCATGGTGTAATAGAACACTGTTTCACAATTAAAAAATCCCACTAGCTTCCGAGTTTACAACTAACTGTGGCACTTCACTTGTTCAAAAAAAAATAAAAATAAAAAACGGGAAACTGATGCACTACACTCTCTGGAATGTGGGACAATTATTACGCGCAGGTCCTTTTGAGGTTAGAGTGAAGGGACGACCCTTTTTTTCCCGCTCCTCAAAAGAGCATCCTTTTCTTGCTGTAGCTACGTCTCCGTTCCACGCGGATGCTCACCCGTCTTTGCCAACCTGTTTTTTTTTTTTTTTTTTTTTCTTCTAATCCGTAAGAGCACTTTTTATAGGCCAAAAGCTTCTCTAAAAAGTTAACACGGATACTTTTAGGTATTCAGGCGTTCGTGTGAAACCGATGAAGGATAAAAACTCCACTCCCTTTTGTTTATGCCACCCGCGGTATGCAAAAAATTCAC
This sequence comes from Encarsia formosa, assembly GCA_038277355.1. Taxonomy (NCBI): domain Eukaryota; kingdom Metazoa; phylum Arthropoda; class Insecta; order Hymenoptera; family Aphelinidae; genus Encarsia; species Encarsia formosa. Next base: position 3,243,124 of record CM076187.1, read on the forward strand.
TCCTTTCTCCTGGCCGTGGCTGCAACGAAGCGACGACTTTTATTGAGCGGCCCTAATAAATATCCAACACAATAAGTATAAATATCCTGGATTTGTTATCCTGGACTACGCCCAAAAGATTCACAAAATTTTATCTATCTACACGTGCAGCACACTTGCTATACGAGCACCTGTTTGATGGATCGCGAGTAGAAGGAAATAAAGAAAAATAAAAAGAGAAACGAAAGGTAAAAGAGCGGGGAGCTCGAGCGCGACCGCTACGATAACAACGTTCCGCGTTGGTCGGCGTTTACCTGACTACTGGCACGCTACTTTGCTGCTGCAGATTGCTCCGAGTTGGCTGCCTCTTGCTCAGTCCTCGCAGAGGGTTCGCTGGTGCTGCTAGCCGCCGATGAGGGCGCTTTCTTTGACTCCGGAGCGCTGAAATGCAGTAGAATTTTGCACAGGCTCCTGGCTCTGTCGCTCGGCCCCGGGGTCAATAGCCATTAAAAAATATAATAATAATATTTGTTATTTATTGAAGAATAAGGAATTTTAAATAATTAATTTAATTTTTAATTTGAATATCGCTTTTTTACTCTCTGTCGTTTTATTTTAGTTCTAATTTAATTCAATTAACTTTTTTCTTTTCCTGTATTTTTTAAAAATCTCAAAAGAAACAAAAAAAATATTTAAAATTTAACATAAAATTTTATTTTTATTAAAATTACTCAAATTTGCGTATGATTTTGGTTTTCAATCAAATAAAAGGCTGTTTTTTCATTTTTTTTTGTAAATTTTCTTGAATTTCTAAAAAATTTCTTCACTTTCAATAAAAAATTATCGAAGATTTTCGTTTTGAGTTTTTAATTAATACACTATTTTTCAGTTGGAGAATAAAATAAAAACTATGATGGATAATTAAAAATTGAAAAATACTTTATATTTTACACTTCATACATTTCATTTTGATTAATTTTTCTAAATTTTACTAATTTTTAAAATAACAAATTAAAGCTTGCACTCACATATACAAAATACTCTATAGTACTTGAACATTTTATTTGTATAATTAACTACAAGAGATAGTACATCAGCATTAAGACTTTCAAAACTAAGTCTTAATCCTTGCAGTTATTGTAGTACTCATAGCAACTTGAAACATAATTTAAATTGAATTTTTACTTTTTTTTGTATAAAAATTTAATTTTTCCATGATTTTTATGGATAAAATTCAGCTAATATATTATTTCTAAGATTAAAAATTTTTTCTGTAGTACTCATAATAAATAGTATTATGAATTTACTACTGCTTCATCCCATGGGCCATAAATATTTTCTTTATATTTTTGCCACTTAATATACCAAATTGGACATATGATGTGAATAAAAATTAACGCTGCCACAAAAACACATGATAATATTGTTGACATATTCCATAAAAAATATAAAGTACTGAATGACAAATTAATTGATATAAATATTTTACAATCAAGTTTTGAAAGTAAAAATGGAAGTAACACAAAACATTGTACTGAAACTGTAAGCAGGGAAAATGCATGCAAAGGAGTAGATAATCTAGAAGTCAACATAAGTGAACCAAAGATGGAAGATGTTATTGATAATGATTCTGAAAGAGAAACATTTGTAGATCCATATGTGCTAAAAATTAGATGTATTAAAAACATAACAATTGTCATGGCATAAATAGTATCTGTGCTTATTGTTTCAGTCAAGGTTTTTAATATTGGTGATAATATATAGCCAAACGCTAAAAATATTAATACTGTTCTAAGATCTTTGGAAATTTTTTCAAACACTTTGGAAGTTTTCAACATATACTTGAAGTAACCAATAACTGTTAATATAACGCTCACAATAAAAATCTTATTTGGAGTTGTCCATTCATTGTTTAACCATATAAATACTATAACAAATAAAACAACTATGCATAACTGTATAGATATGCTTGCTCCTAAAGATATTGCTTCAAGTAATGTCACTGAATTTGGTTTTACATTTTTACGCAATTCTTCTAAAAAAGATTCATCAGTATAATTATCAGGCAATTCATGGTTTTCATATAAATTTTTTTTCCACTGTTTTAACTTCATTACTGAGAAATAGTGTTACAGGCAATCATCGTCTAAACATCAGCATTTGACCATAAATTTCAATCAAAAAGAAAAATAAATTTCTAGTTAAAACTATACTTTTTTTTTTCTTTTCAACAAATTAAAACACTTTGAACTGATCATTTTTTAAGCAAAAAGTTCAACTTTTTACTTTTTGTAGTAAATAGAATCAATATAAACAATCATCAAATCCTAGAGTATCTAAAAATTATAATAAGGTTTTTAATGAATATATACAAAGAAAGTATTAATTGTATTAGATTATTACTGAGAATAATAAGCTTACCTGTAGATGTCAAATCAGTAATTGAATGAAAATTGCAATTCCTTTCAGATATTTATTTATTTGTGTTACAGATATCATACCTAAAACAAAAAGTTACATAGTTTACAAGATTCAAAAAAAAAGTTTTTAATTTCAATGTTTAAAATAATTTTTCTGTCTACTGTAAGTTTATTTTAATAAAATTTACACTATTTTGATTCTATTTGTGCAAACAATCCAAACAACAACAAGTTCAATCTCTAATTAAAATTCAAATTAAAAACTTGAAAAAAATTTATCTATTTAAAAATAATCTTTTCCCACAGGGAAAGTTGTTTACACAATACAAAACTGTAGAAATAATTATCATAAATCACAATAAAATTTTTTTACTGAATAACCTTTAAATCATCAAACCTTTCTATCAAATTTTAGAGTTCATTAAATTTTTTTGTGATTGTGATTACAATTTTATCTGCTCAAATATCCAAGAAAAAATTTAAGAACCTTGAAACCAAAAACTAACTTTGATTAAACAGATTTTAGGATCAACTTTTAAGAAACAAACTCATACGGCATGATCGCGGACTGCAAGTTGCGGTCTGCAACCTGTTAGATTTATGAACAGTACCTGCAGTAAAGAGAAATCAAAGTATATATTACATTATTCAGTAAATATTCAATTAGACGCCTAGATAAATTTTGTTTTGGCTTTGTTAGGTACATACAGTGATATAAAAAGTCATTATTTGATAAATTTCAAATTATAAAAAAAAGTATAAATCATGTCTAATAATATTTATTTCAACCGCGTAAAAATGTAGATAAATTACCATCTGAAACCGATCAAGTAGAATCTCGAGCTACCGACGTCAAGTGGTGCGCTGATTAATTAAAGAGCGCTTGCGTGTCGTCTGCTAAAACTCACTGGTTTAAAGGGCCCGCGTGAGGCGCGCACAAGTCGAGAGCCTTGCGCGCGATAAATGACCTTCACATTGTTCTTCCAAAGGTCGAATTCGCAAATAAACAAATCCATCGATACGCACAAGGCTGGCTGTTCTTACCCGGAGAATAGACCACATCGTTCACCTGTTACGGGTTAACAGTTGTCTCCGAACAAGTACTATAATCCGCGAGTGATCCGCTTAAAAGTGTGTGCTAACAAATATTATTTTCTAAATGTTTTTGCATTACGTAAATTTTTTATTTCTAAGAAATCTAACTTTTTATAACTGAAAATTTTTTATACAGTGCTGGATTGTTTACTGGTTTGCTTAAGTGTTTATCTGTAATTTTTTAGTTTTTTTATTTAAAGCATGAGTTTTTACACAAAACTAATTTTTTATTATTAACCTCAAACTGCTTGTGAATTAACTGATTTTTGCATGTACTTCTAAAATATTGTTTATATTTGTTAATTGATCAATTTAATTTTGCACCAATAAATTTTAAGTAACAAGTTTTTTGTCTAAAAATGATGTCTAACGTTTTAATCTAAATAATGTTTGTAGTGACCTTTTAGTTCAAACAGTTATTATTTTTTCTTCTTGAAAGTATTCTGATTTGCTAGTTGTAAACAAGTTATGTATTAGTTCTTTCCTAACTATAGTAAGTTGAGCATGTACAGTTGTATACATTTCACAATTGTATTTGTTGTTGATGCTTTGTTGAGTTTTGCTCTATTCTTATTGTAAGCTGATTAATAAATTTTAATTTTTGATACAAAGCTAAGTAGTAATCATTTAGTTTTATAATTAGGTTTTCACTTTAACTAATATCATTACTACTAGAGTATGAAAGGGTAATTAAACATTCACATTTATTTTTATTTCAAATAATTAAATTTTTGGAGCAAGTTCAATTTCAAATATTATAAATGTGTAAAATAATTTGTCTACTATTACAATGAAATGAAATAGATTATACAGCTGTTATTGATTGTAATTATCTGATTTAAAGAAAAAATAATCCGCTTTATTGCAAAGACAAATAATAAAGGATATAACTAAATTAAAATTAAACAATTTAAAATATAATTCTGGCATATTTGAATTGATGAGATTTTAATTCAAAATTTCTAAAATACAAAGTGTACTTATGAATTATGATGATGTAAAATGGAAGTTAATTTTTTCTTGTGTTAAGATTTTTTATTTTTTTCTTTGAACTTGTTTTTCAAATATTTTTAATAGTTTCTCATTTATTAGATGAAATATTTAATTAATGTTTATTCATGTTGGCAAATAAGGGTAGACCTTTGTGGTAGTTTCTAATATTTGTTCTTCATATGGTAAAAAATTTTTTTTTAGTCTGGAAAAAAACTAAATTAGAAAGTTAAAAAATTGGCAAACTTTTTTGTTATATTCTAAAAACTATAAGAAATATGTATCATTGTTTGAATTTAGTGTTTTGTTTATGTCCTTTTTGATGTATGATATGTATAATTAATTATTTATCACACTCTTTTCTAAAGATTTTGTTGTAGGTAACTCAGGAGTGATTGGCATTGAGTAAAAATGTAAAAAAGTGATAGCACACAATTTTTTTTTAATAGCTAAAGGCCCAGTCAAATACTTAAAAATTTAAAGCTTGCTAAGATTGCCTTAATATAAATAAAAAAAATGGTTGACTATACACACCTAGTTTGTGACTCAACAGTACTTTTGTTCAAGAAGATAGGGAATTTCTTTCAACGATGCTTGACCTTAATTTTATTCTATGTAAGTTTTAATTTATGTATAACTAAATTATTAAATTGAGAAACAATTGAACGATTTTCGGTCAAGAGAGTATTTTTATAAAAAATAATTAGAATTCTGCAGTTACAGCTGTGGCTACATCGCGCGACCGGGAAAAATATCGTGCAAACTCCCTTAGGCCCACCCAGCTCTGACTATAATGAACATATTACAGTTACGTTTTATAATTTAAGTATTTTGAATTTGAGAATGTTGTATGTGGAAAGTTATAAAATTTGAGTTATTTCAAAAATTTTCAAAAATTCTTACGTGTCTAAATTTTCGTAAATAATAATTTGATCGACTTTACTATTGTGTGTTTTAACAAAATTTCATCTTTGAACATTCTATGTGAAGATCGTTTATAAATCGGGTATTTCTCTATCAAAATTAAGTAGTACATTATGATCGTTTCAAGAATTTTTTGCTTGTATGATTTTAAATAAAAAAAATCTTTTTTCCTTTTTTGTCATTTGAAAGTTATTGGGACTCATACATTACTTACACGTATGTATTTCGAGGTTGCTACACGGTATCGAATGAATGATGCTTGTTTGATATCAAGGTAAAAAATTTAAATCACGAAGAGTAAATATTAAAAACTATACTACTGTTGAAGAAAATAAGAGATCAAAGCGCAAATAAGGATAATTTATTGTATCTACAAACCTACAACTAAAATTTAATTTCAAAATATATTATGAAAAATATGTACTTGAAATGAAAATTATTAAATTATTAAATTTTAATGCTCTGAATTTTTCTTATATTCTATCCACGTGCTTCCAAGTTATTTTCAATTAGTAAAGTTTTTTTCGGTCCAGCAAAAAGTTATACTTACAATAATATTTGACTAAATGTAAGTATACTTTTATAATACGTACCATAACGTGGCCTTAAAAGATATCTAAACGCTAAACCAAGGCGTTGCGACGAACACGAAGCTTCCGAGGGTTTCTGAGCAACATAATCCAACCATGTGTAATAAAAATAACCAAAACTTTTTATGCATGCTCATAGAGCTGAACCAAAGTAAAATAACTCCCTGCTTTTGCACGCTTTGTAAATGCATTGTACTCTAAACTTATATATTAAGACCGCACATGTCTAGACGATGCCAATCGTCGGCTTCAAACAGTGGTGTGCATAACTTTTCAAACTTTGTGCTTTGTAATTTTTTTTAATTTTGCTTTACTACCCTTTTGTTATATGCACGTTGTTCAAATGAAATTTTTTTTTTTTTCAATTAGCTAAGTTTTTGATGTTTTCTAAAATTTTTTTAGAAAGTATTAATTTTTATCGTTTGCTTTTTGAAAATTGTGCTTTAATTTTAGAAAATCAAATTTCTTACATAAATTTTCATCAAAAATTTTTAAAGTTAAAAATAAAAAAAAGTACGGGATTTTTACTTTTAGAAGTATGTATGTACACGAAAAATTCAATTTTTTGCCTATTCTTACTAAAATTTTGGCTAACAAGATTTTTGTTGTTGTTTATTCATTTTAATCAAAATTTGCAGCACTAAATTTTAAATATGTAATTATTTTTATGTAATAGCTTATACAAATTTTTAATTTTTTTTATAGTCCAAGAAGCCTAAAATGGAAAATCTTGGTTTTTCTGCAGACACTCAAGATGATAATCAGATTCGGGTCTTGACTCTAAATAATGGGGAACACCAAGATGGAAATCTATACAAATTAAAAAAAGGTAAGTTGCGCATTAAGGGACTCCCGTTTCTTCTAATTTAAAATCATCGAATTTAAAATTTCAAAATCTTGTGCTTTGCATCTGGATGAAACGACCTCGCATTAAAACTGTTATTTAAATAAAATTAAAACTAAAAGCTTGTATTGATTTATATTAATTTTTATAAAAAATCATAACCATACGAAATTTTTAAATGGAGATAAATCTTACTCAGTTACTCGTACAAAAGCTCTTGAAGGCAAAAATTTCACGTGATAAAGCTCACCAAATATATTTTTTGTGCAGGATGGTTGGTAGAGTTCCGTTTGGGAGCTTCGCTACTTGGACAAAATGTTGATATTTTCACGAATCACCCACTAATAAACAGCCAAACTTTCGAAAGACGAACCTACTATCAACTACCATGGAATCACGAATCAGCTTTTTTACGAGTTTCACTGGCTGGTTCTTTCCATTACTACATTGCAAAGTCAACGTAAATTATTTAAACTATTTTTTTTTTTTTTAATGAAAATTTTTTTCTGATTTATTATTTTAGAAATAATTAAAAATGTGGTCACTTCGATAAATGATTTTATAATTTATTTCATTTTAAAATCGTTTCTTTTAATAACTATGTTAAAAAAGATACAAATGTTTTTTTCTTGCATTAAAATTTTTTTAAATCAGATTTTAAACAAATTTTTTCGATACAGAGGAGATGAAGCTGGAAAAGTGGTAGCATCCGGATACTTGTTAGTCGATCCGGAACTGTCAGTGGGAAAAAATGTTGAGTCACTGCCATTAGACTGTATTCAATGTCAAACAGTTTTGTCCAAGTTATTAGGACCTTTTTCAACATGGGAAGACAAGCTAAGAGTTTCTCACAAATCTGGGTACAACATGATTCATTTTACACCTATACAGGTAATTTTTAATTTTTATTAAAAACGAAGGACCTTAAAGCCCTTTTACATAAAATATCTCAAAATTTTTTTTAATTTTTTAATTTCGGTTTAACGCTTATGACTATTAATCAGTCTTAATTATCGAGATAACATAATACAACCATAACAGTGTTTACATTATACAATTTCAACTTGATTTTAACAGTGGTTTTCAATTTAATTTTTTTTTTTTTTTTCATTTTGTTTGTATATATGTAATTTAAAAAAATTTTGTATCTGAAAATTTAATTTTAATATTTTACTCATCGGATTTATTTAAACTTTCAATTTAAAAAATTTTTAATTTACTTTTCCAGGCACTGGGAAATTCAAAATCAGCATACAGTCTTAGTGATCAATTACAATTGAATTCTTCTTTTCACGATTTGAAAAAAGAAACAACTTTTAAAGATGTAGAAAAGCTGATGAAAAAGATGCGAGAAGAATGGAACGTAAGTATTATTTTAAAATAATTTTTAATCTTTTACGTTAAAATCTTTTTGCACAGCTATAATAATTTTTTTGTTTACTTTTTACAGACTCTAAGTATTTGTGATATAGTTTTAAACCATACAGCTAATGAAAGTCCATTTTTGATCAGTAATCCTGAATGTACTTACAATTGTAACAATTGTCCACATCTCCGTCCATCGTATCTTCTAGATGCAATTTTGTTCGAACTGTCGATTCGCGTATCTGCTGGAGAATGGGAACACAAAGGAATTCCAGCCATTGTTGACAACGAAGATCACTTAAATGTGAATAATTTATTACTAATAAACTACAAATCATAAATGAATGTGTCTAATTAACAACTCAAAAGTAAACAAAAAATTTTTTCCAGGCAATTCGTCACGCTTTGCATACTCACTTTTTACCGTTGGCAAAGATTCACGAACTGTACACATTGGACATTAGTGAAGTCGTTGCTGAATTTTTGAATCTAGCTCGTAATCAAATTCCGGCTGATGACACGTCGGATGTAAAAAATGAAAGTATTTCCATAATAAGAGATCCCGAGTATCGTAGACTAAAGTCGACTATAGACATGAACCTAGCTTTAAAACTATACAATACATACAGGTGCAGTTCCTTTTAAAATTATTTTACGTTTTTGATTTGTAATGTGATAATAACAACTTTTCAATTTCACAGGGTCGATTGCTTCGATGAAGATACTCGATTGCAGCGTTGTGCAGCTGACTTGAGAAACAAATTGCAAGAACTGAATGACGCTGTAGTTAACGAAATTCAGAATCATTTAAATGCGGCTGTTGAAAATTCAATAGCCGGCATGAGATATTTTAGAGTGCAATCAGACGGCCCTAGAATCAAAGAAATAAGCGAAAGAAATCCGCTCGTACCACGGTATTAAAAACTCACAAATCAAAAATTTAAAATTTAGGAAGAATCATATGCAGTTACATTATTTTTCTTACAGCTATTTTACAGATTTCGGAAGTCCTAGGAGTTTTGTAGAAAGAGAAGATATAATGTACTCGAAAAATGGTTGTTATTTAATGGCCCACAACGGATGGGTTATGAATTGCGATCCTTTAAAAAACTTTGCTGATAAAGATTCCAATACTTATATTCGAAGAGAACTCATTGCGTGGGGAGATAGCGTTAAGTTGAGGTAAAAATTAAAACTTTATGACTGTTTTAAAATGCATCAATATTTAAATATATACTTATTTATTAGATATGGCGATAAGCCGGAAGATTGCCCTGCACTTTGGGAACGAATGACAACTTACGTTCAACAAATGGCTAGAATTTTTGATGGCGTTAGACTTGACAACTGCCACTCGACTCCTATTCCTGTAGCAGAAGTGCGTATTAAATTTTAATTTTAAATTATGATAAAATTACACCTCAGGTATTATCATTAACTGTTGTATGATCTGATTCAGTACATGCTAGATGCTGCCAGACAAGTTAGGCCTGATTTGTACGTCGTCGCAGAACTTTTTACAAATTCCGATCAAAAAGACAATATCTTTGTAAACCGGTTAGGAATTACATCACTCATAAGAGGTAAAAAAATTATTTATGTAATTACTTATTTTTTAACTTTATTAGAATTTTTAAAATATTTTTTCAGAGGCAATGTCTGCTTGGGACAGTCACGAGGAAGGCCGACTGGTTTATCGTTACGGCGGAGAACCTGTTGGTGCGTTCATCCAAGCCCGGCATCGACCCCTGGTGCCGAGTGTCGCACACGCTTTATTCCTAGATCAGACCCATGACAATCCCAGCCCGGTTGAAAAACGCAGTGTTTTTGATTTGCTGCCAAGTGCAGCTTTAGTTTCAATGGCTTGCTGTGCCAGTGGAAGTAATCGTGGATACGACGAATTAGTACCTCATCACGTAAGATTTTTTCATGGTGTAAAAAATTTTGCTTCAAAAATTCGATTTCTAATTACATTTTATAAATTTGATTTTCTTTAAAAATTTTTAAGTTCTTTTAAGTTTTTTTAATTTTATAATGATAAAAACGTCTGACCATAAATTGACTTTATCTACTGTAATTGACATTTACATTTTTTTTTTCTTTAACATGAAAATAATTTTGATAAAAATTTTCTCCTAAAAACTATTTTACAACTAAAGTGTTATTCCAGATACACGTCGTTGATGAAACTAGAGAATATACTTCATGGACGGATAATAAAGAGCTGGCAGTAAAAGATAAAAAGTACGTTAGCTCTAATTCTGGGATCATACCCGCTAAAAAAGCATTAAACGATCTTCATTTCTGGCTAGGATCAAATACATTTTCACAAGTAAGTTTTTTTTTTTACTACGTATACATCTTTATAAATTTGTAGTCGTGTTATTTTATGCTAATTCAATACAACTTAACAGGTGTTTGTAGATCAAATGGACGTGGATGTAGTTGCGGTGACAAGGCACTCACCGGTAACTCACGAAAGTATTGTGCTCGTAGCTTTCACGGCATTCAAACATCCAGATCCGAATGCTAATACCTTGACAAGACAAGTCAGGCCTTTGCGCGTAGAGGGTGTTGTTGAAGAAATTATTCTTGAGGCCTCCATGACACACGAAGGAGCAAAGTAAGAATTCTTTCATGCATGTGTGAAAAAATATTCTAAATTTTTTTTTTTAAGTTTTGAGATTTTTCAATTATAAATAATACTTTAAATCATTAAATTAAAATTTTTATCACTCTAGAAATGGAACCTCTCCTTTCCATCATCCAGAGAAGTATGTTAAAAGTGAAAACTACATTAATGGTTATTCGGAGTACGTCATTAATGTTAAAGAGCACATCCCAGTTAGTGATTCTTCAATTGTACAAAAAGCAGAGTCCGGAGATCCCAAAATAACGCAATTAAATTTCGTAAATTTCCAACCAGGGTCTGTGATAGCAGTGAGGTAAATCATATATGATTTGAACTAAATTTTAGCGATATTTTATTTTAATTTGTCTCAATTGGTAATTTACAGAGTATCACTTCATTCAAATATAAAGCCAGCCCTGGATAAAGTCAATAATCTCATCGAAGATCTTACGTTACTAAATGGTTCAGAATTACGCGAGATTGTTTCGCAAATGAATTTGGCTGATCTCAATAGGGCTCTTTACAGATGTGATCAAGAAGAACGAGATGAAACTGCTAATAAATTTGGCGTTTACAATATTCCTGGTTATGGGTCTTTAGTTTACGCTGGTTTACAAGGTAAACATTTAATTTATTAATAATTACATTATACAGTGCAGATTTGGCAATAAATGAATGAAACTTTTTTTTTATAATTTACAGGAGTTATATCGCTATTAGCTGATATTAGATCGAACAATGATCTTGGACATCCTTTGTGCGGCAATCTTCGTGAAGGAAACTGGTTAATCGGTAATATATTTATAATTTTTTCAGTGTTTCAATTTATTCATTTGCTTTTAAATTTTTATAAACTTGAGTTTCATTTTAAATCTTGATAAATTTTCTTGAGACATTTTTTTGATTGAGAAAATGAATGTATGAAGGAAATACGTTTCTCTCTTTTTTTTTTTTTTTTTTCATTTGTAATTTTAAAGTGATGATGAAAAATTTGTAGATTATACATGGCAGCGTTTGAAAGAAGATCCAGGAACTACGCATTTAGGTGAATGGTTAGAGCAAATTTTAGAACCATTCAAGTTGATACCTCGTTACTTGGTACCTAGTTACTTTGACGTCATTATTGTCAATGTTTACTCTGTTCTTTTAGATCAATGTTTCAAACTGATGTCTGGGTAAAGTGATTGTTTACTGTAAAAAGTATATCCAACACAAGCTTTGTTATTTACATCAATTTTTATATTATTATAGCTTCGTGAAAGATGGAACCGATTTTATGAAACTGTTATCCCTAGTTTCTGTTCAAGTTGGAGGTATTGTAAAGTCTGCCCAACTGCCAGATTTATCACCTGCCTTAGATCCACCGAAACCGAATTATCGTCAAATCGGTGATAAAAAAGAACAAGAATGCTTAACATTATCTGCTGGATTGCCACACTTTGCTGTAGGCTATATGAGAAATTGGGGACGAGATACGTTCATAGCTTTGAGAGGTTTGTTATTACTAACCGAAAGATACGAGGAAGCTAGATTTATTATTTTAGGCTTTGCCGGAACATTACGGCATGGATTGATTCCAAATCTTTTGGATAGAGGAGTCAAAGCAAGGTCATTGAATTTATAACTTTTATTTTTTTACTTTAATCGACGGCTCACGTAACGGCGAGTGTTAATTTTTTTAGATACAACTGCCGAGATGCTATTTGGTGGTGGTTGTACTGTATTCAGAGTTACGTCAATGAAGTTCCAGACGGTGTAAAAATTTTATCCGACAAAGTGTCTAGACTTTTCCCAACTGATGAATCTCCACCATTACCCGCTGGAGAAGTGGTAATTATTAAACTCAGCTCTTCTTTTTTTTTTTTTAAATTTTTTAATTAATCCTTGAAAATATTAAAGAAGTCACGAAATTTTCATTATTAACCATGGTTTTGCTTAATATTAGAGCATGTAATTTACAGTATTATATTTTTAGGACCAACCTCTGCACGACGTGATTCAAGAAGCTCTGACAGTTCACTTTCAAGGTCTTTGCTTTCGTGAGCGTAACGCAGGAAAAGCCATAGACGAGCACATGACTGACCGAGGTTTCAACAATCAAATAGGCACTCATCCGGAAACCGGATTCGTGTTCGGTGGTAACGATGCAAACTGTGGAACTTGGATGGACAAAATGGGTTCATCAGAAAAAGCTGGGAACAAGGGTAAGCCGGCCACCCCTCGTGATGGTTCTGCCGTAGAGATCGTTGGATTGTGTCATAGTTCATTAGAATTCTTGGCAGAACTACACGAGCACAATCTTTTTCCACACAACAGTGTTCAACGTAAAAATAAGGATGGTAACTATGATTTAAGTTTATATTTTTTGTATTTAACTTTATGTTTTTTGGTAAAAATTTAAAAAAATTACCTTTGATCGTTTAGGAACAACAATAACATGGACTTACAAACAGTGGGCTGAAAAAATAAAAACAAATTTCGATGCTCATTTCTATGTCAATGAAAAACCAACCGAGGGTGAATTGCGACCCGATCTGATTCATAGACGTGGTATTTACAAAGATTCTCATGGAGCATCACAACCATGGGCAGATTATCAATTGCGACCTAACTTCCCCATAGCAATGGTTGCTGTAAGTATTAGAATATTGGCTTTAATGATCGTAAACCTCTTTTTAATATTTAATTTAATATTTTTCAGTCTCCCAGTCTTTTTAAGCCATCACAAGCTTGGATCGCTCTTAAAAAAGCTGAAGAGATCTTGCTTGGTCCCCTAGGCATGAAAACCTTGGATCCAGCCGATTGGGCTTACGACGGTTACTACAACAATGCAAACGACACCAGTGACCCTAAGCTTGCTCATGGTTGGAACTATCATCAGGGCCCAGAGTGGGTCTGGCCCATAGGTTTCTTTTTGCGAGCACGACTCCACTTCGCGCCTCTTGTCGGAGGGGACCAGGAACTTCGGAGGACCATAGCCTCGACAGAGGCAATCATCTCCAAGCACTTGACCGAAGCATCTACCAATCATTGGAGGGGACTGCCAGAGTTGACCAACAGAGAAGGAGAGTACTGCGGCGACAGTTGCAGAACTCAAGCTTGGAGTGCTTCGGCAATACTAGAGGTATCCAATAAAAAAGTGGATTTCAAACTGCTGAAATAAAAATATAATTTTCTTTTTTATTACAGGTCTTGTACGATTTGAATAAACTGAAGAGTGGTTTGATTTCAAGCCCTGAAAAAATCACAAACTGATGCAACTTTGCGTGTGTTCACCACCGCTATATACACTTAGCATATTTAAACTTAGAGAAACAACAAAATTTAGCGCACAACGATCACTTGCACACCTACAGCTTGACGGATATTCCCGAAACCTCAAGCTATGAAAAAATACATATCAACGCTGACAAAGTTGCACAATGCACGGAGACACACGCATGTCCACATAATCATTCGAGTGCCGAAGATGAACCATCCTTGGAAACTTCAACTTTATCTTCAGCATCTGCATCATTTTTCAAGTCTGAGCAAAGTTCTCAAGATAAACCTGTATCGGAGTCAATTCAAGATGTCGCTTTAGGTTACTCAGAAAACTTTTTACATGATATACATGATAATCAAAGGAGAAACGTAGAGTCGAAAGTAAAACAAGGTGAAGTTTTGAAGAGCTTAGAAGATTATTATGCTAAATTTGGTTCTAAAAAAGCTAAGGAACTTATTGATTTATTGTTTCTATCAAGAAACGAAATTTGTCCCGATTGCGCCCGATTTTATGAAAGCCCTATTTACAGTGATAGATATGTTTACAAAAAATTACCTTTATTGGCGAAAGAAGTAAAGATGGTACAAATAAATCCTACCAGTGTTATATTTCAAACTCAATATTTTAGTGAAAATTTTTTAGATTTTATGCCAATTTACAAGTTTGCGAAACCTAATGCTGCTGGAATCTTTTACACTGTATGTTTGACTCCAAATTTGATTGATCTAAAATCAAGCCTTGAACCAAACATTGTTCTTTTGGAAAATCCTAATCATTTTTCTAAGGTAGAAAAAAGTAAAGATCAAATTTTTCACAAAATCGTAAATAAAGGCTACAACCGTATATCTGAAAAAGGGATAATTGATCCAATTTTTTCTCCCTCGAAAATAAAAGATGTCACGTTTGATTTTAAAGTTAATATGAACCAACAATTGGACTCACATAATTTTTTAGAGGAGAACCAAGAAAATCAAAACAATTTTGAGCAAGATAGAGAAAATCTTGTAACACTGGTACCATTGCTACAGGTCTTATCAGAAACAGATGCAAAGTTTAAGTTTAAAAAAAACAACTTGAGGCACTTGGAGCATGTAAAACTCATGAAAATAATAATTACTTACATTTCAACTTTTATTTTTCTACTAAGCCTAACTTTTTACTTAGTTTACTTTTATTAAAATTTTCTTTAGAAGGATAACTTTCTGCAATACCAAAAATACTCGATATAGTCAGTTACAAATATGAGATTGATAACTCAATTGAGAACTTATGAAACTGTGTCATTTATATTGTAATTTGCATTATTTATTTGTTTTTTAATGTTTGTCTCTTTATTTTTATTTTTAACTGACTGTTACATATAAGTCATAAAAAAATAAAGTCTACTCTGATCTATATTTTACATATACATAATCGTCAAGACTGTGTTTAATTAATGTTTAGCTGTAAAGTTTAGTATTTTTTCTCATGTTTGTTATTTTTACTACAATTTCTTTAACAAAACAACTTTCAAAAAATATATGTATTTTAGTAAATTTGAAATTTATTTTGATAAAGATTGAAAGAGATTTGTTAAAGTTGATGAAACACAAATTCACACAATTGCAAAATGATTTTTTTTTATTGATTGTGTGATATTTATTTCAGTTTTGTGATATGTCATGCAATGTAATTGAAGAATACAAAGTAAAAAAAGCCTTTGCAACAACAAAGATATATTTTATCTATTTTATTGTATATTAAAACTGTTATTCTATAGTAATTGTAAAATTTTAGTACTTTGTGAAGTTTTATATAAGATTCTATTACACAAAGAAAAAATATTTATAAAAAGCTTTAAGATTGATGAAATAATTTCGAAAATTATTTTAAAAAACGATCAATAAAAAACTAAGCTTGTAAATTTATCATCAGAGAATTTTTATGTATTGATATTGTTTTGAATTTTCATATTCTAATTAATTGTAATAAAATACTCTATTTTAAAAATAAAATGCTAGCAATATAAAAAAAATGTAAAGAAAGAAGAATCAAATTAAAAAAGTTTAATATTTTTACAGAGCTTCCTAAAGTATGTATCTAAAACAGAATTATATTTTTCTATTCGACAAATAAATAAAAAACAAAAAAAAACAGTAGCAATTTTTTTTATTTTTCATGTTTCTATTTACCATTAATGGACGAACAAAAAGTTTGCCATAAAATTTTACGTTAAAAATATTTAAATGACGGACATTACAATCAGAATAATTGACAAATCATATATTTTTTTCGTTAACGCTTAACAAATAAATAAAATTTCGAAAATTATACTAAAACTACCATACCATTCTAGTTTTTCACTAGTTCAGTTGTGCTTTTACATAATATTATGCTTGACATAGCTACAGTTACTAATACATTTTTGTATCTTTCATTAGCGCTAAAAAATTTTCAATTGAGCCAATCATATTTCTAAGAATATTGTTTAATACATTTTTGTTTTTCATAGAAAATGCTTAAATTTTTTAAGTTTTTTAAAATTTGATATTTAATTAATTTAACTACGGTTTAGAATAATTTTTTCTAATAGTTCACTAAGTTATTAATTTAATTCATGCAGATAGTTTATTTATATAATTACTCATGCTAGAGACTAATATGATGTAGTCAATGGTACATTATACAGACTTTGAAAGCAACTGCAGAAATTTAAAAATCTTAAGTAATGAAAATCTAAACCACAAAAACCACAACACAAGTGTAAAAATATTGTTTAAAAATTTAGCAGAAATACTGCAATTGAAATTTTCTCAATATTCACGAAAATTTCTAGTGATCGATAATAAATATAATACATCTTTACAAAAAATATAATACACCTTAAGAAAAAACAATAATTGTTATAATCATAAAAAACACCAGTAAATAAAAGTAAACAATTACACCAACATATAACAAGATAAATAAAATTTTCAAGATGTTAATAATAGTAATTCGACAGTTATTAAAAAATTAACAAATTATTTGTGTCTTCACAAAATTACAGTTTAAATAATATTATTTTACTGAAAAAGCTACTTATTGACTTAAAATTCCAATTTCACTCTTGTTTAAATTGTAATGATTACTACTAATAATTTATTCATCGTTTATATAAATACCAGATCCCCATATGCCCAAATACCAGACCATCGCTTTTGCAGCATGAACTACTGTCATACAATTTATTACATTTTCTACTAATGACCAGTAGAATATTTGCTACCCCCTGACCTATTAGAATCGAATAGGTTTGACTATTTTTAAGAATATTGACTATTAAATTTTATGATCTTTCCACCACAGATCCAGATAACTTTTTTTTAAAAGTCTAAAAATTTAATGATCTCTAATTATTGAGGATCACTAAAACAGATCGGTACTTTTGTAGAAAATTTTATTATATTTCACTATTATCAATATTTTTAATTTATTTTTGAATTCATCATCCTAGCCACTTTATTCAACAATTTTATATTTTCGAAATTGGATCCATGCAACCTCTTGGTTGCATAAAACCTTTCAATAGGACGTTCGAGCACTCATTTGAACAATACTCTTAATACAAAATTTTTTTTTTAATTTTATTTATAAATTTGTAAAATTTTAATAATCTTTGTAAGATTTACAGTAACTTATTCTTGCTTATATCAATAAAAAGTAAGAGAAGTTTTTTTTACTTTTTATGAAAGTAAACTTGTTTTTAAATTAATTTGCAATTATCTTTTTGAATAAAAAAGAATAGTGACTATCAAAATTAGATAAATTAATACATCTATCTCAATAACATACACGTATAGATGATTGATAATAATGAAAACATTTACGTTTTCATAAATAAAGTGTTTACGGCACAGTAATACGTGACAAAAAATTAAAATCATTATAAAGCCCTGTTCGTTACACAATACTAATACTTCGAGAACACGAACGTTTTTATGTGGAAACAGTTTATCACGACAGACAATAATAAACGCTGAAAAAAATAAATCAAATTAAAATCAGAACCTTTCATCATCAAGTCCT
Source organism: Encarsia formosa (assembly GCA_038277355.1). Classification (NCBI taxonomy): domain Eukaryota; kingdom Metazoa; phylum Arthropoda; class Insecta; order Hymenoptera; family Aphelinidae; genus Encarsia; species Encarsia formosa. Next base: position 3,261,275 of record CM076187.1, read on the forward strand.
TCTTCGATATCAAATTCATTATCAAGCTCGAACTCCCACTCCTCCATCCTTCAAATATCGTCAAACAAGCCTCTCGGTGGAGGACCGACGCGACTGCTTGTTGTGGAAAAAGCTCTGAGGCCGTCCGATGAAAAGTCCGAGTAGTCATCGGCCGGGGCTCCTCTGTCGAAGCGGTCGTTGCTCGTGCCACCGTAGCTGTCGTAGTTGTCATTGCCGAACGATTGGACTCCGGCGTTGTAGTCCGAAAGAGGCTCGAAGTCACGCAACAATCCGGCTCGTGCCGACTCTACCGAGTCGTCCCTCTTCAAGGAACGGACTACAAATAGGTTTTTTTTTTTATATAGTCAATGGCTTTTCTACACGTGATAATTTTATACCAAGCAGTACAAGATAAATTGTTCTCTTAAAACTACATAAAAACTATAACTTGCGGTAAAATATTCGAAAAGTTTACTTTTGATTTAAAAAATAAGCACATGCATTTGCAGATAAAATAAAAAAAAATTATACGACTACTTGATGCCTGCGTCTACCAGTTAAAACTCGACAATCAGCGCAATACAATTAAAAATATACCACTTAAAAAACTTTTGACAAAATATATTCTTTCAAAAGCTTTCTAACTCCTTAATATCGCTCTAAACTTTTCGAATGAAAAGTGCAGACATAAAAATAATAAAAAAAATTTTATGACACTGCGTGCGATAAATCCACATTTATCACACTCACCGTGCCGGTTCATATGCTAAAATAGATCTTCCGCACCTACTATCACAAAACTATGATCGATACACGAGTAATAAATAAGCAAACACGAATGGCGCATTATTTGAACCACGCCATTCACGGATTGCTTATTTTCCGCAATCTAATCTCAAAACCAGATCTTTGCCCTTTGTTTTCGGTTCTTATGCGGAAAAGCATTATTATTGCACTTGTATAGAAGTATACTATTTTAAATAAAAACAGATCGAAAAAGCTGCAAAATTGTTCATGGTCTGTTACTGTCAAGCAATCATTTCGCTTTGTTTGTTCAAAGGTGCAAACAAGATATTCATGCTGATTTTTATATAATCATGCGCTACTCAGATAGGTTTACACACCCGTATCCGTGCTTTGCCTCGACGATCGTAGTCGCGACCCATTTCCCGCGCCCGGAAATCGTTCTTGAAACTCTCGACGACGGTTCATTGAATCTTCAGCTCTTTGACGTCTTCGTCTCTCTGAAATTTTATTTTTTAATATGTAAAGTATGAAATAATTTTTCCAAAAAGTTCGTAAGTATGGACTTCACTCATTTTTCAATTATTTTACAATATTCCATCAGTGTAAAGTATATTTCAGAATGAATGAACTAAAACTTTTCAATTGGATGAAATAATAATTTTTCACTACAGACTTTAAAGTATATATTAAATGTTTAGATTGTCTTTTCAGGTTCATTTTTTACCTCTTTTTATTAGTTCCCTTCCTTCTTCAACGAGATCAGTAGTGAGTTCGTCATCTCCTAAAAACTGCTGAAACCCGATCATGGACAATAAGCGACTGCCAAGACTGAAATATGTTGCCAAGCAAAATGCTAATATGCCCATTGGAAAATATATATTGAAGCCATCTGAGACAATTTTTATAACATCCATATGGCCCATCACCTTAAATATTTATAAATTAATTAAATTTTGTCCAATTCTAAAGATAACTTTACACATTTAAAACTTTTATTACTTGTGTATATTGTGTCTCCATCAACTGTGTTTTAATAACATGTGAATCCATGTGAATCAAGCTTAAAAAATTCAAACACATCGGAGGAGTAAGTCTACACAGCATCATTCCACTGAATATTAAACTATATTCATTTGTTTGATGATGAGGTGCTAGATAATACAAGTTTAAAACTCGAATTTTCAAAACTGTGGAATATGCACAATAACACAAATAAGCCATTACTAAACAAGACATATCCTGAAAAACAATAACATAATTTAAATAATCAATGTTTAGTTATTAAAAAATAATATGTTACCTCAATCAAAGAATATTCATATTTTTCTTTCGCGGCATTAACGATCCGAGCGAATATCGATAATACAGGAGACTTGTTAAAGAAAGTCACTTCTGACCAAACCACAGCTACAGATAATACAGCAGCTAAAACAGCTGTAGCCTTAAGAACATAACTTTTTATAAAACATTTCCAGTACCATTCTAAAAAATATAAAAAAAGAAAGTTATAAAATCAATAAAATATTTAAATTTTAATATTTTGTCCAAATAAAAGTACCAATAGTGGGAGTATATAAAACTCTTAATATAAGTGGACGCTGCACTGGAAAAGTAGGCTTAAATCTTCTGTCATGGCTAACTTGATTTCTTGAAATATCCTCTAAATCAAATATATCATCAACCAAAATACCCCACTGAGTTTCTGTTCTTTGCAGGGTTTGCAGAGACTTAATAGTCTAATAAAAAAATAAATAAATTATAATGGACCGCAAACATTTATAAGGTAAAAACTGAATTCAATACTTTTTTATGAAGTCGAATCAACATTTTTTCAGATGGCACATCAAGTGGGGTGTCGTCTGGTAGTTGTCGTCTACTCATCCTGTCTTTAAGTTCAACAGGTACTTTCTGAAAAATGGTTTCTAGAAAGTATCTGTAATGGTGCCCAGGATTTATTGCTAAATTTGCTGCTTGAAGTGACTGAAATTTTTTAAATAATGAAATTTAAAAATTTATAGTATCTGACACTATTTAAGACCTCTATTTACCTCTAAAACATCATCAACATTTTCTTCAGCTTCATATTTATCTATACTTAATTTTGCTGCCTTGAAATAGCTATAATTCAATGTGTACCCAGACTTGCTAGAATTCCATAAACCTCGAGGTACTTCGACAAGAGCATATCCAAGCAGTAATACAAGCAGAAATAATCCCCAGGTATTAGATGCTGAAGAAGCTATAGCTTTGATTTTTGGCCTATTTGTTTTAAATAAAAATACTTTATAAAATTTTCATAAATTATTTTTAAATTATATTTTATAGCTGTATAGTAATTTGTTCAACAAAGTTTTATTGAAGATAATAAAATCCATTTACTGATAAAATTTATTTTTATTTAATCGTGTTCTTTAATTTTTGCTTATGATATTAAAGGATTGTTGGTAGAAGAAACAGTATTGATTTAATTGTTTAACATACCCATCAAGATCTACTCCAGGCTGTACAGCAATATAAATTAATAAAACACCACATATAAACAGATAACTTCCATAATAAATAGCATTGTCAATTAATGCTGACTTTAATTTTCCTTGCACAGTAAAATCTCCAGCCTTTATATAAGATTGCATCAATGGGAGAATCAGCCATGTTAAGCATTGAGAAGTCCAATAAACAACCTTCCAAAGATTTTGATAAACATATTCAGGAGAAGGAACTATGGACCAAGGCTCTCTACATTCATGAGTTGGCTTTAATGTTACATTTTCATTTAAATTCGTATTAATCATGGAAACATTGCTGAGGCTTTGTTCTACACATTGTCGAAATACAGTCTAGAAAGAAAAAAAAAACAATTGTTTTTCAAGTAAAATTTTGCAATTCAAGAGGTTTAGTGTATGAATTTTAATAGTGCAATATCATAACAAACTAAGCTTACCGATGATACATCTAATGGCAACACAAATATTATCAGCAGTGAGAAGTACCAGGCGATAAAAACTGATAGAGTTACTATTGGATGGTGTTGAAAGACATTTGCATATCTGTACAATATAAAAGCTGCTAAGCAGAAAGTCACAATGACTTCATACAAAAGAGGAGCAAATGACATTTTCACCTTTTTAGAAATATAAATCTATTTGAAAAACAATTTTTATTATCTAATTGTTTTTTATCATTCTTCAATGCTGTTTTTCTTCATTCTCTGCTTTTTCTAAATCTTTTAATTTTTCTTCAGCATCTTTTTGCATTTTTTCTAATTTTTCTAGAGTGACAGATTTCAAAGGCATCAATTTTGGCTTACAGAGGATATAATCTGGCAAGTCTTCACTGTATAGTAAGCCGTGTTGAGGCAAGACAATATCAATATTGTGATGAATTTTTTCTGTAGTCTCCGACATTCTAGGCAAAAAAAAAAATATTTTTTGTCAGCCAACAGAAAATTACATTATTTAAAATTTAAATAAATATTCAGTCATGAAAATAAGATTGTAAATAGTAAAAAAAATAAAAATTAATCTTCAACCAAACAAAAAATATTTATTTTTGAATCGAATAAAAAATAGATTGAAATTGACTAATACCTAGATTATTACGAGAAATCACTTTTTGCAATGTTTACTTACTCACTTAACGCAAAAATGAAGTTTGAGAGATTTTTTTTAAATTTACTGAAGTTTTTTATACATTGTCCTTTAGATATATAATTAAAAGTATATTATGAAGAAAATTTAACCGTAAGATAACTTTATACGTTTTAATTTTGTAAATATGTAAGTTAATTCCTATACTTTTTGCGCGATAACATACGATGTTAGGTTAGATTATTATTTCACCTGCTGTGCGCTGACTGCACCCAAACATATATACTTATATATATGGTATAGAACGTATATATACGTCGACATATATGTCGATCATCGACTTGTATAATTTCTTTTCGAGTAAAAAATCTCGTTCTTTAATGCATTTAATTATGAATTTAAGAATCCTTATGCTACAAAAATTTTCTAATTTATTTTAAATCTGAAATTAATAAAAAATAATTTCTTTCACCATTTACAAAAAGTTTTCTATCTGTATATATTTGAAAATTTGGTAAACATATTTACAAAAAAAACATTTAAAATATAATGGATAGATAAAATAATTTTCAACATCCAAGGCAATCGCAAAATATAGCGAAACCCATTAAACAACTGTCACAACACTCGTTACAGCACTCGTTTTTTTCGTCACTATTTTTTTTTTCTTTTTTATTAGGTTTTATTTTTATCTTCAGAATTTTATTTTTTGACTCAGTCGAACCTTTTTTTTTTTTTGCATTTGGAGTAACTGCATTTTCCGAATCAATGTGAATTGAAATTTCCGGAGAAGCTGTAGTATCTTTATCTTTATCTTTATCTTTATTCTCTGTTTCAGGCTTTGATATTGCTTCTTGCGATGCCGAAAAAAAGTATGGTTTCGGAACACTTGATATCACACTTATCGAAGATGAATTGAATGCGTTTATTTCTGCTTGAATCGTATCATTGTTCTCGTCGTTTTCGAATGAACTTTCAAAATCTTCATTACGAGATAAATTTGTAACTACTTCGAAAGATTCTTAGAAAAAAAAAAAAAAAAGAGAAGACAAACAAAAATTTTAAATAAAACGGCAATTAAAATATTTTTTTTTTTTAAAGAAAAACTTACTTCGTTCTTTTAACGAAGGTTTTTTATAAGAAAAATCGAACTCTTTATCATCGTCTGCATTTGGCTCTGGAAAGGAACTACGAAAATCTGAAAAGAATAAATAATTTTCTATTCTCTGATCTAAATTATAAACATAAACATATACTATCGATCATTTTAAAAATTAGTTAAAAAATATTTAAATACTGTATTTTTCTCGAAGAAAAACACGCTTCCTCAGATACCCTACAAGGGCAAAAAAACAAAAAAAAAATTAAGATTTTAGTTCAATACGAGTTAATTTTATTCCGATAAACGCATCCAGTTTATATTTACAGTTGAAACAGAAGCATGATTAAATTATTAATTTTTAAAATTTTTCTATCTATAAAAAATTATTATTATGAAATTCACCGTGCTTAGTATAATCGTAATCCATTTTATCTTTTTTTGATTTTTCTAACTTTTGTTTTTATAAACTTTACATTACATCATTCTTCAATTATTGTACTGGAATTTTCTGAAAAAATTTTTACCAGTAATTTTATCAAAATTAGATTATTTATGGCTGTGGATTGTGAAAAATTTTTTGAAGTTAAAGTTCATGCTGGGTTATCTTCACAAAATTATCCATTTCCAAAACACAAATCGACGATTGGTCGCTGAAAATTTCCATGGTTTCACTTTTCCAATTTTCTAAGTTTTGGAAATATTTGAGTAAATTTATCTATATAAAAAAATAGTTATTGATTAATAAATTTATTTTTTTAAACGAGTGACTTAACCATGATATAAATACCATGGACTTAACCATAAAAATAATTATCTCGTTTCTTAATCTTTATCTCAAGTTCAATTTTTTAGGAATAGTATGTATTTATCGTAGCGATAAAAATTGAAAATATTGAATTTGTATAACTGTTAAAATACTTAATAAATTTAAAAAATTAAAAAATTTTATTTTTTCTTTTACCTGAACAGGTTAAATAAGAGTAGAAATAGTATTTTAATAAAAATGACCTAAATATTTTCAACTCTTTGTTATTGAATAAATATTTATGGGTTCATTTTCAACTGCAAATAACGCACTACAAACAATTTAACAAGTTTAAATTAATCAATTATGTTAAAATATTAATTAGTTTTTGGATAGTCCTCCGCACAATCTGAAAATACGGCACCTCTTAAGAATTGTTCGTTAAAAATATAATATTAACACTATTAATTATTATAATTCAATTTTTTTTTTTAAATAATTTATCATGTACCTATTACTCCTTAATTTTTTTATATTGATTTTTTTTTTAATTAAAAATTTTAGAGGTTTTATGGGTTTCATACATTACATAAGTAGCTTTCAAGTACAGATTATCGAGTCAAATTCCGCGGCTCGACTTCTAATCGAACAAGCATATCGATAATCGAGAATCGATTTAGGGCTCAGTTCGAGAAGTTCGTTGATCGGATATTTTTCTGCTGCTGGTTCTGCCATGATGTTTGTACGAGATTTAAAATCCTGCTGCAGCCTCCAGAGTCCAGACTCAAGAGTCCAGCGGTTCAGCTTATACATATCCTGAAGGTGTATTTTTGTATCCTGTTGCAAGATAAGTTTTGATGCAGGAACAGAAAATGCTCCAAAGAAATTTTTATTGTTTTAGTGAAAGTGACGAGTAAAAAAGAAAAATTTTTTGTTATAAATTAGATTTAAATCAGTTTTTATGCTGCATAAAGTGATTCGAAACAAATTCATTGTACCTATTTGTTTCTTTAACAAACCACGCTAGAAGATAGTTATTTATAGGTTAAAGACGCTAAAGGTATTGCTCTTTTTATGTTTATAAAAGTCAAAGATTTATAGAAACGATGCAATTAATAAACATTTAAAAATATAAAATTTAAATACTTATTTCGACTTTAAAAATCGATAATTTAATTAAGTTTAAATAATTCTTATGATATTTTCATCTTTAAAATTACAATGATTAATTGAGTAAAAATTATATTTTTTTTTTCAGATCAAAATGGATCACTCTAATTTGACTCCTGTTAAAAAATTAGGCTGTGAAAGTATCATGATGTTAAGTCCAATTACTCCTGCTCAAAATGAGTCTAAGTATAAAAATTTCCATAATAACACAAACAATCACTCGCTCCTACCGAATCACAGTACTCCACCATCAGGACTGACAAATTTTATTGCAAGAAATCCATTTGAAGCCGATCTAACAAGTAGATTACACATATCTGTCATGAGTCCAACAGTTTTTAGTAAGGTACAGTCAGAATTTTAGTTTTGATATAAAACTGATTGTTTTAGTTAAGCATATAACTCATACAAGGACAGTTTTTATTAAATTTGTGTAAATATATATTTTTTTTTTTTTATTGATAGGTATCCACTCCAGTACAAAAAAGTTCTCCTGGATTTACATGGAGTATAGATGAGTTGGCTCTCATAAAACCTGCTAAGATTGATGAATTTCCAATGCAACAAATGCATTGTTCAGATCCTGAAATAGAGAAAAATGCTCAAGAAGCTATTAGTAAATTTTTTAGTCAAAATCAAATAATTCCAAGTCCAATAGATGCTAGAAAAAATGACTGTGATACTAGTGTAGATTTGGGGACACCAGTCAGAGTTCACGAGGAAATGGATATTTCAATGCAATCATACAAATCTTCCAAGAAAAAGAAAGATTGTAAGAAAGAATTGAATTAAACTAAATTTTTTAATTATATAATTTAAGTAATTTGAATAATATTGAAATTTTTTACAGCATGGACCCAGACCATCTTATCTTTTCCTTCTGTACTGCCAGCAGATGTTGAAGAAGTTTTAAAGCCTTACTTTAACTGTGCTCAGGTATAAAAATGTATTATCTTATATAAGTTAAAAAAAAAAAGTTTTTTTTTTTGATTGATAGTAGACTTCATATCTAGGCCGCGAAAGTAAAAAATGTCTCTGATCACATGTTTATCAACTTTGACTTCAAGCTAAAAATTACATGTGAGCTGAGGCTTCCTCACTCTTGTCCAAGATGTGTATATTATTTTTCTGTACGGCTTAGTCGGAATGCGTCTTTTTCGTTTGCGGCAGCGGGAGAGGCGCCTCCCGGCGGGAGTACAGAAAAATAAATTTTTAGAAAATAATTTTACTTTTTATTAATAATGTATAAAGTCCAATGTAATTTATGAGATAAAAATATTTATGTTTCAGGATCAAAATTGTGATACCGAAGAGGCCAATACTAGCAATACTTCTTTAAGAAGAAAGCTTTTTAGCAATCATGAAAGTTCTCATGATGAATGAACTTGTTTTCATGATTTCAATATCTTCCGTGAAGACTAACAATATTGTATGTAACTCATTGATTTCATAATATTTTGAAGAAAATTATGATTTATTAAAATGATAGTTTGATATTATAATTTTAAAAGAACTACTAGAAACTTATAAACTTTTATTAACATAAATATTTTTAATAAATTTATTCATTAGGTAGAAATAAGTATTTGTATTTAAATGTCATAAGTTTACAATCATCACAGAAATTCAAATACTTCGAAATCTCAAAAGCTTTATTTATGCAATAATTTGCAGATGTTTTTGTATTTGTTGAGCATCATTTATTTTTTCATGCTTTAATCAGCATTATTGATGACAAGCAATAGTTACATATGATACTGTTTAAATCATTGGTTAGTCCAAAACTTTATGGTAACATCCAAGAATAAAGCTAGACAATGAAAGATATTTTTTTAAATCAGAAAACTTTTTTTTCAATATTTGAAGTATGAATTTCAATACTTAAAAGAAAACTAAAAATATTTTTAAAAAACTGATAAAACAGGTTTTAATGTCCAGTTTAGAATTGTTTAAAATAAATTGTAAATAGTTGTTAATGTGTGGATGTTTCTCAAACTGCCCTAAACGCATAAAAAATTAAACATTATAGTTAGTCCTAATCAATTGTTTAATTATTTCAAGAAATATTTTTAATTATTAGGAATGACAGTTTTTAAATAGCTTCAAGCAAAATAATAAGTCTTGTACAAGTTTAAAACTATAAAACTGCAGAGATGAAAAATTTTTTTATTTTAATTTTTTATATTCTTAATCTGTACAACGAATTTTTACTTAACATAAAGTGCAATTTTAGGATAGATAATATAAATATTTTAATCTTTCTTATACATCTTTGAGATAAATTAAAGAGTAAAAACAAATAGAAATTACTGTAATGGTTGTAATAATTAACTCTTGACGTTGACTAGATGTTTCTATTTCATTCTTCTATATTTTATAAAGTCGAAAAAGGCCTATTTTAAGGTCTTTTTAAAAAATTCTAACTTACATTTGAAAATTGGAATAAGATATGATACTATATTGGTGGCAAAATTTTTTTCAAAGCATGTACCAGTCCATATAAATCTGTAAGTCAATAATTATAGTTTATTTAAATTTATATAAATACTTGTAAATGCTGGTTTTATCCTATTTTTCGATATTTTTAAGCGATTGCAGCTCCTTCTAGATACATCTTTTCAACAAATCAAAAAATTGCTAAACATTCTAAAGCTAACTTTTCCTAAAATTAGAGACTTTCATCCCTAGCGAAACAAATTTTTGCCTATAAGTACAAATTTTGTAAAAAAAATTGCCGTCAATCCGGTATGTATATCTCGTAATGACCCGTGACGGTAGTATAATGCTTTGCTTATCAGTACAGGATTGTGTTCATAGCTTGCCGAAATTGTTTTTTCCTAAGAAAATCAGGTGCTTCCCTACTCCTTATGTGGAAGTGGATTTGTGGGTTAATTTTTGCCAGTTGTCTTTCAGTGAAAACCTCGGTTAGGATTGCCAGAAGTGTAGGCTTTGAAACTGAGGTCGTTTAAAATATGGATAGGGGAAGTGGCAAAGATCTCGAGCGTATCCTGGGCCGACCAGTCCTTAGCAGGTCGGCTTGTTTTTTTAACACGCTTTCCTGTTGATCAAGTCTCTAAGCGTATTCCTAAGCAAGTTATTGAGCATTGTTTTTAGGTTTACGCACTCTTATTCATTGCGTGATTACCGCTTTCTCGGATTACAGGAGCGCCTCATTCCTCGAACTCCTTTTCTCTTTTATGGAGGTTTGCCTTCCCAGCCCGCAGATTTTCGGCTAAATTAAAACGAGTAGATATGGGATAGGGTAAAATGAGCAGATCGTTAAACGACCTTTTACAGAATGGTTGGTTTGTTCTCAATTAAAGTAAAATGTTTCGCACGGAGAATATTTCAGGAATTTCGTTTGAGTTATTAACTTATTGCAGGAGTCGCACTATCGCAAAGTAATAGTTTTTACAATTTATACCCCTTTTTTTCAAATAATCTTATCTTGAACTTAAAATATGATTATATAGTTCTCGTCACGTGAAATAACAATTTTCAAAAAGACATTCTGTAAATAGGCTTTTTTTCGACTTTTAAAAAAATATAGCGCCAAGTAGGAATCAGGTGGTAGGAACATCTAGTTGGCTTCAAAGTCTTATTTTTACTTGCACTAAAGCAAAAAATATTGAAAAAGATTTCCCGTGCCATTTAATATATATTATATTAAATAAAAATATCATAAAATATCATCAATAGCGCAAGATATCAAATTACTTTTTTTTTAATTCTTTTTTCACGGGTTATCCTCCGCTAGGAGATGTACCCGTGATCAAATTACGTTAAATATGACTGTCATGAAATAGGCATTGTTGGAACTATTGTATAGTGAAACATGTCATGGTTTAAAACATGTAATAAAGAAAATATTGGATTACCCAACATGAACATTTCTTATTTTTATTTTTACCCAAAATGAATTTTAATCTTGATCAAGTAGAGGCTTTAAAAAAAAATCTCTAAACCCCCATAACGCTGGGGAGAGCGATAAATATATTATTTTTTATAAACAATTAAATAAACCGACAAGCTCTAAACCCCCATAACGATGGGGAGAGCGATAAATAAATAATTTTTTATAAACAATTAAATAAACTGACAAGCTCTTAACCCTCATAACGCTGGGCACCCGACTTCAACAAAAAAACTAATCGGCTATGCCCCAAGCTTTAAGCCCCCAAAACCCGGAGCACCCAAGTTCAACAAAAAAGCTGATTGGCTACCCCCCAAGCTCTAAGCCCCCAAAACCCTGGGCGCGCGAGTTCAACAAAAAAGCTGATTGGCTACCCCTCAAGCTCGAAGCCCCCAAGACCCTGTTGCCTGAGTTCAATAAAACAAACTGATCAGTTGGGGGTTTAGAGCTTGGGGGATAGCCGAACAGTTCATTTGTTGAACTCAAGCGCCCTGGGTCTTGGGTGCCCAGCGTTATGGGGGTTTAGAGCTTGTCGGTTTATTTAATTGTTTATAATAAATTATTTATTTATCGCTCTCCCCAGCGTTATGGGGGTTTAGAGCTTGTCAGTTTATTTAATTGTTTATAAAAAATAATTTATTTATTGCTCTCCCCAGCGTTATGGGGGTTTAGAGCTTGTCGGTTTATTTAATTGTTTATAAAAAATTATTTATTTATCGCTCTCCTCAGCGTTCTGGGGGCTTAGAGCTTGTCGGTTTATTCAATTGTTTATAAAAAATTATTTATTTACCATGTCTGGGGGGCACCATTTCTATATGACTCCAAAAATATAAATATGGCTCAACTTAACTTCAGTGAAGTTCACTTTTGTTGACTGAACTTCAGGCTGAAGTCTGAACTGCAGTGCCCAACGCTGTCATCAAGCCTTCATCTCCTTTTTTTTCAGAGAATGATAAGCGAAAATTAATATTCATCTACTTTTTTTTTTAATTTATGAATTTAAAATATTTAATTTATAAAAAAAATTTATTTATATATTTTTTTTTTGTCCAAATTTGAATTTGGCTGGAAAAAATTTCCGTCGTTCGCGCGCGCGCGAACGCATTCGCAAACCATTACTTAAATTATAGCATGCGACTCCAGAGTCCAGAAATTAACTGACAAACTACGACGGAAATGAAACAAGTGTTTGAAACGCGGAACTTGAAAAAAGTCTTATACGACATGCGAAATTGTGAATGAGGCTTTTCGGCTGCCACCCAATGGAGTTTGCATGCTTCTTGTTTTTCTATCAAAATATTCTATTTTTTCAAATCAATTTTTAACAATTGTCACGAAAGTTTTAATGAAACAGTTTTAATGCCATTAATATAAAAATAAAGTAAATTAACTTTGATTATTTGATAAAATGTCACGGCTAAATTTATTTTTTGAAAAAAATTTTGTAACAAGTGATTAAAATTATTTGAGAGTGATAAAAAGTGAAAAATGTTGATTCAAAGAAAGTTAAAATCCGAATAATAGTTTACAAATGAGTTTTCTGAGGTACCGAAAACTTTTTAAATTCAATAACTCCAAAGTGTACTTTATTGAACATCAATCGATAATAATCATTCCGGTGTCAACTAGCCTAGGTTAACAGATATTTATAATTTCTGAAAAAAACTAAAACTAGGTCTTTTCAATATGAACTCTGCCAATCGAAGAAATGAAGGTAACAATTTATTTTAACTTTGTTTATAAGCAAAAAAATTTTTTTCGTCTCGAGAATCGATGTTATTAAGATTTCTGAGAGGCTCTTAACATTGATTCATGTACGATGTATAGGTGTACAGTGGGTATTTCCCAGACTGTGTACCTATATTTTTTGTGTCAGTAGTTGTTACTGAAAGAATTTGAATCTTTGTATCATATTAGATATGGAATGCGATCATAACATTTGGGTTTCCATTGCTCAATTTAAATAATTCTTTTTACCTTTATCAAGATTTAAATTTAAAAAAAAATTTTCAAAATTAAATATTACGACTTTCTGATAATTAGTATTGCATGTTTTAAAAAAGAATAATTTTTTAATTATTTAAAATATTCTGATTTATTTAGAAAGTCTAAAGTATTTGAATAACGTTAGTAAAAAAAAACTCTACCGAAGGAAATCTTATTGAATGAAAATGATAAATCTTTTAAATAAATAAAAATAGATTTTGCCAATTTAATTATTTCTCGAAAATTCTTATAAAACTGTAAAAATACTAAAGCAAATTTATCAATTTTTTCGTAAAAGTAATTTTAGCAGTCTTGTGACTCGTATCTGTTCTGACTCGACTATATATCGAATCTCAGTATTGATGAAATAAACCGTAATCGCTTAATTTGATTGAGATACAATTAAATACATTCGCCTGTTGCGTGTTTATTTCAGATCTTCATTTCATTTAAAAAAATTAGTACATATAGTTCAATAAATAAGTTATTGATTAAAAAACAAAAAAAAATTTTGCCCTTTACCAATTAACTTTAACGGAGGAGCTTCTTTTTTTTTTTTTTTATATTACTCGACGGTCTATATTGAACAAATTTACGATTTCGAACATAGTTTTTAAACATATTTACAAAATAGTTTGAACTATAATAATTTAAACATGTGTGTATATATATTTATTTAGTAATTATAGCAATCCAAAATTTTAGATTACTTCCATTGATTAGAGCAAAAAAACTCTACGCTGCACTTTATAAAAAAAGCAGTCATCCGATCACAAAAAAAAGGTTCAAAGCCAAACATTTTCGCTTGCATTTTCTATTACCATTTCTTGCACATTTTTTTCGGGGAAAACTTTTTAGTTGCATAAATTATAATAAAACTATTGTGAAATTTTTTTAAAGAATTCAAAAAACAAAAAAAAATTTCTTTTTTTTTTGTATTTTCTCTGGGCTTCCAAATTTTTTTTTTTTTTGAACCCAATTCATATGTTGATTAAATTTCTCTAATAATTTGATACACTTTCAAAACCAGTCAAGTGTGCTAGCGAATGAGTTATTAAAAAATGCATAAAATCCATACATAAAAAATTAAGGTACATACATATATCTAGAATCAAGATGTTAGTAATATTAAGTTGCATCTCTTTTTGAAATTTGAAGCATGAATATTTTTAATTTTTCAAACAAGCAACTATTTATAAAATGGATTTGATTACTTACTACATCTAATATATATTTTCAGTAAAATTATTGTCTTTTAAATAAGTTGAAAAAGATTAAAATATATAAATGAATAGCAAAAAATGTAAATTAAAAAAAAATCAAAAAATATAAATTTTCAAACTGTTTGAAAAGTCACAAATGAATCAATTGAAATGATTTAAAAAAGTTGTAAAAATTAAGATTAAATAAAAAAAAACCTCGTATTTTTGTAATTACAGTAGTTGAAAATAAAAATAAAATATTTATGTTCTGTATAATTATCTTATAATTTATATTGATCTTTACTATACCTTATCTTACAAGCCGACTTTACAGTTTCGACTGGAGAGCTGTACACACTTTATTATTTATCATAGTAATAATCAATAGTTTTAATAATTATTAAATGTATAATAAAATCTTATGTTTGAAGATAAACTTTTTATTTAAAATAAATTAGCTATCTTTATTGTAATTTACAAAAAAAAAAAATTTCTCGATTACCCGAGGTTGTCCTGCCACTGTAATTACACTGTTCAGTGATTTCATGCCAACTTCCTCTAAAAAATAATTAAACAAATTGTCGCTACACAACGTAGGTCATTTGATAATTCCGTGAAAAAAATTAGTTTGTGCATTTTAAAAATTTGCAAAACTGTTTTGAATCTTTTTTTCAATCATTTTGAAAATCTCTCATAAGATCTTTAAAAATTAAAAAAAAAAAAAATCACTGGATTGAATAAAATAAATCATTCAATATTTTTACAGGAACACCACAACAATATTCAAACGAAACCAATCAGCACAATGCCTTACACCAAGATCCTCCACCGTCCTATACCGAAGCCATGCGAAATTCACCTTATTCGGCAACTTACGACCCAGCAAGACCAACGGCTCCTTTTCCAACTGAAAATGATCCCCCAAGGCCAGATTTTCCACTTCACCCAGTTCAAAATGATTCTACCAGACAAGTTGCACCACCCTACGCCGCGTCAAATGTACCGTACTCAAGTATTTACAGCGGACCCCCTCTGAATTCAAGTGACTACAAACAACCACCTTCAGCACCGGCGTTTGAGTCAGTCAATGGTATATATTAACATTCTTAAATCACATTTTTATTCCAAGCAGTACATTCTGTTGGAGGTTTATTTTTTTTTTTTTTCTTCGTTAATACTCATCAAAGTGTAATAGACTTGAATAAAAAAATTTTTTAGGTGCAAACATTACGTACGCCTCTTTGCAGAATGATGAAAGATATAGACAATGGAACGATGAAGCGACTAGAATATTGATGACGAGACGTTTAGAAATGGAAGAACAGTTTAGAAAAGCTCAAAATCGAAGAGATAATGAATTATTGTGGATGCTTATTTTGACCGATCTTAACAGTCACGGTTATCATTATTCGCTGCTCGATATGATATGGTTTTGGCAAATGCAGTCGCATTTGTATCAAAGTATTGTACATGGCTCATATGGTCATGATTCTAGCTGGCCATACTACCAACCTATGCACGAGGTCTACGGTGGTGCGAGTAGTACAACAGACTTATTGGTATACCATTTTTTGTTTAAATAACAAGCAATTAATTTTGTATTTATACAATATAACTTTTGTTTTTCCATTTTTATTTTGTTTCAGAGTTCAACAAATAGTTCTTCCGTTATTTCTAATACCTCTGTAGTTCCTGGTTCTTCTTTAGTTCCTTCAACGACAATACTGCCAGCTCCGTTACCAAGCGGTCAATCAGTATTACCGGAAGGGAATTCCAATAATATAACTACGTCTGCACTACCAGCAAACGTTCCAAATGCCTCCGATAATTTACCATCAGATGTGTCATCTTCAGTCATTTCTGGCAATGATGCACCATCCATTGGCCTATCTTCCGATCCATCGACTATAACTAATTCTGATTTATCTTCTGCAGTTGGACCTTCTTCAAATCTCTTACCTCCAATTGATTCTGGAAACACCTTGCCATTATCTTCAGAGGCATCAGATTTGATTGCAAACGTTTCATCCAGTGAGCAAGTTCCACTGCTGACCAGTAGCAACGGTACAAACATTATAAATTCAGTCCAGGGTTTAAATATAAATCCCGTTACTGAAAGTTCGGTGGCAAGTGATGCTGTAGCAAGTGCCATACCCAGTATAGGTAAAAATAGTTATGTATACACTTCATTCAAAATCGTAATTTTTGTTTGACAAATTTAATTTCTTTTAGCCCCAGAATCAATTACTTTGACAGAATCAGCTAATTTAGCGAGTATTGGTGATGTCATAACAACACAACCTTCGGAAGGATTATCTATTCCAAAAGTTTTTGATGATAATATTATAACTTCCCAACCAACTTTTTCTCCTGGAGTTTATCCCGGGGCAACAGCGACAACGATGCCAAATAATGACGATAATGACTGCTGTGATTGTGACGAATCCTGTGGTTGCGGTGATGACGATTGTTGCGGTGACGATGGAGGTTGTTGCTGTGGAGACGATGGAGATTGCTGTGATGCATGCACCGGTGACTGCGGTGATTGTGGTGATTGTGATGGACTCGACTTATAATTATGACGTTTTAACATTTTGGTCAACTTGAGAATTTTAGTCGAAATTTATGAAATTCATGAAGGTAAATGGATATTATTATATCATGAGATAAGAAAAACATTTATTTAAACTTATTAAAAATATTGGTATTGCTTTTAATGCCGCATGATAATTTTTTCTGTTGCTTAAAACAGTTAAACTTAAATTATCATTAGAATATCATCTATAGCGGTAAATACCAATAATATAAAAATTTTAACATATGTTATTAAGAAATGAATCAATCGTTAAATTCGATCTTCTATCGTTTATTTATAATAAAAAGATTAATATTTTGTAATTTTTTAAAGATATATACAAAAAAAAAAAAAAAAAAAAAAAAAAAACGAACAAACAAACAAAAACAAATATTAAATGACTTTGTGAACAAATAAATTTTCACAATCATAGGTAGGGTATATTTATAAGTTAAAAAAAGCTAAGCCGCAACAAAAAATCAAAATATACTCACCCGAATTAATGATCGTACAAATCAATATTCGAAGGATTCGAATCAAACAGAGGCCATAGTACCTTTTAACTGTTAAATCTATGTAGGTTTTAATTTTGTAAAAAATGCGTGCTAATAAAACGTTTTTTTCGTGGTTAAATGTTTTAAAAAAAAGTTTACGTCAGTAAAAAGATAAAAATTGACAAATTATTCTAGTTAAAAATTAAATAATAAACTTTTTGAGACAACTTTTTATGTAGTTCAAACATTTTATTTATTTATTTTTTTTTTTCAATAGTAAATTTAAAATTTTTTTTATAGTGACAATATTTTTTACTAGCAACTTTAAAAATAAAAAAGGGTGTTTTTAAAAAATGTGTTTACCATTGGCTGGCCTTCAAAGGTGCTTGGTCTTCACCGTTTCATAAAAAATTTTCCTGACTCCTGTAGTTAACTACTGACGTAATCTTTTTTGAATCACCTAAATAGTTCAATATTTTTTTGCAAAATCTTGGTTTATTACTCTTATTTTTCAACAGAAAAAATAAATGTAATTTTTTACTTCAGTATTTTATAAATTAGCTCTCAGAGTAAATATAAATTAAAAACCGATTGATTTTAACAACACTGAGTACGTTTTCAGTATAAAATGCATTAGAGCCTCGAAACAGAAAGATTGTTTTTTGTAAAATCTTAAAAACTAGACGGTTCGTGAAATTTGATTTAAAATTGATAAAAAAACCCTTATCAATTAAGTAGGGTATAATATTAAAGATTTTTGTGAGAAACGCCCAAAAAAGCTTAGTAAATTTTTTAAAGTAAAAATTTCTAAAAACTAAAAAAACTTACATAAATCATTTTTTTTAACGTATTGGTTGTACTAACTTTGAGACCCCAGAGCAGAGTAGAGTCTAAAATTGTGTGCCAGGTGCAAATATATTTTTTATAAAGACCTACTTTGCATTAAAAATATGAAAAAAACATTTCAAGTAATTAAAGTAGTATTTTTATACCTGATACGCCATGTGTACTAAATTAAGATTTTCTGAGTTCTGCTTGATAAAATGTGCAATATTTTGTAGAAATCATATTTTTATTACGAGAGACGAATAAATTATATTTATATAATCAAGAAAATTTAATGAGTTAATATATAATTTGAAAAATTATACTGATTTCGAATAAAATTTTATTTCATTGTTATGATCAGTGAAATTTTAATATCCAGTCGGATATAATTTAGTAATTAGTTTTAATTTTTATTTCAATTATTAAATTTTTATTAAAAAGAAAAAGAATGAATTAACATAACATAAGTCTACTAATGTGCCAAAATTTAATAATTAAATCTAAAATCGTATTGTGCGTTTAAAAAAAAATATCCATACTTAAATAATTTCAAGCTAAATTTTATTTTATAATTTTTTGTTTTGTCATTCAAATAAAACAATAAATTAATTTGTTCATTACCTCAGCGGTCAATTGAACTGTACAAAATAAAATATAATATAGTCATGATGAAATTTAAAATATATATTTTCTGAAACTTTTTTATTTTTAAATCATTCATAAAAATTCAATCAAATTTAGGATTTTTATTTTGATCTACACTGAAAAATTTCTGGAAAAAATTTTATTATTCTGCAAATAAAACTTTGATGAAGGCACTAATATACAGTCAACCAGAAAGAAGTAACAAAATTTCTATTTCACAAATGATACTTGAATTAATAAACTTCATAATCCTAATCTTTCCTTTAACTAGTCAGTTACTGGTTCGTAACTTCTTCCTGACATTATTTAAATAAGTGATTATCATATTATTTTAATCTTAATGATTAAAATCCTTAAAGCAATAATCCACTTGATTTAAATATTTAAGTAATTTTTTAGATTATAATTTTTCTATTTTACCAAATATTAATAGTTAATTTAATTTTGCTATTATTAAAAGTTTTCGTGCCAATTTTGTTTATATACTTTTATAAAAGTGCTTATTAAATTAACTCAAGTATCTTTAATTATGCTTTTACGTCTAAATGAATATGATTATATATACCGGCCTCGAGATTTTGTTAAAACTTATTTACTTGAAAGTAAAAAAGTATTATTAAAACAAAGGACATCTACATAGGACATTATTTAAAAAAAAAAAAAAAACAAACAAACAAACAAATAAACGAAAACGAAATTAATATACACTTATTTTGAAATATCCCTGACACTGCCGTAACTTATAGTTATTTTCAGTTCGTAAGAAAAAAAATAGCAATTTATAAAGGAAGAAGTTTTAAAAAATAACGCATACCTTGGGCCGAAATGTTCTCAATACCCAGGTTTTATCTTTTATAGGTTTCATTTTTTTTACCCAGGTATTGAGAACCAGATACCCGGACACCCGCGATCGGGTACCCAATTACGCAGGTATCCGGATTTTTTTTTAAATTAGTTACTCGAATTTTTTCGGGTACATTTTGCAAAAGATTATAAAAATCTTTTTATCTACATGGGAGAATACAGCCTCTACTTTCGCGCAATGAAAATAAAAATTCTTCTGACTTTTTTTGAACAATGTCACGGTTTTTTTATAAAAAATTCAT
Organism: Encarsia formosa; assembly: GCA_038277355.1. Lineage (NCBI taxonomy): Eukaryota > Metazoa > Arthropoda > Insecta > Hymenoptera > Aphelinidae > Encarsia > Encarsia formosa. The sequence goes on from CM076187.1 coordinate 3,281,354, forward strand.
CCCTTTTTTCTAACAAAACTTATTTTAATTCGGTGAGATTATATTTTTCAAGAAAAGCATTCAAATATAATACTTTATTATCAAATATCAACTTTTAGAAAAACTAAGCCAAATAAAGCCAAACAAATCGTCAAAAAAAATGTTACATTGTTCAAATGAACGAGCTTTAAAGAGTGTCCCTTTACAAAAAATGTGTTTTAATGTGCTAAAAACTTCATGTTGGACAGTTGATTGAACTATCTGGAATTCTAAAATATTTTGTAAAAGATGTTTGATAGTTTTTACTTTCAGATAACTTTATTGTGAATAATCAAATTATGGTATAAAATTATATTGTTAAAAAGAAAAAATGAATATCGTATGTGTCACCTGAACCATAGGGCCTACCACGTTCTTAAATAGCTGTATACTTTTTGATGATGTACGTTCATCTTGGGAATATATTAAAATATATCTTTATTTTTACACGGAGAGAAAAAATACAGAAATTTACTGTGGAGGACACGAGAAACTTGTGTGCTGCTAAAGCACGTAAATTTTCTGCGAGCGCCACACATAAAAATCGTGTGTTAGCTTTACGCAGAAAAAATCTTAAGCGCACTGTATTGGAGCCAATCAAAATCACTCCGGTCGCACCTGATTGGTTCCGCTACAGTGCCGCTTAAGATTTTTTCTGCGTAAAGCTAACACACGATTTTTATGTGTGGCGCTCGCAGAAAATTTACGTGTTAGCTTAACACAGTAAATTTCTGTATTTTTTCTCTCCGTGTACTTCGTAAAAACTTAAAAAACGTTCTGTTACAGTGAGGAAGAAATATGCTATTTCTTTTGATAACGTGACTTTTTTTTAAAAACTTATATTGCATTTAATTATTTTTTCTAGTATTATCATAGTTCAAATATAAAAAACTTAATCCTTAAATCATATTAATTTTCATAGTCTTCTTTGATCTCACATCCGACCGAAAAAAAATGCTCAGTTAATTAGTATGTCAAAGAATTTTCTCCGTAGGCCTTAAGAAAATTCTATGAATTTTATAATAATAGCCAAATTAAAAGTGAAATCTTTTGTAGCTGAAGTGAAAAATGTATTAATGTATGTACACAAAAAACAAAAATTTTTTTATAAAAATAGCGTATAAATGTTTTGATAGACTTTTAAAATGAACTTTTTTAATTGATTAAAAAATGATCAATGAAAAAAAGCAAAAGAAAAAAGAACTGACAGAAATTTTATACTTATATTGATTTTAATTAATATTTTATTTTCAATATTTTTATACACTATCAAATTAATTTCATCACGAGCGTCATCAGTGATAATAAAATCTGATATTACTGTAAAATCTTATTTAAGTTTTAACTTTATTTTGTACGAACTTCAGCAAGCATAAATCTAGATCTTTAACCATTAGGATAAAATTTTTATTTATAGCGCTTGATAAAAAATTTTTTAAATGCTAAGTTTGTACCAAAAATTTTGAAAGTTTCGAAAATGTACGAATATTGAAAGTGTCTGGCAAATATTTAAATCATATTTAATGTATCAGCTGTGGTGTCATTAACAAAATAATTAAAAAGATAAAAAAAGATATTGACAGTTACCATTATTATGTTATATTTAAAAAAAAAATGCTCTCTCAGCAATCATTCATTTATTTTTACATTTCCTGGCTGTGTACAACATTGTAATTTTAATAGTTTTTTGAGTTTTATTTTCAACTAAAATAAACTCATAAAGAAATGAATTTTTTAACTTTTAAAAACAAAAGTATGGAAAAAAAAGTATAAAAAAATTTTAAAAACTCGAAAAAATACTTATGTATCATAGCATAGAAGAAGATTGAATTTGTAATTTGTAAATGTAATAAAAAAATAATGTCCGGAATCATTGAGTAAAAAATTCGTATCGTAAATTGACATATATGTGTGTAAGTGTAAAAATATATTCCGTTTATTTTTTATCACAGATGAGATCAAGTATGTACATTTTTAGTATTTAAAAATTTTATAATGTTTTAAAAATACTTGCTGATAAGTTGTATTGGTTATTAAATAATAATAAATAATTTTAAATTGAAATTGTATGATTATTAAATCCTACAAAAAAAAAAAATTGAATTGTAATTCGCTTTTAGCCAGAGAGAACAACCAAAAATAAACATTTAATGCGTTCTCATCTAAGTAACAGTTTTTAGATTTTAAAGTTTTACGATTAAAAAAAAAAAAAAAAAAAAAAGATTATAATAAATTACTTGAGTCCTGGGTTGAAAGTAAGCCCGCGACTCCAAGAACTCAAGCCCTCTATATCTTATGACAGAATTTCTAAAAGTTGGGGATACGATCGATATTTTTCGTTAATTAGTTGATATTTTTTAAAATTAATTTTAAAAAATAGCTTGGAATTAGGCATGCTAAAAGCCCTACTATTTCAGATACATACTCTGTTTTATTTTCTATTATAAGTTTTTGAACTCACTATAGATTAAAAATTCAAATTCGGGTCATTGACAAGTGACGCAAGTACTTATTGCAAGAGCTTCATTAAAATAGTTCAAGTCTTCAACCCTTGTGATTTTATTGCAACGAAAATAATTAGAGGAAAATTATACGAGTTAAAAAAACAAGAAATATGGGGATAAATACGTGAAAGTTCTGTTGAAAATAAACATTAAACAATTAATTAGTACTTTTTTTTGGATCTTTGAAAAATATTCAATATTCTACCCGTTTTTTATAAAAGAAAATCTCAATTTTTTGTTTGCTTTCAAATTTTTAAAAAACCAATGATATCATCTTAATATAAAATGAAAAATATTTTCGTATATCGAAATATTTTGTGAATTATTGACTTTTTTTACGTCACTACGATTGAACGGTGTAAGCTTCTCATTTGAAAATTCAGCTTTTAACTGGTTAAGTGCCACGTAAGCTTGAGCCCACTTAAAAATAGGTCAATGATTCTGAAAGCTTCGATAACTGGCAGTGAGAAAAAAGTCTAATTCCAGGGTCGAAGTATTTGAAACATCATCGATTGTTGATACAATCGAAGCAAAATCGATAGTTTACTTAAAATATAATCAAAAAAAAGTTATGGATTCAATTTGAAAAATTTAAAATTCATAAGTTTATTGTACTCATTAGTGTCAGATGAAAAACCTTGATCCATCTTCTTAATTTTTACTTAAGAAAAATTCTACCTACATTTCACTTCGCATGCACATTATTAGAAGCTTCAAAATTTAAAATTCGACAAACTGGAAAGTATCGGGAAGTAAAAAGATACAATTCTCCAAGTCTAGATTTTGTAGCCGATAACTTTGGATTTCTAAAAAGAAGCGTGTTTAAGGAAAACCCCAATAACACATCGAGTTTTGAACCAAATAATACCAGTACTGTCGACCATGAACTTTCGTTCTAATGAAATCCTTTGATCATCTGGAATTATAGTTATTACGAAGATTAATAAAATAATAGTTTTTACTGTGCAAATTTTATTAACACTTTAAAAAAATATACAATAGCAATAATTTTTCAGATGAATTTTAATTTTAAGCTTAAGTTCGATAAAAAAATCTGCGATTCGGGGAAATAGTCTGATTAATTGGACATAGTAACGTACTTATCATAAAATAAGTTAAATAATGTTGACATAAATCATAAATTCATTTTTTTTTTTCAAGAGTTTCACTCTTGTAAATAAATTTTATTTTGCTTGTAAATTTAGAAGCAAATTTAATTAAATTTAATGAATGGACTATGAAAGCTTAAACTGTATTTTATTTATTCTTTACACTATACACTAACGAAATTCATATCTATAAGATATACTTACAAATACACATAGTATGTATATTATAAATACATTTGGAATTCAAATTATTTATATATTATGTACAAATCCTTAACTCATTCGTCAATTCAACTCTTTAAAAGATAAACATCTTGTATTTTCAAATCACGTATTTTTTTTTTATCAGTTTTTTAAAAAAATACTATTTGAACTAAAATTAACAATTGAGGCTTATTAAATTAGAAAATTGTTTGAAAATACCTCGTTTCACTAAGTAACTTAACCTCCTCCACGAGGATTTCGTGGTCTAAACATTCGACCTGGTGGTGGTCCTTGTTTATTTTGACCTTTGAAATTACCTCCAAAATTATTTCTATCGAAATTTGGAGGTCTAAATGGAGGTGGTCCAGGGAAATTGTTAAACGAATTTGAAAATGGAGTCATGCCTGGTCTAAATGGCATATTTGGATTAAAGCCTGCATTTGGTGGTGGTCCTCTGAAGTTACCAGGTATCGGAGGTGGGGGCCCATTAGGCCTAAACGGTGGCGGGGGCATATTATGATGTGGCATCATATGAGGTGGAGGAACATCCATTCTTGGAGGACCTAGTTTTCCTGGTAAAGGAGGAGGTTTGGATAAGTTCGGAGGAGGTATATTTGTGTTCAAACCTTGCATTTTGAAGTGGTTGAATGGAGCACTGTTACCACTTTCTGTCGATTCATCACGTTTGTTATAATTATTATCTTGAGAATAATTACTGTCCTCGTTCCGACTATCCTCGTCCCATGATTTATCACTATTATAGTCTCTATCGTTATAACTAGAATACGAGGTGTTTGATTGCCTATAATCGGTATCCTCAAAATTATTTCTTGATCCCCCATATGATTCACCATATCTTTCATTTCCACCACCCGATTTGTACCTGAAATCTTGGTCATCGAGATCCATACTTTTATCATCGTAAGTGTTAAAATTATTAGCAGAGGCAGACGTGTATCTCATATCAGTGTCACTTGATTGAGACTCTTCTGCAAAAGAACTTGTGAAAAACTGATTTGGTTTTGTTCCTTTTTCTGCATCTGGCTGATTTGTTCGACCAATCAATTGTTCAAATTCTCGCTTCCCTCCACCAAATTTCAAAACTTTCATCAACTCTGGATTTTGAGCAAATTTAGAACTTGGAAGAGGAGGAGGAAGTTCAACTTTGGGAATTTTAGTGAAATTTATTTCATTATCATCGTGTAAATAATCCTCTGTGTCTTCTTCCTCTTCTTCTTCATTGTTAAATGTTTTTATAACATCTTTTAATTCTTCAATTTCTCCAGCCATTACTAGATTATTTATTGCTTCAGCGCCTTGAGTAACAGCTTCTGCCAATTTTGAACCAGCTATAAAAAAAAATATATTGAGTAAGAAATATGTGAAAGATTAAATGTATCAATGTCTGTTCTGTGATTTTAATAAATAAAACATTTTTAAAGAGAATCAATAATTTTTTTTTTTTTTTTTTTTTTCTGTTAAATTATACTTTTTAATTATAATTTCTTTGATTAATAAATAATTCGACAATAGTGCAACACACAAAATACAATTAAGAAAAATTTTGAAATCTTTTAAGTGGGTTTATTAGATTTTGAAAATCGTCCTTTTGTACGTATCTCACCGGTCACGATAATTTTCGATTTTTTTCTTAAAATTCATTGTTATTTGAAAAAAAAATTTAAATAAATAGTTGATAATTTATGCTCTGACATGATATTTTTTTTCAATTTTAGCTCTATAGAGTCGGTAGAATTTTTCGATCGTCGAGAGCAAAATAAAAATCAGTCACGGCTCCCATTTTGTTTAAAATTTCTGAAAATTTTGAATGATTTAAAAAGTTAATAGTAAAAATGAATCTATGAACTGACAACTTTTTGATTATCACATAATTATTGATAAATACTGTAAGATGAATATGTAAAGAATTTCGTATTGAAGAATGCATGGGAAATTCGTTATTATTAATAGTACTAAGAAAATTAGTGTATATTTTCTTACGCTCAACAGGAATAACTCTTCCATATAGAATGATGGCTTCAGGAGTGACATCGTTCAAGGGTACTGCACCCGGGGTTGTTTCGATAAGTTGATTTACAATTGCATTTAAAGCTTCAACTTGCTCTGTATCTTCTCCTTCTATTTCATTCCATTGAGCTTGGAAGTTTCGCGGAATTGGTTTACTGTAAGGAACTTTTTTACTTGCAGCTTTTTTACTATCTTCACAATTAGGATCGAGATCCAGACCCGGAATTTCTCCATTTTTTGGTTCAATTTCATTTTCGGTGTTGATTCGATCTTCTGGTCCCATACCAGGAATGATGGCTGCCTCGTCAGCTAATTTGCAAAATATTGTTTAAATTAAAGTTTCATTTGAAAAAAAAAAAAAAAAAAAATTTTTAATAAAATAAATGCACTTACCAACTTCATGGTCATCAACGCCACCTGCTCCGGCTGGCAAAGTATTAAGATTATATTTGTCTCTCATTGAGTCTCCAGGTCTGTTTCTCGTCCAAAATTTTGAAGTGTGATCGTTACTACCAGAACATAATATATGACCCAGAGGATGCCAAGCCAGAGTCCAAACTATACTATCATGCGCTTGTTCAATCGCTCCTACTTCTTTGTCGGCTCTATTTAAAAAAAAAATAAATGGATTAAAAATACTATACTTAATAAAAGTCTAAAACAAATTTGTTATGTAATGTTTACAGATTGACTTAAATTTGAAGAAACAATCTTACCCAACATGCCAAAAAAGAATAGCTCCATCACTACCACCACTACAAAAAAGACCTTCGTGACAAGGATGCCATGCAACACTAGATGCTTCTTTCTTGTGCCCTCTAAATGTTTGTACTTCTTGACTAAGATTACGCAAATCGAATAATTTTAATAAATGATCACGTGAAGCGGTCACAAGCCAATTGCCGTTTTCGTTCCATTTAACGTCCATCACTGTTGATTTGTGAGCATGAAGAGTTGTTACAGAAGATCCAGTTTTAGGATCCCATAACTTTACCGGTTGTTGATTGTCTTTACTTCCTGAAATAATTAGACTTTTCTGTGGATGCCAATGAACGCATTTAACATCAGCTCCGTGGCCTGTTTAATAAAAAAATTAAAAAATCAGTATACAAGTATACAATTTTATAATATGGAATGCACTAATTTCATAAATAAATTTTACCTCTCAAAATACGCTCCTCGTAACAACGGAGAAAGTCCCATATTCTTACTGTACCGTCATCACTGCAGGTTACCAGTTTATGATCCGTTGGACTGAAACTGCTCGCCAAAAATTATTTAAATTAACTTTTTATTTATTTACTTTTTTAATTTAAAATTTAAAAATTTCAATTATTCACAAATTTAAAATTCTTTAAAGATTTCTTGCTTTGTGCTCTTCGTCTTCTCATAAACACAATTAGATATCAATTTGATTTGAAAATGTAAAAAAATCATTCTTAAACAGTTTATTTTATTTTATTATAAATAGTAATTCATTTAAAAAATATATTTTTCGTTTCTTATTTAAAATCTTGATGGAAATATTAACTAATATATGTATATTTTTTAACTACGAGATTGGAATTATTATTTTAGAAGTTTATGAATGTGTGCTAATCAGAAATGATACACATTTTTAAACTTGAAAAAGCCTTGTTACTACTATTTTCTTGTGTGTAATGGGCGCTCGAATTGCATTCGTATATGAAATATAACTTATTGCAGTTTTAATTTATTAACTGCGACGAGGATTTAATTTACTATAAGTTTATTAGTTCAATTAAAAGACCAGGTTTTAAAATTTTTAAGCAAAAGTGCAAAATCAACTAATGAGAATGAGAAGTTTGTATTTTATAATTCCAATGTTTTTCCAATGTAAACTAAGATGTAGGAAATAGTTATTTCACAACTTGTTTTCTGCATGTTGTAAAAAGTATCGTTCGTAACTTCAGCGGAATTGAACGAAGTATAATAATAATCTCTTATAAGTAAATAGTATTCCTGCTACCGTATGAAAAACGGAGAAATATATTTTTTCCAATTCGTAAGAACTCGAGATAATCATACCAAAATCAAAAACCCCGTCGAAGTGGTGCTAACAAAACTGTATATTCCGATTATGCAAAACTCGTTACAAAATCAGTTGTAAAATAAAAAATATTTGTACAAATGAACCGTACTTTTAAGGAGGCTTGTCAGCGTAGGGGTCGTACCTACCAGGAGCCCTTGCGGGTGCATAAAATTTAAAATAATAAAAAAAGTATTTTTTTTTATTTATTATGATTAGTAAACGATTATTTATCATTTTTAAACACATTAGAACAAAACATAAAATTAAATATATGTTATGGAGGTTATGGACCGCAATTTTTTATTTTTCTTGTAATTTAGTCCGATAATCCCATATTTTTATCATTTTAAAATAATCTTCAAATTTTTACTTTTAAAATGACACCTGACTCGTCGTAAACTAATGGATTTTGTTCATTTGCGGAATTTTTTAATGTTTTTTCCCACAAGAGTGCATGTTAAAAAAAAATTTCTAAACTGATTTTTTTCTCGAAACCGAGTCCGACAACCATTGTTGTGTGAAATAGGAAAGTTGTTTGTCTTACTTCAAGGAATCTACAGGAATTTTTTGGGTTTTTATTTATGGATTTTCAAAAAACTGCCAAGCCTCCAAATCTTTAAACAGAGTTTTATACGTTATTATTTTTATTTACTAAATTCAAGTACTTGTTTAAAAACTAATAATTAAAAATTATAATTTTATTATTTATATTTTTGCTAACTGAAAAATAACTATAAAAGAAAGTAAAAATTTATACTGCAGATAAGACGCACCCTGTTTTTGAGAAAACTCAAATCGAATTTTCAGTGTGGCTTATTTGAATAATCAATAATAAAATCAAGACTTGCGGCATTTTATAATTATAAATTTTGCTTCCGTTTAAAAGAAAGTATCTTTGGTGTATAATTTTATATACACCCTTATTGAATCGTCTTATTACAGTAAGATTTTGTGATCGCACTTGAAACATCGTTGTTTGACGCAAGACCTTTAAACACGGATTACGCTGGGGAGTAAAAAAGTACGTTATTATACAAGTGCGTTTTTCTAATTACTTTTCATGCTTCACACACATGGAGAAGTTTAATTTAACACACCTGTACAGTACTTAGTATATATATTTTATATCTCAGTCCCTCGCATAAGACTCGTTTCAGCGTAAGCCGTTTTTTCGTCGAGGGGGCAAAGTTGAGTTTTACGCATGGAGTGCTATACAGTTTTGATCAGCCAAACAAAAGATTCAACAATTTGTTAGTATTTTTTCAAAAACTGGAATAACTTTCAGATGATTTTAAAAGTATAAAAAAAAAGTATTTTATTGTAATTGCGCTTTCTTCGAGGACGAAAAACTCACTTTCTGTCGCACTGCAACAGTAAGAGATCCGCTGCTTAACCTCAATGTAGAAAGTACGAACAGCTGATCTCCCTACTGACGCAGTGTGACAGAAAGTGAGTCTTAATCGAAAACAGATTTGAAGTATTCGGACTCGAGCAAAATGTTTACAGCGCTCCTCCGAATACGTGTTTTCGTCTCTTGTTGTCTCCCTACTAGTTACTACTGCATCCGTACTACTCTCGGCTTCGCCGCGGACGACTATTTCATGTGATCTGACATTTCTCAATCCAGCTGCCTAGTTATTAACTAACTTAAGTGATATACTATTAATTTTATTTCCTCTTAACGATTTTAAGTGTCTCTACGAGGAAGATGGGTCCAATTTTACCTAAACGTTTAAAAAGCTTTAAAGTTCCAAAAAGTTTCTGTTTATAGGATTCATTTTGATAGAAACGATCAACGATAAGCAAAAAATTCTACTTGTCAAAAAAAATCGAGCAATTTTTTCCTTCTCAAAAATGAGAAATTTTCTTACAAGGTGAGTGGCAAAACTTACTTAATTTAAAATAATAGAGGGATTTAAAACCGAATTTGGATGACGTAAGCTTGCTGCTCGGCTAGTTGTGTATTAGATTAATGATCTAAGGATCGACAGTTCGACTCCCACTGACTGCGCACACCTTTAGCTCTTTTAATTTAAAAGCATTTATATTTTCCAAAACAAAATAAAATAAAAAAAAGGTGATTTTAGAATCTGGTCATTCAATTGAACCATATCAAATATTTAAAAAACTCAAAAAGTACTTTTGAATTTTTTTTTTTTTTTTTTTTTTAACAACACGCAATAACAGATTTATTTGATAATTACAGTAAAATATTCGTAAAAATAATAAATCATGTAACAATTTTTATGTTTTTTGGGATTCTTTTTTTAATTTTTATTACTTATAACACAAATAAAGCAAGTATAAAAATAAATTTTTTTATTGAAGCTGTTTGTAATAGGATAATTTATGGAATTGTGAATTTTATTTTATTTAAATTAAAAATTGTAATTTATTGTTACATTCAATAATAATTTTTGATAAAATGACCAGGGATAAAGAGGGTCTCTTTATTCATATCTCAGTTTTATTTACGTAAAAATCTATAGTGCGCTCATTTTTATTATTTTATAAATAGTAGATTATGTACATTTTCAGTTCATTTTTATTTTTTGGAGATCAATGTTACCAAAATATAAAGGAATAACGCATCATTCTGATGACGTTCATTGCAACCTTAGGTCAAACTTGTTTTATACAGTATCAACTCAAGTTGAATCTAGAATAAAAACAAAATGAATGTTTTAATTTCCATTTTCAACGCTAATAAAATAATAGTATCCTTTCCTATTTAAAATTCAACTATTTGTATAAAATGAAATCATACACTATCAAAAATCCTAGAGAACAAATTGTACCAAGAGAATGAAAAATTAAAATTATTAATAAAAAATTCATACCTTAATCCTCTAACAGCTTCCTTGTGAGCTTGAAACATTTTTACATTATTCATGTTGCTTTGCCAATATTTGACAAACCCAGCATGATCTCCAGTAACCATCCAACTCTCATTATGTGACCATACCATTGTTCTAACAGGACTTTCATGTGCCTTGATAGTGGAAGAGAATAAAAGAAACGAAAAAATTTTAACTTAAAGATATATCTTTTTAAAGATAATGATTAACATTAAAATAATATACTCAAATATTTTTTAATAACGTTAGAGTAAGTTTCACGATTTTATTTAATTTTTTCATTAAAATATTTAAAAAATTCATAAATATTTAAAAGAATTTTTAATTATTTTTTAAAATTAAGTTATAACAGAGATTCATAACTTTAAATTTATTGAAGTTATTTTTTAGAAAAATGTTATTCACGTAAACAATATTTTTACGTTCCGTCAATGACATTTTTACGATTTTACAGTGGTAAAAAATGTTACTTCTTAAGTTAAGTTTGTGATAATATAGTCACACATAATAAATTAGAAAAACTTGTAAAATATAACCATATTTTTCAAAATATTTTGATCATTATTCAAACTTGAGGTTAAACTGTAAATAAATTTTTTTTAGTTGACAAGATTGAAAATTATATTCATCTGACAAGAGAATATAATAGATTGGTTGATTGATTCAATCCAGTATTGTGGTTTTGGCTCTAATTAGTTTATTCCTAATGTAGTAAATGTAACTACTGACTTCTATATTTAAAAATTTAATTACTTGTAAGATAGTCTCAAAATTAAAAGTGAGACCATTCCAAAGAGTGAATTCACCACTTGAAGCTCCTGTTACGAGTCGTCTACCTTCAGGAGTCCATGCCATGCAAAAAATTGGACACCGCATTTTATTTGTAGCAGTTTTAACAAACCTTGTTGTAACTGCATTTATAGGATTATCAACATAACTAGGAGGAGGAAGAAGATCAGGGTAATATAATACATCTGGCTGAAGTGCTCGTCTGTCTCTAAAATCCCGTTGCCACGTGCGATTCTAAAAATGAAAATTCATAATTCAACCCAATTAAATGAATATAATTTTAAACTTATTTATTTACTTATTGTTATAAATATTGTATTGTGAAATTTACCTCTATTGTTTTAATGATGGATGAGTTGTAGTCAACTGTTTTCCGCATTACTGATTTTCGTAATCTTTTGCCATCGAATTCGTCTTGTAATGCCTCTAAATCTCCACCAGACATTACTTTTGGGGGATGATATGGTCTAAATGGTTTAAAAAAATTGGATCTGTTCACATCTCTGTGATTAGGAAACCGTGGTTGATAATTTGTGGTAGGGTTTATCATAGTTAAATTGGGTGGAGGAGCTGATAAATTTGTGGTTGTCGGTGGTGGAACTGACAAATTTGGAAGGGCCATTGTTGGAGGTGGGTTTGTAAACTGCATTGCATTGGCCATTTTAGAAAATTATGGAAATTATCTTTGTTGTTGAATAAAACTGTATTTTTTTATAGCTGAATCTAATTTGCACGTTCAAAGCTGAAACAGAAGTTGATAAAAAAATTTATTTAAATAAAAAGAGTGTTATAATTGGATTTAAAAGTAAATTAACTGGTGGATGTTGAATAGACTAGCTTGTAATCTACCAGTTAAATGTTGATTTTTTTTTTAATTTTATTTATTGATCCATTTTATGAAATCATTTTAAAAATTACCATTATCATGCTATTTAAGAAGTTCCATTTTTTTTTTTTTCATTTGTTGGCTTCTTATATCTTTATTCTTTTTCTGATCATCTGAAAAACTGGAAATATGATAAATTAATTATTAACAAAGTTAAAATTCAAACAACAAATTTAAATAATAAGAAAATACATTTTTTTTTTATTTATGTAGACATATTCAGGCTAAGTAAATCTACATATCAAATCACTTTTTAAAATATTTTTTCATTAGAAACTTAATCTGTTTTCATGCCTTAGACATAAGGAAGATTCAGTATAACCTACAGCACATTACCAATGCATCAAAATCAAAGAATATACAATAATTTTTTCTTAATTTATTTCAAAAGCTTACTCATGATATACTTGATAAAAAAAAACTTTGAAAAAGGATTACACAATTTATATTTTTGTAACTATATTGATTTTAATAAAACCAGAAAATGTAACAAAATTTTTCAAAGAAGATATTTTGTTCTTTAAATGGTCTTAGTACCATAAAAATTATTTTGACTGTATACATACACATTGAAAATAGTGAACTAACTTCTCTGAACAGAAAAAGCTTGATAATAATACACAATTATATTCCAAGATAGGTACTGATACCTGAGTTTTTTTTTATATATATATAATAAAAGTATAATATACAAGCCGATTTTAACTTTACAAGTTTTATATACAAAATAAAGAGTAACCTCCAAAAAAGAACCGCTAACAACTTAGCAGACTGGCCAAGCAAGAAGCAAGCTAGTCATGAAGGTAAGGTAGATATATATCGACTGAGTTATTTCTGAAAAAAGCCGCGTTCACAACAGCGAAGCTGCTATTATGAACCGATTGATTCCTTGTTTCTTAATTCTGTCGTATAAAAATCGATTTTATTTTTCAAAATTATTTGAATAAATATTATTAATCAAGGCAATGAATTATTAAAATATGAAATTTTTTGTTACACTCTGCGTAAAATTTATTATACAATCGATCTTTTATTTTTTACAAGACACTTTTAAATATCTGTAATTATTTTCTATGGTAAAAAAAAATCTTCACCAAGCAAGTTTCAAATTTAATAAAGTATGTATTCTTATATTATTGACGATTGACGAAGTTAAGTTTGAAAAATTAATTGACATTTTATAATAAATAATAAATATATGAAACTGTTTGAGCAGTATTTCCAAAATATTTTGTCTTCTTTTTTCTACAATTGTTTCAAAACTTTTATAATTAAGTAAGCATGTATGTATTTACATGTTAATAAAAATGTTTATTCAAGTATTTATATAAATGAGTTTGAAACAAATCAAATTTCTGAGCATTTTTACAAAATTTTTTTTTTTATTTAGGAACTTTAGTATACATAATTTTTATACAAATTTTTTAGTTAGGAAAATTTTAGATACAAGAATTTTCTCTAAATAAACATTTTCTCTTTACATTTAATTTAAATCAAATAACCCATCCCAAATGAGCCTCCTAGCTCTAGTTTCCCTGGATACTAACTTTTATATTGACACCAAAAAGGGTTCTTTGGAATGAGTTATTGAATGGTGTGTAAAAGCTAGTCCAGGTAATGCTAGGAGGGTTATTTGGGATAATTTGTTGGATTCAAGGATAAAGCTAGTATCCAGGTAGCTAGGGGGGTTATTTGGGATGGGTTGTTGGATCCAAGTAAAGCAAAAAAACTTTACTTTTAAAATAATTGTTTATTTTATTGAAAAAATGTTTATTTTAAAAAAAATTTTGTATCTAAAAATTTCCAAACTATAAAATTTGTATACATAAAATAAAAATTATGTATGTACATAAAAGTTCTTGATTACAAGTTTTGTTTACAAAAAAAAATTTTGTACAAAAAAATTCCCAAGTAGAAGTTTTGTGCACAAAAATAAAAATAATTATCCAAAACAGGTTTTAAACTTAGAAAAATTACTACTTATTATATTCAAATAATACAACTGTTAATTTTGCAAAAAAATCAAGAGCCTTCTAGATTTACAAAAAACTTTGAAGACTGATAAAATCTTACAGTTTTTACATATACTTATTAATTATCATAATCAAGTTAACGAATCATTTAAATATTGCGTAAATAACTTGAGTTTGATGTATGGTAACGAGCTACTTTACTTGTAACCTTACAAGGTTTAGGAAAACAAGTTTCAATTTTACAAACATTATTTTATAACTTTGCGAAGAAAAAAGAAAGAAACGACATTAATTGCTATCATTGTTTAATTTACTTTCAAAGTAAAAACTAAAAATAAGTAGTTTTCGTCTAAATTAGTAATGACTGACTTGTTTAATTACACGCATACACACAAGATTTATGTTTAAACTTATCAAATTCAAAAGTTAAAAGTCTCGTATAAATACCTGTTGGACGAAATATTAGCCCTGGAGCTTGAAAAAACTAGATTTTCCATAAACTAGAGTGTTTAATACTATAAAAATTACATTTTTAATGCATTACTATTTTTAATGCTTTCACTAATAGGTTATGTTCTTTTTGCTAACGCTAACCATGCCAGTTGAAGCTGGTTGACTTCCACACACTACACCACACTACACTGGCGAAAAGTGTGGAGGGAACGGAGGCCGGACTCCGGACTCCGGAGCAAAAATAAGTTTAAGTATTTAGGCATGCGCACAATAGAGTAAGGCCTCGCGTGTCGGCGTGTGCGGTATGCTTCTTGCCATGGCCCTTTTAATTTTTAAATAAAAAACTACTTACTTACCCTTTTGATAGATGTTTTTATTTTTCTTACATATCTTAATAGCGCTGTGGATTTTAAATTGAGTAATATTATTTAGTATTTGTTAATATTAAATAATTTTTCCACAATATCCTCTACTATATTAAGAAGTATATATTAAGAAGTTTATTTTTTAATTACTTAATATGGAAATAAATATTAAATACTTTGATATTAAAATTAATTTTTTTTTTTTTTTAATTTTCTATTTGTATACAGATAGGTCATTATAATAGATTTCGATTTAACTTAAATAGCATAATGGTATATTGAAAAGTCCGACTTTTTCAAGGATTTATAGTAAAGGGAGCTAGAAAAATTTTTAATTTTATTTTCTTGTACAAATTAACTTGATAGCACTACTTTTGTTTAAGAAATTTTCTAAAGAGTCGCTCTCTCCAAGCCTATATTGCTATTGATGTTTTTTAATTTTTAGAAAAAAATATTTTTAGTTCCAATTTTGATAATTTTGACCAGATACTAGTGTTTTATTATTGCCAAAACCCCACCCAAACTGACATTTTCAGAGTTTCTAGTGCCATTAGATTATGTACTAAATTTTTTAAAGAAATAACTTAAAGTTTCTAGAATTTAAAAGAAATAAAACAAAAACAGCAACTTGCATATCGACGCTCGAGTTCTAAAAGCTGACAACTCAAAATTTTTTTTAATAACATGACATCTCAGAGCTCTCCTTTAGAGAGATGTCATGTTTTTAAAAAAAATTTTGAGTTGTCAGCTTTTAGAACTCGAGCGTCGATATGAACACTTAGTTTACAGTTTAGAGTTTTACGCGTATCGCAAGAGGTAATTCGTTAATATTACGTTTATAACATATGTCAGCCAGTAAGAAATATCTCAGAATTCGGATCACATGTAAATTGTTAGTAAAGCCGAGGTTGACAAATATCTGATCTAAAATGAAATGGCTAGCAGGGGAATATTTTTAAAAATAAAAACTTAACTTTTAGTATGAGAGACAAAGACACCTGATTAGTTTTCTAAGAAAATTCCGAATAAGAGAGGGTTTAGAAAACATAAATTTTTTTAATTAAAAAATTTTCTTGTCCCGCACTTGCAACGTCTTTTATTTTTTAGATAACTTCCTTAAAAATAAAGATAATTTGAAATTTCTTGAAGGAAAATTGGGTGTGAACGAAGCAGTTTCTATTTGCGGGAAAACTTTTAAAATTTAATTTTTGTAACTAGTTAAAATTCTTTCTGAAATCGTATGTACAAATGCACTATCTGAATCATGGAATGGCCCTTGTATTTAAACGTGGTGCGCTTTTACCCTGTTTTACGGTAGTTTAAAAAATAAATTGACATCGCACTGCTATTTTAAAACCAATTATGTTAAGGCTTACAGTGAATAAAATAGAATGATTAGGAACAATTGAATAACAACACCTTAGTACAAAAACATTGATTATATATATTTTTTACTAAATGTATACAAAGGTTGCAAATGACTAAATACTTAATAATTATTATTTTTACTCTACAATTTCTGTTGTCTTGAAAAATGCTCGAGATGAATTTAAAACATGGTATACTTGAGTTCTAGTTAAAATCACCTCGAATAGCTGTCTTCATTAAAAATCCCAATGAAAATTAAAAAAAATATTGCATATCGGTTCTATGCTTAGAAAATACTCTAAAATTTTAATAACATACTGTTATTTTTCAACTTTTTATATACGTAACAGACACAGTCGTCTTTATAATGTAGATATCTATTACTGCTTTACTATTGTTTTCAAATAAGAAGACTTATTTTGTTATAAAAAACAACACAGATGTATTTAGTCGACTATATTCGTACCTGTACATAATAATTAACGTAGATTTTTTGTAATCGTTTTACAATTATTTATTGTAAATTCGTAGATTAGAGTCAAGTTCAAAAGTTGATTCTTCTCCACAATTATTCGTTTTTCATTTACACATATTATATGAACTTATATATATTATACATATATATAGATAAATAATTAATTATAAAATTATTGTACACGCTTTTTTTACTTACAGAAATTATACCGCTTTCATTCTTTGTTATTTAACATTTTTTCAAGAGATTAAAATATTTTGCAATCACATGCAAATATGAATGTTTTACAAATCCAATAAAAAAAAAAATTGTATTAATGGAAATAATAATAGCTATAAAAACAGTTCGAAATTTATTACGGATTAGTAAATTTTCATATTAGCTTGTTTATTTAGCATTTTGTTTATGTATTCATTTTTACAGACGCAACAAGTGAAACTGTATAAAACAGTTATACACAAGTTGATATTTTTCATAAATTGTATTGAACAATTGATGAAATTAAAAATTAACATGGTAAATTGACAAGTAATAAATGACTTGTTACATTAAAATCATACTAAATTTATAAAATACAGTCACTATAAAAAAATTAATCACATCTAAATATTAGACTTTCAACTGAGAATATGTATAAAATCAGATGATTTCCAAAGTTTTGTTATAAATAATAAAATTATAATTAATCGATATTAATTTTGATTATTACGTTAACATTAATATTAATGAAATAATTGTATACTGTAATATTAAATATTAGGTTCTGTGACTCTTATTTAGTGTATAGAACCATTCGATATTTTAAAGCTTTTTTGATACAGTTTTACTAAACGTAAATTTTTTTATATGTAATTAGTAAAAATTACAAAACTCAAGATTTTTCTTTGAAAAATAATATTTCTAATATAATAACATAATTTTAACATGTAATAAAAATAAATTTCATGCTAATTTTAATTATTTTTAACATTCAAACAAAGTTCAATGATTAATTAATTAATAAATAAAAATCGGTTTTAAATTTGTTAGTATAAATTTTAAAAATAAATACTGCATCTAATTTTTTATATTTATTACGAAACCTTTAACGTTCCTGCATGTTTTTTAAAATGTTTAGAACAATAATGGTTTTATGTTTCTATATTAAGTCGGCTTCGAAAAAGTTGTGATGAATTAATATGAGTTAACAATGCAACATTTACAATGAACTTTTTTTTTTTTTTTTTACATTTTTTGAAAAGAATTTTTTTGTTTCATAAAATTGTAGTACGCGTAAAAAAGAAAAATATAAATATACATTATCTTTAATCAGTCAACTGGCTTTACTTAACTATATTCATAAAAAATTTTGTTTGATAGTTTGTAAAACTATATATCATACAAATACAAGTTTGTTAAAAAATGGTTAAGTATAAAAAGAATTTTAAAACTTCCATTAAAACGTGCGTTTGCATCATTATATAAATTTAGTTGAATCAAC
The DNA here is from genome assembly GCA_038277355.1 of Encarsia formosa. Lineage (NCBI taxonomy): Eukaryota > Metazoa > Arthropoda > Insecta > Hymenoptera > Aphelinidae > Encarsia > Encarsia formosa. The sequence goes on from CM076187.1 coordinate 3,299,917, forward strand.
AGTCAGATTACAGTAGGACCTCGCGCATTGTCCAAACCTCAGGAATTGTCCCTGTAAAACCTCGAACATTGTCCAAAAATCAAAGGAGCCGCCATGGATAATTCTCGAGGTTCTCGGTCCCGACGGGTGTACAGAGCGAGAGGTCCTACTGTAGTTAAAATTTTAGTCACTGAACTTTCAGTCTATTCAAATATTCAATTTAATAAATTTAATAAATCAATAAATTTATTAAGTTTTCAGTTTATGTAAAAGTTTTGGTTCTCTAATTAGATATTGATACATATTTGTTGTAGAAACAGTCAGGTTGAACACGATTTATACGTTTAAAAATATGAATTTAAAGTGTATGTACAGAGCTTAAAGTTTTATCTATAGCAAAAACTGTGGCCACAGATTAAAATTTTAATAAGGCGAAATTGAAATGAACTTTTAATGAGCATAAATAATCAACCAATAAATAGTTATCAATTAATTAGCTTGATTATGTGTTAAAAATTTTAAATTTTTCAATATCAATAAAATATTTAAATTCAATTAAAATCGGCCTGAATGTTTGAAATCAGTCAAAAACTGAAAAACTAGTAAAATCTTATATTATTTACTTTTTTTTTTTCTAATTACATCGATTAAAACTTTGACGTCGATGATACTTATTGTTTTGTGAGTCTTGTTTCAGTAAGTACCTTACTGGGATCAGGAAGTCTGACGACCATTTGTGCACCATTTTGCATTGGCCGTGTTCCGTTTGATATTCCATTACTTTTCACTGGTTGCTGCTGCGAATTGCCTGGCAATGGCTTTTTTCCTCCATTTAATTTAGGTGAACAACATTGCTTGTCTTCACTTTGCTCACCATATATGCTGCCACCATTTGGAAACATCGGTTGCTGCTGTGAATTAAGGAAGTTTGTTTGCGGTAAGTTTGCTCCATATATTGACATCGAGTGCATCTGCTGATTCCTTGTCAGAGAATCAATTTTAAAGGCAGGTGTTGAGAGCTGAGTAGAGTTAGTTTTGTTCGTGCTCTTATGACTTCCACTACCAGAGTAACTTGTTATCGATTCATTGCAGTAGTCGCTGCGATACGTTTGGTTAACATACCAATTGTGAAGTCGGTGATGAATTTCTGGAAATTGAGGTCTGCGATTTGCTACTTCATGCCAACACTCAATCATCAAGCTGTAGATCATTGTCGGACAATCCTCTGGACATGGAAGCAGCTGACGTGAGCGAATCATGTCAATGACCTCTTGGTTATTGTACCCGTAGTACGGCTAAAAATAAAATGTTTTGTTAGCTGTAACTTCAATTTTGATTTCTTAATATTCTGTTTTAAATATACAAGACCTGAGACTTTAAGAAAAATTTGAGCAAAAACACCTCCGCCCTTGCATCGCGCGGAGCGGTAGCGGAGCCATGCTCCGCTATCGCTCCGCGCAATGCATAAAAGGCACGACCGACCGACACTCGCGCTTCCCGCTCAACAATCTTGTTTTTTGTTTTTTGTTTTTTTTTTTCTCGGACTAAAACTGTAGAATACCAATACAAAAATTTTCCCGTTTACCCCTTCCAATTTTGTCCATTAGATCGCGAGAAATCCTGTGCACAATTTTTTAATAGCGATAGAATCGAGTAAAATGTGACTATATAAAGTGTTGGTATGCGTCATTTGTACCCATGTGGTCCGATCATACTCAAAATGTAACTGGAATTATGGGACACCAAAACAAACATTTTCCTGTTTACCCCGTTCAATTTTATCCATTAGGTCGCGAGAAATCCCGTGCACAATTTTTGGTTGCATTATTTGCTCTGCCGAAATTATAAGGCCTTCCCGACCCCTTCGGGATCGGTCGTGACTACAAATTAATTATTCTATTCAATTTAGTATTAATTAGTTAAGTACTTCAAATTAAGGTGGCATTCAAGCAGGTATCGATTAATAATTAAAAGCTTGATTTCAACTGCAAAAGATAGAAGTAAAATTATCAAAGAGATATTCACCTGTAAACCGTAACTATATATTTCCCATAAAACAACTCCAAAACTCCAAACATCTGATTCTGTTGTAAACTTTCCATACAATATTGACTCAGGTGGCATCCATCTAACAGGAAGCAAACTTTTTGATTGAACTCTATAATAATCGCTACTATAGATGTCGCGAGAAAGACCAAAATCAGAAATTTTAACTGTTAAGTTTTCACCAACTAAACAGTTTCTGGCAGCCAGGTCTCTGTGAACGTAATGATGGCTCGCCAGATATTCCATACCTAGAAAAATTTATTAAAAAAATTAAATTCAAAAATTCTTATTATTTAACTTAAAAGACAATTTTTTTCTGAAAAATTCACTACTCATTTTATTTAGTAATTATAATATAGTTTTCTAGTAAAATTAAAAAAATAAAATTTACGAGTTTTAAATTAAAAAATAAATTATCTACAACTAATTTGGGGTTTGTATGTTACAAATAATTACAAGAATTTTATCCTCACCAGATGCGATTTGAAGAGCAATGTGTAAAAACTCAGGCTGCTCCAAAACTTTTCCACTGGTATTATTTAAAGGGGCATCCGATCTTGGAGAATGGCAAATCAGAAACTCGTGTAAATCACCTTGGGTCATGTATTCAAAAAGCATACACATTGGCTCTCCATTTAGTATAACACCAAGAAGGCAAATAATGTTGGGATGCCTCAGATCAGTCATAAGATCAACTTCGCGCTTGAAGTCACTTTGCGTTTTTGGAGTAGCGTTTTCTTTTAGAGTTTTAACTGCTACATAAATTATTTCCTCAGATTTGTTTCCAGGTTGCAGTTCTCCTTTGTACACTTTACCTAGAGATTAAATTATAACGTCAATATTTGTAAAAAAATTTTTTAATTAAAAAAGTGTTACAATTTTTGATTGTGAATTATCTCACGAAGATTTAAATACAAATTATTTCAATAAATGTAGCTTTTTTTACCATATCATAACTTTTTTTTAGCAAGAGTGTACAAGAGCGGATGTTTTAAACTGTTTATTAAATTATTATCTTTTTACAAAAAATATGAGCAATTTATAGCCCAGCAAAACATCAACTTACCAAATGCGCCTTCTCCCAGTTCTTGTAATAATACAACATTATTTATGTTAAACTGCGGCACTCGATTATGGGAAGTTCTACTACTTCCACTACTTAATGTTCCAGTTCCAGGAGTAGTATTTCCGGGACCAGCTAAAAGAGAACTCATTTCCATCGGTTGTGTATTATTACGTCTCCCATCATAAATATTTTTGTCACATTGTAGTCCATTTAACATCTAAAAAATTGCAAATTAATTTTAAATTAAATCTCGGTTCAATTAAAGAAAAAAAACTCGAAAATATCAGAAATATTAAAGCATGGTAGAGCTGTTAAGACAATCAGAAATCACTTACTTTGTTTGTTGGCAAATGGTTCGACTGTCTTCTAGATTTTCTGCTTCTGTAGCAACAACAATAACAAACTAATATAATAACAAATCCTCCAGTTAGCAAAAAACCAACGACAGCATAAACCCACAAGTTTTCAACTGAAAATTTTTAAATATATTTACATAAAGTATTATCATGTTTGCTATTGTGAAAAATAATAATAAATAAATAAAGAGCTTACCACATTTTGGTATACTGCAAATCTCTTTTTGATTAAGATTATTATCATCAACATAGCACCAAGGTTGTGATTCGGTGCTATCAGGATTTCGACAATAAGAATGCCGCCCTGCGAGTTCAGGATAATCAGATATTTGAAGGTTGAATAGATTTAACCATGGTAAACAAGGACGTCCAGATATGCTCGTTTTAATAACACCACGATATGATTTTCCATTGCCCCAGTAGCAAAAATCATCTAAAATAAATTTAATTTTAAAAAACTGTATAAAGATTTTATTTTTTTATAGATCTCTTAAATACATACTTTCTTGAACATCTATAGGAGCGATTCCAAGACTCATACAATCAGCCGCTTCAGGTGTGTGTTCTTCTGGAAGGTCCGAACATTCAGGCAGTGGAAGTTGTCGAATTACTGAATGCCTCTTGGCAATCGCGTATTCTCTTCGGCACAAATCATTTTCCAACATCTCACACTCTTTACGGCATATCCTTCTAAGTTTGCTGTTTAAACTGTTCTTTTTGGCCGTACGCGAGTCACCGTAAGTCGTACTTATAATTTTTCGGGCTGTTGCACCTAATGTTATAAATAATAAACATTGGTATCAGAAACTTTTTTAATTTTCTACAATGATATTTTATAAAAGTTAGTAAAGTTACTTAAGTATTAAAATTAATTAAAAGTTTTAAATTGGTTTAAAAAACAAAAGTAAAACTATTTTAACAAAAAATAAATAAAATTCAGATTTAGATGAAACATTTCATTGAAAACTTACCTCTTTCTCGACTATATTCAGAAGCGTCAAAGTTCGATCTATAATTTACATCTCGTTTATGAGGCAAACGATGGTGGAATTGAGAAGAATCCTCAAATGCATCGTCGTTGTCTGAATCATGATACAAGCTTTGTTGATTCGATTTCAACAGATTAAAAAGCTGTGTACTTGGTTTTTCTCGACATATTGGAAACGTCGAGTAACATAGTGTAGGCTGTGCATAATGTTCACAACTTGGAGATAAATCCCTGACAAACAATGACATTATAAACATGGATCAACGTTTCTATATAAATAGTTTACAAATTTTTAGCTATCATTTTACTATCAGGGGCCATTTAATAGTTATGTAACGCTTCAAGAAAGAAAGAAGGTAATTTTTTTATTTTCTGTCGCTTGCAGTGCTTGAAACTAAACTATTATACTGCAAATTGTAACAGAAAGGGGGTCAAGATTCACCCAAAAAATTTTATGTAATTTTTGAATGGCCCCTAGTTATACTCAAGAAGGTATTCTGATATGAATAATATTACTATTTTTTTTTTTTTTTAATTTAATTCAGTGAATAAATATAAAAAATATACATACTTAGATTTATTGATAGTACCAAAAGCTGTTTCAAGTTTGTCTTCAAGCATTTTTTGTGTCATTGGATGGGGAATGTAAACAGAATGATTACCAACATAATGTGCACATATTTTTCCTTGATATGGCTGAAAAAATTAAAATTATTTAAAAAATTAATTAATTTTTTTTAAGATGAATACTTTTTTACACAAAAACAAAAAAAGAAATAATCAAAATAAGGTCATTTTTGCAGCAGTGTTGCTATGTTAGACAATGCTGGTATTGAGCTTTTTTTACACATATTGTTTTGTTTCATACAGTTTATTGTAATTGCTCTTCCACTAATTTCTAAAAATTTTAAAATAAATAACCTCGCAAATCCCTTCATGGTTATCTTTTCTTCCTTGATATGTAGATGCTCCTGGAATGTTGTCAAAGGTAACACCTGATGGAAGTTGAATATCAACATTTTTAAGGCCGCTAATTTCAGTAAGAGTGCTGGTTTGAGAGCTTGTTGGTTGTGGATTTTGAGAAGCTTTTCCAAATAAATTTGTTGATCCATATTGCTGCTGAGTTGATATTCTACTCCCTGGGGTATCTCCATCATCACTGCTGAAAATGATATCATTATATTTTACTGTACATTAGAAGTTTCATAAAAAAAAGCTTGCATTTTTCAAGTACTGCTTAATATTAATTATACAACAGTAAAAAAATTAAAAAATTTAAAGCAAAAGTTTTATGAAAAATAGTTTTTTTGGTATACCTAAATAGTAACAATTAATCAAAAATGAGTATAACAACTTTGTTTGAAAAAGTTATCATCTATTCATTTGTACATACAGATTTAAAAATAAAAACTTTAAGTTTCATAAAAATATTAAACAATTTAAAAACTTTAAAGTTAATAAAAAAAATTTAATATAAAAACTATTTAAACACAGGTAATTAAAAAAAAAAAAATTCGTGGAACTATTTCCAAAATCATTGAATAAAAATGATTTAAAAAAACAAACTTGAGATAAAAAAATTCAATGAAAAATAATCGTACACAAAGAGAGCTATTAGCTCTGGATAGCACAAACGAGAATGTAAACAAAAATCTGTTTATGTAAAACATAACCCTGCGTGAGAAATTTCCTCCGATATAAATGAAAAATCTAAATAATTAAGAGTTACGGACACTTAACAGACAGAAAAAATGATTCTTTGCAAATATAAATAAAGAATTTAATGATAAACCGTTGGAGAGAGTCAGTGAAAAAAAAGGGGTCGTACATAGCGGTTTGAACGCGCACTACACTCGATAAACGCACCTTGATTTAATCGACGTATCAACGTGTTTCCAAGCTTGTATAAAAAAACAAGGATTTGCGAGTAACACTAGGTACACTAGTAGAATCATAATTACAATAATAAAAGTAAAAAAACGTCAAACATGATAACGTATCTCGCGTCATTTCAGTAACAAACACTCGGTGGAGGCGGCCATGTCTGAACTGATGTGAATGATTCGCGACTCGCGAGTGTGCAAAAGTGGGTGCGCGCGCTAGACACCACGTGACCTTTTCCGGGGTCGAAAAACTTTGATTCTCCGCGGGTAAAATATATATATATACAAAATATATACCTGAGTATACATGCAAGTAAGCGTTGGAGAAATTATATGCTACTTGAACTGCGAATTGCGATTATTTCTAATAAACTTTAATTGCAAATAAATTTTTAAAAAACTTACTCGTCACCAAATTTTGTGAGGATGTTTGTTTATCTATAAAAATAAAAATCTAGGTTCCTATAGGAATTCCTATAGTCTAAATTTATATCATTTCCGCCTAAGAAGACGAAAATTTTGCCACCAACTAGAGGTCTGTAGGTATCATGTTTCTAAATGAAATTACAGTGTTTTGAAGAGTGGGTTATAACATCTGTTTAAAAAGCTTTTTTTACACATTTTAATACAAAAAAGTGAATCTTAAGACAAACACACCTCAAAAACGGCTGAGCGTTAGGACTTAGAAACCTAGATTTTTTCTTTTTATAGATAAACAAACATCCTCACAAAATTTGGTGACGATCGGCGCCCCCCCCCCCCCCCCTTGTTAGTTTACTTATTGATGATTTTTTTTTTTTATTTAACTATTTTGATTTTTTTTGTTCTGTGTTAGAGCGAAAAGTTTTTCTGCTCGAAATAAAAAAAAACTTTCGGATGAAGTCTTTGATACGGTTGCTAAATTTTTAAACTGATTATTTCTTAATTTTGAGTTTATTTTAATAATGATTCAATTATATTCCAATGATTTTGGGAATGTGAAATAAATGAATAAAAAATTAATTAGTATTAGTGAGTATGTATCAAATAATTTGTTGCACGGTAAAGAAATAATAAAACAGGAATATTAATTCGTATGCAATTTTTTTTAAATACTTACTCGTCAAACAAATCTGGCAAGTGTGGCAAACTCCCTCCATGTCCACCTGTAATCATAGAAAAAATATCTTTAACTATGATAATCAGTTTTTTACTACAAAAAAATTTTAATTTATAAGAAATAAGATTGAATTTATCAGTTTTAACCCTTCTAATTAACATTTCAAAGAGTTACGTCAAGTTTAAATGAAAATTAGTACTTGAAAAATTTAATCAGACCCTTTGAAACATGAAAATGTTATATCTCAGAAATTTGAGTCCAATGAACCCTACTCGGAAGCTTTTACAAAAACTCAAACAATTTTCTTCGATAAATTTAACATAATTTGTCCGTGGTTTATCATTATATTCTATGCGAGCAAAATATATTTTTTTACAAAAACTCTGGGGTTCCTTGTTATTTAATATTAAATAAAATTTGATGATGCTTCTAACAAGGTAAGAAACTTAAATAAATTACTGAAATATCCTTAAAAGGGTTTACTTGTAAAATAAAGTAATAATAAATGGAAAAACTATTTCAAATGCCACAAGCTTTCACTTCGAGTTCAAATGGTAATAGCCTGTTACAAAGAAATTCCGAGTTGAATTTTTAGAATACAAAGTGCGTTTAAACTATTCGGGTAAAAATCATTCGGTCTTTAAAGTTCAATAGGGCGTGTAACTTGGGTTTCCTTTCAAATCCACACGTAGAGTTTTAGCAACCGCACAGAGGGTCTCGATTATCGTAGAACGAAATTGCTTTTCTTCCACCATCGTGAGTAAGTCAAAGTAAGTACTTTGATGTCTTGAGCTCACTCCCCTCGCTGTCCGGGCTGTGTGAATGTATGTATGATGTGTGTACCGTATATTTTGATAACTTTATAACAAAGCATAGCGTTACATTTTTTTTTTTTTTTTTTTTTTTTTGTGAGCACTGTAAAGGGCTCGACGTCTTACCCTTTGTCGTAAACAGAAGCTGTACGTGACGGTTCCGATTGCTTCATTATATTTTCATAAAGTCAAACTTATTTGAATTTGGATACGTAAAAATTATATATTCTTTAGTGCATTTAAAAAAAAAAAGTATAGTAGTAGATAATTTTTTGCTACTAATTGAGAAGAAAATTTATCTACCATTGACGTTGAAAGAATCTGTATAAAAATCATAGTGTGCAGTGATAAAATCAAAAAAATTATCTAATATTTTTAAAACAAAATGGTATAAGGTTATCTTTTTCATATTAATTATGAAGTATCTCTGATTATCTAACAAGGACACGTTAAGACATGGGACGCCAATTTCGACGCAGCTATAAAAATGTTTTTAATATCAACTTATTAAAAGATTTTTCAAAAGTTGTGTGTGCTACTGTTTAAGACCACAAATGAGCTGTTCGGCAATAGAAAATTTCAACCGAAACGAGTAATATAATAATTGATAGTATTAATTCAGAAATTAGCGTTGAATATTAAAAAAAACTTTTCAGAATATACAATCATCATTTGCCGAGTAACCCGGGTCTATAAAAACTTCCGGCTCTGTTATGTACACCACAGAGTTGCTTTACAACCGGAGGGCCAGGCCAGTCGTCCCCTGGCAAGTCGCGCGCGCGGGCTATGATAAATAAGCCCGGGGGTCGCAACATCAATCGCGAACAGGAAACTCACGCGCAAAGATAAGCGCTATACCGTCGCTCGTTTATAACCGAACATCCCCTAATGTTCTTCTTCCTACTCTGTTGTTGCGTCGACTATGAGTTCTTTCTTTTCTACCTCTGATGTCCGTTATCGCTGCTAATTTAAGAGATTTCTTATTTTTTGTCAAAGTATGGTTCAAAGAACCTAAATTTATCCTCCTGTTATGGTGTAAGTAAAATTATTTATGTTTTTAAAAACTATCTAGACTGAAAAAATTAGCCTTGCTTAAATTAAAAGAATCTTTTTTGAAAATTACTCGAGCTTTATGAGAAACTGCTGATTAAAGTAAAGGCAAATTTCCACGATGCGTCTTGGTTTTTTTAACCACGTAATTCCACCTAATGGAGATTAGGCGCGCAAGTGCGCAGGGGGGCCATAATAAAATAATATTAAGCGCAAAATGCGGCGTTTCATATATGAGAGCGTTTCTGCAAAAGCTACAGCTACACCCTAATACACCAAGGGATTATTTTTCACGGCCCTCTTGCATGCTGCAGTAATATTAATTTTCGTACTTTTCAACATTACACCGGGAAAAGTAAACTTTTTGGGTAACCGTGCTTTAATTTTACGAGTTAAGTTTAAATTTGTTTATAAAATAAGTTACGACGAGTTAATTAAGATTCTAAACTGAAATAACATAAACAATCAAGCAGAATGATATACTTCGCAACTAGTGTTTAAACTTATTCATTTAACTCTCAATGTGCATGCATGACTTTGGAGAATAATTGTGTAAATAAATAGTTAAAATTCTAAAAAGATACCGTATTATTAGAAAAATAGAAACAGATCATAAAATTAACAATTTAATATGTTTAAAATTATTAATGAGTCAACTAATGGATGCACCATAATAAATTTACATATTAATTTAAAGGGAGTAACTATGATAATGAGAATTTAATGTATATATGCTATAATATTATAATTAAGTCTGCTCTGATATTCATCAAAATCTTTTTCGAGGGTAAAGCTTCAGCGTGCTCTCATTATAAACGTAAATAAGTAAATTCGCATCGTGATAATAACTCGTCAGCAAGACAAAAATATTCAGGAAAATATTTAGATTATCCATAGAAACAACCATGAAAAGCTGTGAATCGAAGTCAAAAGTAATATCAAATAATTATTAATTCAACGCATAAAAGTTATTAAATATTCGCCAGCATGCAGTAGGAAAAAAAAAAAAACAAAGTATTCGCGCTTGTGAAAATTTAAATTTAATTAAGCTCGACTCTGATGTTTCACTCGACATGTGAAACCCGTAATAATAAAATTTGAAAGCCGAACAAGCTCTGCTTAAAAATTTTGTATGGAAGTATACTGTAAAACATAAAATTATTCGAACATACTCTACACATAGTTGTGTAATAAAGTTTTTTTTATATTTTATTTTTTATTTTAATTATTTTTATTTTAAATTATGTGCTTCAAAAATATTCTTCAGAAAACTAAAAAAAAGCTGTATAAATGATAAAATGAAAACTGTTAAAATGTTATTGACTAAATTACAAAAAATTCAATTTTACATTATTACTATCACGTTTTCAAATAGCATTTCAAGTAACGTTTTTAACGATCCACAGTAAAAAGTAAGACCCGAATTCCTCTGGAAGCTTCAAAACGAGAAAAGTTCAACAAAGGTGCGGGACAATATTAGGGGGTGCGTTTGTCAGAGAGGATCAAAACTCGTCGTCCGGTTAATTGGAAACGCGACCGAATGAGAGAGAGAGAGAGTTTATATAAAACGCGTCCAGTCTCGTTAACTCGGCGCCGGATTACGCGAATTAATTGCCGACGTCCGGAAAAACTTTTACCTCCCTCCTTTTATGTTCATCTTCAACGTTCATTTTACCACCGATTTGTGGCTGAAACGAGAAGCCCGTGGATTACTGTTTCATAAGGTGATCGGGTTATCATTATTCGGAATCAAAGTTTCAACTCCGGCATCGATTTTAACTATATTTTCGGGTTTTATTAATTTTCAAAGAATTTTTTTTAAACTTACGCGATAACAAGCCTTGATCGCCTGACAGTTTCGTAGAGTCCCCTGAAACAGAAAAAAATTTTTATTAGTCTTTCAAAATTAGAAAAAAGTTTTTAGTAAGTAATTAATAGGAAGTGTATAGGGACCAGGGCCGTGTATCGATCACGGTGCACGGTACTCGGTACACGGTGCACGGTACACGGTGCACGTTCCACGGGGTCTGTGTTAGAAACTTTCCTTCAACTTTTGCTTTCACGGTACACTGCGCACCGTACACCTGGTGAACTTTTGGTCGCACGGTGCACTTAATTATACATGTGTTTGCGTACACGGTGCACCGAGCACGAGGCACTTTACTATGCATGTGCTTGCGTACACGGTGCACCGAGCACGAGGCACTTTACTATGCATGTGCTTGCGTACACGGTGCACCGAGCACGGTCCACTTTTAGTTATACGTGTTTACGTACACGGTGCGCCGAACACGGAACAGTTTTAGTTACATGTGCTTGGGTACACGGTGCACTGAGCACGGTACACTTTTAGTTACATGTGCTTGCGTACACGGTACACCAAGCACGGAACACTTTTAATTACGTTTGCTTGAGTACACGGTGCACCGAGCACGAGGCACTTTACTATGCATGTGCTTGCGTACACGGTGCACCGAGCACGGTACATTTTTAGCTATATGTGCTTGCGTACACGGTGCACCGAGCATGGTACACTTTTAGTTATATGTGCTTGCGTACACGGTACACCAAGCACGGAACACTTTTAATTAGGTTTGCTTGAGTACACGGTGCACCGAGCACGAGGCACTTTACTATGCATGTGCTTGCGTACACGGTGCACCGAGCACGGTACATTTTTAGCAATATGTGTTAACGTACACGGTGCGCCGAACACGGAACAGTTTTAGTTACATGTGCTTGCGTACACATGCACTGAGCACGGTACACTTTTAGTTACATGTGCTTGCGTACACGGTACACCAAGCACGGAACACTTTTAATTACGTTTGCTTGAGTACACGGTGCACCGAGCACGAGGCACTTTACTATGCATGTGCTTGCGTACACGGTGCACCGAGCACGGTACATTTTTAGCTATATGTGCTTGCGTACACGGTGCACCGAGCACGGTACACTTTTAGTTATATGTGCTTGCGTACACGGTACACCAAGCACGGAACACTTTTAATAACGTTTGCTTGCGTACACGGTGCACTGAGCACGAGGCAGTTTACTATGCATGTGCTTGCGTACACGGTGCACCAAGCACGAGGCACTTTATTATACATGTGCTTGCGTACACGGTGCACCGAGCACGGTAAACTTTGAGTTATATGTGCTTGCGTACACGTTGCACCGAGCACGAGGCACTTTATTATACATTTGCTTGTAAACACGGTGCACCGGGCACGGTACAATTTTAGTTACATGTGCTTGTAAACTTGGTGCACCGAGCACGGTACACTTTTAGTTATATGTTCTTGCGTACACGGTACACCGAGTACGAGGCACTTTATTGTGCATGTGCATAGGTACACGGTGCACGTAGCACGGGACACTTTCAATTATATTGTTTTCTATACAATGTGCACCTGGAGACACGTTACTTGGTTTTCGAGTAAAAATTTTAGGGCTTGTTAGGGTACTTAACTTTAAACATTTTAAATAAGGATTGGTGACAGTGGTTCTCTAAGCATTTTTAACAGCATTAATATTGCTTCGAGTCGTTTTAAGGTGGACACGGCAGCCCTTGCACTGCTTAGCTCACTCAAAATTAAAGCTTATGTGCTCTGTAGAGCGTGGGCGAAACTCGACAGTAGGTAAATAAGTTTTTTATGACGGCTTGCCTACCCATAGAATAAAAAGCTTTGATATAATTTTTTATTTTTTCGCTATGCATTGTTGATTTTGGGAAAAAGGTAAAACAACGCGCAATAGCTTATTCTTACGAGTTTCTTAGTCTAAAAACATACTTTCTAAAATTGCATTGCATTCTGTATGGGCGTTAATACCTTTCACTTAAACATTAAATTTAATATTGCAATTTCATTTTTGGATTATTTTTTATTTTCAAATTGATTTTAATTAACCCATTACCGCCCATGGAAAAATCAAAAGTGATATAAAAAAACTAACTGTTGGAAAACCTGTCTCATGAAAAAATAGTAGATACGTATTTTTTCTTTTTTCAATTTTCATTGTTTAAACATTATTTATTTAAACAAATTCGGAAAAAATTTTAAATTTTTATAAACTAATAACGGCATTAGATTCTTTGACCAAAAATAAGGCGAAAGTTATCTAAGTAATTTTTTGATCAGACGCTTAGATCTTTAGCTACGAGCGCTCAAACATGTAAAAATATGGTTTTATAGTGGTGAGCTCTGACTCGTAAAAGTGTATCTTCGGTGCGGCGCCTCGGAGCTCACCACTATAAAACCATATTTTTACATGTTTGAGCGCTCGTAGCTAAAGATCTAAGCGTCTGATCAAAAAATTACTTAGATGACTTTCGCCTTATTTTTGGTCAAAGAATCAATTGCCGTTATTAGTTTATAAAAATTTAAATTTTTTTTCGAATTCGTTTAAATAAATAATGTTTAAACAATGAAAATTGAAAAAAGAAAAAACACGTATCTACTATTTTTTCATGAGACAGGTTTTCCAACAGTTAGTTTTTTTATATCACTTTTGATTTTTCCATGGGCGGTAATGGGTTAATAAGTTAATAAATTCATCCCAATTAAAATTCAAAATTTTTTTTTACTAATTTTCAATTTTTTGTTTCTTGTAATTTTACTGGTAAAGTTACAGTTTCATACTATCGATTTATAAATTTCCATTTTACGTTAGAAATACCATGAAATCAAATATGCTGGAAAAGTAAAGCCAATAACTTAATTTCATAAATAATTTCTGTTTTACTTCAATTACTTAACTTAAAAGTTGAATTCAAGTTCAATTGACTATATCTACAAGTAAATTTTAAAATTTACAAAAACTTATTCGAATTCCATCATAATAAAAAATTTGAGATTTTTAATTATATGTGTAAGCTCACGACACCGTCAACTCCTTTTGCGCCTGATTGGCACAATGAACTTTACTTCGAATCTGCTTATTCGTCAACACACTCTGTATATTATGTGAAATTTTAATGTACGTTCATTCAAAACAAAAAAAAAAAAAAAAAAAAAAACTTTTATCTCAAAACTTTTTTAAACAAACATTAAAATTTTCCATACGGAAAAAGCGTAACTTTATTCTAACGAAAAATTTATTTTAAAAAATTTATTCGAGTAGAGAAAGCGTACCTCTTTTTCACACAAATTAAAAAATTTTTTCTTATAAATAGTCGACGAAAAATTTCAGAAACATGCAAAGAATTCTCTTTTCTTTTTTTTTTTTTTTTTTTTTTTAACCTACGTGTACTAATTATTTAATAATTTGCAGGATGAAAGGAGTAAATTAAATATTCATATTAATTCTTTATTATGAATCAAAATTTTCTTTCTGAGGTACTTATTGTTGTACGACATTAATAGTTCCAATCAAAGTATAAAAGTGCGCATGTGTCGAATAAATACTGTGATTCATTAAGTTTGAAATTAGTGAAGAATCAAAAAAGTCCATGGGCTTAAGAAGTGCTTCCGTAATAGATCAGTTGAAAGTTATGTTTTTTATTCAAATAACCAACCTAAAATGTGGTCTGAAACCTATGACATGACTTGATTATTAGAGCAAAAATCGGTCACGGTCGTATCACGTTATTCAACCGTGAAATCGGAATGAACCATTAGAATTCTAAGAAAAAAATTAGGGCTGTACGAGTACTTGAATTCTTGAGTTACTCGACCAAAAAACTCGATTCTCCGAGTTCGAACAGTTCGAGTCGAATACTCGAGTTTTTCGAGTACTCGGATCTTGTCGAATTACTCAAGACATAAAATAAAATCGACTCATTAAAATAATTTTAAGATTGTAAAAAGTAAAATTTTTATGATTTCTTTTATTATTGAATAAAACAAGAAGTTAACCAACTGATTAAAAAATTTAAATAATCTAAAACCAACTTTATCAGGATTCAAATTTATTTTACATCTCGAGTGACTCAAAATGATTCGAGTACTTGAACAACTCGAGCAGCTCGACATGATTCAAGTACTCGAAAAATTCGAGTTACTCGACAGGATTTGAGTACTCGGAAAACTCGAGTACTCGGCTCGAACTCGGACAAAAAAACTCGAAGCTACTCGAACTCAAGAATTCAAGTACTCACACACCCCTACCTGCATCGTGGTTTACAGTGTACGCAAGCCGTCATAAAAAGCTTATTTACCTATTGTCGAGTTTCGTCGACGCTCTACAGAGCACATAAACTTTAATTTTGAGTGAGCTAAGCAGTGGAAGGGATACCGCGTCCACCTTAAAACGACTCGAAGCAATATTAATGCTGTTAAAAATGCTTAGAGTACCGCCGTCACCAATCCTTATTTAAAATGTTTAAAGTTAAGTACCCTAACAAGCCCTAAAATTTTTACTCGAAAACCAAGCAACGTGTCTCCAGGTGCACATTGTATAGAAAACAATATAATTGAAAGTGTACCCTGCTACGTGCACCGTGTACCTAAGCAAATGTATAATAAAGTGCCTCGTGCTCGGTGCAACGTGTACGCAAGCACATATAACTAAAGGTGTACCGTGCTCGGTGCACCGTGTACGCAAGCACATATAACTAAAAGTGTTCCGTGTTCGGCGCACCGTGTACGCAAGCACATATAACTAAAAGTGTATCGTGCTCAGCGCACCGTGTACGCAAGCACATATAACTAAAGGTGTACCGTGCTCGGTGCACCGTGTACGCAAGCACATATAACTAAAAGTGTTCCGTGTTCGGCGCACCGTGTACGCAAGCACATATAACTAAAAGTGTATCGTGCTCAGTGCACCGTGTACGCAAGCACATATAACTAAAAGTGTTCCGTGCTCGGTGCAACGTGTACGCAAGCACATGCATAGTAAAGTGCCTCGTGCTCGGTGCACCGTGTACTCAAGCAAACGTAATTAAAAGTGTACCGTGCTCGGTGCACCGTGTACGCAAGCACATATAGCTAAAAATGTACCGCGCTCGGTGCACCGTGTACGCAAGCACATATAGCTAAAAATGTACCGTGCTCGGTGCACCGTGTACGCAAGCACATGCATAGTAAAGTGCCTATTGTTCGGTGCACCGTGTACTCAAGCACATGCATAGTAAAGTGCCTCGTGCTCGGTGCACCGTGTACTCAAGCAAACGTAATTAAAAGTGTTCCGTGCTCGGTGTACTGTGTACGCAAGCACATGTAACTAAAAGTGTACCGTGCTCGGTGCACCGTGTACGCAAGCACATATAGCTAAAAATGTACCGTGCTCGGTGCACCGTGTACGCAAGCACATATAACTAAAAGTGTTCCGTGTTCAGCGCACCGTGTACGCAAGCACATATAACTAAAGGTGTACCGTGCTCGGTGCACCGTGTACGCAAGCACATATAACTAAAAGTGTTCCGTGTTCGGCGCACCGTGTACGCAAGCACATATAACTAAAAGTGTATCGTGCTCAGTGCACCGTGTACGCAAGCACATATAACTAAAAGTGTTCCGTGCTCGGTGCACCGTGTACGCAAGCACATGCATAGTAAAGTGCCTCGTGCTCGGTGCACCGTGTACTCAAGCAAACGTAATTAAAAGTGTACCGTGCTCGGTGCACCGTGTACGCAAGCACATATAGCTAAAAATGTACCGCGCTCGGTGCACCGTGTACGCAAGCACATATAGCTAAAAATGTACCGTGCTCGGTGCACCGTGTACGCAAGCACATGCATAGTAAAGTGCCTCGTGTTCGGTGCACCGTGTACTCAAGCACATGCATAGTAAAGTGCCTCGTGCTCGGTGCACCGTGTACTCAAGCAAACGTAATTAAAAGTGTTCCGTGCTCGGTGTACTGTGTACGCAAGCACATGTAACTAAAAGTGTACCGCGCTCGGTGCACCGTGTACGCAAGCACATATAGCTAAAAATGTACCGCGCTCGGTGCACCGTGTACGCAAGCACATATAACTAAAAGTGTATCGTGCTCAGTGCACCGTGTACGCAAGCACATATAACTAAAAGTGTTCCGTGCTCGGTGCAACGTGTACGCAAGCACATGCATAGTAAAGTGCCTCGTGCTCGGTGCACCGTGTACTCAAGCAAACGTAATTAAAAGTGTACCGTGCTCGGTGCACCGTGTACGCAAGCACATATAGCTAAAAATGTACCGCGCTCGGTGCACCGTGTACGCAAGCACATATAGCTAAAAATGTACCGTGCTCGGTGCACCGTGTACGCAAGCACATGCATAGTAAAGTGCCTATTGTTCGGTGCACCGTGTACTCAAGCACATGCATAGTAAAGTGCCTCGTGCTCGGTGCACCGTGTACTCAAGCAAACGTAATTAAAAGTGTTCCGTGCTCGGTGTACTGTGTACGCAAGCACATGTAACTAAAAGTGTACCGTGCTCGGTGCACCGTGTACGCAAGCACATATAGCTAAAAATGTACCGTGCTCGGTGCACCGTGTACGCAAGCACATATAACTAAAAGTGTTCCGTGTTCAGCGCACCGTGTACGCAAGCACATATAACTAAAGGTGTACCGTGCTCGGTGCACCGTGTACGCAAGCACATATAACTAAAAGTGTTCCGTGTTCGGCGCACCGTGTACGCAAGCACATATAACTAAAAGTGTATCGTGCTCAGTGCACCGTGTACGCAAGCACATATAACTAAAAGTGTTCCGTGCTCGGTGCAACGTGTACGCAAGCACATGCATAGTAAAGTGCCTCGTGCTCGGTGCACCGTGTACTCAAGCAAACGTAATTAAAAGTGTACCGTGCTCGGTGCACCGTGTACGCAAGCACATATAGCTAAAAATGTACCGCGCTCGGTGCACCGTGTACGCAAGCACATATAGCTAAAAATGTACCGTGCTCGGTGCACCGTGTACGCAAGCACATGCATAGTAAAGTGCCTATTGTTCGGTGCACCGTGTACTCAAGCACATGCATAGTAAAGTGCCTCGTGCTCGGTGCACCGTGTACTCAAGCAAACGTAATTAAAAGTGTTCCGTGCTCGGTGTACTGTGTACGCAAGCACATGTAACTAAAAGTGTACCGTGCTCGGTGCACCGTGTACGCAAGCACATATAGCTAAAAATGTACCGTGCTCGGTGCACCGTGTACGCAAGCACATATAACTAAAAGTGTTCCGTGTTCAGCGCACCGTGTACGCAAGCACATATAACTAAAGGTGTACCGTGCTCGGTGCACCGTGTACGCAAGCACATATAACTAAAAGTGTTCCGTGTTCGGCGCACCGTGTACGCAAGCACATATAACTAAAAGTGTATCGTGCTCAGTGCACCGTGTACGCAAGCACATATAACTAAAAGTGTTCCGTGCTCGGTGCACCGTGTACGCAAGCACATGCATAGTAAAGTGCCTCGTGCTCGGTGCACCGTGTACTCAAGCAAACGTAATTAAAAGTGTACCGTGCTCGGTGCACCGTGTACGCAAGCACATATAGCTAAAAATGTACCGCGCTCGGTGCACCGTGTACGCAAGCACATATAGCTAAAAATGTACCGTGCTCGGTGCACCGTGTACGCAAGCACATGCATAGTAAAGTGCCTCGTGCTCGGTGCACCGTGTACTCAAGCAAACGTAATTAAAAGTGTTCCGTGCTCGGTGTACTGTGTACGCAAGCACATGTAACTAAAAGTGTACCGCGCTCGGTGCACCGTGTACGCAAGCACATATAGCTAAAAATGTACCGTGCTTGGTGCACCGTGTACTCAAGCACATGCATAGTAAAGTGCCTCGTGCTCGGTGCACCGTGTACGCAAGCACATGCATAGTAAAGTGCCTCGTGCTCGGTGCACCGTGTACTCTAGCAAACGTAATTAAAAGTGTACCGTGCTCGGTGCACCGTGTACGCAAGCACATATAGCTAAAAATGTACCGCGCTCGGTGCACCGTGTACGCAAGCACATGCATAGTAAAGTGCCTCGTGCTCGGTGCACCGTGTACGCAAACACATGTATAATTAAGTGCACCGTGCGACCAAAAGTTCACCAGGTGTACGGTGCGCCGTGTACCGTGAACGCAAAAGTTGAAGGAAAGTTTCTTACACAGACCCCGTGGACCGTGCACCGTGTACCGTGCACCGTGTACCGAGTACCGTGCACCGTGATCGAGACACGGCCCTGGTCCCTATACACTTCCTAATTAATACTTATAAACTGTTTAGTTTACAAGTATACAAGTATATTTGTGGGATTTTTAATATTCGTAATAAACAAAATTCAGGTTTGTGAAAATTAATTTTTTGAATGAATTTTTTAAGTATACTAATCAGTATCATAGATAAGTAGAATATGACTGCTTACAAAATGAGAAAACCGCTCTAAACATGACAAACATTTATTTTTAAAAGCCTGACTTGTCTGACTATACATGATGCGTTACTACTTGAGTCACGGGTGACGAGACATAAAAAACAACATCGAAAGCACACAGTATAAAAAAAATTTCAGTTTTCGAACAGTTATAAACCTCAGCAAATTCACTCTCGATATTGTCGCGCACAATGTATGTGTAGTGGGGTGCGGACTCGCTGTCAAGGCGACTCATCAATGCGGGGTCACGCGCTGAATTTATTAAGCCACTCTCGTCCGGACTTTGCCCCCCAGGTGTGCGACCCTCGAGTTTATTTCAAGATCGTTAAATATTGATTAATAGTTGCGCTCCTGTTTTACACGTTCAGAGGACCAACCGACGCAACATACATATTCAACCCCCTAATTTTATTGTTTTTAATTTTCATTACCCTTACATGTATCTAATCGCCAATAATAACAGTTAATTTTTTACTTGGGGTCTAGAATAAGCTTCTTATGGTCTTGACAAAAAAAAATTTTGGCTGCTGTGGCTAGAGCTTAGAGAGCCGAGAGATAGTGTGGAGTCGAATAGCGACCTCAAAGCACCAGACAAACGCCGCCGTAGATTGTATTAGATCCAGAGCAATGCGTTTGCTTGCGGGGAGCTAGGGTGATTGGAAGCCACGCACTCGCACAATGCCAGCCGGTGTGTGCATGCGGGCTCTCGATAAGCACATATTGCTTCATTATCACGTAAACGGGTTGACGCTGTTTGGCGCCATACCGACTGATCCTCTGACCCTCTTCATCCTCTCCTCTCCTGTCTGTCTGTCTTCTGATATTGAGACTCGTGTCGGGGATAATTACAGTACTAGCCCTTCTTAGTTTTAGTGCAGGTACAGTTTCGTACAATCCTGTTTATTGATGTTCGAAGAGTTATTATTTTTAAGGGCTAAAAACAAAATTTATTTACTCGTAACTTTATTGAAACGAAAAACAAGAAGATATTATATTGAGACTCACATTGGGGATAATTACAATAACTCTCCCTATTAATTTTAGGGACAGTTATCTTTGCTCCTATTTTGATGTTTGAAGATATATTATTTTCGAGGTCTAATAACAAAATTTTTCAAAAATTCATTGAACCACTTTATTGAAACGAAAAACAAGAAGATAAGATATTGAGTCTGATATTGAGACTCGTGTCAGGGATGGTTACTATACTTCCCCTTCTTAATTTTAGTACAGTTACAGTGTTGATGTTTGAAGAGTTATTATTTTCAAGGTCTAAAAACAAAATTTTTCGAAAATTTATTTGATTATCACTTTATTGAAACGAAAAAAAAGAAGTTAGTTAAAGCAATTATGTTTACGAACTAGCTTGTTTGTAAGCAACACTGTCAGTGGAAAAAGTACATTCGAGTTTTTAATACCTTTTCATCATCAAAAGAGTGAGATCGTTTTCTGACGAGTCATATTAAGCAATAACTCAAAGAAAAAGCCACTTAGTCTCAACTATTTCAATAGTACAGATTTAGATAAAGATTACTATAGATTTATATTATCAAATCTTGTGAAAATTAGATACTGCAAAAAATACTATTAAAAAAAAATTTTTCAAACGTTTATCACATGATCTTTTATAAAAACAAGGAAATACCAACAAAAATAGCAGTATGAAATAAAAAGGTTGGAAAAATAAAGAGAATTGAATCTATTATTAACACCACAATACCTTTCGAAGTGATAAAAAAAAGACATTGAAAAGTATAAAAATATTACAAATTTTATAAAAATGAAAATTGTGTTGCGGATTATTTTAGTTTTGAACCACTACGCTGTCATTATAACTGCAAAAGAATTACAAGACTTAATCAATAATCTTGGACCCTATCGAACAGTAATTGTTAATGATGACTCAACGAAAAAATCAACTTTTCTCATAAATACCATGATGTGTAATCCAACTGTTATTGTTAACTTTAATGAATATGTGCATTCTGTAAGCGTTAATGAATCGACACAATTGGCAAATTTTCGATACTCTCAACTGCCATCAATTTATATTATAATTTCCAGCTCACCAACAAAAGTATCAGCCATTTTGAATAATATCGTGAAGATGTCACCAGTAACGTCGAGACCAAAAACTCTATTGCTCACTTCAACAAGTAACTTAGATCAAAATTTACAAAAGATTTTTGTCGAAGCTTGGTCATTGAAATTCTTAGACTTTTCAATGATTCATCGCATCATAGATGATGAATACGTTTTTTCAACATACAGCCCATTTATGAAACAAATCGAAAACAAAAATTTGAAAGACGTAGATGAACTTTTTCCAGATAAACTAAAAAATGCTTATAAATATCCTCTTAAAACTCGGGTATTCAATTATCCACCACTTATTGAAGTAGGAACAGTAAACAATACAATTGTAAAAGTAAAAGGTACTGTTTTTTCGCGAATAAAAATTATAGCCGAAAAATTAAATTTTAAACTGACCTTCATGCAAGATCTTCACAACGGTAGTGTAACACTTGAAAAAATACTACAAAATTTAGAATCAAACGAGATTAGTATGTCACCGATGGGGACGGCATTAAGTAAAAAATTTCAAAAAAAAAACTATTTAGTAGGATATCCAACAGACTTATCTAGACTAAGTGCAATCGTCCCAATTATTAGAATCCCAAAACTTGAACTAACCACTGATGTGTTTACGCTTATGTTCATATTTTGCATCATTTTGATGATATTTTTTTTATTTACTCGTGCGTTAAGATCAAACGTGAGCTACTGGAATATTCTTTACATTTTTGGACTATTGATTGGAGTTTCAATGTGTGAACCTCACAAAAAAGTTTGCCGAATTATATATCTAACAATAGCAGTTTTATCATTTATATTTTCGAATGATTTTTTTTCAACACTGTCTGACATCAAATTACTTTTTGTCGAGCAAGAATTGAGTACATTGGAAGACATCCAACAAATGAAAATTCCAATTTATTATCCTACTCATTTTAGAATATATGACACTGATTTTAACAGAAGATTTCTCCTTGTCACTAAAAAATACGATACTGCTGATGAGTGTGTAGAAAACCTGATCAAAACAAATAATGCTGTTTGTGTTTGTTCGTATCAAGTAGCTGAACATCACTCGAAAATCAATCTTGACCCTCAAGAACGACCTATTATGAAAATGGCAGATGTATCTTTTCAGTATGTAATAAATGGGTACTTATATGAAAAAGCATCACCTTTTGCCGAAAAAATTGAAAAAATGTTACAGATGTTGTTTGAATCCCATATCATACTTCAGCATGAGCTGCTTGCCAGAAAAAAAGTACGTATCATCGAACCAAAACAATTGTTGAGCAATGAAATACTATTGAAAGAAACTGTCTTGGTAATTTTAAGTGTTGGGTGTATCTTAGCAATAATAACTTTTGCATTTGAGTTAGCATATTCATGGTTTTCACAATGTTAAGTTTATTTTTAGAAAATACAAGTAGAAAGTACGATACGTGTTGTACATCTTCTTTTACACTTTCAACTTTTGCGTTATTTTACGAATAGTTTTGCCATCTTGAAAATAAGTTCTGATACATTTTTTCAATAAAAAAAAATCTCAAATCAATATTTAGAAGTTTGTGAAAACATTTTTCAAATGAGCACCCAACTTTGTTAATTCTATTGTCCTTATTATAAAAAACATCTCTTTAGATATGGCATTATTTGAAAATGGTTAATCATACAAAACATTATGGAGTAATACAAAAAAGGTTCAAATTCTAATGAATAATTAAAAAATGCAGACTTTATGGATTATTATAAAACTGTAAAAAAAAGGATAAATACTAATAATGTGTATCTTTATGCGATCTAAAATAAATTAACCCTTAAAGGCCACACCCAAATCCAGAACTGCCACACTGACAGTTATGTGGGGTCATTCTGACCCCGTGTGGCATTTAAGGGTTAACTCAGAAAATATAAGATTGAATTTATTGTCTTATTTATTTTGTTTATTCATTCCTCTTTTACATTTGAAAAAAAAAAAAAAAATTAATGTAAGTGAAAAAGTATTCAAACATTTAAAATTCCATTTTCAGAGAACACAACAATTAATCGAATTTTAAACTGTGATTTAGTTTACTAAAACATTATTCAAAAGTCGTTGACACAACTTTTTTTCATTAAAATAAGGTCCTTAAAAGCTCGCGTATCTTCAAACGAGACCAATTTTAAATTTTTCTCCCAACCGATCGACGATAGAATCGGACTTTGGCGAATTCCTAAGTTGAAAATCGAAGACGCAAATAATGCACGCTCGAGGTGGGGATTATTTAGATCCGCGTCGCATGTTTAATCCCCCGGCTTTCACAGAGCGATGCGGGAGGATTCACAGGGAAAAGCCCGCCCATTCTCCCGCTGCACCGCGCACACACTCGATGCTCGGATTACGAGCTTTGGCTCTGAGCGAAGGACTTTGCGCTTTGAGGTCTGAAGGGGTGGCCAACGGTAAATTGATACCCGCGCCGCCCGATTCGTTTTTGAATTAGCAATTTTTCAAATCAACTCTTGATTGAGTTTTTTTTTTTTCAAATTCCGCCGAAGGCAAATCTTGTTGTTCTTTTTACGTACGCAAAAGGCTTCGGCGTCTGCGGAGCTTCTTAAGACTCTCAACCCCTCCCGCGATACACAAAGCTTATCTAGCGCACTTTAGACACGCGCGCGTATCTTCGGGGTGCGCTTATCCTTTGTTTGGATTTTCGCTCTTGTTTATGAAACCCTAAAAATTTTCCTCGCCAATCATATTCAAAGTCTTTTCTTACCCCACCTACGTAATTTTTTTTCGTTTTCATGATTTTATTTGAGCAAAGTTTTAAAAAGTTGAACAAACAAATGTTACATTAATTAAACCCTCTGTAGAGAATGAAAAATAATTAATCATCAAGGGAACCGCGGCGTAAAGCTCAAACGAAGCTATTAGGCTTAAATTATGCAAATTGAATTCAGAAAGGGCCGACGCTTACGTGAACTTCCAAATTAACCGCGTCCGTACTCTTCCGGGTATAACCAGCAGACACGCGTTCGTTCCTTTATACCCTGGGATATTAGCACCGGTGCGAGAGACTCGATAAACCTTCCTCACCGTTCCTGACGGGCCAATTCGTTCGGGATAAGCCGCGCATGTCTCTCATATCTTACGCAACAAAAACAGAAGTTTTTTTTTAAAGGGAAGTATAAATGGTTTTTTTTTTTTAATTCATTGACAAAAATTTGTAAAAATTCGAACGAGGGAAGCCAAAGAGTAAACCACCAGTCGAGTAGTTTTACTGTTGTCAAAGTTCCAGGTGGAATTTTCAAGTGCCCATCGATTCTACTCAATGACCCACTTGATAAGTTACTGGTTGAATTCGTTTGTTGGAACTCGTTAGAAACTACCTACAGGGTACTCTCACCATTTCTTGTGCAACTTCCTTAAACCTTGACTTAATTCAGTCCGTCTAGCAAGCTTGAATTTACTTTCTACAAGTACTTTTTATAACAAAAACAAGTTTTTTAAGAAGAAATCGAGAAATGATTGCAGGCTTTTCATTGATCTTTAGCAAGATCTTTTTAGTGTCCATAATATTGAGCTCATAATATTTAAACGGTTTTAATTAAATTAATTGGATAATATAGAAGTCAAAATGAGGCCTCATTTATTCAAGGTTACGTCGCATCATCGTGGAAGTTAATGCGTACACGTAATATATATTTTGTCTGAGGCGAAGGTTCTAGAGCGCGCTGTTTCTCAGATTTCATCATAATTTATTCGCGCGACAGGCACCGAGGATGAAAGGCCTTACGCTGAGAGCTTCAAAACACGACGGCGAAGTCTATTTAGTCGCAGTGGTATATAATTTCATAGGCTTAGATAGACAGAGAGAGACAGAAATTTACAGTGCAGCACTGAAAAGTTCGTCCGAGACGAGGTCCGAGATGTTTTTTTAAGAAGATTCGATGAAAAATCTTGTTTTTTGTTCAATACACTAAATAACTGATTAGACGTATAATTTTATAATTTGTAAGTAAAAAAAACCTTTTTTTAAAATTAATTATTATTTTTTAAAGTTAGATGATTAGTGGACCACAGCTAATACAATAACAGACAGATTTTTTCCGGCAGATGTCAATTTTTACAGCAAGTGAAAAAGTGACCGTATGGTCAGACATCACATTAAAGCTGTTTTAAAGTTATGTTACTTCAAGCTTAGATACAAAATGTCTTTCTCTGAATTAAAAAATGGAAAAATATTGAAGTTATTTTTTTTTTAAATCGTTTGTTCTTTTCTCGATACTTTTTCAATAATACAAATTATTTCACGGGCTTTTCTTGTGCAGTCCAGAGTTAAGACTTTTTTTTACTACCTTTTAAACGACTTAATGGATTCGAATGGGCTTTAGCGCACGAAACGTGCCACCGACGCTTCCTTTACAACCGTAAGCTTCTGTGTAAAGAGTACTTTTGTTGGTTAAAAGGTCCGACAAATTAAGTTGTTTCAAGAATATGAGCTTACGTGCAAAGTAATAGTTAAAAGCGAAAAATTAAACATTTTCTTAAAAAAATATCATTGAAATTGAGGTACAGTTGTTTATAAATTATACAATCACTTTTACTCTTGATAGTACGTAATAGGTCTGCCAAAATGATAAAATTACGAATCGTTACGATTTCCAAAACTGGCATCGAAAATAATATAAATTTTAGAGCTTTTTTTGTAAGCGTTCGAACGTATAGGAAAAGTGCTGGCGTGATTTTACCTCCTGAAGATTATGATCTCCCCCGCGAAGTTGCGTGCGGCGCTAATTGTTCTAATAAATGGGCGGAGAAACGAGTGGGATCTTGTAACTGCACGCCATCATTTCGTAGATGGAGAATCTGCGATTTTAACTAATGGGTTCGAGGTGCGATTATTGGGCGGTGGCTGCGCACTCGGGTTTCAAGTGCTGCTCGTCTGTAATTACCAGATCCGGGGTGAGATTTTTATTTAATTTTTTTTTTTTTTTTTTTTTTTATAATTCCGTGTATTGGAATTGGAAAGGAATCGTGGTGGGGACGTAGTCACATGGTTGATACACTACTGTTTTGGATTTCAAATAGTTAATGTTAATCGCAGCCATGTTGATTTACCCCACCTCGACTCAACCAACAAATCGGTTCTAAAACAGTTCGAGATCCGGCGTTTCGAACTTTGGTACTTTCTCTCAAACTAAGTTATAAAGTCATTAGATTGCTGTTATAACTTTTTTGCTCCTTTAATAAAAAAAAAACACTGACGATTCTAACAGCTTAAAAAATGAATTCCACATAAAAATTGTCTTAACTGTCTATTGTTTTAAAAAATCATCGAGAAATAGATAGCATTTTGTTCAGCAAATTGATTTTTACCCTGGATCAATAATTGAAAAAATCAGAGGTAAGAAAATAAACACGTAAATTAATATTGATTTACGAGATCTAAATAATCCATGGAGTCAGTTTAAAATTCACTGCGAGAGCTGGAACCGCGCGAGTCATAAATCTCTACTGTACTCGAGGTCTTTTACGCTCGCGTTATGTTGTACTCTTTTGTCAGCGAATGGGCCGTGATTTCCGATAAGAACTCCTGTACCCATTGCCGCTTTCACGCTCGCGTAGCTGCTCCCGTCCGGAAAATTTGACGTCGTAGTTTGCGTGGTTAAATTTATGCACGAGTGAAAAAATTCTCAAGTGACTGTTTTGAAGGATAAAAAAAAAGGTCTAAAAGCACATCTTAAAGCACAGCGTCTGCGCCAGCTGGTCGATGAAAATTTCTGATAAGCACTCGGCTCGATTCGTTTGGGGAGTTGGTGCAAGTTGCAGCAGTCGTCGGATCTCATCTCGACGATCGAGTCCGGATGGGACGCTTTAGATAGGGGAAAACGGAGCCAGAAGACGTACCGGAAACACCGACCGAGATGCTTCTCGACTGAGAGCTGACTCGGGATATCGGTTTTTACCCTATGATAACAGTTTTTCTTTTACCTCGAGCTTGCAGATTTTTAGATTAGAAATCGCAAAGGAAGAGTTGTTTTTATTGAAGAGAGTTTTCAAAAAGGGATAAAAATTTAACATTTTCACATTTACTTTCACGATTAGGAGAGTATTAGATTTGTTTTTAGTCGAATGAAAATAAAGACTTGAAAACAAGTAAAAAACCAGTTAAGAGACGTTAATTAACATAAAAATTAAACTTAAAACTGTTTTTTTATCTTTTTTAGCTAATTTTATGGTTCAATAGACAAAAATTTATTCTGGACATTAATTAAAATAAAGAAAATTTCAAGAAAATTAAGTTCAAGACTTGCAAACTTTACACATATTCTGATTTGAACCAGTCGCACTAAATCATTCTCAAATATAGTTTCGTCAAGTTACCAGTTTGTTGATGGAACTATTCACCTGTAACATGAGTGAAACTTTGCTACTATTCAACACTGTTAATTCTATCAACTGGTATTTGCATAAATAAATAAGACCTTTGGGCGACGAAAGTCTTGTTGTTTTACAAAATTTTATAACGTTTCAAATCACTAAAAACAAAAAAAATTAATAAATTTTTTAGGTTTCTGTAACATCGTAGAATCAAGTTTGAATTTATTTGTCAGAATTAAAATATTTAAACCAAAGCGTGCGCTTTGAAATTCCTCGCGTGTTAAACAATCCCCAAAACAGCCCCTCCCTCGGAAACTGATTAAACTATGGCTTCAATCTCGGCTAATTCAAATTGCTGAACTCTCCCTCTTCATCACCCGATAAATATGCACCGCGCGCGATGATGCATTCTCGTAGTTCTGCAGCAACAACCCCGATGCCGCCGTCACGTGCACTTCGGCTTGCCCCAACTTTAGACCGCGCGATTTCGAAGTCCTGATTCCTCGTGGGAGCTTTTCGAAGCTACACAAATTTAACTAAGCTTTATCATCTATATTACTGTACTGGTTTAACTATTATTGTCATTTTTTTCATATAAAGATAAAAGCGATATCCAATAAAAAAATAATTAAATAAAGAGTAATTAGAAAAAAAAGGTGCAATTTTGTTGACGATCGTTAGTGAAAATAAAACTTGCGGCCGGAACAGACACAAAGCCATTTTTCTTTCAGACAAGCTCCACAACGATGAGGGCGATTACCTAATCGATTAGCCGAATTCACTTTTCTTTCTCCTCCCAACATCTCAGCTGCCATTCTCTTTCTCACGACTACGGTGAAGATGGCGAACTTTCAAGATAAGATCAATCTGGCGAGTAGAGAGAGACGGAGGCTCTTCTTTCAAAAAAAAAGCAGTCTTTCCATGGGTATTCTTGTCAGGATTCTAAGGGGACGCCGAAAAAAAGTCTCAGGGTCAATTTGAAAGATTAAAGCACCGAAAAAATCAGATAGGACTGAAAGTATCGATAAATTAATTAGAAATTAATTTTACGAGAGAATTAAGCATTTCCAAAAGCTCGAACCGCCTATCAATCGGCACTCCCTCCCAGTCTCGGGATCTTCCAATATAATTTCCGTTCGAGTTTCATTCAGCCGGCGCCCTTGTCAACGAAAATTAGCCAGGCGCGAAGGAGCAGCGTAAATAAGGAAGCGCGGGGAAATCCCGTCCCTCCCAACTTGTTAATCTTCTGTTTTTAGACTTCCTCACCGCACTCGCGGGAAATTTCTTATCCTCTGCTGCACTTCGTTGACAGATTATCTCACAATAAAAAAATTTCAATGTTTCTTTTCGTATAAAAAAAGTTCGACTAATAAATTTTCTCTGGAGCTTGTAACTAAAACTCATTACCCGAGTAAGTGTATTAAAAATTTCTCTCGCTCTCCAAGTTTTCCCCGGATTAGATTAGATTTTATTGGCCGAGGCGTACGCGTTAGGGTAAGAAGAGGTTTAGAGAGAAGACTTCCTCCGGCTGTGTGGGCGGCCTTTAAGATAACAACTTTGGAAGAGAATATCTGGCACCTAGTAAGTCTGGCTTTCTTCGCTCTTATATACTGAATTTTGGATTATACGTTTGTTTATGGACCATCAGCGTCGAGAGCGAAGAGATAATGGTTTAATTTCACCGAGGCCATGGTTTGATCAAGGGATATTTTTAGGTTATTTAGAGAGAAAAATTCTGATGAAGAAAGAGAAAGAGGAGGTATTAAGAATCAAATATAACATACTAGCTATATGTTAACATACCCTTTTATTTTATTTTCAGATCAATAAACCGACTATAAGTCCTTATATATTAAATAAATTCTAGTTTTTCTCAATGCAAAAAATCATGAGTAACATTTTGATGATAAACAATCTTTTTTTTCATGCGAGAATAATAAACCTTTGTACAATATTGCCTGTAAGATTTTTCTACATACCTCTGTTCGTTTTTTTTTTTTTTTTCGTCTTACGCCAGAATTTTTTTTATCTTATTATATATTTTATCTACCCACGCTGCAAGAGTCGAGCCACGACTCTTATTAATTCAGGAGACTTTCGTGTCTTGAACTCGCGTGATTCTAAGTCTTTTGCCTGTAAAAGCCCGTGATTTGCACGTCCCCTGGGTAAAGTTTGCGAATCCGTATGGTAAATTCAACCTTTTTTTTTTTTTTTTTTTTGTTTATGTATTCGTGCCGTACCGCGCTAGTGTCTTAATCTACAAACGATACGACGCGTGACGTGAGGTCTTGAAATACCCTTTTTTTACTCAATTTTATTATTCAAAATAATATCTTGTTCTTTATAAAAATAAACTCTATTTTTTTTTTTTAAATGATTGTATACATACTAAAAAAAAAGAGATGGTTTCAAAAAATTTGTACGTACCATTACGAGGCAATCTGACTTGAAGATTTCCCTCGCTCTGAATGGAATCTCTACCGTTAGTGGCCCGACAAGAATAAAATCCTTTATCGTTTACATCTAAATTTGTAATTTTCAATCGACTTCCAGCAATATTTTTTGCAGCGTGCTCGTGATTCTGTAAAAATAAAAAATTAATAAATAAATTGAGAAGGTTACATACCTTAAGGCACTAGCAGGTCAATTTTGTTAAAAAATTCCTATGTAATGTGTGAAAAGTGATCCTGTCAAAATTCAAAGTCGATCGGGTGATTATTGAGGGAAAAAAAATCTGTAGATATGTACATGTATCCCATAAGAGCAAGAGTTAAATTAATATTTTATATCTCAGCTCCTCGCTTAGCTCTAAGTTACCCGATCGACTTGAAATTTTGACCAGATTTTGATGAATTTTTTAAATCAAACCATCTTGTTTTATCTGGTATATTAAAATTTAGTTTTCTCATAAGAAAAATGTTTGATCAATCTAAAATTTTAAATTTACGTTTAGAGGATTTATATTATAATAGGAATTGTATAAGAATTTTATACAATTTTTATACAAATTTTGTATATTGTATAGGAATTTTTTCAAGTTAAAATATTGATGAAAAATTTCTTCTCCCAGCAAGGGTACAAAAAAAAATCTCAAATTAAAAGCATTATTCAAAGTTTAAACGATATCCACCTGTGGATTAATCTTCTTGATTATAATCCGATTGGGTTCCTCGGTTATCGGCGCTTCGTTCTTGAACCAGCGAATTTTGGTTGGTGGTGGATCGCCGACTATCTCGCATCTCATGTGAACGACGCTTCCGGCTTCTTTGGTCAAGTTGCTCAGGGTTCGGATGAATTTCAGTGTGCCCGAGCCCTTGACTCCGCCTGCGGGCGTCTCAACTTCCGTCCTAAAATTAATTATCGAACAGAATCCGTGAGAACAGTCTTATCATTTTAACTAAACTCATTTTATCAGGAATTTTCATTTAATTTTGCTTCTTGTGGTGTCGTTTGAAAACATCAATTAGTGATAATTCCAATTTTTATTTTTAGTTAATGAGTTAATTTGTTTGAAATAAGGTAATTGTACCTAATATGAACTTGCACTGAATATTGCCCATATGATATAAATGATAGTCGCTTCATATGGAGTCCAGAGCTATTCTGGATATTTTGAAATGTCTGTTGCGCTAGTCCTACAAAAAAATAGCTTTTAACTACATTTTAACAAATCTTTTGACATAATGAACCAATTTATCGGAAGCGTACATGTGTAAAATCTCTTTCTTTAAAGATCTTGGATCAAGTTTTGAAATGAGAGTTAAAGCGTTGAAAAGTATTGTTTTAATGATCCGAAGCAACTGTTAAGGGGTCCATATTAAGTACAATTACCGTACCCAATTGAAACAAACAAACCTTATGCCATTTTAAGCTTTAAAAAATAAGCTTCACAAACAAATCAGATCAAGCCAAAAGGACATAGGTCCTTTTGAACGCGCCCGTATGAATAAACTCGCACGCGTAAGTCTTCTCGATTCTCGAAGATTAAGCGGGCAGGTTCGGTTGATCTCGCGAGCCGGAATAATGGGGGTCCACTTAGCGTGCATCAAATATGCAAGAGCCTCGCCGCCCAGAGCCCGCCTGCAGGTCTAAGAGACGAGTTTCTCTTCCATCCGGCGAGGCAGAGAACGGAGATAAAAAAATAAAGAAAAGAAGCGAGGAAAAGTCCTGGTACGTGGAATGGTTAACCGAGAGGGATTTCTCCTTCCTTTATGTGGGTCATTTTTGCAAATTGACGAGGATTTTTTACTTAGTCGATTGAATTTAGATGAGAATGTTAAGAGTTTATTGAAATTTTGATTGAAATGCATTTTAAAAACATTCTTTTTGCAATGTATTTAAAAATTTACTACATTTACCAAACGGGATAAAATTAATCTCACCCCATTCATTATCAATGTTTTTTACGAAATCTTACAGCCTCGGAGCATGAAACATTGAAAAATATACAAAAAAATCAACTAACGTTCACTTGAATTTTTTAAAAGGCATACGAAGCTCGAACGATTAAGCCCTAAACGGTCCAGATAAAAGCAGGATTTCTGAGAGTAAAGCGAAGTTGGTGGTTCCACACTGGAGTGCAAACAGCCGCGTTACTTCCGAGGACAGACGGATAGTGACCGTACGGAAGCTAGGAGAACTGGGATGTGCAATCACCAAGTTTACACTGAGATGCACTCGGTGACCGGATCAAGGATGAATGCGCGAATTAGATAAGCCAACCGTCCGTGATGTCTACAATCTCTTGAGTTTTGTTTGTCTTTGAACGAGGAGTATATTGATAGAGATTATAGGCTATTCGTTCAAGCAAATTTTTATATTTTTTTCTGTAAGTGTAATAATGCAGTCTTTTTTATACTATTATAATTCATTGTCTTATCAGTTTCACTTTTTGAATATTTATTAAATACTTTGTTGTCTTTCCGAAGCTTCCCTTGATTAATTTCTACATCGTCTTACGTACCCCTGATTAAAATTGCTATCTTCAATGAGCAAAGAAAAAAAATGAGTCAAAGTAATCTAAAAAGCTCCGGCTTGAAATTTATCTCGGTAGCGAGTTAAAATTGGTTTTTTCTCTCGCACACCCCCTCGGAAAATCGAATTCTCAAGGATAGCAGCGAGCGGGAAGATGTAAGAAAAAAAAGATGCAAACAGCCGCGGGCGAAAATCATTACGCGCGGGTGTATTCCTTTCCCACGAGACGCGAGGGATGACCGCGAGCGTCGATTGATTGACCACTGGTACGCTCCTATTAACCCATCATTGAATTTGTTAGTCACGCGAGGAAGCACCTACGAAAGCAGTTATTATTTTCTGCAGATTTCACTTAAGAAACGATTTTATTAATAAAAGTGTGCGATGTAGCTTGAATTATTTTTGATCGATGAGTCAATGAGACCTCAAAGCTATTGTAATAAAAGAAGTACTTTAGTAGAGAGTTGATTGTTTTTATTTGTCTGTTTGAAATGCACTGGATGAAAAATAATTTTGCTTATTTTTCGCATGCTTACTTTTTAAAAACTTTATGAAAAAATTTTGTTTACTATTTTTTAAATACAAAAGTTTTCTTTTATAAAATTAAATAAAAATTTTTATTCACTGTAACTTTCATTTTTTTTTTAATTTTTCAGTTTCAGAAGTATTGGAAATTTTTTTTTTTCAGTTTTATTGTTTTTTTTTTTTTCAAAAAAAGGAAAATCCCGACCAAAAATTCGCAGAATATTTCCATCAAGCGACAGCAGAAAAAACCTCCGAGCTGCCAATTCTTCTACCTCCCCTCAATACCAGCCGCTTCGAGACGACAAAAAAATTTAATTACTGTCATCCACCGCTGCGTACGTGACAATCTCCCAACTTTGGCCTTAGCTTTCGTATTTTAACCTCTGAACTTACGCACCAGACTCTTTTCTAAATATTTGAGCAAAAAACGTTGGGGATTTAGATAAGAAAAGAACGATTGGCTCGAAAAAAAGGGATAATGGCCAGCTACATGTACTGTGGAGGGCCACAAATTGCTCGCAATTATTTAAATCTTTCGTGGCTCGAGGCTAGAAGGCTTCACGTTTACCGCGAATAAAAAAATTGTATCTCGAGTCGTCTGGAAGGTACTTTATTCTCTTGAGCGATGAGTATGAATAATTTATACGCCTTCAACTCTGATATTTCAATAAAAAAAAATTTTTTAACAACTCATATATGCCTGTAATGAGGATATTCATGATTTCAACAAGCACATTTGATAAAAAAATTTTCATGAAAAATAAAGTTTGTAAAATCAAATTTTGAATTGATGAATTTTTCAGCAACACATGCGAACTGAAGTTCCAAAGCCCTTCACTTAAAACGAGAATTTATACGGAATTTTTGAAAAAAAAATTCATCACACGGAATATTTCAAATAAAAAATAATAGAATATCGGTAGAGTTGAAAGTTGAAATGCGAGAGCTTTTGGCCAGGGAATAAACGTGATTGATAAAATTTTCATTGGCCAGAGAGATGCAAAGGGAAAATCGATTCTGGAAGCGATTCCAACGTTCGATTTTCCCCCGAAAACCTTTTTCATTATTCCCCATCCCGATGAAGCTCGAATTATGACGGAGTAAAAAATGCAGCATTTGTAAGTTACGAAGATTAAATTATCCGTGGAGCTTCTGATATTAATTTGGGATCGAATGGTTCAATTGAATATTTTATTTTGACGATTTAAACATCCCAGTTTGACAAAAAAAAAAAAAAAAAACTTGATAAATCATGATTTTTCAGCAGTAAACAACGTCGAGCTTTATTCGAAAACAAATTGTTAGCTTCTTGTATTCGGTTTGAGGCGAGTAATTAGTTTCGGAACTCAATTAGCACGCGTGGTACGCGAGCCCGAACAATAAATTTCTCCAGGTCTACGTGATAAATCACAAAAATGATCCTCTCTGGAGTCACCTCGAGTAAAACAACTCGCCCTCCCGCTTGTCCGTCCCAGGGGCTCGATCATAAAATTATTAAATCGCGGGGGTTCGAGTTACGAGACGATTAAATTCCGAACCTCGCTACGGTTTTATTGGATTGCGAGCTTTTTTTTCTCTCTCTCTACATCCTACCTGACCTTCCTTTATTTCTTTTTTAAGAGAGTGATCAAACGAAATGCAATGCCGAGTGCACGCAGAGCTAGTCTCTTAATTCGAGCAAAGTGGAACTCGTACTCCACCTTCGTGTCAGTTTATTGCACTTTAATTGATGAGCCGAGATCGAGTGGGTTGATAGCGTTGTTTAACTTTTTAATTGACCAGTTAACCGTCGTTTGAAAGTTGGAATTTTTTAAATGAATTTTCAATTTTCAGGTGATTGCTTTTTTACAATACCCAATTTATAGTAGAAAAAAGTTTAAGTAGTATAATAAAAGCTCTTTGTTTATGAAAATAATGAAAGTAAGAAAGTTTTGTAGCTTTTGTTGTGTTTCAAAAAATAAAATATGATAAAAAGTAGTTTTCCCAAAGTTACTGGAGCTGCGGCGAGTCCTCGCCTCGGGCGATCAACAAAGTTGAGCAAAGTTTCTTGCGGTTCGTTCTTGGATGGGTGACTGATCGAGCTTGACTGATTTGTTTAATCCCTGGCTTTATCCCTGGGGACTTTTATCGCTTGACAGATGATACCCCGAGCTGATTTTAGGCCAAAATATTTAGAATTACTCGATAAACACACTGCAGAATATTTCATATTGTGGAGAGATGGACACCAATAATTAATAAAAAGGAGATTTTTATCAATAAATCAACTCTTACAGGAAGGTTTTAATCAGAAATAAACATTTCCCTTTATGGTGTTTTGATCTCCAGTTAAAAAATAAAGTCCAAGTAAAGTTCATGAAAAGCCGGGACTATAATTAGGATTTCATTGAAGAACCCAACACTTCCAAAAGTAAATGGTCCGTCGAGGCGTTTGCGAACAACGTGGGCGCAGACGAAACTCGATTGTTCATTTTGTGGACCCGTCACGATAATGGTTGGTACCTACAGTCAAGTAGGCACAATGCGGAATAATACTCCACCCTCGGCTTTTGACGTGCCGCCGAGTAAGGTAGTAGACCCGGGCTGTCACCAGACAAAGAGTTGTTTGGTTAATTTGTCCTCACATCTCAACTGTAGGACTGCCAAAACTAATACTTTATCCTGGACTCCAGTCTAATAGTTCGGTCACTGAGAGCGTCAAGTTACGTTTTCTCTAGTCGGAACGATCTATGTACTTTCATTTACAAATAAATTACGACGGACTTGTATTAAGTTCTCCATCGCGAGAACATTAAGAAGTACTTGGATGTCAAGAAGCTATTTTTTGAACTTTGAGATCAGAGCAAGGTACGGTTTATTTATGTTTAATATATTAAAAAATTTTTATCATTCACTCTATACGATTTTGAGAAGCTTATTCATGGAAACTCATTTGACTTGTTTGTTAAATTATTAAAATTATTTTTTATTAAATTTAAAACTGATGTCAAACCTGAAATAATCATAAAGATATCTCTACAACAGACTGGAGTTTCTTCCCACCAAGCAAATCCTCCCGGTGAGAGTAAGATAAAGTCCAACTTTCATAACGCACCGACAGATACTCAGCCCCAGTTCAATTCGCGAGAGGGGATGAGGATTATCATGGCCCACCCGACTCCCTTTTCCTCTCCCACGGCCCCGGCATAAATAATGCATCCCGGCTAAGCAAAGTGGTTTTACTGCAGTTGGCTCGCGGATTAACGACGAAAGCAGTGGGAAAAAACAGTGGCAAGCTTTTCCCTTCCCTCCCTCTCCTCTCTTCTTGTACTTTTTAACTTCGAGTTTATTATGTATGGGTAAAAGCTCGGTGCCTACGCTAACCATCCTCGGAGCGTTTTTCTTCAAATATTTAGATGAGGGCTCGACGCTTGCTTCCTTTTTTGAGGTTACGAGAGGGATTGTAATATCGGCCTTTGATGTTTTCAGAGTTGACTTTTTACCGCGTTGGGAAAGGGGAGGATTGCGATTAGTTGGTGGATGTTTTACGGTCGCCTTTTGAAGTGACAACTTTGCCTGCCTACCCCTCCCGCGTAGTTGGATTGTGTCACAACAGCGTAGTGAATTTGAAAAACTCGAAGCTCCCGACCGAGGAATTTTACGCACTCGACAGGACGTAAAATTTTTTTATCATTTTTCAAATTTTTAATTTTAAAAATTCGTTTGGCTGGCTAAATTTAAAAGAATTTGAAAACTATTGATAAAGCTCCCGAATTAATGAAAGCTCATGCGAAACGCACTGCGTAAATCTGGTTCGAGCTGCTTTATTTCAACCGCAATTTACGGCTACACATCGCCTGCAGAGGTGTTGAGTATTCCCGTTTAAAGCCGCAGAAATTTATAGCTCACCGCATGCGCCGCCGGTAGAATTTTTTTTCAAGACTCCACCTTTTTGCATTTAACTCTTTTTACAAGATTTACGCTCACAATCGAGGCTACTCCGACTGCAGTTTATTGTCTGGTTCGACTTGGACGTTTATACACGGTTGTAAGAAACAGAAATGAAACCGAGTGATTTACGTTACCTCCACATTGAAAAATAATTTTTAAAAGAGGTACAATAGTAAGGTTACCAAAAAGTCAGAATTGGCTAATGTCTTGGTGCTGCTTCGATAGTGCAGTGTCTACCCAAATCCTCGGCATGAAATTCAATCAGCAGCGGTTGGCGTTCCCGAAGTTTCCTCTTAAAGTTCTCGACTTTAAAGCTCGTCGAAGTAGGGCAAGCCACCGAGACGAAGAAAACTGTCGGAACTGCTGCACCGGAGGACGCCCATCAATATTAATGCCGAGGCGACCACGACAGAACCTAATAATGCATGCGATACCACCGGAAACTCCCTTTGTCTTTGAGTCTTCGGGACCTATTGCGAATTCCAAAAGATACAGCCTGTTGGTAAGATCTTGATTATTTTAAGCGACATTGGTCTGGAATATTCAAGACCAAGATATCTTGGTTGTTTCTTCATGATTTCAGAATTTCAAATCAGTTTTTTGAAGAGGCTGACAAAACAAGTCAGCGAAACGTTGGGTTTATTTGCTTCAAATATTAATTAATGCCGTCAAGTGATCCATTTAATTGACTATTTTTTTTATTTTAATTTTGAACTTCAGCAACAACAAGAATTAACTAATATAAAACTTCTCATTTGTGAACTAGAGCAATAAAATGAAGCGTAAAGTCACGATGGTTGAATAAATTGAAACAAGGGCCCGAAATCTGCTGCAGCAGCTCGAACAATAAAAGAAGCGATAAACGTTCGGATGCCCATTCACGCTAGAGTAGTTACATCTTTCGTCGAGTGAGCGTGCGTTCCTGCATCCACTATGCGATGAAATCACTTTGTGCTTTTACCACCTCATTATTTTCCGACGTTCGCGCTGAGAGTGTTTTATTGCGAGGAATGAAATTTTAAACTTGCCGTTTCGTAAAAACTCATATGAAATACATTTTTTTCATGTGAAATTCATCATCTTCAAAAGCATGTAGAACCCACAAATAACAATTTTCAATTTCTACTTGCAACGAGGATCGTGCATCCCGCACAAATAGTGATAACGAGCTTTGACGGGGCTGCGGCACGGGCTGGTCTGATAATGTTTTGTTGTGCTAAAGCGTAGGTAACACGCGAAAGGGGTCGAGAAAAGGACTATGCGTCGACGATGAACTTCGTTACGGCGAGGCGCTCGTTGTCCTGGTAATTGCGTCTCTCTGATGCTTCGGAGCGACGCTCAAATGAGTTACTTAAAATACAAGATTTTTTTATTTTTGTGTAATTTTTCAAGTTTGTTAGCACGCGAAACGTTATTTAGATTTGAATCGGTAGCTACTACGATGACATCGTTATTTCTAAAAACTGTTTCGAAATACAATTGCTTGGCGAATCGTAATTCAAGTAATAAAATTTTTATTGTGAACTTAAATTTCATGAGTGTATGCTCGATAAACTGGATCCTAACGGTTGAAATTTTGAGAGCTTTGTGATACATCGATTATAAAGATTTTTATTATATCCAAGTAGCGAGCCAAGTAGAGCTTAATTTTTCCGTAAAGATAATCTACAGCAACGAGAAAAAATTATTTTTAAATGTTTAAATAGTGACATTCCTTGAAGATCGTAAGCTTTAATGCACTTTTTAGTCAAGCCAGTGTCAAAAAACCTGTTTTTTTTTTTTTTTTTTTTTTTTTTTCAACTGAATTAAATAGACCTACTCGATGGTAATTTTTGTTTTAAATGAACTCTTTGATTACGTTTCAATTTTAATTTATGATTTTAAACCAATGAACACCAATAAACTAAAAAAGCGTAGAATAGCATAACAGAAGACTAGAATAAAGAGAAACCAAAAACTAATAACCATGGGTAACTTTAATTTCTTCTAATAAAAAAGGCAGATAAATATTTATCCAGAGGAAGCAAAAATAAACGTTTCAAAATGAAAAAAAGGAAGGGAGAAACAAAGAAGAGAGGGAGAGTAAAAAAGGGAGGCGGGTGGTGGAGGAAGTAGTATTATTAGCTTGTTTCGAATCGAACCAATCACGCCCGCTTCCTTATTAAGCCCCGCGGGTGCGCCGTACGCTACCGGCACCCCTTGGCGAAGTCATCCTTGCTATCTACTCCGCCGCGGTGGCTCGCAAGTCGTATCTAGGGGACCGGCTTGAATTTTCAGGGACGGCGGGTTCTCGGCTCGAGTGTTTGTGTCCCTTCAAAGGCTCAAAAGCTATCTTTGTAATTAATTAGTCGAATTTGCCGCGGTATTATATCGAATACGAGGATTAATTCCTTTGTAATTTGATTTCAATAAAAATATAGCTTGTCTGATTCGTACAAAATCCTGAATTATCAATTATTTTCCTGAATACAATAACGAACCTTATTAGCCAGACTTAAGTCCTTACTACTAATTTTTTTACTACAGATTATACTAAAAAAAAAAAAAACTGATTATGTGAAAAAATTGCGAACACGATGTATCTTCCTTCCGGCTGAGAATATTTCAAAATTCAAAACGAACTAGTTTAACCCTGGTTGTTATTTCAGGGTAGATAGGTATGTCTTTTTACACGAGCCCGCGCGTGCTCTTTTGGCGTTCGCCCCGGCTTATTTACTGCCACGCGCTTTGGAAGGAATATCCTACCTCGGAGTAAAATAATTAAGTGTACGTTTTCGCGTAAGGCTGGGCTGGCTTGCGGTGGGATTTACTTGACGCGGAAATTTGCGTTGGAGATGGAATATTAATTTTCTAGATATGCAGCGTCTCTTTTGAAAAATAAAATTTCATTTAAAAATTTCGGTTTGTTAGTTTTTGAAGTTAGACCAAGGGCCTTCTCGATTGATCAGGGAGCCGTCATTTGAACGTGAAAAAAGAAGAAAGCGAGGGAGGTTGTAAAAAGATTCAAGTAAATTGAGGCAAATTTCATTCCGTTAGTCCTCGGGGCTTGGTTCGATTGAAGAAGAAAACGTTCATTAGACACTTTAATTGCTCTCGTGCACCGTTTCAAGAGCGAAGGGTCAGTCTTTTATTATTCTCAAATAGGCTCGGATTATCGACTTTTTTGTAATGTGAAACGTTTGTTCTTCAGATGAATCCTTTAGGTTGGCAATCCGATTCTTTTAATTTAGATTAAATTGTTTGTTTGGGTCCAATGACATGAGATTTATTTTTAGTTCGAATAAAGTTCAATAGCTTATAGATTTAAAACTTTTAGTCGACACCACAAGAACAATTTTCCAAAAGTATAGAGATTTAGCTTACCCATTGATCGCTGCGTCGAAGACGTCGTTGTAGTCCTCGTCAGTATAGTCCTGGATACTCGGATCCAAGTCCTCGCCATCTTCGATACCACTGCTGGCACTAGCACCACCGCCTCCACCACCAGCGGCTGTAAAAAACAATCATAAATTTTTATTACTCTTTAGCCACGATTATTCATTCGCAGATAATACGGGAAAATTAATATTGATAAGATACTCCATTAAATTGGATCGTAAAGCCGTGATTCAGGGTGTTTGGATAGACGTAAAACCGGGTCCTCGACGCACTGGGATGTATTTTACGAGGCACGGCGCGGGCGGTAAGTATTTGATATTCGTGGGGTTGCATCGACTCTGTCGTCTTAGCGGTTACGCGTGCACTTTGCACGCCGGCTTTTATCAGAGATGCGTCGCGTGGTTTCTCACATCTCGACGCGAGTTTGAACATACAGCTTAGACGAGGGGCTCTAATAGAATCTTGGTCTATTTATTATGGGTTTAATTATGATGATGTCGTTAGCGTCGCACCAAATATTTTTTCAGTTGATATTTCCATAAATCCATTAAGTAAAACACAAAAGTATTTTGTTCAAATTGATTAAAATTATGTATGGAGCAGTGAAGTCAAAGAACCGTTTATGTGGTAAATGATCATAATGATAGCTTGCAGCTACTGCGTGCAGAGATTTTCAATTATTTTTTTAATTAATTGACTTGAATCATTAGATTTGTTGACTCGTGGTTGAGTTTAATAGTAAATGATTCTTTACTATCCATGGTACGATGAAAGATACTTCACTGTCATCATATTATACAATTTGCGTCATGGTTTAATTTTAATCAATTAGTGTAAATTAAGAGTAATTCTACTCAGGCGCAAACCCAGAGTTTGGTTTAGTTACATTAAATCACCCCAAAATATCCAGTTTAATAAGCAAAATTAATTCCAATTAGTGAGAAGCAAGCAAGCTTAATTTGACTCGGCCAGATAATCATAAATATTAGTATCACTTAAACAAACACCGTGCCTTGAATTTATCAGGCTAGACAAGGGTCGTAAATTAAAAACACCTAGTGACCTTCGCTCGAGTACAAAGCCTCATCTTTCACCGGCCAAAATTAATCACACGGGTACCTTGGGAATCCTCCTCATTGTCTAGGTTGCACACTCTTTTACACGCACACTCGTTTATGATAATCCGCAAAGGGCCTTTGATTTATGCGTTCCGACGACGACGACGGAGGTATAACGAAAGAAAGGGACCGCTTGCGTGCGGCTGGCCGTGTTTATACTCGTTAAATAATGTCGTCGGTTACAAAGCGTAATCCTGCGGAAGGACGCGTGTGGGCCGCTTGAAAAATTGGAGCGTTTGGTGGACGGAAAATTTGGACGCAAAGCGGATCTACCCGGGCTTACTCTGTTTGTTTGCTACTTGAGTGTTTAGTTGAGGTTAGACATTTTTCATTTTTCAGTTTACTTTAAATTTTTACAGTATTCTTTTTTTTTTTTTTTAAAGAATGGCTCTTTGGTAATTTCTTTTTTTCTCTTTACTTTAATTAGTTTTCTATGTCCGCAGTAACCAGCATAGTATTATTAAAAAGTTTAAATGAATTGCGTTGCTTCATAAAAAAAGGGAAGAAATTTTAAAGATGTATTCTTCATTTATTTTTAATAGTTCTACTTAACAACTCTAAATCTTTGAATTTTTTATACCATCAAAGGTTAAAGTTCACCAAAATGATAATTTGCGATGAAGCTGTAGCTCAAAAGCTTTTAAACTTTTCAAACTTGAGCAAGCTCTGAAAAAAAATATAAATTCAAAATTTAAAGAGCATTTTAGCATTTAAATGCACGAAACAACAACGATCTCGAAGTTTGCCCAAGAAATTTTCCTATCGGATTAAACCAAGCGTCGACGACGTCCCAAGACCCAATAAAACTCAATATCCTTAAACCATACTTATCCCCTGAAATTTAAGCTTTACGCCGATATTATTCTTTGAAAAAAGCTTTGGCGGGGGGGTGGAAAAATTTTTTTTTCCTCTTGTTTGCATAAAACAGCACTAAATCCATATTGGAGAAAGCCAGGAAACTGCCTGGTCCCTTAATGCAGAGTAATGAGGGGTGGTATAACGTCTTTGGAAAAAGTTTAATATCGTTGCGATAAGGCAAAAAGTGCTGAAAGTGGGGAAAAAATTTTTTCTGGGAGTACGAAGCCGCCAACAGGCGGGGTAAAGTTACAGTGCTATCTCGGGTATCTCGAACTGAAATTATAACAGTGAATTTTTTCTTTCGAATCAGTTGAGAATTTTTCTGAAAAAAGTAAGAGAAAATTTCAGTGATCGGTTCTTTTGCATACCATTTCAGGTTCACCGCAATCGTATTACAACTTTTTTTTAGTAAAAACTCTCGTTACTTCCAGCTGCTTTCATACTCTGCCAAAAGCGTTTGATAAAAGTAAAAAGACTCTTCTTCGAGCTCTCTCTTTTTGGCTACAGATTTCGGTGCGCAGTCAGCCGATCGCCGACTGCAGTACTATAAGAGATGATACTTCTCTTATCCGCAATGTTGAAAACTTCCTAAAAAAATTTCAACGAAGTTTATAAAACGCTATGGGAAAAGAAATAGGTTAGGAAAAATGTTATGAAAGACATGAAGGGTAAATTTTTTCAAGAAATGAGAGATGATGATTGGAGAATTTTGATAACTCATTATTATTATTGTAACTTTTTTTTGCCGTGAATAAAAAAGAAAACAAATGTTCATTGTATTTTTTTTTTAAATAAAAAAAAGTAAGCTTAAAACTTTTAATTTCGAATATATTTTACCTGAATGAATGAAGTTAAATATTTGCACAGAAATTTCTAAAATTACATTCAAATTTATTGAAATGCTTTTGTTATATATCCGCCGCGTTCGTATGATCAACGTTGAATAGAGTAATGTTTACACGATGATTCATGAATAATGAACTGCTTTCCGTAAAACAATATGTCATTCACTGCATGTGTAACATGTGTTATCATAATTTAAAGAATTAACAAGTTTCAATATTTGAAACCGACTTTGATAGTTATTATACACATTGTAAGATGAAGAGAGAATATTATTATGTAAAATAAAATTTTTGAGAAATTTATTTTCAGTCGTAGAATAAAACCGATAGGTGGCAAGAAAAAAAAATGATATAATTTTTGCTGATATTCGATAAGGTATCAAGAGTACTAAGGCGAATGCGAAATTTGAGATTTTCTTCAACCTGCAACGTAGATACGTCTACCCGAAGGGTGGCTTTCATCTCTTGTTTACCCTGTTTTTCGCCTTGAGAATGTGTATAAAGTATATAATTACGCACGATGGAAGTTATATGATATTTATCATTTTTTAAAAGCGAAAGCTTCGGGTAAAACTTGTACTTGAAGCACTGTAAGATTCACGTTATTTAACCTTATCTTTACTTAAAAATTAAAGTTAGATAATCTTCTGCTAGCATAAAATTTTTATTTTTCTAATCTATCTTTCTACTGATATTTAATTTTTTTTTTAACAAAAATTTATTTTGAATTATTTTTTAATTTCACGACTAGCAGAAGATAATTTCCATAAAAATTCTTTGAGACTTTTCCGTTCAATAAATTAATCCACGGCAGATGAAGAGGGTAACTTTGACCATTTTGCCCTGGAGGTGGTTACTCGGTCCGAAACTTTACAAGATTAACCGTCTCCATTACATAGCACGAGGCTGATCTTGCGGCGTGGACCGTGCTTGATAACAAAAGTCACGGGCATCGAAACTTCTTACCGAGTCGAGGCGGTCTTGTTTAGCGCTAAGTCTTAATGAATTGTAGAACACCAAAGTAGAAGAGCAAATTAATTAAGATTTAGGTAATGATAGATTTTAGTTAGAGATTTCTCAAAGCCCGTAGCAGTGATACAAACAAGATTAAACTTTGTAAAGTAATTTTTTAATTAATAAAATAAAAAAATTTCACTTGTAAGCGGACCTTTAGATCAAGTTTTTTCAATAA
Source organism: Encarsia formosa (assembly GCA_038277355.1). Lineage (NCBI taxonomy): Eukaryota > Metazoa > Arthropoda > Insecta > Hymenoptera > Aphelinidae > Encarsia > Encarsia formosa. Next base: position 3,344,747 of record CM076187.1, read on the forward strand.
CATCTGCTCGATACGCGAAGTAAAAAAAGAGAGCAAAGTCAAGGAAAGAAAATTTGCTCGTATCAGCACAAAGAAAGCCTCCCTGCTGAAAATTAATATTCACCCAGATGAAGCGGAAGCAGAAACGTTGTAATAGTCGCGAGGCTCGAGCCAAAGAAGGTGCGGGAGTTCCCGCGCCTGCTGAGTGGGTAATCCTGTTTTCGGTCGGACACGCTGCCTGGCTGGCCATTCTCGGTGGTATTGTAAAGGCCATATATACCCTCGGTACTCTGAAATTTCTCAATAAAGTTTCGCACGCGTTTATATCTGCCCCTTCGCAGCTGCTCGAAATGCTTCTGCATTTAAAGCTCGTAAAACGTCTGGACCTCCGTTTTACGACCGGACTGTGATTATGAGCTCGTGGATACTCAAACCTGATGCTCAGTCGGCTATTACGTTTTTTTCTTATGTTTAACTAGGTAATATTGTGTTTATTATAAGCTATCTGTTGTCAGAAAAAATGCGTATGACGACAATAAAATTTATACGGTTCAAACTTTGATTTTCTGTACGATCTAAAAACAATAAAATTTTAAACTAAAATTCTGTGGTTTACAGGAAAAACTATGCCAATGCAAGTCAATTTTTGAAAGCTTAAATGAATTTCCTGATCAGGAAAGTTAATCGTAATGCCAAATAAATGTGAAGACAACGAGCTTTTTTGCACGATTCATCAAAGTCTTTATTGATAATAATAATAAAATAATTTTTATTCAACCAAAGGATATTTGAATAAAATCAGACGATTTAATGCACGGTCACACGTAACAACGCTGTCCGTACCCTCGGCGCACAATAGTGAAAACGAAGTGGCTGCAGCCACTCATATTTGAACACGTGGTGTGGTCATTTCGGTAAGTACTTGACGCGGCTACATAGATATATATATGTATTCTATGCTGGACACATGTGTGCACTATTAGGTTGCGACTACTGTCCTGCGCCACTTGTGAATGGTCATCCAGTTTTTTTTTTTTTACTCAAAGTGCCCAGACAGCTGCGAGGGTTTTCTCAATCGACGATCATTCAGAGTTTGATTGGTCACTTGCAATGTCATTTATAAAATTTGATTCATGAAAAAGTTTTAAAAACTCTAAACTAAAATTTGATTGATTTTGGCTCAATAAAATTATTCACAAAAATTTTCTTTAAATGTAAAAACCATTAAACGATAAAAAATTTTATTCTTCTGTTATCTGAACTTGTAATAAACTCTGAAGTAATACTAACCTGCGTTAGCATAAAGACTGTAATATATAGATAGTACTAATTATATGTGGCACGTGCATTTATGCGAAACTTTTATGTGTACATTACCTTGTGAAAACGAGTAATAAAAATATGAACATTTTTGAATTAAAAAAAAAAAACATAAACAAAAACAATGATTGTAATGGTTTTCTAAAGCTTTTTCACTAGCACCATTGTACAAGTGTAGCCGAACCCGTGACACGATCAGAACAAATTTGTTTTTCTCTCTAAACCTCTTTCTCTCCGTTATTTTCTTTTATCCTCATTTCGGCTGTTGACCGAATGCGTCGAAAAGAGAAGCGCGACCGAGCATTTACCGATTCAATCCCAGCGTGAGTTTAGAGAAAAGCGACTCTTTCAAGCTTTTTTTTTACAGAGAATCATTAAAGCTTCTGCCGAGTAAAAATCGATTGGACTTTTTTTAAAGAATCTTTTTTTCACGAAGAGCTGCGTTCAGTCATTATTGCCATTTAAACTAACGCTCAGGAAACTGATTGGAAAGTTTGTAAAGAAAAAAATAGACTTTTTTCAAGTTATTTTTATCAACAAGAAAATATCAAATAAATAAATGAATAAAATTTTAACAAATCCAGATTGAAAAAATTTTTTTTTTAAGTTTTAGAGTATTTAAAAAGCTATGTTTTTTTTACTCTTACGTAGCTATGGCATTATTTAATTTTAAAAAAGGTTTATAGATTAAGTTTTGATAACGAAAAGTTTTCAACAAATTTTTGCGATAAATAGAAAAAACAATTTTTTTTTTTTTTTTAATGCTGAGTACTAAATTACAAAATGATTTGTTTTATACAAGGTTTTATTATCAATGTTTTATCAGCTATATTTATTTTTCTTTTCATAGAAAAGATAAAAAGATATTTGGTAAAAGACTTTAAAGTTACGCATGAATAAAATAAGAGATAAATTTGATGTCAAGAAATGTTATTTGGTTTTGAGAAAACTGTTCAAAGTTTTCATGCTTTCAAATGTAATTTTTTCCATCTAAAAAAGTACGAAATAACTTTTTAGACTTTGATGTGGAAATTATATTTGAAAAAACTTTACCACCAAATATTTTAAAAGTTGTAACTTTGCGAATTTTCAAGATTAAAATTAAAAATGTTAATAACTTTTTCAGAAGAAAACTTAAATAATTCTTTGAAATAGTTTTAAATCAAACTTAAACAATTATTCATAGTCTTTAAAAAAGCATAGAATATTTATTTGTTTGAATTCATTAAAAATAATTAAAAATTAATGAATTCTATTATTATATTTAAATTGAAACAAATAATTTAAAAAAACTATAGACACTTTAAAAATAATTCGGAAAATTTAGAATAGTGTTTTTTGAAAATAAAATGTATGATTAAAATTTTTTTTATAAAACACAGAGATTAGAAATGCGCGTGGTATTGCGTCATCTTTTTTCACTGCGGAGCGATCCTACCGGGGCTCCGTTTGAGCGCGAATTCCAACATAGCAGAGTGGCGCAGTGGAAGCGTGCTGGGCCCATAACCCAGAGGTCCGTGGATCGAAACCACGCTCTGCTAATAATTTTTTTTTTTTTTTTATTTTCATTAACTTTTTTCTACTTATAAATATCATTGATCAAACAAGTGGGTAATTTTTATACTGCCGATGAAAAAATTATTTTTTAAACGTTCAATCTAAGAAGTCTGTGGCGTATTGTATGTTTATATTTTAATTAAAAATTTATTGTAAGTCATCCTTTTTATATATATGCACTGTAAGTAATAATTTAACCAGTTTAATTTTTGTAAAAAAATCATTATCAAGGATTAAAAGTTATTTCACTAATTACTTGTTTCATCATACAAAAAAAGATTATTGATTTTTTAAAATAGTTTGGTTAGATTTGTTAAATAAGAAAAAAAATTCAATTAAAAAAAAGATAAATTAAAAAAAAATAGTACTCAGACTACTTATATAATTCACTCATAAATTAAATTTTTTATAATGATTTTTTTTTGCTGAAGCTACATTTTGGACATGTTTGGAGTGACACAAGAGTACGCGCTTAAATTAATCTCTGTAATTGTTTCTGGTCATGATTAAAATTCGCAGTTGTAAAACACTCCTTGTGTCAAATAATCAGTTTTTGGTTTTGATAAAATTTGATGCAAGTTAAAAAAGGAAACTGGATAAATAAATACAAAGTTTTATACATTTTCATTTATTTTAATCGTAAATCAAAGCACATTTCAATATTAAATAAATGCGCTGCAACTTAAAAAGCATAAGAATCAATTAGAGTAAAAGTGGGGTTCTTAATTTACTTTAGAATATTCGAGTAAACAGATAAAAAAGTTTGAAAACGTCACAACAATACACATCATCGACAGATAAAGTACAAAGTTTTAGTCTCTTCCGCGTGTCGGTAGCAAGGAATTTCGGGAGTGTCTCGCGCAGCTGCAGGACTTCAGAGACCAGCGGTTCGTGCGTGTCTGTACATAAGGACTTGCCTATGCAACAGCCGGTGCAAAACTCCTTTTGGAACTAAACCGCAGAAGGGACAAGTCTCTGAAAGCCGCAACATAGCTTTGTCGCCAAGTTTATCTGATTGAATGACTTTACCTTGAAGTCTTGTTAGCCGAGGTAAAGTTTTTGAGTCATTTAGCATAAATTTAAAATAATGGAACGTATTTATTTACATTAAACTATTTTACTTTCAAGTAGACTCATTTATGATTTAAAAAAGTAATGGTTTTGTCAAAATCAAAAATTTCACCAAAACTAACTTAATTATTGTATGAATACAATAAATAATTTTTTTTTTTTTTTTTTAATTAAAGAAATTTATTAATCTCTAGAGTAAATAGGTCACATTTTTTTTTATATCACGAATGTTTAAATTAAAACACTTATTCAATAAGTATCTACAGCAATTCTCTGATCAAGTTTGAATCTTTGCACATCTCTTCTAACTCTTTTGAGTTTTTAATCACTTCTATACATGTTTTTGCAAAAGCTAATGCTTTTTTTTTTAACAAAGCGCAACCATACATATTTGCAAACAATATGATTTTACATACATTGTCTTGATTCATGGTATCCAACAAATAGCTTTCACAAAAATTTTGCAGTTTTTGAACATTATATTTATTTGCTAAAATTAATAGATCAAAAACAACATCACTAAGTTCATTAATGCTCTTACAACCGTAAGCCCATTCAAGAAAACTTTGAAAAGCTTTACAGTTTATCTCGGAATCATTTGATAAATCTATGATGCGATCTTCTGTGTTCTTGAAGTTTTCTTTTGTCAACATTGTAAAAAAGTAAGGGCTCAATGTAGCTAAGACAAATGAGTGAGCTTTGATTGCGGCATCACCAATTTTAAAAGTTATATCACATAGCTGTTGACTTACATAAAGAGTGTCATAATTATCTAGAATTAGTTTAGTTGCATAAGACTTGCAATATTGAGCATTTTCATGATCCATCGGATCACTTGAATTACATAAATCTACAACATATTTAAAATCACAACAAACAACTAAAGAAGAATTCATCTTATTAAATGGAGGTATTTCAACAGCATCTAGAACGTTTTTGCTTCTGTTAATTACATTAAATTGTTTATAAAGTTGTCCATTCATTCTATCACCATCACACAAAAAAGAAATGTCAACAGATGGTTGTTTGATATTGTTTTCCTCAGAATCTTTTTTACTCACAATAACTATATCTGTCAGAATATCATTGTAAAGAAATCGGTCGTCAAACTCAATGATTTTGGTATCATAAACATTTCTGAGTATGGTTAAAAAGCAAACTTGGTTAGTACCATTTAGTACAAAATCTGAGGATCTCACTTGTCCAATATCATCATTCCAATTATCAATTTTCCATTCAAAATGTGTATGAGTTTCAGCTAATTTGCTCACAGATTGTGATGCAGTTATATTGAAATGATTTTGATCTGCAGGTTCTATTTGTAAATTAGAATCATAACTATCATTTCCCAATACATTATTTTCTTGTGAATCTGACATTTTCATAATTATATCTTGAATTATTTTATTATTTTCTGTACTTAAAGTTGGTCCAGTTGATGTTTTAATATCATTCTGTTCTGAAGCCATAGAATCAAGAAATTTAACCTTTTTTAATGATGGCTCCATTTCATTATTGACTTGTTCCTCAGTTTCCATTTCGATTCTTAAAATTCAGTCTGCAAAACTGCATAATAGGATTTACGAACATATAATCAAACTTCAAGAAATAAAATTTAGCTGTGTATCTGACTAACCTCTCAAACTTCTCTATAAAAAGTCATGTAAATAAACTTATTTAGAGGCACCTCTTGATTTAAAATTTTGTAAGCCAAAGTTTTTTAATTCTTTAAATAGCCTACTTAATTATATTTTAATTACACGAATAGAGGCAACGAAAATTGGTGAAAACTGAAAATGACAAATTTCGGACGCAAAACAATACAAAGCCATACTAAGGACCACTAAGGACGGCCGACGAGCGATTAGGGTCGATTAATCAGAGAACCGATATATTTTAATCGATTATTCGACTATTTTTTAAGCCGATTATAATCGATTTTAGATTTTTTTTTTCAACATAAGCGGCATGGAGAATTGTCACCAAGTGATAATTCAACCAACAATTTAACTAAATAATATTTGAAAAAACACTTATTTCTGTGTTAAAAGTTTGTTTTCCTTATAATAGTTTTCTTAAACTTTTTACAACACTAACTTTTTTTTTTATAAAAAGTTAGAGTTTCAAAACTAATAACTATTTTTTGTCAGGCAATAGCTACAGGCTTTCATCAATAAACAGCTTGTATAATAAATTAAATAAAAAAAACTTTTTGTCTTATTTTTTAGAGATGCTAAATATAAACGATTATTATCTCGATTATTATGAATCATTGCTGCGTAAAAATTACTTTTTATCAACAAACAAAAATTTTATTTGTCAATTGGAAATTCTTAAACTCCTGAATCTATTTTTTCAATAAGCATTCTGATTATTATTCGTTCATAAAAAACTCCTTTGAATATTTTCTTGAATTAGTTGAGTGATGAATAAACTTTCAACAAATAATAACACAAATTTCATTTGATTGTTTACAAAAAGAAAAAAAAAATTTTTGCGTTTTTCTCATAAATAGGTACTGATAATTGTAAAATACCGTACCTATGAAAATATTTGTAATTCTAAAAAGTTCTGATGAATTTTTGTATTCATTATAAAGGCATTCACAGTACGACAAAACGATATTTTTTTTTATTGAAAAAATGTATTAGAACTTATTTTCAAGATGGCAAAACTATTCGTAAAATAACGCTAAAGTGTAAAAGTAGATGTATAACACGTATCGTACTTTCTAATAGTATGTTCTAAAAATAAACATAACATTGTGCAAACCATGAAAATATGTTAACTCAAATGCAAAAGCTATTATTGCTAAAATACACCCAAGACCTAAAATTATCAAGACGGTCTGCTTCAAAAGTATTTCATTGCTCAACAATTGTTTTGGTTCGATGATACGTATTTTTTTTCTAGCAAGCAGCTCATGCTGAAGTATGATATGGGATTCAAACAACATCTGTAACATTTTTTCAATTTTTTCTGCAAAAGGTGAAGCTTTTTCATAAAAGTACCCATTTATTCGATACTGAAAAGATATATCTGCCATTTTCATGACAGGTCGTTCTTGAGCGTCAAGATTGATTTTCGAATGATGTTCAGCTACTTGATATGAACAAACACAAACAGCATTATTTGTTTTGATCAGGAGTTCTACACACTCATCAGCATTACCGTATTTTCTACTGATAAGAAGAAATTTTCTGTTGAATTCAGTATCATTGTATATTCTAAAATGAACTGGATAATAAATTGGAATTTTTGTTTGTTGGATATCTTCAAATGAATTCAATTCTTGCTCGACAAAAAGTAATTTTATATCAGATAGTGTTGAAAAAAAATCATTCGAAAATATAAATGATAAAACAGCTATTGTTAAATATATAATTCGGCAAACTTTTTTGTGAGGCTCAGACATTGGAGCTCCAATTAATAGTCCAAAAATGTAAAAAATATTCCAGAAGTTCACGTTTAATTTCATCCCACGAGCAAATGAAAAAAATATCATCAAAATGATGCAAAATATTAACATAAGAACAAACACATCAGTGGTTAGTTCAAGTTTTGGGATCTTGATAATTGGTACAATTGCACTTACTCTAGATAAGTCTGTTGGATATCCTACTAAGATTTTTTTTTTTTGAAAATTCTGACTTAATGCCATGCCCATCGGTGACACATTAATTTCGTTTGATTCTAAATTTTTTAGCATTTTTTCCACTGATAAACTAGCGTTGTAAAGATCTTCCATGAAGGTTAATTTAAAATTTAATTTCTCGGCTACAATTTCAATTCGCGAAAAAACGGTACCTTTTACTTTTGCAATCCTATTGTTTGCCATTTCTACTGCTATAAGTGGTGGATAATTGAAAACCCGAGTTTTAAGAGGATAATTATAAGCATTTTTTAGTTTATCTGGAAAAAGTTCATCTACGTCTTTCAAATTTTTCTTTTCGTATTTTTTCATAAATGGGCTGTATGTTGAAAAAATACATTCATCATCTGTGACGCGATATATTATTGAAAAGTCTAAGAATTTCAATGACCAAGCTTCGTCAAAAATCTTTTTAAAATTTTGATCTGAGTTACTTTTTGAAGAGAGCAATAGAGTTTTTGGTCTCGACGTTACTGGTGACACCTTCACGATATTATTCAAAATGCCTGATACTTTTGTTGGTGAGCTGGAAATTATAATATAAATTGATGGCAGTTGAGAGTATCGAAAATTTGCCAATTGTGTCGATTCATTAACGATTACAGAATGCACATATTTATTAAAGTTAACAATAACAGTTGGATTACACATGATGGTATTTATGAGAAAAGTTGATTTTTTCGTTGAGTCATCATTAAAAATTACTGTTTGATAGGGTCCAAGATTATTGATCAAGTCTTGTAATTCCTTTGCAGTTATAATTACACCGTATTGGTTTAAAACTAAAATAATCCACCACACCATTTTCATTTTTATAAAATTTGTAATAGTTTTGTACTTTTCAATGTCTTTTTTATCACTTCGAAATGTCTTGTAGCGTTAATTACAGATTTTTTTTTATTATACATATACCACTATATTTTTTTTTGTATTTTCTTATTTTGATGAAAGACCATGTGATAAGCTATTGAAATTTTTTTTCTGAAGATAGTTTCTGCAGTTTTTAACTTGGGCTTTATCTGTGAATTATTGTTTTATACGACTGGTCAGAAAACGAACTAACTCTTTTGATGATCGAAAGTTATTGACAACTCAAATCTATTTTTTCACTGACAGTCTTACTTATGAAGAGCTCGTAAATATGATTGATTTAACTATCTTCTTGTTTTTCGTTTCAATAAAGTGATGATTAAATAAATTTTCGGAAAATTTTGTTTTTAGAGCTTCAAAATATTAACTCTTTGATTATCAAAACTGTACCTGAACTAAAATTAAGAAGACAAATTACTGTAATTATGCCCGATACGAGTCTCAAATCAGCATCATATTATTTTGTTTTTCATTTCAATAAAGTGATGGTCAAACAAATTTTTGAAAAATTTTGTTATTAGACTTTGAAAATTATAACTTTTTGGACGTCAAAACAGGAGTTTACGAAACTGTAGGTACCTAAAAGTATTGTAATTATCCCCGACACGAGTGTCAATATCATATCTTCTTGTTTTTCGTTTCAATAAAATGCTGAGTAAATAAATTTTGTTTTTGACCTTGAAAATAATGACTCTTCGAACGTCAAAACAGGAGTGCACGAAACCATAACCATAGGGAAGGCATTTATTTTATTATAAATTCTTAGATCTATTTTTATATTCTATTTTACATGAGAATGTTTTGACTGAAAAATTATAGATCCTGTAACTTTTTAAAATCAGATGAATTACTTGAAATAGTAAAAATAAAATTTATAATCTAAAAGACCTATTTTTTTAATATGTTTTTTTAACAAAAAGAATTTGTTTTAAACCAAATGTATAGAAATGATTTTGAAAAAAAGTTTTTTTTGAAACTCATTCAGGAACGTTTCATTTCAATGCATAAAACCTTTCGTGCATCAGTATTATCACCATTCGAATCATTCATCCGTTCGATTGGAAAACGTTTGTGCATTTTTATGGATATCTCTTGCCACGAAAATTTTTTTTTTTTTTTACGTTAACGCTGAACTTATTGTTTTATTTTGCTCCGCATGAATACCACTAAAACCATGAAAAATTTGATAGCGGAATTTTCTGGATTTATTAATACGTCAAGTTCTGTATACGCTGACTGGACCTGTTCGTTTTTTTCCATGGATTTATCTGCGTGAAATTTTATTGTTTCGAAATTTTTCGCCTCGATTTGTTACAACCAACGAGACATATTGTTTTCAGGATAAAGTTATTTTACAATTCATGAATGTTGAATAATCATAGTCCACGTTGATACCGTGTCCAACACACGTATGTTTACGTACGTACATAGTTTAAGAATCAAACAATATTATAATCGATCCAAGAAGAAAAATTCTTTTTTATTTAACTCAAAATTTTAAAAAATTTTCTATCAAGTTTATGAAGAAACAAGATTAAAATATGAAAAAATGCTCTATAAGAATCCGTAATAATTATCAGCGTAGTTCGTCACAGAATCAAAAACACTCCAAGCCTGTAACTTCCATGGGGTTGAAAAAAAAATTTACTTCAAACCACACATTACAAATATAAAATACTAAATTTCATTTAGTGTTTTATCCCGCTCCGAAACGGATTCACGGCTGGAACATTCCTGAAAAGAGACAGTAAAGATCATTGGATGAAACAGGAGGCCAAGCGAAATCATTAATCGACAGGCTCGAGTCATTATTAAATTTTCTGCACTCATTTCTAAAGTGTTTTAGTACCATTCACCCTTCAGTGACATACGGGCATTTTTGCGAAGTGCTGAAAACCCTGCGTGGCCAGTCAAACGGTCCGCTTGCATCAATCGCTAAAGTGCATTAAGCTCTCCAACTCGAGCAGATGTTCTAAAATATCGCCTTGGAATGGAAGTCAATCGTGCCATTAATTTTAAGAGTGTTAAAATTTTTTTGAATGCAGACAAGGGCGCACACGATAATACGGCCAAATTATTTGCTTTAAATTTTATAAACATTAAAAAAAATCAAATCAAAATTATTTTCTTCAAGATTAAATACATAACATTATTTCACTATCTAGGATTCTTTGAGTTGTGCAATTCAAGGCAAATAAGAATAGGAGAACCATACTATTATATTTTCACGTTGCAAATCACCGTATTCTTTTGTGTGATGCACTCAGCCTGGGCAAAACATGTGCTTCTGACAGTCCAGACAAGAAGCATCAGACAGAAAAATCGAGTAAAATAATGCAGAGCTCAAAAAAGAAACGTGAAAGTGGGTACATAAATAAAATACTAAAATTTAAAACGTACATAGTAAGAGTCAGAGATAAAATTTCTGTTACTAAATTTGAATTTCCGGTTATTTAATAGGTTACATAAAAAATTTTCAATAATAGACTCCCTTTTTACTATAAATAAGATGTTTAAAATCTAGTTTATGAAATAAATTATTTACTCACAATAACCGAGCTACTTCTAGAATCAATATGATACTGTAAAAATAAAAAGAGTAGCATTGAAAAACCATAAAGATTTACAGGACACAGCATCCTTCCATAAAATATACATGCGCCCCAGTGTTTTTCCATTTAAAGCACAGCACCCAAAACGTGCTCAAGACCGATAACAATAAAAGTTTCCCTTCGCATGAGATCCAAAAAAAAAAAAAATAAAGAAAAGGTCGTTTTCTCCAAAGAGCAGTGGAATCAAAACAAACGCGCCTACGTAGGCGATTATAATGCAAGCTATTCGCGCACGCACGAAAAATTTCTCGGCTTGGGAACGATATCGTCGCATCCAGCTGAATTGCCAGTCATCTGGGAACGAGAGGGTTGGATTCGAAGAAGAAACGATTGATGGCGCGTGACTCGCCTGAGGAGTGCAGGATTCTACCTTTTGAGTTTGATAAGATTTTTATTTCAATGCAGTTACAAGTATCGTGCTAGTCTTAATTAAGTTCTAGTTTTGTATTCTCTAAACAGATAAAATAAAAATTGAAAGTTGAATGTTTATCATTTATATACAATAATTTTCACAAAAATGAAAATTCATGACATATAATGAATTATTAAACTAAGCAGTGACCAGATTTCAGATCCAAATTGGTGGTAAATAATTAACTTCCTTTTTATCGAAGCATCATTTTTTACTGTTTCTAAAAAGGTGGCCTCAGAGAAAAATTATTAAGAATTACATTATTTTAGAAAATCCACAAAGTTTAATTATCAAATTATCGATTATATTGATGAGTTGTTATTATGCTAATGCTATGCTAATCACATTTTATTATAAATTAAAGAAGATAAAAAAAGAAGCTTAATAATTAAAATTTTTAGTTTCATAAGCACGAATTTAGCAGGAAGTCGTCGAGACTTTTTTTTTTCTTTTTAATTATTATATAATTATTTATAAATTTGTCTTTGAAACAAATATTTCAGTTAGCATATATTATTATTTAATAAGTAAAATTTATAATAAAAAAAAAATTTGTACTCGATCAGAAATTTAAAATTTATAAAGATCTTTATAAAATGAATTTTAATTTTTTTCTCCGATTCAAAATTTATTTCCAAGGTATCTGGAGTATTTTTTTGAATTTTTTTACAAGTATCTGAAAAATCTCATATTTACAAATTTTTAATTTATTTTCGTATTGTATCGACTCTGTGACGATAATCTCATTTTTTTTGTTTCGCAGCGTACGTTTCTTTTATCATCTTCTGAAATTTTGAGAATGTTACAGCAACAAATTAAAGTGCAAAATATAATTATCAAGCGATGTATGAAACTTTCCTGGCAGAGTGTTACAATCGGGCCAGAAATTTTTTTCAGGTAAAGGTACAACTTAGAAGACAGGTCATTACAGAAAAAGTTGAAGATTAAAATTTTTTTTACTGTAGACAGTGGCCTGTGAACATGCGAACGAGAATATAGTCATTTCTCCTTTAAGCGGCGTGGCACTTGCGATGGCAGCATACGGTGCAGAAGAAAATGATGGTTTTCTAACCGATTGGTCACTTCACGTTACAAAAGACATCGAGATTGCTAGAAAAGAATACGCAAATCTTTTGAAAACGTCGAAAGCTTGTACAGGCAGTCTATGACTACTTTTTAAATCAGTGCAAAAATAAATGTATTGATGATTTTCAAAAAAGTGATCTATTTACAGCTGTCTAATGATGTTTACCTGGAATTCGCTAATAAAATGTTTATAACTAATAATTTAACTTTGAGCACCTAAGTCGATATATTTTTCACTCCCGAATTTCTCAGATTGATACTGCGAATGAAAAACTAGCGTCTATTGTTGTCAATGATTGGGTTGACAAAAATATAAATCATATGATCAATAATAATGTTATCAAGTGAGAGATTTTATCTTCCACAGTATCAACTAACTTTTTCAGAATTTTTTAAGGACAAATCCATTCCAACGATACAATATACCTTTACAACGCTGTCTATTTCAAAGGTAAATGGGAAAAAAAATTTGATAAAGACGAAACTGTAGATGAAGTATTTTATATAAATAAACGTAGAAAAACTAAAGTACCTACAATGTCAGTTACTGGTCAATTTATCTACGGCGAGTTGCCCAAAATAAATTCTTCATTTATCGTACTCCCCTACCAGGTACATGGGTTTTCATATTTTAAAATTCATAAAATTATTAAAAATAATGGTATTAGTATGTTCTAACATCTTTTGTATGGAAAAATTTAAAAATTTAACGATTATTTTCAGGGCAAAAATATCAACATGATCATTATAAAATCTAATAATCTTGAAGATTTAAAAGATATAGAACAAAATTTGAACTATATTTTTAGTTACTCTGACATAGCAGCTCTTGGTCAGTACAGAGAAGTTCGTGTTAAATTGCCAAAATTTGTCACTGAGAACACTATAAATTTAAAGCACACCCTAGAACAGGTGCGTTCACTCTGTTATATTGAATTAAGTTTTTTCGTTCTCTTACGATAAAATAAATAAATAACAAAATTAAAATAGACAAAATTAATTTAGACAGAAATGTTGAAATTTTTAATTCATACAAATTTCACAGGAATTGCAAATAAGCCAGTTCAAATTGATAAAATAGTATAAAAAATTGTAGTCGAAGTGAATGAAGATGGAGGCGAGAGCAATGATATCTCACGTAAGTAAAATTTTAACATTACTCAAATAGACGCTTCATGGATTTATTTTTTATACGCAGGAATAATCCAAATATTTTTTTGAAAAAATAAAAACTATGAGTATCGCTTCTTTCAATGAAAATACAATTTTAATTTCAATTTATTTTTTAGCCCTAGGTATAGATTTCATGTTTCGAGATGTATACTTGGAGTTTTCTGTCGACAGATTATTCATTTTCTTAATTGCTGTTGAAAATAAGTACTTGCTTATTGGCCGTATCGAGAATCCTGATTTCCTACCAACAAACTATTCAAATTTTCTTGACAAAAATAAAATTTAAATAAAAAAAGATAAAAATTTGTTTATAATTTATATCTTTAAGTATTTTGAATTAAAAAAATTTTTACGATTCTCTTTCCTGAATTTTATTACGAACTTAAAGGGCATTCATTCACGGTTCGTTCGGTAAAAGTCAAAAAGCTGCTAATTAGTTTCATACGACAAACGGTGAAAAAAAAATTTACTTAAAGAGTTTACATATATGTAAAAATTTTTTGTTTAGGGCATTAATAAATTGTTGAACTGCATTTTAGGAAGTAGTTAAAAAAATATCGTTATTTTTGAAAATCATGTTTTATCAAAATGTCGTTTTTTTCAATAAACATAAAACTTTTTTTTTTATCATAACAACGAGTAATTAGATACGCATACGTAAGATATATCGGAAGAAAGAGAGAAAAAATTGATAAATATCATATTCCCGAACGTAACGGTGTTGGATTTCATAAAACTTCAAGTCTCCCGCGAAACAGCGTTTTAATAGACCCCGAGCAGATGATCCACCAAGCCCTTGGGTCAAATTTGCCTAATGATAAAACCGTCGGAAATAAGTTCGTCGGTTAATCGAATGAGTGGCTGTATCCCCCGCATGACACCCCTGCTGCTCAAAAAGCAGCCGAAGCCCACTGACTGAGATTGAATTTGAAATTCGTCGTTGCTGCTGCACACACTGGAAGGGCTGCGAAAGATGACGACCCTAAGCGAATTCGGGGCTTGGAAATTAATTTCTGGAGAGAGGGCCGGCCCAAAGCAACCCACCCATCAGCCACTGCTAAAACCGAGATGCTGAATATTAATTTGGGTGCTCGACCGATTCGTAATTCGCGTTTGAAGCGTTTTAACTTTGAGAGGAGCCGATTGGCCGGAATGGATTTTAGGATCCATGGATACACCCACACTGCGAGTGGGTATTTTTTTTCGAGGGTCGGTAGGTCGGCTCAAAGTGAATTTTTACAAATTTAAACGTTTCAGTCTTGCGTACTTTTTTTTTCAAGTTGATAAGCCATGATTTTTTAAAATAAATCTTTTCTACTTCACTAGTATTCAATATTTATCTGGTTAAAGTTAGTTTAGAAGAGGCTATTTAATTTGAGTTTCAGAATAGATCATTTTTTTTTTTTAAATCTGCTACTGTTGATATAATCTTAAGTAATTGAAGCTTCTTTGATTATTTCTAGTATAAACTGAGTGAAACCGTATTATTCAGTTTATTTATTTATCTCTAACGATTGCATAAACTAAATTGCTTTGGTGCACTTTTAGATACTTTGAACAAGCGTGGAAATTTCAAAGTTTATGAAATTATTCGAGTAAAGTTGAAAAATTTAGCTTAGATAAAAATAGCTCACGTCCTTCAGTACTCCTCGAGTTGGAATCATTTGTTCTTTGGTACGAACCTGCAACAAAAATGAATATTTTGATATTAAAAAATCATAATGGATTACAACATAAAAAAAGTTACCTCTACACCAGACACATAAACATTAGGGAGTAGGAATTTCACATTTTAAATTACACGAAAAAATTGTTCGGTGAAATCGAGACACCGTTCGATTTATGTGTAAAAGCCAAATCCTCCGGAAAATATGAAACCCCAAGCCCTCCCCCTGCTCATAAACTTTCTCAAATCCCCATGTACTAGACCGGGTACGATCTCCCCCGGCTCCATTATCACGCCCGTTGTACAGTGACCTTGGAAGCTTTCGCATGTCAAGCATCTAGCTCTTCCGGCATCAGAAAGAAAGAAAGAGAAAAAAAAAAGAAGGGATGGTTTACACGAGTCACCCCCGTGAAATTACACCGAGGTATAATGAACTGTACTGTTATCGGCGAAGGGAGCGTAAGCCGCGGATTACCGGACGAGGTGTGGGTACAATGCTTCATGCGTCAATGAGAAAGGGTATCTCGTACCCCTGTTTTGCCAGATGGATTTTTGCGCTTAAGGGTTCGACCTGGGCAAAATGATTTTTGAAATTACTCTGCCACTACTGTACCGGCGACATGTAGTATTGACACAACAGAGAACGTCACGATTCTTTACTACTTTTTATTATTACAGATAAAAAACTTTTTGAACTTCTTGAATACAAAATTTTACCCAAAATTGTACACAAAATTTTTTTATGATTCCGGGTAGGTAAGCCTGGATTACAATATAGCCTCGCATCTCGCGGGAAATCCAAAGGCATGAGTGCTGGTGCGATACAAAGGATCGTTATAAATGATTAGTTTACACCTACTCTACACAAATTATTTAACTTTTCAAGAGAAGATTACTTAATCATAATTTTGATTGTTTTGAGTTAACTTTGCAAAAATAACTTAAAAGAAAGCACGTAATATTCGATGTTTTAGATTTAGGTAATACGAATTTTAGTGAGCTTGATTTAAGTTTTTTAGTCGAAAATTTAATCTGAAAAGTAAAAATTTAACTGCCATATCGTCATTGAATCATTAACTTTAAAACTTTGCAAATAGTAAAAAAAAAAAGAAAGAAATTATTTTCGTAGAACAAGTATACTATTTTTTATAAACCAGTGCATCGTGTTAATTTAACGACAAGTCACAGAACGCATCTCCCAGTTCAGTGCTCCGTCCAGGTGATTTAGGCGTCTGTGTGCTTCCCTCTTGTTAGTCCCGAAGGACCGTCACCAAGACACTCACGGGTAAGAAAGACTTATCGAGTTCGGGGCGACGATTTAACCCGAAGACACGCCCGAGTCGTCTTGGCTGATGGCTTTGAGGAATGAAGATTTCGGGGAAACCTTTTATAGTTTTAGAAATAGTTGTTCTTTCAGAATTTAAAAAACCATACGTAAAAAATTAAACATTTTAGAATTTGATAAATTTTAAGATTTCAATTATTTAATTTTTTTGAGTGAGGTAATGGGTAAACTATGTAAAATCTTATCTATCATTCACACGATCTAATTTGAAATGTGCAACCTAAACGTGAAACAATAAATTTAGAATGGGAGGCACTTGAACACTTTAGGCACTTTTAAAATTACCCGACTTTTAAATTAATTTGGCTCCTGCTTGCTTGTCTTATCAGACGAGTATGATCTTGAAAAGAAGCACGCGAATAAAATAAAACTTCTACCTATCTTCAAAAGTCTAAAAATTGTAGCATTAAAAAATATATTCCCAGAAAATCCATGAAAAATCGTAGTTTCGAAGCAACTGTATTTTCAATCACACAAGTCATTTTTTCCTCGATGAAATTATTGCAAGGACGAGGGTGCAGGGTTAAAGATAAGAGGCACAAGGCAAATAAGGGACAGAAAGGAGGAAACAGCTCACGCACGCGTTGCACGCGCCCTTGTGGAGCAATTTATGCCCCTTTTGTACCCGAAAAGGACCACTGCCGGCGCACATGCGAGTGACATCGCGACTATGCGAAATGAATTTTAGAGCTGCGTATAAGATGCAGGGGACGAGATAACACACACAACACACACACACGCGGTGGATATGCCCTCTGATTTATCTGACATGATAAGCTTGACTTATTTTTATCCACGCAAATTTTAAGTGCTTAGAATGTTACGTAACCAAGTATTAACGAGTTCAAAAAAAATTGAAGAATAAGTAACTTATTTGTGGCACCTGAGAAATGGAATATGAGCTAATACAGTAACAACAAAGTATGAAAAAAGCTCGCCAAAGGATCAGTGCGAGTGGATCGAGTCTTGAGGGAGACCAGAGACATCGTTTCTAGCGATTCCGTAGTTGTAATCATTCAGTTTACAGTTTAATAAATAAACAGTTAACATTACCCAACCTAGATCCACCACTCCCACAAATTTACATTCGATACAATCATTTTTCAGGACCAACTTTTGTATCATGAAAACTATCAAAATTTTTCATTATCTTTAGTCATGCTCACTTAGAATTATTAGGTTATACACATGAAAAACCACCTCTGCTACTATTTTTTTTCCTTTTAATTTTTTTTTGTGCGCATCGATAAACCCGCTAAAAGAGTTATTTCAAACGATCATTCAAGATTATTATGGAAATTTATGTATTATTTTTTCTTTCTTTGTAGAGTTAACGTGTACCTAAATTAATTTTTTTTTTTTTTTTTTTTTTTTTTCTCGCCCATGTATTTTTTTTCCTTCGAGGGACTAATCGGTCTTTTGCAGAACGTTAAACGTAGCCGTCGGCGGTGGAGTTTATTTATGAGGTGAATTATGCACCTCTGCAAGCTCGCGGAGTACTTACTCGGTTGGTGATAAGAACCGAGATTTTTTTTTTTGCGAAGTGTGAGTCGTGACTGAGGTGATAAAAATAATACAAGTCTGATGTATATAAATTGCGATAATAAACCTACTTACTTGCTGCACTGTATAATTACTAAATAACACGTAATACTACTTTATTATTTTTTGTTTTCTTATTATCGATGCACGTTACTCTTTGAATATCTTGTATTACGTTTGAGTCAGAAGTTTTGTTTAAATATTTATATTTATAGTCATTGGTAACTTTAGATGCCAGACCTGGAAAAAATGTAGTCTTTGACGCGTAAACAGCCTTTTGAAACTAGAAAAGGTAATGAGTTTCCTTAATTAAGGGGCTACGGTACAGTAAAAGCTGGTACCAATTTTTTGAATTACAAAAGTTCAGATTCCACGCAGTTGTGTCAAAGGGAAAACGAGTGGCGCGTACTGCAACACAAAATTTTGCACACCGGCAAAGGACTTTTGAAACTTTGCTCTAGCATTTACAGGTGATAACGAAGAGTAGAACAAAAGAATCAAAAAAGAAATATATTTTTGCTTTTTGCCAAAGAATCATTTTTCGTGACTTTTGATTCAGTAGATATATTTATGATTTCTGAGAAACCATAAGATATTTATATCGGTCTTACAGTCTAATCAGTAAGACCAATTTGAATATCTTATGATTATTTCGTCGCCCCAATTCAGAAAGATACTAACTCAGAAAGCGCGCGTGAAAGGTGCTAACTCAGAGCCGGTTCAGGAAAGTGCTAACTCAGAAACGGTTCAGAAAAGTGCTAACTCAGCTTCCGTTTAGAAAAGTGCTATCTCAGACTAAATTTCTTTTTTCAAGCTTAAGTCGGTGAAACATTTTTTTTTTTTTTTTTTTTTATAAGTGTATAATTTATAAATTTGAACACTACTTTACATTAATTATTATTATTTTTTTTTTATTAAAAATTCATTTTTTATAAAAACTTTGATTTTTTACCGTGTTGCAACTTTAACGATCGGGAAAAAAGTTTATTCAGCTGTAAAATTCGTGATTAAAATCATTTATGATCATTTACCGTTGCAACACGGTAAAAAATCAAAGTTTTTATAAAAAATGAATTTTTAATAAAAAAAAATAATAATAATAATTAATGTAAAGTAGTGTTCAAATTTATAAATTATACACTTATAAAAAAAAAAAAAAAATGTTTCACCGACTTAAGCTTGAAAAAAGAAATTTAGTCTGAGATAGCACTTTTCTAAACGGAAGCTGAGTTAGCACTTTTCTGAACCGTTTCTGAGTTAGCACTTTTCTGAACCAGCTTTGAGTTAGCACTTTTCTGAACCGGCTCTGAGTTAGCACCTTTGACGCGCGCTTTCTGAGTTAGTATCTTTCTGAATTGGGGCGACGATTTGTTGTAGGACAGTCAATATAAAGATTTATCTAATTTATGCTGCACATTTTTTGCGTCGAATTCATCGATTTTTTCTCTTTATTCTTGTTAAGTAACTGATGGAAAAACAATTGGTTATAAAAGAATCATCAATTTGAGTTAAAAAAGCTTGCAAAAATTTACAACTTCCCATGCTCAATAATTGTGGACCTCTAGTCTCGCTGTTCTTCATCAAAAATTTTCAAAACTCAACAAAGCTTTCGCCATGTTTTCGCGTGTATAATTTCGTTGATATCGCCATGGTAGGGGTAGGACGAAGTGTGCGGGTGACATTCCACGCCGGTGCAACTTCGGGGGGTTGAGGCTAAATTAACTCGGGCCGTCCGGTAATTATGACGACGAGAGCCCGGCCGGCCAGTATGTAATATGCCGCTGAGGTAAAACGCCGCGTGCCCCGCCACTTGACTATAATTGAACCACCACCCACCACCCAAATACACCACGCTGGATTCCGGAAAACATTACGTTGCATGACACTGCGGGGTTTTGATTTATCAAATATTTACTTTTGTTGTTTATTTATTTTTACGACGAGATTTTATATGCGTTCAAACTGTGTACAAAAGTGTATTGCATTGTTTGAAACTGGTACGCGTCGCGTGAAAGATTGGAATGAAAGTTTTACGAACGGTACGTGTGGATGCTTCAGTTATAATATAAAATTCCAGGTGCTGATAATATTCTTGTACCTCTAAAAAAAACTTTTATAAGCAAATTTTTTAATTCAGTAATAATTTCTCGAAGAATTTAAACTTCTGCAATCTAAAAGCATTAAACTAATAAATGAAATACACAGTTTCGCTTTAAAAAATTCAAAAGTAAAGCTACTAATGAAGTAAAAAAAAGTTATCAATTGGACTACAAATTCTTCATTACATTCGAAAGCCCAGTAGAGAAGAGAAAATCAAAGCTCCGAAAATTTTCTAAATAAAAAGCGCGCGCGCGCGCTCACGCAATTCGAATTCTAAATTAATCCCTCGCTTGTACAAACGAAATTCCAGTGGCAAAAGAGTCTCCCGAGAGTCCGACGCCCGAGTTCATTAGAAACAAAAGGCGCATCCGTCTGTTGTTGGTGGTCCATCCACAGCAATAAAAAAAAAAAAAAATATTCTGCCCGGGGACAATCACACGCACAATACTCTCTCGATCTGAGGAATAAAAAAAAAGGCGGAGAAAAGTCCCGCGCAATATGTTGCCGGGGACGATAGACATCAAAGCCGCCCGCCAGCGCGAGAATACGCTTTCCCTTAATGAGTTCCTACACCCTGCGAGAAACTCGAGATCCCTCGCCTTTTTTTTTATTATTTCAGCTCGCGCCAGAGAGAGATGATTTTTCCGAAAATTTCGAAACCTCATCATATACAGTTTCGGTGCTGGTGTTTGATGCTTTTCGGTGAAATTCGAGAGGATTATCCGAGCACTCGGTTTACGCACCGAAATCATCTCGTTCATGTGGTTTGAAGGGAAATTTCGGTATCGTTGGATTGGGATGTAATTTTCAAATTAATTACATTATTATTATTATAATTTTTTTTTTTATTTAAAGCCTACCCAGATCATTTCTGATCCATATACAGCTATATAAAAATGATAAAATAAATAACATACGAATAAATTTACAGATTGAGGTAAATAATTGACAAAACAGATAATTTAGATCCTAACTGTTAATAATTCGGTAAATTCACTTATTCTTGAGAAGAGTCTACGATCATCTCGTCTTCTTATGAATTGCATTAAAAATTTTTCTAATGACTTTGTCAACTACAAGTTAATCCTGAGACAAAAAAACAATGAACTAAAATCAATTGGGAATGAATAATTTGCATCGCGAAATACCCTACAAACGTGAGATAAAGACGAAGAACTCGGGCCAAGAAAATATAACGAAAAATATCCATGTAGTCGATATTCTCGAGGCTTTATCGGGTCTCTTAATAATTCATGAAGGAAGCCCGGATAGCGCCAATTATAAAATAACGAACTCGACCATAGTCATAGTCGTGCCACGGGCTATACGCGAGGATAAACTTTTTTTTTCTTCCTTTGCCTTCCCCCTTTGTTTCGTCAAAGAACATCAACCACTAGGTTCTGTACTTTTACGGAAGCTCAAAAGCACATTTTTCTTTACTTTTTTTTTTTTTTTTTTTTTTTTTTACGAGATCCTTTACATTTTTCTGTACTTTGGGGTAATTTTTTTTTTTGTTACATGTTGGCTTTAGTTAATTGGATAATGTAATTTTTAGTTTTTATCGTCAATGACTTAACATACAAACATCATTCAGTACCATCAAATCTTTTGAAACTTTTGCTTGGGCAAGCAGGGGACTGTCAAATTAAAAAAGAAAATACTTTTAGAAACTTATTTCAATTCATGTAGCCTTCAAGTTCACGCATAAAGATGAAGCCAAGCTTACACAAATGAATTTATGCAAAGGACGATTTCGAAGGGACTTAATTAAGCGTTTTTTTTTTCCTTTCATTTCCTTCCATCTTTTTTCCATTCACGCAGTCTGGGCGCGCAGTTATTCGGTAGGCATCCAACAAAAGGAGCTTTAACGTCTGCTAAGAACGAATTCTGTTTCGATGTCGCGCCTTTGCTGAAGGGAGCCGGAAGTGGCTCTACTAAATGTTAATTACTTTGATTTCCGAGGTAATCTCTTGTCTTGCGCGTTTAAACCTATTTTGCATTCCGAGAAGTTAGTCTTGTTCTGGGCTTTGAAGATATCGAAGGTTGGGGTGGGAGGCTTTCTTTGCCTGCATTTGGCTTTCTTTGAGTGTACAGTTTATAATATAGAAGAGGAAATTAACTACACAAAACGTTGACTTTTTATAAAGTTTTAGTAATGTTGATAACTTGCAGAACTTTAATTAAAAAGATTTTTTTTTTTTAAATCAGTATTTTTTATTAGAAAATTTAGTTTTTGTGAAAAACGAAGAAAATATTGGTCTTGCTTGAAGGCGTATAAAAATTTTTTATTTCAATATACATATAATAGATTTGTTGATTAGATATGATAATAATCATGTTTGATAACAAATAACAAAAATAATTATTGACGATTGCACAGAAAAAAAAACTATAGAAGATTTTTTGATAGAATGGCAAGGTTAAAAATAATACTTGTTTGAGGAAAAAAGTCAAGTGAATCAAAAAGCTAATCAACTATTTTTAATCACAAAATACAGGGAAAAATACTCCGTCTGTTTTTGAAGCTTGCAAAAACAAAAGCTCGGGTAATAACGGTGCGTCTTGGCCGCATCGCGAGCTTAATTCAATTACATCTCGTAAGAAAGGGAACGCTTTACGCTTTTTTACCAGGCACCGAAGCATCAGAAGCTTCCTACAAAGCGCAAAAAGAAAAACACCCCTTTTGTAGAGGTACATACGCACGAGGCCATTAGCTTACACGCTCGAGTTTTCTCAAAAAGAGCTTTGCGGACAAAAAATATAATAACCCAGTGAGCTTCGCGATCAGTGTTGTAAGTTTACTGAAGTTCATGCTAATTGAGACGCGCTTTCAAGGAGATGTAATTCTGATCCATCTACATCAAAGAGGCCCGCGGGGTTAAATTCTGCGCTAACTCTTTGTTTTTTTTTCTTTTGCTTTTTTAGTTGTTCAGAATTCTCTGTGATACAACCCGCTAGAGCGTGTTACCTCAATGATGTCTGATTTGCTTTTTTTTGGTACATCGTAGTTTTTACTTGGTATATCATATGCTTATAGTTTAGAACTGAAATTGTAAAACTAGTTTTAAGAATTTAAATTTATTATTAAAATTTTATCCCCCACGCGATAATTTAAGTTTTTACTCATATTTTTATTTCAATCAATATTTCATTTTTTTTCTTACATCTTTTAGGCATCCTTGATAGAACTTATTTTTTTGCATCCACCCCACGCGTCTTATTTAGACCCCCTTCTTGATCCCTCTTACACGAAATCGCTCGAGTTCTTGAGATGACAAGAAAAAAGAATTGCGCTGGGATTTGTAAAGCGAAAGAGAGCGAGGAAATAGAAAGAGTGTAAAAGTGTATTGCACCGTTGACCGAGCATTTGATCCGGAAGATCGAAAGTTCGCTTGGAGTGATGGGAGCTTTAGTATGCAGAGAGAGTAGAATACATACGGAATAGGCAATTCTAATTCGGTTTAGAATTTTTGAACAAGATTAATTCGAAAAGTAAATCGACATAACTTTTTATCTACTCCATTTTAATCGTACGTTTAAAAATCATAAATTTAAGTACTTTGGTTTATAAAGTAAACACAAAAATTTTTAGAATCAAGGAATAATCATATCGATGGTCCCAGCGAAGAAAAACCATAGCCAAAAATCTGCCACGAATAAAGCGTTACAATGGAAGCACTTTCGTCGACTAAAATGTCTCTGAATCTCTTTATTTGTTATTTTAGCTTTCGAAAAAAATGATAAAATGACCTTTACTATTAACTCCATGATACATTATAAAAAAAAAATTCCTCCACGCACCAGCCGCGAATAAAAAGACTCAAAGATTCTCGAGAAAATATTTGTTATTAATAATAAATCGACGGCATGGTGGCAAAGGTCATTTTTGGCCGCACCAAAATAATAAATAAAGCGGTTTAGGAAAATTCTAGTTGAAAAAATAAGCCCTGTTGTAACTTTATTCGTGGCAGATTATTGGCTAAGGTTTTTCTTCGCTGGTACCGTAGAATATGGAAAGGAGAATTTAAAAAAAATAGTTAAAAGCAATTCGTGAGTTGAAAAAAAAGGTTCCAGGAGTAATAGAAGACACTCGGCGCGAAAGCAACCAATAATCCACCCTCCCGTAAGACGAGCGTCGCGACGCCGGTGGCTTGGAAGGGAAGGGGATCGTGACCGTGAATGCGATATAATCCGCACATTTATGTATGCGGATTTTCTTGCGGGGGAGGTGAGAGCACTCGAGAGTCGGCCCCCCTGCACCCGAGGGCGTAATTAAAAACGAAGAAACGCGCCCTCGTTTAAGCTCTCTCTAGTAATAAGCACACATACCGGAGCCTTAGTTAGCGCTCTTTTTTCACGTTTTCTTTGTTCGAGGCCGTCTTTTTCTGTGGAATGACGATTAATTATGGGTAGTTTACACTAAAACATTGGAAAATATATTATTCCAAGTCTAGACAAGAAATCGATGGTCCCATGATTTAACTCTTTTTAGATTAGAAGAAAATGAACTTCGCTATTAATCCGTTGATACACGGGGGTGAAAAAATTTTTTCGACACACCAGCCGCGAATAAAAAGACTCTAAGTTTTCAACTTATGAAACGTGGATGGCGTGTCGAGATATATTTTTTTATTATAATGTATCAACGGATTAATAGCAAAGGTCATTTTCTACCAATCTGCAAAAACTAAAATGATAAATAAAGTGGTTTAGAGACATTTCAGTAACCGAAAGTCGCCTCGTTGTAACTTTATTCGTGGCAAATTTGGAGCTAAGGTTTTTCTTCGCTTGAACCATCGAAATGTTTTATTTTCTAGTTTGAGAGCATTAATAAACTTGAGACTTGCTTATTATTCCCCTGTACAGAAGTAATGGAACTCGCATAATTTACTTCGTCATCTTGAAGCAATCTTCCGTACACAAAAAAGGTGGACGAACTCGGCTCGCGTAATAAAAATCCATTCATATCACTTACGAGCCTTCGAAACGAGACAATTTTGTACGTCCGGGTGCGTGACAAATGTCCCATCATCACCGGGGTGGAGCAGGGTCGAGAGTAATTTTTTACCTGGCCTGAACGATACGACGACGCAGCGTCATGCTTTATTCACGGGGCTGCTTTTTTTTTCGTTTAGTTGATTCGAGACTACGATTCGCGAAGGTGAATATTTTATGTGTGTCGCGTGTATTCTCTTTTTTTTTCTTTTTCTTCCTTTCTTTGGTGTTTGAGGCTTTCGTTTCGTGGGATTGGGTATAAAAAAGCTTTGGAGAGTATGAGGGCTGTTTCTTTTATTCGGGGGGAGGTTTCTTTTGGTAAGCTTCGGGAGGGGGATGTTATCCTAAAATCTGCAAGTCGGTGTCTGAAAATGGGTTTTAGTACTCCTAGAAATAAATCTTTTTTTTTCTAATTTAATAAAATATCGTATGAAAATGCTGGTAGAAATATTACTGTTTCTATGTAGATTTGTAAAATGGGTTTTTATTTGTACACTGTTTTGTATTTTCCGAAAATTTTGAGTTTGATTGAGTTCAATTACTTAATAGAAAAATTAGTACTTTTAACAGTGAATTAATACTCAAACTTCACTGAACTGGTTTCTTACAAGTAATTCTGGTGCTACGGCATTTAAACTTTTGAACGAGTGATATTACCTACATTTCTCACCCTTCTTCCAACTTCAGCTATCTCTTTTTTTTTGTTTTTCAACGCTCTCAACCCGTTTCTTTCATTCGTCTCTCCCGCTCATTTACGTACTTGGTCTGACTGTAGGTACACAGAGAGGAGGGTGCGAAACTCTTTGTACCAGGAGCCCGCGCGGTTCACTTCCTGCGGTTATACATGGCTAAACGCTCGGATCGCTTCGAGTGAGGGTGTGTTTTACCCCTTTTTTGTTCCTTTCGCCGCGTCCTATTTTTCTCTTCTGCTCAAATTCTTCTCCCGGGTAGGTATAATTCTTTTCCCCCACTAGTTTTTTTTTTTTTTTTCTTGGTCTGAGATGGATATTTGGGTGGGTCTTCTAGGGCAAAGGACGAGAGCAAAGTGCGCTTGGTTGGGTTTTAAGGTCCGAGGAGTTTCGGGCTGAATGGCTTTTTCGGGAATTCCAGGAGTAAAATGCAGAAAATGGAAATTGCTGGGGAAAAGATTAAAAAAGAACTATTTTTTAAAGGTACTACAATAAACTGTTTTTGTTTTAATTGAGAAATATCTTTCTCAATTTAGCAGCAATTTAAATTACAGCTTAAAATCTTGAAATTTCTTAGAAAAAAAAAAAAGATCCAAGTGACAGTTTTGAGTTGCTCATCTACATGATAGTTCCATGTGAGCCGAACAGGTGAGCCACTGACCAGCACTGGCTGCACGCTGCACAGTATCCTGATGTCTACAAGAGAAAGACAGAGGAGCAGAAAATTGGTCAGGGCTTTCCCTGGGATTCCCCCTTCTTCCTTTCCCTGGAAAGCTGCATATCCACTTTTTCCTAGGCTTTCCGAGCATTTCTCCTGTGAACTAACTAAAAATTTTTTTCTTGACTTTGTTTTAGTTTGCTTCGGGCATTTTGTAAAAAATTGATTTTGTAACTTGTGTTTTAAAGAAAATTACTCTCTAAAATCGATTCTAATTAAATAATTTTTGCTATTAAATTCTTATTTCAATATTTTATCGAAAATAATTTTTCCCAACTGTCGAAAGCGAGGTCGAAAGATGTCTGATTAGTAATCCATTTTTTTTTCAATTTAGTGTTTATTTAAGAAAAACAACATTTTATATTAGTTACACGAATACGAATTTCTCTCAGGCAACAATTAAAAACATTCAAAATTAAAAAAGAAAAGATTCTTTGTACCTGTTAAAAAACAATATTTTGAGACTTTTATACGTTTGATTTGAATTACCGACATTAAAAAGAAGAGAATATTGACACAGGGTAAAGCCACCGTCAATACATTATTCGAACAATTCCATTCATCTCGTAACCCAATCATGACTGCTGCGGCAAGAGGCACGCGCATCTGCCTTCCCAAACCTGCATTTGATCAATCTCTCTGTAAATTCACATCTACCATCCCGTCTACTCAAGCTGGTCTTCAGGCACAGCGAGTACACTCGCGTGAAATCGGCATATGATAAACATATACCGATCAAGCAGGGGTGCCCTAAGTACAGGCGCACGCGTTTCGGACACGCGACACTGTTTACCCACGTCTCGACTAATATTCCCCAGCGAGTTCATCCCCGTAAAAAGCAAAGTGTTCTCTGCACGCTGTTACTTTTCTTTCATGAGAAGTATATTTGCATTTGAGGGGTGGTTTTTTTTTTTAAATTTGTGTTTTGTCGGCTTCTCAAAATGTTGACCTTATACTGTTATCGCACACTCTCGGAACAAAGAAGTGTCACTACTCAAAGAAAAAATTTTAAAAGATTTTTTCTCACCACCGTAGAGATTTTATTTGATGCTTGAAAATATCAATAGATTTTTAAAATTAAAAAAACTTATCTGTTCATCAGCCTATAATAAATAATTGCAATATAATAAAAATTTAATTTTAAATGCATTCTCAAAAATGGAGAGTACGATTAACTAAAGCTACATAGACACAAAGTGATTTGACCCTCGTGTGACTACTAAAAACAGCCAGGCGAGGAGGAAGTTATTTGAACTAAATTGTATAATAATATACTGTTTTCAATCCTCATCCGAAAATTTCTAGTGAGTCTTGACTGGTGCGTGTTTGCAGAAGGTCTCGTCCATTGTTAAATTTAGCAGATTGAGTGTTGAATGAAGAAAAGAAGAAAGTCAAATTAGTACGTTTCAAAAAGCACTATGATTTGTAGTTTAGTATAAAATTGAATTTTTAAAAAAATCCTCAGACAGAAACAGATCCTACTTATGTTTTTTTTTTTTTTTTTTACATTACGTAAAGCCTTACATAAACACTGCGTTTAAATTTCAAAATGACATTTTAATTATTGACAAGTACTAAAAAATTATGAATAGATAAATTTTTTTTCGTTTCTGCAAAAAAAATGCTTATAAATCAAAAATCCAGATTTTCGAAATTGATAAATTTGCAAATAGTTCTTTGCTACGGTTTTCCTCCATGAAGCTGTCGGTCAGTTTTCTCGCATGAAGTATAATACAAACGCGGTGAAAACGTGGGATTAGTGTTAGTTTTGTCATCAGCAACCAGCGTTGAAGTCACGATTCTTACACGTCTAGTGTCCAGTATGAAAAAACATCCTACTAAACGAAAAATACCCACCTACTCAAAGTAAGTGCATTTGAAATAATCGTTATAAATGTCATTTATTCAACTGGACATGTGATATTTTTCTAAGAATTTATTTTACTTTAAGTTGTGATTGAAAGTAACACTGCGAGTTACCTCTTCTTATTACTCTTCTTATGATAATCGCTTCTAAATGAATTGCACGGCCATCAACAGTCGGTACACTGCTAGTTACGTCATGATTCGTTAAGTAGAAAATCCACTCCGAGCATGAGCAAACGGTTGCATTGTAGCGGGACGTTGTTTGAAAGTTATTGTCATAAATTATAATAGAAATGTTTTTAAATCTTACATGAGTTTCTTAATATTTTTTTTATCTTATTTAATTTACTGATAAAATTATAAGTGTCTTCTGGACCCAGTTAAAATTTATTCACAGAACTTCAACTTAATACTACAACAATAATATTTCAAAAAAACTATTGCAGCTAATGTTGCGGGTATTTTACTGATTGAAAACAGGATCACTGCTATCACTCTTCAGTTCAAATTTATCAAACTTGAAAAGTGTAAAAAATGAGAAGTTGCTTGAAAATTATTGTGATCGTTATCACATGCCTACTCGTATCCGGCAGTAGTATTGAAACTACAAGTACAACAATTACTTTTTCTCCTGATCCCGCTGACAATGTTGTCAAACAGGAAGTTATAAAGCTCAAGTATCCTGTGGCCAGACGAGATGAGAACTACGTTGACGTGTATCACGGAACCAAAGTATTATTTAAATTTAAAAGTATATATATTTTGCCAGAACTTACAATTTTTTGGTGATTATGAACTTGTAATAGGTTCCTGATCCATATCATTGGCTTGAGGATCCATTCAGTGAAGAGACAAAAGAATTTATCCTTGCTCAAAATAATTTATCTTTTTCATTTTTTGAAACATATCCTAAACGACAAGCTATCCATGAACGATATGAAAAACTCTGGGATTATCCAACTGTTTTTAGCCCAGAAAAAACAGGAGATGGTAAATATTACTTTTATAAAAATAATGGATTACAAAATCAAGGGTAAGAAGATTTTTTTAATTCATAAGACAAAACTATCCTACTTGAATTAAAAATATTTAGATCGTATTGACGATAAATTTTTGATTCTAGTGTTCTTTATGTACAAGAGACCTTGGACGCAGAACCAAAAGTTATTCTCGATGCAAATACATTTTCTGATGATGGAACCGTAGCAGTCAAACAAGGAAAATTTAGTCAAGATGGTAGCGTGTATGCCTATGCGTTGTCTGCAAATGGGTCAGATTGGGAGACAATACACTTCATAGACACAAAGACTGGTTAAATTTTTTATGTAGCATTTTATTGTTCCACAAAATTCTCCTAATTTATTAATTTTAACCTATACAGGCAAAAATTATCCTGAAGTATTGAAGAAAGTGAAATGGAGTTCTATTTCTTGGACTCACGATAATCGTGGTATTTTCTACTCCTCGTTTTGTGATTATAATGGAAAAATGGATGGTACAGAAAATGTCATAGATGTTAATCACAAACTCTGTTACCATAAAATTGGCACGCCTCAAGATGAAGACATTGTAGTGGTTGATGCACCAGAAAAACCATTTATTAAAATGTAAGTTCTTACTAGCAGTAAATTGTAAAAAGTTGAAAATAATTATGCTCATTTTTAATTTTTAGCGAAGGAATTGTAACTGATTGTGGAAGGTGGTTAATTATCTCGATGTGGGAAGGAAATGATGATAATTTGATTTATTTTGCCAAATTGAATTCTGAAATCACAGGAAAATTATCTCTGACTAAAGTTATTGAAGAGTTTGGGAGTGAATATGAATATGTAGGAAATGTGAAAACAAAATCCATTTTTAAAACCAATAAGGATGCTCCCAATTATAAGTTGATGACTATAGACTTGGAAAACTTTGAAGAAAATGGATGGTTAGATTTGATAGGAGAAGATTCATCGAGTGTTTTAGATTTGGTCAAACTAGTTGATGGAAATAAACTTGCAGTTTGTTATCTTAAAGATGTAAAAGTTAGTATTTTAATTTAAATTTATCAATTACATCGAGATTGGTTTTTAGTTTAAATGCATGAAATTATTACAGAGTGTTTTAAAAATTTATGACATTGAAACTCGTGAATTTATTTGGCAACCACCTCTGGAAATAGGTACGATATCGGAATTTTTTGGAGACAAGAGATTTTCCGAAATTATTTATGGTTTCACAAACTATTTGACACCTGGGATAATATATAAAACTGATCTTAAACAGAAAGAAAAATCAATTGAAGTATTGATCTTTGTCTATTTTAAAATTAATGAGAAAATTAAACTGTTAATTTTAACTTTATAAAAATATTCTTTCCCATGCAGGTTTTCGATGAAGCCCAAATAAAAGGCTTTAATGCAAGTTTGTACGAAGTTAATCAAGTGTTTTATTCAAGCAAAGACGGAACACAAATACCAATGTTTATTATTTTTAGTAAAGTAAGTTTTAAAATCAGAATTTTTTTTGTAAATATAGAAAAACATGTTGTTAAAAATAGTATTTTACACACCTGAGGCAATCCAAAATTAGCTAGCCCTCCCAACTACTTCAGCAATCAGCAACTAATTATTCACGCTCTAAAAAATATTATATTGAATTTTATTTGTTATAGAACCTTGAACTTAACGGTTCTACTGCTTGCCTTCTTTATGGATACGGAGGTTTTAATATAAATATAAAACCTGAGTTTGATGTTTCATTTGCAGCTTTCTTGAAGTACTTTGAAGGAATCGTTGCTGTTCCGAACATTCGAGGTGGCGGGTTAGTACATGTAAACTTATTTTAAGTTCTTAAAAATATTAAATTCACTAAAATTTTTGCTATGATACTACATAATATTTTTCTTTTAAAATTTTGAATATTTTAATAACCAATTCGAATTATATATTTTAGAGAATATGGTTCGAAATGGCATGACTCGGGCAGATTATTCAATAAACAAAATGTTTTCGATGATTTTCAAAGTGCTGCAGAATATTTAATTGATAACAAATATACATCTTCTGAAAAATTAACTATCTATGGTGGTAGTAATGGAGGGCTTTTAGTCGCAGCTTGCGCAAACCAAAGGCCTGATTTGTTTGGTGCAGTTATAGCAGTAGTAGGGTAAATTATTTTATATTCATACTCATGAATCATTAGTAATGCTTTTATTTATTATTATCAAGGTAAAGATAAGTAATTGCACTTCATTGTCAATAAAAGAATAAAAAATTCATGTAGACCCTGTAACCTCATAATTGATATTTATTATTTTTCATTTTTTTAATAATCGAATATTACACAAAAAATAAGTTGAATTAAAAAATATTCATGTAAATTAAACATTTTCATTTTCAACTGTAATTATATTTATTCATGTAGTTGTTCATAACAAATTTTATTCTTAAAAAATAAAATTTATTTAATACAGAGTGATGGACATGCTTAAATTCCCAAAGTTTACAATAGGAAATTCCTGGATATCTGAGTACGGTTCACCAGATGATCCCAAAGATTTTGAAAATCTGATAAAGTACTCTCCTTTGCACAATGTGAGGCCTCCAGCTGACGGTGGACAATATCCAGCAATGTTACTATTAACAGCAGATCATGATGATCGTGTTGTCCCATCGCACAGTTTGAAACTAATAGCAACGTTACAACACGTACTTGAAAATTTACCGCAACAAAAAAATCCTCTTCTCTTAAGAACTGATTTTAAATCAGGTCACGGCGAAGGAAAGCCAGCTTCTAAGCATGTAAATAACATAACTTTTATTTATGTTTTTCCAAAAATTAATTGTAACAAATGTTTGATTTTTTTCAGATTGAAGAAAGCACAGATATTTTATCCTTCATAGCGCATTCTTTGAATATTGATTTCAAAGAGAAATTAATATAAAAATAAATAACCTGTTTATTGTTCAATATTGTTATTAAGTGATTCATTATTCTCCTTAACAAAAAAAAAATTGTATTTTGATCGAAACATAAAATTTGTTTTAAATATTATAAACTAGATGCTTCATGGGTTACTATTTAAAATTTATAAATTATTTAAAAAAGATTATTAAAATATGTCTTAAATTGTACTATAATCATCTTCGATCTGTTGAATATAAATTTTTCATGCTCTTAAGCTTCTTTCAAACTAAAGAATTTTTTTTTTTTAATTTTGAATTTTCAAAAAGATGGTTTCATTGAGAAATCTTGATATTATCCACAAAATATTTTATCTAATATGGATTTAATAAATTTTAAATAAAAAATGAATTGAGTTCTTCTAAAATAAAAACTCAAATTTATATTTCTTTTCCTTTATAAAAAATATAATTGAAAAATATTGGTAATAAAATTATTGGGGTCATCGGCCACGCAAAGAGCGTTAATTATCCATATATTTATAGTTTACGGTATTAGTACAAATTTGAACTATGTGTCGCTCATAAGAGATAATCGAGCTTACATAGATCAGACGGAATTTCAAGTTTTATTAATTTAATTAAAAAAGTTATAAAATTTTAGAATATTTTTCTGATTAATACCTTGGTATTGGTAAACTAAGAATAGATAATTTTTTTCCAAAAACTTCATATCGCCAATCTACAGATATTAAAGATGATAACTTTGTAAATGCTTTACGTCAAGGCCGTCCCCTGGTATGCTGTTTTATACTTCACTTCACTTAGTGTCACTGCACAGAGTAGAGTTGAGTATTTTATATTAGTGTTAGTTTTATCATCAGCGTGAATATTCCTGCACGTATTAGGTGGAAGTAACTACCTGAAGCACGAATTTATACTCAATCGTACAGGTGAATACTATTATTTACTTAAAAAATATAATTAAAATAAAATAAAGCTTGCAATGAATTATTTATGAATAATCTCCAAAAATTTTGTGACCACTTGTTGTGATCGTTTTTGCACGAAGTTATTTAAACAAATATGATTACAACTTCATTTTAACTTTTTTATTTCATTGAAGAAGCAAAATTTTTTTTTTTTTTTTCCTTTACATTGTTTCTGTTTTTTCCTGTCGACTTGGTTTGCCGCTTTTAATTTTCAACAATAATGTCAATATTTTTATTTTATTTTGAATAAAATTAATAAAATTTAAATTTTATTAAACTTTAGTTGTGCATAAAATTGACGAGACGCTAAAAAATTTGAATGATCACTTTTACATGCATACTCATATTCGAATAATTTTGCAGCAACGGTTTGAAGATGAGTTCGTCTACTTGCAACGATAGCAATTTCAAACATAAAGCATTGAAGCTTCGTTATCCCAAGGCTAAACGTGATGAAAAGAACGTTGACGTATATCATGGAACAAAAGTATCTTATTCTTTGCAAAAATCGAACTTTTTTTCGCATTATTATTTATGTCTCATATGTTATAGATTGCTGATCCATACCACTGGCTTGAAGATCCACTCAGTAAGGAAACAAAAGAATACATTACTGCTCAAAACGCCGTGACTTTTTCATTCATCAATTCTTGTGTAAAACGACAAGCTATTCATGATCGACTAAAACAACTTTGGAACTTTCCAAAGTATTTTTGCCCAAAGAAAACAGGAGACGGAAAATATTATTTTTTTAAAAATGATGGTTTGCAAAATCAAAGGTAAAGAATTCATCAAAGGTTTTAATAGTTTAATATAACTACCGATGATCTTTGCTCGTACGAAAAAATGATTTCAAATTAATGGAAAAAAAATAGTTCTATACCTGCTTATTTGTTACTAGAAAATCTCTGGAAATATTTTCAAATTTTACAAACTCTTAAATACAGTCAAGATTGACTGTAAAGAAATAAAGACTAATATTTAATATTTAATAAATGAATTTAATGTAACACTTAAATTCAATTAGGTTAGAAATATTTAAGTTAATAACAATTCTTATTTATTGGTAGCGTTCTCTATGTTCAAGATTCTTTAAACGAAGAACCACGAGTTTTTCTTGATCCAAATAAATTTTCTGATGATGGCACTGTATCACTCTCTCGTGGAGAATTCAGTCAGGACGGTATTATGTATGCTTATGCTTTATCTGCTAATGGCTCTGATTGGGAGACAATACACTTCATAAACACAAAAACTGGTAAATTATCATTATTTTGCAATGTACCATTTGAATTTTTTTTTTTTTTTTTTTTTGTTACAAGTGGTTAAAAAATTATTTACTTTTCTAAAATAACAATTTCATTTTTAAATCTTCAATAATTATTTAGGCAAAAAATATCCTGAAATATTGAAAAAAGTGAAATGGAGTTCTATATCCTGGACTCACGATAACCAAGGTATTTTTTACTCTTGCTATCTTGATCGTGATGGAAAAATGGATGGAACAGAAACATCTGTTGATGAAAACCATAAACTATGCTACCATAAAATCAACACATCTCAAGATGACGATGTAATAGTATTTGATGTCCTTGAAGAACCATTATTCCAAATGTGAGGTTTAATTAAAATTTAGAATTTTAAATATAATAATAACTTTTTTTTTGTTTTTAGCGAAGGAATTGTGACAGATTGTGGAAGATGGTTGATAGTTTTTATGCGAAAAGAATTCGATTACAATCTGGTATATTTTACTGAAATAAATACAAAAGAGAAAATTACTAGTAAATTTTCCTTGACTGAAATTGTTGGAAAGTTTAAGTATGAATATAAATACGTAGGAAATATAAATACAAAGGCCATTTTTAAAACTAATGAAGATGCTCCTAACTTTAAACTAATCTCTGTAGACTTGGAAAATTTAAAAAGAAATAATTTGATTGCAGAAGATTCACGAAATGTTTTAGCTTATGCAAAACTAGTTCATGAAGATAAACTTGCACTTTGTTATCTAGAAGATGTGAAAGTTAGATATTGATTAATATTTCAAAGTTGTTTCGATATTCAAGTTTTTTTTTTTAATCTTTAAAATAATTTTAGAGTGTCTTGAAAGTCTACGATCTTAATGATCAGAAGTTTATTTGGCAATCACCTGTAGACGTAGGAACAATATATGAATTTTCTGGAGACAAAAGATTTTCCGATATTTTTTATAGTTTCACGAATTTTTTAACACCTGGAATAATTTATAAAACAGATCTTCAAAAAAATGAAAAAACTGCTGAAGTACTAATTTTTATTATTATTACAATTTAAAGATTAAAACGAATAAGAATATTTCCAATTTTCATTCAGGTGCTGAATAAGATTCAAATAACATTCTTTGACTCCGATTTGTATAAAGTTGATCAAATATTTTATTCAAGCAAAGACGGAACTAAAATACCTATGTTTATTGTTTTTAAAAAAGTAAGTTTTCCCGAACAACGTAATTAACAAAATTATTTTTATTCCCCATGCTCGATTTATTAAATGAACTTTTTTCTGATAATCCCATCATCTATTTTTAGCATGAATTTCAAGTTTTGTAATAGAATTAAAGTATCATTTTTTGAAAGAGTTCTCAAAAGAAAACTCATTTTTATAGGATATTAAACTAAACAGTTCTTCTCCTTGTCTTCTTTGGGGTTACGGAGGTTTCAATTACAATATAACACCAAAATTTGAAGTTTTCTACGCAGCTTTCTTGCAACATTTTGACGGTGTTGTCGCCATTCCAAATATTCGAGGTGGTGGGTGAGTGAAAAATTTTTCATTACACATACAAATACCATTTAATTACGATTTTCTTTTCTAGAGAATATGGTAAAAAATGGCATGACGCTGGCAGGCTATTCGATAAACAAAATTGTTTTGATGATTTTCAAAGTGCTGCAGAATATTTGATTGATAATAGGTTCACATCATCTAAAAAATTAATCATCAATGGTATCAGCAATGGAGGTCTTTTAGTCTTAACTTGTGCCAATCAAAGGCCTAATTTCTTCGGTGCAGTAGTTGCAGAAGTGAGGTACTTTTATTTTTGTTTTAATGCATATGAATACATTTATGACTAGTAGATACCCGCGTTGTTGACTGCGATTCTCATACACAGCTTTATTTTTTAAAAGTGTATTTAGTTAATAGCCTGACTAAAAAAAATTTCTACAAACATGAATTTTGAACCATAAACTATATTTTCAGTTTAATGATAAACTATTCTTTGTTAAAATTCATTTTTTTGCAAAAAATATTTTTCATTACAACGTTAAACGTCGGCTCTGTTTTGCTACCCCCTCGCTGACTTCAAATTGCTTTGGTAGAGACGCTGCAGTAATCAATTTAATTACTTTTCTTATAAGATATGAAAAAGCAATATCATCCGTTATTTTACGCAAAAACTCCATTTAAATTGAAATAAATAATTAATTAAATTTTTTTTTTTTTAATTATAGCGTAACAGATATGCTTAAATTACACAAGTTTACAGCAGGGAACGCTTGCAAATCTGAATACGGCTGTTCAGATGATCTTAAACACTTTGAAAATCTATTAAAATACTCGCCCTTACATAATGTGAGGCCACCAGCCGATGGAGGGCAATACCCTGCTATGTTACTGTTAACTTCAGAACACGATGATCGTGTAGTTCCCTTGCATAGTTTGAAAATGATAGCAACATTACAACATGAACTTGGAAATTTACCGCAACAGAAAAACCCTTTTCTTCTAAGAGTTGACATGAATACGGGACATTATCTTGGAAAGCCTACTTCAAAATTGGTAAATTTGCATAAAAATAAAAAGCAGCTATAATTATTGTTCTCCTTTCTAAATTTTATGCAATTTTTTTTTTAGATTGAAGAACGCGTGGACATATTATCGTTTATATTGCATACTCTACAGCTTGAGTTCAAAGAGACATAAATACAAATTCAATAAATAATGGTTTAAAATAATAATTAGCTAAAGTTTTTTTAAATATAGTTTTAATTCTTGATTTGGACAATGAAAACCACCTGTTACACAAAGTTTTGACAAAAATGTAATGCAAAACTAATTTTTATCTTATAGTCAAATAGAACAAGTATAGTCATTCAGCACACTTTCAAAAATCAATGTTTTATTTGTTATAGAATAAATGCAATAATCTTGAAAATTTGATTTTATCTTATGTCATGAATACCTCATTTCGACACATTATAAGGAAGTAAAGTAACATTTTGAGCATGCGAAGGTAGATGGTTGCATTTGAGAGGGGCATATTTCAGTTTTTTGTTTCAAAAACCTCGTTTATCGTTTTTTTTTAATAGGTCTAAGAAAAATCACATGAAGCTACTATCAAACTAACGAGACGTCAAAAAATATCAGAAAATGAAAAGAAGTACCTTTTTCAAAATTTAACTCGAGATAAACTCTTTTAGCTCAAGTTGAAAATAAAAAAAATGTCAGTTTTTCTAAGAGCGTTTGGCATGCAAAGTATCTTATTCTCTGATCCAGCCATCTCATCATTACATTCAGAAGCCTTCAGCTCAAGACAAATCACTTCCTCCGCCTCCGTCCCTAAGCACGAAGATAAGCTCACGGTATCATCCATCAGGTGAACTCTATCGGTGCAGTACACATTCTTATATTAAGTATAGTAGAAGCCGTACCGGGGCACGCACTTCCCTCGTCCGATTCTTTATCCGTCGTATCACGTAGACAATGCAAAAAGGCCCGCCTTTTCCTTTGAAAATTCGCGATGCCTATTTTATGGATTCTTCACGTGAGTCGCTCACGCGAAACCTTCATTATTCATACCCGACTTTGAGGGAGTAAAGAAAGCCTCTTATCGAAATCCCAACCCCGTAAGATGATTTTTTTATACCAGGGTGAATGAACAGGCTATCTGCAGGTGGAAGCGTAATTAATTATTTTGGTCAAAGCTCTACCCTTGCGCGCTTTGAATTCTTTAGTTCTTCTTGTTTCCTGCATTTCCAATGAGATGTCAAGTTGATATCTTAATTGTGATGTCAGAGACTTATTAATTTCTGTGCGGTTTTGAGTTTTTAATTTTAACTTGATATAGTAAGAATATAGTTCTTAAAAAAATTTTTGTAAGAGATCAGCTATGACTCAATGACTAGACCACGCTATTCGTAAGACAGTAGTCTTCAGTTTGAGTCTGATACTGTCTGACTTAGACTTATCACACTCGCATTTATACAACGTATTATACATTTTTCAAAGTGAAAAGCGCAAAGAAGCATGTAATATAGTAAGATATATTGAATTGTACCATCGAATACAGTACTAGTACTTATGCAAACACCCTTTAATAATCTTACCTGTTAAATGCCTTTGCCACATGAGTGACTAATGAGAATAATATCTATGTTACCTTCGGTGAAGACAATCGCGGAACTAAGTGTTTAAACGTCTATACGCAACGACTCTTTCTTCGCGGGTACGAATGGATTTACATGTTCTACGACGCGCGCACCGTAGGAAAGGATTTATGCAGTTGCCGTGGTTGGGATGCGCCTACTTAACGTCACGCCCGTCGCTCGTCGGCGTGTCTGTTTTCAAGGAGGACTTTGTCAGGGCAAAACGCGACCGCGCGGGGAGCATTCATTTCTATTTATAAGATGCAGCCGATGTTCTTGAATTTTATTTGATACCAGATTATGGAAAATAAGCCGCGGAGTTACGACGACACGGGGATTTTGAGAATTAAACGTCACTATTGAGATCTGTCAGAGAACCTTTTTCTCTTTTATAACTCATAATTTTGTCTGGAAGGCAATCTTGTATCTTCATTTTTTTACCTAACTCTGGAATTGAAGAAGATAAAAATTTTTAATAAAAAATACTGTCCTAACAAAAATTTTAAGATTAGATCGAATTCGGTACTCGCGGTGTAGCTATAAGAGGTTAAAAGCAAAACCAAATCGACAATCCAAAGATTGACGTTACACGACGTTTCAGGGTTTCAGGGGTAACCAGATCAGCGTAATGACTCGGAAAGAGGAAAAAATAAGGAAGGAGGTAGGGGGCGAAAGCCTATCCCCGAAAACGTCAGAGTTAAGAGGAAAAAGAGGGAAAAAAAACGAAGGAGTCTCGAGAAACTCACCGCACTCTAATCTTCGTATACGCCACCGGAGAAAATTCTCTCAAAATCGCAAGGGGTTCAGCCTTAGTTTTATATATTTGCAAAGCAAGTAATCAATGAATTTATTTCAAGAACTCTAACATCGAAAGAAAATTCATGAAATAATTAACTTCCTCTCGTTTAACTTTAACGCGTGAGCCAATTATAAAAGCCTGGCGTCAGGAAACCCAATCATCCGGTGCAATTAAGGGGGGAAGGAAATCCTTTGGTTGACCTCCAGACGCAAAGAGTACGTCGCGACCGCGGGAAAAGCCCTCGAGGGAGAGCCGTGAAGAGTACGCCCGACGACGAGCCACTCCAGGAACGTGCGGATGGCCTCGCGCGTGACTGCTGAGGGATGAGCTCGAGAGACGTCGCTTTGATATTTCCCGCTTCCATCCTTCGGATGATTGGGTAAAAGAAGTCGATTAGGTACTTTGATTTTCTCCGAGGGACATCAATCTGGGAGATAAAATTAGCTTTTTCGTGATCTATAGTTCGAGTCCTGGAAAATAAAGTTTAAATTTTTCATAGTCAATTTGAAATATAAGTAGCGTATTTTTCAGGGTACGTTTACGTTTCTCAAATTTTTCAACGCACTCTTGGAAAAACTCGTAAAGTTCGTTCCATTTTCCCAAACGTCGCGGAGCAAAATTACACCCGATAAAAAAAGAAAAAGCATGAAAAATCGCGTCAAAAGTTCGTCGGAAGTAGAATGGAAAAGTCAAGTGTAAAACAAAGGCTCGGTCCGTGAGCTCAGCAATAAAACTTTATCAAAAAGAGTACGAGATCGAGGGTAGGCAGGAAGCAAAGTCCAACGCAAGAAAAAAAAAAAAAAAAAAACGAGAATAAAACACTGGTTTTTATAGAGTATACGTTAGACGATAGGATTTTCTGTTGTCCCGCGTCCGGTGGCCCTGGCACTCGGAAACAAAAGCTATTCTTCGGCCAAAAATTGAATCAGACAATTTGGGGGAAGAAGCAGAAGAAGAGGGAGAAAAAGGAGCTTCCCGTTTTTAGTGAAATTGAGTTAGGATAAAGGGAGAGCCGAAGACACTGCACTGTGCGCGCATAGACTTTTGTTGCGCGAAACTGTTATTTTTGCTGTGGGAAGAAGGCTTTTGATGTACTAATGAAATCCTTGATGGGGATAGAATTTTCGCGGGAGGGGACGGACCTTTTTTTTTCTCGGGATTTGATCCCTGCGAGTAAGATTACGAGTCGTTACAGGAGTTT
Organism: Encarsia formosa; assembly: GCA_038277355.1. Classification (NCBI taxonomy): domain Eukaryota; kingdom Metazoa; phylum Arthropoda; class Insecta; order Hymenoptera; family Aphelinidae; genus Encarsia; species Encarsia formosa. Next base: position 3,385,687 of record CM076187.1, read on the forward strand.
CGCCGAGTTGTTTTAAGGGTTTACTCTTCTGGGGTTGGGAAACATATTTTCGAGACTCTAGCGATAAAGAGGTATCGTTTACTCGCCTCATTAATTTCACTGAAACTCGTTAAATTTATTAATAATTTTTCTCATTTATTTTTCCATGCTTATTATCGAGGAGGGTCTGGATTATGAAGTTGTTTCGACCAAATAACATCAACATTAATTTGTAATCAATTCAGCTTTTCATCCAATTCAATTTATTCGTATTTAATTGAAATCCAGTGCTCAAAAATATTTCTCTTCATCAAAAATTCTGCATGATTTCGCATTTACAGAAGAAATAATTAACAAATGACAAAAAAAAAAAAAGAAAGAATTTATTGGAAGTAAATTACACGGTGAAACTGGAAAATTCTTCATTAATTATACCCCCAGCGTCAATCGACAAAATAGGTATGAAATTTCAACAACGTCGTTTAATTAACGAAATTCAATCCCCAATTGCAGCGAAAGCATTCGGAGCAAACAGATAAAAAAAAGAAACGGGGAGGAAGAAAAAAAAAATGAAATCACCGATACAGAGAAGGGCATGAGAGAGAGGGCGAGAAGTACAAAAGGGGGAGGGATATCGGCTGCAAATTAGCTCGGGGAAGCTTTAGCGTGCGGCGCAAATAGAGAGTTTAAAGGGAACGGCGCGAAAGCCAAGCCGTTCCTGCTTCCTCAATAAGAGCAATTCCGGTTAAATAAAAGAACGCCGAATCCAGCCGCGGTTTGGATCCCTACTATATGGCTAGGCTTCTGAGACTTGATTGAGGAAATTTTTTATTTTCTCGTCGATGTAAATAAATTGATTGAGCTGAGTAGTTGATGAATATAGTAATATACAATTTTATATTAAAAAAAAATAGAATGTATTTATTATTTTTTTTTCAACACAATTCAGCTTTATTATCTTGGGTTATCTGTCACCGCTTTTATCTTTTGATGAGTTTAACGTGTTAGCAAGATATCAAATTAAGGTCCACATAATTGACGAAATATGTGGGACACTCGCTTTAGTGTACCTGATTTTATTCCAGAGTTTAGAAGTGAATGTTTTTTTCGTCGGAAAAAAATGGTCTCTAACTCAATGAAAATATGTAGTGAATATAAATTAATTAGTACTCGGTCGGTAAATTTTTAACTTATTTTAATTAAAAACTCAAATTAAAAAAAAAAAATGAAATTTAAAATTCTTCCACTGGGCAGTATGCAGTATATACTCGACTTGGGAAGCGGCAAGTGGTTTTCTGGAAGTTTTTCGCAAGATCAAGGACTCTAGAGTCTTACAGGAATTCTCAACTTAAGTACATAGGCAGAGCCATTTGGGATTGTGCCGAAAGGTTCGACATATTGACCGTCCGAGCTATTGAAAAAAACTCAACATGGATCTCAAGGAACGAAACTATGACTATTTGAACATTTTTGATTTCGTTTTTTTTGACGTTTAATTTCGTTATGGTTTTTTACTTTTTGAATTTTTACAAGTGGTTCGGTTTTTTACAAGACAAAAATTACATTTGAATCATTTGTAACATTTATTTTTGGTGAGAATTCGATTTTTTATTTGCTTAAGAATAGACTGTGCTCTTCGTGTAAGTGTGTAACTTGAATTATTTACATAAAAGTTTTTATAACAAATTTTTAATCGTTAATGAATAATTATAAGCATAATTATTTTAAAGACTAAAATTACTATAATAAAAAATAATAATAATAATTGTAAGCTGAATTATTAAAAGCAGTTAAAATTACGTACACAATTAAAAAAATAAAAAATTTATTTATTTATTTTTAATGAGGTTAATCGCTTTTTCTTTGATAATCCTATTCAAGCTGTGTACACACAAAGAAGAAAAGCACTTACGCCAACAAACAAGTCTGAGAACACGGGACATATGGTCAGCCACTAATCTCAACTTTTACCGCTCGGAAGGCAAACTTACAAATACGAATCATGGTCGGATAACCGAGCATTATCTAGCTTATGTTGCTGAAATAATCATGTTAAATGAACCTATTAAAATTAAATTAGATACGGTAAATTTATTTTCAATACTTTCAGAAAAATTTTGCTTTGTCAATTTGAGAAAATTCATTTTTTTGCTAATATTTTTTTTTAATGATAAAATTAGTCACTAAAGAGAAAGTTTTATCGCGCGACAAAGCAGAATTTTTTAATTTAAACTGTAAGTGATTCTTGAAATTTTTATGAGAAGTTTAATAAATAATTTGAGAAAGCATTAAAAGCCCTATTATTGCAAGGTATAAATTTCTTCGAGACAGTCGTAAAAAGGACTTTGAGTCTTAGTTTCACTTGCAACCAGACTAGGCGAAATAATATCTCATTTAAGCCTGCGGTATTAAAAGAATTTATTACCATAATACTATTATGATTAACTAGATTAAATTTTGAGCTTTAGTTTTTGTTGTGATATTTTTATGATACTGAAGCTTCCTATTATAGAGAAAAAGAAAATTTTTCGTTTTTAATTAAATACTCGTAAATACTTGTCACTAACCTCAACCGTTTAAAAAATTATTTCCATGGGTCTGAATTAAAAAATTAAAAAGAAAAAATTCATAGTTTATCGATGCGAGCAAGCCTAGATGAGGCCTCGGAAATCTTGGTCTGATAAAATACGTCACCGAAATTCTTAAAAGCACGCTCTTATTCCGTCCATAAAGAATCACGAAAGAGGAGAAAGTAAAAATGGTAAAAAACGAATGGAATTCAATAAGCAAAGAAAAGAAATTTAAAACGCCCTCCGTTCGTCCGAATTATCTCGCATATTTCACGGGAAAAAGTACATTACGCCCACCGAGGAAAATATAGCGAGCCTCGCAAGTTCTTACCCGAAGGGATGCGTATAAGAGGCCCGGGCGCTAGCAAAAAGCTTCCCTGCTCCTCGCTCCTTCTTCTCCCACGAGCGAATTTTTATTGCTTATGACCGGCGCCTCCGGTAATTTAAGGACGCACTTGTAACGTTGGATTCGTAGATAACGCGGAAAAAAGTGCTTTTTTCCAGATTTCCGAGAAATAACGCGTGCTGTTATATGAATTTTACATGAAGGATAATTCAATCAGGGCTTACTTTTGCCCCGAGAAATACGTTTTTGGGCAAGACTTGTCGACCGTACAAATTCAAATTAATATTTTTCATTGAATTTTGAACTCGGTGCCGTTTTACGTTCGACTCGTAAATAAAAAATTCGCTTTTCGTTGTTAAAAAAATAGCACCCGACATAAAATGTACGTAGGAGTGCCGTAAAGCACATTGTCCTGTACAGAGAAAAATATTAACGAGGTAAGCTCATATTCACCGTGTGGTCTGTATCACTCACAAGGGACACAAATTGCAAGCAGACTCATCCTTACGCTATAGCTATTATAAAACCCGGGTGGCCCTATCCATTAGATACCTCCGGCGGTGTCTAGGATGGCTTAACTGGACACATTTGGCGGGTTTATGTGGACCAATTTTGCAGCCTTTAAAGGTAAGAAAAAAGTGGCTTGATGAAATTGACTCGTTAAAACGCTTGTTTCTGAAAGACTTTAGCTATGTTTACGTCGGAGAAAAATACATCACATTCGAAGGTAAAATTCCACGTTATGGATTAAGTGATAATATTGATGGTTGGAGAAGGAAACGATGCTTGTTTTTGGTTTTATGGAGTCGTTATTTTCGCTCGATTGAGTCTTCAAAATACGAGTGTTGGCCGGTTGCGCGACTAAAAATATTTTCGGTTTCTAGCGGATTGGTCTAATTCTATCTTATTTAATCTTTTTTTTTGCAAAATATTACTTTATGAAATATTATCAGACCAACGATAAATAACGAAAGAAAAATATTTAAAAATTTATAGGCAAGTGAACAGAAAATTTTTTAAGATGACGAAATTGTTAGAATTTTCTTCTATTCAAAATTTGTAAATACCATATGATAAAATTTTTTTTTAATTTTGATTTCAGTATACTGAATTACGTAACAAGTGATTCGAGTGTAACAAAATAATTCTTCAATTTAATTTTTATAGAGTATTTTTCACTGTCAAGCAAACATAAATTTTTGAATTTGTTATACAATCGTCTTAAGTATCGTGAGAAATAAAAATCCAATTAAAAATATCATCACAAATCTTTCGTCATTATAGCAATTTTTGAATGACTAAATCACGAGCAATTGCCTCTTACGAATGAATAATTATTCGAGCATAACAAAACATTTCCTTACCCAGCATATGAAAGAAACAAAACCAGCAGTCGCTGTTTATACGAGAATTCTCTCGTCTAGCCAACCACGCGCTCGCTTCGTATTTCCTCCAAAGTGAAAAAGATGATAAAAAGGCAAAACAACACAGCGAAGATAAAATAAAAGAAAAAAACACCCCGGAGAAAATAATCTCCGGTCGGTGGGGGTAAAGGGACTCAACCCAAAATCCTGGGAAAGAAAGAAGATGAGCTGGAGCGTTTATCGCCACAAGATACACTCGCGTTTTATTTATCCTCGAATAAATTCATCCCGCAGCAGCCATTGGGTCATTGTTCAAACGAATATTGCCGCCGTACGTTTATATTTTACCGCTTTGTTACTTATTGTTTTTTATTCTCGCACGTGACCTGATCGACTTATTGTTATTTGAGAGAGAACCGAGGGAGATTTATCCCAGCGGGATAAGGCGGATAATTTTTGCAGCTGCGTGCGAGCGTAAGAAAGTTGGCGAGAAACGTGGAAAAATTTTCCACTTCTGCGACAGCTGCACCTGTCTATTTGCTTGATTTCGTTTGATTTAAAGGCTGAACTTTTTTTTCGAACCGGGTTCGCTAAATCAAACGCTCGACGGGATAATGACATTATTCTGCTGATCGTGTTTGCGCGGAATACCAATCGGCGTTGACACGAAGCGTTTTTGTATGATTTGTTTTCGATAAATTACAAAGTTTATTTATTTACCTTATATTTTGATTTTTTAAATTAAGTTAAAAATAAAAAAACTCATGGAGCTTTCATTTCGCGCATCGAAATTAATTTCCATGATCCAAGCCAAGAAAAACCTTAGCCGAAAAACTGCAGATTTAAAACAACTTAATAGAATATTATTAAGTTGGCACCCGATTAATCCGATTTTTTATTCATTTCAGCCTCATTTTATTCATTCAATGATGATTTTAAAACTGCAGGATTCCGGCTAAGGTTTTTCGTCGCTGGGACTGTTGATTTGAAGTTTATTCAATAAAACAAGAAATATATTTCATAAACAAATGGTCTCAAGAATTTCCAAACAATTATCTTTAAATTAATTAAATTAAGTAAATTACCTGCTCCCATCTGTTGAGATTAGAACGAAAGCTCGCTTACCTGAAACAGAACGAAAAATAATAGAATGAAAAATTTTGTTTCCAACAGTGCAATCGAAAGAATCATTGAAAGTCCTAACTAAGACATTTGGGTCATCGACTTGGGAAGGCGTAACTGGCCCGCAAGCCCGGTCAGCCGCAAGCTCGGGCATAATTAAAAGCCGCATCAGCAAATGATGACCGATGGGTGTGCAGCGAGGCATCTTGAGCCTCGCCGCGATGCAAACCGAACTATTATTGGCCTCCCGAGGCGCTCGGCGTTCTCGTTGAATATCTCGGATGCCCCATCGATCGGGCATATCGTTACGGTCGTATTATCCCCGCTGCAGTGCACCCTCGAGTCGTGTTTTGCCAAACGCTGGATCCCGTTCAATTCGAGCTCTTAGCTAATCACCCTTTCGTGTTTGTTTCGAGGATCAACCAAAGAACAAAGTCGAGATGGTTTTTTTTTTAATTCGACCAAGGAAACGCTTGAGAAAATTAGCTTTTGAATTTTCAGTAAAAATTACATCCGAAAGTCCCTTAAAAAAACTCGGAAATAGTTTCTGGTATAATGAAAATGACAACAGTCGGCCGACTCATATAAGCGACTCTTGGTATAAGCTCGGGGAAAAATACACACCGAAATCTCCTGGAGCCCGGAAAAAAATTTAATCTACCGAGTGCTTCCCTCCCCCACCCCCACCCTCAACTATGCAACGCTCAGTTTTGCTTAACCACAATCTTTTTCGTCCTTTTTCCACCTCCTTGTTGCTCTTTTTTTCTACGCGTCTTTATTTTCCTTTCAACCTTTTCTCCTCCTTTTCATTGGGTCTTCGATTGCGATGAAAATTAATAAAAAAATTGATTAAAAAAATTATTTTATTTTTGTTTTCAAGCTTATTTTAAGTTTTGGGTACACTTAAGCTTCTGAAAAGCGATATGAATCTCGAAGATTACCCAGAATTAAAATTAATTTATATATTTTCAATCATTTTGCTGTTATCAATTTCAGAAAAATTACCTCGATTAATGCCATAGGTAAAATTTTCATTTCATCAGGTATTAAAGAATCAAACAAAATTAACTTCAGCCGCGGAGGATAAATACTCAAAATTGCTTTTCACATCATGCAAATCGCTCCGGGTATCGAATATTGTTTTACGCAGTCGCAGGAAATAAGCGCTTGCAAAAAAAATTGCCAGATACTTATCGCAGATTCGAGGATACTCTCGCATTGTTCGGCGCTTCCTTATCCTTTATTTTTCTCCCCCCATACGCTCGAGAGAGAGGGAGAGAGAGAAAAAAATAAAAAGGTAGGAGCTGCAGAAAAGTTTGCTTATCTCTTATCGTCATTTTCTTATTATTTTTCTCGCGGGAAGAATCGCCTGCGAAAATCTTTCTTTCCCTCTTATTTCGCCCTTTTTTCCTTCCTTTTTTTTTTTCTTCCTGCCAATACGCCCGGCACGCCTTATTAAACTGTTATCTTAAGCGCAACTTTGTATGAGAGAAGGTTTTGCGAGTTCAAGGTGCTTAGCTTCGTTATCATTTTTCCCCCCTTCCCCCTCTCTCCTTTTTTGCCTCCCTCGCTCGACAATTTCCGCTTATTGGTGCGGAACCCTTCCTCTTCTTTTTTCGGTCCTGGCTTTTGTCAGGAAAACTCGGGGGTTTTTCGTTGGGGGAAATTTCTTTGTTGATTAAAGAAACTAGTTTATGGAAAATTTTTGAGCTGTAATTTAACAAACTTTTCTGGACCACTTGAAAATTACGTCTATTATTTTACCTATGAACGACTATGAAGAAACACAAGCGAATAATTACAGGAAATTTATTTTTCATATTAAGTAAATGGTAATGCAGGGAAAGAAAATCCAGGAGCTTAAACTCTTAACAATACATTATCCACGAGTCGTTGAACAAATTGCTCGAGTGAGCGAATGAGCTCACGGGGTAATTAATATCGCAAGGGAGCGATTAAACTCTGCGGAGGCCTGCCCGGCTGTTTTATACATGAAAATCGATCCAAGTGTACATTTGAGCCACTGGGCGTTAATGCACACCTCGAGGAATTCCAAGTTTTAATTAGCAATCTTTTGACACTCGTGCGTAGGTAAGCGAGAGGGAACTTTCGAAAGTTCACATTTTTACGAGGTGCACTTGCTTTAATAGATTTATGTAACTTTTATTAAATTTTCATTATTTCGTTTCGAAACTTAGCGACCAGAGTTCTGGAAGTTTTTATTTTAACTTTGATTAGTAAAATTTATACCCACCGACTAAGTTGAAAAATTTAACTTTGGCTTTCACTATTAATCCAGCAAGGGCACCTTGAAAATTTAATCTTCACTCGCATAGCTGTTAAATTTTGAAGAAAAAAAAAAAAATAATAATAGTGAAATAAAATAAAAAGCCGGCGTTGGGGTGAAAAAAAGAGACAAAGGCTTAGGAGAAATAATTTAAGGCGTTATCAAATAATTATCTCGAGCAGAACAAAACAAAGTTTATCCCAGCGGGTTTTCGGGTATACCCGCAGTCTTGTTTCGTCTTATAAGCGCTCGGAAGGCAATCGCAATCTCTCGGTGCCGTGAGCGAATTCACTTGGTCCCGGGTTTTTAACGAAGCCCTCTCGCAGCCCCGAGGGCTCGCAACTGCTGGGCGACACTCGCCTTATCATGGGAAAAGTTTACCCTCTCCCTAGAAACGAAGCCGACGTCTATTGCAGCAAGCAAGTTTCTCTCTGCGAAAGGAAACCCTTGAGAAACAGTTAAATGCAGGCCAAACTAAACCAGAAACTCATCAGTATATGGACGCGGGGGAAGGTAATTGTTGGGGTTGGAAAGCGAACAAAAACCTGTGCTTTAGTACATCGAAATTTTTAAAGAAAAGGAGAGGAAATTAAGGGTTTTGACATTACTTATATGATAAATAGTATACAACTGATACCGGAAATTTGAGTTGAGTACAAACGATTACGCACTTGTGACTTGGTCCTGTTTGACAGGACTATCGGATAAAAATATTATATCAAGCTCTCGTAGTCCTGTCCCGTTCAAAATAGGCTGGACAGGACTATCCAGGACTATTTAGGACTATTCAGGACTTTTATGACAGGACTAAGTGGGTAGCCCCTTGGTTGAGTACTTAATAAATACATTAGAATTAGAAAAGTTTATTTGATGAATAAGTAGCTCTTTATTTTTATCAGCTTATTAAAGTACAAACACCGCAAAATACCACATTGTATTAGCAACAGGCACAATTAAAAATTCACTAATTGGTCATAAATTTTATTTTCACCATTGTACTAGTCTAATGTCATCGCGGGAACATTTATGCACAACATCGATTCGAGAGGGTAGCCAGTGATACAACACCTGGTACAGTGTCCTCCAGCAAAACAAATAACTCGCATTGCATAAATTACGAATCCGTGTATGAATCTAATCTCCATTAGGCAGCTTCGGGTCCTCAAACATCGGGTCCAATAAAATTTGCATAATCACGTCATTAGGCGACGCCAGGCGTGTTAAACCCACGACAATAACGCACCCGTGTCCGCATTATACTCAATAAGCGCAAAGACGAAGAGGATTTCGGAGGAGTGTAGGAGGAGGAGGAAGGAATCACGGAGCGCGACGACGACTGTACACAAAGTTGCCCGGGGCAATTTCATTCTGCCGACGCGGAGTATTGATTCCTACTTCGGTTTGCGACCTTTTCGTGGTGTCTGGGATTATTCAAACCATCTAATTCCTTCTTTTAGATTAATATTTTACTCTTTTGTTGGTAAACTTATTAAAAGTTCAATGAATTTCCATTAGAATTCTTGTACTGAGACTGTAATCAAGTATTGACAAAACTGTATTCAAGTTTTGGTAAAAAATAATTATAATACTTTTAAAAAGAGTTCTTGAAAATGTTAATTTTATTCGATGCAAGTTTACTAACTTCTATCGTTAGTGAGTTTGTTTGTTTGATTGTTTGTTTTAATAAATGAAATTAAACCCAAGATATGTTTGACTATTCGTAATTTAAAAGTCGCTAGCGCAAAAAACAACTCACAACATATAAAAATACACAGTTCAATAACACGAGAGCCTGGTACCGATTAATTTAATCACGAGAAAATAGAGACCGAAAGCCTTATCGAGTCACAGCTCGGTCCCGAGCAAATAAAGCACAATTTAATAATTCAGCTCGAGTCATCTTATTATTGATAGAGAGGGTAAAGGAATCGATGGTCTCCCTTCAGTACCAATACGCACACACCTCCGTCATATCGGAGGGCTGGAGTCCTCCTCGCAAAAGCTCGGCACCAACCCCGAGGATAAGATTCCCTCGGGGATGCGTCTGGTGTCCCACTTTTTATTATTTTTCTTCCCAGCGAGCTTTTTTCGGTGCTTTGTTGATTTAATGTTTCCTGTGCTGACTGAGCTTTAATTATAAATCGGCGCTGCTGAATTTTTTATTTCAGACTGCCTGTATGAAATAAGTGATGATGCAAAGTGACAATCGACAACTTTTCTCTAGAATTTTTGCAAACACGATAAAAAAAGAAAGTTTTTTCGATACGAATCAAAGTGGCGATCGTGTACAGACTTACTTTCTGATTTCCCCTGAAAAAAAAAGTTTTTCCCTCGGAAGGAAGGCAGAGGGGACGTAAAAAGCACCCACGTAGCGAGCTTAAAAACAAAGGCAGCTGAAAAACTTCCAGGCTGGCGCGCCGTGTCCGGTAACTTCGGCCGGAAAGTTTTTAATTACACGAGAAAAATCAAACGCCAAATTTAACCTGCTCTCGAGTACCCCCTTTTTTTTCATCCTCGGCACCCATCAAAGTAGCCCTCTGTACTTGTCTTCGCCAATTGCATTATTGTCCGAGCGCTCAACAAGTCCACTTCTCCGGGAAGTTAAGAGTGGAGGTATGCTTGCTTTTTTTCTCATAAGCGTGTACTTTTATGCTAATTTTTAGTACTAAATTTGAATATTGCATGATTTTATAATTAGCTGGTCGGGGTATTGTTAAAATAAAAATTGACTCACAGCATTTTTTCCACAGTATAATAATTATTTTGGTTTCATTGGTGCAAACAGTTCAACCAAAAAAGGGTTCAGCTAGTAATGTTACAGTAATTAAATTTCCAGCACGGATCTTCTCAAAAGCTTACGCACAAAAATTGACGCGAGCTTTAAGAATTTGGGTTAGCTCAAGCTTTCAACAGCTTTCAATTCTTATATTTAGGAAAAAAATTTCAGCTACTTAGAGGTGGTAAGACTGCTCTCTAACCTTCAGCCCTCCTTTCCCCATGCGAATTCTCAAGATTTAATAAGGTTCCAGTCGGAGCAGCCTCTTCCTTTGGGAATATAAGCCCGTACACACAAGTTCGAAACTCGCTGCGGCAGAATGCTTAACTTGGGACCCGCCACTACCTAGTTTCGTACATGCTGCATGTGTACCCCCGAATAATGGATCTTGGCTTGCTTTATGCGCCCAAGTCGTAAAAGACCGGCCAAGGGGAATAATTTATTTCCATCATCCTCCCGCGATTACGACGGAGGTCCGTCCGAAGAAAAAATAAATTCAAGGCTAACTGATGAATTATCGTGGTCGTTCGAGCGTGACTTTAATATTATTAGAGGATTTTATGGCTTCATCATTGACAATTACTGCGTTGTTTTGATCACTGTCACAATAAATTTACATCTTGTTTGAAGTCAAATTTTGATTTACTCGAGTAGAGGTGAATAAAATACAATATATATCGCTAATTGAATCTCTCTGTATGTATAAATCGCTTAGTTTGTATGTATGTTTGTTAGCCAATAACTCAAAAACAGATACATATTTTTTTTATGCAGTTTGTGTTATTACTCATTTTTTACTACAAAATTAAAATCGCGGAGCCCGACGTTCTTCAAAAAGCTCATAGAATTTTTTTTTTTTTTTTTTTTTTTTTTGCAAATAATAAATGTAAAAAGGGTTCAAGAGAGTTTACCATTAGATCAAAACTAAAGTTTCATTTTTCTTAGAGCGAAAGCCAATTCACGTCCGATTATTGAAAATTTTTTCGCAGTCGAAGGATATATAGTTTGATTTGAATTTAAAAACCGCCTCTACAAATCACCGTGAAATCTTCCGTAATCAATTTGTCGAAGAATGGATTTTACTTTCACATTTATCATTATACTTGGCTCAGTTCTTCTACCTTGTTCGGAGCGTACGCTCGTGGAATTTTAATTTACCGAAGAGCCATCGAAAAATTTTCGCATAGTTTGCAAGTAATAAAATTAGGAATTTCACTCGGCTATCAATAATATATTTTCCCAGAGTTATGTCTTCCTTACTGGGTTATTTAAGTCAGCTGAAAAATTCATCGACTTATCTCTCGTTTTAACTACTTTCAGGGTCATAATTCTTTCAAAAGTTTTCTTCGACGAGTTTTTTTTTTTTTATTTTCTACATTCGTAAGAGTTTATAAAAAGTATTTAAAAAATTTAATTAATAAGAGTCAATATTGAAAACCAGCATTTGTAATAACTTTTTCTTTTTAAACTTGTGACTGAATGTAATTATTTACGAATTTGCAAATTGCATATTCAAAAACAATGAGATGGATCAATTGTAGTTGAAAATCAATAATAAAATTTAGCTGTTTTCAAAAATCGCGTACTTCCAAAATTTTAAAAATTTTCCAATATATTTTCAATACTCGAAGTTGCTTTAAAGAATCTCAGAGTAAACTGTACTTAAAATTTTGCAGCCCGCGTCAAACCGAATTCACGTCACGAAAGCTTCTTACCGGGTAAAAGTCTTCTGAAAATAAATAGTCTCCTCAAAGTCCAAAAAAGAGCACGTCTAAGCCGGGAACTCCAGTAGACGCGAAAACTCGAATGGCTGAAGTAGGTGATAAGAGCTTTCTCACTCTCGAATTTGTCCGTCACAGCTCACGTCCTCGCGTTTTTTTCTATTTTCGTAATTTAAAAAATTTGTCTGCGAAATCCAAAAGCACCGGCGTAAATTCACGACACGCAGAGTCGCGAGGTTAAAGTTTGGCCCTTCCACCGAAGATTACGTAACGAGAGAGGAGCCACGTCCCTTCACGCACTTAACTTCAACGCGTGAATTTCCACGTTTGCAGGTCCCATTTCCCAGCGCAGTTTTATTCCTAATGAGCGAACCTATTCCTTTACGTGGCTCGAATTTCTAAGCGCCAGCCTCCGTTGTTTCAGTAGACGCGGTGTGGCTTTCCTTTTTTTTTTTTTTTTTGCACTTCGTGATTAAAGGGAAAGGCACTGAAAAAGATTCGTTAAAATTCCAAGAAGATGGAGTGGACGATAATACCAATTATCTTGTTACTGCTACGGGCTTACTTAATTTGATTTTTTCAAGTTTTTGTTTAAAAAAATTATTTTCGTACAGAATTCTTATTTAAATTTGAAAATTAATTTTTCCGAGGATATTTCACAGGGATTTGTAAAGCAAAGAGTAAAGATAAGATAGTAGGGAGTCCTATCACTATGGCGTCACTTTTGTTGGACCGTGTTTAAATGGAATAGTTTTGGTGAAGACCACCGAAACCAATATTTCCATGAAAATTAAAGGCCGGGACAGAGATCTTTGCACCTGTGCAGCTGCACAGAGTTCACATCTACACCAGCCGGCGCTTATGTGCGACGTGCACAGACCGTGAGCTGCACATGCGCACAGGAGCCTGCGCAGAAATCTCTATCCCGGCCTTTAACACGTGATAAATCCCACAAATTTGAGGCGCTACAAATTATATCTGACAATAGGCAAAAGAAGAGTCAAAGCCGGGGCAGACATCTTAGCACAGGATTCTGTGCGCCTATGCAGCTATTGTGTACAACTCCTGTGGACACTAACACCAGCGAATACTCTTGCGTTGCATGCACGTGGCTGTGTACATGTGAGGCACACAGAATCCTATGCAAAGATGTCTCTGTCCCGGCTGATTCGCACAAGCCCGCGTATACCTCGAAAATACCTGACACTTGTAAACAAAGAGTTCACCGCTCGAACTCAGCTTTACTCCCCACTACCTGTGATTTATGAAATAATTTTCCACGTTGAATTATGTAACAGCCTCTAACTTTCGCCGGCTCAGTATGCCGCAGTTGATTCCTTATCAATCTAATTTCAGCAATTTCTTACTCTTACCACATTCTTTTTTTTAACAATGTCAAGGGATTTTGTCGTTCCTGACTGGGCATGCAAGCCTCCGTCGGGTCAGCACTTGGACGTGTACAAAGAGGATAGGCTCATCCAGAAACTAATGATCGACCAAAAGAGGTGTTACTTTTTCGGACGCAACCGTGAGTTGAACGACTTTTGCATCGACCACTCATCGTGCTCTAGGGTCCACGCCGCGCTTTTGTACAACAAAATGGTTAACAGAACGTACTTGGTTGACTTGAGCAGTATTCACGGCACTTTCATCGGCAATTTACGCTTGGAGGCGCAAAAGCCGACGCCTCTACCTGCGGACAGTTCATTCAGTTTTGGAGCGTCGACGCGTCGTTACACCATCAGAGAAAAACCTCAGCCCTCGGTCGATGAAGGTCCAGAGAATCTCAGTGCGATCGAATTGCCCGAAACGGAGACCGAACTAGAAGATCTGACCAAGTTCAACACTGCCAGAAATAAAAAACTCGAGATGTTGGGTGGTATCGATGGAGGTAAAAAATCGGCGCATAAGCGTAAAATGAGTAAAGGTGTGTCGTTCAACGAGGATGAGGAAGTCATCAACCCGGAAGACGTGGACCCGTCGGTCGGCAAGTTTAGAAATCTCGTTCAATCTTCAGTGATTGCTGCGAAAAAAAGTCGAATGGACATCGAACTTACGCCGTCGACAATGGAAATAGAAGCCTCAGCCTGTTCGTCGCTTCAAAATCCATCGGTCGTAGGACTCTTTGCTAGTTCAGGTTTGAGCCTTCCAAATCCAGCACCCGACGTGGATGCAGAATTCAATCAACTGCGAATAGGATCGCCGCAGAGGACACAAAGTTCAGAAGCTGGGTCGAGTGAGCCGAGAAAGAAGAAGTACACGAAAGAAACTTGGCCGGGCAAGAAGCCACATTCACATCATTTCGTGCAGTAAAAAATTCATTAACAAAGTTTTTAATGTGTATCGCGAAGTGTCTTTTAAGATCTGCAGCAGTTACACTCTCAAAGCAAGAAGATCGCGCAGTCTGCAAAATATGCCTGGCTCCAGTGCCCTTTGGATTCGGCGTCTTCGAGAGAGATAATAGAGAATATAATTAGGATGTGCGGGAGTGGAGGCTTAAGGTAGCCAAAGTCGGTTACTGCGACGGAGTGGCTGAGCCAAGCCAATTTAGCAGGGATTTCTGTGAATACGCTTTGCTACTGCGACGGTTAATTGTGAGCCTCCAGCCATGCTGCCCTGATGTTACCAAGGCAAAAGAGGCGACTTCCCAGGCGTGTAAGTGTAGGAGCTTTGATCATGCCGCCACGCTGACAATTGTATTGGCACTTCGACTCTTATTCGAATTATATTGTACACTGTAAACCCAAAAAACCAAAAAATGTCCTTTAATGGTACAAACTCGCGATGGGACATTTTTTGAGTTTAAAGTGTATGACGAGTGCGTCTGTGTCATTAACTTTTGTTCAAAGTGTGCTCAAATTTGGTATGTGATTTAATATTGAAAAATTTTTAAATTAAAATTGTGAGATGAGTCGGAATGAAATATATTTTCAAATTAGTGAGTGTCAAAAAATTATGTTTTTTCATATATGAACTATAGTTGTCTAATAACTCAAAAACTAATTGTACACCTTAAAAAAATTTAATAGTTTTTTTTATCAGCTTGAGTGTTATTTCACAGAAATATATTTTTTAAATGAAACTTTTAATTAAACAAATTTAAATACAATTTTTTTTTTTTTTTTTATTTTTTTTATTAATATAAGAAAAGCAGTAGAACTCTGAAATTTTTATAAAGATAATCAATGTTTCGTTCGAAATTTTTTCAATTTTTTGTTTCAAACCGTTTTAAAAAACCATCAAATGTAAAATAAAAAATCTTTTAATAATAAAAACTTAGTACTGTTTATTATTAACGTGAGAAAAAATTAAATTTCTGTCTTGAGGTGAAGTGAGGATCCATTGTTTACATTTGAAATTTCAAACAGATTTTAAGCTTCTTCTCTGTGTGTACCTTCATGTTTGTTGTTCTCCCAACGATGCTGGAAATTCATGGGTAAATAGCTGTACAATTTCATATTGTAAACTTCTCTACAATCAAAGTTTGGTTTACTCTACCAGCCCTTTCAATATGAGGTTTCTATATTAATTAACTTTTGTTATTCTGTGCCTAGATAATTATTTAACGCCTCAAAAGTTTCGACTATTCAAAAAAGTTCTTAATTTATCACAATGTATTTTCATGATGTGTTGTACAATAAAAATTTATCGCTCATTAAAAATTCAATTGTAAAAAAAAAAATTTAAATTTTCTTTAGATCTATCTTTTTTAAAGAAACACTTAAGAGGTAAAACGATCGAAACTTGTACGCAGAGCACTTGTACGCAGCTATTGCTCTTTGACATACAAATTCGAAAAGTCTAATACAACCGGACCAAGTAAACATTGCTCACTAAAACCACATCCGCATCAAAGCAGAAGCTTCGTTGCAATTCCGATATTCCAGCATCTACGAGCCTTTACGCGTCCGACGATTTGCATTGCCTTTCGGCGCACCACCAGCAGTCTCGTTAAATATCACCTCGGAACTTTCACCCTAAATGATGGATTTGTGTAATACTATTGGAATAACTTTGGTACTTTAGCGTTGAGCTGTAGTTTTTAGTTGTTCAAGATTGAACTTCCGTAACGAGTTCCGAATGTATTAATGTTTGTAAAATTTGTAATTAATTCAATAAAAAATATTTGTTTTACAATAGATTGTTTATTTATTATAAAAGAAATCATTAATTTTTTGAGGGTCTATGCATGCAAAAATTAATCATATGAAATAATTTAATTGGTTTAAAAGCTATACAAAGCATTTTTTTCAAAACCTTTTAATCTAAATTAATTTTTTAGCGGGTCTATGTACCCCGATGGGTCTAAAAAAGTTTTTAAAAATCATGAAAAAATTATTAATTTATTCTCAAGTACACAGTCCCTCGTAAGTTGTTCTACTCGAAAAGTTGTCAAACTTGAGAAAAAAAAATATAATAATGAAATGAGGTACGAATTGAGCCGGCGACAAAAAAAAGCTCATTTATTTTTCTGTTAATAGGTTGTCTGGAAACAATAGAAAACTTCGTTTTATATTATTTCCTCGTTCTCGGGTAACGAGTGTCGAACTCGAGAAAACTTTATAAAAGAACAAAGTATGTACTGCTTACAAGGTGAATCAATAAGAAACTTCGTAAAAAGTACAAAAACAAACAAGTAGTTTTCTCTGAGGCATAGAAAGGTCGTGTCCCCGGGGATAAAAGTGATTCAAACGAAATAAAAGAAAACCGACACAGCTTTATTGATTTTCAGGGGTTTTATTCTTTTGAATAATTTTTAAACGTTATTATATTGTGTTTAAAATTTCTCTGAGTATGAGTAATTTTGAGTAACTTTTTTTTATATTTTTTATACAGAATTTGTCTTTTATGAATTATTGTACACTGTTTGATGATTTTATATAGTAAATTTTTAAATACATGCAATTAAAAAAAAAAATATATGTACACATATTTATATTTACTCGTGTACAATAGTTTATATAGTTCAAAAATAAACGATTTAAACAGAGAAAGTGAAAAAAAAAAAGAAGGTTTTTCTCTCTAGCGAGACAGCAAATTCAACTCAGTGAGTTTAGCTGCAGGGCACAATGCATGACTGAATATTGTCTCTTCCCTTCGCGAACACAGGATAGTGCTTTATGCACTTTTCTGTTGCCAGTGAAAATTCGGTTGTATACATTTCCTCCTAGTTTATCTTT
Source organism: Encarsia formosa (assembly GCA_038277355.1). Classification (NCBI taxonomy): domain Eukaryota; kingdom Metazoa; phylum Arthropoda; class Insecta; order Hymenoptera; family Aphelinidae; genus Encarsia; species Encarsia formosa. Next base: position 3,403,032 of record CM076187.1, read on the forward strand.
TCTCTTTCTCATTTTACCAATATTTTTACTTTTAAAATTTTCAGTGCGTGCGATTTGCGCTTCACTGCTGATATGAAAATTTATTCAGAATCATTTATTGAGTATCGAAATATTTATATTACATCATTCAATATTGTAAGGTTTAAAGACTTTGAATAGATATAAAATATATTATAAGATAATTTTAATATTAAAAATTTTCAAATTATAAATAATTTATCAGTTAAAAAATACAGGTAGAGAAACTTCGGAGCTGACTAAAAACGATTAAGCTTCAATAACTTAAATTTTTAATTTACTACGACTTAATAACAACTATTATATTTATTTTTAGTAACAGTTTAAATTTTTATTATTTATTTTAGGACATTTTTTGTGCGGCTTATATCCGGGGATATACGTTATGCACTCTGCATTTATCGATAAGAGATTTGTTAATCGAACGTTTTAATAAAAGTTATGAAAATTAAGGTCACTAGCATAAAACTTTACGATTTTTTTGATAATTTTTTATGTAAACGATAATCCAAATCGATTTTTCAAATTAAATTTCTCTGACATAAGATAAGAGAAAATTACCTTTAGTTTCGACCTAAAATTCAATTTGTAAGGATGCGAATAACTTTTTTATTTATTGAAAAACAAAATGTTTCTCTAACACTGCGATACTTTTTATGATTGTTTTTACTGTTATGGGTAACATTATTACTGCAATAGTCAAAAGTAAAGATTTTTCGTATAAATATTTCAAAATAGTTTTTTAACTTTTTGTTTACGATATAGTGATTTTATTGTATTAAGGTAAGAATTTCCTACGTCGTACTCTCAGATCTGCAAAATTTATTACCATTCTGATTAATTTTTACTAACTTCCATACCTTACTACTGTACATTAAAAATTCGGGGTGTAAAACGGTTAATCCTCAAAAAACTCAGGCCTAACCATGTAATTAACCACATTTAAAAGAAGCTAGATCTTGCAACCAAGTCTCCTCTTCCGTAATACCCCGATAGAGCTCCCAGCCGGTATTACGCAGATTACGCGGTTTCCGTTTGGTCACGCGTCACGGGGTAATTTGTACGTACGAGCGGGCAAAGTTTATAAAGGGGACTAAAAGCGCAAGTGGACGATCCCCGCTCCCCCGGGCCATTAACGGATTGATGATTTCATAATGGGGCCATTATCGGATACCACCCCGAAACACCCCGAAATGAATGATAAAACACCGTGGCCTATCAAATTTTGGTTAACGCGGTTTCCCAAAATTCAGAGGATTTCGATGGGAGGGCATTTTTTACTTTGGTTTACGAGGTTTGTCAATTTGATTTTCGTCGGTATTACCCGTCGGTCATGTTGATTATTTTAGGAATGATTTATAAAGCTTAATCAAGTAAAAAATAACTATTTTTTTTCAAAACCTATAATCACAAATTTATTAGTATCCATTTATACTTTAACTGAAATAATTTAAAGCCAAAAAATCTCACGAAAAAACTACTTTTATTGTCTTATTATTTTTGTTTTTTGTACTCTTATCGGTTTTATGTACTTATCATTTCTTGACCTTTTTTACAATGCAACAAGAAAAAAAGACGGTCTCTATCCTGTTACCTCTTTTTATAATCATCAGTCTCTAGCTTTACATTAGCACAGTTTTTCAGAATTCGTAATTTTTTTATCCAAAACGCAAACGTATTTTTCCCGAGTCCATTATTTCAGCAAACACTTATCTACCTCGCTTATCTTCGCCCCACCATCGACTTTGGGTGCATATTCCAACGGCAATTAGCATTTTTTTTTCGTGTTCCCTCTGTATCAGGGAGCGATTAGCTCGTAATACTGCCCGCCAACCATCTGCGAAGAGTGCACGTGGCCTATATATTGCCCGATTCGTCGAGCCGAAGCCCTTAATTCGCGCAACGATAGCGCCCGAGATTTATGCCCGGTGCTGTATTTGCGTGAAGAAGAGCCGCAGCCTTACCCCTTAACGGACAAATATTGCGGGAGGGGATCGAGAGCATCTGATATAGAAATTTAACTGCCGAAGGGAGAGTTTTCAAGCCCGTGAGTCACTCCGCTTGCTGTTAGTTTTTCATACTGGGGGGCGTGCTTTTAAAATTTGATGGTTATTTGAATTTATGAACGAAAAATATTGATTTTACAAAAGTGCAAACTAATCGTGATACTACACATCTTCCATTCAACTTCTCTATACGAATAACTAAAATTCATGAACATAATGTACGTGCTCATCTGTAAATTGATTATTTTTTAATTACCGTACCATGCTAGCGGTAAAAAAGGGGGATGAAAAATAAAACGCGGTAGTTCGAATTCGCATACGTGCAATAGTCGATAAAACGTAATCCCGCACGCAGGCACAAAAGACTCGTGAATTTCACGGCCTGACAGATTCAAAAGCGGCTCTCCTGTGCAACAACAGTTTCAGCAAGTACGCAAAACGCATACGTGCACCAGTACCGGAGTTTTAAAAAAAAAAGTAGGGAGGGCTTCAGGGGTAAGCGCGGGGTTATCGGGTAACGAGGAAATAATGCCGGTAGCTATCGATACTGCAAACTTTTATTGCAGCTGCCTGCACTTGATCCGGTTCCGAGTGCGGGCATTAGGAATAGTAAAAATAGGGGAGTCCCAGGTTTTTCGGTTAAACGTTGGCAGCAGTGCTCTTTTCAAGCTAGCAAACTTTTTTTTTTTTCTCTCTTTCTTTTGATCGTTATTTTAAGAATTTTGCACTTTCGAAGTGCGCTCGGAATATCAAGCTGGTTCAAGAATGAATCGTATGAAATTTTATTCCGATTCCAAGTAACCTCAACGCGCGGTGATAAAAAAGCAAAAGAAATTACCATACGCACTTGCGTTGAGAGTTTTTTCTCCTTCGGTGGAAACTCATTCGACGAATAAGCGATAAAATCGATTGTTCGAGAACTACAAATTTACAATAACTTTACAGCCGTGTTTATACACCGAAATATTTCGGCATCTTGCGAGGCTCTTTTTTAGTGATGGGCGGGGGGGGGGGCAGCATTCCCCGGGTCGTCCTTCCTCCGAGCCTCCTCACTCCTACTGTTTTCGTATTCGTCCGAGGTTCCGTCTGGGACGCGCAGGCAGGGGTGGAGGAAAAAAAACCCTTATCCTAGAGGAGACTTTCATGCCGGGAATAGCTGCTTTGAGAATTTTTATCGATGGCAATTTGTACCTTGCTAGTCAACGGGATTTATATACTCCGCTGGCTAGAAAAAAAAAAAAAAAAAATATGGCTTCGTGCATTCCTTGCATGACCAAAGATCACAGAAGGCTCGAATCGAATTTTTTGCTGAGGTGGCCGTAGTATCCAGGATGTATCCATTCCCTCCCTCGCAGCGCCTTATTGATATCGCTAAAAAAAGCAGCAATAGAATACCAAGTCGATGGCTTCTGTATCTAACACGTGAGAAAATCGCGTCTATTTATAAACGAAAGATAACATTTTTTTAAATTTAAAGATAAGCACAATAAAAAAATCTTAACGAAGAAAAAAAAATTGAACTCAAATTGTACGGTTTACTCAACGATGAAATCTAAATTTTCTCATCCGAAACAAAGGTATTTTTTTTTATTCTCGACAAATGAAAAATCGATCTGGGTTTTAAATTACATCTCGGCCGACAAACAACACATCGAGAGCCGAGCGATAAATTGCCGGTCCGCTCAAAAGAGACACGCGCGCGTTTTCGAACTACGTGAACGAAATCGAACAGGCAGAAAAAGACGCTGATGGCAGCGGTGGAGGAGGAACGTCTTTATGTCGAAAATTTATCGCGGCCCATTCCGCGAGGCGCGCCTCCTCCGCGCGGAATCACAATGTGTGACGTCCGGAAAGATCGAGCGCAGGCGGGAGCGGCGTCCGGAAGTGAATGGGCCGGAAAATGAAATTCCGCGGCGCGCGCAGTTCCGCCAAAGTTTACTGTAGCCGCGGGAAATAGCCACGAACCTGACTTCATAAAATTTAAACGCTCGTAATTACATTTCGAAAATTATTTTATTTTTTTGAAATATTCTACAAAGTTATCAATAATTAAAACTGTTGTTTCGATTAATTTTACCGTTTTTGGGTTTTATGATCACCCTAATTATTGGACGCTTGACTGTATAAGACACCAAACTTTATTGATAGCTGCATCTATATGTATACTTTTTTGAAATTTCGCTCTTTTGTAGCTACTTAACATTTTTAGTTTTTATCGGTTAACAAATCGATGGTCCCAGTGAAGAAAAAACTTAGTAGAAAATCTGGAGATTTTAAATGACCAATGAGAGGCTTAAATGAATTAAAAAATTTTTTTGAATCAGGAATCTCAATAAATCATTACTTAATAAATAAGATTTTTAAATTTTTTTCAATTTCTTAATTCATTTCAGCCTCTCATTGGTCATTTAAAATCTCCAGATTTTCTGCTAAGGTTTTTCTTCGCTGGGTCCTTCGAAATATTATTTTAAAATTTTTTCTACAAATGAATGAACACATCAATCACAATATTTTGAAAAAATATCTGTTCTAAAAACTTTTGGTGATAAATGCATATCAAAAATCAAATTTACTTCTACTATGATTGAATCTCAAAAATTAAATTATGAAGCAAGGCATTAAATTGACCCGATTAAATTAATTAAAACCGTATGAGGCAAAAACAACTAGACGGAAATAACGAAGTCTCACTATGGCACGATAGCAAAAGACTGGAATGAGCATCGCTAAGTGACTCGCGGCCGCTTTTTTTTTTTTTTTCTTTCATTTTATTTTATTTCCGCTTTTCTCGTGGGAAGATGAATGACCGTCCGAAAATGAATATTCCTGCAGCATGCAGTGTGCAACGCCCGCCGACGACAGACCAGATAAATGGTTGGTTTAATCAAAAGACCCCGCCGGTTGAATGTTTATGCGACACGTGATAAACCCTGCGGCCAGAAGAATAGTCACCTTCGTTTATTATTAACAATCTATCGTAAAAGTTTGTTTTTTTAATTTTATCAATAGAAAAATGTTTGAATCAAATGCAAACAAAGGCGCCTGCAAGTATAAATAAAAAAAAAACTCACTTTTCTCTACGATTTTATTTGTTTTCCTCATTATCCCACGCCGGAGTTCTTTTTATTCACACTTTTCCAAGTAAAAGCAGAGATTCTCTCATGCGAAATCAAAGCAAACCCGGCCGAGACAGAACAAGAGAGAAAAATTCAAGTTCGCGAGACGTATCATACGAGAATATGGAAAAAGTCACGCAGGCAGCCATAAAATCGTCCCCGAAAAAAGGCAAAGAGAGATACTCCTTGCGAGCTGTATCTCTTGCGAAGCGACGTTTAAAGCCGGGACGGGTAACAAGTGTAACGCATCGAAAATTTAGACGAGCGCTCGTTACCAGCCGAACCGACGCTCGGTGTGCGAAATTTGATTTATCGGAATTTTTCGGATGCGTTATTGCACGGCGAAGATTTTTTCGAGTTGTTTGAGCTTTTTCGAATCCCGGGGATTTTGGAAGCGCATGAGAGCACAAGAGATTTCGAAAACTAACATCGGCTCGCTGCAGCTTGTAAATTTTTTTTTCCGAGTTTAAATTTAATAAAAACTTTTTTACTGAGTTATGGATTTTTTTGTAATTAAAAGAAAGTTAATAACGAAAATAATTGAAGAATAATACGTGTGAATGTCGTACTTGATCACAACTTGGAATACTGAAAAGCTCTGCATCATACATCACCCTCAAACTTATCAAAGAAGCTTATTACAGTGAAATAAAAATCCGAAGCGCGATCAAATTACTTTGAAAAATGACGCGAATTGCATCGATAAGTATATACGCGGGGTATAATCGATCACCCGGAAGAAACACGACTGACGCTTCGCTAGCTTCTTTTTATATTCCTAAAAGACATCGCCGCGGCTTGTGCTTTGGGGAGTTTCGTACGCTAAGATAGACAAGTCTGAAGATGCGAAATAGAGTGAAGCATTGAATGACAAATGGTCGACATTTTCGGAGCATCCCGCGCGTTATACTCACGCACTCGTCAGAGAACCCGGAAATAGCGTTACGAATTGGCTTACCTGCAACATAAAAATGGACAATGATTAGATGAGCTCATTAATAAATCAACAACGAACTAGTTTTCTTATCGTGAAAAAGTCATATGAGTTATGTGCTAAAAGTCACCCCATCGTAAATTACTTTAATCAATCCAGCACAGACGAAAAATCAGCAAAAAAAATATATTTCCCAACAAATGAAAAAAAATTCCATTTGTCCACCCCGGTAAGAGGCAATAAAATCCACTCCCACTTCAAAGGTAGAAAAAGGGTAGACGAGTCGCCTTTGGAGCGTGAAAAATGACCCTTGGAAGAAGGAATCCGCACCTAGTCATTCACGCGCAAGAGGCGACATATTTTTCGCGTGTGTGTTTACGCTTCGCGGGGCGTTATTATGCGCGGGAATTTCATTTCCACGGAGAGGCCAGCCGGACCAAAGAAAGACCCTTTTCGGTGCTATGACGGAATGCAATAAATTGCGACCGGTCGCAAAATTATTTCGGCCGAGCGCATTTTGCATATCTTCGTATCCAAGTGCGTACGGAAATGATATTCATGGGAATTTTTTAGATTCGCGAGCGACTTTTTTGTTCAACTTTCGGGTTTCAGTACCAGCGCTAATCGAGTTTTCGACAAAATAAAAAAATGTGGTTAATTTACACGCATCGACGGATGTAATTTATTAAATTTAGAAGCAGAGGTTCAAAATAAAAAAATATTTCCACTAGTTTCAGATTTAAATGAAAATAAAAGTACTCGCGCAAAAGCTCCACGAGATCATATCTTTTGTTAACCTCAAAAAAAAAAAAAAAATTATTTTCTTGCGGTCCCTTTTTATCGTCCGTACAGATAAAAAAGACGCAACAAACGATAGTATCGAAAATCGATTCGAACTAAAAGTCGCACAAAGCGCGTGTTGGCAAGGCAAAGAACATCATTTTCGAAGGAGCCAAGTCTCTTCAGACGCCATTATCCTTGCTCCGTACCTCCCTGGTTAAATTAGTGTCCCATTGTTTGTCGCTAATTATCACCGCCCCAGCGAATCCAGAAGGATTAAGTGGGATCGAGACCGCCGGAGAATTAGCCTGCGGGTCTAAGATTGTGCCAGATCGAACCGACTTCCTGATTAATACGAAAAAGATTGCGGTAAAAACCTTACTAAAAAAAAGGATATTTTTACTGTCTGTGAATTCGATCCGGTCCGAGGGAATAAATATTTCTTGGATACATTTATATTGAAGCTCCCTGGGTATCAAGCTTGACCATCCGATGAGCAATACTTTGTTTTTTCTTTTTTTTTCTTTCTTGGGCGCGCATCCTAGCTTGATTTCTCCGGGGAGTTTGGTTTTGTGTTCGGCCGCACTGCGTCGCAGGATGCACATGGATAGAATGCACGCTTCAATTCCTCAGCTCGTGATTCTTGTATTGTTAGCGCGCGTGTTTCTTACACTTCATTGTTTTTTGGCGATAAAAGTGGCCGCTGTCGAAAAGCAATGTCACTTTATTTGTCTTCGAATTTTCGTCCCCGATTGGATGTTGTTATTCCTCGTTGTGTGCGACCATGAATTTAACAAGCGTCTGCGGTCTGACAGACTAAGGAAAATATTCGAGTGTCAATAAATGAAGTTTTTTTTTTAAAAAAGGTCGGTTTATAAATGAAATGACTTGAATTGTAACTTTTAATTTTAGATACCTGCAGTTCAAGTAAAACCGAGTAAAAAACAAGAGGTTCAAAATTTTGTAGACATTTTACCGCGAAGCTTGCAGTAGAACGTTACAAACCTGGAAGAACACAAAATCTTATTAGGAAAGTAAAGAAGCACGAGTCCCCATAATAGTTCCACGAATAGTTTTCTGTTCTTTCTCTATAGCCTATCGCCACCCTTTGTCAGTTTCAAACTCATCAACTCACACATCTTTAAAATGTAATATTTCTCAATAATAGATGATTAAAAACGATAAATTTCATTTTCAACAAAATAAAGCATTTAAAAAATATTTAATACAAGACTATATTAAGTAAGTCATTCAAAGATATTCGGTAAGCGTATAATATTTGTCTCGTTAAGGAAAATACCCTAAGCAGTGAGCTCTGAGTCAAAGCTCTACATAAATCGACTGGGAATTCATACCAGTAAGCTGTAAGGGATTGCTGAAAATCAACTACATATACCTATTTTAGATGATGGAAGAAGTGGAAGCGAATTAACATATGAGAGAGAAACGAACAAATCTCCAGAACGAAAACGAATTTTCAGAACTGTTTCTGCGAGTCGAATCGATTAACGAGATTTTAAAACTTGGTTTCCTTAACCAAGCAGACGAATCTATTCACATCGTAGTTAAATTTAGACCAATTATCATCATTTTAATATTTTTACTCTCAAAAAATCTAATAAAAGAATTTTTTCACTCTCTGGAAATTAAAAAAAAAAGATTTTTTAAGCCATTCCGCGTGTTAACGCAGCCGGATTATGGTGGGCGTTTGTAATAAAGCTCATTTCCAGATATCTCGGGTCCAGTCCAGGCGACAAAAGAAAACAAACCACCAAAAAAGTAATTAAAATCCCTGCACGCAGCCTCGGCCCTCAGATGAAAACCGCGAGGGAAAAAAGTAAAAGGCGGCGGGTACTGGGTAACGAGCCGTCGATTCTCGCACAAAGATAATTAAAAATCCCAGTAGGTAGGTGCAAAAAAAAGAAAAAAAGAGGAGTCCTCGACAAAAGGGAGCTGAAAAAAGGTGGACTCTTGTTTAATTCGCGCGCGTTTGTCAAACGGCGATAAACGGCCCTGGTGCGTCCCACGGGGTGCAGCCTGGAACTCGCGCCTCTTTTTATTATATCTGATGCTTTTGGGTTGAGAGCGGAGGAAAAAATATTTGATGCGCCGAGGATGATACCGAGCCCTCGCTTTTGTTACCCCGGACGGGCTTTTTTTAAAACAGAAGTAGGCTCTCGTGGGAGGGTACAGCGGGTTTTTTCGACCGAAATTTTCCAATTACCTCGTAAATCATATCGAAGAGCTTTTAATGGGGTGGTTTTAACGAATATCAATAATTTGTTTTTTTTTTTTTTTTTTTTAATTTAATCGAATTTTTTATGGACAAACCAGTACAATTTGAAAATTGTATTTCACTGATAAAATAATAATATAGATACGTGGTAGAAAATTATAAGAGCTTTCGATGTTATTCCGAGTTTACTAGAATTAAAACACGGAAATTTAATTAGTAATGGTAACAAGACTGTTTTATTTATAACATAAAAGGTCCCTTCGGAATACGAAAAATAAAAATGTGAAAAGAAAATCCAATACCATTTCCACCTACTGAAAGAATTGGGATATTTTACATCGTCTCGCTATTTATTTTGTCACTTCAGAGCTTCTTTTTTCCTTTTACGAGAGGTCAGAAAATTTCCCGGTTCAAAGCTCCGTCACGGCACATCCGTTTTTACACCATTTTCTACCTTTCCGATCGGTCCCCCCCCTTCTTTGCCGAGATCTTCCGTGGAAATTGCTTAACCAAATTGCGCGGAATGAAATTTCGCATTTTATCGCAGAGCCAGCCCGATACCTGTGAACTTGTAATTTGTAGATAGCCGAACCCTACCGACCGGAAAGATGTGCCCCTCCAGACGGTGCGGCTTCGCAAATGTATGCAGATGGGAAGACCAGCAGGAGTGTATTTACGTGCTCGCAGGGAACAAAGAAAAGCCAAATTTTTCCCCCTTTTTTCAGCTTGGCTGTATGGATGGCGCTTCGATACACTTTTATCGGGTGCAATTTTCCCCCAACAAAAGCTGGAAACGTTCCTTTTCAGCTATAGGATTTAGCTTTGAGGAAGTAGCATTTCAGAATAAAGTTTTGCCGCGAAACTTCAACATCGGTTGATAATTTTATTCGAGAACAATGTAAAAGCTCTCGTGACCCTCGAACGGCCCTTGTTCTAATGAAATTCGGGTTGCACAAAAGGTAAATAATACGTGAAAAGACGCTTTTAGCCCTGAAGCCTTTGACGGTAGAGCCGTCGTAGCATGAATTTTGTCGATTTCTCTTTATAATTTTACTCTTTTTTTCTCTCTCGGTTCGATTAGCCACGCGTGAAATCCCCCCTCCCGAGCTTGATCTCTTTCAAAAAGCTCCCGCGCGAGCGAGGGCGACCAAATTTTTGCCGGGTATTTAATTCCGCAAAGGGTTCTTTTAGCTCCGGTAATACGCACCTCGTTCGAGGGTGTTTTGAATTTAACACAGAGAGTGCAGAGGGTCGCTCGTGCGCGCACACACGTCGATTCGGTTTTTCATCACCGCTATGGTTTATTGAATTATTCAAAAACCAACGAGTATATTGATCTCTTTATGCGTAATCTGCCGTCGCTAAAATTCTAACGAAATTATTCAGTTTAGCAAAGTGCGATCGGAGTGCTTTCAGTGGAAAGGAAAAATTTTTTATTTCGATCTGTTGAGTTCAACGAGTCGATTTGGGTTTGCTCAATCAACTAATTGAAAACTATGAGAAAAAGTTTTGCATGAATAAAAATGAAAGCCTCTAGATAAGATTTCAGAAACCTTCTCGGCTTTGTAGTTATTCCAGTCAAAATTTTATAACCATCCCTTAAATCTTTTCTGCAAGCCTTTGTCGCCCAGACTTTCCACTATCGTAAGGTAGAGAAAAAAGGAAAGAGATATCCGGTACCGCACCTTTGACAAAGTTAACTTTGATATAATATAAACACAAAATTTGAATTCTACTTCAAAGGAAAATTATTCCAGAAAACAAACGAATGATAACCAGTTTCTCTTCTTTCTTGTTTCACAAACACAGTTGAATGATTTTACCATGACACCGCTCACAAAAAATTGGTACAAAGTTTTGTTCTCAGTTGAGATATAAGATTACATGATGCATGCCAAAACTTCGTAACTGGGTATTATGAGCGCTACGAGAAAAGTCTTATTAAGAGCTTCGAAAGTTTGTACGTCGAAGACTTCACAGGGGTCTCGAGTAGCGACAATTAGTTTTCTTATATTTATTCTTCATCCACCTTTGTAATCGGATCGAGCGACGTGAAATACGTTTGAAAGTTACGTTAATTCGTAAAGTTCAGCCTTCGACCTCAAGTTCTCACTTTTGACTTTTGAAGTGAGATTAGCAGCTGCTTTCCTTTGACTCACGTATGTTATCCAACTATTTTACTGTGAAGTTCAAAACTAATACGTAAATAATCTTTTAGCTTTTGAGTTTCATTTTGGTAAACTACAATTTCTAAAAGTATAAATGCAATTAAGCTGATGAATAAATAAGCTGTTTTATCGGATAAAGCAATTAAAAAAAATGGCTTCGAAACAAAATTGTAACATTAAAAAGCCATTTGGCCCTCGTATGATCGGGGTAAAGCTCGAGGGTAAGCAAAAAAGCTGCGTGGAAGAAAGCCTCTTACGCTGCGTGCCGTGTATGGGAGCTTCTCCTTTTTTTAAGCTGAGTTATGGAAGTTAGAGTGTTGCCAGATGGTGCAGCGCAAGATGCACCGACGTAAAGTATACGTGCGACCGGGTATTTTTTATTGTACCAACAGATTATGATTTTCTGAAGAATGAGTTTTTTACGGCTTTTTTAGGTAGCCAATGTTTTTTTTTTTTTTTTTTATGTCCAGAGTATTTTTAAAGTTTTTTAAAACTTGATTCAATATGAATTAATATGCAGTTGTAAAAATAGTATGACATCCAAGAGCTACATTTTTTCAATTTACGTTATGCATTAGATTCTCTGCATGATTTGTCGAGCTTACTTATACAAAGATGAGAGAACTCCTGCCGGGCAATTCCGTTGGATGTTTGCCGACGATATGCTTGAGTAGGATTTTTTTTTTTTTTTATAAACCATGTTCAAGAGCTACTTTGTGACTTTTTTTATTTTCTAGACGTGCTCCATCGAGTTTTATTTTTTATGAAGTAAATAAATATTACTCTTTTAATTATTAGTGATGTGATTTTTTTATGGATGAACAAATTAATTAACCATGCACAAGTAAGATAGTCATTGTTACATTTTATTTACGTTAGTCTATTTATAAAAAATCGATTACAACTATTAAAAAAAAAGAGAGATAGAGATAAAGAGAGAAAAAAAAAAAACAAGGACAATATAATTGAATGAGCAGAAGTCTACAAGATATTCTTTGATTTTTTTCAATCCATCATTATAAAGCAAAATCAAACAAAAGCTTTACCAGTAAAACTTAAGTTTATACAACAAAATCAAGAATTAACAAGTCTCAAGCACATCCCTCTGTACAGGTAAAAATTTTTTTAGTTCAATGGTAACCAGATAGACAGTAGAAGAGACGAAAACAAATCCAAAAGTCAAGTTGTATTGACTTTCAGGAAAAACCAATCGTACAGCTTACAAAGCAACGAGTGAGTAGTATACCTGTACCCCGTCAACGCTCAAGAGCTCTTTATTGCATGCATTTCTGCAGCGCGATTCTCGGCAGCTTTTATCTAGACAAGCCGACCGATGGAGCACCTGCGCATGTCCGAGACAATCAGCCGAGAGCGAAATATTTTTTTCTTTTTTTGTTTATTCAGTCCCTTTTTTTTAATCAACTCGTGCGTAGGACGAAAAAGAAAAAAACTTTTTCACCGAGTATTGTGGTTTGAAAAAATTTTCAATCTTGAAATGTGCGTGGAAAGAAAAAATATTTGTAGAAAAAAATGAACAGTTTTTGAAAACAATTAGTGATGCACTAGAAAACAATTAATGCACGAGAATAGACTGCTAAATCTTGTAGTTTTGTTGAAATTTAAGAAGTTGTTTTGAACGGTTAAAAATTAATTTTAAGTTTAGCTTTAGCAGTCATTTTATTAATTTTCATTCCTCAAAAAATTGAAGATGACCCATCAAACAGAAGTTGAAGAACACTGAACAGGAAATTGTAAATTCTTACAACCATCAAGAGTTAACAATTAACTAAAGAATTCGAAAAATTTTAATTTTTAATCAAGTGAACAGTATAAAGAAATTCAATACATCATTATTCGGTTTGGTGGCCTCTGCTGGTTATAGTAATGATATCGACTGGTTTGACGTATAGCCAGAGTAAGTGATTTACGAGAAGCAGCAGTATTGTTTTGGACAAGACATCGATAGTCTGCACATCCCCTAGTTCCGACAAACGGTAATGTAATAAGCCTCCCATGATGTTGAGACATTATGTGATTGTAGGCTTATTATGGTCTCATTCGATGAAATACCTCCAATTAAATTTTTCAGACCCAACCGTCCTTGCCCTGATAAATATCTTAGCTCGCCACCGGTACAAATTTAATCTTTGAACTCGTCCGCCAAACACTCATTGGACGACACTCAGCAGCCCCTCTGTGTACACACGCAAACAATTCGGGGATCGGATCAAAAATCGTCCCCTCGGTCGAGCCTCTTTCCGGCGAACGACATCGGTGGTATTACGCACCGCGATAAATCCCGCAAAGTACGGACGATATTCCGTTCGGGCACGCACGCATTTGCGTAAACGAGCTTTGCCGAGAGAGTTTCGGTAAACGCCCGCCCCGGGAATAATATAAATATGAGTGCCAGAGGGGCTCCTACGGGCGCGGCGCGCAATGGAGATAATAATGCTGGATGGGCCAGAAGTGGGGAGAGGCTCACCTGCGGGGGCATTAAGCCCGGGAGAAAAATATCAGGAAGGAAGGAAGGGATTTGCGAGACGATTGAGATAAGAGATCGGTAGGTATTGCCGAGGAACTTTTTTTTTAATTTTAATTGTTGCAATGAAACTTATATTTTTTATACATCAACAACGGTGTCTCTAAGAGATCTACTTTCTTTTCAAAGTAGCTCGAGTGTAATGATTCAAAATATTAAGCCCGATAGAGGGAAAAACTTTTTGAAAAACGACTTGCGAGACCACCTGATACCCACTATTACGTTACACTTTTCCTGTGCTTTACCGCTTTCGTGTAATCCGCTGCAGTAAGCTATTAGAGCGTTAAAGCTGACCCTGGATAAACTTCCTCGGTGCAGTTGAGCGTGCATATTGTTTATTCCCCTCGGTACCCCAGCTTGAAGCAAGTCCTCGACACTTTCAAAATTGAAGTCTCAAGCAAAACTTTGCGGGTAGCGTTGATTTTTATGAGCTACTAACATCCAAGACTCAATTACAACGATTTTTATTTACTACTTGAACATAAGTTTAGGTGTACAAATTTTTCATATTTTTAATATTTATATGCAGATGAAATAAAAATGACAGCATAACTAAATCACGGATATCTAATAATAAAACACATTTGTAACTGTCATCTTCGTAATATTAATTGACCGGTTTTACGTTTCGAAAACGTGTTAATATCGAAAATAGAAATTTAGCGATTAATGAGTACAAAGACATTTCTACCCTAAATATTTTACAATTTTACAAGGATACTCACAAGGAGAGGTCACACTCTCCGGGTCACCGATCTTGACGAAACTTTGGGGATCGTTTTCTTATACCAAAAGATGAAGAAATCTACCAATCATCCCGTCTAATGGGCCTTTTATACCTAGTTCCTACATAGCTTATATCGTATTTTTAGCTCTTTTTGGGTTTTTTTGCGAATTTTCAAAAAATTCCTGTTCGAAGCCTATTACACTTACAAAATTCTGCAACCCCGCATTCTCTTTATTTTTTCATCTTCTTTTGAGAAAAAATATTTTTAAATCTATTTTTGAAGAAATAGTCCATGTAAAATTAAGGTGATCAAAAGCATTTTTTTACATTTCTACCCTAAATATTTTACAATTTTACAAGGATACTCACAAGGAGAGGTCACACTCTCCGGGTCACCGATCTTGACGAAACTTTGGGGATCGTTTTCTTATACCAAAAGATGAAGAAATCTACCAATCATCCCGTCTAATGGGCCTTTTATACCTAGTTCCTACATAGCTTATATCGTATTTTTAGCTCTTTTTGGGTTTTTTTGCGAATTTTCAAAAAATTCCTGTTCGAAGCCTATTACACTTACAAAATTCTGCAACCCCGCATTCTCTTTATTTTTTCATCTTCTTTTGAGAAAAAATATTTTTAAATCTATTTTTGAAGAAATAGTCCATGTAAAATTAAGGTGATCAAAAGCATTTTTTTACTGTTTTTTTTGGTTTTATGAACTTAAACTGTAAGTCGTCAGCCTTATCAAAATTATGTCTAAAAATATTTTTTCTAAAAAATTCATATAAAAACAAAGAAAATGCGGGGTTGCAGAATTGTGTAAGTGCAATAGGCTTTGAGCAGGAATTTTTTGAAAATTGTTACAATTAAACACAAAAGTCGCACAAAAGTGTTAAAAGTGTCAAAACAAGCTGATTTTCAAAAAATTCCTGCTCAAAGCCTATTGCACTTACAGAATTCTGCAACCCCGAATTTTCTTTGTTTTTATATGAATTTTTTAGAAAAAATATTTTTAGACATAATTTTGATAAGGCTGACGACATACAGTTTAAGTTCATAAAACCAAAAAAACAGTAAAAAATGCTTTTGATTACTTTAATTTTACATGGACTATTTCTTCAAAATTAGATTTTAAAATATTTTTTCTCAAAAGAAGATGAAAAAATAAAGAGAATGCGGGGTTGCAGAATTTTGTAAGTGTAATAGGCTTCGAACAGGAATTTTTTGAAAATTCGCAAAAAAACCCAAAAAGAGCTAAAAATACGATATAAGCTATGTAGGAACTAGGTATAAAAGGCCCATTAGACGGGATGATTGGTAGATTTCTTCATCTTTTGGTATAAGAAAACGATTCCCAAAGTTTCGTCAAGATCGGTGACCCGGAGGGTGTGACCTCTCCTTGTCAGCCACAACATAAATGTCGTGCGATTTCCAAGATATCGTGACTCACCAAGTGCTTATATTTAGGGGGAAGATGCGGGGCGTGATCTGATACGCTGAATTTATTGCTGGCACGCGGTGATCGTTCTTTTTTCGCTTGGTTTGCAAAAGTTTTTGGGGTGTCGCACCATCAATTATACATTGCGAGGTACTCTTCCAAAATGAGCCTTTGCTACGAAAACTTGAGCTTTTTTTCACGACAGTGATGATCTTTATTAGAGTAAAAATTATTAGTCATTGCCTAATGACTGCATCAGCGACTATCTCTTTAAATCCCTAGTTAGGATGGTCCACCGACCGTGAAAATCAGGGCGGGATCGTTATCATAGGTTCGGTTGTGCGAAGCCCCGGTCGGCGTAAATAGCCGAGACCCGATAAACTGGCAGTCGGAGCCAGCACATCCGAGTGATTAATGGACGCTCGTTATCGGCGCGGTTTTACACGTCCCCAGACGCGCTGCCAGGATGCGACCGATTGCCAACCGGATTGTCATTCAAATTCGTGATAAGGCAACAGCTCGGAGAGGCATCCCAGATTTTACTTTTTTTAACCTCTGTTTATCTAGGAATTTTTTTTTATTCGAACCCAAAACTATAATTTAAATAAACAACTTGTTACATTTACTACACATTTGATAAACTTTAGCCTACATGTAAGTACAGTTTAAGAAAAATGATGATTGTGAAGTTATAAGTATTTTCAATAATGTAAAAATAAGTTAATAATTAGGTTTTGAAAAAAGAAAAATCAAAATATGATGATAACTCGTACTCTGGTGTACAATAAACATTTCAAAATGCATTTGCACATCTCATAACTCATTGAAACATATAAATAACATTTTCAACCCCATTACATCAAATGAAAATTTATTTCATGTGATTAAACAAGCACATCTTTATATGATTTCTGAATAATTAATATGATTTAAGAATAGCATTCAAAAAGAATTTTTCATATAGGCTTTAGCTGGTTTATAATCTCTAAATGCAGAATTCGACATTAATACGTGGTTTTATTGACAAAACATATGTACTCGTATGGATATGACGATTATTGTGATTTATGAAACTGCAGTTTGTACGATCATGGGGGCGTATTTTCGGCGCAAGCATAAACGAATTGAGTTCCCCAATTTGTACTACGATGAGCAGAAGCAATTTCACAAATTTCGTTTACACTGAGTTTGTCATTGTTTATTTGAATTTAATGCGGCTCTTGTAATTGAGGTTTCAAAATACCATTACATAAATAGATTCATAAACAAACAAATTACTGATTAATCAGTAGCTATTTTATAGAGAATAGTTTGGGAAATTTGATGGTCTATAGCGTCTAGCAAAGTATTTTTAAGAGATAATTATCAGAGAGCTAGCATAGTTTAAGCGTCCACAACCTCAACATTGGTCTAATTAGTTTAGATGCAGAAGAATTTAAAATCTTCAGTTGTTAAAAATACAAATAATAGAGATAAATAAAATTAAAAAATTTAAAAAATGTAGGAAAACAGACAAAGTACAGATGACTTTTCGAAATTCATCTTACATATCGACATACGCATCAATAATCCAGGCGCCAATAAAAAAAAAAGAGGTGACATGAGCTTTTACCAGCAAACCAGTTTATTTGAGTTTTCGTTCGCGCGTTTCACGCTTATTCGTTTGCGAACGATCCATCATTTCTCGTTGCGGGGTTAAAAAAAAAAGTTATATATTAGAGGAAAGCGTAAACGAGAGTAGCGAAAATCTTGTGATATAGATGTTATCGACATCAATTATAGCACTTGGTTGAAGTACTAAATACATTCTGAAAATCTAAGTTTAAAAATTGGTTAATAGAATGAGAATCTTACAAAGATTAATTGTTATTATAGTAAAATTGGAGAAATTTATATTTTTTCAATTTTGCAAAGAGCAAAGGACAGTTTTTTTTCTTAGCAACACTTTTTCTTAGAAAATTACACTTTTTTTAATCAAAGTAAAATAACTATGAAATAACCGGAAAAATGTTAGATGTTTGGTTATGCTACGTAAAATATTTATTTTTCATGTGAAAATCGGTAGATATTGATAAAGAAGTTTTTCATTTTCATTTGATGTACGTACAATTTTAGTTGTAGAGAAGAGAAAAGAAAATATTAAAGTTATGTTGACTTACTCTCCTCAAAACGATCTATTCTGAATGTTAATGTAATAAAACTTATACAGTCATCTGCTTATTACAAAGTCTTTGAACAATTAAGGAAAAAATTCAAAACTTAAAGTTTATTGAAATTAACTTATACTCATGTTTACTTTTTTAATTTGAACTGCCTTATTTTTTTAATATTGAAAAAAGAAATAATATACCTAAATTTTATATATATTTTTTCAAACACATCAGGTGATCAAACATGAACAGAAGGTAATAAATTTTGGATTTCAAACTAAAAGTTAAAAATATAACAATCATAATTATTAATAAAATAAAAAATTTATTTTTAAATGTCTGTTCATCGTAAAATTATTCAAGTGATAAATCAAAAATATTTTTTTGGACACAAAATTTACTTTCAGAACGAAAAATATTTCGAAATTAAGTTTATTTTTCGAAGATATGATTTTTAGAATGTATACAAGAATAAAAAAAATTTTTTAGTATAAATATTAGCAGACTGTTGCTGAAAAAGCACTGCTAAAAGTGAAATATCTGTCATCATGAAGTTCCTACTCTTTGCTGTCATCTCTGCAGTTTTTGTTGCAACTACTTTAGCCGTAAGTTAATCAATATACTATAATTGCTTTTCAATTTATTTATTCAACAGGAAAAAATTTTTTTTTAATGAAAACTTATAAAATTAAGCATTATATAAATATAAAGTATCAAAAATTTCTTTTCATACTCAACCGTTTAAAAAAAGCTAGTTTCTTTTAAATGAATTCTTGCCCTCAATATTGTGCTTTTTTAAACCGTATTTCAAAAAAAATTATTATTAATTTAACCTCAAAAAATTTTCGAATTCATCGATTTATAAAATTTTTCAATTCGAAAGAACTAAATTTTAAAATCATGCCATCAGAATGGATTGCTTGGAGATGTAGGTGGACTCATCGGAAATGTTGGAGTAAATGCTGCTGGTCTGAACGTGAATATCGGTGCTGACGAAGGTAATTTTACAAATATTTGAATCAGTAGTGAGGTACTCGTGGGGTTACACACTTGGTCCTGTTTGACAGGACTATCAAATAAAAATATTATATCAAGCTCTCGTAGTCCTGTCCCGTTCAAAAAAGGCTGGCCCGGATTATTCGGGACTATTCCGGACTTTTATGACAGGACTAAGTGGCTAACCCCTTGGAGGTACTAGAAAAAAAAAATTGCAAATAGAAGCTAAATATGGCTGTCAATCGTTAATTATTTTTAGAAAACTTGAATCTAGAACTTACAAAAAGATGATCTGTCCTTTTGGGTCATTTTTTCATTTTTAGCTTATTTCCAAAAAATGATCCTCAGCCTCAGGTCATCTTATCAATCCGTTATTTAATTTTCACCAAAATAAATGATTATTATTTTTTGGTTTTTTTATAATGATTTTTGTTTATTTTAGATGTGTCTGCAGTATATGTTCGACCTCCATGCAGAAGGTGCTACAGATTTTACCCTACATACGTTCGACCCGTGCGACCCGTCTACAATCAAGTAGTAGTCCAAAATTAAGCTGTGATATAAGCCAAAGAATCTCTAAATTTTTAATGATTTTATAACAAAAACATTTTTGAAATGAAAAAAAAAAAAGAAAAAGAAGATTACTTGTTTATTTGAAATAAATAAATAATTAATACAACATTAGAAGCATTTAGTATTATGATATTCAGTTAAATAATATTTTGTACTAGCCTAAATTCCTAAATAACCGTACATTTTACCTCCCAAACTATTTAATTGAATTATTAAAAATATAATCATCCTTACAAATTTTATAATATTTAAGGACATTGCTATTTTTTTAAACTATCACAATAAACAGTAAAAAGATTAGGGATGCCTCAGAGCGAGGCGAATCGAGGTTTTAGACTGCTTCACTCCAAGCCTCGCCTGTCCACTTCTTACAGTCTCACCTCGAGGCAACTCCACGAAAATCTATGATAATATTTTTAATATTTTTTTTAAATTCGCGATTTTATTTTTGTTTAAAAAAAAAAGAGCTGATATTTTGCTTAGATCAGCCTACTTTCACACATTTTTAGTTTGATGGCAGGGATTAAAAATTGAGTTGAATCAAATAATAAACAAAATAACTGTAACAATGACTAATGTGCCCATTTTCGTACCCGCATTTTTAATTAAAAAAAAAAATCTTGTGCAATAAATTTTATTGAGTGATACGCTAACCTGTATTGTATTTTTTCAAACAGATTACTTATTACAAAATCACTTATATAACATGATAAAAACATTTTCTGGAGTAGTGTCCCCCATAAAAGTAATGAAAAATATTTTATATAAATAAGTGAATAGCATTGTTGAAAAACAAAAACCTTCATCATGAATTTATTACTGGTTGCTGCTTTTGCTGTTGTGCTTGTATCCGGCACTTTCGCGGTAAGCTCATCTAATATATTATATTTATCTCGACCTGCAGTTAGTTTTCGATTTTATTTAAATGAAGAAATTCACAATTAATGGAAAAATAATTTATTAAGCATTGCTAAGTGTAGTGACTAATCTAAGAGATAATCAAACTGCAAAAATATTTCATCAAAAATTTTTCTTATGCTTATTTATCTTACAGGAAAGATCAGAAAGTAGTCACATAAGGAGACCCGAAAGTGGACCTGAAACTATCACCGGAGGAGGACAAGGCGGTGGTCATGTAGGCGGACATGGCGGTGGATTCGGAGGTGGAGCTGGTAGCGGTGGGCATTGCGGTGGATTTGGAGGAGGACACGGTAATGGTGGACATGGCAGTGGAGCAGGCCATGGTACCGGTGGACATGGTGGCGGATTTGGAGAAGGCCATGGTAACGGTAGACCTGGTAGCGGATTTGGAGGAGGCCATGGTAACGGTGGACCTGGTAGCGGATTTGGAGGAGGCCATGGTACCGGTGGACATGGCAGTGGATTTGGGGGAGGCCATGGTAATGGTGGGCATGGGAGTGGATTTGGAGGAGGATTCGGAAGTGGAGGAAATGGATTCGCAGGTGGACTGGGAGGTGGGCTAGGAAGTGGACCTGGTAGTGGATTTGGAAATGGATTTGAGGATAGACCTGGTGGTGGGTTTGGAAATGAAGGTCCAAATGGTCCATTACGTCCTGGTAGACCCGAAAAATTTTCAGAATAAGCGAAAAAATTAAAATCTTTCTGCTGTCACATTAAACTAGAAAAAAATGAAGAAATAAAATAATTTTGATGCCAGTAGATAAAATTTTGTTAACCTTGTTTGTTTTTTCAATCTTCTGAAAAGAAGATACTGATAAGTTTAATTATTAAGAGGCACAAGTTTCTAAAAATTCAAGGAATATTTACTTCTCTGCTATATTTATACGATAAATCTAAATAAAAAGACTGTTACAAAAAAAAATAAAACGAAAAGATTACAATTTTTGTCTTACAAATATGTGAATTGTAAGCCTGGAATTGCAATGACCATCTCGCTATGGAGTTACTATAAATGATTCATCGCTAATAAATCTAACAGATATAACTAATGCTTATCTTACTTTCAAAAACTTTTCAATTCAAAAAAAAATTCTCTTTATTAATACAAAAAAAATACAAACTTCCAACTGATGAAATTTTTTAACTTTCTAGTTTTAAACATATTTGAACTTAAAAATCAAATAGTTTGATAAACTATGCAGAATTTTAATACGCTCAAAAGATTTCGAACCCTTTCTTAGTCCACTCTTTCTCCTCGTACCCTTTGACAGCCCGACTTGCCATTCTCTTTGCATCAAACGCGACACTTTTTCGCTCTTATTATTCACGTATTACCATTTCTTGGAGGGATACCTCCTTTATGTTTCTTCGTGCCTCTTATTTTCAGTTCTTCCGCGGCTTTGGTCGCTTATTTAAAGGAGGCGACTCGACGAAAAGCAAAAGCTTTAGCGGAAAACTCGATGCAACGCGAGGCACGTACTTACTAGCTGGTAAAAAGACGCGCTACTGAGAATAAAAACCGAAGAAAGAGAATTGTGAAACACAGAAAGAGAATAAAAGATTGATTTTATTAATTTACGCTGTAATGCATCGTCGAATTGTATTATGTAATCGACTCGCTATTGAAACAGAGTTCAGAAAAAAATAAAAGGGGTGAGCTGAGCTTTATTCATGGAGCACTCAAAGAAAAATTGTACGTAAGGAGAATGGACTTTTTATTGAAGCCCAATTTTAATTCAATTTCATTACAATAATTATGTTTATAAAAATATTATTAGGAACTTGAAGAAAAGAATATAAATATTATTCTATTAAAATATTATGAAAATAAAATTTTTATTTTTTGAATCATTTAAATAAAAAGATAACTTTGAACTTATTCTGCTCAAAAATAATCGCGAAGAAAGAGTCAATTGAATTAGATTGACAATCAAAACTCAACAAGCGTCTCACTTATCATAGCTTTAGATTAAAATTCAAAGCGCGCTCCGGGCATTGTAGTTCCAAGGCTTGCCAATTAATAACGAACGCGCCTGACATAAATTACTGATTTTATGCCACGAACTTCAAAAGATAAATTGAAAATTTTCTCGTAGCTCGTATAATTATTATTGCAGAGTTCGCTGACATCATTATTACAGGTACGCTTTTCTCTTCTCGTATCACAAGGTAACGCACTCAAGATTTATGCTGGGCTTGCACCTTCGCGAAGTATAATAATTACATATTTCGGCCACTCGAGTCTACGTGAGTGTGTTCATAACAAGGACGGCGACGCAGAAATTTTCATCCTAGACAAAGTATCAAGCTTAAATAATGACTTAAGATAGTTTAATTTTTCGAAATCTTGTGTCTTTTAACCATCAAACGGGAAAGGTTAAAATTAATTATATTTTAAGCTACTTTTTGAAAGTTAAATTTTTTATATATGGTTCAAATTTAATTTAAAGAAGCCAGATTCAAGTGATTTGCCGGCACTCGAGTCGTCGTTGGTGATTAAAACGCGCCGAGAAGTACAAATTTTATTTTTCGAACTAGAAGAGAGATTACATCACTTGATTCTGTAGAGCTTCTCCGGTCGGATTTTAACGAGCTTCGTTAGAAAAGGAACTGGTCAATTTGAAGCAGATACCACGGATCCTGTACATCAAATGATCCTTGAGTCAAGACTTTCACGAGAAATGTTTTTTACTTATCCTGCAAAATTTTTAGTTATTTTTTTAGTTGCAGTATAGAGACAAAAATACTAGTTTGGAGCACACAATTTTTTTATCAGAAAAAATAATATTTTTGAAAAATTAACTACTTGCTTGAAGTTCCAGCATTAGTTGCCTTGGAAAAGCGAATAATTTTAAGTACAAAAAAAAAGTATTTACGCGTTTTCGTGCAGCACGTCAATGAAAATGATTATTTGAAACGTAAATGTCTGTAGAACCCAGTAAATATAACCAAGAAAAACTAATAAATATTTCAGTCGTTGTCGTGATGTGATTTGAGTTGCATGTTGAAAATAAAATTTAAGTCACCATAGTTTTAGTTTTGAAATTCTCTTACAATTGTCATCAAAATTTTTACTAAACAAAATAATTTTTATTTTATTTGTGATACCAGAATGATACATAAAAAATCTTACATGTTTAGAAGAATGCATGACAGAAAGGAGCTACAACGAATAACGAATCCGTTGGAACTAAATTATAAATATGGTTTGCATTGGAAAAAAATTGATTAGAAAAATGAGTATTGTTGACTTGTCAGAACAAGACACCATCTATGTGAATTTGAAAAAGATGGTGTTTTGTTCTGTCAAGCTGGTGATACATAAAATTCAAATAGATGAGTCAACTCACAATGTAAGTCACAAACTGAATTTCGATGGTCAATCCCAACAAGCCAGGGCAATATAATACGTTATTGAAACACTATAGTGCAACAAGATACGTAATTGAGCCATTAATTTAACGTTGCTTTATCTAAATTTTAAATTATTCTTTTTATAAACAATTAATGGTAATGAATTTTTTCAACAGAATTCAACTAATAATTAAACTTTTGGTATAATTTAGTTTTTTTTTCCTGCGATCAGAACGTGAAATCATCTGAAAACTTTTATTTTAAACGAATGAATTCAAAAAAAGAGATATAAAGAAGAATTATTGTATGATAAAATGTTTTACGACGACAATTTGAAAGCAGCACTTTATAAAAGTAAGCGAAAGATAAGTGCAAACGTTTCCTATTATTTAGAACCGGTGGTATTAAAAAAAAAAAATCTTCCCTCGGCTCGTGATTACGCCATCAAAGATAATTCTCTCCTTCCAAGCCGCGTAAATATATCTCCTCGAGTACTCTTTTTTCCTCGAGAAAGCGTAAAACGCAACTCCCGCATCGGGGGTTTATATAGCTATAGAGTCTCATTAATCCGCTTGCGCCTGTATTTTAAGCCTCGGCTCGGTCCATCAGTGAAATCCTCGCGGCAGCCTATCTTAAACCAGATAAGAAAACGAATTTTGGTGTGACAAAAAATAGTCGAGCTATATCTTCGGCCTTAATTTGGAAAGCGGTGGAGGGAAGATGATAATACGCGCGGTAACGAGCAGCAACGCCTTTTGAGGCTGGTTTTTGTTCGTGTTTAGGAGCGATATATTACGAGGGAGGTGGGGCACTGATTACGCCGTCCCTTCAGGAGCCTACTGAAAAACGTTTATTAATGCTTGCTAATTAAGCCTTTCGTGAGGGGAAGCTTGTCACCGTCACTTATTTGACTCCGAGGGAAAATACTTTTTTTTTTAGCGGAGTTCTATATACTGGGACTATATATATATTTTTATAATTTTTATTTACTTGACGAGTTTAGAATGTGCTTTTTTTCTACTTTAATAAATGAGTTTAATTTATTTTAAAATGCAATCTATTTTCAAATAAAAATAGACAAGAATAATATGTAAAACATTGTATCTACACAAGTATCTACATGTATTTTCTAGAATATTAAAATTTTATGAAACCTCAATCATTTTTATCGTTGAGTCAACAAACAAATGAACTAAAAACGAAAATAAAAGAGAAAAACTATTTAAACAATCACAGATTTGCAATAGAAAAGAAATACGATCTTCACATCTCGTAGTAAATAAAATAAACCCATTGCACTTTATGGTTGATAAAATTTATTTGTAACTAAAAAGCTTTTACTGAGCCCTCACTAAAAACAATTGCAGGATTCTTTGTTCAGCTTAAATATTCTGCGTACATTCAAAATGAAATATTTAAGGAAATAATATCAAATCGAAATTAGGCTTGGCACCCAAGGAGAATTGAGAACTGCGTGGTCACGGTCATTAAGTAATCATACAATTAGTTTCGGGTAGTTTTTTAAAATTGGACAGATTACTAAATTTGTGGGTTCAGTCGATTACCCTGTAGTTTCGATATTTTACCTTTCAGGCATGAATAAGTTGCAGATGATGGCACGCGATGCTTACCTGGAAACAAAAAAAAACACATAACCTGTTAGACAAAATTATGAAACTTGATAAACGAGTTCAAAATTAGGAAGCAACTTCTGGGGAAAAGGATAAAGTTTACAAAGGAAGTTTTTTTAAAAATTCTTCAGAGTCGGTGTTTGCTGTAACATAAAGGCATGCATGAGAAAATTTTGTTTACTTTGCAATGTGTAATAAAACAAAACCTTTTAAACAATAAAGATCCATCTGTTTGTATCGCGAAGCAAATTGGATCCATTGTTTAACTTTAATAAGGGATCGCAGAGTCTACTTTCAGCCCCTTCTCCTGTTCACGCGAGATCGAGCCTCGTCAAGATTATTCTCCTCGGGTCTACCTGCAGTCTTCCTCTTCTTCTTCATCCCGGGCTTATAAGTGGCTCCTCCACCCCCGATATTATCTTACTCGCGTGCTCGGGTAGACCAAACAAGAGATGAGAAAAAATTGAGACGGCACGAGGCATGACAAGAGCATCTAATAATATCGATTTTCATCCTGACTTCGTTTATTATTAACAGCGTTATTTTTATTCTTCTCCGTTTTTTTGAAAACGATTATTATTTTGCTTTTGAAAAATTAAAAATTTTAGTTTTTAGTTTTTAAGCTTGGCAGCTATTAAATTTTTTAGATATTAAAAATAAAACTTTTTTTTGTACGAAAATAATTTATGTACTAATGTTGCTATTGGAATTAATCTAAGGTCAAAATTGATTACAAGTTAGAAGTTCTGTAAATTATTCAATTCACAGGTTACAAATTCTTTGCAGACATGAGTAATTTTTTTGGTTGCCTACGTATAAAACAGTTAATGTAGAATAAAAAAAAAAAAACTAAACAAAACATTATTAATCTGAATAATTCCATTTTTAAGTAAAAACGTAAATTTTTTTGAAAAACTCATAAATGCTGAAAATGCATACGAGTAAAAAAAGCTCATAAATGGTTATCCCATAGAAATTAGATCAAAACACTCCAACGTGCAGGCAGAATAAACAATCTCGGGGTGTATCGAGTCTCGGCATTAGCGGAAAAATTAGCCGTCCGTACACGCGGCTGAAAATGGAAAGCCCGAGTTTTTATACGACGGCGTTTCGCGACTTTAACGCGCGTCATTAAATTCCCGTACAGCCGCATAAAAGCCCGGGTTAATTTGTCGCTCGGGTACGCTATGTATGCATACGACGCCAGGACAGTGCCACCCTGAGCTTAATGGTCCGTGCGGGGGTTGAGAAGACAATGTTGCTGTTCGGGATCTGTTTCTCGCCCTATTATGTCTCTGGGAGCCGGGAGGAGCCGGGATGACTTGATTAATGCTTTTGGAATGGATGCTTCATTATCGGCGGTGCTGTTTATGTTTATTGAATTCGAGTGTCCCGTGTATAAGCCCCACTTCGTAATTCCGGACCTCGTCTTCGAGAGAGATAAACTTTATGCAACTTGCGAGCCTATTTTCTTCACAATTAGTATTTTTATATTTATTTATTGTTAATGAATAATAATTAAATGTCAATGTTGGTTATTTTTATTTCAGGCTGCTTGTCCCTGTAGGTGTCAGTTGTAAAAATATGCCGACCTGGACCTGCATCCCAGGAAATACTCATGAATAATACAAATTTTTCATGAATTTTTAATCCATTTCAAATATATTTTCCAACGAATTTTTATTGATTTACCATCTTTGTTTTTCACTGTACCTATCGCTCAAATAAATTTCAAACAGAAAATTATCTGAAAAAATAAAAAAAACGCTGTCGAACAATATGAAAAAATTCGTTTTTCCAGCGTTACTGTTCTCATTTTTCATTCGGAAATCGAATACGTTATTCGCCAATTCAGTGTCGTTTTACCACGTTCGACGTCTATTAAAATAACAATAACATCAATTTCATCGATATTGTTAAACGCAGTGTGCTCAACCGAATTTAAATAACTCTGTTTTCAACTCGACTCTCGTTTCACCTATTTTTCATCGAGAAAATGCCATTTTAATCAGTTTTTGATCAAATAAACTTCGCTGTTTAATCGCGAGGATCATTAATTTTTCGTTTTTCAATTACACCCGAAAATAAAAGTATTTTATAATAAAAATGAAAAACAGAAGCATCAAATTCAACGAAATTATCTCTCGATTCACTGACTCGCGATAAAGTATTTTTCCCCGGAGTCTTTCACGCAGACTGCATTTAAACAATCCACCGAATCCCGTCCGTTCATCCGTGAGCTAGAGGGATTATTACAAGAAAAGGCCGCGAGCGATTGTCAAACATCACCCTCATTCTGTTTTCAACCCCGCGAAAAACAAAAAAAAAGTGGAGGGGGAGAAGATACAAATCCTCGAAAGACAAAACTCTTCTT
The DNA here is from genome assembly GCA_038277355.1 of Encarsia formosa. Classification (NCBI taxonomy): domain Eukaryota; kingdom Metazoa; phylum Arthropoda; class Insecta; order Hymenoptera; family Aphelinidae; genus Encarsia; species Encarsia formosa. The sequence goes on from CM076187.1 coordinate 3,430,996, forward strand.
TTCATTGCAGAGCGGCGTCTCGGCGGAAGGAAGGAGCGCACCGGGATCGACGCGCCAGATGGCTCGGAAAATCTAGGATTACAGGAAACTAATGAAAATATTGAATTACTCCGGAACGAGGGAAAGACTAGAGTTGCGTGCAATTTTGGAGTCAGTTTGACGATGACAGGGGGAAGCTTTGGCCTTTGTTGTTTCTTGCGGTGGAATAAATTTGCGATGCATGCATTTGCGGGGGGCGATAGTTTGGGCTCGTAAACGAAATTTATATATTCACGTTAATTACTTCGTCGAGGAAAGGGCCTAGGGGATCCTTAAACATCGAATAAACGAGGTTTTATTGTGTAAACGGTGCTTGATATAAATTCAAAACAGCATTTATCACTCTTAACAGCGGGGAGAAATGCAGCCAAGGGTCTGGCTAAGACGGAGAAAGCGGTGAGACCGCGTATGCGCGGCTTTCATTAAACTGTTCAAATTATCAATTTGCGGCTTGGAATTAAATGACTTTGCCAACCAAAGACCTTGATCAAAGTTATCTTGATTTAAATTACTACAAGAAAAGTTGAGATGACATTTATAGCAAAGAATCATTGGAAATAAATTACATTTTAGTGTATTTTAAATCGATACTTAAAAAAAAGGTGTACGTCTGAAGGGACGCAAGCCAAAGTTCATTCGAGGGAGAGGTGAAATTTCCATGCTGGGTTCGGTGGCGGTCGTCCTGAAATTTTCATCCAAATCTATCCGACACCGCCAGAGACGCATCTTCGTGCACAATGCCAAGCCGCAAAAGCTGCACGAAGCCTCGAAGCCAAGGTACGGGTACACACAGCCCGAGAAAGAATGAAACGGTACTGGTATCGATTGGCGAGCCCGCTGCCAAATCACACACCGCGCGTTCCTGAAATACCGAGCCTTTCGCGTGTTTCGAAATATTTTTCTATTTTTTTTTTTTACTAGGATTTTCTTGCCGTGCCAAACGTGCAGAGTTTTCGAGTTTACTTTGAGAGCCAATTTTCTGCTGTATTTTAAAATGAGAGTATGAGATTTTTAAAATAATTGTATGGATTGTAACTTGGATCTGTTGTTTATCTTCAATTTAAAAACTTTTACAGTTAAATTTTTGTTAGAAATCTTGGTCTGCATATGGAACCTTCTACTTTTATTGTATCTTAGGCACTATACTCATTACGTATTTTCAACTTACTCTCGGAAGTCTAAAAAACATTTACTTTCTTATCTTTGAAACCTTGAAAAAATATAAACCTTAGGTAGTTCCAAGTTAATTTAGCGGGTAAAAGGCCAAAGCTTTCGGGGTATTTTTGCTTCCGTAATTGAAAAACCGAAAAAACAAGGGTTTCGTACGTCCGATTGCCGGAACTGATCCTTTGATACACGCTCTCTGGCCTCATGCATATGCAACGCCAGAAACGAATTGCAAAAATTCGAATAAAAGATAAGGTGAGAAAGAAAAATGCTACACTACCTTAACAGTGGGTAAAAAAGCACGGCACAGTCGCTCGCAGTGTCACCTCGATGGTAAAAAAGAAGACGAATACCGAGGATGGATGTATCGCGAGATAAATGGACCGAACAGAACAATTTTTTATAGTAACCTTTCAAGGAAATGAACTGAAAATTTTTATGTTTTCAAATCAATCTTAGCTAAAGGTGATTCTAATCTCGAAGTATGAGAAACGATTAGTTACTGTGATCGAGTTTGAACTTCTTTTAAAAAATAACACTCGAGATGATAGCTCTTTCTCCGTCGAGAAGTCGTACCGAACCAACTCATTTAAACCTCATTAAGCGTAAAAAAAGGAAGAAAAAAAGGGGTTAAAAGAAGTAATTTTACTTGTCCATTTTCCACGCATAAAGCGAGCTGGTCCCAAAGAATGAGAGGAAGACGCGCTGTCGCGAGAAGACGACGAGCCGAAAGGACTCGCGAGTGCACGAAGCATAAAAAGGAGAGAAAAGCTCACAGAGACGACCGACGACGCGACGGATGCGTCCGCAGCCAGTGCCGCGGGCTGAGGAGACTGCGGCTTTTGTATCGAGGAGTCTCGCGATCTGGAATAAAAAACTTTTTTGACAAATTTTTTTCATTTTTTTCCGGGTTGATTAAATATTGTACAATTTTTTAATACTTTCTCAAGTTGTAGTATATATTAAATCCTTACAAATTTAAGTAATTTCTTCTATAAAGTTAAGTTTATCTTTTACTGAGTAGTTTTTGGTTACATTTAAGACTTTTGATGCAAGGCTTGCATCGCAAGTGCCAAGCACCCAAACAGTAGCTATACCTTATTTCAGGGATTAGATAGAAGAGCTCGTTCTTTTTTTTTTCGATTTAGGATTATTTTTATCCACTATTAAAAGAAAGCTAGCGCCATATTGCGTAAACTTTTTATTCGTGAGCTGATTGGCGGAGAAGGTTTTTTAAAATATTCGAAAAGTGCAATTTAAGGTTAAAATTGTTTTTTTCCTATGCGCGCTTGCAGCGCGCTGAGGGGTCCTAATTTCATTAAATATACAAAAAACTAATTTTAACTAATAAATTTTATATGATGCATCAATGTTAACATATAACATATTTTTTCAAGCTCAAAAAGATATCTTAATTATTCGTAGAATCTCGGAAAGCTCAACTAAAAGTCTCTTATTGCTAGACTTTTCATTACTTTTCAACTTTAAAGAAACTAAATTCACTGTACAGATTTGGCTTATTACTGTCATATATATACGCTTCTTCTTACAAATACTTTGAAAAAGCATTCTTCAAAATTTTATATTGAAAAAATGTCTGAATGAAATATTATATATTTGTAAATAATAATAATTTCTATGATAAATTACACCTTAGTTCAATTTAACTATAAATATTTAATATTCTTTGAATCTAACAATGGTAATGATTTATATCTTAAATACTACATGTATAAAATATAAACTTACAATAAATAGCACTATATAATAATAATAATACTTTCAATAAGTAACAATTTACAAGTCTCTAGTTTTACACAGCTACTTTGTTCTTTGGAATAAGAATTATCCAAATTAATAATAAACTTACTATATATTAAACTTTTTTACAAGTCTCTAGTTTTACACAGCTACTTTGTTCTTTGGAATAAGAATCATCCTTATTAATAATAAATATATTATACATTAAACTTTAAAAATAAAATAAAAAAATAAATAGAACAGTTTCATGAAGGTTTTTGAAGTCATTAAATGCTTTTTAACCATCTGTTACTATTCAATGTTTCAAATACTTCCTCTACAAAAAAAAAAAAAAAAAAAAAAAAAACGCGTTTTTGGTTACACCAATTTGTTATATCCACGAAGTATTTTACTTATGAAACTTATTTTATACAGCTAAGTTTTTATAAAATTTTTGAATCAATGAATAGTACAAAAAAAAAACTCAAAAAAATTTTAAATGAAACTGCAGCTTTCCTTTGATCCTTCGTTTTTTTTTTTTATGGATTTCTTTGCATTTGATGCACAGTTGAAAGTCGAAAATTGAAACGTTTTGCTCTTACGGAAGAATTAAAGTAATCTGTGGTCCCATTAACTAACTTTTCTAATTGTGAAATATCAAAGTCACCATTTTCAAGGTAATAAGGTACTTCTTCGTATACATTGTCGTTTTTCTTGTGCTTGAGCAGTGTGCACATGATATTGTAAGTGACATCGATTATCTAAAAAAATAAAATGAAATCATAGAGTTAAATCATCGTTGGAAATAAAATAAAATCAAGAATAGTTACTTCACATTATTTTCATGCAAAAATAATTTTTTTTGTAGCTGTTGCTATCAAAGTTGCTATTATTAAAAGTTCAAACTGTTATTGAATAGTATCATTTAAAAATATTCAAACATTATAAGTATGAAATAAGATTATAATTATTTGAATGTAAATAATATAAAATTAAGAATAACTAGTTTTATGTAACCAATGTTATATTGAGTTCAAACTATTAATGGAATAGTACATCATTTGACTTTTTAAAAATATTTTAAAATAATTCTTTTTTTATGATCTTTAATTTAAAAATAATTAAAAAATATCGCAACGAATTTTTCACTCTACCTTTCCAGGAAAAAAAACTTGACCTGTTTCCTCAAAAAATGAACCAACAGTTTTTCGGACATCCTGGACGTAAGTCAACATTTTGTAAAGTATTGAGTCAATTTTATCAAGCATATCATAACGCCTTAGTTCTTCTTCTGTGACAAAGCGTTTGAACTCTAATAAAGTTATCCTCCCTTCGGTCAAAAATCTAAGAAGCCGTACTTCCAACAACTGGAGCTCTCTAAAAAGTGTACTGGAGCATACAATGTCAAATCGATGGCAGACCTAAAATTTTTTTTCTTAATTTTCTATCTGAAAAGGAAATGAAAATTTATTTTAAAAAAAAGCAACTTACTCCGCGTAACTTGGAAATTTCATCGCATCTCAATTTCGTGAGAATTTTCATTGTCATTTCATCAGGAAGGTTTAAAAAATTTGGACATTTTTCTTTCTCCGTTCGACGAATTGATGTTTTAATTTTCTTCTGTCTTTTTTCTTTCTTGTTGACTTTTCTGCTAGAGGATTTTTTTACTTTTTTCTGGTGTGCTGCCATATCTTTTTCCAATTTTTTTTCTAGAAAATCAATAAGTCAAATAAAATAAAAAATAAAATAAATTATACTATCAAAAAAGTATTCTTCTAAATTTGATGTACAATGATTGAGAGCATTCTTTTTATTCGCAGGAATTTTTTTTCTTATTTTTATGTAATTTTTTTAGCTCGGGAATCATTTATAGTAGTAAGTTACGCTGTGAGGGGAACGAGAGTTTAATTTTTTTTAATTTCATGACACTATGAGGTTTTTATCTTAATTTCTACATCCGACTGTGACCTTTTGTATAAAATTTCAACCAACCGTGCTTTATAAATGACTCTTTCAGTATTAATAAAATTCATATTCTTTTTCACGCAATTTATTAAATCTCAAAGGAATTTAAAAATGTATCTCATAAATACTGTCTTTTTTCTCATAAAGATGTAACTGGGATAAAACTTTAAAAATTTTTTTAAAATATATTAAGTGAAAGACAAAAATTCGAGGATAAAATGTTAAATTTTTTTAAGAAAACATTGCGAGGGAGAAAATGCAATTATAATGTGTAAAAATTCAAACTGTTTACGTCCACCTATCGCAGTGCACACCGAGGTACACACAAAATTTTCTAGAACGCTTAACAAGTACGCACCGGAAATTTTCCTCCCCCGCACAATTAGCTTAGAGCTAGGTTACGTCCACATGTAAAATTCACGAGTGTTTGCACTTTGCACCGCTGATTTGTTGGGTAAAAAGCATACTCACTGGTGGCCATGACGATGATGAAAAAACTTCACAAACTCGGGAATAAGCACAAACAATATACAGAAAACTTACTTTATTTTCATTGGGGAAAGAGGAAAAAAGTTTGAAAAATGTTTGTTGCGAGACCGAAGGGCGAAACAAAACTGAAAAGAGAGGAAAAGCCCGCGGTAGAGTCGCCTATCCTGCGTAGGGTAAACAAGCAAGTTAATTAATTTCTTGGAAAACCGCTCGGACTGTTGGGTACGCGGAACTGAAAGGATACGCAAATTGTAAGCCAAAATGAGACTCGGCAGACTTATGACAAACATTATGAGCGTAGACATCGAGAAACGACTGGAAAAACTAACGATTGTTTGTGAAAATTTTTTTTACTCTTCATAGGGTATGGCTGTAACTGGAAACGAGATTTTTAACTGATTAGTGACTGCTAGTAACTTTATAAAACAATTCAAGCAACTTTTAATTTAAAAAAAGCACAAAAAAAATTTTTATAATTTAAATTTTTAAAACCTTAAAAAAGAAATAATTGACTAAAAATTATTGTTATTTTCTAAAATAATTTATAAATTTTAAACTATGCTGATAATTATTTACTGTAAAAATAAGAGTTGATATGATACATGGATTCAGTTGAAAAAAGGATTTTATTTAAAAAAAATATAGAATTTTTAAACTAATGATTTAATAAATCCCAGCTTTATACGGATTCCTGTTCAGAATTTATGCCTTTACCACTAACACAGATGTACGAAACCCGAGCGATTTATACCAGCAGCGGATAATAGGCGCAGATATTTAGATTCACACGTGCTCCGATCCGTGTGCCAAAATATTTACCAAAACAACCAGCTCGTTCGTCTATCTGAAAGCTCCCGAAAATCTCGCGATAACCGCTTCATTCGCGAGAAGATAATCTAGTCGATGCCCAATCAAAAATCTTTTTCACTGAAATCTTTCTATTCAGTTTTTTTTTGTAATTTAAACAAGATTTCGAAAGTCAAATACCCGGTACGTAAAGGTCGAACGAGTGTGGAGCTTTAACGGCGGAACTCTTAACGACAATCCATTTACCATCCCCCTCGTCCGTCCTCTTTAGTTACCGAATTTCCTCTCTTTTCCGCTTTTCCGGGACCGAACGTATTATCCCCCCCTTACGCAAATTACGTCGCGACCGATAGTTATCTTTTCGCGCTTTTTGTGCAAGCGGACTTTTTTTTTTTAGTCGCGGTAGAACAATTTGCTTTGCTTTACTTTTCCTGGAGTTTAAAGGCTATTTGTTTGGGTTTTAAACAATGGAGTGATTTGCGGCTGGAACCTTTTGTCTTTAAGAGCTCTCCAACTCGGTGGTAAACTTATACTTTTTCCGGTGAATTGTGCGCCGAAATACAAATAGGATCGATAAAGCGATTACAAACCGTGACGAAACCGAAGCGGTAATCAACGCTGGTATGCGAAAACAGGGAGCGTGTAAGTCAAATAAACTCCTGTCGGCCAAAAAAGTCGTACCCACGCGCGCTGTCGGAAGATTCCCGCGTGGCAGAGCGAGGAGGGGAGAGGAGATATTCGGGAAGCACAAAATGTAGGCCATTCCGCATACAGAAATAAGCTCCGAAACTTACCGCGGTGAAAATAAGTCGACGCTAAAACAGTGACATCACGCGCTTCTTCCTCCCTTTTCACCTTTGGATCTAAACCGAGCCGGTGTTTAGACGAGGCTATTACCGAGCCTTCCGTCCCGTAATTTCGACTAATTTTCTTCATTTCACGATGCGTCTTGACAATATATTCCTATTCCCAAGTATTTCGTTGAATTTATGCAATTTACTCTCGAGGTAAGAACGAGGACGAAAATCTTTGACGGAATGTAATTAAAATTTTATCAAATTGTTAGAGATGCAGTAACCAAAAATTTTGATGTCAATAATAAACTTGACTAACAAAAGAGATTTAAATTTTTTGTTATATTTTTAAGTCTTGTCATCTTAAAAAATTCAGTAATCAATAAATATTTTTTGTTAAGATCAACCATTTGAAACCATTTCTACTACTAAAAAAATTAACTTTTAGCTGATGTAAGTTTGTAACTTAAGATTTAAATTCAACTTTCAGATTCATCATAAGTATTTTGTTATGATTTCAGCGCAGTTCTTCCATAAATTTAATCATAACTAATATCCGGCTCACTAGTGTCCATCAGCATAATTCTCTCTTTCAATCTCTTTTCTAACGTTGCATAAAAGCATTAATCACGCATCCACGCTCGCAAAATTTGGTACCCACATGCCCGCGCCCGATTGAGTGACATGCGAGACCGGGGGATTTTCGTGTTTCGTACCGAAGAATAAAAGCGCAGGTGCGAGCTGCCGGAGATTTAACCCAAACTAAGGTCTTCTTTAAACAACGCCCGGCTTTTCCAGGATAAATAATTGGTATTGTTGCGGCCCCAGGATTTCCCTTATCTCTACACAATTGCCCTTTTTTCACCCGACCGTTCTTTTTGTTCAACCTACCAACGGCGTAATTAAACAGCCCGTGAGCGGATATTTTATTATACCTTTACTCCGGTAATTGATTAAACAAAGTTGTTGTGATCAAAGAATTACTCAAGTTTGAATTATACTGGCATCAATTATACTAAATTTTCAAAGAAGAGAGCCACTGTTGCATAAATCAAAATTAAATTATTTGGCTGCATAAATTAAACTTAAATAGTGCGACTTTGGCAACTTTATGATAATTAGATTTAAGAATCGCAAACTCAAATAGCACGTGATCTGGTTTTTATAATTAGAATAATATCTCTCATAGGCAGTCTTTTAAATAATTTTTAAATTTGAGAAGTTATCGATCAGCGACTCTCCTTAATCGTAGTTGCGGGAACCTCGTACTCAAAAATACCCCAGCAGTGAACCAAATATCTCGTGCACTGTTATTCCAAGGCCCCATCGATTGTGGTCCGTCATAAAGCACCGGATCGATCGAAGAATTAAGCAGGATCCCGAAATAAAGCGACTAAAAAGTGCGTTCGATATACCACCGGAAATAGTCGTGAGTCATCCTTGTGTGTGCATGCATTGAAAAAAACTGGGGGAGCCAATGGCTTCCGGCTTTTTGCGAAACTGCTGTTTGCGATACGGGATTATATATATATATATATATATATTCTTTTTTTCATATCAAGGGTGGACACTGATTGCGCGCATTCAAGGAAACATACGTGTGCAAGGTGTCCGGATTTTTTCGCGACTACCCCGCCTGAGTTATTGATTTTGAGTTGTGTGTTTTTTATTGTCTCGCGCGTGAAATATAGTCGGAGGATAATTTAGGATCCGTTGTTTCTTTGATTCTGCGGATTGTTTTATTTAACTTTTAAATAAACAATGGTTCCCTCTCGTACGGATTTTCGCAAGTTTAATCGCCCGAGCTCCACTGGCACGATGAAAAGTTATGTATTTGATTTAAATAATCGTGACATTGAAAAACAAACAAGCTGGGGAAATAAATTAATCGAGATTTGTAATCAAAATACGTGTAACTGTCAAAAAGGTAAGTAAAAAAAAACTGATGAGGCAAAGACTTTTTTTTTTTTTTCTTTTCTTTTCCCGATTTACGAGTCGAAAACTAGGTTTTGAAACCAGAAAAATCTATTTTAGTTGTCATCCGTGGTGTAAAAAAACCAAGAAATTTTTTTTCGAAAATATTTATTATTCACGGTGTTTGGAATTTCATAAACAATAAAAAAAATAAAATTCTTTAAAAAGTTCATCTTTTTTAGTATCGTAAACAATAAACTTAACAAACAAACTACAAATAAATTTCCGATCGTTCCATAATTCTGGACACTTACAACAATTCCCACTACTCACAAGTGTGAAAAAATCGTCCACCACCCGCTCCGCGTCGCAAAAAACTGGGTCAACTCTAAGAGGGTCATGTCCCTCGTAGGAACAATTCCCCAAGTCCACAAATCAAGAAACCAAAGAAAAAAAAAAAAAGAAGAATCGCAAAGCTTGCAAAATATTTCCACCTATTTGCGATAGTACGAAGAGCGTCCAGCGTTAGCAGATATTTTGTACAAGAGTCTAAATTTAGGCCCGGGTGCCAGATAGCGCCTTCCGTCCGGCCGAGGAGGTGGGAAGCGAGAGAAAATCGGTGGTCGGGAGCACGCACGCACGCACCACGTCGTAGTTATGCCGGAGAAGCTCGGGCGCGTGCTGCCGGTTCCCCGTAACCGAGAAAACTCATGTTGTGCGAGTGTTTGTGCTGAGTGGTCCAAGCTCTGATATCTTTTAGTGACAGTGAGTTTAGTTTACACCGGTCTGACATCCTTTACGCAGGTGAATTTTCTCTCGCTAGTGTGGAGTTTTCGAGAGGGACGAGTAGTTTGTTGAATGTTTGTTGATAATTCACGTGACCCAACCTCAACGACTAATTTCGTAATTGAATGCTAGAAACTCTGATCGGATTTTTTTAAAGCTCAAAAGTCCTCGAATTGTACCCTGTAAGAAACGTGAATTAGGTTATCTTTTTAATAGCCATTTACTGACTATCTCATAGACTGAATCTAATATTTTTCTAGTAATTGGCCATTAAACGGCTGTTAAATGGATAACCTAATTCACATTTCTTACAGGGTACTATAACATCTTATTGATATCACTCAGAAATTGAAAAAAAATCTTTTTTTGAATTAGTTATCAAAACTGATAGGCTACTCAGTAAATGAATTTTTTTAACATCTCGGAAATATTTAGTAACAAAATCGATAGAATTTACTGACTCAGTCCATCAATGAATTGATTTCACCAATTGTACACTATTTTTGGAGTTTACTAATTCGCTTCATGTCTTTTCATGAGATCATAGTTTTAAACAATTCAAGGAAGCTTGTAATTTAATTTCCATTCAACGTGTTTGAAGTATCTTGTGAATGCACACGTAATTACGAGACTCATCGTTTAAAAAATATAAGAAAATTTGCAAATTGAAATTTACAATCTAAAAAAATTGAGAAAATGCCAGAAAAAACAGATGTCTTGTTTTAATTGATTATTTTTAGTACACGTGATTGATTGGTTCTTTCAGTTGAGATTTATCACACCTAAACAAACATGTACTAGCCTGAAATTAATGTTTATGTTAGGTCAAAAATTAATTAGAGGATAAAATATCAAAAAGATCTATCAATTTACCGTAAACCATGAAAGAAAACGAAAAAATTTATTGTACTTGCTACCATTAATTGAAACTACTGCAATACTTAAAAAAAAACGATGTCTCACTCAAAAAAGAAATAGTCTAATGAAAATTTATTTGAACTTTGAACCTTAGTTATGAACAAAGGCCGTAATAAAAAAAGGTACTAAAAATTTTTCATTTTTTTTAATAAAAAAGAGTTTACACCGAAAAAAATTCTAGCTCATTTTTTCCTTTCGCAATATCACTCATGAAACAAGACATAAACCTCGTGAGTGAAAAAGTATGTAAACAAGAAAAAAAAAAAAAAAGGATCATAAAAATTTTTTTTCACCACTCGGGATACTCTTTCGCACACTCGTATATTAAAATCTTAACGAGAGACTTCTTCGCAAGACTTTCAGGTCAAACTCTGGCCGATTTGAAACAATATGATTACCCGGGACATGGTAGCAGGCGTGGGTGAAGCCGCTAACCTGCCGTGGCGAAAACACAAAGGCTTTCCAAAAGTGATTAAGCGTCGGGCGTTATAAAAGTACGCGAGTCGTCCGCACCTGCAGCAGCGAGTTCGTTGCACGATGTTACACCGAGATGAATGCAGGCTCGTTAGAGACCGAGACTTATGATCGCGTGTTGACAATCCAACTTTCTGATTGTGTTTGTTACGCCCCAGAAATTCTTAATCGTGCCTAATTAAACAAAGCTCGGGCTATTAACTTCATTTTAATTTTTAATAACAATTTTTGGGCTTTGGGTCCATTGATTTATTGGAGAGTTAAAATAAGCATGAGTTAAAAGTTAATTAATTAAAATGGACACTGGGCTTGAGATTTTATTTTATCAACTTTAAAGATTCTTTTAATAGAGTATTAAATTTAAAACGTCTAGGTAAATTTGGCAGCTTTGAGATTCTCTTAGTTATATATCTGATTATGAACACATGTATTTTTACGTATATATATTTTCTCAAAAACCATTCACTAAGTTTGTGCCAGAGTAATTCAAGTTCCTTAATTATATTATTAGATCTTTTATTTCCGCGTTTACTAAAATTACTACCTTTTAGTTCGAAAATAATTTACATTGTTTCTAGACTTGCTCGTTTGTCAACCTCTATGTTGTGCAAGAGTAAAAAACGATTTAATCAATCAAATTCAAATAAATTCAGGGTAAATTAGTCGTTATTATTTAAGATGAATCCAAGTTTCTATCTCTCTCTCTCAATTAATCATCCACACATAAATCAAATGTTTTGTAAGTCACTTGTTTTTCATAGCTTTCTTGTACGAGAATAAAAGTGATTAAATTAACTCGTTAAAAAAATAATGTCAGTTATTATTTATGCATCGAGTAAACTATTTTATCTAATTACTCGAATATATATTATCTACTTTCGTAGATAGGTTTGAAAAGGGACAAAGTTGTCGAACGGTATTGGTGGGAGGAAGATCGGGCCGAAAAGTATGCCGACGTCGGCTCGTGAGTCGCAACGCCTACGTGATTAACGAGACAGCAAAGCGCGGTCCATCGCCGAATGATTTACCTACCGACGCCGTTTAATTATCCTATCCGTTATCTAACACCTCTCTTGTTTACTCTGACGCTGCGCTTAAACGAGAATCGCGCCTGACCCTTCCTTTCTTTTTTCCCTTTCGAGTTTATTGGCTTTCGATCGAAACTGTACGGTGATGAGCCGATTAAAGGATGCCGCTTACGAGCTTTATTTATGAATTTGCTAAAACATAAATAATAAATCATTTGGTCATGTGTCAAGGGGGACTCTAATGAGAACCAGCGTATAATTGATGTTCACATGTCCCAAAAAAAGTCACAGCTCCAAGGTCTTCCGAGAGAGAAAAAAAAAGTGACATTTCAAATGTGTGACAGACGTTTGGTGATATCTGTTTATGTAATAAAACCACGATTCCGTCAGTTCGCGGGGGTTATTTTTACGATCCACATCTTAACGCAAATATCAAAAAATCTCAATCGGCGGGCTACAAATAACACACGTGAATTTTTTTCGGCTCGCGGAGAAATTTTTTTTCTTGTAAACAAAGAAAAATTGCTTGTAAGCGGGAGACTCGCGAAAGAGAAAAGTTTTATTTATTTTCAGGCCGAGCTTCGAGAATATTAATTTCATTGACTCTTTTTTTTTTCCTTTGTGTTTGTGATGTTTTTCACGAAATAAAAAATATAATACGGCGGGATAAAAAGTTTTAGTTTTGAACTATTTTTATACATTTTTTTTTTTTCCTCTGAATTCCGTCTGTTGTGCAAAATAAAAATGCATTTATCATTGCGCTTCGCTTGGGAAACCCGAGCTTTGTTCCGTATTTCAATTTTATTTTAGTAGACAGATATATACCGTAAGTCATTAATTTAAGTAAACAAATGTTGAAAATTAATGTAAGTTAATATAAAACATCGAGACGTAAAAAACACGTGTAAAAAAGAATTTAACTGCAATTTTAACAAACTATCACGAAATGTTCTCTAGCGATGTTCCATAAATTTTCCGTGCTCTACATTTATTAGAATTGTAATAAATTTACTAAAAAATTTTTCACCACTTGTCTTAACACAAATCAAGTGTGACAGAAATACATTTTTGTAAGAAACTAAGATTTCTATAAAATATGTATTTTTTAATCACCAAATTATTTAATAATCATCTGAAAAAATATTTTAATATAAAAAAAGACAGAACATCATTAAAAAAAATTTTACGAATATAACACAAACACATTTTTGGGTGAAACTTGCTTGCTTAGATGTTTGTTAAACAACAAAATGAATTTTAATTTCATAAAAAAGTCAAAACTTCGTTATCACTTCAAAGTAAATTTTTTAGTTTAATAAACTTTACTGGGTTATTGCAAGCACAGTAAAACTTATTTTTCGTCAGCATAACGTTTCCAGAAAAATCTCATTTTTCAAATAAATTTTTCATCAAAAACCACATCTAGCAAAATTTCTGCATCCCCAGGGAAACTTCATGACCCAAGCGATTAACCAGCCCTGAAAAGAGTAAAAAAAAAAAAATCTGCCAAAGTACAGGTGGCCGAGCAGGTCTATTCAATTCTGCTGAAAGTTTAAGTCTCATGCATACATAGACTTCTCGGGGCTCGCGCCCCGCTGTCAAAGGCGCTCGGCTCGGGTGTTATTAAAATATAGCGGGGTCCGGTCGTCTATATGCAAATGAAGCCACTCCGCGAAAACTTTAGCCACGCGAACCTAATCACGTCGGCTATCCCCAGTCTCTCTGTCTCTCTCGGTTATTCAATCAGCGCTTCGATTGGCAGTTTCGATGTTGATAAATTATCGAGTTTTCCGGTATAAAAAGAAGAAAAATCCATCCTTTGAAGATGGATAATTACTTTTTTTTAAGCACGCTCGCATCGTCGTGCAGAGAATTCAAAACCCATCGATACCAGTATGAATTCGATGGTCCCAGCGAAGAAAAACCTTAGCAGAAAATCTGGAGATTTTTAATGACCAATGAGAGGCTGAAATGAATTAAAAAATTGAAAAAAATTAAAAAATCTTATTTATTAAGTAATGATTTATTGAGATTCCTGATTCAAAAAATTTTTTTAATTTATTTTAGGTCATTTAAAATCTCCAGATTTTCTGCTAAGGTTTTTCTTTGCTGAGTTTTCATCGCACGGTAAAAACGCTTGAAAAATTATAAAAACATGATCCCGGAGGGTTGGGAATTGGCATTCGAGGCGGGACAAAGGTAAAGAACGTAAACCACGAAGGTACACTTGAACTTGAGGGATTAAACTCCGTTTGGTCCGAAGTTTAAATTAGGGTGAAGCTTTATGTTGTCAGCTCGGCCGCGTGACGTATTCAGAATTCAGAGCCGCTGGAGATTTGAGCGCGAAACTTGGTACGTCTCGCAATTAACGCTCCAGTCTCGCTCTTTCCGGGCGACATTCAATTAGGTTTTGCTTCTCACGTCTCAGACCCAGCCCTAACTTACCCTGAATACAGCTTCTTGTCACTCCTCGGGCTTCTGCTCCTAATGCAGCACCAGCTGTGATCGGTTATTCGGGATGGATCGTTTCTTTGGTGTCGGGAGAAGTTGCTTCCGGTATGTTTTGCTTACGTAATCGATGCGCCAAACGTCTCCGAGACTTACCTGAAATGATAAAATGGAATTCATTAGGAATTGTTTCAGGGAATATACGAGACAGGCTGAGTATTTTATAACTAGTTAGATTACTATGGATTTGGTGAACAACACATTAAATAACCAAAATTCAGTATTTTTCAACCAGGATCGTAAATTAAAGCTCCCGTAAGTAAATTTATCACTTTGTCATCGCGTTACAAAATATTCACGTTGAAATTTTACTCACTAATCCATAAAACCGCGGGCTGTAAATTTCGCTGAGCCGTTATCGCCCGAGAAACTTTATGTTTTGTAATTTTCAATAATAAAAGCCAGGGTTCGCGTATTTTTCGATGATAAAAATATTTTGCCAAAGTTATTCAAACTTATTTGAAGAAAATACATTTCAATAAAAGAATTTTTCTGGTTTGGGTAAAAGCTTAAGGTGATAGAAACAGAAAAAGCTCTCTTGAAAAGTTGTTATTGGTCGAAAGTTTCGAAATAGTTGGGAAACTTTTCTATAGAGGGGAAGGGAGCCCATGAGAAAGTGTGAAGTTCAGCGAACCTCTTTTAAAAGTACATTCAGAATAGATTTCATCCCATATTTTAGAATACGATAAAGATATCCCATTATAAATCTTCCACGCCGGACAAAATTTATAGCCCAGAAATGATAAAATAAGTTATAATCGAATCCAAAGTGGAAGCATAAATATTCTAGCGACGAACGTTGGTAAATTGTGAAATCAATCACGGGCGAAAAAGAAAAAACAGCCACGATTTCGGATCATAAAAAGACATCATAAAGAAGTGCGAATCGGTGAGCCCTGGTGCGAGCTGTAAAATTTTAATGATACCCGACGCAGATCGATGTTGGAAATCTAGCGCATGCATAGACGTTCAACAGACCAGCCGACGCGAAATACATAACGGGAGTGATGCATCCCATCGGTAGAGATAAGCGATCCAGACGTGGACTAGTTCGGTACGACGCCGCGGTGTCGCGATTGTTCTTGAAATTTTGTTTTTGAGAGCGCGATATCGACGCGTCTGTTGAATGGGAATTGAAAACACAATGAATATGGGTTAGTTACACAACCGATGTTGCGATGCTCTGAATTCAAATGATTTTTCTACTGATTCCAGCGCATTGTCAACGAGGTTGTCGGAAAATTACTTTTTAGTAAAAGCTTTTTTTACAGGCATCTGCTCTGAACTTTCAGATGAATGTTTTGTATAAAAAATTCGATCATTATAATCTTAAATTACTTTACTAAAATTTTTCATAGCTGTATTACACGATTCATTTAATTATCCTAGCTGAAACCGTGGCAGAAAATTCTCGCCCTACAAAAAGGGTAAACCAAATTACCTCTCATACAGCACAAATGAGTTTTAAAAATTGAAGCTCGTTAAAAAAAAGGGCATAAGTAAGCTCGCTTCTCCCGGTCTATAAACGCGCGAGGGTGCGTACCCGGGAGCAATAACACGCATCTACGGGGAAAGACAAACGCGCCGAAGAAAAATACGAGCGGTCGAAAATTGCCAATTCGCGCCCTGTCCTCTCATCAAGCTCCTCTCATACATCACGTGCACTCGCGCCGGCCGACACTCAGCGAGGGTCGGAATAATTCAAGCTCCACCGTAACGCGAGCGGTTCGGTAAAACGTGACTCGTCCCAACTAATTTTGAAACAAACATTTACGGCAAGCCGAGTTTTACCACTGTATATATAACAGCCAGACCCCTGAAAAGCCTTAATGACTGCAAGCTAGGCCTCAGGGAAACTTCGTACGCTCAAGTTTGTTCTTTTCGTTACAAGCTCTCTCGTAATTCCACCGCTACTTTTTTTTCTCGAGTATGATAAGTACGATATTCGAAGGCTTATGAAGGCAGGAGCTTTTTCTGTAAAATTAAGATGGTCAGTTGCGAGATTCAGGGAAAGCTTTCCATAACTTTTACGCTGAGTTTGGAACAACCAAAAATTAAGAAAATTCTTCCATACATTCAATTTTATAAATTTAAAAGTCGCAACAGGATTCGTGTCTGAACTGCTGAGCGGTAAGCTCCGGGGGCTGGTGCTCCGAGTTTAAGTGGTTTTGAGAGCATTAATTTTATTATCTCGTAACAGCGATACCACCCGGAACACATAAAAATTTAAAACTCTGGCAACCAAGCAAAAAGTAAAAAAAAAATTCAATCAAAAGTAAAATGCCTGGCAATCGATAACAACGAGTCCGCGTGCCATATAAGAAATTGATTCTCTCCTCCCGATATTTTCACTAAGAGTAAAAGCACACTTCATTTTCCCAACGATAGTTACTTCTTCCAACCCCCGCTCTACTCCATACAAGCAATACGAAATGTAGTTTACGATTCCCCAATATATTTCTCTTTTACGGAGGTGCGGGAGGGAGGCACGTTTTGCGAGTAAAAGCGTTTATTTCGACTTTGCAACGTGCCATTTGGGAGAAAAATAAAATACAATTTATGATTTTCTCTTCGAAGATATACGCGAATGAATAATCAAATAAAGAAGGCGTATTTATTGCAATTTTTTTTAACGAATACACTTTTTTTTTCGCTAATTTATATCTATTTCCGTTACGAAAATTGACGTCATGGCGTTTAAAAAGTGTGTGAAGATGCGATAATTCAAAATTAAAAGCTCTAAAATTAATTTTTTCGCTTCAATATACGTTTAATTTATTTCTTTTTTAACGATTGTGAAGTGCGAATAAATTAGGATTATACCTAGATATTAGCAGCCTGCAGCTAAATTTGTAGTTTTCGTCTTATTTTTAGAATTTTCAGAGCTTTTTTTAAGTTTTCACAAAATAGTTTTTTTTTTTTTTTTTTTTTAAACTAAGGTTTGAGAACAGAAATAATAACGGACTGACTTATGGATTACACAATAAAGATTAAACAGACCCAAAAGCTCATCTTCAAAGATGAGACTCGAATAAAATTACCGAATAAAAGCGATGAAAGTAATTATAGCTAGATATTCGAGGGAGCGAAGCCAATATCTACGTTTATTATCGGCTTTAAAAACTCGTGGAAGCGATTAATCTTGGTCGACGGGTAAACAATAATTTACATTTCCGTGAAAGCAAGCGCCTTGGCCCTCGCTACAAGAATTCAGGTCTCGGCTCTATACTTTATAGAATCACTCCAGATTTATCGAATTCTCGGGAAATACGCAATTGCGTCTCAATTAAATTCAGATTTATGACTAGATCGCGTTGGGGAAGAGATCGTTTGAACTTCTTTTAGAGAGTTGCACTGGGGCATAAAATATTTTCTCTTTTCAACCCTTCGTTGACTTCAAATTGAAATTAAAAGGTGAATGGAAAGCTTGATCAATCGAATATGTAACTAAAAAGTAACTATCTCGGAGGAGTTGTTCGCGAATATCGTTGACACTTTATTTTGAATTTTCTTTAGTTCTTATATCGTAAATAAATTTTTCAATTTTTAACTTTGACTTTAGATGAAAACCAGAAAAATTTGAACAAGCTAGGTTATATTAAGGAATTTATGACAAAAAAACCTTATCATTATGATTGCAGCCAGCATTTTATATGCATGACTACTTCTGTAGATAAAATTTCATTTACATTTCTCGAGTAAATATGACAGCATTGCAAGGTAACTTATTCAATTAACTTTTAAAACTAAATTTAAAAACTGAATAAATTTTAATTTTTATTAGTATAACGAAGTAAAATATGGTTGATAAAAAATGTAATTTCTTTTATAGTTGCAAATTGTTACACACGTAAAACGTAAATTTTAAGAAAGTTGGGGTAAAAAATTGAATTAACTCAGCGAGTCTCAAGCAGGATGTTTTTTCTTTCGCTGAATTCTGAATATCTCAAGAAACTTTGGTCTAAGTTTTGATAAATGTCACCCAAATGAACTGCTTTAACGAGAAGACCGAAAATTTTAGTAAAAAAAAAAGGAATCCGAGGCTCAAATTTGCGGAATGAGTTCAAACATCAATATTAATTTAAAGTTTCCTTTTAATCAATCATTGAATTGCTAAAAAGAAAGTTTTTCTGCAATAAATATTGCGTGAATAATATGTAAAATATCAAGTAGGTTGTTCAATGATCACAAATTAAGAATTTATTGCTTTGCTAAGCTTCACAGTTTTTCTAGCTCATTCTTAAAACGTTGTTTTTAAACGATAAATCGTAGTCGACAAGATATAAGAGACGACAAATTTATAATCCAATAATTGATTACTCGGTAAAGTAAACCCGAAAAATTTGTTCCGAACAGTTGACTGTGATAGGGTGACCAGACGATGAACAGCTATATATTTTTCTGATGAAAAAAAACGAGATTCGGGGCAAATCTAGCATGTGGGATTGATTGGAAAACCGATGACGTATAAACCCATCGGTTGTTGAAAAAAAAAAAATCATGAAAAGATAAATTAAAATTAAAAGCTCACAATTTTAATAAAAAAATTCTTTCAGAATATTTATGATCAATTTAAAAAAAAGTTAATAAAAGCTTTCGTACACATCAATATAAATTTGAAAAGCAATGGCTTTCAAAGTCATTTGAACCAAGATCTTTTCGTTTTATTAAACTAGTATGAAAAAAAAAAATCAATGCTTTTGAAATTAGCATGAAAGGATTTCATGGAGAGGTAGCGCTCGCTTGAGTACCTGGGAAAACAGAGAATTCGATTTCGGAGCGATTATTACAGAGAGGCTCTTGGTTGAGATTTTTCGTTTAGATCCTCTTTTTTTAGTTGATCAAGGATTACCATTAAAGATAATAATAATTCTCTTAGAAAACGCGTTTAATTAATTTATTATTAAAATTTTTTTTCAGAATTGAATATTTTTAATTCATAAGTAAGGTAGGTGGCCTAATATGTCCATACTAAGCGAGAACGAATATTAGGCACACTTACCTTATGAAATTTTTTTTTTAATTATCGGCCAACCAGTTCTTGAAAAAACTAGCAGAGTATTGATAGATTGTTTCGAAATGATTGAATTCGGAAAAACTTTTTAAACAAATAAAAACTCTTCAGGTTACAGTGACGATAGACTATAAAAAAAAAAAAATCTCTTACTCCACACACACACCTATAAAAAAATATAAGTCTGCACGAAATAAGCACGGCACCAAAGACACTCATCTCTGCAACGTTTTTTTTTTTCAGGTGCATCGCACACATCCAATATTTGCCATAACGAATTGCTGCTGCATCAGAGCGTCAAAGAAGCGAAGATAGGGAGCTGGAACTTCTTTTTTTTCTTCTTCTTCTTCTCTTCACGGAGCGCCGCGTAAACACAGAGCACCGCGAGATGTATACATTCGAGCCCGGCCTTTGACGTCGCTGCCAGCAGACGCTCCGCACAAAGCGCAGCCAACCCGGAGCCAAGAGGAAGCACTGGTTCAGGTTTACCGTGTTATAAATATTTTTTACCTCTCGCGGGCTCGGGGATAAGGAGATATGAACGAGATGAACAAACGCCGCTGCAGTCAGTTTAGTTTCTTTTTTCTGGTAGCTTCGAGAGGATTCTCTTAGGTGGATGCAAATTACTATTTGTTTTGGGATATTTTTAAAAGCTTCAAGGACTAGATTAAATGTTTGGTTTTCGTTTTTATCCAATGCTCAGTGGCGTGGGTCTTTTAAAACAGTTTGTTTACCTCGCGCACCCTAAATTCTCATTCGGGCCATGAAAAATTGAAATCCAAATGAACCATTAGGAGAAACTAACTTGCAAAGTGATTTATTGGGTAGTAAATTAGGTTCAGTCGTGATTCTTAATGACCTCATTATAAACTTGGAGTTCAAGTGCAAGACTATGAAATAGCTTGGACAAATAACAAAACGGTTTGATACGCAATTTTTTCAAGTAGCACCAAAAAGACAATAAATTTTTAAGCCTAGACTATTTTATTTCCGGAAATTCACGAGTCGTGTATACTTATAGCAAATAATATCGTGCGGTAAATTAATTTTTATCACAGGCAGAGCGTTTACATAAGTCACTAAAATATAAAACTATTTAATCATAAAGATTATAAATTAAATTTTGAATTATTAATTAGTTTAGAATCTAGTCCGAGTAGATTAGAATTCTATTAAAAGCATTCTTGATACAGCTTGATTAATCAAAAATAAATTTTCTTAAAACTCCAAAATTAACCTCACAAAGTTACAACTGTTAGAAACACGCTCATCTCACTGCATAAACCGTACCTGACAAAACACATTTCTATCTCCCCGGACCACGCAAGATCAATAAACATCTACCGCTAAAGAATCATTAAACGCTCATCAAACCCGCGAAACTTATGTTTTATTATTTTTATTTTCAGGACGGAGAAAAAGAAAAGCAGACATCATCAGGGGTAGAGAGAAAAAAGTTTCGGCAGCCATGGCAGCAACTTAATAAATCACCGAAGATACCGAAGGATTGAAGAAGAAGAAGAAGAAGAAAGGAGGGAGTCTAAAGCTCCAGCGTCGTAAGCTCGCGGTACGCGGGGTAAATAGATTTCTGTGTATCTGCGGAAGGCTTTTCTGCCCCACAGACGAGATACCCGTTGCCAGGGATTTTTCGTACCTGCCTTTTCTGTATATAACTGTGTTTTTCATAAGTAATTGTTTAACATTTGTAAATCGTCTAGTTTGTAAGGATTTTTGTAAACTTTCAATCGGACAGTTTAATAAATCGAAGCTTTATCATCAAGTTTAAAAAATAGAATGGTCCGGTGAATTTGCTCTGAAAGAACTCAACTTTTGAAAAAAAAACTTTAATAGTTTTTGCAATTGTTTAATGGAACGCATTTTTTCATGAAAATCTTAATTGCTATTTAGCCCACCCTTTAATTAACTGAAAAAGCTTCGTTTTACACGTAAAAAATGAACAATCGACAAGCTGCCGAATCACCGTGAGGGCGTAAAAATTTGTTGCGATTCTCAATCAAAACTTTGCACGGCAAAAACACAGGGCGCAAGATTCGGTGAAAAGTCGAGCGGAAAAACAGGGAGTTCAGAAAATAACTGAAAGTTTACTTGTCAGTCAAACGAACTTTGTGTAGTCACCGAGTCTTCCTTTTCTCCCGGAATATGAATTTGATGAGTTTGATTGTTGTTACGGTAAACAAAGCAGTAGAGCTGAGAAATTTGTTTGATCTCATTGGAGCGTGATATTGAATCGCAAAGTTTGAATTGAAACTTGCCTTGATAAAATAAATAATATGAAATAATATTATAATAGGAACCGATGCATGTATTTGAACGTCTTCAGTTATAAGAAGTTTTGATTTGTTTTCAACCGAATAATCGGTGCATCAAATATAATTAATGTTGTATACAAAATATGTAATTTTGCTTGAACATGTAAGCATCGAAAAAATCTGTAAAAGTAAACAGTGAAAAACTCACGTACAAAATATTACGTTGAAATTGTGGTTCATATTTATCAGTATTAAATTTATCTCATTTACCAATATTTTGATCAGAAAATTAAGAAATTAAATTTGTACATTTGGAATCTCCAATAGCATTTAACTGGGCATTAATAAATTTTTATAATTCACGCAAAATATTAAAAATGCCAATGGCTAATTTATGTTTATGGTAAATTATTTATGAAGATTTAAAAAACTTTATTTGTAACTACTTAACGTATGCGACTTAAAATTAAAAGTTACTGAACGTAACTGAACGAACGTAATGATAAAACTTTTGTTAAAAAATATTTATAAATAATCATATATAGAGCACAAAAAATTGAAGGATTTAAATAAAAATTATAAATATTTTCAAAGATAAAGAAAAATGTAAATGAAAAGGTTTTTTAACCAAAAAAGAGATCATGCATTACGACATAAAAACATAATTCTAGATGAAAAGTTCATGTCTATGAAAGGCTTTCAAATGAAGGAGCATGTTCAAAAGTGAAGATTTTCAATGATTTCAACAAAATGTGAGTGCCATTTATTAATTTATTTTTTGTATACGTATTTGTATTTAAATGATCAGTATCGAAGTTTCACAGTGCTAGTTAATGTTTCTCTCCTGCAAACAAAAAAAATTGAACGTTGTAGCGAAGCTTTTGCAAAGTTTCACTGAACCATGAGTAATCGAAAAAATGTCGGTTCAATGCTCGAATTTTATATAATATATATATTGTTTAATTTCTAAACCTCGTACTTAAATTAAAACCAATAATACTTTTGCGAAAAAGTATTATTTACAGCAATGAAGTAAATTTAAAAAAAGTTTTTTCATATGCTGCTTGTATCAATACATTAAATTCTATCACTTAAATTTAATTTATTATCAAAAATTATTATTACTCATACAAAGTTTTGAATGATAATTATAAAATAATAGTATATAATAAAGCCTTGGTGACGTGCTGCATTCGTATTATATACTATTTTAGACTACGAGTCACCAAAAACACGCATCAAAGATTTGATTTTGTGGTTAGAGTGACCAGGAGTACTATAAATTAAATTTTATTTAACTGTTAGTAACAATTGCTTGTATTAAAAATATCTTTTAATACTAATAAATTTTATTTAGTATACCTCTTTTTAAAAAAAGCAGTCTAAGATGTATCTGCTAGTTAATTTATAAATACAATTTTTTTAAATTTTATTGCAAGCTCAATTTGTAATTTATTGCATAAGATCGATTGAAACACTTTGAAACACAAAAAACTCAAATTAAATTCTGATAGTGCTTGTTTTGATAACCACATTGAGAAACCTACATGGATCGTTTTCCTTTTTTACCGACCGAGGTTTAACACTTTCTCTGATCAAACCATTTGAAAACTTATAAAATATTAGTTGTTTTATTATTTAAAATTAAAAAAAAACTTATTCAAATGCTAATATTAATTGAAGAAATAATACGACCAAGCAAAAATTTTAAACTGCGTAAATTATTTAAAAAGAAATTTTCAAACTTAAATTTTTTGCGAGTTTCATTTGTGTACTTAGAAAGATTAATTAAACCCTTGATACTGTAGCTTTAATAATAGTTGAAATATTCAAACGAGATCCGAATGAAAAAGAAAATCAAATTTTGACAAAAGCAAGCCGATAAAAATAACTCCCACCCAGCCCTGTAAATCAATGAAAACCGGTATCAGCAACCCGACTTCCGTCACATCTATCGCAAAACAAGTCCTCCCTCCTCGAGCCCGCGCGTTTCCCCGACAACTCGCTCTACTCCTCATTAACGGAGAATCTCGTTTATTTTTCGGGCACGAGTAGCGGTGGCATCCGGCAGTGCGCCATCAATAACCCCCGAGAGGATCGCCCCCTCTAATTGGCCGACACGACTGCGCGACAATATTAAGGATCGGGCCAAAAAATAAGGACTCCAAGTCTCCTACTCGCTCGGGGTAAGGGAAGCTTTTTACCTTTTTTTTTTCTTTTTTCATCTCGAAATTTTAATTTGACGAGGGGCTTACCGTCTGAAGCTTTCTGCTTTTCTTTAATAAAACAATAATATTTTATTAAGTTCAAACAAATTTGAATACGACCGTTCTATTTTTGACCAGACCGAGCAATTCAAACGGTTTCTCAGATCTAGTGGAATCTAAAAACAGCAGCGTCTTCAAAATGATAGCTTTTCAATCAAAGCTCTCGACGATGGATCAGCGTACTAATCCTACTTCCTACTCTGATTTCAGCGTAAGAGTTCAAAGGCATCGCCGACTGCATTGAGGCTTGGAGTGAAAACGGCAACCAGTGTGTATGCGAACGAACCGGCGCGAGCTCAAGGAGCAGCGCTTGGGTAGGAAGTCCAGTGGTTCGACTTCGGGTGACGAGGTTCGTCGCCGACAGTTCGCCGAGGGACACCTGTCGCAAGTTGACTCCTACTACGAGCTCCTGAATATGATCGCGGGCGCGGGTATGGGCCTCGCCGGGGGCGGCGCGGGAATGCTGAGGACCCGGCGAAGGGACATCAGTATCAAGCCCAACCGGAAGTTGGACCGGAAGAGCACCCGGGGCATGATCTACGAGAACGAGGAGCTCAGACTGAGGACCATACACATCAACGCCGAGGTTGAGCAGGGTGAGTTCAATTTTAAGTCATTGAAAACCTCTTTTGTTTTATTAAAATTTATTACGAAAATTTAAAGTTGGGAAAAAAGAATAAAATTGGGATTCTCGATACATGGTGGCTTGTACGTGACTTCCGGGTGCTTTTCACACACGATTTGCGTCTATTCGTGTACCACGTGTCTAATTTGATTAGTCAAGGCCGGCGAATTCTCGCTTGACAACTGCACTAAATGTTGCTTCAAGTTATATTTCGATTTGAAAAGATTTCCAAATGTACGTTTATAAATTAATGTACCAACCCTGCTTGCATACATGGTTTAAAAAAAAAAAAAATCACTTAATGAACAATTGGATTTTTTTGGTGATTCAATAGGCGATCATGAGTTAATATAAAAAGCTATCAAATTAGTAACTGAATACACTCAGAGAAAGATTACATTAAACCAATTAAATATTCTTTGTTCCCTCAATAGTCTAAACATTATAGCAGTTACAATACGTATGGTAAGGATAATAATACATATCGTTGCGACTAGCAAAGCAAATATTCAAAAATCTAACCTAACCTAGCTATTTTTTAAAATCTCAATTGAAGTCATTATTTCTTAAATATTGTGATTTTTATAATCATTTATATATTTTTTAAGATTAAAACTATTCATTAAATACATTAATTATACCAAAATCACAAAAAAGAAATTTTTTAAAATAAAGTTGTGCTATACCAGTGTAACTGGAAACATGTTAACCCTTAATACGCATTTAGTCAGCGCTACCATGATATTGTTACTGCTACAATGTGCATCATTATCTCTATATCAACTATGGCATCTTAGATGTTACAATATATTGTTAACCCAATCAAACCTTTCTCTGAGTGTAGCTTGGCTTAGCACAACAGTTAAACCGACGAAATTTAAATTATTAGCTAAACGTCTGCATTTTTTTTTTTTTTTTTTTTTTTTTTAATATTCGTTTTATCAACTTTTTATAGAGATTTAGATGCTTGTTCTTCAAATTATAATAAATACTGCTGCCCGTATATTTAATAGAATAAAAAAAATTTTTTTTAGATAAGTTCGAGCCACCTGCTCTATATTGACTGAAAATAATTTTTGTTTCTAACTTCCAAGCTTTTATATCTTTTAAATTATTTAAATAATTTATTAAAAATTTAAATTTCATAAAGTAATCCTAGTTTTGTAGAAAAATTAAAACTGTCCCGTTTATTAAAGCTTAATAATAAATAAATCGTTTAGTTAAACGTAAAATTTTTCACATTGTTATAAAAGATTTGAAAATTGAAAGTTAAATTACAATTTGATACCTCAAGCTTTTTTCAATAAATCAACTACCTCTTAATACAGCTATAAATCTAAGTCGAATAAAAATAAAGCTTTTCGTGGGCTCCTCCCATTTATTAAAATCACTCTCCCTTCCCCGATACAAGAGCCGCGGTGCCGGAAAACCCGGAAAACGTATAAGTGCCGGTAGGCCCGCTCGCCCACAAATAGACCTCCTGGCGCTCGCGCGGTTAGTCCAGAGAGCAAAACGTCAACTCTTCTTCTGGTTGTTCTCTTACTCACGTTACGCCGCGTGCCGACGCGACGCGACGCTGCACCGGCCTGGACCTATTTTCGATGGTAGCGGCGCTCGTACTGACCACCAAAATCTCAGTTTGTCCAGTTTGAACCACGACGTCGTTTCGTCTAGTTTGGCGTATTCGCAAGTTACCAATTGTGTGTTGTGATTATTATTCGGTGACATATTAATGCTTTTGCGAGATGCTGGAGCTGCCAGAGAGAAGGTCTTCAAGATGATGCAGCACTACTTTGACTCCTACCTTGACTGTACGTAATCAAAACCAGTTTCTGTTTCAAAACGATTTATTTTTCGGGGTTGTCTTACAACTAATCGTTGTGAAAATTAGTCTTAGTTACTATCAGGGACTATTTTCTATACAGGGACAGTTGGTCATAAATTATAAACAACAACACCATTAGATTAATTGAATGTAGGTTTTCAGAATTTAAAGAATAACTGTCTAAAATTTTTTATTACGTAACAGGTAGTTTATAAATGTAAAAAAAAAAAATTTATCAGATTATATCGTTGCTTTTAATTAGTTTAGGCTGAGAATCAAAATTTTTGGCCGCGTTCAATGTAGGTGGCCGCATCCACTAATTAAAATTTTAATTCTTGCCCCAGTAGATGGCGCTAACAATACCTACTTTACTGAACCGAAAATGCATTTTGTCATAAACGCATTGCGATCTCGTGTAAGTTTTACTTCTACTTACGATTCTAATTTTAGTTACTTCACAATGCTTTCTCAAAATAACGCCGGAACCAAATAATAACACTTGGTGAGATGAAAACATTTATTATTTGAAACTAACGCTAAAGACTTTTTGTTTAAAATACTGAGGAGTTTATTAAATAAATCATTCTTTAATTACCCATGGCAAGCTTGGCAAAGGAAATAATGTTTTTGTGTTAGTAATAAGATGTCAAACAGCTTTTAGAGTACAGTTTCATCATAAATATTATGTCTTTGGTGGGTAAAAATGGACGACGTATAGCAAATTCGATTAACATATTATTTAATAAGAAAAATTATTTATTTTATTCAATAAATTTGTAATTTTTTTTTCAATATTTATTTTAATAATTACATCAATTATTTTTGGATTAATTTTGAATTGAGCGCAAAAATTGTCATTGCAAAGCTAATAGACACATGTATAGGTTGTAATGACTAAGTGATTTTATTAGATCAAAATTTTTAAAATCAGACGATGTTTCAGTCATCTTTCAATTATAAATGCAACCATGCATATAGAGATAATTTTTTTAAATGAAATTAATTTTATCACTCACAAAAGACTTCTATTTTCAGAAAAGTATAGCGGAATAAATAAATAAAAAAAAATTGAAGAACCCATGGTAAAGTTTATGAACCAAGTGACTATTTTTATTTTTATTTTCAAATGTATTTAACAGGTCATTGCGTCTTGAAAGTTATACTGCGGCAGTTAATGAATCTTTCGACTCGTAAGATTTAAGAGCTTTACAAACATTTAGGTTTTGAAACGCAGAGGAGCTTTAATTTTTAGAGCTAATTAAAGTTGTTATAAAGCTAATAATAAATTTTAAACTCATAATTTTTTGCTTTTAACAGAACAGCTTTTTTCATACTCAAAACAGATACTCAATTCAAATATAGTCCACGATAAAAGTAAAATAATTACAATCATATAAAAAACGAGTTAGTTTTTTCAAATGCGTGCAGAAACGAAGTAATACAAGCATGCGAGCAATAAAACACGTCCAAAAGTATCATTAAATTTCCCAAGGTCACGTGCTCATCTTCAAAAATTATTCAAAAACAAAACGAACCCCTGAATATTATCACAACTCTCAACAAAACTGATTGCCCCCCGTTCTCAAGACAAGTAATATCCTCTGTTATTCGTAAATAATTTAACAGCCAATGAAGCACCCCACTACCCCGAGATCTTGACTTTCAGCCGGGTTATTGAAAGAAGAGTCTGCCGGGTCGTAGGTAATTGGTAATTACAAAGGAGGCGAGAGCGGATCCGTCACCAGATGGGCGTTTGGCCCGATTTATCTTCGTTTAATAGCGCGCGAGGCTTCTTCTTCTCCTGCTCCTTCGGGCGAGTGTCGCAGAAAGGGAAAGTGAGGCAGATGTAATTTTGCCTTCATTAATTATGCTTTTCCAGCCATTCTCCACTACCACCCAAAGTTATAATCACTCGCTAATGATTTATATATCTTTCGTGCGAGGGCTTTACGCGTTAGGATTGCAAGCGAGAGATGACTGCGTGGGTTTTTAATGACCTTTTCAAAGGGTTGCAGTTTGTTACGTATGGAGGGGCTTGATTAATACGTGAATTCATACATAATGGCGGTTACTTAATGAGGCTTTAAATTATCAGCGAGCTTTCGTACATCTACGTATGAATTTATTCAATAGAATATTTGTAGCTGCACGATAAAAAAGCTCTTTTGTATAAAATATTATGTATAAGATAAATTTTCAATAATTCATCAAAACTAATTAAAAAAAAAAGGCCAAAGAAATTAATTTTTTTATCTCTAAAATATTAAAATACAGCACGACCAAGTTTCCTTTCAAAACTTGAGCGAAACTTCGGAGTGACACGTACGGGGCAGAGAAAGACAGACACATATTACCCCGGCAATTAGCGGTGCACGTCTCTTGAATATTTCTTCTTTACCGGGCGAGGCGTCCCGCTTGGAGCGGGGGGGGGGGGGGAAAGGTTTCCCTTTATAAATTAATTTAATGACAGGCGCTCGCGACGCGAAAAGTTTGCGATGATTCTTTTAAGCACCGCGAGCTTGCGAATTCACGCTGGAGAAGGAATAATAAAAGGGAACCGGGGCGATGAGTGGTGCACTTTGGAGTTGGCTGTGAAGTTTTTAATGGATGAAGAATTTTTTTCGAATCGAGGTGTGCGTATGATGTAAACGAATGCGCTTTCTTTGATGTGTCGCGGCTTTTGATATTTAATTGGCTTACTCGAGAATGCAGGTATTTGTTCTTTTCAGATTAATTTGGGTGTTTATTTTTGTACGTGCATTTAGAGTGCATTCACTCAATTCTAAGTAAAAATTGTAACATTTTGTATAATTTTGATAAACTCTAAAATGTAATAAGCAACTATTGTTAAAGCTACACTTTCCATCAGAACTTTTAAAAATAGTTTCGAAACTAAAAAAAAACTTACTCTTTTGAAGAACTCTGAAGTCAAAAATAAACTCACCTGTAACATAGAAAGAAAATAAATTTTAATTACCGTTCAAAACAATAACCCAACATTAAATTTTTGCTAAATTAAAAAAAAGCTCTGTCAGGCCAAACTTTTTCAATTCATCATGCAATAAATCAATCCATAAACTTCAAGGGGTAGAAAAAAAATTTTTTTTTTGACATCTCATGCATAAATGCAGAACGCGAGCCTAAAAACCATCCCCTCCAGCACGAAAACTTAAAAAATCCAAACACAAACGAAAGCACTTAATCATTGTTCCTCGAAGGGGGTACAACAAATCTTGCACCGGGGGAAGTCTTTCCGCGGCGTCGATTCCGTTTTATTTTTCAAGCTCCCTCCAGCCCGAAAGTTTTCTCGATGCGCATGCAAGCAGCGCCTGGTACGGACGGTGATGTAGGGCCGTATCAGTCGGGAGATTTACGAGTTTATACAGTGTGTGCGGTGTACGTATCGAACTCGCGACAGTTTATCGATGAACAATGCACCCCATCGCGCACTCGGACTAACAGTTGTTTTATGATCGGCGCAGACGGATTAGCCGATATTGGCTGGGGACCCGGGGGATGTCATTTTTTGAGAGGGGCAGCGCTGCTAATAAAATTTCAGGTATATTTGCTTTTCTCGAGTTTTATTTATTCAATTTTTCGGGTAATGACTTTATTTTTAATTGAAAAAAATAAAATAAATACATAAAGTTTCGATAATTTGAATAATATCGAAAATTCAATAATCAGAGTCTGTTTATTACAACTGGTTTTATTAGTTACTACTACAACTTTTTCGAAAGTTATTTTGTAAGTATTTCATTATTTTTTAAATTTACATACTTAAGGACAATTGTAGTTAAAATATTTTAAAGCACGCGCGAATTTAAACACATCTTTTTGAGATGCTTACAAAAATAATTATTTTTTCTACGCTTGAGTTGCTTAAGTCTATTAAGAGATCATAAACCACTTCGCAATACTCAAGTGTTCAAAATGTCGTCAGTGAAGAAAGGTTTTAAATTATCTTGGAATTTCAAAAATTTAGGTATATAAGATATGAAAAAATAAAATATCTTAAAATATTTTAAATGATAACTAAAGTAAAATAAATACATTTTTCATAAAAGTTTTAAGTATAAAAATAATTTTTCTCTTTCACTTCTCATTAAAACTCAACTTCGTAAAATTTTTTTCAAACTAAATAATATACAAGACAAGAAAGATTTATTAATATCTAAAAATTTTCACCTGGTAGATTTGAAATTGAACCATTTTTCGAGCATATTATGCATACAACTGAAAAATTTTGGTAAAATTTTAGAAAGTTTAATTCTTGAAAATTCATCAATCCAAAAAAAAAAAAAATCCATTTTGCTATTTCTGAGCTTTTATAGCATGTGTGAACTCAAATTTAGTGCAAGGTCGACAGTTGAATCCATTTGTAAAGACTGAAACTTTCTTTAATGTGCTTTGTTTTGAACTAGCCTTGAATATGACGATAAATTTTTTTATATTATCCGCAAGAATTTTGTTCTTTTTAACTTAGAAAGAATTATAGCTCTATATAAGAATAACTGGAACGTTTTCGAAGCTCAGTATTGTTTTGAATTTTGAACTGACAACATACTTAGCTCTTCTGACAAAGTCATTATATTTCTGTAATTATTTTTATCTTTAAAATGAAAAGTAGATTTAAAGTTGGAAAGTAAAAATATTCTTGTACATCGGGAGGCTTTTAGTAATATGTCCGAAATAAAAATCATCGAATTGAAATAAGTAATTTTGTGATTTTAAGTACGACCTACGCTTGAAGTTATTACATCCAGTTATTTCTCGATATCAAATTTTAAGTGAGAGCATTCAATTATAAAAATGTAGACTACATCTAATTCCTAATCACAAAAAAAGTTTATAAAAATGCGTCGCCTGAAAGAAACTAATGGTAAGAAATAATAAAAATTCTATACTTTAAAACATTTCAACACTAAAATTAATAATTTAAATTAAGCTTATAAAAAAATTAAAAAATTTATATAGAGACGACAATGCCTGGTTAGATGTCAATTTTCGAACCTGTAGAATACTAAAATAATTTTTTAAACATTCTATAATTTTTTAATGACATTAAAAATATATTTTTTAAGATTCTTAAAAAACTTCATGACGAAATTGCCACGAAAAAAAATTTACGATCAAAGAGCGGGCGAAAAACTCAATAAAAAAAGAAAAATCAAATAAAGATGTACGACAGAGAGTCGTACATCTCCCGGCTCCTAGAGTCAGATCGCTCGCGTCTTTTTCCGCTTAATCAGTCGAACTTCTCAATTACGTCCGCCCCTCCCTCGCTACGCGCGTCGACGACGCTTTTCATTATTTTCCATGTCTGCACTTACACAAACGTATCGCAAGGCTTCTTCGAATATCCGTCGTCATCGTCGTCGTCTTCGTCGTCGTCGGTGGCGGCGTCTCGACCTTGCTGCGAGCTGATTCCGCGGTAAGGCGGAAACTCGAGGAAAGAGAGAAGAAGAAAAAAAAAATCTGATTTTTCACCAGTCGCGTCGTGAATTCACAGCGTGAAGGCTCTTTTAATCCGCGGGCAGCGCTGGCAGAACTCATAATTATGTTGTGATTTCAAAACTTTTTTCTACTAAATCGAATTTTTTCTTTTTCTTTATTTTCTACTAGCTTCGTTCTTAATGCGATTCGAGCTTACGGAAACTTGTAATTAAATACTTTTCCCGTTGTTTGTGTGAGGTACTCGCCGTGTTTGTCGTGATTTAATATTGTGTAAATTACAAAAAATCTGGAAAAGTGTTTATAACAGTATTTCGGGAAGGATGGAAGTCGACAGCTTGAGAGTAGTGACGATGACTGGTGTGCGAGCTTAAAAAAACTTGCAAAATGATTCACACTGGTTGGGGAAGGATGGAACTCGACAGGTCGAGGATAGTTTTGCTGATGATGCCAAGAAAGGGTGCGTTTATCATAAGTTTAAATTAGCTCATAAAAAAATTCCCGGAATTCTTCTTCGGAGTGAGTTACGTCAATGGAGCGACATCCGTCGGCCAACAAACCATAAACATCAAAGCTTCCCGTGAATTAATCCTCACCTTGACCAACAATCGAGTTAGGGGGGAAGGGTAAAGACAAAAAGTCAGGCGTCTATATATACGGTATAGCCCGCGGCTGAGATGATGAAGAACACTCGCGGTCTGAGGAGCCAGCCAGCCAGCAAGCCAGCCAGTTCGCTGCCGGCCATAGCTCGGGAAGCTGCTTAGCTGCTTTTGAACCGGTCCGCACCCGCGATTTATAGGCTGAAAGGTGAGGGTGGTGGCACCCCCGAGCATCAAAGACCGCGGTTTCTGGGAGAGGAGTGCTCAAGCGGTCGTGAAATCGAGGCGCGGTAATCGACGCTTTACAAGAGCTTTTGGGAAATTGTTCCTCGCTGAAACTCTCGGTTTTTCCTTCGTCAGAATTCGTTTAAGTGTGATTTAAAAAAAAATTTAATATAATTTTTTTTTTTTTTTTTTTTTTTAATTAAAAGGCCGGATGATGAAGCATTAGTTAAAATATCGGTCGAGTGAAATAAAACAGTTGTATTTTGATTGTGACATAAGGATGCCAATTTTAGTGTTGTAACATCATCATCATCATCGTCTTAGAATTCAGAAGTGACTATACGCATCAAATCTATTTTTGTAATTTAATAAATCATTCGTAAGCTTATAATGATATGACAGACCGTACTAATGTAACAATATTTTGAAGCGTCAGTGATACATGACTTTGTATTAGATTAAAAAGCTCTAAAAAAGCTTCATAAATTGGCTTCCTCTTTGATAATTATGAGGTCTTTTGAAAATAAACAAGGAAACTCGAATGTCTCTCGCGGCCGGTGTTTACTCGAGTTAAAAATATTTTTTTAAAGTTTAATAAAATAACAAGTTTGTAATTAAAAATAAATTCTCGACGAATGAAAAATGTTGTGCGCTCAGCGAGGAAGAATATTCGAACAAACTCGGGTTTACGTTTAATTTACCTGAAACGAGACACCGGCTTTTCCGGCTCATGAAAATTTATCCGGTCGACGAAAAGTGTGTGAAGGTTTCCCTCGCTCTTGTAAAGTGGAGCTTTGAACACGTGCTCCTCCTACTCCTCCTCCTCTTCCTCGTTCTCTCTCTCTCTGCACGCCTCGATCGATCGGAATCTTGACGCACTCGTTCGGTGCCAATACAAACACAAATTGTCAGAAACGAACTGCACCTTGTTAGTGACTAATGTGTAATGGAAAAATAAAAAAAAAAAAAAAAAGTGACAAGTGATGATTTTTTTTTTAAAGTGACTTTTCTCTCTCTTTTTTTTTTTTTTTTTAGGGGGACTGATTGGTTCGGGAAAAAGAAGCGCTTTGTATTTTTAGTTGTTTTAGTTATCGGGTGAATAATTGAAAACGAGATGTTTATTTAAACGTTGACTTTAGTGGGCTCTTTTGATGTTGAAACTTTAATGAATCCGGGGAATTTGGAACGCTGTAATTTTTCACCGGTACACCTCGTACTTGAAATGTATTTAAACTCGGTTTTGAATTTTGTTGCAGGCTAAAATTTATCCACACGTCTAAAAGTGTTTTTCTGATTTATCTGAAGAGATGCACGCTTAAAAGCTTTCGAGAAATTAAATTTTGATGTCGGTAAGACGAATCTAAAAACGGATTAAGAAATATTTTCGATCGAATAAAGTATTTAATTGAAAAAATTTTCCCCCTCAAAGCGAAACATCAAACAGAAGCCGTCAAAAAGTTGTACGAAACACATCGTAAAGTACTGAAATTGGGCGTAAAACAATTCCACGGTGCAGTCGTTCAATCAAAGAACTCTCAAGCAAAGTGTCGGAGCCATTACGATAGAAAGCACGTGTGATTTGCGTCTGCGCAGATCTGAAGCTTTCGGCGCGCGCGCGAAGGTTTTAAAATAAACTGACATCAAAGTCGCGCGGCGGCGATTGTGCAAGTCGGTTCTCGCGAGAAGCGAGCCGGGAAATTGATTGGCGCGACAGCACCGACAAGGTGGAGAGGGGAGCAGAAAAAAATTTCGGTCCTAAGCTGGGACATCGAGGAGTACCGGAGCATGGGAACCAGTAACTGGAAGGACCGAGACAGGACCAGGAAAAAAAAAGAAAGTAGGTAGTTTATGGGTGATTAACGAGATTTTTACTCTGATTTGAAGTCACTTAAATTGTATCGAAAAAAAAAAATAGATTGCTAATAAAAGCTCAGTACGTTTATGAACCATGTAAAAAATTTTTACTAAAATTAATAATCCTTGAAAAAAATTATTGTCAATTACAATAACAATAAAATTAATTGCTTTGCTTACGATTCGTTTGTAAAAATAAGCTGGACAGAGACTGATTTTACATTTAAGTGCACGTAAATGTACAAAAAAACTTGTGTTTACACTCGAGGGTTTGGCGTTTTCCTTGAGTTAAAAAAAACTTTTAATATATAAAACAAATTTATTATATTGAAATCACAAAGCGTTTTTGCTTCGAAATGTCATTCCGGGGAATCGTTTAAAGAGGTCGACGCACGAAATAAATCAATAAAGAACCGGAAAAAATAAAATTGTACCCTGAAATAATTCACCGAAGATTCATTTTCCGAAAAAGTAAAATTTTTCAAATCAATCTCGAATTATTCACCGTAGCCGGGAGACAAACGCCAAACAGAAGAAACTTTTCATGACCCGAGCAAAGTTAAACACGATTCTGAGATAAATCATTAAAAGTTTATCAATTAAGACCCCCCGGGCGAGCCCCCATAATTAAAAACACAAAGCAATATCTGTACTCCAGCGTAAACAATGTGCGCAACCTGAAAAAAAAAAGAGAGAATTCTTACCCGAACAACTTAAAGAAAAAAAAAAAAAAACTTCAGTGGGGAATCAGATTGAAACTTCGCGGCAGATCCCACCACTTTAAAGGCGAGTACTTTATGCACGCGAAACTTTTCGAATCTTATGAAATCCATCCACCGAGATAAAAAAAGAAAAATCCAAGAGAGCAGAATAAAAAAAGAAAATCCCAATGCTGGGCTTGTTAGCCCCCGGATTTACACGCCGATAGCTCATAAAGTTCGACGCGCTATAAAACCGGAAGGGGGGCAGGGGGAGTAAAAAAAAAGGATCGGATGTGTATCCTCGAGGGCCGGTTGAATCTGCGGTCTTGGACTGCGGGTGCGCCTAATTCTGTTTATGTTGGTGCGCGTGGTTAGCCTCTCGTTTTTCGGCTTTTATGGGATCGTTGAACCAGCCGTGGGGAATTACGTAGGTGTATGTACCTTCCTTTTACGCTAGGTGTTTTATTTTTTTTTCTTTTCATTTGTTTGCGTTGTTTGATTAAAACAAGGGTGGCTGTGAGGTTCACTTTTTTAAATGAAATGTTATTCAAGTTGGAATTGTCAATCTCACATTTATTCGTTCTCTAGTCCTATCAAAAGAGTATTTTCGAGGGGCTGTGCTCTCCAGAGTCAAAATCAGTGTTATTTTTTTTAAATTACGGGGGAAATATATTTTAAAAATCTCGTTAAAAATTATCTTAGACTACAAAGTTTTCAAAAAAAAGTGCTTTGAGAAGTTTTTAAATGATTTTAAGTATTTCTTTCGACTAATTTTTAGGAACTCTGTAGTGCCACAGCCATTTTATTAACTGATCAACAAATGCCTTCTTGGTGTACCGTCTAAATGATAAAACTTTTAAATCAATTTACGAATTGAGAATCAGTTTCACGCACCGGTGCGGTTTTGGTTACACCGTCAGTTAGTTAACGCTTGCACACCGAGGCTCAGAAAATCAGTAAACCAATCGAGCAGTTGATTAGAGGCCAGATTCGGCAACAAACGAACATTTGTGAATGGGTCAACGGACCAGCTTTCACGCTTAATTAACTAATTAGCACTTTTGAAAAGCCCGCGTTGTGCTAATTACCACCACCGTGGCCAATCTCTCGTAAAATATTTATCGAACTTCTGCGTTACACGCTGATTTGAAATTCACTACTCGTTTGTTTGTTTATCTCTCGGTATTTACCTTCAGAAAAAGAGTAAGGTCGGTGCATTTCACTGGTAAATCAGTCAGCAAAGTTTACGAATGAGAGGTATATTCAAATCAAATTTTCTGCATAAACTGTGTCTAATAAACCTACAAATAATCATGTAACTGAAAACCAGCCCTAGAATTTTAGCAAAAAACATTGAATTTATCCAAATAAATCCAGTCAAATCTAATGGATCCAATATGGATCAAAGTAAATAGTCTGCTCCTAGGAGCCAATTAGTACCAAGTTAATGAATCACCGAGAAATCAGGTCTCCCCTGTCGCTGCAGTCATAACAGATAGGGGAAAAAAAAAGTAGAATCCGTCTAGACTGTGCGCTCCTGATACGCGATAATACCGTTATGGTGGTACGCGCCATTTATCTCGTTACGCTCGTACGGCGACAATAAGACCGGCGGTGCTGCACCTTAGCTTCGGGAATCGGAAGCTGAGGGAGTTGGGCGGGATCGTGATGTACGGCCAATCTAATTTGGGGAAATCGGAGAACTGTGTTTTCCTTGGGTGCCGGTAGACTTTGATGTCGTGACATTGATCTTCAAATTTTCACTGGTGCTAGTCGCATTTTCAAATTAGCGAAGTTTCAAGATATGGCACTTCGATGAAAAAAGCTGATCGATTTATTATTTTTCAATCAAAAAATACTTGTATAAAGTAAAATAAAAATGAACTCCTCAATCGATACAATAAATTTTCATTAAATGTAATGAAAGAGAACAAAAATGCGTAATAACTTCGAAAACCCACTTTGGAAAAAGAAGCAGTAATTAAGAGGACCGTACGCAGGTATTTTCTCGAGCTCGAAATTATTCTCCCAAGACTCATCCCTCCCCAAAGCAATAGTAGCTAATTACTCCCTGAAACGTTTTACTCCTCCTCGCCTCCCCTCCTCGACGCGTGAAAGCTCGCGTAACTTTTCCCCCGGAAATATAAGGAATCCCTTCAGACATCAAAGCTCCCCGAGAAATTTAGTTACCACTCGTCGTCGTCGGGTCCGTTCGCCAATTTCCACCTTTGCTCGCTGGCTGGATAAGGTGAAATATTTCTTGTCCCGTACCTTTGATCAGCCAAGGCGACAGAAGTCTCGCGCCGAAGGCATCTTTGGATATGCGCGTGTGTCTTTTCGGTATGGAGAGTTATTGCCTGCCCGGGAATGCTCTCAGGGTCAGGGTTTGGGTGCGGGAGCTTTGAATTTTTCAACGTCTAGGAAGTTGTGGGAGTTTAAGGGATGATAAATTACAGTTAGTGAATTTTTTTTTTTTTTTTTTTTTTAAATATATAGTTATTTATTTTAATCTTAAAATACAATTTTTTTTCATAACTGATATGGCTTTATAATAATATATATTTATAAATTCATATGGATATATTTAACAGTTACAAATGTTCAGCTTTTGATTATGTGTATATGCAAGCATTGATTTCTCAACTAAATAATATGTCATTAAAAGCTCTTTTTTAAATGCTCGATATATGGTTTGGAAGCTTTTTATGTAAACACTAATTACATACGAGGATACAAATTTCATATTAGATTACATCGTAATAATCTATAAATTTTTTTTCGACCTACGACAATGGAATGTTGTTTTGTAAATTTAACTCGAATGAACATCTTGTAAAAAAAATATACATCGGCACGTAATAAACTTGAATACAAATCTTAAGAAAAAAATTTTTTTTTTTCCTTCACGTCATTGCGCAAAGTTACACGTAATGGCAAGTTTTTGGCACTCGAATGGTACAGACAAATTAATAACAGTCTAATTCGCATTTTCATCACTAAAATACTCTTTTCGTTATTTTCGCCACTTGGAAAATAAAAAAAAGAGCAACTCCCGTGTGTAATTAACGTTTCTTCACCTTTTAAAAAAAATCTACTAGCGGATAATAAATGAGTATATATACGATACTAAAATAATTGAATCTACAGGGGTTGTATCAGCAGGCGCACTCCTTCTTGGTCGTACTGCTCTGGGGCTGATTCAGAGCGAATTTATCCCCGGTCTGCTGTTCTTGCGAATTGTCCCGTAAAATGTGGTCGTTTTGAAGTATTTTGTTGACCAAAAATTTGGCGGCGTCCTCGATGTTGATGTTTTCCTTGGCGGACGTCTCGAACCAGCCAGCGAAATTCTTCTCCTCGCAGTACTCGTCCATCTTGGCCGGGGTGTTGACCAGCCCTTCCTTCTGCTGGTCGCACTTGTTGGCCAGGAGGACGCACGGGATCGGGGACCCGTCGGGGAGCTGGACCTTGGAGTCGAGGTCCTGCTTCCACTTGACCACCGCGTCCAGAGTCGCGCTTCTCGTAACGTCGAACACTATGAACGCACCGACCGCCTCCTTGTAGTAGACTCTTGTCATGTTGCCAAAGCGCTCTTGGCCGGCTATGTCCCACAGTTGGAGCCGAATTATTGTCTCGGCGTCCCAGCTCAGCACCTTGAGGGCGAAATCAACGCCGATCGTCGCCCGGTAGTGCTGGGAAAAAAAGTTGTGCACGTAGCGCTTGATTATCGACGTCTTGCCGACCCCGAGCTCCCCTATCACCAGAAGTTTGTACAGGTGTTCCCTTTTTTCGAGCGTTCCTGGATTTTGCGTGTGTGGAGTCGACGCGTTTTCGGTGTTGCTGAGCGACATCTTTTTTTTCTTGTAATTGTTTATCTCTAAAGCCAAAATGGTTAGACTGGTTGATTTCAAGGGAAGACGTAGCGAAACTGGCAGCTAAATTAATTTATTGGCATCGGTGAATTTGCACTGAGTGCACCTCTGTTTATTTAAAATTAGTGGCAGCGCAGGTGACTCCTTTACTCGGACGAATGAATTTTCAAAAGTTGCATTTATCTGAAAAATAGAAAAAAATTATTAGATTATTAATAAATTTTTAGTGTTGTTATTTAAAAATTTTTTCGTTTTTATGATAAGTAAGACTACGAATTAACTAAAAGTTTCGTCCCTTGCCATACATTGTATGGGAAACTTTTCAACTCAATGGAAAATTTTGAAAATTAGTCATGGTTCTCTAACGAAAATTCAATCCGTATAAACTATTAATGCTTAATTTTTAATTAACTAAATCTTAAGAACTCGGAAAATTTCTTTCATAGAATTTAACTTTACATAAACTATTTAGTATATAATATTCTTTGTTAATTAAAATTTTTTAATAAAATATATTAGTTTGTAAAAAATTTATTACGTACTTATTTTAAATAATGCGTAAATTACTGACACGTTTATAGAAAATTTAATAATATTTTAGGTTAGAAACTACTCTACTAATAAATGTTCAAATGAGTACTCTTAAGGAGATGTTCACTTTTGAGAGACTGATTTTCAACTAAAATTAGATTATGTCGTTACTCATAGTCTTTCGTCCCTCTGAAGTCTTTAGGAAAACTACTAGTCCACCCTCGAACTTTTCCAGTTTCGTATACTCTAATCTATCCCTCTCTCTTTCGCACTTACTATCTTTTTTCGATAATACCTATGATCTCATATCGATTTTCTTTCTTTTTGTTTTCAACGAATTTCATTAAATTTATTTTATTTAATTCATTAAAATATTGCAATAAAATCTTTCCGTTTGCAGACGTAAAAAGTTCTTGTAATTTAGAAGAACACAATTCTATTTTTCTTTCTCAGTTCTTAAAATATTTTAAAAAATCAAAACAATAACCATTTATTCGAGAATTTATTGTTTAATAAGTATGGATTAAATTTTTATGCAGTAAAAATAAAGATAGTAAAATAAAAATTAATAAACTTTCGTATACAAAAGTAAAGTTAATATTGCAAACAAACAAATTTATTTCATTTTAGTATTTTCTCGCATCAACTGTATTGTCAAATAAAAAAAAAAAATAATAATAATTGTAAATAATATCAATAGCTTCAAAACAAATTGCACGCTTGACAAAAACTTAAAATACTAACATTACTACTGAAAAAAAAATAAAAAAATAAACAAACAAAGAAGCGAAAACTGTACGTGCGTAGGTGTTTTGCACCTGCTGTGTGATTTAGCAAATAGTTTTCTGATTTACCGACAGTATT
This sequence comes from Encarsia formosa, assembly GCA_038277355.1. Classification (NCBI taxonomy): domain Eukaryota; kingdom Metazoa; phylum Arthropoda; class Insecta; order Hymenoptera; family Aphelinidae; genus Encarsia; species Encarsia formosa. The sequence continues at coordinate 3,471,723 of CM076187.1, forward strand.
AACTTAATAATTTAATTACGTTGCCTTTCACTCACCAGATGACTCGTTGTACATGATTTAGTGCCGCAAGTTTGTGTTGTAAACAGTATACCTTTATGTAACAGTGACATTCGAGTAGCGCTTAACCTTAACTATATACATACATTTTTCAAATTTCAAACACTCGAATATTCGAAAATTCTTGAGTAAAACAAGATCGTGTATTGTTCTAATCAACAATAGGGATTAAAAAATAAAGCCACCGTAGGTTTATTTAAGCAAAGCAACCCTCCTTGACACTCTTTATTCCGTAATTAAAACTACACTCGTAAGTCTTACGTTCGTAAACTAAAAATTGATGAATAAAAAAGGGGGCCATACGTTGAATTTACGTGAGAAAAATTAAAGATAAAAATAGTGTAAACGTACCTTATCAAAGAGCCTTTGACTAGCTGCTGTAGCACGGTGGCATCGAGTTTTGAAGAGAGTGCAGAAATAACCTCAAAACTAGTGTTGCTGGACGGAGTAGAGATAGCCGTGATGCAACCTGTACGAGCGCACGTATGCGGTTGAGCTCCGCAGCATCGATTGAATAATATTATTGAATAAAACATAAAGATGAAGCCAAGTAAATGCCGTGTCAAGTAGCATAGCCGTCTAAGAAGAAAACTGAAACATTTTACTGCTGGTTATATAAATACAATGTTTTTTGAATAATGAATAGTCTCGTTATTACACCGGCCTTCGTCGATCATTGTTTTTAACAAATTGCAATGTTTAAACAATTTTTTTTTTTCGTTCGATCAAAATGATTACTCGCAACAACAATTAAATTAATGTTCTTAGTTTTTTATGAGCGTTGCAAACTGATAACGGCTTAGTTCCGAATACGCCAAATTGTTTATTCATCAACAATAACATTTTGACTTCTTTTTCTAAGTAGAAGCTAAGGAAAGGTTCTCACGATGACAAATAGTACCTATATAATTTAAAGCGTATAATATTTCATTTACGTAACGAAAAAAATTTATTATATACGGTACAATTTGCTTAATGAAAAACCGGTTTTAGCAACAAGCCGATTGTAAACATAACCTCCACCGCTACTCGGTGCACAGTAGATTTGCAGAGCCCATACGAGTCTTTGATTAATCGGAGTCAATATTTTTTGATCCAGTAAAGCTTTGAGCACACTGTGCATATTAAAACCAAGTACTCATTTAAATTTGATAAAAATAATCAATTAAAACGAGATTATCAATCTGTATTGTAAAAGTTATTTTTAAACATTTCAACAATGTTTTCGTAAAGTGTCACCATCGCATGCATGGGTGAGTACGTACACAAACAAACAAACAAGAACGCGTACATCGAACTTCAATATGTTCAATGTGCGCAAAATCTCAAAAGTTTCTCGTTCAGTTCAGATAACAATAAAGATTTTGTTTAAACATTGAAAGCAATCACAAGTCCCCAAATGACAATAAAAACAATAATTCAACATTAACTTACCTGAAAACTTTTAAAAAACAAAACACTACTTTTAACTCGCGTAGGTATTTCGTGCACTAAGCTCGCTCTTTTACTTCCAGTCGTTCGTTGAAAAAACGAAACTAAAAAAGCAGCGGAGAGGGACTGATTACGGTTGACGCGGCGCGGTAATTGTTATCAGTGCAGCAGCTGGTAGCATCGGCGTCTGGCACCTTGGGAGAAAAACCGCCGGAGTGTCAACGAAGGAAGAGGGGGCAGAGGCGATTGCGGCTGGACGTGCTTTTGTCAGGGCGTGCAGCTTTTAGGAGCGGGAGTTAAATTAATTGTTGCGGCGAGACGCTTTTGCCGGACCTGCCTCCCCCTAATGATACAACCCGAAAGTGGAAAATTTATCAAGCTTCCGGTTGGGTTTTTCGAGAAAATTTTTTTTTCTTATCAGCTGCGCGAATTGAAATGTAAAAAACGAGTGATAAGAGGCTTGATTTTTTCGATAGGAAAAAAAGGTGTACTTTCGTGCGTTATTTATGTACGGTCGGAGTTAGATGCAGATAAGACCAAAGTCGATGAGCAAACGGAGATAACAATGTCAAGGCGTTTACGTTCCGGTTTGATTAGCCGTGGTGACGATAAGATTCCAAAATTCAAGTTTTTTTTTTTTTTTTTAAACAGCCTACTGCGATTACAGCTTACGCAAAAAAAAAATTGAAAACGTTGCGAGTTAAGCTAATAAATACCCATTACACATCTTGACATAAGTGATTCTAAGTTCTGCAATGTCGTTTAAAGGGACAAGTAGCTGATTTATTTTATCGTCGAAACATTTCCTCAGGATCTATCATCGCAGCTTGGGGCAGAGACGAGAGAGTCTCTTTTAGCGGCGGCTCGTTTCCATGATTTACGGCCTCGATGAGTCTGATTAAACGTTTGATAGCTTATTTTCTTCACAAGCTTAAGTGTCGAGGAGGGAGTGTTTCAATGTGGGAATTTGAGGAAATGGAATCATTCATAAATCACTTTTTACCTGGTGTGTAGGGTCCAATTGATTTAAATAGCTAAATACTTTTTTACAGTTTTTTTTCTGATCTCCGATCAATTTTTCTTTTCAAAGGGATGAAATGAATAATAAAATGAAGTAAATCATCATTTTTCTTTTAATCTTTAAATATTTACCTGAAAAGCGTCGATTATTAACAATAAATTAGGATTAAAATCCCGCAAAGCTACTACGGTTTCAGATTTTTTTGGGTTTCAAAGAAAATTCGAAATTTATTTACGCGGAGTGTGTACTTTCTAGACTGATCGGATTAAAATGTATCTAAATCGGCAGTCGAGAACGCGTTAATCCTGATTTACGGGAGGCTTTTTCAACGAGTACAAAGAAGACGACCGAAATCGCAATGAAATTGGACTTCAATGATAAATCAATTTCATAAATAAATGAAAATCAACTAATAAAATTTCAAAATAACTAAAAATTAATTCATTTTGACGATTTATTAAATTAATTTTATAAGTTTTAAATATAAATGTAGTAAATGTGAGTATTTGTAAAATTTAGACGGAAAATGTATTAAAAAAAACGTTCGAAATAACTTATATTTTCTGTTTCCTGCTTCTCTGATATGAACGTGGAAGTTAATCTTTTTTAAACCGGTGCTTTTTCAAGAAAAATCAATAATCCCGCCGCGGCCAGTAACTTTTTGTTAGGGAGTAGCATTCTATGAGTGGCATTTAAAAAAATTAATCCTTAAGCCGCTTACACGTTGCGAGTGCTGCAAATAATAGAAGAGAATACATGAAATCTCAAACTTTTTTTTTTTCATCCAAGGTTTAAGCCAGTCATTATCTTTTCCGACTTTGAATTACTCTTATTGTAAAAGCCTTTTCCATTTATAAACTGCGTGTGATGGACGATTTATTAAGACCAATAGGGTAATCTGACGTAATCTGACTTTAAAATTAAAAAAATAAATTAAAAAAAAAGTTTTTCATCTGCTAATAATTTTTATAATTGAAAAAAAAAGTTTATGTGGTCCCTTTATAAATGAGAGCTATCGCCATATTGCGTAAACAATTTATTCATGAGCTGATTGGTGAACAAGTTTTTAAAATATTCGAAAAGTGCATTTGAGGCTGGTTACTATGTTTTTTTCCTATGCGCGCTTGCGCGTTTAAAAACTGATGGAGTTAAATTTTTTTTTTTTATTTAACAAAAATTTCTTTTGCAAAAGCAATAAATAAGGGTCCGTGCGCGCTTGCTGAGTAATTTTTAGTCTTGTTGAAAATATAATTTGAAATTTTTTTTGGTTATTATGCGTTATTATGCCTCTTTATTGAACAACTTAAAAATAAACTATGAAATGTAAATATATACATAAAATAATTTTTTTTTTAAGTTTATTAACGGACAATGTTAGTTTAATTATTGTTATGAAAAAGTTATATTTCCTAGTATGCGCTGCATACTAAGCCTTTGACCATACAAACGAGTAAAGAAATTTTTCCACCTCAAATTAATTTTTAACAAATATTCAAAATGTATATACAACAATTTAGTCAAACGAATGCTGAATATCGACCCCTAGCAATGAAAAACCCATTGTACCAGAACGAGAATAAAAAGAGCCAGAGCAACCAATTAACACGAGTTGTATCCCTGAAAACAGATTCAGAACATCCCCGAGTACTTCTCGCTGATAATCTCACGCACTCCAATCGTCCAGGACTCGCTACCCCACTTTTCGGTCTCGGGCAAATCGTCCCCCGGGGAACGCAGAAAAGAACCCGGCTCCTGTTTTACGTACGCATCGCGATCGGGGATTCTAAATCGCTTTTCCTCCCACCCAGCCTGCAGATAGGATAAAGGAATCTACCTTTTTTTTTTCTCTAAAGTCGTATTTCGCTCCACCTTTTTTACGCTCGTCCGATTTTTTACCTCATTGCGCATCCCACCACGCCCACCGTAGCTTGATCTTTCTTTTGTCTCTCCCGCGCGAGCCTTTTTTCAGCCAAGTGGTCAACGTAATTGTTTGGAAAGTCGTTTGTTACTTTATTTTCGGAAACAAGCTTGAATTACCAAGTCTGGGTGAAAACGATCCGGTTCGCCTGTTGATTTAAACACTATTACTTTCAACATCGAAATTTCAAAACGGTAAGATCGTCGCTATGACGCCTCTGTGTCGGAATTTCGTTTTTCCGGGTGCGACGCCACCTGATGGCAACCCTATCGAGCTGCTCTTTTTCTTTCTTCGACTCGAAGACGCTTTTCGCTCGGCGACGATTACTTTTTTTTTTTTTTTCTTTTTCTTACTTTCTTTGCTCGCTTTTTCCACGAAGGAAGAAAATGTGATTCCCGCGAGCGCGAAGAGTTGGCCCTATCGAGTTAAAGAATGAAAAAAAGGGAAAAAGCGAACCGAGCAAATCTGCGAGGGGGAATTAAAAAATTTTTTCCGATGATTTATCAATGGTAGTGCCGGGTGATCTATCGGGTATGATTGATGAATTATTTTTCAGAGTTGTAGATGTAGGGGATCGAAACGAAAAATATCGTCGAAACTTACAAAAACGATGAATTTAAAAAATGCTTAGCTTAGTTTTCATTTATTAACTAATAAATGTGTCTTAGTTATACTTTGCCTTGAAGCTTAACTCGCATATCTTGCAAATCAAATAATTGATGAAATGGATGTAATCCAAAGCGAGTTGTTTTTGCGGTTCTCCATAGCAATATTGTAACTTTAAAATAGGTTGAGTGAAGTATAGGTGTCAAGCATAAATTTCAAAAAAACTAACATGGTTCGAAAAACTTATTTATGAGAAAAAGAGAATTAATTTATTGAAATTGACGAGGAAATTGAGTATTTAGCATTCGATACTCCTCACACCTTAGAAATGTGTCACATCAAGTGAGTCAAATCTACAGGGTTTTTTTATGATTCATGCTCGTCCTCTCCTAATTTCCCGATTCCCTTACTTTTTCAAATATATAATGAATCATAAAGTTTACGTTAAATAAAAAAATTTTAAGTACAATACAAATTCAGTACCAATTAAAAAAAGGTACTCAGGTAATTACAAGAAAAAAGCAAGTATAAAAAATCGCGTTAATGCAAGGCTCGCGCGATGTGTTTGCAAAAGCTCGTCTCTTTCACGCGCGGCTTAAAGTAATTGTTCGAGTTCCACAGTCCGCGAGGTGATTTATCACCGTTCGCGAATAGCAGCTCACGCGTTTCTTCAAGAGCCGCGTTTAATCCCGAGACTCGATTGATGATCGATCGACTTTCTCCCTCTCCTCAAATGAAAAACTTGGATGATTGAAAGGGAATTTTTCGGAGGAGGAGGAGGAGAAAGGGCTTTTGTAATTTAAATTCATGCGATTGATCACCGTGATTTTCTAACTTTCGATTTTAGCCAGTTTATGGGCTATCGCGATTAATAATGCGTTTGGGACATTTAAATTTTGAGCCTTGGATTATTAAATCTTTTATTTGAAATTCAAGGTGGAAGCTAAAAAAGAAACTGGATAAAAAGTAAATAAACAAATTTTTTTTAAAAATTTACTACTTTTATTACTGTAGTAGTCCTGTAGTATCCTAAACACTAGTAATCGTCAATTTTTGTCAATTACCTTTTTAATAATTTCATAATCTATAAGTGTCTCGATGGCCAATGATAACGACCCGCGAGATTTCGAGAATTCAGGTCCAGATCTTGTTATGTCACTCGTAATTTTAACTTTTCATGTGTGCTTGTAATATTTCAAAGAGCAGTAATTTACATAGAAATAAAATTAAAAAACAAAAATACACGCACCTCTTAAATTAAAAAAATATTTACTCAAAAATTGTTTTTTTTTTTTTTTTTAAACAAAAATTAAATTACAAATAAGATAATGAAATTCTCTTTAGTTTTTATTGACATTGTCAAACACAAAGTTTCAATAAAGTGTCAATTATAGCAGCAACTTCCCGGTCACTTAATCACTCATATTTCTTGCATATTTCCCTCTGTTTACCATTGCAGTACATAAATCTTTCTTACGTATCAATATTTTATTTGTCAAACGCATAAGTATCATCGTAATAACTCTCGTGTTTGTTTTAGGCCAGAATGACATCAAGAAGCTGCGACGGGAGAACGAACAGCTCAGGAGAGAAATATGGAGTTTGCGAGACGAGTACGACAAACTCGAGGAGATACTGAAGAAGCAGAAGACCCGAGAGGAGAGCGGAGAACCCGAGGTATACAGTTTACTATAAACCAACCCGTCTTTCCTCTCCCGCGATGTTTATCACGGGCACAATGCACCGCCCGCCGACTCCCTTTCCTTGATTGACTTTATTGATTTCAGGGGGGATCGACTCTCCCCGTAACTTTTATTTTCGCAAATATAAACTCCCTGATTGATTCGATTCGTCGTTTTCGTAATGCTACCTGGAAACCGGAATATTTTTGATTAATTTTGCGATGAATTCCGACTGATTGATTAAACGGTTGTAGTTTATTAATTAACTACCAGGTTATTTTATTAGTGTGAAAACCAGCTTGATTGAATTTTAATTGATTCCAAAGACCTTAATGCCTGGCTCATCAACTTTTCAATTGAATTTTTCAAACAATGGATAATCGTTCGTGACCCCCTTCCAATGGTCGACCTCTTCGTAATTAAATTTGAATGGATTCAATTATTTTCAAGATTGAATCAACTAACAAAAAAAAAAAATGTTTTTCCTCGGAAAAGTAAAGAAAAAAAAAGAAATGATTTTCCTCTTAATTACTTTGAGCCATTCAATTAAAATACCTCTTTAAAAGTAAATAAACAAGAAGTTGATGAAAAATTCATAAGGAGATTAAATAAAAATGTTCAGCTTTGAAATTATAATGCAAAGTGCTTCAAAACAAAATTTCCGTGAAAGTCGGGCGGCACGGGGAGGTGAAATTTTCTTAATTAACCTCGCATTTTCCGGAACGTGCACCCGGCAAAACACCCGCCCCCTTTTTGCGCTAGACGGTCAAATACAAAAAAAAAAAAAAAAAAAAAAACTTAATTACGCTATAAAGCCCTGCCGTGCCGTACATAACCTTTCAGTGCCCGGGCGTAAACCAACTTACACATAATGCCCGAAATTGTGGCGTAAAAATGACGGGGGAAAAAGTTTGAGTAAAAAGCGTTTAACGCTTTCGGAAGAATTTTCCTCGAATTTCAAGGCCGATCTTTCTCTCTCCTCCTTGCAATTAGTCGGAGGGCGAGGTCAAAACGAGGAGCCCTCGGTAAAATATTTAACGCGCTATTTTCCTCGCGCTGACGCGGAAGGGGGGGGGGGGACTTTAATTCTCTGCAGGATCGATTCGTCGTGCGGCTGCAGGAGACACTTTACCCACTCGGCAGACCGTAGCGCAAACAATTATTTTCACCCCCGCTCATATAATTTGGCTTTGTTTACCCAAAAACAGCCGAGACAATTTTTTAGGGATTATTAAAAATTCTACCCGGTCGCGTATCGTAAAAAAGTTGCGGTGGCGCAGACTCGTAAATTTTTTACCCTCCGGGTAGCTCTATACATTATTGAATAGTTTCTAGCGAGTAAAAACATCGGGGAATACGAGTTTTTAAAATTTTATCCGGCTGGCTTTATTAAATTTATCAGAGTTGTAAAGTCCCTCCACAAACGCACCGCTTATTAAAAATTTTTGTATACTCATGCTTTTTCTTTCAGGACCGCTCAGGAGATGAAGCCGCTGGATCTGGGTACTCCGAGGACGAGGACGACCAAGACGAGGAAGATGACGACTCCGGTTCGGAAGAAGAGGACGACGAAGATGAGGAGGAGCAGCAGGAAAGGACCGAGGACGATAAAAAAAATTCGCCCGAGAAGGTGACTACTGCGACGGTTCACCGAGGTCGGGTCAACTTCGACAACCTACCGGTCGTGAGCGAGGAGGAGGAGCTCAAGAAGGAGAACAAAGAGAACTGCCCGCAGAATCACCAGCAGGTGGCGTCTTCGGCCAGCTGTTTTCCCTTCGCGTTCGACCGAGTGGACCAGCAGACCCTGGCGACGACCGCACCCCCCACTTTCGGATACCAGCCCGACTGCCCGTTCGTCTTCCCGAACACGGGTCTTCCTCTGGAAAGCTACCTCATGATGACTCCCCAGCCCCAGAAGAGCCTGGGATTCGATATGGTGGCGAGTGGCGGTCATCCGAATCCTCCACCGCCCGCGGGCTGGCAAAACACCCTGCCTGGAGAGAACTTTGTTGCCCCCAAGCTCACCACTCAGGCAGTGGTCGAGAACGACCGCAAGCTTGCGAGTTTGGCGGACCGGAGGCGAGCTTTTTTCACCCAGAGCACCGCGTTTTCCCTGAACTTGGAGGCTAACAAGCCTGAAAGATTGATCGACGGCGAGGAGGGTGTGACCGGTGACGCACCTTCGTGTTTAATTGAAAACCGAGCCAAACACTTTTTCGCCCCGTTGAACACGAGACTGCAACCCTCGGCAGAAGAAAACGGACTTTCCGACAATGGCAACAGTCCCGGCAGCGAGAAGACGGGCTCCACCGTGGTGTCCAGGCATTTCAAGGTCCCCTCCGACGTCTGCGCAAATGGAGCGGTTCCCCTTACGATAGACAAGGGCGACGCCAAGGCCTTCTTCAGCTCGGAGAACCTCCACGTGGACGACGGCGTCAAGGCAGGAGGTTCCAGTACCAACTCCAGCAATCCGCTGACCAGGTCGGTGTCCTGCCAGGACCTGAACTCGCGGCTCTCCTCGACGGAGAACCTGAAGAGCGGTCACGCCAAGAGCGATACAACTCTGGACAACGTCTCCGTGAGCTCGAAGCCGTTCAAGAGCCAGCTGAACGTCGTCCTCAGACAGCCAGGGTCGTTCCGGAAGTCGCTCAGCCCGGACGTCCCCGAAATTCCTCAACTGCCCTCCATCGACTACAAGCTTTTCAGCAACCCGTTTCTTCAGAACTTCGAGCAGGCGTACCAGAATTTTCCCATCAGGACCGAGGGTCAAAGTCCGGTAACGCACCCGCTGTCGATCCAGGTGTGCGAGAGTCCGGTGTCCGCGACGAGTTACTCCAGCCCGGTAAGGATGCAGCCCAGCTTCAGCGGTTCGTGTCCTCCCGACGCAGACTGCACCTCCTGCAAGCGCAAGGACATCGACCGACTGCGGCTGACGATTCCCAACAACGAGACCCCGAAGACGGAGTACCAGGTGACCTCGTTCGAGACCCCGAGTCCTCACACCCTTCAGATGCCCCCGATGACGCCCTACGAGCTCGAAGCTCTCAGAAGGATGCCCACGGGCACGAGTCCACTGCCCAGGCTGTACCAGAACGTGCCCTTCGTGCCCAGGGGAGCGGCGGTCTACTGTCCGGGTCAGGGCATGAGAATGTACTACGACACCGCGGCCATGAAGGTCCCGGCCCAGACGCAGACTTCCCCCGAGGACGAGACCCCGACCGCCGAGCAGCCGGCCAAGCAACCGGAGAAGCGGAGGTCCAGGAAGGAAAAGACCAGGGGCTCGATCAAAGAGAAACGGGCTTCTCAGCGTCCTCTGAGGAAGCAGAACAGCGTCGCCAAGGAGCCGGCTCTGGTCAGGGACGAGAGCAGGTCCTCGTCGACCGGCCGGGAGTCGTCGCCCAAGAAGGGAGGCGGCACCGACCAAACCAAGCGAGTTTCCCTGTACTTCAGCGCGAAGAAGCGACCGAGCATAAGCTCGACGAGGACGTCGCGCAGCAGGAGCGCCGAACGCGAGAGGACGAACTCCGTCAGCAGCCGGGAGCAATCCCAGCAGCAGATTCAGCCGCCCGCGGTCGTTGCGGCCAAGAGCAAGGCGCGGAGGAACAGCACCAGCAGCGGCAGCGTTCCCTGGTGCGCCTGCTGGGGCAACGGCTGCGTCTGAGTGTCGCGAAGTGCGGGTTTTGTGAGCAAGTACTGTAATTAAAAACTTTACTCGAAAGGGATTTACTTGTTTATTTTTAACTTACAGCTTAGAAATTAATGTAATAACCGTGTAAATATTGTATGTTATGTTTTGTTCTTTTGTATATGAACTTTCGTAATTTATGTTCAACTAGTGTTTCGATGTTATGTTTGCAAAAATTTTATTTATACTGTCTATTTTAAGATGATAACTCTACGATGGAAAACATTTTTTATAGTGTTTTACTTTCGAATGTAAATAAAACTGTACCTAAAATAGTTTTATTAGATGAGCCAAGTAAATTGAAAAAAACAATTAATCTAATTTATATAAATATTTTTTTATTTTAACAACAACTGAAGGGGACTTTTAATTTTCAGTATTATCAAAATTATGTTATCAATTAGTTAACTGTTTGATCGAAAACGCAGCAACTGAGATTTGCATTCATGATTTGCAAGCAAAGTTCAGCAAGATTCGAACTTTCGTCGATAGATTCCCAAGTCCGACGCCTTGATGATTTGCACCACGTCCTACGAATACAATATTTTTTGTCAACAATATACTATCTATAAATTTTTAGCAATATTTAAAAATCACTCTAATACAACACATTTTAACATGAATTGTAATTAAGATTCGTTCTGGATTTTATAATTTACCTCTCGCGTCAGAAGACAAAACAAGGAAACAAGCAAGATTATCGATTGCCCCGCGGCCGTACCCGCTCTCTTAATAAAGAGACGCGAAATTAATGAATAGGGAAAGAAACGACATTAGCGCAGGGTAAGCGGGAGGATAATAGGACTTGGAGCCAACTTCGCGGAACATTACTCACACGGGGTTATCGAAACTTGGGCGCATCTGGCACCGCCCGAATATAGATACAAAAGCCCATAAAGCCCGGATGCCAACGCTGAAAAAGCAACGACATCCGGCGCGAACAACAATCGGTGAAAAAATAAACACCGTACGGGGTATCCTGGAATTTGGAGCGATCAAAATGTAAATTATCAGCGCCCCTGTTAATCTGCTGCCCGGACGCTTTGTGTCTGCTGCAGTCTCTCGGTAAGTATATGCGAGATGGCATCCAGAGCTACGATTAACTCGGAACGAATTTACGGGGTGGAGGCACTGGCTCTAACCCATTTCCTGAGTTTAAACTTACTTTGCGTTACTCTTCGAGCGAGTTCCTGCAACATCTTGTTCACTCGTTTTTGATTATGCAAATTTTCCCTTCCGACGTCTTAACAAGTCCAACTTTTCACATTGTGTATTTATTTTTGAGTAGTGTACTAATGATCGTGGTAAACAAGAGTTTTGTCATCAAGATTAAAAAATAGTAACTAAACTTTTTTAAAGAACATTAATTAATTTTTTTGTTAATAATGTTTCATTAAAAATACTTTGAACCTACACTGTATGGAATATGGATTTTTTAAATATATGACAGTAACAATATTTTTATTTTTCAACTTGGTTTGTAGGAACATTTTGCAGAAGGTAAAGAACTAAATAAATTATTCAAGCAACTCGAACAAAAATACACAGCGCTAATTGACCAATGCTAAAATAGAAGTAAAAAAAGAAATAAATGTCACTCACGGTGCGAAGGGAATAAGTGAGTCACGCTCGTTGGACAGGTGAAGGAAAAAAAAAAAGAAACGCCCGGCAAAAGTTTGGTGTAAGCAATGATAATAATAGGCAGCTCACAGCTGTAGTAGTAGTCGAGTCGCGTGCGCTGAACTCTGATGAATCAGACTGGTGGGCGATATTTTAAGGACACGATCGAGGAGCCGAGACCGCTCGTAAAAACGCGAACCGAGCTGCTGCTTTTACGATTTCTACCGTCTGCAATGACACGTGTACGTAAGTGCGGGACGTGACGTTGATAAGGCGAGCCCAAAATTACTTACTTCGAAAATTTTCTCCGATTTAAGGAGTATTTACTCGGACGAATGTTTACTGGTGAGGAGAGTGATACTTCTAAAATATATTGTTCATAGTACTCCCGGTCACTCTAACCTCAAAATCAAATCTTTGATGCGTGTTTTCGGTTACTCGTACTATAAAATAATTTAATCCACACGAACAAAAACCAAACGAAACTACTATTTTACCTTTTAAATTCACAATTTAATTCGATTTCATATTTCCGCGCCCTTTTACAAATTTAAATTTTAACTTTTTCCTTTTGATGAGATTGACCAGGACTGTTTTTCAACTATGCCCGTCAAATGTATTTTAGCTTTAAAATAACGTTTCGTCACGTAAAAAGTAATTTCAACGAAAATCACACTTGACGTATAAACTTCCGTAAATTTCGCTCGGTGCATCTTCGTTTAAACGCCGGGCAAGATTAGTGTATAACGGAGTAAACATGCAAAATGGATTTCGAATTTTATCTCTCTTTTATTCAACGCTCATCATGCAAATTCATGGTAGAGACGATGAAAATTTTCACGCGAAAAAAAGCACGGACGCGGAGCCTGAAACTCGTTATAAAGTTTCAACGCGCTGCACCACCAACTTTAAAGAGTTGGCAATTAATGCGCAAAAACAACGTTTGATTTACCCTGCTTCTTAAATTCCTTATTCCCAACGGACTTTTTTTTTTTTTCATTTTTCACTCTCTTTGTAAATAAAGGTATTTAATTGGTTTGGTTTTAAGACTTACCGATTGAAGATGAATCAAGAAAAATTAGTGTCAGAAAACTTACCTAAAACAAAAAAAAAAAAAAAACACAAAAACCAATTAATAAATACTTCAGTTTTGTGAATTTTTAGGAGACTTTTGTGGTATTATCTCGAGCATTCATATTTTATTTAAATAACCATAACATATGAAAATTTACGAGAAAATTTATTCTCTTTTGGGCGAGTAGCCCGGTTAAAACGTATTAACCGACCGCGGTAAAAGTGGGCAGGTAGACTTTAAAAGCTCCCACTCGACAGAACAAATCCTTAACATAAATTTATTTAGCAAAACGGCCCGGTTGAACGTGCAGTCCACGTCGGGCTCGTCCAAATCCCCCCATTAGCCTTTCGCGGTTGCAGGTGTCCAATTTTTTTTTTTCTTTCTGTTGGCTGTCGACGACGAGAGTGGCCTAGGCACGGGAGCGCAAACAAACGGGACATATTTGAACTCTGACGAGACGGTCGGCCATTCGGAGCCCTGGACGTCCAAGATAACCGCCGGGACGGGATTTGTCGGGCAAACGCGCCCGGGGAATTAAATATTATTGGAAATCGGATTAAACGTACGCCCTCTGGAGATATTTCAGGAGAATGTGAGAGCCGTCAGTGGTAATTTTAAAAGTAAGGGTTGTTTGATGAGCAGTCGTCAAAGACTTATCGCTTTCTCATTTGCAGACGTATGGTGCGCTATCGGTGAGGAATATTATTATTACTTGAAAATTTAAAAATATCTTTGAGTAAATTAGGTGAATGAACTTGATCGGTAAGCGCTAAATTGTCATTATTAAAACTTTGGTTTGAACACATAAAGACGTCGTAAGGGGGTCTGAAAAGCTAAGTAAATACAAGATAGTTCTCTTGAAATTTAAATATATGTAATATTAACGAAAATCGGTTGTTGGAATTTTTTCAATCATAAATTTAACTGTTTTAAAAAAAAAGTAAAAGATTGTGTTAACGCGTCATGCGAAAATGCGGTACCATTATGAGAAATTCAAATTTAAATAATTCTTCAGAGCAACAGTAATGATCAAACATGTTTCTAAAATTAATTTTAGTTATTTTTTCAGTACCTCTAGATCATGAAGAAACTATTGAGTAGTTTAAAAAGATTTACAATCGAAAAACTGGTATATTCAATGTATTCTTGAAAAATGTACGTCTGTAAAATTTCCAAAGTCGTCAGTAATTTAAATAGTCGTTTATCAGCCAGTTGATGCGTGTTCAATAAAAACGTCTTGTGTTCAAGAAAATCTATACACTTTTCGAATGTCATGAAAAAATTTTTTTATATCCATAGAAAGATATTAAAAGATTTGAATCAAGAGAATTTTTTCATATTTTATAAATATGAATTTTATTGCACTTACAACTATTGGCGCCATTTTTATTCAAATGAGCGATGGTGCTAACGAAACATTAAACGATGGAGCATCTACATCAGGATTGCAAAACCAAGAGCTGAGTGACAAGGAAAAATGTGAAATCAGTGCTTACGTTGACAATCTCCTGAATTTATTTGCAGATCGTCGCACCGACGCTCGTTTAAACGCAGACAAATTTGAAGATCACTTGTTCTCAACGGGTTATGCCTATGCCTCTACAATCGAATTATATTTGAGGTATGGTGCCACTGATTATGGATTAATTGAAAGTCGTGAGAGGCTTCCTAACTACGCTGAAAGAAAAAGATTTTATGATTTGAGTTTGAGGCAAGCTGCTTTGGAAACCTTGCTAGACTCTTGCACGATGCATTTTAAAAAGCTGTCTCGAGATGTTCTCAATAATTTTTCTAGCACTGTTTTAAGGAATCTTATTAACAATAGTTTGGATCATGATAACAGTGATCTAAGATCGAGTAGTACATCGAATACGGTGGTTCTTAATGAAAATAACTCAAGTCATGACAATGCTGAAGGAAATCAAGAGTTGATATTATCTGAATATGATATAATACCGGAATCACTCATTTTAAGATTTTTTGAAGAATGGTCCGATAGTTTTACCATGATACCAAATCTTCAAGAATGTACTAGCGGTGCTCGATTTGATCTTTATAACCAAAGATTTTGGAGTAACAATACATCAGTACCAAATCTAAACAGTAGTCAGAATGAAAATTTTAACGTTCCTAGATTTTTTTCGCGTTATGCAAGTTTAGATAACCTAAGACAACAATTGTTTTCTTCAAACATTCGAGGAAACCATTTTTTGGGTCCTGAACCTAACAGAAGAGGTCCTTTTTTGCCTCAGTTTAATCAAGGAAACGTAAGAGTTATGTTATCTTTTGAATTTGATTCGGAATCTATTATTGGTCGAGAACATTTTAAAAAACTATTGTCCTTGTTTACTCGTTTGGTAGATTATGTTGGTATGGACCCAGAGCAAACTACTCCTTTTGAAAGATTTATTTCTGGTGTTGAATTATACAACTCTATGATGGAGACATTTTCAAGTTATGTAGTGGCACCAATGAACATTGATCAATGGGAAGAACGCGCTATGACTGAACAAGAATTGTCAAGATTAAGTGACAATCTCAGGTACTATTATCAAGGAAAAAAATTTTGGGCGATTAAAAGAAATTTCAGGAGATCTAAAAGATCCGCTATGAAAAAAGATATAAGAAAATATACTCTGGAACAGCTCTCGCAAATTGAGTGGAGTAATTTCATCGTTTTTATGTCTAGTACTTTTTTAAAAGACAGAGAAACTAATAAATCTAGTCAATGGTCAAATGATTTTGCTCAATTATACTTTGAATATAGATCAAGTTTTCCAGCAAGAGATACAGACCATTATTGTTCCAAAAATAAATTCGATACTTTTTTGATTTCAAAAATTTCTCAAACCCAAGACTGGACTGGTTGTATTGATTCTGCTGGAACGACAAATCTAAGTAACTGGTGTCAAGCTTGGAGACGTATTAAGTTGAATTTCAATGCGAGTAATGATGTTACTTTAAATAATATAAAAACTGGACGGTTTGATCGAGACTTGAAAACTTTGATGCACTGGTTGCGAATAAAAATATCAACTACAAATCTAAGTCGAAGTAAAAACTATGGATACATTGAGAATGGTCATGATAATATCAATTATTTATTATTTTCACATGAGAAAAAATTGTTGTTTAAAAAAAATTAGACATAGCGACCAATCAATTGTACTACGACAAACTGACCGAACTGTGATGCGTAAACTTAATTACTTTAAACAAACTCTTGAACATTGTATCTATAATTCGCATCCAACCTTGAATTCGTCTTAGTTTGTTGAAAGTAAATTAACTATTATTTTTTTATGAATAAATTATATATTTTTTAAAAAGTCAAATAAATGTTAAAAATAAATAAATTTTTACAACCATTTTTTTATTTTTATTTTTTCAACAATCCGGAAGAATAGGCATTTTTTAAATAAAATAGTAGCTTGTGTACGAAAAACATTCATACTGAATTTAATAATATTTGAAATTAAAATCATCTATTTTATTTTGAAGAATAACCCAAATTAACAAATCGACCGGAACGGATTCATCAAAATTTTACTCATTTAATCATTGCGTTAAGTTCATAATTTAAAAGTCGCTAATCTTCCTTAAACCAGTTAATAAACTTTAAAGCTCATAAAATTTTCACGATCTTCCGGCTAATTTATAAAACAGAGTTAATTAAAAAATTACCTCACACACCTCTTTCACCTCGCAAAAAAATTTTAAGTCCATTTAAGGCAAACGACCCCGTCTGTCCTCGAGGACTGCTTTGTAACAGATCTCTTTTTTTTTTTCGGTCCAACGGAAAAAAGAGAGAAAGAGACAGAGGCTGGTGAAACTCCGTACGTTCATAATTAAAAATAAAAGTCTCTGTCTTTGTCTGGCTCGGGCACCTTCCTTCCTCCGTATACCAAAACCCACAAGAAAGGGAAGCTCGGAGTTAACGAAATTAGCCCCGAAGCTCGGCTCGCGCGCGCGCAGGGCAAAAACACGCGAATAATAAAAAGAGCAGCGAGCAGAGTAGGCGCATCAGGAAAACGAATGAGCGCATAAATCACCTCCGCGGCGCGCGTATGCATACCACCGCCACGTGTGGGGTATTTTGGAACCGAAAAATACGCGCGCTCCTCCCACTCGGTTTATGAAAATCGCTAGGTGCATTTCGCCGACGCGACGTACGTACCTTGCTCTTTCCGGTTTCCGGAGCACCGGGAAATTGAGTCATTTTAGCGCCAGAACTCTCAACATATTTATTCCGTTCGACTGCTTTTATTTACGAGAGGATGATTTTGAACATTTTTCGGTCATTCTGAAATTCTCGATCGTAATTTATGCAGATTTTTAATCGAATTATGTTCGAAGGTCTACAAATATTAACGGTTGGCAGTAAATTCTGACCTTTTTTTTTCCTCTACGCGAATAACAGCACGAGAACTGATAGATCGACCTTCCAAAAATAACCCTTCCGCTCGAACACCCCATTCGCGCAGCCATTACAACAGTCATAATACACAAAGAAGCGCGTGGCTCTTTCAGGGATGTAGCAGCTCTTTTTGATACACACGACAAAGAGCGAATCACGCGCACATTAGGACTGCTGCCTTCTTTTTTTCTTTCTCTCCTTCTTTTTGAAGCGAGCTGTTTCAAGGTTTTAACCGGGTCCTGTTTAGCGCATATACCAGGCGCGAGCCGAGAGATTTATGAGGTTGGGAATAATAATATACAGAAACAGCGATGAGGTTGCCTGGTTAAAGCGGGACTTTGATCGGCGTTATATTGATGGTTTTTGTAATAAATCTTATAGAAAGATAGAAGGAAAATTGTAGAATTTATTGAAAATATGGAAACTTTACCTCGGGCTGTATTTTTAAAAGCTATTTTTAAGAGGAAAATATAGAAAATGATAAATTACGACTAAGGCGAGGGCGCTGTTTGCGCAGCTGTATCCCCATTTACCCAGGTCCGGGTGTCCCGGTAAGATTGCTGGAAAAATTTATATCCCTCCCAAAAATCCTTTGGACGTACTTCTACAAATGTACACCGTAACTTTTCCTCCTCCCTGCAGCAAGGGATAATTAAAGGCTCGAAAATATAAATTGTGGATTTTTATTACTTGCATTTTATTTCAATGAAAATAAAGAGCGTGAGCTTTGAAATAAGAATGAATAAAATTCTTATACGCACGTCGCAATGTACCGTGGGGGAAAGCCAATAATGCTTACATATATATTTTTTTCCTCGTTTTTTTCTATGGCTCTCGTCCACAATAAGCGTTTCCCATTATTTCCTGTGGCAAATATTATTTCGAATTCAATGGGAATAATGGTGAACGAGGAAGCCTTTTTTTCTCTTGGCCCATTAGGTAGCACTGAATTCCATGAAAACTTTTATCAAACGAGGGCTGACTTCTGTGTTGAACTACAAAAAAAAAGGCACGAGGGTTTTCTGATCAAAGTCTCATTAAAAAACTCCAACAATGGATTGTTAATTTTAATAAATAAAGATGCGGTGTCTAATTATAATCTGCAGTGCTAAGAACTGACATGATTGATACTCTATACGTAAAGCGTTATCGGTAAGTTGAGGCGAGAATTCGTCATCGGAGCTCGAAAGCTCGGGTTATAAATCGACGACACCTGCTTTACCGAAAAATTCCGTCTCGCGAGTACCCGGGTTATAAGCTCCCGGTAAATGATGACGCCACTTCTTCAACCCCCGGTTCGACTAGCTATGAAACAAAGCTGTTCGAAAACTCTTTGTTTTTGAAAATTTTTCTCTGGCTACAGAATAATTCAGAGTAGTTTCAAAAACTTTTCAAATTTATCATGGCTGTGAAGAAAAAAAAGTTCAAATTAAACACTTGACTGGTCGACGAATTTAAAGCTCCGAAAAAAAAGAAAAGCTCTAAACCAGTTTTATATTAATGACCGAGCGTAAAACGACGGTAAAAACTTAAAAAACTCAACTTTGCAACTACTCCGGCCCTCGCACGCGTGCGTGCTTCTGAAAGCCTTGTTTTCTTCGGGTGCTTGTTGGGCGAAGGAAAAAGAAAAAAAATGCGAAAACATTTCTTTCCACCGGAGGCTAAAAGAAAAAGGTTTCACTTTTCCTGCTTCTTCCCGGCAAAGCTTTTTCACTCGCACCGATTAATTTACTCTCGTGAGTAATTGAGTCGAATTACCGCGAGAGCTTTAGGCTTCGTGTACACTTTTTTTTGAGATCAATCTTTTCGCCTCGAGTCGATTCGAACTGCATTAACTCGCTGGGCAACAAGAAATGCATTAAAATGCGGAGCAGGAACGAGCAACGACTCGCAGCTTCTTTTTAAAGCTCCAAAAATAGCAGAAATCTCGGGGAGCCATGTTTGCAGTAAAAAAGTCGCTCGGGTAAGAAGAAGACTCTAATCAAATTTGATAACTGCAGCACGCCTCCCGTAATTTATCTTCGCAATACGTACCCCCGACAACAGGCCTCCGCGTTTATCCCCAGAGCGGAAGTGCGCTCGCAGCAAAACATCGTTGGTTGGCTGGCTGGCCCCCCTCGCTGGAGGAAACTAGCGCACAATGGAAGCTTTTTTTAAACCCGATGTTGACGAAAAGTAAACCCCCACCAATTACTCGGTAATTTCAGCGGTCCTTCTTAAAAGCATCTCGAGGGGCCGGTCGGAGGGATGATAACACCCCGCTGTGACTAGATGGACTTTAACCGGAGTCGGAATATCATTTCGGTTCTTTTGCAGGGAGGACGCCGAAAAGGCATCAGCTGGCGGAGACGTTTTTTCCGTGACCCGTTAAATTGCATCCCATTACCGCGGGTGACGTTGAGCTACCACTTCTTCTTCTTCTCCTCGCCCTCCTGGGATGGATTCTCTCTACTTTCTTTTCTTCTTCTTCTTCTTCTTCTTTTTTTCGGGGAGCGATTGTCACACTTAGTTTCTGCTGATGAGCTTTTATGCTAGCGCTTTTTGTGCCAGACGAGAGACCCGTTTTATTTCTCCAGGAAGCGTAATCAAATTAAGGTTGTTTATTGTTTACTGTTTTTATTGCTTTTCAAAAATTTTAGTACAAGCGATAAAAGTTAGAAAAATTTAGGAATTCTTTTTGGTAGTACATACGATTTTAACTCTGAAATTCAAGTATAAAAGGCTTTATCAATAACCGCGCGCTAGATGTAAGATTAAAAAAAAATTTCCGTTTTGTTTTCGATTCAAAGTATACATTTTTTAAATAAATAATTTTAATATGTCGAAGCGTAACTTATGCTACGCAAACCAATAGTTCAGAGTCACGATAGCTTGGCTTAATTGAATTTTAATGTTGTTTGAAAGATCAATATGATCAATGTAGTGTTGCGTACATGAGAAAGCTAACGAAGTATTTCCAGATAAATTTAAAAATTCTTATGGATATCCCATTTATATAAAAACACCAAAATTTACGTATCTAATCACACAAGCAAAAAAATCGAATCAAAGAATGAAAATTTATATACTTGATTATTTTACCATCTATTTTGCAGCAAGAATCTTAAACTTAAATGTCTTTGTAAAAGATGGAGCTGATGAAATTGTTCTTCATCCTAATTACTTGGAAAAACAGAATTTAGATGTTTATGATAAAACTATGAATTTTGTGACTTATTTACAATATTATGTCATACCAGCAGATAAGGAGGACCAAAGTATTGTTGCTTTTGTACCAATAGTTCCTGTTTCTCAAATAAGTATTTTTTTTTAAATGTTTTACGAAATTTTGATCATTTATGGGGTTCTTTTTATGTTTTTTTATAAATTTATATATAATTGTTTTGTAACAACGTTCTTAAAAATCAACGGTTTTTCACAATTTTTTTTTAGAACGATCTTTTGCTCAAAGATTACAGAAATCGGTGCCAAATATAATATTTTTTACTATCACAGTTGCAGTTTTAAAAACTTTAAACGATTCTTTTTTGTATCCGTTGCAAGTCAGGTTTGAAAAAGAAGTATCGCTTGAGACATACGAAGATCTGTACACATCACAATTAAAAACTTACACAAATCAGAAATTTTTAATAACTCATTACCAACTGTTACCAAAGATCCTTATCTTTTGAAAATATTAGACCGGACTTTAATCGACAATGACATTGACAGCAACTGTTTAAGCTCTCTCAAAAAATGGAAAAATGTATCGTGCATTTATATGCCGGTTGATCCAGACACAACAATATCACTTTATCGAGATTTTGATGGATCGCCAACCATGAAGGTAGCCAAACCACCGATATTCACTTAGTCATCATTATTTTATTGGTTCCCAAGGGCTTCGCCTTACGCAACGAGGTTCCTCAAAATTGGATTAGAAGAATCAAAGAGACAAATTTAATGCACCGGCCAGCTTTGACAAATATCTACCAGAGAAAATTGTTTTTCAAATAAGTTGATGCTGTTCCTCACGATCGAGTTAATTTATTGCATTTGTTAACTATTTTGAGCTTGGGATTTTTAACATCCATCATTTCTTTTATAATAGAGTCAATCATATACAAAACTGAAGTAAAGAAAGCGACAACAATGAATTTCTTTTACAGGTACTTATTACGTATGAGCTAGGCTTTAAAGATTAAGGTGGTTTTCTACCAAATGCATGACAATAGAGAATCAGCTCAAACTTTCTGGAGATGTTTATTAGATATTAATAAACATTTCTATGAAGTCTGATCAAAATTGACCATATAGTTTAAAAGTTACAGCAAGTTAAAGATTGAATTTTTTTCATTACGCGTATGGCCGCTACGCTGAAAAAGTGTACTAAATTATTGATATTTGTCTTCTTACAATAGAGATCCTTTAGAAAAACTACATACATATAGTTTCACTATCGAAGAATTCATTTCTTGAAACTGCAAAAAATTGACCTTCTAGGAATTTTGCAATAATTTTACAAAAATATTTTTCACGTGAATAACCTCCAAAACTGCGGTATTCAAAGGTGAGGTTAAAAGTTTTAAAAAATGTTTTGTTGTGATTGTCAATGTTTTTTTGGTAGAAAATAATTTCAGAAGCCATAAAAAGTTAAAAAATAAATTTTAATAGCCAATTGTTAGTAACTTGGAGTAATAATTTTTTTTTAGTCTTGAACTTGACTAGCTCTGGTAGAAAACCACCTTAATGACTACCAACTACTACCATAGCTTTGAATGACAACATTAAAAATTTAAATTTGTTCACAACACTGCATCATAAGTCTTCAAATTGAAAAGATTGGTAAAAAAAATTAACTAAAAAGTAATAATTGCTAAATAGTAAGAAGGTTTAAAATAATATAAATTTAAAAAAATTCAATTTTGTTTGAATGACATTAATCTTGAACAATTGTGAATGTATTATAAGTTTATAACATAGTAATATTTATCATTAAAAACTTTTTACACTATCTCAGTTTACCAATGTATTGCGACTATGTCAGTTTTGAACAAGCACAAACTTTATTGAGATCATTTGCCTATAGTTATTGGAAAAAATAATCTGTCATGATAATATGAATTTTTTAAAAGCGTTTTTGTGTAAAAAATTACGAATGATTAATTAAAAAAAAAAAAAAAAAAACTCATCATAATTTGAAAGTACTAGAGCCTATATTGTTTGCCAAAATATTTTTCCGAACGTACACTTTGATTTTCTCGCGAAACATTCGAGATCCTCGCCTCCGTTCAAAACTTCCACTTTTCGTATTTTATCCCTCTGGAATATAGATGACACCCACCAACAAACATCCATCCTTTCTTATCCTCTCCTTCTTATTTTACTTTACTTTTTTTTTTTTCTTCCTAGCAGTCTCAGCACGAGCCACAAGGGGTTGTGCTGCGCGAACGTTTGCATTTATATCGATCCCAACCCGGAAATATTAAATTCATTTAGCGTGGCGAAAGTACGCCGAGAATCCGCGGAAAACCGTTTCTTCGATGGAAGAGACGACGCAAGAAGAAAAAAAAAGTGAAAGAGTATCCACACACTCTCGCACGAGGATGGAAGGACGAAAGGACAGTCCCCGATTGAAAGTGGCACCCCGCGGGTGTCG
This sequence comes from Encarsia formosa, assembly GCA_038277355.1. Taxonomy (NCBI): domain Eukaryota; kingdom Metazoa; phylum Arthropoda; class Insecta; order Hymenoptera; family Aphelinidae; genus Encarsia; species Encarsia formosa. The sequence continues at coordinate 3,494,873 of CM076187.1, forward strand.
ACGCTATAACCCCCGAGACGTCGTGTATTGGTTTCTCCGCTTTTTTTTTTTTTTTTTTTGCTTCTTTTGTTGTTGCTTCCTCTCTCTCTCTCTCGACTTTTTTTTCTTTCTTTTGCGCTCGTTGGATTTTAGAGAGGAGAAGGGGGGAAAAGGAAGAGAGGGAGAGTTTATCGCTTTATCGAATTTCTTTTCTTTTGGTTGATGCTGTTGGGTATAGGTGCCACGGGGATATTTGATATTCGGCGTCCCCCGCGAGCTTTATTTTGCTTCTGGAATTCGTTACCAGGTATAATAAATTTTTTTACCCGGCGATACTCGGTAGATAAACGTATGACTTTTAAGCGGTTAAACCAATACTTTAATCTTTGTTGAAATTATTATAACCACGTTATGGGTTTTCAATAATATTGGATATCGAATATTTTTAATGGACGTACAAGGTTAATAAATTTGTTTTTATGGAAAAGAGTGCAATAAAAAGGGTCGAATCTTTGGTGATTTATTTTTTTCGAACATTTATTACGCAAATAAAGTTTACGATGTTGAATTAATGGTTTATTTTAATGACGTATCAAATAATGTAAAATTTTTTTATTTTATATGAAGAAAATTATTGTTACCAGAGACTCAAATTCATAAAAGATTTTATATAAGTCCGTTGATAAAATAAATTTAGATTAACCGCGAAGCAACTATGCTGGTATGCCACTTATAACTGTTTCAGACTATAGAGCTGCATCGGGTAAAAAAAACTCTAAAAACTTGTTTTATGCACTAAGCAAACAGTAATATGCTCGCCGTAGCAAAAAGTCGAGTAAACACTCGCAGACGAAACTTAAAAACTACCTGGGTTTTTACAACTGCCCGAAGGATAAACATGTCAACCTCTTAATATTTATAGCCAGTGACTCGTAAAACTACCTCCAAGTTAACGTTCTCTTCTAGTTCAAACTTCTTCATGGGATCCACTATATATAAAAAAAAAAAAAAATGGTGACGACTTTTTCAAGAATAATAAAGTTTCTAATTTATCATGTGAAATACTCGCTTATTTATCCAGTTGAGAACGCCTCAATATCAGATCAAGCAATTTTCTCTTTTGACTTTTTGAACTTTAATTTTTGGAGGATTAAATAATAATGTAAAATTATTTTGGGACATTCAATATTTTATGGGGAATCTCTGATCACTGACTTATTGTATTCGTAAAAAAAATTGTAAATAGTATTGTCAGAATGGACTGTTTACTAACTTATTAACATAAAGCATTCTTCAATCTTTCAATATTCTAGCTCTTCTTTTTCTGGACGAGTATGGCGCCAAGGATCGTTTTCAACGTACGGCAGCCTGTCAAAATACTTTATGAGTTTCATAAAATGACGCGCGTTTATGCCCTGACCAACGGCTTATAAATAATGACTTGAATGGTCACCCGGGGAACTCTTTGGTTTTCGGATTTATTTCAATATAGAAGAACGGACGGAGTCTATACAGCTTTCGCATTCTTCTTGGGTAATAAAAGAAAAGAACATGAATTATTTATTACTATTATTTTTAACTATTTAACATAGAATTTTAAAAGGACAATCCATTAGTTTATTTTGCAATCAACGTCGGAGTTGAATGTATTCGTCACATCTATTTCAATTTACTCACAGCGTTAGAAATACTAAACACTAATATAGTCATAAATGATTTGAAAGAGAAACATAGTTTCCCGAATTTCGATACAACTCAAACAGAAGCTATAGTTACAAAAAAAAGAAGCCTCGAGCTTCCGTGATAGACGCGACTTATCAACCAAGTAATTATCAAAGCAAACAAAGTGTGCCATGGCGTCGGAAGCGACCGAAAGCTCGAATATCCACGAGGCTCTATGGTGGAAAGCTTTTACCCAACTCGCTCTCTCACCTGTCGCGTGGCTCTAATGTGCCGGGGCAAAAATTTAATACGTCGTAGTTTCGCTCGCCTAGCTAAATGATCGTGGCGGCAATTTATGCAAAAAATTACCAGAAAAATAGTCTTTTGCGTAAAAAACTACCTTTATCAAGCAAAAAGCCACTTTATTTTACAAATAAAAAAATTTCCAACACATTCGTTAGGGTTAAAAATTCAAAGCTAGGTAATTCTTGACCGCGTGGTTGAGGGAAAAGAAAGGACGCAGCCCTCAATAAAATAAAAAAGGTGGTAGCAGCAGCGGCAGCTGGCCACAGCGGGCGTAAATTCCCGGTAACATTAACGAGAAAATTCAGCTGGTGCACGGCTCGGCGGGGTTTATTACAGCCGGCCGGCTTGACAGCAGCAGCAGCAGCAGCCAACAGGCCATTTGCATATGAGACTCGCTTTACACGTACGTATGCGAGCGCCTGTACGAGAATGTTGATGGATGCGCGTGGGAGTTTAATGGACAAGAAGAAGGAGGAGGACATTGTTTCTCGGGGCGCGATTAATTTACGCCTATTTTTCAACCTCACAGACCGAGTTAATCAATTGCCTCGGTTTGTTTTTTACTCTGTTCCGGTAGATGAGAATCGATTCAAGTTTTGGAGTGAGCTTAAAGTCTTAATTCTACGGGCATGCATTTGGATTCACGATAAGAGAATACATTCCGAAATCGTACACTGATAAGCCTTGCTCACTCGACTGTCCTGCAAATCAAAGTCATAACTTACACAAATCGACATCTAACCGAGCTCGATTTCTAATCCTTCGAGCGATAAAGTTCGAAGACAAAGGCTTAAATATACCGGCTCTGCAGGTCTCGCTGATAGATAAGCTCGTTTCAGTTCGAACAATACACTTTAACGGGCTTACGGCCGTTGGGACAAGAAACAAAGCTCTCGCATGACGGAATATGGAGCGAAACCAGTGACGTTGCATGAAAAAGCAATGGATCTCGTCTGGTTCAGGCTCCACCGACTACGTATGTGTGTTTGCTTTTGGAGTATGAACGGCTCGTCCAGAATTGAAGGCTTATTGTTCCTTCGAATAGCGCTGTAACTGTTAAATTTATCCATCCATACCTAAGTGTCGAGTTTCAAATTACTTCCAAACCATGTTTTGGGAGGCAAGTTTAGTTTATTAAAAAATATGAATAACCTAAACGAAACCAAGCCTAGATGAAACCCAAACGACCGGAACACAATTTCCGCAGGAAACAAAAAGCTCTTAGCGAAGCCAAAAGTACCAGCAGGACGACGGTGCGGCGTGAAAATTCGTCTGCCTGGGATACTCGGGCGCGGGTGGAGGCGTAGACGTACAAACGGCTCATCTGATTATATCAGCGCAACGACGAGTTTCGGGCTTAGCCTGCAAAATGGCGGAATCCCGCGAGTGTGCGATGTTTGTACAGGTATATAAGCACGCTCGAACGATCTCCCTAATTGCATTAGCCGCGAGAGTATTATACTTGGGGACCTCGCGAATCCCATACAGGTTGTTTGGAAGACTTTGAATTATCATTCCTACTTATTGTAACTACCTACACAGAGCTTATTTGATTGTTCGAACAATTTGTAATTAAAGTATTGTTCACATATGTGAAATCAAGCTTTTAGTTTATTGCAGTAAATCGTGCTTTATTTTGTAATACTGCTTTTGATACATGTATATTTCACGTTTGCTCGCTACAGTGCGCTCGACTCAGAAAGTTTAAATGTTGATTCGCACGGAGAAAAAGAGAAACGTGAAACGCGAGTATGTTTTGATCATGGAAAACGATAGAATACAAAATAAATTTCAATTGTTTCAAACGAGCGAAAATAAAAAAAACGAATAAAAGAGTAATAAATAGATGGATAAAAACAGGCTGCTGGAAACATGAGCTTTTTCAAATAAAAATAGGTAATTTAATTATAAGTGAAATAGTTTGTTATTCAAAACTAGCACAAAGAGAATTGAAAAACATGGAATAAGAGAGATGGAAAAAAATTGCTGAAATAACTGTGACTACTCCAGTTAATCTTTTGACGTTGTCAGGGACCTTTGGCATTTGAAACTTTCAAGTTGTTTGAAAAACATCAGCGAAATAATTAATCAAGCTTCTCAGACATCTCACTGCTCTCAAATTTATTTTAGCAGTCAATATTCAAAAGCCGGCATAGCTCTCTCGCTCGGCTTTGCATTTAACATCGCAGCTTGCACTTGAACCATAGCGTCCCTTAAATATATTCATGGCGCCTTTTTACGAGGTGTCCAACTGAAATTCGTCTAGAATTTCCAACGACTTCACTCTCCTCCCCGAGGTGTTCTAGAAAAGCTCGCTGAGAAAAAAGGATACGAACAAAAAAAAAGAGCGAGAGAAATAGACCAAAAAAAAGCGGAGCACGACGCTTGTCGCTTAACGAAGCGCGGAAATAAATTTGGTCTAGTACCGTGAATACCCCGAGCTTTTCTCCATTCTTGAATTTTTATTCCCGTGTCTAACTTTTTGTTTCGAGGTTGAGATTCGCTCGTTCGGACGGTGAAAAATAAAAGAACTTTTTAATTAAGAACTCACCGGAGTCGGATCCGGTATTTTAGTTTAAAAATACCACCGGCTTTTTTAAAGTAATTCACTCGAATTTATTCTATGATTTAATGTTAATAGCTCAACGAGATTGGAATTCCAGAAAAATTGAAACTCCCGATAATAGACGTAAAATAGTTTCGAACAAATTTGATATTGGAAAACTCCCGAACTTTTTCCATACCACTCGGGCTTGATACACAACAGATAAACTAGAGAAAAACTCTCACGCCTCTCGAGAGTGAAAGAAGGCTATTTAAGTTTAAAAAGACTCATTGTTATTTCAGCCCACGCTAAATAAAACTGCATGTACGCACGTGCTTGTTCCAAACGAAGTTTTTCCTCTGTAAAATTGAGACACTGGAAAACTACCCTACAGGAAATTGAATCCGGCCGCGGGTTTCCTCATAAATTCGATCTTGTCTCGAAGTCCTAGTGCACCACACGGTCCTTTTTTTCAATTCGGAATCCGAGTTAATGGGGAGTTTTCGATTTTTCATAAGACGGGTAGAAGAGGAGAGGTTTCATACGAAAATTATAACTGGATGAGTTTTCTTATCTTGTTTTTTTCATGTACTTGGCCTGAAGAGGATAAGACTTAACGAAGTGAGCGCGCCCGCTTTAAATTACCTTTGTTCGCTTCAAAGGATTTTATGAAAAAATTTTAAAGGAAGACAGCCAGCGAAACTTGAAAAGATAATGGATTTTGACTTGAATTTAATTAGGCTTTTTTGAATTAATTTTTTACTATACAGATAAAAATCAAGACAAACTTGATAGGAAAAATCTAAAACGTTCAAATCAAACTTGGAATCTCGATGCAACCTTTTCCGCGCAAAAACATCGAAGAAAAATACCGAGAAAAAAAAAAAAAGGAAAGAAAAACAGATAGGGGCGGGCGCGAAGTGAAGGATCTTGTACCTCTCGTGTAACATCCGCGAGGTGCGAAACTCCCGGATTTATATCTAGACGCCCGGCTAACTTTTCGGCAAAGAGGAATAAAACAAAAGTGTCTGAATAAGAAAGGTGGTAAAAAAAAAAAAATTTCCGCCAGCCGAATATGTTGGTCTCTCGCTCCCTCGTTTGTACTTATTTTCCGTGCCTATTGCGGTGTTGCTCCGAGAGATAAAAACAGCTATCAGCGTTTCTCTACGCATTTCCATAACCATAAAAACCCCGCCACACGTGCAAATAATGTTGTTTATCAGCTTGTTTTTACCTTTTTTTCGTTGCATCCGAAACCATTTTTTTCTCGGCATTTACGCGCGACATTTTTTGTGGTATTCCGATAGAAAATAAAACGCGCATGATAGGCCCTTCCACCCCGAGCGCTTAACCGATACGGTTTTTTTACCGCGAAAATGCATTACATTTTTTTTTTAGCGGCGTACTGGTACATATGTACCGAATCGGGGTTGGTATTTATGAATTTTATCAACATCGAGCGCGCGAGAACAATCATTGGAAATCAATAAATGTTGTTTATTGTATTTAGATAGCGGCGGAAACAAATGTATCTTGGTAAATTTCTTTACTTAGAGCGATACCTTTTTACTTTTTTTACAGTACGTATTATTTTGAGGTAAAAAATTCAAATTTCTAATTAGTAAATTGTCTTTTTCATTCAAATTAGTAATTTTGGATTCTAAGATCGTTCAGAAACTTTTTCAATGATCATTTTGTACACAAGCATCACCAGAATCTCAAGCTCTCGTCTCTCGGGTTTACCCTTGTTAATAGTTAAAACACTGAATCCATCTTTACCCGCGTTTATTCAACCCCAAGTGATGATATCTTAGCGCAGGAGGTAACTTTACACCACCAAAGCGTTCGTCGCTCGTATCTAGCCTTCGCTTCTCTCTCTTTATTCCCTCATTTTATTTCGTATATTTTCGTTGGGTTTTATTTTACAGCATTCGAAGCTGGGAGTCGAATGTGAATTTGGAGATATAAGCTTTTTTATACGAGAGAAAGAGAGAGAGATAGAAGAGTTTTGAGAGATGGGACGGTCCAACCGCAGTGGGAGGGAGGGAGAGGGGTGTCTTATAGCTGCCGAGGTGAATTTATGTTTTGAGTTATTACCTACCTGCTATTTTTACCAATACTTTTTTCCCACTTAAACTTTTTTACAATGGTTCTCTTATTTTTTTACCTTGAGTTTTCGTGGAATTTGAAAAATTTACGTGGAGTATCTTTCATTTGTCTGCATTTAAAATAAAACTTTTTATGTTTACTGATGAACACCGTTCATTTCAATTTTTTTTTCAAAATGCAAGTAGTTTTTTTCGAACAAACTTTCTATTATTGAAAGAGTGAGGTTGGGTTGAAATCGAGGTTAAAATCACTCCAAAAGAGTGAAAAATCACTTTTGATTGGGGCAAAAGTGCGCCACTCCAAGCGAAGAGTGGCGCACTTTTCACTCTTATGGAGTGATTTATTACTCCTCCAGATTTAGTATGAAACTAAAAAGTTGTAAACAGTTATAAAGATTTATAAAAAAAAAATTTTATTCTATTTTTATTTGCTCAATTTTTCAGTTGGCAAAAAGTGTAATATATTGTACATTACTTAGAAACAATTAAAGTGGTGTTGAAAAATTAAAAACTGCAGATGTATCACGTCGTTTTAACCCGTGATGGACATCATCGTCCGTATCAACTGATCTAAGTATCTGAACTATCAATGACTGGTCTTCCTGGGGTGGCGGTGGGTTCAATGGTTTTGACGAGGGTTTTGGATCCGAAAAGTCGTCTATCTTGTCATTTATACCATGATGGTCTCGGAATTCTGAAGTCTTTTCAGATCCAGTATCATAAAGATACCCTTTAGTGTGCCTGCACGCTTTGGTCAAAATTTGACTTGCAGTTGAATTTAACTTTTTTAACTGTTCTTCGACAAAATCGAAGAAACTAAAGTCTTCTTCCATCATACCTGATGATATAAATTCTTCGTAAAGTTCGTTACGATTCTTCGAATTTAATCTATTCGGGAGTGAAGAATTAAAAGTCAAAACTTGAATAAAAGCGCTATCCATTGTCACTATATTTTTTTTATGGAATCGTCGTCCTTGACACCACTTGTGATACGAAGTTGATGTAATCAAATCTAGTATATCAATTTGGAGTGGAGCAGGATCATTTTTATTATCAGATTCCAACTGAATGATTTGATCTGGAAACTTGCACCATTTGTGTATATTTAGACAAAAGCCATCGTTTTTTGTACATTCTTGGTTCAAGTTAATACCTAGCAATTCATTGCGAATGAAGTCGTTGATATTAGATGTCGAACTATACTTTAGCCCTGGATGTTTTTTATTATACTGATTGAAAACTGAGATGATATTGTTTTGGTCTGTTACGATACTTCCAAATAAAGGATCTTCGAATTTCTTAAACTTTTTCATTGTCGCTATTGAGCGTTTTCTTCTAACGTTTCCTTTACTTGAACAAACAGCCTCGTACAAAGTCGACAACAGATTATCATCAGATGATTTATATTTAATGAAGTTACTTTCGCAACCTTCACCTATGTCAGTATTAATTTCCCAGTTCCATAGTTCTTTCACAGGTTTTTCCTTCCACTGACGCCAATTATTTGGATACGGCCTATCTCTGCTCAGCCCGAAGTACACGAGGTCCAAAAATATTTCTTTCATTATAGTAAACAGAGTATCATCCGATTTTATAATTTCTGCGACCTTATCTAGGTGATACTGTTTTATTTCTATATCTTCGTTGTGTATTTCACGTGCATACTCAACATGCATATGCATGAATTCAATCATACGATTGTATATATCCTTAGCTCTTCTGAATCGTTCACAACCAACTATAAATTTACTTTTTTCTTCAAATTTGTCTTCTGAATCGTGCGCTGGTTCTACACGCTTTTTAAATCCATAATATAAATTTCCGGGTGCCCACAGAATATGCTTTCTTATGTCGTAGTTGAAACTCAATTTACTAGAGAATCGTTGTTTGAGCTCCTCAAAATCACCGTTAAAATCATCAGAATTCAACACACGCCCGACTGCTATGCGCTGTTCTGTTTCGCTAGTACGCTTGAGTACTCGAATCGGCGCTGATAATATTTGTCGTTTTCCTTTACTAATTTTGTGCCACGTTGCAGAAAATACCTCGTAAAAACTAATTAGCGTCGACAAAGGAATCACGTGTTTCAATTCATAAAAACTTGGATCCTGGAGATTGAGTGGGGTATCGCTTATCCATTTCATGTTGTTTTCAAAAATATTCAATGGTTTATGAGTATTTTCATTGTTTGATGGGTCGAGAAGTTTTTCAAATCTTGGCACAGATGGTCCAAAATCATCCAATTCGTCATCACTCAAATTTGGTTTAATATTAATTACTTCTGGTAAAAACTGTATGGGTGATACGATTTTACTTTGATCGTAAAAATAAGTGGGCCACTGCTTTACAAAACCTGACATCAATGCAGTTGAAAATTCTCTTATAGCTGTGCGTCCTTGATCAAAAATGTAGTTTTTGATAACATAACATTTTGATTTTTTTCTATCACTAATGTTAGAATTTTTACAATCTTTGAACGTTAAGTCTTCAGGAAAAGCAGAACTTATGAAGTTTGCTGCATACTTATGAATTTCTCTTAGTTCTTCACGTCCGGTATCAGTAGAGAGTAAATTTTCAATGGTAACTTCATTTCTGATTCCAGGGTTTGAAGGCAAAACTCTTTGAGCTATACAAAATTCCATTAATTTTAAAACGTTGTCACGTATAATTTTGCGTTCATTGTCAGACAGTACATCAAAGTTCTGACACTGTCTACCATGTATAAAAAATATACCAACTATTAGTAAAAGGTATATAATCTTAAAATTCATGGTAATAATAGTTTTGGATAACACTCGGGAAAACACAAAATACTTATACCTGACAGAATTACAAAGATATTTCGTTGCGCTTTTAAAATACGTGGCAACTGACACGTATGATCAAACACGTAGTTCGATTCTAGATCTTTGAAAAAAAATTAAATTAAATTATTTTTATCAGTACATGAAATATTCATTAGTTAAAAATTTTTTTGAAATTCGATAAAAAATTACCATTGATTTATTAGATCTGCCAATAATAAAAAAAAATGTAAGATTAAAAGACTATTTACACGTGTAAAATGATTTAAATAAATTAAAGTTAACAATTTATCGAGCAATTTATGATAATAAGTGAAAGATGAATTTTTTTTATAGCAAAAAATGAGGAATAAGAACAAGTCTTATGGTGAACCCTTAGAAACATATGCATTTCAGGTACTAAAGATTAACTTTGTTTAAGAAAAGTTTAAGGTAACAATTTAAAAAACTATTTTTGGAAAAATATATGACGATGACATTTTAGTTAGTCAAGAGTTTTTTGTTTAATCTTCGACACGATAAAATACATGTCGAATGATGTTTGAATTCAAAAATTTTAATTACCAAGTTAGTAACCACTTTAAGAAAATATCGAGTTAAAAACTCATTGTCAACAGTTTTTCAAAATGGAACAAACGACCTTTTTTATTTCATCACCAAATAAAGAAAGTTTTTTAAAAACAATAGTTTTTCATGAAAGATAATTTTTCATGTTCTTGAAAATATTCATTTCCCGTAAAGTATACAGATAAATACAATCTTGGGCCGAGTTTTGGGCTGCGAGGTCAAGTATCTTGAAAATAATTGCGGGAAACAAGGTTTCCGCATAAAATTATTTAGATGAAACATTGTTGCCCGGAGTTTCCTCTTGAAGTGCACCGAGAGAACAAGTGAATTTCACGGTGGATGGATTTTGGAAACTCCTCCAAGGCGTGCCGAAAACTCGAAAGAGCTTATAATTTTCCCAAACTTTTCATCCCGTCGAAAACATTGAATATTCCTTCAAACTTATTAAAGAAGATCGTTCGTTTCTATAAGTACAAAAAAAAATCAAACCTCCGGAGTTTTTTTTTTACCCAAGCTCAGATGTTGCACACAAAATTTCCTAGTCTTACAAGCTCTTGTAGGTTTTATTATTTTCGGAAAATTTCATACACAGAGAAAAGGTTTAATCAAGCGTGCGGCGAAGGAGGGCACAATGCGTAATTTAAATTCCCGCCGGCAGGAGGTTTATTCACAACGGGAACCCTCCCTGCAGCATTCGCCGGTACAGTTTCAACGCACACGAGACAAAATTATTCGCGTTAGGCACAAGGGAGTTTATATACTTCGATAAACTCGCACTGGTTTTATCGAGTTGCGCAATGATCAAAATAAAATGATAAAAGCAGGTATACAGAGGAACACGGCAGAATAAAAAAAAAAATTTACTTATTCGAAAGTGCGCTCATTGTGAGCGGAAAATTCAATCGAGCCAGCGATTTCATTTGCACAAATTAGTTTTGCCGGCAGATGCGAGGCGCGCGCTCTTGTAAAAAAACAATCCGTGCTCATTTATAAAAGAGCTCGTACAATTAAATTTTCAATTACCCACGCATTCGCCGAAAATACACACCTGCGAGCGCACAAAGGATGAATGAAATTTGCGCTAGGCGTGGAGAAATGTTAGTTGCAAAATTTCTTTTCCGGTGAGCTTTTAATTCAGCCAAATCACAATCGTCCGAGCGTTTATGGAACAAGTTAGGAGATTTTTAGAGACTCTTTTGAAGAAAATCCAGAGAGCGAAGAAAACTCGATCGATATTGTACGTAGTGCATATTGGATCGGCTATTCAGCCCTGATTCCAGCAAACCCATAGAGAGAGACCAAAAGAAAAAGGAAGAGAAAGAAAAAAAAAACAGAGTCGTCGTTTTCGAGAGAGCGCGAGTCAAAAGAAGGTTAAGATCGCGTATTACGATTCCCGCGTGCGTCCGCACCTAATCCCTTTAAAGGATCGCTCGATAAAGGGGGGGGGGGCAAGGGAAAAACCCACGAGACAGAAGCCAGGAGGAAGAGAAAAGTCACCCTTGACTTTTCCGGGGCGACGAACACGTTTTCGAGAGAAAGAAAGGATCGGCCGAGCCTTCTTGTTTTCCTCTTTGGGCTCGGTGTGCGTAGTCCGCGCACGTCTTATCGCCAATTTCGTTTTTTCGTCTTCACCGGCCCAGGCCCCTTGGATGTGCTTATGTATGGGGAATTTTAAGGTTAAGAAAAAAAGGTCAGGGGAGGTGCTGCTGGGGGACGGACAGGGTACGAAGATAAATGGATTGATATTGTGCGGGGGAGTCCGGGAGTGCAATAACTATCTCTAATCCAGCTGTACCGTAACTTATTTACCGGAAAATCTTCTTCTTTTTATCTTACTCCCGCTCTCTTCTCTACCCTTCCTAGTGTCTTTAATTGCTTTTTTTATCTCAAGATTCAATTATTTTTCCACGGGGTAAATGAAATATTAAGTATTTTTCGTTGTCCCGCAGTTCTGAAGCCAGTTCTTTTTTTTTTTTTTTACTTCCAAAGTTATTCTAAAAATTAAGATAACGTCAGCAGTGATAATTTTACAAATTCATCTTTGAAGAAAATATTTTTACTAACAATATTGATAAAAACTAACTTTTTGTTTGTAGAATAGATTTAAAATAATAATAACAATAATAATAATTAAATCTTTTGATGAAAAAAAATAAATTTATTGTAGATTATATCAAATTCGAAGGTACGTGAACGAAGCGATATCAATTTTAAGCTTTGTCAAATTTACTCCTGGCACTCGAGAGGAGTTAATAAAACGAGTAAAAGTTCACACTAGGCTCAATAATTTGATCGCGCTCACCCTCTCCCCCCCCCCCGGCCCAACAAAAAAAATTCATCTCTTCAAATCGAGCCTTTTCATTGACACGAAACTCACTGACAAAGTTCAGGAAACTGCCGGGGCTTCATAAGCATGAAAAACCGTGGAAAAAAAAAGAAGGACGAAACTCGCGTTTTCAGCTTGCTCCTTTGAACGGCACTTATAAAAAATAAAATAAAAATGAAGTTGATGGGGGGACTCCGCCATAGAAAAGTTTTCTCGCCCGCTTTCGCGCCTTCGAAGAGCGTGGATTTTCATTTGCTTTTCAGTCTGCAGGTCGCGTTTCTCCCCGGCCGCGCGGCTGCGTTATAACGATCGTCTCCTGCTGCCTCTCGCCACCTCTTCTGGATGAAGCCTTTGAAAGTATTCTAAAATGATAAATATATATATAACGATATATATATTTACCGGGGACGACTGATGTGATTGCTGTTTCTCTTTGATTTCAAATGTAATCAAGTTTATTATTTAAGAAAATAGATGGAAAAAATTGCCCTCTTTGAAGATGTCATTCAAAGTTTCTTTAATGATTCGCAAACTTACTGTTCGAAACTTTTCTTGGCTACTCTTATTATTTTGGATCTCTAATTAACAACGCTTTACATAAAATCAGGTATTTTTTTAGACTAACTGAATTCCATAAAACAATAAAAACTAAAAGCTCTTCAATCATTTACGATGAACCATAAAACAAATGAGTTGTTATGGGCCAAGTTTTATTTTCAAATTTACAAACTGATACGAAACAATGAGCATGAATTAAACAACAGTGCACTGCTAATGACAGGTTGCAAAAGTTATTATGACTAATTATGAACAAGAGAAAATTAGTGAATTATGACAGTTGCACAACTCCGAACGTTTTACGCTGTACCTTCACTCAACTATGGTCTGATTAAAAAAACATTCATAGCAAAGCTTTCGAAACTGCAGTTTGAATTTGATAGCTGGTTTGAAAATAAAAATTTTTCCATTAAACTACTAAAAAGAAAAGTATAAAAAATTTTGATGTGTATGAAATTCATTTTGATTTTATGCGCTATTAAATTTATAAAATGTGATGTAAATAAAATTTATTTATTATAATAACTCAAATTTCAGTTATGTTTGTTGAAACTTTCAGGATTATAAAAAAGTGATACTGGAAGATATCAACGTTGAGTTTGTTAATGGCACCTATTTTGATGAAAAAACTTTCGACATATCAGTAAATTACAAAACTAATGCCCATAACACTCTAAATGTAAAATTTGACGTCATTTGAGACCTGCCAAAAGAAATTTTTAAGTAAGCTTACATCTCAAATTTACGATAATTATTTGATCGATTCCAACGCTGCGAGTAACTTTTATTCACGAGAAACAGTTGAAAGCTAAATTAATGGGCCGTGGTTTTGGACAATACAACGTGCCGACCGGAGTGTCATTCAACTTCAATATATGCAGCAACAAATTAAGGGATTTTTTTTTCTCTTTTTATGCAGAAGTTGAACTGGGATGGTACCTGTCCACCGAGAAAGGTAAAGTTCAAAACTGTCAATATCACATTTAAGTAAAAAAGTAATAAATTAATTAATAATTTTCAAATTTAGGGTAGATACGAGAGCTCAAATTTTGATCCAAACATTGGCGGTTTTCCAATGCACGTGCTACCGGGATTTCGATTATTGTTCGATGCAGAGGTTTATTCTGGAAAAATATCTTTGTTAAAGTTGGAAAGTTACTTACAAATAGCTTGAACCTAATGTAGAAAAAAAAGATTTTTAATTTCAAAACTGATAAATAGTTCGAGCCAATCGACTAAAATTTTTTCGAATTCCTCAAAGTAGGCACTTTGAAGTGGAACAGTATACGACAAGAACCAACCGAACAACCACGAAAAAAAGATCACCAGACTGAAGACCTCTCGAGTACAAGCATCGCGTCTATATCAGGCGAGAAATTGAGGCAGCGAGTTGTAAGAAGTGAATCATAACGTCTCGCGCGTTTGGTGTAATTCACATGAAGTAACAAAAAGATATGTGGGGAATCGTGTCAGCGGATCTCGCTCAGAGGTAATCCCCGGCTGGTACAGAGTCAGGATTTTCGACCCGTGCGACTTTATCCTCCCGCGCAGGCTTTCACTCCGGTTTTATTTAAAACTTCTTCTTCCAGTGGGTCGAAAAAAAAAATGTTTATCGGACTGGGTATTACGTTACGTCTATTAATTTGCGTGAATTTACGACCCCTGATTGATAATCCAAATCGTTTGGATATCCAATTAGAAACACCAGGGGGGTGTTTGGTTACCACGAAAAAAAGGTAGTGCATTCATAAACTTTGATGGCTCGCATAAAGCATTTAATCGTCCAAAAACGCCTCCTTGTTAGAAAATAAAACAAAAAAATCAGCCAGACCATCGGACGAAAAAAAAAAAAAAAAAGAAGGAAGGAGTCCGAGAAGTAGCGAAAGAAAAGTAAACGAGCTGCAGTTAGGATACACACGCGAGTCCAAGGTGCAGAGGAACACACATGGTAATGTGTCCTGGGACCGGTTTGGTAACCTTTATTTTATCTCGGTTCCTTCTCTCCTACTTCTAGAACTATACACAGTGCGTGCGGGAGCGGGTTTATAGCTGTGCGCCTTCTTTGTGGTCCTAAAAAACCAATTTCGCGGTAAGCGATGTTTAAGCATAACTGCTTTTTCTCGCTCCTGAAAGTAAGGTTTTTCACTCGGTGCAGTTTTGTTGCCCGAGAGTCTTTAAGTTTTTTTTTTTTTTTTTTTTTTTTTTTTTTTTGGCTGCTGGAGAGAAGACGAGCCTGGTCGAATTTTCGGACCCGAGAAAGTTTTGCCAACTGAATTTAAAATAAGTTCGTAATTTAATTTGGGTAAAGGGATTCTATTGCCGGAGTTTTGTCTTCGAGACTTTTTTATTCCTCGCTTTTGTAAGGAGCTTTGGAGTTAATTGATCCGCTTTGTCCAATTATTTAATTGTTTTTTACAGTTAAACTTTAGTTTTGTGAATGTAGAAGAAACTAAGAGATAAGACGTTGAATAACAGTCGAGTCAGACTGGCATTACAATCACAAATATTTTTCATTCCTATACATAAGACACAGTCCGCAGAAAGTAAAAAAAACATGAATGAAAAACGTGAATTGCTAAATTGATAAAATGCACCAGTATTTATTTGTCTATAGTAACTGCATGTTCGCATATCAAAAATACTAGTGTGCTGCAAGGGAATAATCACAGTCGTTATAAACGCGTTTTCATGCTCATATTTTCTTTGAAAATATACAATGAAACGTTAAATAAAGGTGCATTCAAAATCATTCCCCGAAAGAAAATCGACAGCCGCGTTTAACAATGCCTTGGCAGCTGCCTGGAAGAAAATAGATCCGAAGATACTCGCGATATGTAAAATAAGCAAGGAGCTCGTCATGGCTTTGGGCGTCACAATCGGAGCCCGAACTCGCTAATGGGGTACTGGGTGAGCTGAAGATATTAAAAGTTGCAGGAAACGTACAATCAAAAATGAAAACACCGACAAACACACAAAAGAATAATCGTTGCCTTATTGGCCTTCTCACCACTATTTACAAGGAGAAAATTTACCGTCACGCTTGAGAATATCTCACTCAAGGCATGTTATTTTTTACTATTTTCTGGGAAAAAACAATCTTTTCATAGTAAATTTTATTAATCTATTTATTTGATCTGGCTTTCAATCTTATAACTTTATTCAAATCTTTAAGTTTTAACGCTTGCAGTTTTTTCTGTAAAATATTGTATAAATGTACAAATAACTTGACAAAAAATACAGAATAATTTTCAAAATTTCTAGTTGATAATAGCCGTAAGGTTTTTTGAAGTTTATTAGACGTAAATTTTAATCCACATTAAATAACATTTACTCAATCAAAGTCTATTATGTAAACACTTATTTCATTGTAATAATGTTCTCTAAACGAGTAAATTACTGATACAATTGAGCCTTCGCGCCATATATCACCACTCAAGACGTTTACTGATACCTATTTTACTTGTTAACAAGCATTTTAATAAAATTGTAACCACACTTGTTGATTTAATTAACCGTTAGCGAGGAGTTTGAATTGGCTTGGATCTAAAGACAAAGTGAGTGTTTATTAAATTTATTCGTCACTATGTTTTTTCACAGTCTCGTTTTTCTTCCAGTACAGACCCACGTGCGAGTTTATTGCGCAACCTGTAATAAATTTTCCCTACAGATACCTTATTCTTTGGAAAAACTCATTCCAACATAACGGCGGTAAGTTATAGTTTATTGTTGCGAAATGTAAGACAAAATACAGACTACCCGGGCCGCGTTGAATAAATCATTTGCTGGAAAAATAATTTCTCCGCGATAACAATGACAATTCTTCCAGACTGTAGCGAGAAAAAAAAAGTAACTGCATAAAAATTAAGTAAACTGCGGAGGCCGAGAAAAAATTCTCGAAATTTAGGAGTAGCCGCCGACCTATTACAAGAAAAAAGTCTCTCTCTATTTACCGAGCTCTTCCGTTAAGACCCCGGGTTTGCATACATCCCGAGACGAGTGCGTAACTTCCCACACTGCAAAACGAGAAAGAAACACTTTTGCGTGTTGTAGGGAGGGGGGGGGGGCAACGGCAAGGTGATCCCTTTTCTCGCGCCTGTATTGACAAAGACGTTGCGGGAATAAGGAAGGATAAAGACAGACTCCTCCTTCCTTCCCCTAACCTCTCTTCGTTCTTTATTCTTTCTTTCCCCCCTTTGTAGCTGTTGCACCGGGGTTGGAGAGAGCAAATGAACTGCAAGGAGGGAGGCTTTGAAATGTATTCACGCTGCTTTGGTCGGTCTCTCGCGCCTACCTCAGAGTGGGTTTGTCGTGTCTACAAGGGGTGTGGAATCGGGGTTAATTGATCATGGCTTGCCTCCGAGTTGGCTGGCTAGCTCGCTACGATGGTTTTTTAATGCTCGATCAATGGAATTTCGTTTAGACCCTTGTTTTCACTGGTTCCATCGGGGGGTTTCTTCAAGAGGGGCGATAGACCATTAAATTCTCTCTTCTCTCACCGGCATATCAAGACCAGATTTGTTGATAATCAAAAACAGATTAGAGCCGGTGCGGTGAAAATCTTCACTTCCATTAAGATCTTTTACCGTACCATGAAATTTGAATGAAAATCGACGTTTCGTCATATCCAGAGCTTTCGTGAGATTACTAATCTTTAATTTGAGTCTGATAATGAAACTAGTTAAACTCCAGTCCTCGATCAATGCTCCCATCAATTCAATCGCGCACAAAAGGATTAATAAAACTTCTACAATAGGGGAAGTATATGTCCCCCCAAATGGAAATTGGAAAACCCTCGGCACGTATTAACGAGATTAATAGTACACCCTCTCGTAATTTTTCGTCGAATTGAAGTTTGAGGTAATTGATAACCGATGTATTATTCGATATTCCAATTAAGACGAGAACTCTTCGATGGGAAACTCCTCGATGTATATACACACAAGGCTCGCAGTAATGTGATGTAGTAGTCTGGAGGAAAGTTTTCAAGAGGCGACGCGACACGACCGAGCTATATCCCCCGAAGCTAAACAACGCACAAAGCTCTCGGTAAAGCAGCTGGTAAAGAAAACCGCGAATTCGCGACCCCCGTCGATCGAATGTTGCGGAAGGATTTACGAGAGTCTAACGATTTCGAGGGGCTGTGACTAAGGCTAGATCTCTGCGACGTCTGAGCTTCCGAAGAGATGTTCAGGGCTTTCAATCCCCAGATCAGATGAAAAATGATGTATGATGTCCTGTTTTTTTTTCGTAAAAATCAAAAATATAAAATAATTGATTTTTAAAATTTAAATTAAGTGTTTCGTAACAAAACTTTTACCTATCGGATCAACAAGACGTCTATTGATTTACCGGTACTCTAAAGCCGTTAATTGAAGACCATCCGGCGCTTTACAATTAAATAAAGTGTATCAATTGAGATTTAGTGGAAGGCACCGTGCCATATTAATTGAACGGGTTGATCAGAAAGCTGGCAATTTGCTCTCGCGAAGATCGATGGTGCAGCCGATAAAGGAGAAGGAAGTCGTCTCGATATCCGAAAGCGGGATTCTCACCAATTTCGAACCGGTGCAATTAAACGGCGACACTCAAGCTGACGCGACGCCGTTCAATTGAAAGGGCTCGACTTGTATCTTGTACGGCTGCAGGATTACCAACCGAGCTGCACTAGTTGAATTAAAATCAAGAACTGTCTTTTAAGTTTTTAAAACGGCAGGCGTCGTAGTGTTCACAGGTGGTTCTTGTAAAACAAACAAAGCCAAGTGGGTCAGAATGATAGAAGTATGTTAAGAGCGATGACGTTCGATCATTAAAGATCTCTTAAATGATGAGCCTGGGAGAAATTCTCCTCGCAAATTTCTTCGAAGCATCCTAGAGATTCAATCTTTCAGGCAGAGAGGGAAAAAAAGGATACGCGGATGCAGAAGAAGAAAGAGAAAAAGAAAAAAAAAAGCAGAAGAGAAGGAGGGAGATGTTATAAGGTCCTCGGATCCCTTAAGGTAATCTTGTTAGCGTTAACTTGGTACGATACCAATGGAATAAAGAGAAATAGAAAGAAAAGGTAATGTCACAGGCTATAACGTGCGAGCAAACGTGCAGATAGTAGTCTCGAGGCAACTCGAGATGTGCGATGCAGGAGTCGATTTTCTGTCATTTTGAGTACGTTAAAGGTGTATCATTCACCCCAGTGCGGGTTCTCTGCGGAAACGGCCTTTATCAGATAAAAGAGGTTTATTTTTCGAACCAAGTTGAATTATATGGACGTCCGAAGTACCCTTCTCGGTTTCATTACTTTGCCTTTATCAACTGTAGAATCTTGTAAATAAAAAGCTCTTATTCAATTTTTATCATTAACTATTTCTGTATTGTTCTACGTATTTTATTATTGCACGTTGTAATAAATTTTTTTTAGAACGTTATATCAAAAGAAACGATGAAATTTTTATCTAACTTTGAAATATTCGCAGTAACTGGCTTACAGTACTCGAAGGAGGTACCGAGTGCAGGTCGTTAGCTTCTACTTATGCATGTCCTGGTCGATTTGAATCGTCTTAGGTGCACCATTTTTTTCGATAAGCTCCTTCCAACGAGCAAATGATAAAAGATTTTTTTACATGAATGCAATTTTTCAGCGTGTAATAGGCTAAATTGAGAGTTCGCTACGGTTGGGTACTCAATTTTTCATCAGCACGGTTTCATACGGCAAGATCTTTTGTGTTTAGAACCGTATATAAAGATAAATCAAAAGAAGTTCATTTTAAATGTTTTTGGTACAAACAAAAAGTTTAAAAAATTTTCCCTGACACTATTTCATAATTTATTTTTAATTTTTATTTATATAAAACTAAAAAGTCAGAACTGATTGTTTGTCTAGCAAAAAAACCAATTTTTCACCAATCAAGTAATAATTCACTGGCGAACGGAAAGAAAAATTTCCTTTGAAAAAAAAAAAGGTAAAAAAAAGTCGTAGCAGCCCTCTCTAAACTCGAAACAAATTGGAAGAATTAAGCGCTCACGGAGGGGCGGGAGAGAAGGGATCGATGCTCTCTTTTAATCCGGCAAATCCAGGGGCAGCGCCCCTACAGGACGCACCTCTAATAAAGTCCGGCGCACGGGCCACTTGGTCCAAATTCACGCGTACTTCATTGTTCGCTCTGGCTCGGTAAATCACAGTTCCGAGGGAGAAAGCACATCACGCATTGCGTTAGCTTTCTGTGCGAGCAGACAAAAAAAAACGTTAATTTCGCCCGTGCTGTTATCGGGCGAGTATCGATTTCGTATTAAGAAATAATGTCTAAGCATTAGGCAGGGGGAAAACTGCACCTTACCAAATGGCTCAATTTGCGAACATCGGGAGGGAGAACCTAACGCGCGTATGAATTGCGGGCTCTATATTTTCTCGCGGCGAGGGAAGGAAATTTTCTGTAATTACGCGTCTTTTAGGAAATTGGACGCGGATGGATCCGTTTTGTTTCTATTAAGTTCGGCTGAATCAATTCCTTTCAGTGGTCTTTTGGGGTACCCGTCTGTTTTCGATTTTTCTAAGATTGAAAAATGTGTTTGAATTTGTTTCGTAGATATTAAGTTATTATTAAAAATTATCGCCATCAATTATTTGGTTAGCATAAAGTAAAAAAAAAAATAAATCAAGGTTTCTAAACAATAATATTTTCTAACGAATTTACAAAAGAAATAAAACAAAATTTAAAGCTTGGAATCTTATAAAAATTTACGATCAATTTTTACAAATAATGTACGTGCGGTAAATTTTTTCATCGTGCTATTTGAGAAAACTTTACGGAAAAGCCATTCCTATGAATTGATAATGTTAAGGGGCAAAAAAAGAAAGAGTCACCCCGGTATTGTTTCGCGAGAAATGTGAGCGCCATCAATAACGAGTTTATTACACGAGTTATCCGAAGTGGAAACGGAAACCGCATTAAAAGCTGAAATTCCCGGTCGTGGCACGCTCAATTTGCAGAGAGTCGGACGTTAATCGGAATCAAAGGAACGCAGACTCGTAAAAATATAAGAAATCGCGGTGGTACCGGGGACGCGGGGAGAAAAAAGCGGTTTAAGTGCAGCACATAGCGTTTGGTGTTGTTAAAAGTACGACCCGCATAATAAAAGCGTCATTGGAGGCTCCTACGGGAGCTGGCCGTAGACGCGGCCTTTCAATAAGCCCTGATGAGCGTCACCCTCGCGAACCGGAATTGTCTTTTCATATGATGGATTTCTAACGCCTATATACTCAAGTGGAAAACCTTTTTTCTGATTTCACGTTCCAGGTTCCATAACTGTCCTGAGAATATATTTTGATAATCATATGATTTCAAATGACAACTTGGTCTTATCATTTAGATATTAAAATTGTAAATATATGAGGACTCGGATCTAAAAATAACCTAACTCCTCTGGGATTTCTATCTAGTTTTTGTTTTAAGATCCAAGTACTCATACAAAGTTATTGAATTCAGTTTAGTTTCTTAAAACGAAATAACATATTTAAATCATCCCACTCTGATTTTATGCGGGGTTTGACCCTTGGGGGAGGGCAGACCAAGAAGACAAAACAGCTCAGGCAGTACATTCGCTCGAAAAGTCAGCAATTCACGGCCGGGAAGGCGACGCACGACGACGACAATGGCCCGCGAGCGTGACTCTGTCGTCCGTCTCGCAATCAAGATCGGCCGGGTTGCTTTAGTGTGTAAGGATGGCCCTATAATAGCACCCTGCAGAGATTACCCCTCCTCGCGTGCAGCCGGCCAGTGATTGGTATCGCGGCTCTTCGAAAACACGTCACCTTATAGCCCCTATACCCTACCCTCGGCGTACTTTATTTACCTGGATTATTTTCAAGGACGAGCTGGGTGAATCCCGTGACTGGGATTATTTATTAACGTTCTTTTGGCACTGGCGAGACGGTTATTTTAAACTGAATAGAGTTTTTAAAGCAGAACTTGCAGTATAACAAAAAACAATTTTTTGTCAAAAGAAATTAAATTGATTGTTGTGTTATCATTTTTACGTTTAGTAGAGACACTTATGATCCATCAAATATTTGTTTTCCAATATTAACAGATTTATGTTACTAAAAATTGTCAAAAATCTTTGAATTTTCGATTTTTAGTAGCCTCAAAAAATAAATGGACAGTGTGAAATAACAATCTTTCGTAAATGAAAAACTTTTGATTCGAAATCATGAAGGTCAGAATTGATATTTGCTTAAAAAACAATTAACTCTTAAAAAGAGGGAGAGCATCAAAAAATTAAGCCTCACTGATTGAAAAATCAATTTTAAAAGTATTAAATCAATTTATTATCCAAGCATCACTTAATAAATCAAAATACAATTTTCTTTTCATGTAAAATAAATGACTTCCATTAAGCAGCTATGAAAGAGTAGTTTACCTGGATAAATCAAGTGTCACGACAACGGAAGAAAAAAAAAAAAAAAAAAAAAAGTTTTTATTCCATCTCCAGGAGAATTTATAATTCCGCAATAAAAACGTCGTATAAAAAGTAGTTTTTCCACCGAAGTTTGTTATGTAGAGTCACTTTTATTCCCATTATCTTTTTACGCCGGCGTATGGGGGGGAATGACAAATGAAATCTTTCGCGCTGGTGTTGTCGGACGAAGAAAGTTTGGCTCGCTAAAATGATGATTCGACGGGTTTGTGAATATTCCGCGGCGTGAATTTTTCGGGAGCAATCATCGATTACAAAGGCTCGTCGGTCCCCTCGCGTAATTTATCAACATCGTCGGCCGATTGATAGATCGAGTGCGAGCCCGCGCGATTGCCTCTCATCGTACGAGTTGTTGAATAACCGACAACCGAGCGAGGGGTCGGATAATTCTTTTATGGAAATTAGTCTGGCCCCCAAGTAGATTAGAAAAGTTCGATGAAATATGGACTTCGTTGCACCGGCACTTTTTTTTTGCTTTCTTTTTAATAACTGATAAGTTCACCGAATGATTTCGCGATAAATCACTGTTATTTGTGGGCTTAAAGTTCAATCACCGGTTTGAAGCTGATCATTTTTCTTCCTGTTTTTTGCACAAGTAATTTTGATTGAAATTTTAAGTAAAGATTGAAAATATTAAGTTTCAGAAATATTTTAGCTCTGGACGAAGATCCGCAAGCTCGAGACAATGCATCGGTTTGATAAAGCTCGAGTTCGGGGAGACGACAAAGCCGAGGAGACATTAAAAAGATAATATCGCATGATTTCTCCATCACATACGTGAAACGCGCGATGGATATTTCATGGGCGCCTCGAAGCTTCTCCTCCTCCCATATGTTGCCGCGAGGATGGCAGAAGAAGGAGGTAGAGACGAAAAGGATAAATGGCTCCCAGGACGCCAATGACGCACTTATCCGCGGGCATTAAGCCGAATTCTTACTTTACCTTTCCAGATCGATAAACCACAGCTGAAGCCAGCGGCACGCGTCCTCTCGAGATTCCCTCCTCCTCCGGCGTGCGTGAATAATCAAAGCCCGCGCAAGCTCGACGATCGAGCTTATTATGCGCGTCGCGATTTTTTTATAATATCCATTGTTTTTTGTATTTTTTATTCTGAGATGATTCGAGGTAGACAAGTGGCTACGACTAAAATTTTAAAGATCTGCTGACCCACAATGTCTATCTAGCTAGCGTATCCATTTTGGAATAGCGTGATCTAATTGCAAGCAAAATTTTTTGCTAATTTTTTACTCCAACCCCGAATTTTTTGCTCTTATCAGTTCCGAGAACCGCTGGATACGCTAGCTTGATGTCAAGCTGGCGTATCCAATACTTATATCTCCGGAACGGTAATAGCTAGCAATACGGGGTTCGCGGCATAATTTTTCGCTAATTTTTTGCTTTTCTTTTCTCATAATCTTTAAATTTGCCTAAAACATATTCAACGCCTTAAACTCAAATCTCTGAATCGAGTAATATTCAATTCTTCATCATAAAACATCCCCTTTTTCAGGCAGTAAAAGCCGACTTTTATCACGAGGGAGAAAAATGAAAAATCGTCACTTATTCCTCCCTGGTAATGAAAATGACTGCACCAGTCTCTCCCCCAAACACTCGAGAATCAAGCCGGGAAATAAAAACCCACTCGTAATATCAGAGTTGGTCCAAAAAGAAAAAAAGGGGGGCGGGGGGAAGAAATAATATTCACCGCTCGCAAATAAAAGCAGAGCTTGCGCCGGCGAAGAGAAGACGTAGACGACACCAATTTATCTCCGGTCCTTTGCACGACTGTTGTGGCTTCTCGGGGGCGCGGGGCGTCTTATTGCGATCCGATAAGAAAAGCCATTTCCCGGAAAGATTCATCGCCACCCGCATATAAGCGCCAATGATAAACATCTGAGCAGCGCGAGGAGGAGGGGGGGGGATGAAAGCACCCCGATAATAACTTTATCATCGGGTCGTCAAAAACTTGATAATCCAATAGCCGGATCAAAGAGAGGAAAAAATTGTCCCCGCCAGGCCCCGGGGTAATAATTAACACCATTGAACAAATGACGGCAGCTCGTCTCCTAATAATATCGTCGTCGCAGGCATCCTCTGCAGGCTGGCAGAGGAGCAGGGTCTCCATGGAAACTATGGCTGCTGTTTTCGAGCAGAGCTCCTGTGCACCCCTTTTACCTTCTCCTCCGGTCGGGGGTCCCAAACCTCATCTTTTATCATCTCTCTCCTGCACACCTTTTTTCCTTTGCCCCCAAACCAGATCATATTAAAAAGTTGAGGAAGAGGCCCTCGTTATGCATAATTCACTACACCCCTAATTTTTTTCTTCCCCTCTTCTCGTTCTTTGCTTCTGCCTCTTATCCCCTTGCTGCGTCCCTCTCCATTATTTATTTAGCCAAAATATAATTCATTTGTAATTGGTTTGGCGAGTTGACACCTTTTTAGCATCTGACAAGAATTAAACTCTTCTTTTAATAAAACGGACACAGCCTATTCGTCGAATACTTTTTATACTCACAGGTGTCATTTACAAATGCTTCCAACTTGGTTTCAAATCAATCAATTTCGACGAATTTAAATTTCGTCAACCCATGAAAAAAAAAGAGGATCGATTTCCTCATCCAAAACGAGCAATAAATCCCATACCTTCATCGTTTCCAGAAAATCAAGACGAATTTTTTCCAATGTAATCCAATATCTACCACTGTCTCCCGAGGGGGGTGGGAGATGCCACCGTCGCTTCCAGCCCGACAAAGAGCCTTTCGACCGACTCCCGTTACGCGAATTTAATATCGAGAGCGGGTTCATAATAATCACCCTCTAGGACTTTTTTGACCGTCGGTCACGCGAAATTACAAACATCGTGTTTATTAACCTTTTTTTTTTTTTACAGTTTAGCTCACGTCTCGTTCGGTGTGTGCGTACGTTTTCGGCAAAATGAAAAAAGTTTTAATGAACTTACACAACCTCGAGGGAGCTCGGGGGTATGATTTTGATCCAACTCACCTGAAACAAACAAAATTTATCCTGTTAATTGCAACATCAAAATTTTCGTTATTAAAGTAGTAGTTTTTGTTTAATGAACAGGCTTTTTTTTTATCGATTTTACGATGCTCGGTAAATGTAAATTAATTAAGGGTGGAGACAATCTTACGGGCCGGAGATTTTAAAAAAGTTTCCTTGGAAGTGGAAAATAAAGACTCGGCAAATGTCGCGCATTAAAAGATTACCATTAGGAAGTTTGAAATTTTTCAGGTTGACTCTCTCTCTCTCTCCTTTAAATTGTGCAGAGTCGTCAAGTGAAATAAACGGTGGTGAATTCTTTAGACCGCGGAAGAGAATTTCCAGGCAATTAAAATCAGTGTTTAATGGCATCTGAAAAATTTACGGCTTGCAAATGGACCCAGACAAAATAGTGCAAATTAACATTTATACATTACGTCAAGTTTTTTCTTTACATTTAATCCAAGGTAATAAATTCATAATAAAGTACTCTTGATGTGAAAATTAAATTTTTTTATTGCGTATAATCCAGTCATGTATTTTCGCGATACTTGAGATTACCCGTTTATCAAAATTCTCTAGGGGGTGGGATGCCGACAATTTATAAAAATAGCCGTAAAATATATGGGGGGATAAACGCTGGTTTATTGAAAACGCGGAGTATGAAATGCTCATTGATATCGACTAATCCCGATTACCGAGCAACGTCAAGCTCAAAATACTGATCGGATTAAACACTTTGAGTAATCCACCGATGCATACATTCAAGTAGGTTTAAGTTCTATGAGAAGCTCGCGTTGCAGATTCGATACGGGTATTAAGCTATTTTAACGATGGAGTATTGATAAATTGACTAATTAGCAGTTCGAGTTTAGCCAAGAGTACCTACTGGTACTAATCAATTTGAATAAATAAAAAAAAAATTTAAACTTTGCAAGCTAGGCCATAATTGAATTAGCAGTTTTTTTCCGTTTTTAAGGATTAAAAAAAATTTTTTCAGACAATTTTTTGAAAGCTGCGTCAAGAGTAATAGACACTGGAGTTAAAAACAGTTTAAAATTTTTGTTTCAAACCCTTTTAATTTTTTCAAATCACCGAAGGGCTGCGTAAACTCGGATCGAGCGAGCGTGAAAAACGTATTCCGACATAGCATCGAAACAACAACGCCAGGGGCAGTTCCGACTGACCGAAAAGTGAGCCACGGTCTGACCAGGCTGGCCATTTTGTCGGCTCGCCTGCATCTGACTGCTGAATGACACTTTAATCAGCGTATGATCGCGCCGCCCCTCTCGCCTTGTTTCAACATCGCGAGTCAATTATAAACGCTCCCGGGGTCGTTGGGGGGGAGGGAGAAAAGCGCGCGAGATTTCCATGCTAAATGGGCTTCTTTGTGCTTGTAATTCAACCCTGCCCTTTTTTTGACGAAAATTAAAACGCATTTTTCAATTTGTAGTCCCGGTGTAATTAAATTTTGTAAAACATGGGACGCGAGAATTTATTTACGCGATGATAATCCCAAATGAATAATCGTCGGGACAAATTAAACAAATTTAAAATTGATCGATCGTACTTTCCCGGTAAATCGTGTTTTGAAATACAAAGTGTGTATGTGTTTTAATTTCATAACTCATGCCTCTTCCGCCCCCGCGCGATGATCGATCAGGAAGTTTAATTATAAACCTTGATTTCGCGCATCAAAGAGTACGAGGTAATACCTCCCCGTTTTCGATGAAAAGCCCCATCGTCGAGTAATCAACTGATTATTCCGAAAACGAGAGGCAACGATCAACTTTGGAAAAATAATTCAAAGTTAAAATACAAGGATGGATTAAAGGGCCCGGATAAATCACTCGAAGACTTATGCATAAAGATGAGCGGTCCAGTAATAATTATTTTTCACCCCACGGATATCATGAAATATTTATGTAATTCATGGCGATATCTCAAGTGGCGGGATCCATCTTTACGCGCATCGACGGCTGTGTACACAAAAATCAAAAGGGTGATCTTTATCGGTCCTTTCAGCCGAAATTAATTGAAACTGGTAGAGATCGATCCACGTCAAAGTCATACGCCAGCAATTTTCTAATGTCTTCTCGACGCACTCTCGAGGGGTGCCTTACAAACCGAGTATTTAAATTTTTTCTCTTTTTTCGAGAAAATTCAATCAACTTTAAGATCTGGTAAAAAGAGTTTGGGATAAAAGGGGTTAATATTGAGATGGAAATTCTCGGTGGAACTCGGTTTGTTCATCTTTAACGTCCCGACTCCACAAAAGAGTCTACGTGAACTGCATGGATTCGCGACGAAAAATGTGGTCTCTTCGCCTACACATCGAAAATCGAAGGTAAAAACCCTGGGAAATTTAATTATCGAATGCCTTTTTAAATCTTTTCAAAAAAGGGGTCCCGACTCTGTTTTTTTTTTTTTTTTTTTTATCACCGGCAAAGTTGCACACACACACATGTCCAGGCTGAAAAATTAATCCCCCGGTCGCCGTTAACTCGATATCTCGTCAAATCGAGTAAGGAAATTGTGTGCAGCAGGGGCATTGGACGGAAATAAAAAAAAAAAATACGCAGCGCGTTTTCAGCATGCAGATTCGATAGATTTCCCGGGCCTCGTGTAAATTTACATGATATCAAAATTCCGCGCTCGCGCTCGCGAAACGCGATTAAAATCAACGTTGTATCGGGACTTGCCTTTTTTTTTATTTATTTATTTATTGTTTTTTTTTCGTCAGAATATTTGTTTTGTTTTTTGAGGGAGTTAACAATTGGCCTGGCTCGCGTCTGATTAGCGGCTCATTTAATTCCGTAGGCGTGCGAGCCGAAATTGAATGGGCGCTCGCGGCTCGTCAGCTGGTCTTTGTCGCGGAATTGATTTGATGAATCCCCCTGGTCTGGTCGCTGCGCGCTCTTTGAGCTTGTTATTCGGACCCGAGCTCCTACGCCGAAAAAGTGTGTATGCACGCACTTAATTAACTGGTGCTTTGATAGTGCACTCGGTTCACACTTTGAACCCGCATTTTGTACTAAACTTTATTGCGACATTATTATATTTTAAGATAGTTCCCAAAAAAATTGAGTTTCTTAAAAAATCTCTAAAACTTTGCACAGAGGTAGATTTTTGAGTCCTGCATACGCTGGTATTTTTCTTATCCCCCCAAGCCATACTTAATTTTGAGATATTGGGCTCAGAAGTTTCAATTTTTAACATGGGATTCCTATGATGAGCGTAAAAATTCGTAAAAATTTGAAGGTTATTCTCGGATAGCAAACTTAATTTTCTTAAAATATTTTTATAAAACAGGTTTTCTTGTAGGGCAAGATCTAAGAAATCGTATCGTACAAAGATAAACATAGCAAGCGACACTAATTTCTGAGATAATGAGTCAAAAAGAATGAAAAATGTATGATTTTAGCATGATTTGGAGCAGCGGCGGCGACGACGGTGCGTGGCGTCAGAGCACACTGTTCTGAGAAAAGGTACCAACTCTCAAAAATGTGCGATTGCACATAGTTGATCGATGAGTTACCACTTTGATCGATTTTTCTTCCTTAGGTCGAGAAGAATCGAGATCCGTTTCCCCCGTGTATCAGATGAACGATTGTAGGGTAGTTCCAGAGGGTTTTAGGGGGCTGAAATGGTAAAAAACCGTAAATTCATGGTTTTACGATGATTTTCATGAATTATTAGATGGAAAAAATTATTATTTGTTACTTTTTTTTTTTTTTTTTTTTAATTAATTGTTCTAGTGTAATTTTACATTATTTTCTAAAAACTACCCCTAAAAAGTGATTTTGTGGGTGGCAAAAGGGTTAATTTTATAACTAATCACTTGCAGTCATTAAAAATTTTTGAAAAATTAAGCCCCCTAAAACCCCGTGGAACTACCCTACAATCGTTAATCTGATACTCGGGGGAAACAGATCTCGATTATTCTCGACCTAAGGAAGAAAAATAGACCAAAGTGGTAACTCATCGATCAACTATGTGCTATCGCACATTTTTGAGAGTTGGTACCTTTTCTCAAAACAGTGTGCAGAGTGGGGGTAACGAGCGTCTATAACTATATTTTAGGTTAGCTGTATATACGCTTCGGAACTACCTTAAATTGAAACTGAGCAGCTGACTTTTTTTTTAGTAATATAATAGTATATTATTCCCGCAGGCGAGATGGTTCGATTTGGCCTCCGAGAGGTTTGCGACCCGAGCTGAAGGCGAGGGTTGCAACGAGGAGGCTAAATCGAACCCTCGAGCCTAAGGGAAATATACTATTTTTCGTCCTTCTAACCGAAAACAAGGGGCGAAGTTCCGATTTTGAGGTTAGAGGGACGAAAAATAATTAGTCTCAAAAAAAAATTGGGAAAGTGTCGTAGAATTTATGTGAGAAATCATTTTTTTCATATCGGAGAAGAATAGGTAAGCTTTGTTCCAGCGGAAAAGGTATTTTCTTTTCAGTTTTGAAAACGGGTTCATTTTTTAAAAGATTTTTCATGGAAAATCTCATGTTATTTGACAATAATGGCAAGTAATGTGAAAGAATTTTTCCGTTTGACCGTCTTGAAAGTTTTTCAACTAAAAAAAATTTTCCTAGGATCCAAAATGAAAAATTTAAACTTCCGCGTTCCTGATCGAAGCTAATTTTATCAATAACCGTAGGCACCAAAGCTACACCTCTGTTCGGTTACAATAACGGCGTGGAAGCATAAGCCCGTGCGCAGTTTATTCCGCAACCACAGACGACATTGACCACCGCTGGTGCAGCATCGTTCCCCGGATGTTACACTTAAAAGATTATTACGTGATTTACGCCTACAACCGGGTTACGGAGACCGTGGATCATGTCTGGTGTTGTGGGTGCGCGACACATGCGGGCCTTTTTGCCAGCCGACTACATCCATCTTACGACACTGCTGCTCCAACAGTAATAGCCGCAGTTTAGTTTTTTTTTTTTTCATAAGTGAGCCATGATTTACACTCCCCAACTATCGCTCGCTTCAACACCGAGCTTTTTATCGAGGGAGTAGGCTTGATTAAATCTAATCGAAATTATTATTACCGATACTTGTATAAATACTCTCATAACCATACGGTAAACCCTGGGATTTCGGGTCGAACGGTACAACAACATAAAGTAATCCTCCCCTCCCAACCGATGCACATTACAATAAAGCCGAACGATCCGCGATAAAATAAATGCCGCAAGCTGCCTCCTCCCCCCACCCCGTAAATTGAAAATATTCCCCGGGTATAATTTGGAGTTTCGCAAGCCCGGTCACGTATACGCACATTTTCTCCGATAAAATAATCACCATAAACATCATACCGGGGTAAAAATAGAGAGGAGCTAATAAGCCGCTGGCCCGGTAGCTAATTGGGATTAATTCGGGCTAATTAATTCGATCCGACTGGCAGGGAGAGGAGGAGTACAGCCCGTGGTCAGAATACCAACCCTCCGGATAGGTAAACTCGTGCGTGGGCTTGGCAGGTGCGCGGACGCATTGGCTTCTGTGTTGTGCACCCCCGGTGACTGATGACGAGACTAACAGTACGGCTGCCTTCTGAAACTGTGCGGATGACGGATGTCAGGGGTGACTCGAAGATCGAGAAGAGTCAAAGTTATCTTTCTTTTACAAAAATGACAACTAAAAACATATTAGTACAAGACAGAGTCAAAGTTCGAACTTTGGAGTTAGAAATCTCAAGACTACTTGACTCATGATTTTCAAATCAGAATCATCCAAATCGTTAGCTTGACTTTAGAGTATTCAATACATTAAGCAAGTATTTATTATTATTTATTAATAATACCAATCAATCGAAAAATTGCGAATAAGTAAATAAATTTCTTCAGATGATGAGCTCGATTTTTATATGGACTTTGATTCATACAGCTCCGTATCAAATGCAAGAAGATAAATCGACAAACAACCAGAATAGTAAAGGAACGTCCAATCAATATTCGAGAATCATTGCGATTGAGTTTGAAAAGTAATAACCTTCGGTAAATAAATCCAGCAGGAACGATAAATAAAAGCGTCAATTAATCCACGAACGTTAAACACTCCCCCAGAATCCATCACGGTAAATTTTCAAACTAAACAAATATGTACGGAAAGCAAATAGTTGTACACAAACAGCGAGTCGGAAACCAACCCAGAAGCTCGCGTTTGTTAAAAAAAAAAAAGTAGCGACTGCCTTCCACAGAAGTGAACATTTGAAAACTAGCATAGACATTGTTGGAATCGCGCATATAAATATATCTCCCTCCTGTGTACATAAGCCTCCCGGCCTCCTCGTATCAATTTACCGGGAGCTTGAGCATTTCATTACGAAAACGCAATGACAATCGAACGGAATGCGCGTGTTTCACAAGCGAAATTGCTGCTGCTCGAGCGTTCGTTAGCCCGCGCCGCGCCCGGTATGTTCCTATTAAATACGCGCTTTTGCTTTACGAGACCCGAACCCTTTGACGCGAGGTACAAAGCTCGTCCGAGGCTTTCGCCTCCCACTTCTCGATTTTTTTTTTTTTTTTTTTCTGGTAATTGAAGAATACTTTTTTTTAAAGAATCTTGCGATTCGATGAATTGTTGCGTTGAAAAAGGTATCCCAGCGATGTAAAACGCCCACCCCTCTATGAAGTAATTGCCGCAAGCTCACCGTCCGCCACTCGATATGTTTTCATTGAGTGATATTTAAATAAGCCGGCTTATAACAATGCTTTTATGCTAATTAAGGAGCGCTGCGACGAATGATACGTGAAAATACAGGTGTACGGAACCCGAGGCTTTTCCCTTTTTTTCCGTGCCAAAGCAATCGTGTTAATTGAAAAACTGTCCGACCGGGGGTGAAAAAAAAATTTAGCGCGCGATGAATTTGCATAATTAATCGCGTACATACGATATTACACCGAATTATGAATTTCGAGTTTATGAATATTGAGTTTACCCGCGTTTATGAATATTAATCTCCACGATGGTGAATTTATACACGAAAGAGAGCGTGTGTATGTGATGATCGAAAATGAGAGATTGAAAAAAAATGTTCAGACGACGCCGAGTGCGAGCGGAAAATTAATTCGACACGGTAATCGATCGAAAATTAAAACCGCTCGATAAGGCAAAATTATAAAAACTACTCTTTCTTTGAATCGAAGGTAAAAAGAGCTCAGCGAATGCCGTTTGAAGGCCCCGGGCGAGGTTTGGTAATTCAGGGTAATGTAATCAGCTAATTAAGCTCGAGTTTTGCGAGACTCCCTAATTTGTATGAAAATATAATGCACGCTCGGGGAGATTCACTGTAATTAGGATGCGTCGTCGCTTCTTCTTTTTGGTTTGGTTCGCAAACCGGTCGCAACTCTTTTTTCGCGATTTGCATGGTATTAAGCGTCCTAGTGACACGACGCGTCGTACGAGGAGGATTCATGAATTTATGAGATTTCATCGATATCGGTAATGAAAATCAAGGTCTCGATCGTGGATAAACGATGGTAAGTTTGGGAAGATTAAAATCGTTCCTGAGAATGCATTTGAGATTTTTACTACGAATGAAGCTATCTTGATTTGTCCACTGATGGATGATCCGAACTCTTTTCATTAATCAACTTAACATAATCATTGTAAAAGATCAGAAAATTATTAAGAAGGGTCATTAATTTATTTGTATTTTAAATTTTTCTTACGAGTTTCTAGAGTAATAATATTGTTTCAACTAGTTTTATTAACATACTTTTTACAGGTTTTGAGTATTAAGTAGCGGGAAAAAAAGCACTGGTACCAGTACTCATACATAGTATCAGAATTGAAATTTTGTCAAAGTTGGTCTACTGTATTTTTACTGGGTAAAGGTCTCGGTAAAAGTCTTGTATATAGGTTACACAGTAAAGTTCTAAAGGTGCGATAACGTTCAACGTATCATTTCCCAGCGTTTGAAAGAAAAAAATAACTAAATCGAACGTCTTTTTAAAATTCCCCCTCGCTCGTACCGTAATTATAATCACGCCATATCCGCTCGTAACAGGGATTAAACCATCTTCGAATAAATCGCAGAAGAAAAAAAAACCGGGTTAAGCCGACAGTTATTCGTGTAAACTCGAGTTTACACAGAGCCGCGGTGTCCTGTTAGGGTGAGGGTAGCAAGCGCGTCTATTAGCCACAGGGTCGTAGCTTCTCGTCCGCGCGATAATTGGACTTGTCGCCCGATAATTAAGGGAGCGGCGCACTCGGGATTCATTACTACTACCCTGCGTGCCCCAACGCACAGCGCGCGCGTGTACCGATCTAAATTTAAGACCCGGCCGGGTACGTTGACTCCCGCAGACGCGCGCGACTGTAGAAAAAAAAAAAAAAAGTTGCGTATCTAGCTTGCGGTGCGCAGGAATGCAGGGTGGCATTGATGACTCGATGCTTGTTTGACTTGCCAGAGTCTGATCAAAGGGCTTTTTTGATTTACGGGAGTCCGTCCGGCTTTTGGATTATTATTGACTCGGCTTTTGCCCGGGTTGCATTCGGCTTTGTTTTGGGTGTAACTACTCGTGTAATGGCTCGATGTACCCCCTCTTTTTGTAGAAAAAATGCTTTGAAAAAAGTGATATACATGGGGGCAAAATGGTCTAAAGACTTTTCTGCAGTGCAACCCTCTGCAAGCTAGAAATTTTTCATCCGTTTATTGCAACCCATTTTCTCGTTATTCTTCATCGCGGATTTAGAGCTACCGACCGGACGGAAGTTGGCGAGAGCGAGAAAGAGGGAGGAGATGAAGAGCCGAGGGAGAAGTTCACTCGGTCCCTCTTTGTGGATTTGACCGATAACGTCTATAATCCGGTCGGAAATATCGGCGAGTGCAAAAAAAGAAAAAAAAAAAAAAAAAAAAAAGAGAAAAATTGAACGAATCATGGAGAATTATTCGATTCGCTTTTGTATAAGCTCTGGCTAAGACTGTATTGACGGCCGTGGGAGGGAAGCAATTTTTCGGTCTCGCGTTCGGTCATCGTACTACATCTAGCGTGAAATGAAACCTTTTTTTTTCTTTTTTTCTTTTTGCCGTGATAAACGTCGGGTAAAACAAACGCGAAGTGAAAAATAACAATTAGCGGGGTGGTGAAAAAAGGTTTTTAATATCATAAAGACCGATGGGTCAGCTTCGTCGTGGGTGAAAAAGGCTTTGTGGAAGTTAATTACAAAATAAAACAGCGAGGGCGCTTTATTTTCCCCACTGTCATCGCAAGCTCAAAAAATAAAAGTTGAAAAAGCTCGAGCTCACGAATAGCCGTGTACAAAAAAGATTATTGAATTCGTCCCGAGACAAAGTGGCAAGAGGTATAAGCTCGGGCGCGCGGGAGCTTTTCCCATTGTAACGAAAGAGAATGAATGGAATGAACGTGTTGGAGATGGTAGATGTGGACAATGAAGAGTACGCCGAAAATACGTAGGATGACTTTTGAAAGGATGAGCAAACACTCGATCGAAACAATTCGATTTATTTAATTTTTAACTCGGTTGTAAAATCTACTGATTAAATGTGATTTATTAGCGATTGAAATAAATCATTCCGATGGATTTGTTGGTTTTTAAATTTTATTGTAACTTCTACTAATTAATTATCTACAATACCCCATTTGCAAAATTATTTGGAACTCTCTTATACATTGTTATTTTTACGATATTTGATTTAGGTCAATTTATAATTTTTGAAATGATAATTTTGAATTGCTTCATTAATGGAACAAGCAAGCGATTCTCACTGAAAAGCATTTAATTTTGAATAAAATTTTTAGTAAAGTTCTTAACGAATACATTCAATCAAACGTTTATCATAGTAATTAATTTAATTTTTCTTTTAAATAAAGTTTGTTTCAAACATTTGTTTCAAACCACTTCAAGTTTTTTTTTTTTTTTTTACTGAAATGAACTTAAATCAGCTGTCGATTAGTAACTGTTTTCAAACTTACGGGTTGGAAAAAAATTCAACAGAAGCTACTTTTGGTCACTCTTAGTTCCGTCTATTTAATTAACTGAATAAAAATTTAATTTTAATTTTGAAAAAAAAAAGAAAAACAAGTTCTCGATCACAGTTATTTAGGAGTCTCAGAATCAATTATTCTCACTACGGGCGAACGGGTTCGGCTCAAACGAGAAGTAGCAGCGGCATTACACGCTCGACGAGCATATAAATACTCGAGATTATACGGTAGGTGTGCACCGTACACTCGCGAACGGCCGGTGCTACTTAAAAGGGGAGGAATTCACACTCTCCGCCCACCGCTTGCTTGCTCGCGTGGATTTTAACGGAAACCCTTGCTTTTTTTTTTACCCATAATATAATTTTTTCTTCTTTTTTACGGTGTACGGATTACGGGGGAAGAGCCGAGTATAAAATTATAAGTGAATTAGTACGAAATCTCGGTGGAAGGAGGTTTATTCAAATTTTTTGGGGAAGAAAGAGAAACACATTTGATCGATCAGTCTGGTAAGACAGACGGATTTTTCAAATTTATCGTCCGAGAGGCTTTGCTTTTGTCTGTACGGCCAAGCTGCGAAGTTGATTTAGTGGGTGAGAGGAAAGTGCCCGGCCGAGATTTGAATGGGGCTAGACAAATAGAAGGAGGATTTGGTATTTATCATTATAGCTACGTGTGTACCCGGTGATCGAGCCTTGAAAGACTTATGCCACGCGGGACTGTTTGTGCTTACTCGCGGGATTCTACTAACAGAAGTCAATATCAGTGGGAGTTTGAATAGCCGCTTAAATAAACATTAGACCCGAGACAGAAGTTGTTTATTGCTCCGCAAATACATGTGTTGCCAGAGAACGATTATGAGAAAAAGTCTTTGTTGGCATTAGGTTGATTAGCAAAAAAGTGAACTTAATTGTTCAGCTAATAGAACTAATTAATACATTATTCATGTAAGATAACAGTCGATGTTATCAGAGTGGCGTGGCTCCTTCGCCTTTGGAAAATAATAATTAATGACGGTTGTGTTTGTACGCAAGCTTCGCGCAATGCATATCAGCGACTTTAAAATATACGACGGACTGGATGTTTACGATGCAACATTGATTGATTTTATACCTGAGCTTTCAAATTAACTGCTCGACCGTACGAGTTGTTGATCGATCGGTAACTCTGAGATAGTAATTACTAAATTATTAATAATTTGTCACCGTGATTTATTATTGAAAGCTCCTGCGGGAATAGTATGCTGATTGAAATTGAATGCAATTAAAACTTTATCATCATCTACAACAATTTAAGGTGGTTTTCTACCATATGCATGACAATAGAGAATCAGCTCAAATTTTCTGGAGGTGTTTATTAGATATTAATAAACATTTTTCCAAAGTCTGATCAAAATTGACCATATAGTTTCGAAGTTACAGCAAGTTAAAGATTGAATTTTTTTCATTACGCGTATGGACGCTACGCTGAAAAAGTGTACTAAATTAATGATATTTGTCTTCTCACAATAGAGATCCTTTAGAAAAACCACATACATATAGTTTCACTGTCGAAGAATTCATTTCTTGAAACTGCAAAAAATTGACCTGCTAGTAATTTTACAATTATTTTACAAAAATCATTTTCACGTGAATAACCTCCAAAACTGCGGTATTCAAAGGTGAGGTTAAAAGTTTAAAAAAATGTTT
This sequence comes from Encarsia formosa, assembly GCA_038277355.1. NCBI lineage: Eukaryota > Metazoa > Arthropoda > Insecta > Hymenoptera > Aphelinidae > Encarsia > Encarsia formosa. The sequence continues at coordinate 3,531,845 of CM076187.1, forward strand.
TGTTGTGATTGTCAATGTTTTTTTGGTAGAAAATGATTTCAGAAGCCATAAAAAGTTAAAAATTAAATTTTAATAAACAATTTTTACTAATTTGGTAAAATAATTTTTTTTTAGTCTTGAACTTGACTAGCTCTGGTAGAAAACCACCTTGAGGTCGTAAAGTTAGACCAAACCAAACAGTTTGAATACAGATTCACTTGTTCCTTAGATAATAAAGACAGTACGACACAAAACGAGATCAAGCTCGACAGTGTAAACCGTGATTTCATCGACGCAGCTATCAAAACACCAGACCCCAGCGTTAATTCAATTAATCCGTAGCTCGGAAATACATCCGGAAAAAAAGATAGAAAACAGAACCTTGCACTCGGGTAGCAGGTACCCAAGCTGTCAAAACATTTGTAAAGTGGAAAAATGTAGGCGACGAATGAGTCTACCCAGTTATCGGTGCGGTTACGGTCTGGTGCGTCTTGTACCTCTTTATCTGTCTGATAGCGCCGGGAGCATCTGATCCTGAAATTTCAATCCCGAAGCGTCACTACGACTATTCACTCCTACTGCACCTTCGACACACCCACCTTGGCGTCGCGTTAACGAGTTTATTTCAACGTTTAGTGTCGCTGGCCAGTGATGGATCGTTCACGAAATTTATTGACTAGACTTTATCTTTTTTTATATTTTTAATTTTTCAGGGAATATTTGGAGACTGTGCTTTTTCAAAAATTAACAAGGATTGAGGATTTGTTGATCCGATAATAGAGAAGTTGCACATTTTTCAAAAACATTTTGTTCTGAAAGTTTTTAACGAATTTTAAAATTTATTTCATAATTTTTACATCAAAATTACTGAAGATATTAATTATTGAATTTTGAGCATTTTACCCCTTAGTGACATCACTGAGGGGATATCTATAGCTATTAAAATTGCTGAAACTCCATAAGTCAATATCTCCTTCAATAATGTATAAAAATTAAAAATTCTTTTGCTAATTTTATTTTTTCAGACCCATTTTTCAGATATTTATTTGAAAAAACTCAATTTCGGCTAAGTGAAATGTCTTTTCGCGCGGATATTATTTCATCGAGAATGTTTACCGGTCGCTGCTCTCGTGCATTTCAACAAATCAACGACAGATGTGTCAATTCATGAATAATTCATACGCCTGCGAAAAATTATAAACGCGTTCACGACCACGCGCGGATGACAAAACAATTCTCTACCGGATAATCCTCGTGAAAAAATTTACGACCAAATCGCTTGAAACAGTGATTCGCAATCAAAAAGTCCTGAGAACAGTTCACTGCGCGAATATTTCACGGTTAATTCCTCAAAAGAAAAGGTAAAAGAGAGCTCTTCCTTAATGCGAATCCTCCTTCGTCCATAAATTACAAAGGACCCGGGGTAACAAAAGTAATAATTGCGAAAAGTCTGCCGGTTATAATCGACATGAATCAAAAGTTCGCCCGTCTGATTTCGGGATAAACTTTCCGGGCGCATAATTCCCGCACGTCGGTCACCCGAAAAATACCCTCGATCTGAGTGATGGATTCGCGTCTACTTTATTTTACCGTCTGGTGCGAGCCGGTGCGATTGATCACGTCGAGTCAACAAGGTGGGAAATAGTTTTGAAACTTCGTCCTCGGTTTGGCATAGATTAAACGCTTTATTGGTTTAATATTGACTTTTTTGACATAAATTTTCAAGAATTATTGATTCTTATTCGTAATGTAAAATTCATGTTGAAAATATATACCAAAAAACTCGAGTTTTCAATGGCAAATATTTGTTCCCGCGAGAATAAAGTAGAAAAAATATTGTCAAAGTTTACTAAATCACTCGGTATAATACAAATCCTATAAATATGTAAGCAGATGCATGTCGCTTTTGGCATTGAAGCCGGCTCTGGCTCCTCGAGCATCCGTAATAAGCGCGTAAGCTCGAGAGTCCCGTTTCCCATGTACTTTATGTTATTTTGGTAAACTTTCATCACACTTTATACCGCAACAACTTTTCCAGTTCAAAAATATTGAATTTTTCATCCCTAACCCCTGAAAAGTCTCTTGCAAAACACTCGCTTGCGCGTGTATAAAAGTTTCGTTCTAAAAGGCATTTTTACATCTTCATCCATAGGCAATGCGAAACCCATACGAGAGTACAGCATCCAGGAAAGAAGAAAAAAAAAAAAAAGGTAACATTAGCCTCTTCTCCTGAGGCGTATACGGTTTTACATATGATAAAATGCAGGTTGGGTGCGGCGAAATCCACGTGTTGAGAAAAAAAAAGAAACTCGTATAAGTTATATATCAAAAAGACATAAGTGCGTTTGCGGTATGAAAAACTTCCTTTTACCCGAACACAAGAGACTACGTCCGTTCGAGCATTCCTGCAGTGAAATTTTCTTTGTGCTACACTGATAAGTTATTGATTTAAAAATAAGTAGAAACTGACTTGACTGTACCCTATTCATTGACTTTCAACTCGCACGATAAACTAAAGATTATTTGTAACACAGTAACAGTAAATTTACACCACAATGAACTTCTCACTGTGTTTCAATAAAATTTAGTTCTCTGAAAAATCCGGAGAGCTGCTCGTAAAAGCAGGCGGTTGAATCGGTTAGTTAAGAATTTCTACATAAAACCCTCGGATTTTCGCGAATTAGACAGCTGTGTCGCGTGCGAAAAGTCCGCCCCCGTCGTGAATCGCTGTATTTTTAGAGACGATAATTGTTTCGAGCGACTATACACTACGAAGAAAAGTTTCAGCCCGAGTCTGGTCTACTGTCCGTGGATATTGCGTTCGCCTTTTTTCATGTGCGCTTTTAATTTAGTCAAGAAATTTTTTAGTCAACTCAGAGTTGGAGCAATTAAACTAGACTGTATTTTTAGCAAAAAACTTGAAAATGAGTTTTTAAGAAAAAAAAAAAAAATACGCCTACAGAAATTTTAGTTTTAAGTGGATGATTAATGTTTTCAAAAATTTTACAGTTTCAAAAACGAAATTTAGAATTTTAAATGTATTCAGTAGTAACTGAAGAATTGATAAAACGAAATGGGATTACAAGTCATACCTCAAAACTCTCATCAATGATTCTTTCAAGATAAATAACCCTGAAAAAACAAATTTTCAAAATTTTTTTTCAAACTACAAGCAATAAAAAAATTTTAATCGCTCTTTGGGGGACGAATTTATTGGGCTCGCAAAACTCGCGGAGTTTGTTTTCGAAAGCGAATCCTTTGACAGCTCAGCGATTAACTTCCATTCCGAAAAAACGAAAAAAATCCCGACAACCCAAACACTGCAGCTCGTAAACAAGGCCACGTGCTGCGGAGCTAAAAAACGCCGGCAGTGAAGAACCCAGGGCCACGTGTTTTACGTACGAACCTTTGGATACAGCTGCGGGGACGAGAAGGGCGAAGAACCAGACGACGAAGACGACTCCGGCACGAAGACGACGACGTCTTCCTGGAAGCATCTTCACCAGGGTCTACCAGTAGGAATTGATAACTTTCGAACTCACACACTAGCACTTGGTAAAACACACTCGCGATGCAACTCAAATGCGCTCGAGCGACTCTACTATTGAGCTGTTTGTTAGGATCATCGCGAAGGTACACTCGGAAAACTCACAATTAACGTGTTTTAATCCTGGGTACAGCAAACACACACTGTAAACACTGATGATTATCAAAGATTAAGAAAATTTGAAAAAAGCTCTCTGGGAGAGTCAGTGATCAAAGACACTCGAAAAATCCATGTGAAAAAACTGTAAAAAAAGTGGAAAGAAGCGCTTGTTTACGCCGGCAGTAGAAGAATTTGAAAGTTGCAGAAACGCCAGGGATTAGGAATAGGTGCACATGTTGTCACACCGTAAAAAGACTAGTTGTAAAAAAACTGTCGCATTTTGGGAAAAAAAAAGGGCTGACTAGGTTGGGCTAGGAAGTATCATTGCTCGATAATGGATGATAAAAAGCACGTGTACTGATAAGAAGAGGAGCCAGGACGTCGGTTAGGTACGCACCCGTCGACGTATCGCGCGACACTGGAGGAGCCCGGCAGATTAAACGGCACGCGCCCGACTAAAACTCCCTTTCTCCTCTCTTCCTCGTACCTGCGGGTTAAACGCGCGCGCGCGCCGACCCCGACCAGCGGACAAGTTCACCCGGTCCCGTAGTAGATGGCACTGGCTCTCGAAGAATCTCCCTAAGGGCGGGCTTGTGTGAGTGTGCCCTTGCGCTTGCAACAAGTTGCACCCGCGCTCGATGCTTATGTGTGGAAGACTTTTGAAGGATTCGAATTTTGGAGACCGAAAGCTTCCTAGGAAATTTTAAAATTTCTGTTAACCCCGGTAAATTTTTGCGGATTAAATTAACTCGTTTAACCCTAGCTCACCCAATAAAACCACTTCCTTGAAATTAAAGAGTACGTTTTATATAATAATACTAGGATGGAGGGACTACAATTGATTAAAAATAAGTTGTTCCAAAATTTAAAATACATCTAAAATGGACTCATAGATGCAAATATAAATCAAGGTGCAGGAAGTGGCCGTCTTTGACATACGTAAGACCGCACTTGCCATATTATCATACCAATTTACCGTTAAGTTGTCCAACTTAAAGTTTTGCTTCAAGCTTATAGCGTCAATTACTCTTAAAACGCTGTTTAGGTATAGTGGCCTTAATTGATAAAAATTCACGATTGCTTCATACTATTCCGCAGTGACGGATAACAAACTTGCTTGTGAAACTGACACGGTTTAAACTATACTGAAATTATGTTAGTCGGGCCCAGCATTAAAAATTAACAAATGATTAAATTAAAAATAGACTCTTTTCTGCAAAAATTAATTCTTAGAATAATTCAACAAAATTTTGAATTATAAATTTTTTTAAACAAATACTTTTATAAGGGTTTTACACGTGTAACATTAGAACCCTTAGAAATCAAAGTTTAAGTTCAAAACTTCTTCAAAAACAAATTAAAATATTGATTTTTTTTTTTTTTTTTTATGAACGTGTACGATGAGATCCGAATCGATAGAAGAAATTTACACCTTCGTAAAATCGAGGTAAGTGATTTAAAGACATCTGTATCTTAGTCAATAAGTAAAACTAATATACTAATTTTATTTTGATTTAGGTTTTAGTAGGCACATCCTTGATGGGGAGCCTACATTAGAAGCACCTACAAAATTTTTAATACAACTTTCAGAAACATGACGGTAAAAAAGAAAAGAAAAAACCATTAATTTTACTAAAATCAATTTATTTTATCAATCTTATATATTTTTAACATACTATACTACTCTAAAATAAACTATTCTATCTAAAATATTAATTACTATTATAAAAAGACTTACTTTGTAAATAATTATATCAAATATGTACACGTACATAATTATATTTTTGACAATCTTTCGTTAAATACCGTTTTTAGGTTATACAATATTCTTTCGAGGAATCCTAGTGTTTTGTACAGCATTAAAATTTTTATAGTGTAGATTGATTATCTGAATAAACTGCTTTAATCACCTATCGAAATCTGAACTATTGCTAGACAAGTCTGAACTATACCGGAATTTCTGTAAAAATAATTTTTTTTTTTTTACAATTACTAATTTTTTTTTTTTATGAAAGTTTTAATTTTTTTCAAGATACTTTATTAACGTAGTGTGTACATGATGAACTACTTGAAGAAGGAGTATCAGAACCGGACTTGAGTTTTTTCTTTCGTCTTCTAAAAAAAAAAAAAATTACAAAATACATTATGTTAAAAAAAATTTTACGATAAATATTTCAGCTACTATTTAAATTGGAAATTATTTTTAAAAATTGTGATTTTTTACAAAAATTATGTGTTTTTGTTCACAGCGTACGAATGTAATATTTGAAAAAAAGTACAATAGCTTTTAAGATTAAAAAAAACTATCGAAACTGATATAGTATCAAATTAATTAAATTCATTTTACTTTTTGAATTTTCTGCTGCCACTTTCCATTGAAGATTGATTACAATGACCTCCCCTTTCTCGACATGGGGCAGAATCACTTCTAAACTTTTCAGAGCACCAAGATTTAAACATTCCACTATAACTTTGTGGGGTAGCTTTACATTGGCAAGTACTGTCAGTGCAATACACAGTTTTACTACGACGCGTTGAATCCCTGAAATTAGTATAATGTTTTGAAAAATAACAACTTTAATTAACAGTTTCTATAACAAATAACGTCAATTTATAATTTAAACTTACTCTGTGGAATCGTAATATAATCGGGGTCCGTCAGATCGACCAAAGACAAATTTGTAACAAGTTAATAATGCTCCAGCTATTAGCCACACGACTATTGCAGTAACAACTGCCACGACTATCAGCTGGAACGTTGACATTTTCTTTTCCTCGACTTTCATAAAATTATGAAAAAATATAAATAAATAATAAAAATAAAACAGTTTTAATATAAATTTTAAATTATGTTTCAAGAACCCTATCAGTTGTTTTATATTATATTTATTACCTCCGTACAGCTTCAAAACAGGCTTTCTGTCCGTAGGATCATTTTCAATTTTGACTGTATTTAGAAAAAAAAAAAAAAAAAAAAAAAAAAAAAACAAGTCGAGGTATTATTAATCTGATAATTGAAAAAAATGGAAATAACCGATATTAAAAAGTAAAAAAGTCTTTTTGAATTTCCAAACCTTTTCTTTTGAGGAAAATAATAATTCTTAATACACCTCCGAAAGCCGGGTACCATTTACTATCGCTTAAATGAGGGTAGACCTGCGCGTAAATTTATATCAGTTTACTTTACGAATGCATGTCAAAACGAAATTTAACGGTAAATCTCACCACGTACGGTACGTATTAACCATTTGTAAAAATCCCTATTGAACTTTTCAAGAACTTTTTCTGGTTTATCCATCGACATGATACAATTGACACTAGTCTCATAGTATTTGCCCAGTATTCCGACAGAATCCTCGTCATATAACGACCACAAAGTACGATCTTTAAATGGTAAAGCTATGCTGAAAATTATACACATTACGAATATTTTTTAAATATAAAACTTCGTGGACACTCAATAATCACCTATTTGGATGTTTATTATTATCAAAATAAGGAAGAAATAGTAATGACGACGTATGACTTTGACCTAAAATCAAATTTTTTACATTATTTCTCAGGTATTATTATTTATTTTTTGCAGTACTTGAAAAATTAATCAAAAATTGTGAACCCTCTAGAATCACCATTGAAGAAAATCAAGAACAAATCAAAAATAAATTAATCATTCAAAATATTCATCTCGGTTAAAAAATTTCATAAATAACTTTAACCAAAAAAAACTTTACAATTTATCATAATTTACGAGATAACTTATAAGGTCTATACTTTGCATAAAGTATAAAAAAAAAAAAAAAAAAAAACATGAAAAAAAGCCATTGGCGATTCTGGAGTGTACAATTGCTCGATCAGAAATATAGGAAAATTTACCAGATACACGAAAATGATCTTCTTCATCACTTTTTTTTTTATGATCTTTTTTGGATATACTGTCTGGCAAACAATAGTGAATAATAAAAATTATTTAAGCGCCCATCAATAATTAATTTATAAGCATTTCTCACTTGGATATTTGATGACCAATTTATCACAAGAAGATTCAGATGGTTCCTGAGTCAGTGCAATGGGAGTTACGTTGATAAACATTTTTAATTCTATTGGCTTTTTCCAACCCAATCCGTCGGTTCGCAAAAACATTTTTATTTCTTCTAAGAGGGAAAATATTTTTTCAGCATTGTGATATCTAACGTTTCCAGCGTAAAAGGATACTTTGATGATTGGCGCCAAGTAGGAGTACAAATAACCTCCCATTAAGTCAATCATTGCTTTCAACATGAGATGCCTTGTTTTTCCAATGGAAGAGTTATCTATTTTCTGAAGACATACGTAGAAATAATTCAGGAGACCTGCTATGTACTCGTCGTTATGAATATTTAGTTCATCGGTCTAAAATTAAAGAATCAGAAGTTAGATTTAATAACTGCTTTTGTAATTTTGATCTCACTGGAAATTTTTTCAACAGCTACTAGAGAGAGATTTATAAACTATATCTTTAAAAAATACCCTGGGCAAAAGATCCTGAAACTTTTTGCGACTACTAAGAACGACGAATTCTTCATTGGTCCAGCAATGATCTTTCAAATGGGTTTCATCAAATAAAACTGTTCCAACGTTCCGATCACTATTCTTCGAAACTTTAGCACCATCACTCAAACTACAAAAAGTACACATTTAAAACTTATAAAAAAAAAACGTTTTAATGCAATAATTTTACGCACGGATCAAATATTTTTATTTATATTATGCAGCTGAATCACCTGTAAGTCTCATTTTTAAATGATATTATCACAAACAGCAGGATGCACAGGGGCCATATGCCCATACTATGGTAAGACAGTACTTAATTTTAATTTCTAACTTTTAACCATAATTGTTTTTGTTATTTTTAATTTTTTATTAGTGCGCCGACATGATATGTTTTTGTAAAAAATTTGTCTGAAGTTGCTTACAATCCTTGTTCGATTTTCGTACTTTTTTGATAAAATCTTAACCTTCAAAGATGATGGAATTGTTAAAACTCAGTTAAAATATTAACGAGTCTTTAAAATATTTCAATAAAAAATTTAGAAAATAAAAATTTACCAATTTTTGAAAATAGTACAGCAGTATGAATAACGTTTTTAAGAATTTCATTCCAAAAAAATCCTCTTTTATCAGAACACTTGGAAAGAAGTTCAGCTTATAGTAATCAACAACCACAGTAATCACACTTTTTTTCAATAGAAATCTAATACAGCTGAAAAATCTTTTAAAAATAGATTTTTTTCATAATTTTTAAGAATAAATTTAACTCGATTTAAATCATGTATATTGGTTATCACAGTTTTAGGCTCAAAAAATAAAAAAATGTACACGAAAAAAATTAAATATTTTTTATTACGAAAATGTCAAAACATGCGTAGGTGCTGCTATCTTATAAAAAGAGAAGATACTAAGTCAAGTTTTATTTGCTTTTCCAAGGTTCAAATTTCGTTATATAATATAGGCGTTGCAGTTCTGCTTCGCTTGATAATGCAAGTATAGACAGAAATATTACATCGTAACCCATTTATTATCCAACTCATGAATATTTAATTTAAATTGACATAAAAAATTTATTTAAAAATTTCTGCTCCGAATTTTGCATTTTTTAATTTTTCCATTCAAATTCGAAGAAATTATTTCTCAGAATTATCCATAAAATAAAATAGCATGAGTAATTTATTGTAAAATAATTCAGGATTAATTAAATACGATCGATTGAAATAATAAAAAAAAAATTATATTTATGTACTTCTATTTATTAAAAAAACATTTATCAGTGATGTTTTTTTTTCATTAATTTCCATTATTACTCTGACTGAAATTTTTAGTCAAAAAACGAAAATTAACTCAAAAAAAAAGCTCAAAATTTTTTAAATACCTTTCACACCACTAAATTAGAAAAATTACAAAAAAATAATTCGTAACCAGTCGCCGTAAAGACAATCAGCATATTTGCCGTTAAAAGGTAATAAGTTTTTCTACCGTACCGGGGGTCGATAAAAAAGTTCTGAAAACTGGATGGCGCCACGGTGATCGCCGAAGCCGAGAAAAACCCAGCTGAGCAGCGGATCTCGGGAGTGACGTCACGAGAACACAAAGCCATGCGCACGTCGTTTACGTTCCCCACTCCCATGATCATCATCATCTGCACAGCACAGCAGGCAGGCAGGCAGCGAGTGTGTTTTGTATCAGTGCAGGTCGCACATTCGCGAGCAGCAGCACATCGCAGCCGCGACGCACTTGGTCGGGATTTTTTTAGTTTTTATTATTATTTACTCTGCCATCTGCCCGTCGACCTGCCTGCACGGATCGCCTCCGATCCCGTGGAAAACTAAATAAATACGAGACGAGTAGAAAAGTAAATAAGACCCGAACCACTGCATACATTCCCCGTAGCTGCTGCTACTCAGATCCGGACATCGAAAGCTCTTTGTGTGTTTGTATACAGTAATAAGGGTAGATAGAGCGCGCGTGTGTATGTGTGTGTCCATTGTTGTTCTGGACTGGGTAAAAGTTAAAGACATCGTCGTCGCTAGCGGTACGAGCTAAAACTAATACTCCTAGGTGATATGCCGTTCATATCTAAGGATTGGAGGAGTCCGGGCGAGGAATGGGTGAAGACGGTCGAGGGCTGGGAGAAGAAAAAAATTCTCGAGTGCGCCAACAACAAGACGCTCTCGCTTCTTCTCAGGTGAGTGCATTTGAAAATCTTTAAATTCGCGTTTACGACACCCCGCACAACGACTCGTCAGCTGTTTGCTCCGATTCTAAACGTATAGGCGAGCTATGGCCGTGCAGCTCGCTAATTTATCCCGTGCCTTCAGCTGTTCATCGTCCCGGAGTTGATGTCAAAGCTCGATGACAGTTTATCAAAGTCGGACAATAGAACGTCCCATTAATACTGTAAGGCTCGCGAGCCACTTAAATACGTACAGAGCGTGTACAGTTAGGGATTACAGACAAAGAAAAGTGCGCGCGTCCAGCGGCAGCGACGACGGGATTTTCGTGAAATGTTGCTGCTGCTGCTGCTGCATGTGGTGGAGGCGGAGGAGGAAGCCTGCGGCTTCGATCGCGTATAGTCTAGGTTGGCTCTTCCACTCTCTCTTTCGGCTCCTCGGGGGAGAGCCATGTTGTTCCACTGTCGAAAAAAAAACTAAGCGATCTCTAATAAATAGAAGAGCTTCGCTCGGGATGATAACGGAGCGCGCAGGGGCATTTAAATTTGCTTTCTCGCGTGTTCTTTTTAAAAATGGCAGCGCCGAGCGGAGAGAGAAAGAGAGTTTGTGTGGGTGCTGGCGTTGCGTGTCTGCACGCACAGCTGTGCGCTCGATTCTCTCTCTCTCTCTCTCTCTCTCTGTCTTTATATACCATTATTTGTTTACCTCCGCTGTAGAGGAAAATCGTTCCCATAGAGATTAATTATTAATATTCTATTTGTTACAATTTAAATTTTTTTTTTAAGAGAAGAATGGAATTGTTGAGTGAAGATCTTTTAAATTGGTTTTATTTTAACTTGAGATTGAAGAAGATTAATTCGAAGAGCGGATTATCTCGTTTTTTTGAATTTCAAAAATAAATTCGATTCGTTTTCCGATAACCGCGATATCGACTTTGTTTAATAATGCAATTTAAAAATCTACAATCAATACGTCAATAAATATCACGTTTCGCAATCAATTTATATTATAAAGGATTGGTACAATGGAAATCGTAAATTAAATTTTTTTTTATTTTACGAAAATTGAAAGTGTCGAAAGTGCCGATGGTAGTTTGAAGAAGGATTAAATTCTACAAATTGAGAAAAAGCGAATAATTTTAAACACAAATAAAAGCAATTTCACTTCAAGAGTTTTAGAAAGTATTCTACTTGGTTATTATATTCGTTAAATTATTAATATGACTGGTCATGATTATTCATCACATGTGCGATTACAATAACCAAGAATACATTCACACGTGCATAAAAATGCACAATGTTTAAATTCAAACTCATGCTTGATACACTTGATACGATCTGTTTATAAACTTGTATATTTATAATAGCAAGTAAAAAGAAAATGTTATTCAATTTAAATTTACAAGAAAATAATTAACTTTTACTTGATGTTTGATTTTTTAGTGTTTTTTTTTCAATATAGCTGTTGTAAAACTTTGATCTAAAATTTCGTTCCTTAATTTTCGTTTATTATTATTAATAACACAAAAATTTACAAACGGATTTTTTTTTTTTTTAATTTTTTCAAATAAGAATAATCCGATGCAGTAAAATGATTAAAAATTTAGTTTTCTGTTTGTCCAAAGATTACTTTTTATCATTGTGGGGTGGAGGACTCAGCGGTTAAACTAGAGTTATCTTACAATGATGACCTCACATCAACTTGTTTATTTTACATTTTCTATTGTTTGGTTCGTATTATTTGACAAAGAACCATGAAGTGAAGACAATTGATATCTATTGCAAGTGGCATACTGCATTATTCCTCGTGTTATTCAAAAGTGTAGTTCATAAATAAAATATTTTGTTTAAAAAAACTGTTTGAATCTTATATTTGAACGTAAAAAACTTCTTTAAAAAAATAAAGTACGCTTAATTTTAGTTTTTAGTCCCATTTATATTGAAGGATTAAAAGATCGTTTATCTTTTAAATCTTTCCTCAAAGTTGTAACCACGGTCATACCTTAGACCCATTGAACCAATTTTTATTTTAAGATCTGTGAAATGTTTATTCAATTTCTAATACAAACTTTTGGTGTTCTGAAGTATAGAACTTGAGACCAAAGAATTTCTGTATTCATTATTTTGAAAAATTCAATGTTCAATTTGCTCGCAGCATGCTCTCCACGTTAAACGCTTTTGTCAAAAAAACCGAAGCAAGATATAAAATAAAAACTCGTTATCTCCGTAAAAGGCAACAATAAAATCTCGTTCAAACGAGAAGAAAGAAAGTCTCGGGGGGGAAGGAATCGGAAGGAAAAAAGTCCGCTTCAGGGACACTCGCACGCGTGTTTTCCGCGAGAAGACAACAGTTGTCTTTTTTTTTTCTGTATCTTTACGATTTCAGCGGCGCAGTTTGTTGGCATAGAGCGATGATGATGATGAAGATAATAGGAGCCACGACTCGAGTGATCTTTATCGCACGCGACGACGGCAATTATTATGATCCCCGCTGCTTCGCGATTACGCTCTGGTCTTGCGGTTGGTATGTGCACGCTGGTACCGCATAGGTCGAGGATAAACTTAATTTTTTTTTTTTTTGGTTGAATATATTTTTTTTTGCTCTATTTGCACTTTTTTCGTACTCTAATTGTTGTTAGGTTTTATAAAATATTCCTTTGATAAAAAAAAATATTGCGATTTTTTTTGTTATTGTATTACCTATTAGAAGAGTAAAAAGTATGAGTAAATCATACATGAAAAGGCAGTTCGTTTTGAGTTCATTAGCTAATTCGTGAAAGCAGCACAGACTTTCCAACTATTTAAGAAAATTTTTTTTCATCTTCATAATTATTAAGAAAATCAGAATGCGGACTAAATTATTATCAATTAGGAAGAACGGCTCGCTTGATGCGAGCATTTTGTAATCCATAAAAAAAATTAAACTCTAAATTACCCAGCTCCGTATGTTAAAAAGTAGTCCACGATAATCGTTAGCAGTTGGAGTAAAAAAAAAAAAAAAAAAAAAAAAAAAAACCAAGCTCGGTTTACACAATTTTCTCTGTGGAAAGTTACTTTTTTTCCTTATCGAAAAGTGTAGTTGCATTGAACTCGTGTATGCTGAAGTTCGATGCAAATACGATTCGCTTTTGTAGAATTAACTTTGAAACTGCTTACAAGTTAAGTTCGCGTGATGTTTGTACGTTTCGATCGATTTAGTGTAAGAGTGTAATCAAAATTTTCCTCGCCGCCGTTACCGCTGGAGCGTTACGAACTTTCTATGAAGTGTTGTGCTTTTATTTTCTCATGAATTGATTCTTTGCTGAATTCTAAAAGAATTCAAGACAGTCTTTCATGCGCGTAATCCATAGTACATTTTACTGTTTGTTATTATTATTGATTTGACTATTTAAAGATGCTTCGTATGGACGCTTTAGTAATCGAAACATGGGTAATAATTTATTTAGTGCACCAATAAATAGATTTGCAAAGAAATCGCAACCAAATTTTTTATGAGTGCTGAATAGAGTGATACCATGTTTCAAAATTTCCTGCAGATTTGAGATTGGTCTTTAAAACTTTCGCAAAAAAATTTTTTACTTAGTTTCTTCCCTAAATCTTACATAATAAAATTGTAATTCAAAAACTGTTAGTCTTGTAATCGGTCTTATATACTATAAAAAAATAAAAATAATATAGTTAAGTAACGAAGTTTTGAAAATTTTCTCGTCATAATTATATACTCAGAGCCAAAATTTTTAATTTAAATTTTAACAAAGTTATACACGAATTAAAAAGCTATCTGGTCTTCAAGCTTTGTAACATTTTTTGCTACTTTAAGCTCATGTAAAAAAAAAAATCTTTTTAAAAAAAGTACTCTCCAAAACACTAAAACGAGCACTAAAAGCTTAGACTATCGTATTCTAACGTCACGCAACAAAGTTACGTGCATCGTTGGGTGTCCAGGTAAAATTTTATAATTGAACCAGAAATCATGTATTTCGAAACTAAACAAGACTCTTTCGCCTTCTGCTCCGCTCGAATCAACTCGACATCGAAAGCCAAGCGCGTAATAAGTATAATGAAGTTTTTATAAACAGATAATCGTTCTCATCGCGAGCAAAAGCATTGAAAAAAAAAACTTATCTTTGAAATTTTTTTATTTACTTTTTGACACGCTTTCTCGCACTCCGAGAATCCGGAAATAAAGCAGAGATTAGGTAAGATTCCAATCGGCGCGAAGTAAATCCGTCAATTTTAGCACGTACGCGAAACATAAAAAGTAAAAGCGAAGGTTATTAATTTCAAATGAGTCTGGCTGGGTGTATCCAATGGGTTATAAGCTCTCGAATCGCGATCTTTATCGATCCAATAATCGACTTTCCACTTGATTAGCCGCCACCCCGTGGCCGTGACACAAAAGCTTCCTCACGCATGCCAACTGTCCCTCGTAAAAATGAAAAAAAAGTACGTTAATTGAGTTAGATCGATATTATTGTCAGGGCCAATTAATTATATTTTAGGCTCGTCCGTGCGAGATGCAAGCGTCTTTGTAAAAATCAGTCATAGGGGATGGATTTCTCCCCTCGACGGCGCGTAAACTATGTGACCTGCAGCTACGAGAAAAGTGGGTCGCGACCCAGCTTTGGTGGCTTGTGCATCGTGTGCCCATTTTTTCTTTTTTTATTCATCCCTGCCCTCTCCTCGGCCCTCGATACTTTATTGTCTT
Source organism: Encarsia formosa (assembly GCA_038277355.1). Lineage (NCBI taxonomy): Eukaryota > Metazoa > Arthropoda > Insecta > Hymenoptera > Aphelinidae > Encarsia > Encarsia formosa. The sequence goes on from CM076187.1 coordinate 3,546,881, forward strand.
TAACTATTTAAGCCGTTAAATCTCGTTAAATCCTGTGTCATTCCGTCTTTTGGGGGATAATTTTTCCTTCGTATTTGGCACTTTTTGGCGGGAAGACGAAATTAGAGAGAGTTACGAAAGTAGGCGACGAATAAAGTTCAATTTTTCCTTGTCTGTATTTTTTTTTCTTTTTTTTTTTTTTTTTTATCACCCATCGGCATATCTAGGATTTGCCGGGAGTAAAATAGAATTTTTTAGGTCAAATCGCGAACAAATAAAGTGAATTTCTTTTTTCTTCGGCTCTACCACTCCCCGATCTTTATTATCGTGTATTTTGTCTTCGCTTATTGTTCCGGACTTGATGACGAGTTATAACGACAAAATGAGAGAAAAAATAGAGGCTTTGATAGTAATTTTATTTTCCTAACTAGACAATCAAGTTTACTCCAGAGGCTGTTGGCTTTAATAAAGAATTATAATTTTGATTGGCTTTACTCTCGACGATATCTCAATGGTTAACGTTAATTGTGACAAATTGTGGGTGGTTATTAAGACAATCTTTAAAGCTATAATTTCAAGTTGATCAAATTCATCAGGTGGTCAGATAAGGTTTAACTAGTTCAATAAGTTTCTACTAAGGTTTTATTAAATAGTTCAGCTAGTCATTTATTTTAGTTGTGAATTATAAAAAGACAACTAATGATTAGCAGACTCCTTGGTGGCCCGCCCTTGGCTTTTGTTTCAAATTCACAGTTGATCAAGTTTAAAGCTATTTGCATACATTATTAAAGCAGCAATTAAAAATTTCGTGTAAGTAGTTCAAACACGTGCATCACACAGATGTATTATACTGCAAAATTTTCTACAGTGCCAACTATTATGTTTTAAAAAGCTTATTCGTGCACAAAATTCGTGAAATTTGAATTAATTCAATTCGAATCGCATTATAAGTGGCTATACTTAAATAATTATCTCTTTGTATCATTGAAAAAGCTCTCAGGCCAAAGAGGAATAATGAAAGTCGAGTAACAAAATTAAAGCAAATTAGTAGGGTCAAGATGCAAGGTTTAAGTCAAGAATTTTCACTAGCACTTTGAAACGTCCCTGACAACGCAAATCGCGTTTACTTTTTTTTTTTTTATTCTAACAGCTGAAAATCCACACCCCAGCTTAGCCAGCTACAAGGTGAATACAAGCGAAGATATCTTTGTGCACGAAATAACAGCAACTGAAACGAGTTTTAATTTAATTCAAAGAATTCATTATTTAATAGAGTATAAAACGTAGTTACTGGTTTGAATTCAGTGGTACAAAATATTCCAAGTTGTTAATTTGAGTAAAAAAAGAATGATGGTCAAAGGTAGAAAATTCGCAAGAAATAAAAAAATTGAAAATTCATTTTGGCAAAGCTACGAATACTAGTGTACACACTAGAAATTGAAATTACCTTGAAATTATTATATTCATTAGTGAGAATATAGTTTGGTAATAACAATTACAAGAAAGTAAAAAAAAGAAAATCGAAAAAAATTCAAAATTTTTTGATTTATATATCATATTCACGAAAAAAGTTTGAGAACTTATGGTACTCAGTAATATTTTGGTTGTCTTTAGATGGGTTGGGAGCTCCGTACGTTAACAGAATGGCTCGCAGAATGCATCAATATTCAACGAAAGCTTCACCAAACTTGCTGCATCTCTATTCGAGGGAACTGGTTTCGACTTTGAAACTTGCAGCGTCCTAGTTTTTGTGAAAACTACTTTTTTGGATAAAATTTTTTAAAATATTTTTTAGATTCTCCTTTACACCTAAATATAATCAATCAGAAGTTGAGGGTCACAAAATAAGTTAAAAGAATAAGATTTGCAAAGGTCAGGGATAAAAACCTGACCTAGTTGAAAAAAAGAAAAAAAAACTAACTGTAATTTTAACTGTTTGACCAATACACATTTAATCTTTTAAGGTTGTTAAAAAATTTTATGTAGCACATAAATAAAGTTAACTTTAGATTTATGGTTGGAGCTAGTACTGATCTTATACCACAGGTAAAGAGTTTCAAAACTATACTATAATATTTGGAACCATCATCTATTGTTACACTATTAGATCATTAATTTTTCATAAGACCATGGTCTTCGAAGCTAATTAATATTTCCAATGCAGTCGAGGTCTCGCTTATTTCAAGTCCACTTGTTAACCTTAGTTTAAACTAACCGTTCGGGAGAACTTACAAGTCTTTGGATTAGAACACGCTTACATTTTAAATAACTACTTTAACTGGCTTCTGTTTATTTTAATTTTTCAACAAATTTCAATGCAAGAATTGAAAAAAATTTTATGTATATTTAAAAAAACCATACGACCGCAGACCTTGTGAAAATTATTCCGCAACCAATAATAATGATCAAATTTCAATGTTTCACAAGATCCGAATAAATCCTCCAGTTCCCAGCTAAAAAGTCTGCAGGCTCGCGGGATTCACCCTTAGGCGGGGATGAATAAATTACGTAAATTACGGCAGCTAAATTGACTTACGTAACACGAGTAGGTACGCGGGATTAACGACGGTTCGGGCGGCGGGTTTCTCTCTCCCCCTCTTCTCTGCGGGTACTCCACGTCCGAATTAGAGACCAGCGGTATTATTACAGACGAGCCAACATCGACGAAGGTCTCCTCTCTTCTCCTCTCTTCTCTCTCGCCTGGCACGTGCCGCGCACACGTTTTTCGAAATATCTAATTCAACTCGGATTTTCCATCGATTAAAATCCTGCTCGATGCGATTACTTTCGTAATTATCGCGAGCTTGCGTAAGCTGCACCCTCCGCTAAAGAGTTGCGTAAATCATTACAGCGGTGAATCCTTAATGCGCCTCCTCGTTTCCGGTCTCTTGATCGGGATTTTTTTTTAGAGATACACGCGTAACCTTTTCGGTGATTTGAATAACCGATGTATGAGTTTTATGGAGGAAGGTAAACGTAACGCCTCATGATCTACGGTACTTCCGGTTTTATGAGAAGTCTGGTTATTCTTAATTTGAGTTCTCATAAAACTTGTAAAATATTACTTTTAAAATAAAAAGCGTCAATCTTTCAGTATTTGAAATATTCATAATTAACGTTTCAAATGCAAGTGTCTTATTTTTAGTTAACAGCTGCTTTAGTGAAAGTGAAAGGAAATAAGGGAAAAAATTTTCAAATTTCAGTCGGAAGATTCTAACAGGGTGAAAACTAGGTCAAGCACAAGCCAACCGCAGCGACGGCGGCAGACGTTTTTCCAACCTTTTTTTTTAAATCGAAGTACGAGTGCGCGAGCTTGATTCGAAGCATTAAAGCGCGACAGCAAGACTAAAAGTATATCGGAAACGGACGATTGGAAGAAAAAGAAAAAAAAAGTCTGCAACAACTCGCGTAATCACGCGAATGTGTATCCCACTCGGGCATAAATTGTCGTAATTTTAAATAATAATTCATAATAGCCGTGCGCGAGCCATTGTGAATCAAGGTCTAACTCTCCATCTCTTTCTTTTTCGAACGATCGGAACTAAATAAAAAGGCAAAGTAATAATCGCACTAAATCACCACCACGGCTCCCGGTTGCAGCAGCGCAGGCCAATCATCCTTCTTGCGTATATGGGTTTCGCCCACGCGCGCGCGCCAACTCTTTTTCTTCGTCTTCGTTTCTTCTCGCGAACCGTGTCTGCGTGCATTCAACGCGGTCCCAATAGAATAATGGCCTTTTGATTATCGGAAAGTAATGTGCGATCATGGTGTACCGTACTTTATTAACGGTTCGACTGATTCTTTTGTGTTCAGCTCACTCGAGTAAGACTCGATGAATTTTTAAAGTAAATTTTTTTTTTTTTTTTTTCCATTTGTTTGATTAATTGAGTTTGCTGTAGAAGAAAGTATTTTCATCTATAGCTGATTTCCCTAGCGGTCTTTATAAAAAAGAATAATGATTTTTATACTTATTGGGGCGTGAAAATTTACATAATTTACTTTCTCGCAGTATATCGGCTTTGAAAATTTTATTAATAAAATTATAAACATGAAAACGCTCTTTATTATTATCAAATACTGTTGTAAACACGCCTTTCAAAATTTTATTTCCATTCAAATGATAAATACAATGATAACTGCATAACTAAGAGTCCTATACTCCGAGAACTGAACCAGTCCAGATTCCTAGAAAGAAATGTATCTTTGCGAACGATCCGGTAACTTAAAAATCAGTTTAAATTAATATTTTCCGGACTTACCGCGATACATTAAAATTCAATGCACCAACTTCTCTCGTGAAGAACTGGGTCTTCGAAGCAAAGCTCCAAGGCCGAAAATATCCGCAAAAGAGAGAGAGAGAGACGAAGGTGGCGGAAGAAAAAACTCGTTTCGCAGCTTGAGGAAAATTAAAAGCTCCCTCAAAGGTGCCCTGCACTTGTTGCATTTAAAACATTGCAAACAAAACACCCAGCCGGTCGATCTGGAATCGATTGTGGAGTAAAAAAGGGCAATTCGCGAGAGGAGTAATTAAAATTTCGATCGCGTATAGGCCGTTGAACGAGTTTCACGTATACCTGGTACTCCCTTTGTATCACCCTGGAGCGCGGCAGGTGCAGTGCGCTCTTAATCAAAGCAAGTGTGTACTCAGACGTTTATAAATATACTATAAGCGCTTTTTTTCTTCTCTTTTTGCCGTCTTTGCTAGACTCAGAGGTCGACGTCCGCTGCACCGAGCGATTGTAGTTTACGCTCGCGCTGTGTCAATGTAAGAAGTTCTTATTTAATGCGATAAACGCTGCTGCTGCTATGCCCGGAGAGAAAGTGCTTCTTATAACTTGCTACGATTATAACGGCCAATTAGTCACTTCTCGGCTATTCTCAGGATTTAACTACGTAAGTAACCGGCGCGCGCGAGCTTATATTATTACAAATTAGTGAAATATTTTTTCTCCAAAATCACGTGTGGAAACCAGCGAACGACTTTTAATTCCACGGAATAAGTTTAAATCGTACTGTAACACTAAAACATTTTTTGGTTATTGCGAACTCAATTAGTCAAACTTTCACGCTCAATGACTGAAATCGGGATCAGCTGATGATGCTTTTTCTCCTCAAAAGCTGATTGATTGAGCTATTCCGATTAAACTGCCTTTATAAGGTTTAAGTGATCTTATTTTGACTTTTTTTTTTTTTTTTTAATCAAAATATATTTTTTTAATCTTAAAAAAATCGTGATACTCATTTTAGACAATTTTTACAGGGATGAATGTAAATTTTAATACAAATATGAAATCGTAATTTTCTCCTAAATATTTCACGTCAGTTTTTACGAGAAAATTATTTCCGTGTTCTTTAGAAAATTATAAATCAAAAATTTAATTCTTTGGTCATTCAAATTTAATTTAATATAGTATTTTGTTTACCTAAATTTTTATTCATTTACTACCAAGCTTACTAATTAAGCAATACAAAATTAAAAAAAAATTTCATCACAATTTTAGTATGACTAGTTTATTTGAATGAAGTCACCTGAGCTTGATAAATTTAATAATACGTTGATAAAGACTGTAAATGTAAAAATTGAAAAACTGCAGTCTGTTCAAACTAAAATTAAAATTTTTTAAAAACATAAAATTAACATTTTTTATAATTATTTTATTTTTATTAAAAATTCACTTTTTTACAAGCTGTCAATTTTGCAAATAAATTTTAAGCTTAACACTGAGGTATTTTCTGAGAGCACGCGATGTGCACGCGATTACGTATTTTATTACTAAAATTGCGTTGTGTACTTCTTTTGGATTGATTATATTGGTTAAATAAGCTCAGAAATACGAGCAGAAATAAGTTAGTAATTTGTTTACTTAAACTTTGTGGCTAACGGTCGTGGCTAAATTTTCAGCGAGAAATGCTTTCAAATAAAAATAATGAGAAAAGTATGACTATAATTAAATGATATGTGGTCACTGTGACCAAAACGAGATTTAAAATATATTTCATCGAGTGTTTGATTTAAAAAAACACAGGTTTTAGATGCTCGGTAAAATTTTCGACGAATCATGAATTTATTATTTACCGAATAAATTTTCTCCCATCGTTATTTGTGACTCACTCCCAACTTCTTTGTCGCACTATTGTAATACTTGCTGCGCAATTACCAACGAATATATTCCACGCACTTGCCACGCACAACCAGTAATTATCATAAAAAAATAACTTGTCGAATGCAGCCTGCCAAGCTCAATCGAAAATTAGTATATAAAATTCGAGATGAAATTAATAAGTATAACGGCTAAATCGCAATTAGTTTTCTTAAATTGGAAACTGCGCTATCAAGAGTTGCGCTAATTCGAGCATTGATAATTGTATAAATATAATGTAACATCCCAGCTAAATAAAAAAATAAAAAATTTAAGCAAACTCGTAATCATAAAATATTTATATGCATAATTTTTTAAACTGTAAGTTTACATAAAGGTATATATCATAAAATTTAATTTATTTTTTTCTATTTCAGAGCTGAAACCAGTGGTGACAAAAAAGAAAAAGAAAAAGAAAAAAAGAAAGGTAATTAATTACTTGTATGTTTTTTAAAAGTTTGTTTTGTTTTTCAATCGGCAAATATTACTATTATTATTATTAAGATTTTTTTCGTTTACTTTTTTTGAATTTTTATTGGTAATTATGTAATTTTAAAAACAAAAAAAATGAAGAAACTGTGTACTTATAAATAATTTCATGGTATGCTTTAAGTACCTAAAATTAAAAAATTGTTTTATCGAAAATGAAATTATAAGAAAAAAAATAAATTCATAAGACATTAATAATAATTGTTTCATTTAAAAAAAATTGAAAATCTAAGATTTTATTTAAAAGAAGAATAATTAATCACGCGCTAGAAATATCTTTCGTACCTAAGGAGCGTTAATTACTGTCATAATTGCGGAAGCTTATTCTTAAACCCAAAGTAAGAGGGAATGAGTAGAGAAAAAAAAGCAGAAAAGGAAAGTTGGCGTCTTTAGAGAAAATGTATAGCTATATCCAAACGCAAATGCAACACATCATTCTTTTTTTTTTTTGCTATTCTAGAAGATGCCGTCCAGCCACACTGTCACATCACGCTGAAGTGCACCCGCGAGGTGAGTGACTCTTCCGACGTTCTATTCATACACATATGCGTAGCTAAGGAGCAGCTGTATTTTTTTATTTTTAGACTGTATTCTGTTACAAGAAATAAAATTAAAAAAAGTGGATTTTTGGTAAGATTGAGACTGAAGCTTTAACGCTTGAAGAATCGTGTTTAGCTGCTTGCAGCTCAAAAGCCATTTGTCTCTCAAGGATTTATAAAAAGAAGCGACAAGTCTATAAATCGCGATAGTTTCGTTGAGTTCTAATTTTGTCGCTCGATTTAGGTCCATATATTAACCAAAAACACAAAGTTATCTTCGAGAAATCGTATATTTATAAATTCTACACTTTCACGGAACTGTGTGCACTCCAATAAATTTTTTTTAAATAATATTCATAACGATCAAGAAATTTGATGAAAATTATTTGCAGGAAAATTAAATTAAACCCAGAATAAATTCAAGTCTGTTCAACTTTTTTTAAAATAAAATTCAAAATTTACATAGTTTGAGAACTTAATGAAAAACATCAATAAAATAAAAATAAATGACATCGGCTGTTACGTGGTGACTTTTATCAAGTCCCTTGTGGTCAACTCCGGTCAACTCGGTCATTAAAAATTTCTACACGACCCGTAAACTTTTTCATTCCCCATGGGTGTCCACTTAACAGAGGTTTTACGAAATTTACTTTTGACAAGTAGAAAAAAAAATCAAAGTCTCTTTAGATTGACGTATAATTAAGATACGTGCTCTCTTAGCTACGACTCCTCGGGATTTTGATACAAACGATTTGTTAAAAATTTTGCAGATAGCAGGTTTCAACGGTCTAAGCGATGCCCTGAAGAGGTTGGACTTTTTATCGGCGGTGCACGACTGTCGTAGATTCAACTACATAGTGCGTCTGCTCGACCTGTTGGTGAGCCACCAAATGGGAGGTCTGAGCGGTTGCGCCCAGCGCGTGCTCTTCAACATGCTTGAGGAGGTTGCGTTAGAAGGTTATTTATACAAAAAACTATGCAAAAAAAAAAAAATAATAATAATAAAAAAGTTTAATTAAACGCAATGTTGTATTTATTTTGGCAGTGTCCTTATCGCAGCAACAAACCGGAAGACTGCGCCGGCTAATAGAGAGGGTAAGAGCGTTCAGCGCGGGCTGCTGTTGGGGCGGCCGTCCCCTGGGCTCGGTCATCCTGTGGGAGAAGCACAAGGCCGCTCTGGACCGGATACTCCAGATCGCTTCGTCGATCACGATTACGCAGCCGGACGAGAAGCAACAGCCTCAGTGGTCGGATCTGCCGGCCGAGTGCCGTCGCGAGGTACTGCTGCGGCTGAGCGACCCCCGGGACATCGAGGCCTCGTCCGAGGCGTGCGAGCATCTTGCCGTCCTGGCCCAGGAGCAGAGGATCTGGCGCGAGCTCGCCCAGTATCACTTCTCGCCCCAGCAGATTGCCACTGCCCGACGTAACAATCCCGACAAAGACTGGAAATCCATATTCACTATCGCACGGAGGTCAACAATACATAGTTTTTTATTTTTTAAATATTTTTAGTTGCACGGAAAAAATAAAATCCCTGCAGCGTAGCTGAATTCAGCGATATGACGATGCGAACAGTTATCGACGCTCCAACGCAGACTTTTCATCAAAGTCTGCGTTGGAGCGACGCAAAGTTAGCTATAGCGTGCCTTCCTTACCGACAGCGGCGAAATATGATTGTTAACTTAAACAATTATGCACTGATATAAAAAATACTTAAATTAATTACAACTATCAATAAACACATTTTTTTATAGTTATGCTGCCGTAAACCCGCGATAGCAGAGAGTAAGTACACAAGTAAACAAGCGTCAAGCGTGAGTCGAGCTCTGCTACAGCTGTTGGTAAGGAAGGCATGCTATAGCTAACTTTGCGTTGCTCCAACGCAGACTTTGCCTCGCCACGATGAAAAGTCTGCGTTGGAGCGTCGTTAACTGTTCGCATCGTCATATCGCTGAATTCAGCTACGCTGCAAGGATTTTATTTTTTCCGTGTGCTTTTTGATTCAAAATTCAAAGTCACAGAAATACAACCCAATAAGTTTAGTACGAGTTGAAAGATACCCGTCTAATTTTAATCAATTTGCTTTTTAAATAAGACAATCGCGAATAATAATATGTTTCAAAGGGGAGACTGTAAAAAAAAAAAAATGACTAATGAAATTTATCAACCAACAGGTCGTTCGGACTGCGCGAGGAGTACGCGGAGATGATACAGCTATGTCGAAACTGCCGGTGTCTGTTTTGGCGATCGCTCGGACACCCTTGCATCGCCGACCAGGACCCGGCCTTCCAGGAGAAGCTTGCCGACGTTGATCAAGCCTCGCTACACGTTCCAATACCCCCTCAGACCTTCCTCAAATTCTTCTCGCTGTGAATAGGTACGAGCTGCAGGTGGGCTTTATCGAATTGGTCACGTGCGCTTTTGGTGGTTAACTTAGCTGTGTTATTTAAACAACAAAATTATAGTGAGAGTGATTTTACGAAATAATCTTATGATCCCCCCGCGAGACTGATACAAGAATGCCTACGTAACGTTTTAATTTGATGTTTTTGTTTTCATCGTCAGTTGCCGGATGACTTTTTATTCAAATTAAACTAAACGGAAAGTCAAATTACACGAATTAATTAGAAAAAATAAAATTTTTTAAACAAAAAAACCGCTTTTTAACATTATTTTCAAGCTTAAGTTTGTACTTAACTGTTTCTTCAGTTAGAATTTTATTAAAAATTACTTTCTCACAAATATTGAAATTCAAAGCATTGGTTATGAAATGGTTGCAAATTTTTTGAACCTATTTAAATCAATCTTTTTTCGAAATGAAAATTAGTTTTAATAAAATAAAACGATTTTTTTTTTACTTATTCGAAGATCTTGCTAGTCAAACAAATCAATCAAAATTGGATTTTTATTTGGAAGAACCTTGAAATGAATAACCGATTGAAAAAAAAAACCTCTAAGTGTAAACATAGATTGTAAACCGAAAAATATAAAAAAGAAATTTAAATACTTAATGTTCAAGATTTGCACAAGTATCACACGAATGTCCAATATTTCAGTACAATTGCAATCATTAAAAATAAACTTCTCAACAATACCCCTGAGAACGTAACAAGCTTTAAAACAATTAAAAATACTAGGTAGCAATAAATAATTTAAAAAATTTATAATCCCTAATCCTTTATTGACTTTATTTTCAGAATATTATTAAAAAAAATAAATGTAAACAGTTTAACTGAGTTCTGAGCTGGGTACAATGATCAGAAAAATATGAAAAGTTATTTACTGTTATCTAGTAAAATTGTTATGATTTAAAGAAAAATAATGTAAATGAATCAGGGATTCATGATTCCTGCCAGAGACAAATAGATTTTTCAATGGAAAAAAACAATATAAAAATATATATTTTACTTTTATTGTACATACTGGGCCATATCAATATCTGACCTTGATCAATTGAAAAACAAAATTTGATCTCTGCAAATGTAATTAAAATTAATGAGTGATACAATTCACTAGGACATAAAGTTCGTATACTAATCATCTTAAGTATAATGCTTAAATTTTGAAACATCAGTTGGTTAAATGCAATACTGATTGCATTGTTACTATTATTATTTTTTATTTTTTTTTTTAAAGTCAGCAAATAATATAATTTATGTAGCCTGTTGAAAAATTGTTTTTCAGGTGCTTTTGGTAGCTAATTAAAATTATGATACATATTATTCATTAAGTTTTTATACAAGAAATAATTCTTCAGAAAAGTCAAAGAATATTATGTTTATTCTTCTAAAAATTTTTTATTTAGAATAATTCCGAGATAATTCACTTAGTTTTAAAAAAGTTACCTCTCAAAGAGTAATTTGTTTTTAAAAATTATGCTTGCTCTTTTTTTTGTATAAATAGATAAATAAACAAAAAATAAATTGCTAGAACTTTGGATAAATCAAAATTTTTTTCATTTTATTTAAGTGAAAATTTTATTTTTTTTCAGTTGAAAAAATAATACTTTTTTATGAACAGTAACTTTGACTTTTTTGAAATAAAATTTTTAGCTTATATGCTTTGAAAAGTGGACGGTTTTAAATTGTCTCAATTCTGTGATGACATAATGAGTTTTTTTTTAACTCTGCAAACTATAAAAACCTTAGATTGTAGCAAAAAAAAAAAAAAAAAAAAAAAAAAAAAAAAAAAAAAAAAACACACCACCACTTTGTCCAATATTGTAGACAAGAAAATGTCTGTTTTTGGCCTAGGCAGAACTTTTTTTGGTAAAGTGAATGAAGGAAAACATGGGTCAGGCTTTTATGCAATATTTGGAGCTCAGTTAAAAGAATTCGTAACAGCCAGGAAAGTATTTTCAGAGCCTTAGTTAGTTTAAATATTGAAAATAATTTTTTTTACATAATATACATGAATTTTTGTGTTGAAAAATTATTTGAAGAAGAAATTTTGAAACAATAAATAAACTCAAATAACATTTAGTTAAACAAAAAAAAAAAAATAAAATAAAAGACTAGTTTTATTGATATTGATTTTTAGTTTTTTACATTTATTTACATTAACAAATGTTTAAACTAAATATTCTGATATAAAAATATATTTACTGAGCTGTCCTACATGTACTAATTTAGTATTAATATAGATATAAGTCTTTTCATTAAAAAATTAAAAATTTGTTTAGTGTAATCAGCAAGTTTAACATTTAAAAGCTATTCTATACTTTTTAATGAAAAAAGTAATAAGCTATTGTATACATTAATTTTTTATATTTGAATACCTTAAAATCTTTTTAATAACAATGGTTATAAAATGTGATAAACTTGGGTAAATAAATCTACAGCATTGCTTTACATAAGTTATAAATTAATGTGGAAACCGTTATGTGAAAATAATAAGTTACAAAAAAAAGAAAAAATAAAAATTATACTGCCAAACAGATGATGCTATTGCATTTATGTATAAATTGACATGATTATAAATTTGAGTTTCGATGCAAAAAATTCCTTTTGATACATTTTTTTTTTTTTTTAATTGTAATTTTAAAATGTTGCATGAATTAAATATTTTATTAACCTAGTCATTATATAGGGTGCAGCATAATTATGGCATTATGACCGATGTATAAAGTATCAGAAATAATAAAATCTTATGAAAAAAATTTAATTATCAGATGGTGACATGAAATAAATCTATTGCTTGTACAATTTCAATGAGCCTCATAGAAATACTATTAATAAAAAAATCAGAAAAATTAATGTAGACTTTACCCAGAACAAATAATACTATCATAAAAAAATGTCGGTACAATTCTATTGGAATAGGAGGTGTATAGAGCAATGTTATGCAAAAAGCTTCTAAATAAAAAAATCTATTTAAATATATTTATGATAAGATTGATCGTTATTTTAATACTTCGCGTGAGTCTTAAAAAAATTAAATCTCTATATTAAAATATATAAAAACTGTAGCTGTTAATCAAAGACAGAAAAAAAAAAAAAAAAAAAATTATGAATTTGTCTGTATTTAGAATTGGAACTATCAATAGGATTTAAAAAAAAATTGTTTTATGTTGAACATATTATTATTACAATATGAAATAAAATATTATATAGACCAAGGAAAAATGGTGATATGAATAAAACATTAAACTAAAAAAATCTTTCCTTTCAATCCTTCTTTCATTGATATCACATGATCTTTCTGATTGTTCACTCACATTTTTCAATAATTCTAATTCTATGTTTTTTCATCATTTGTTAGTCTCGTAAAAATGTATTTTCATGTTTGCACACATGCATTTTTATGAATATATAAATCGACGCCTAAAATGAAAAGCAGTAAAAATTGCAAACAAAAGAACGAGAGACAAAGTGTAATAATTGCAACTCTATTCCTCAATGAAAAAACATGAACAAACGAGCATCGTACAGTTATTATTGAGTAAAAGTTTTTCATTAGATTATTTATTTTGGTATCTATAAAAACCTTTAAATCTCAAAAAATTATATTGAAATAATTTGTATAAAATTATTTTCACAGTACCTTATTTCAGTTGGACGTAGAATATTTACAATTCCTTTGAACCTCGATCCAATTTTTATAACTATGCTTCCAAATTGTACTAATTTTTTTCACTTTTTTGACAACTTACAATATTGATGGAGATATACTTAAGAATGGAAAAGGTAACATTTGATTAAATGATCAGTCACTACAACTTTCGTAATATCGTTAAGCGCACCGCCGCGATTGCCGCGTCTGCGCTGCAGCAAGTTCGCCGTTCGCACCTGTTGTACGACGCCATGACAGCCAATAGTCAAATTATCAGATGTAACCCGATCAAGTAAGTCTATAAAGTAGTCGGCGGACAAAAGGATGAAACTTTTTATGATTAAAAAAAAATTTAATATCGACAATTGTTCATATTCTTAAACTTAAATTAATAATCAATAATAAATATATTCTTTTTTATTTTCATTAAGGTAATTTCTGCTTAAATAGTAGTGGAATTTTGTCATGGTACATAAAAAAATTTATCAACTAAAATAGAAAGCTCAAAACAAAACTACATTTCTACATAAATTGAAAAAATAAACTCAGTAAAAAAGAACCAATGAGAGATGACTTATGGTACAGATGACTGGAAAACCGACGCATGCGCAAAAGCAGATCAGATCGGAGCAACCGAGCAAAACCCAAGCTTCGCTCAGTCAGACGCGTCGTTTGTTAAATCCTCGTGCCGCAGTGTTCTTGGCGGCATTTTACTCCAACCTTTTTTTCAAACTGACACAAAAATAGTTAATAAATAAATAATCATGTCTCAAATGCAACACAGTCGCAAGCGTGTTTGCTACTACTATGACAGTAAGTTTATTACTTTTTTTTTTTTAATTAGCATTAAATAAATGTCTCCGCTATATCCCGCATAAACGACGCTCATAAAATTTTCTTATATTTAATTTTTACAATGAGTACTTTCGCTCTTGTTAACGCTGTTTTATTATTTTCAACTATTCTACCCGATTGAAAGATAATTTTTTGATATTTTAACGTTTTAAGTTACTTGCACGGTTTTTTAGAGCTTAGGTCGAAAGACTCTTCAAAATGGCTTCGTACGACCGTACTTTATGTAGTCTGCCAAGCGGTCAGCATTTATTGCGCTCAAAGAACCGTAGCTTTACTTGAAAATTTTTCGCGTTATCTTTAAAAAACAATATCACTCCTGTAAACACTGATAATTACATGGTTCATATATTCAAAAAAATTTAATAATTTTCTAAATTTTAATAAATAAATTTATCAATAATTATTTGAGGAATTTTTCGGAAAAAAAAATTTGAATAGTACAAAGTTGGTTATAATAGAAGTTGATTTTTTAAATAAAATTTCAAAAAATTCAAATTTAATCTGCTGTACCTTTAAAATTATCCATCTCAACCAATTACAATTAGATTATAAATAAATAACAGTAATTGTAAATTTAATTAATCAATCACTCACAGTATCAAAAATCAATAAAATTTAATCATACACTTTTAAGTAATTTGAAAATTAAAAGAATGTGGCTATTCAGGTGTATTTCTGGACAAAAAATTTTTGTCCCACAAAAATCTAGTAATTTTTTTGCCTTTAATAAAACCAAAATATTTTTGTCTGCAAAAATAAATTTTCCAAAATAAGTTTCTGTCTGGAAAAAAAATTTTCCCAAATAAATTTTTGTCTGTCAAATAAAAGTTTCCTATATAGATTTTTGTGGGACAAAAATTTTCTGCAAATGATACATTTGTCTAGATAAAAAATTTTTTTTCTGAAAACTAAAATTTTCCAAAATAACTTTTTGTCTGGAAAAAAATTTTCTGCAAATAATACATTTGTTTAGACAAAAAAATTGTTTAATTAATTTTCTGCACATAATACATTTGTTTGGATCTTGGTCTGGATAAAAAATTTTTTTTTTGTTATTGGATTTAATATAAAAAAAGTACAACTGGGAGGGAAAAAAATACTTTTTTTATCTTAAATCCAAGAACCCATTCCAAATAACCCTCCTAGGTGTACTTGGATACTTTTTTTTATCTTATATTCAATAAACCATTCCAAATAACCCTCCTAGGTGTACTTGGATACTATTTTTTATCTTAAATCCAATAACCAATTAAAAATTTGTTTTATCCAGACAAATGTATTATTTGCAGAAAATTTTTGTCCCGCAAAAATTTATGTAGGAAAATTTTTTTTTTGCTGACAAAAATTTATGGGGGAAAATTTTTTTGTCTAGACAAAAACTTATTAAGGAAAATTTTTTTTTCCAGACAAAAATATTTTGGTTTTATTAAAGGGAAAAAAATCACTAGATTTTTGTGGGACAAAAATTTTTTGTACAGAAATACACCTGAATAGCCAGGCTCTTGCGAGAATGCCACTATTCTTTTTAAGTATATTCATTCTAATCAAAATAAATATTATAATAAATTTCAGGTGATATCGGAAACTACTACTATGGGCAAGGCCATCCAATGAAACCTCATAGGATAAGGATGACTCATAATTTATTATTAAATTATGGGCTTTATCGTAAAATGGAAATTTATGTGAGTACTTTAAAATGAAACCAAATGTAACAGTCAAATAATTGTATATCTAAAGTTTCACTCTATTTATTTATTTATTTATTTACAACATCATCAACGGACATAAAGTCCTTTATAATATTAATTGTAATTTTCTTTTTTAGAGGCCACACAAAGCTACTGCAGATGAAATGACCAAATTTCACAGTGATGAATATATTAGATTTTTAAGATCTATTAGACCTGATAATATGACTGAATATAATAAACAGATGCAAAGATGTAAGAATTTATATTACTAAACCTTTATCCATTTATATTAATTAAAAAAATATATATATTACTTAACCATTTTTTATTTTAGTTAATGTTGGTGAAGACTGTCCAGTTTTTGATGGGCTTTATGAATTTTGTCAGTTATCTGCCGGTGGATCGGTAGCAGCAGCTGTGAAATTAAATAAGCAAGCATCTGAAATTTGCATTAATTGGGGTGGTGGACTTCATCATGCCAAAAAAAGTGAAGCTTCTGGATTTTGTTATGTCAATGATATTGTACTTGGTATTTTAGAACTACTCAAGTATCATCAAAGAGTTCTGTACATCGATATTGATGTTCATCACGGTGATGGAGTGGAAGAAGCTTTTTATACTACAGATAGAGTAATGACAGTTTCATTCCACAAGTATGGTGAATACTTTCCAGGAACTGGAGATCTCAGAGACATTGGTGCTGGAAAGGTATAAATTTCTCTAAAATTTTTAATTTTTGAACCACATATTTTTCTTTATCTTAAGTATATAATACAAAGACTCCAAGTTATCTAAACTGTTCAACATTATTCTTTTCAGGGAAAATACTACGCTGTCAACATACCTTTGAGAGATGGCATGGGTATGTTACTTTCCATATATCATATCATTGTCGCTAAGTTGTTTATTTTTCTTATACTGACTTTTTTAATTGTTTTTTCATGAAAAAAAAGATGACGACAGTTATGAATCTATATTTTGCCCGATCATCGCGAGAGTCTTGGACACATTCCAGCCTTCAGCTGTTGTCTTGCAGTGTGGAGCAGACTCGTTGACTGGTTTGTAAACATTTAAGTTTGTAAAGTCCAGCTGCAGTATGAATTTTGTGTGCCAACCTGTGGCAAATTGGTAAATAAGATAAAAGAAAGTAAAATTTCATACCAATTGCCTAAGTTGAGCTTCAAATAAAAAATGTCTAAAAATACTTTAATTTTTTTTTTCCTGAAAAATATAAAAGTTTTTTTTTATTGTTAAAACTTGTAAGTTTTGATATTGTTTAAACAATTTTTTTCCCATGTTTGCCATGTTTTTTTACAAGCAACAATTAAAACTTTTTTACTAACTTTCTGCAGGTTTGCATACAGAAAGTCTCATCAAGCTGGACTAGATAAGTAATTTTGTATCACTTAACTAATCTAATTCATTTTTTTTTTTTATTAGGAGATAGATTAGGTTGTTTCAATTTAACTGTAAGAGGTCATGGAAAATGTGTAGAGTTTGTTAAAAAATATAATTTGCCCTTCTTGATGGTTGGAGGTGGTGGTTACACAATCAGAAATGTATCAAGATGTTGGACATATGAAACGTCTGTGGCACTTGGTACAGACATAGCCAATGAGCTTCCATATAATGACTATTTTGAATACTTTGGACCAGACTTTAAATTACACATCAGTCCCTCAAACATGGCTAATCAAAATACACCCGAGTATTTAGAAAAAATCAAGTGAGTAAAAAGTCTAGCTTTCTTTGAAATAAAGCTATTGAATTAATAAAAAAAATTAAAACTGCATATTTATTTAACTTTTTAAATTATTTCAGAACCCGATTATTTGAAAATCTTAGAATGTTGCCGCATGCACCGGGTGTTCAAGTGCAAGCAATTCCAGAAGATGGTGCCGTGATTGAAGACTCGGAAGCTGAAGAAAAAGCTAACCCTGATGAGCGACTTCCTCAGCGCGATCTCGATAAAAGACTGCAGCACGAGAATGAATACAGTGATAGCGAAGACGAGGGAGAAGGAGGAAGAAGAGACAATCGATCTTTTAAGGGTTCTAGAAAAAGACCACGAATCGAAAAAAACCAAGATAACGCAGAAAGTGACGTGAAAAAAGAGGATGAACTTAAGCCAGAAGTTAAAGGTGATTATGACATTCCTAATTAAGTTAAATAAATGAGCGAACAGAATTGTTAATTTTGAATTGTTATTTTTAGATGATAAAGATGAAAAATCAAATTCAACAAATGAAGAGGCAAAAAAAGAAGGTTCAAATCCTTGATTCATTAAACTGATTAAAGATCGGGGACAAACTTTGATCAAACCTAAATAGGATTATTTAGTAATTCTTTAAATGGTCTCTTATCTTGACAATTGGCATGTTTGCAGTATTAATACAGCTTTTAGTATGCCTTTTAAATTAGCGTATAATTCATTTTTCACTTTTCTTTAAATTTAAGGGCTAGACCATTACTTTATTGATCTCGCCTGAGCGAACAACAAATTTATAAAAATTCATCGCTGAAATAGCAACAGTTTTGTTATGAGCAGAAATCATTTACTGTATAAAATAATTTAAGTAATCAAGCTAATAATTCAATGTCTAATATATTAATAGTATTTTTATAAGTAAAATTTGTCTTCATCGGTAATTTATTTAGTATCCATCAATCGTGTCGTCATAAGATAGCAAATACATTTTTTATGTCTGAAATAATCATACAATCACTGTATAGTTACGAATTAAATAAAAATAAAATTTTATTAAAAAATTGTGTATACTGACTATTTTTTCATACAATATTTCTTTTATTTTACAGTTTATGAATTCTCTTGGCAAAATCATGTAATTTGAAAGTCATTAACGACGCTTATTATTTTTTGTAAATCTCAAGTCTATATTTCTTTAATTTTTCTTTAAAGTATAAAATGTCAGCACTGGCCAGTGGGTTGTATTAATTAAAAAAGGCTATTAAAAAAATAGATATTGACATTGTCACATTCAAAAAACAAATTTAATTTACCACAATTTTATTTTCTATGTTCAAATTTTATTTTATGTAGTCCAAATTTAGTTTTTTTATGATAATAAAATTACTGAAATACAAATTCATTATTATTTACTATTATTATTATTATTATTAATAATAATAAACCAGCTGACATGTAACATGAATTTTGAGTTTGTCGTTAAATAAGTAAAAAATTATATATACTTGTTTTGAATTCAAAATTCATTCATAGTATAAAATAAATATTGTGATAATTATATAAAACAATTATTTGAATGCTTCAAAAAAATTTACGATTAGATCGGATTTTGATTTATAGTATTGGTTTGTATCGGATTGCATGAACAATCACAGAAAATTTTTATGCACCGAACGGAATCCGATTGAACTAAAAATGTTTAATTGTCTCATGTCTGGCTTTATGATTATCTTTACTTATAAAATTTTCTTTGGTTGCAGGATTTAAAAAATTGTGCGGCATTTCATTAAATCAATATGGCGTCATAAAAATCCACGCGTCCGCCGTCCATATGAATAAGAACAACACGCGTCAAAATAACATCGGATAGGTACGATACGTACCTATATACCTTATGTTTAGAAGTCGTCACTCGTCAGCTGCAAGTGCACGCAGTCGGGCAGTGTAGACTTGTAGAGGCGCCAACCGCGCGCCAGGCGGTTTGTTTCTGTGTGACTTTAATAAAAAAAGTACACTATGGCCTGTGTATATTTAAAAAGAGAATAAAAATTACTGAAAAAATATTCAACTTGTAATTTTAAATTAAAACAATTTTATGAATAAATAAAATAATTTTTTTACCAGTGTCAGTTCTATTAAAGTGGTTAAATCTTAGCCATAACCTTCTAAAATATGTATTTGTTAGAAAAAAAATTTTCTTTGTAAGAATTAATTGCTCATATTCTGCAACATGAACTTTGATTGTATGTTAAAAAACAGTGAAATTAAAAAATCAAGTTGAAAACAAGCATTTATTGGTTTTAGTAAAAATGTAAACAAAATTAGTTCTTTAAATTGTAAGTATAAATATTTTAGTTTTTATGAATTTTTTTTTAAAATCAATTTAACAATTAAATATGATTTTTGTTTACTGTTAGATAAAATTTAGTATAATTAACTTTTTTCAATAATTATTAAAATTCAAAACATAACCTTATAACATAAAATTCTTACAGGTTGAAATTCACTGTTTTTTAGTTTGATCAATTTTTGATTACAAGATGATTTCGCATGTGATGACACTAGCCAATGGCATTATTGGCGTGAGTGTTTTGGCTATGCCATTTTGTTTCAAACAATGTGGCATTATTTTAGCTACCTTAGTACTTTTGTTAAGCAGTCTTCTTTCTCGATTGGCTTGCCATTTTTTAATAAAGTCTGCTGTAATGTCACGTCGACGAAATTTTGAGTTTTTGGCCTTCCATGCTTTTGGTCCTATGGGAAAGTTTTTAGCTGAACTATGCATTATTGGATTTTTATTAGGAACATGTATAGCATTTTTTGTTGTTGTTGGAGATTTAGGTCCACAAATTGTTGGAGAAATAATTGAAAAAAATCCAGAGAATATAAGGACTAGTCTTCTTATTACTACTGGCATTTTCATTGTCCTACCCTTAGGCTTATTGAAAAATATTGATAGTTTAGCAAATGTTAGCACTGCATCAATTGCTTTTTACATTTGTTTGGCTTTAAAAGTGAGTAGTCTTTAAAAAAAAGTTTTTTTAATTTACTCAATCATTTTTTTATATTATAATGGTCTATTTTTTCAGGTGATTTCTGAATCTACTCATCATATTTTTGCTGGAGATTGGTTTGATAAGGTTTATTATTGGCGCATCGGAGGTATGCTTCAGTGTTTACCAATTTTTGCACTGGCATTGTTTTGCCAAACCCAATTGTTTGAAATTTATGAAACTATGCCTAATGGATCTTTGGAAAAAATGAATGAAGTTGTTCAAAAAGCTTTGAATATATGTACAATAGTTTATATTAGTGTTGGAATTTTTGGAAACATTGCTTTTTGTAACCAACCTTTTACAGGTATGTTGTTTATACTTTTTTTATAATTTTAAATATTAAATTTTAAAACAAATCAATAATATAAGTTAATACTCTTACTTTTTTAGGAAATATTTTGATGAGTTTTGAACCTAGTATGAGTTCTGAAGTAATAAAAATAGGTTTTGTACTTTCAGTAGCATTCAGCTTCCCATTAGTCATTTTTCCATGTAGAGCAAGTCTGAATTCTCTGCTGTTTCGACGGGTTAGTAGTTTCCTTTTGAATTCATTTTTTATTACAGTGAATATTTATCACACCAACCAATCAAAATTATAATTTAATTAGTACCACTTTAAAACATTTTATTATTTGATTTAAGAAATTTTTAAAATCATCATTACCATTTTATAAAAAAATAAATATCAATTTCAGTTTATTTTAATGATTATCAAATATTTTGATAGATTTTTTATATATTTTTCAAACATAGATTTGAGCATAAAAATTTTTGATAATCAAACTACTACTGAATAAATTGAAATTAATTTTTAATATTCAAGTGGATCTTGAACCATTTTATTTAACTAAAATAAAAAGAATAAAAAAATAAATATTATATTCATTAAATTTAAGGGTTATGCACATGAAATTTCATCAAGCTACATAACTGAAACAAGATTTAGATGTCTTACAACTTTTATTGTTGTAACTTCATTGATAATTGGAGTCTTAATTCCTAATATTGAGTTTGTTTTGGGTATTGTTGGATCAACTATTGGTGTTATCATATGTCTTATTTTCCCTGCTGCCTTTTTTATATCAATAAGCACAAAAAATACCAACGAAAGACTGGTTGCCCAAGTAAGCTTAAACATATTTAATTAATATTCTTCCAGTTTTATTTTATTTTCATCTTCTTTAATCTCGTTTTTTTCATAGCTCATTGTAATCGTTGGTGTTTGGATTATGGTCCTTGGAACTTATGCAAACTTATATGCCATGGAAAAATCTTCAAACTCTAAAGTTTCAACACCAATTAAATTCGCTGACCAAATAGACTTAATGCTTCCTAATTCAATTGATGATAATGTACTCATTAAAATAGACAATTTAAAGCCTGAAAACTCTGTAAATCTTAAAGGTAAATTATATTATTTATTTTTAAATAAATAAATAAAAATCTATGATACTATAGTCAATATTCCTGTAAATTAATTTCTACATTTATTGACAGGTACTTCTGAAAAGCCAAAACCCATAGTTCCTGACAAAACAATTGGCGATAATAGTGTAAGAAAAGAACCTCCTGTACCAGTAGAACTAATAAAACCCGAAAAATCAAAGGATATTCAAGAACCTATACCAGTGGATGCAGCAAATAATCCACCAGAAATTAAAGAGTCTATAGAAAAACTTCAAGACACTGATGATAACAAATTAATACAAGAAACTAAAGATGCTTACGATTCTCTGAAGAAAATAAAACAAAAAAATAATGAATTGCCTCAGAAGCAAGAAACAGATTTAATAAATAAACAAAATGATAAAAATGATTCTGGTCCAAAAGGTAATGATGTTATTGCTGTAGAGGCAATAAAAAAAGAAGAATCAGAATTAGCTGCTGAAAAAGAAATATCAAATGTTGAATCTGTGCAAAGACGCGAAGAATTGGATAAAACTTTAGAAAATCACATTAGAGAAGAGATAGTTTTAATGGAAGAGCAAAAACAATTACTCAAAGAAATCGAACGGCAGAAAATAGAGATAGATAAAAAAGAAGATATAAATCAGGAAAAAGATAAAAAAGTTGAGTCAATAGAAAATAAAAAGAAACCATCCAATGCAAAAAGTACTGATCAAGATTCCAAAAATAAATTTAATGTTACAGAAAAAAGAAAACGAGACCCAAGTATACAAAAGAATGAAGAGCCATCAGTAATTCAGAATGGAAAATTAAAAGAAAATTTTATAAATTCTGAAAATGAAATACCTAATAATAAAAAAGTAGCTGAAATTTTGAAAAAGAAAGAGCATTTTGAAAAATCTCAAGTATCAGATCCAATCATTGAAAAACCTAATAGTTCCATTAAATCAGTACTGACAAAAAAATCATCAATATATTCAGATGAAAATAAAAATAAGGAAAAATATAATCGTTCAGTCGATCCAAAAAATAATCATGAACCCAATTCCAAAAAAGATTACTCTATTCCCATTGTATTGAAGATGAACAATCAAACAAAAGTACCTGCTTCAGAACGTTCAAATAATCAGAATAGTAATGCAAATTATTCAGCAATGAGAAGAAACATTCTAGAACAACATCAAAGGCGAAAAAGAGAAGAATCTGATGTTCCTGATGCTGATGCAGTTAGTACTTGGAGACTTCATGAAAATAGTTCTGATGTTGATAAAACTATTGAAGAAAAAGTTTGTCCTGAAAAGTCTGACGGCAAAAATACAGATGAAATTACAAATGAATTAATATTAAAGGATGGAATTAATTCAAATAAAATTATTAAAGAAAGTATACATTTATCAGATCAAGAGGTTGTGAAAAAAGTCTCTCAAGATTCAATTTTGCCACAAACTGATCATTTTATAAGTGTTAAAAAACGAGATTTGAAGGCTCTGAACTATAATGGCAATAGTCGGAAAAAATAATTCGTGCATCTGCAATTAAAAAAAGTTTTCAACATCATATTTCAAATAATCAAATAATTATTGTTATCTTTTTAGATTATATAATTAAGTTCGTACATATTTTTAACTTGTTAGAATAACTATTACAAATGACTAGATTTAAAATTTTTTTTTTTTTTTTTCTAAATTAAATTTGTAAATACATATGAATATATTTTTAAGTATTAAACATTTTTAATATTTATTACTATGAATGTTTCAAATATTTTCTCATCAATCAAAGTAAAAATAGAGTTTTTATACTTGAAAATTGTAGTAAAGTTTTTATTTAAGAAATTTTATTTTAGACTTCGATGCAACTGCGATAAATAAGAAAACAATTATTGATTGCTTATTTATCTCTCGTATATCAAATGTTATTTTATGACAGTATGTGCAGAAAGTCCGCATTTCTAGCGCATGAGCAAACAAAGCGAGTGCGATAAATGCCTAGGACATATCGCGCACAGTTTCATAAAATGGTTTTTTATCCTAAAATAACATATCATTAATTACTTAATGTTTATTCAGCTGATATCAATTGTTGAATATTATTTTGAGAAATTCTCAATATGTGAATAATTATTGCAATTTATGCAAAAAATGCATTTATAAATGAGATATTTATTTTAATACGTGAATGCGCGCTGGTAAAATGTAAAAATTATTTTTTATTATTAAAGTTTAAAAAATTGTATTTACAAGCATAAAATAAATTAAAATTAAAAATCAAGTGCATCATTTATTTGAAGAAATTGTATCATGTCTATATAAACTATGGTAGGTTTTTCTAATTTTATATTTTTATTGTTACATCACAAATTAATTCATTGTATGAAAATATTGTTTATAAACAACTGATTACAGTTTGGACAATAATGTTTCTAACCAATTATACAATATCAATTTATAAATGATCTTTAATAAATACTTAATTCAAATAAATTTAAATAGGCCTCGAATCGAAGTTTATGCGCGCGCCGCCATGTGCTCCGTTTTAACCCGCGCGCAATTTCTTGCCTAAGTCTTTTGTTTACCCTCTGTTTTATGTTATAGTTATAAATTATAAAATTAATATATATTAGTTATTTATGTATTTTTGAAAACTGATTATTATTTTAAGTTTCATTTTTTTTTGTAGTTTTACTTCAACTTAAAATGGGTAAGACTTTTTATACTTTCATTTATGTTACATCAAAGATTAAGGTTATTTTTTAATTTTTTAATTTTTATAATACACAATTATAATTTAACAAATTTATGTTAGAATAAAAATTTTTAAAAGATTGCTTCAAATTTTTTAGTAATAGCACCAAAAGATTGGACTGTTGTCTACTTCTTAGCCAATCAATCTCAATGCATTTCTGCACTGCAAAGTCCAGATGCGTTAAAAGAAATTCCATCATTAAATAATGCACCACTTGATCATTTTAAAGATGGACAATTAGTTCATTTTCGTGGAATGTTGCAGGATACACACAATCCTGAATTCTATTTCGAAAGTTATCAAGTTCTTGATACAACTACAGGTCAATATATTACCCAAAGTGGAGTATATAAGGATTCTGCTACTTGTCTGGTATTAACGCATTTTTCATTATTTAGTTTCTTTATTTTTAATAATCATAATTTACAAAAAGGTCATAAAGGAGCACTCATAACCCACGTTGAATCTATTGACGGTCCGGTGGTGCAAGACCGATATAAAAGTAAGGTTGCTACAGGTGTGGGATACTTAAAGATTAGTTTATCCCATGTATGCTGCCACCTACAATAATATATATATCAAAATGAAATTTTTTAATTTATACTTGTTCAAAGTATAATCTTTTAAATTAACATGTTTCAGCCTCACCAGAAAATTATTTTTGATTCTAATGATAATAAAAGCTCTCAAAGACAAACTTGGATTGTTATATCTACTCCAGGGCTCAATGATTGGGCTAAAGAAGTCTGTGAAAGTACAGTGAAAAATTTTAATTCACAACCTGCAGACTCAAATTTGAATTCCAATTGTAAAAGATCATTAGATGAAGCTGACGAACCAATGGATGTTGAACCAATAAAAAAAAAAGAAAAAACAAGTGATAATTCTGGTGCTGGTTCATCAAAAATTGAAGAAAATTCAAGTATTTCCAGGATTGTTTCTCGAGATCACATTTTAAATTTTCCAATTCCAAATAAAGATGGAAAAGCTTGTATTATAAAAGTAAGTAATTTTATAATACTTTATAATTTTTTTATAGTAGCTTAAATTAGTTTTCATATATTTATATTATAATAGCAAATAAGAAATAAGAAAATTTTGATTGAAATACATTAAGAAAATAATTATGGCTTTTATAAATCTTTTTTCAGTTGTATGAAGATCTTCCTTACAAATTAAATCAGATTTTTGATATTGTGGGATTTCTATCTTTGGATCCAAATTTGGCTCAATATCATAATTCAGAAGAAATGGAGAGTGATTTAGAAACCCAAACTCATTGTCCTCCAGCTTCTATTGTTCCAAGGTTGCATGCAATCAATGTAGTAGAAGCTAGCAAAACGAATCCTGGTTCTAATGATATAATCTCTAAAGCGGAAAGTATAAGAGGAGATTTGAAAATATTACTTACTCAGTTACTTTTTGGAGATGAAATTGCTGCAGAGTATTTAATTTGTCATCTAGTATCTTCAGTGTAAGTTTTTTAAATAATTTTTTTATATTTAAAATATTTATTCCAAATATTTATAGTTAAAAAAAAAATTATTTTAGGTACTTGAGACAAGATAGTTTGTGCCTTGGAGCTTACTCATTGAATATTTCAAATTTCCCTAAGGAATATGAAAATTTTACTAAAGATTTTTATGATATTTTACAACAAATTATTGCTAAAAGTTATAAAATAGATCTTACCTTAGAAAATCTTAATGAAATGAATTTACTGCCAAAGTAAGTTAGAAATGTAATTTTTAAAATTTCTTAAAAACTTTTTATGTGTACTGGTGTAATTTTATTTATTTATTTATTTTTTAAGGAAAGATTATGACTGTGACAGATTAAATAGTGGGATCTTACAACTTAGTCATAACACACATCTGGTAATTGATGAAACTTCTTTAAACCCTGGTCAAGTAACTGAGTGTGGAAAACAAAACTATCAAATTATGAAGGACTTGATTGTGTACCAAAAACTTTCATATGATTTCAAGTACTTTTCCACAGAATTTGAAACAGATATCCCTGTATTATTATTGTCTGAAGTCAAATCTTTTATACCGGTAATATTTTATTGTTTATTTATTATTATTATTATTATTATTATTATTATTATTATTTTTTTTTCCATACAAATTTTTATGCAAGTATATTTACTAAATATAATTTTTGTTCTAGTGTCGGACAAGAGTCGTTGTACGACCCGATCCAGACACGGTAAAAATTTATCCCCAAGTTATTGAAGCAGTAAAACAGTACTTAACCAACCATGACAGACTAAATAATATTAGAAATTACTTAAAAGTCCTTAAGAATACCGATTTTAATTTAACAGCAGAAATTTCTGAGGTAAACAGTTTTTATTAATCTACAAAAAAATTGTTGAGCAAAATATATAAATGTCTTTTTGCACTCATTGCGTGCCATAAATAAACTAAAACTTACTTTCAGATTATTGAAGAGGACTTTGTACGATTAAGGCAGGCTGATAAGAATTTCTCAGCAGAAGACTTGCATTTTTTAATGGTACTTTCGCGTTTAATGTCTTTATCACATGGCATCACCACACTGAACGCTGATATGTGGAAGAGAAGTTTGGAGATGGAAATGGAAAGATTAAGTAGGCTTTAAGTTGTAAAAATGTTATTTTAGTTAAGTGAGTTATGAACTTCTGTTTTATTTATACTTTTGATAAACGTTTGTAGTATATAAGGTATTTATTATTGGTTATAATAGAAAGCTTTCCGACTGTTAAAAATTTACAATGAGTTTAAACTTTTTTCAGTATTTACATAAGTGTTTCCATTTTGTTTTTTACAATACTTTTACAAAGCTATGTTTCAATTTTTTTTTTTTTTTTTTTTTTTTTTTTCTCAAAAAGTTGAAAGTAGCTTGTAATACAGAAATTAACAATACGTCCATCAAAGATATTTTCAATAAAGAAATTATCCTGAGACGAGTACATGAAAGTTTTATCTTCTTGGGATAAATGCTCAAATCTTACCTTTATAAAATCTACAACATTTTACATGAACAAAAAAAAATACTCTGAATAATTGTGGTTTTGGTGAGTACAATTTTTTTGGCGCTTTTATAAATTTGAATAATCGTGCGTAATATTTTATAAGGTCAAACTTTTACATTATAGTACTTTTTATTATTTAATTAATTAATGATGGATTTCAGTTAAAAAGAGAATTAGTGTCAAAAAATAATACTGAGTTGTTTATTGTTAGTTATGATTTGTTCGTGTCATTATCCAAATTTTTTTTATTTAAAAACGTAATAATCATACAATTATAAAACTAATGAAATTACTGTTAATAAGATTTTATTTCAAATTGCTTCATATGTACATACAATATTTAAGAAACTGATAAGAAGTTTTTTTGTATGCTACAAGTTTCTCGTTTTGTAAAATATTATTATCAAATCAATGTGTCTGACATTATACACCTTTTTAACTGCAAGCCTTCAAAGCTTTTGCCTTTTAATCGGAGATTTTTAATTATGAATTATTTATACTTCAAACTGTACATAAATAAAATTTCACCTTTATTATTATTGAATAAGTATCATGAAATAAAGTTTGATAAATAAACTTCTGTTTTTAATTCTTATGATAATAATAACGAGTTAAAAACCATAAATGTAAAATCAATAACTTTTTCAATTATACTGTCAAAGTTATTCTAATCTCCTAAAAAAATTTGCTTAATCTACGACTAGCAAAAATAAAAATGAGATAAAATTCACTTTGATTTAATAAAGTAAACGAATTCATCGCTAATAAACAATTTTTATGATCAATAAGCAAATTATGCTTTCACTACAGTACGAGCCAGCTCGATAACATTAAAATAATTCTTTGGAAATGGTTTTTAAATTTGTTCATTAAAAAAGAAGTCCGAAAAAAAATTAAAAGAAATAAATTAATTTCTTCAAAAAAAATAGTTAACAGCTACGGTATAGAGAAAAAAAAAACGAAATTATTCGATTACGGCTTGGGGTGTCCCGTTTCGTCAAGGTGGGCGACGTCGAGGACCCTCTGGTGCGCAGCGTCGATGGCGTCTTTGGCCGAGCTGGCCCTGGACTTTCTCTCTCTTTCAAAGAGCTCGAGGCCGCGCTTGGCCGCCAAGCCGTACCTCTTCGACAGGGCTGCCTCGCCCTTTGCACCTGGTATGTGACCCGTGTAACCCACGATCGGTGGACTCGCCGCCGAGACTACGTTGTCTGAAAGATGTTTTAATAAAAACAGTCATCCATAAACTACGATCAAAACTTAAAAACGTATGGTTTTTACGTACTCTTTGAACTTTATAGAATTTAAATGGTTTTTTAATGGATCTATTTATTTTTCAAATAAGCTGAATTATGCACTTTGTTTGATCGATTTTTAAATATCTGCCGCTTTTTTGTTTTGTAGTCTGCAAGTTAATATTTTTAAATTAATTTATTGTATGCTTTTACACTTAGAAACAGCGTGGTCTTAACAAAAGTTTGTGTCTGTGAAAATTGCGTGTAATTAGAATAAATTTATTGTAGATAAATAAACAATGTGCATAACATCAAATCTTATTTTTGTAATTATTCAAAATTTAAAAATTGTATAAATTTTTGTTAAAAATATGCAGTAGATTCGTGTTATTCTCCCGATTTACCCAGAAATGTCACATTTTTCCTGATTTGATTTTGCAAGATATAGTAGAAAAAAACTAAATTTTGTATATTAAATCAATGTAGAACAACGCCCAATAGAGAGATTAATTTTATGTTTAGCCGAATGATGAATGAAACTATATAGCGCAGTTTAAAAAAAAAAAAAAGTGACTATTTCCAGCATAAATCGGAGAAAAGTCAAATTCTAAATAATTGAGAGCTTTCTTTAGCAAAATAAAATTTACCCTCAAAATTCAAAACTTTTATTAAGTGAAATGCAGCAAAAATAACGATTTATGATATTTTAAAAACTCTCGTTTGACATAAATTCCTCAGCTCTGAGATAACGACAAATAGTGACTATGGGGTTCACTAAAGCTCCTCCCCAAGTTTGGTCAATAAACCGTCGTGTGCGGGAGTATTAAAATTTCACTCCAAGCTTAGAGCTTTTACTAATGGAACAAATGCAACAAAATGAATATATACTTTTACTTAAATTTATTCAACAAATTTTGTTTCTGAATCTACTAGAATTTCTTTTTTTGAAGATTGGTGGAAAACATCTAGTGAATTAACATACAAACAGAGAAAAAAAAATTAAAATTCATTCGTACCAAAATACTGTCTCTTCCTGCCATGTCCATGATCAATTTCTATATCAACGTTGTCTGCCCTGACCCGGGACAGCATGTTCCTCGGGTCCGTCCTCTCGGCGTGAGCCCGCATAACGTCCCTCCGAGATTTGAGCTTACTTTGGGTTTCGCGCCACTCCACGACGCCTTCCTCCACCGCCTTCATGAAAGTTAATCCGTACCTGCTATTGTACCCTGGTATGTAGCCTAAATCATAGTAAAAATTATGTGTTTTTTTTTTTAATTTACTTAATTGTATTTTAAAAGTTCTTGACTGGAGCTTCATTTACCTGTGTATCCTAAAACGTAAGGCGGTGCTTTGTACAGGTACGAATCCTTCTTTCTGTCTCTTCTTATGTCCTTTTCGCGCGAAACCGGAGGAAAATTTTCCTTCCCCGAGCCTGGTCTGTAGGGCCCGGTTTTCAAAATTTTTTTTTCTATCAGCTCCTGAATCATTTTATTCACGTTTAACGTAAGTGGAATAATAGATTTTTGCATGCATAATTAAATTTATGATATGTTAATTTACTTTCATAATTTCTTCGGTACATGCTCCGTACCTCTTGCCAACTCGAAATTTCAAGGTCGGACAGTGTCCAGTGTACCTGTAAATAATATCAGAATCAAAGTCACTTATCTTGATTAAAAGCTAAAAATTTTATTAAATTTTGGTTTTATAAAACATAGTGTTTGAAAAAAAAGTCAAACGAGCTTTTTCAGTTTTTACAACTCAAGAAATGTATCTAAAATTTATTTAAAAATCTTGAAGTAAAATAGAATTTTAATTAAAACGAGCCTATCAATGATCATATAAACCAGAACTTGGCAGAACATTTTACAATACTATACTCAAAAAAAAAACTTTTTTTTCAACCAACTCTTTGATATTTATGTCGTGACTCAACTACAGTTGAATAATTAACTTAGCTAGTTTCAAAAATATACCTCTAAAGTCGTGAATAATAATATAAATTTTTTTTGAGAAGTCTTAAATATAAGTGAATATAATTCATTAATATTTAAATTATATCGTATAGTAAAGTTCAAGAATCACTGGCACCCAATGTAATTTTTTTCAATGAATTCTTGAAATTTTGTTGCACTGCGTAAATATTCTTATTACCATTGCATTTAAATGATTTTTCTTAAACCATTTTGTTTTTAATTTTACAATAAAAACCCTAAAACCAATAATTAATTTATGCATTTTATGATAAATAAACCGACGGTCCCAACGAAGAAAAACCTTAGCCGAAAAACTGCATATTTAAAATTACCAATAAGAGGCTGAAATAAATAAATAAATCTGAAAAAAAAATTGAGAATCTTAATAAGTCTGCAGCCAATTAATCCGATTTTTATATTGTCTTAGATTTTTCAAATCTTTTCAGCCTCTCATTGATAATTATATCTGCAGATTTTCGGCTAAGGCTTTCCTTCGCTGGGACCGTCGAAATGTTTATAAAACGACTCTAATTTTTAAACAATTACTTTATACACATTCGTTTTCTTAGATTTCCATTTAATTTTTGTACGTTTTCGAGCTACCTCGTCCCATATTACTTGGGCTCCAAAGTTATATTTTCACCTGTACCCTTGATCATTTTAAATTGAGTTTGAGTTTGAGTTAGACAGCAATGTTAAGGTCGAACCCATCAGATTAGCAAATTGTGATGGAAAAATCAATATTCGGCGTGAAATCTTCAACCCAACTATTTTTTAAAATTATCTAACGTGACTACTACTTATCATTATTTTCGAAAAATGAGTTTATTTTGACTATTACTGACAAATCCAAGTACTCGCATGTAGGTCTAGCAAGTATAACGTTGAACTTTTTTTCAACTAAATAAATAGATCATCATTTAAAATGTAACTCATCCGTACGAAAACATTTGTTCCAACTAGTCAAAGTTACGAGCTCAATTACACGATAAATAAAATGCTCGCCAACCGAAGCATCACCATCCACGGTCACTCTTGTTGAATTAAGCCAGCGTTCGATAAAATAATAGCCTAAACGTTCCCTTTCTATCAGCACACGCGAAAAAGTTAGATAACCACCCGTTGTTGACCAAAAGACGGCTCAAGAAAAGCGGCTCGTGTGAACTCATATATAACTATAGCTGCGAATAAGTGGGCCGCCGACCCACAAAATCCGCATAGCTGACGGTCACGGCTCAATGGCCAGCTGGTACAC
Organism: Encarsia formosa; assembly: GCA_038277355.1. NCBI lineage: Eukaryota > Metazoa > Arthropoda > Insecta > Hymenoptera > Aphelinidae > Encarsia > Encarsia formosa. The sequence continues at coordinate 3,579,029 of CM076187.1, forward strand.
AATGGAAGACTAGATTCTTTTTTTTTTTTTCGTGATTTGCTTGCCTGCGGCAATGTCAATGCCCGCTGAACGAACGTCGTACTAGGAGCGTTTCAAATCAAAGGACGAGAACTTAACCGCTGTATCTAATGGCTTGTTTCAGCGTTCTTTTTTTTATTTTAGTTTCAAATTAATATGGTAAAATTGTAAGAGCTGGTCACTAGTCTTGTTTTATGATGAAGAACTTTATCGACAATCTATTAATTGTAAAATTTATTACAATTTAACTCAATGCAAAACCAAGTAAATGATAATAATTAATTGAGATTTTTTTATATCAATGATGATTTAAAAAAAAAAAAAAAAAACTTCTGAGTTTAACAATTTTGTTATTTCAAAATTTTTTAAAATTCAAATTTTTTATCAAACTTTTTTCAAAAATTTTTTAAAATTCGGTCAAGACCGTCTGACTAAACTACGCTAAAAATGAATTTTTGTTATCGCAAACTTGGTATGCATTGTCAAAATGTCATAACTTGCCCTTGAGTGATTTGAGTTAGAATCTTAATTAAACTTCAGTGTCTTTTTGCAATGTGTGTCAGCTCAATTTAATTTTTTTTTAAAGCTCTGTCACAAAATTGAGTGTTAGATAAGAGCTTGGTTTCACTGACATTGCATGTTGCTTGGAGCATTCAAAGTAATCAACAACTAAAAATTATCATTTAAAAATTATAACTCATGACATTATTACATCCAGCCATAAAAATGTATAATTGTATTTTTATACTATCGTTTGATTTATTATTCAAGTTTGGAACTAGATTTGAGCTTAGTACACTCGTAAAATAAGTTTTTCTTACAACTATATTTGTGTGTTTACCCATATAAATATTTTATATAATAACTTTAAAACATTAATTCCAATTATTTATATTTTTTGAAATTTTCTCATTTAAAGAATATTAAGTTTACGTATTGACGTAAAAAATGATTTACCATAAATGATTACCATTTGTGATATTTCAAGAACGTTACTATACCAACTCTCTGACAACATCACCCCATTCTTTCACTCAGTCTTAGACAGTTCTCGTACGATCATATAAAAAAAAGGTCATTTTGACGTTTAAGTAACACCGCTTGCTAAAAAATTCATCGAATCTTCCATTATCTGGTACACTGAGATTTAAGAGAAGATTCTGAAAGTTAAAAAATCCCGCACTTATGTGCATCAGACGATAAATCATAAAAAATTTCACACTCCATCGAAACCTATTTTAGAAAGATCCTTGGCACGTCAATAACGTTCCAAGTCTTGTCAGTCTATGGATAAAAATAGTTACTTTTCCGGGCTCTCTGCGTACGATAATAATCGTTCGTCGAATTAAAGGATTGTTAGCACAAACTTGCTGGCTTGATAAGGGCTAATACCGGTGGTGCGCTTCGGAGTTTATTTGTCGAATCGATAAGGCGCATCGGGGAAACTTTCGGTGCGTGATTGCTCGAACTTCGCGTGAGCTGAATCGGTTTCGCGCGAGGATTTTGATGAAGGATTCGGGAGGGCACACACAAAGAAGATTCAAAAACTTTTTTGTTTTGGACGCTTTTATTTTTTTTTTTGTGGTCGTGCGGAAACCGGAAGTTTTCATTTAACAAGTTTGGATATTTTCAAAGTAATTTAAAGGTCGAGTCGAGAAACTGCACCGGTGATGGATTTTTTTATAATGGGCGTACAATTTTCAGCTGAAATTTAAGTAGATAAGATTATTTGAATTTTGATTTTAGGTTTGAAATGCTTTAAATTGGACTACTAGAAACGAAAATTACCCTGACCTGATGAGACAGTAAAGGCTGATGATTATTGTAAAAAATAATTAAAAGTACTTTTTGTTCTTTTTTCGGAAATTAAAAAAAAAAAAACTGTAAAAAATATTTAAAATTATATCAAAGACGCGTCGAAGAGAATACTTTTACTTTGATCGACCTGTTGAACTACCATTTTTAGGTTTTTGAACCAACAAAATTTAATAGCAATGTGTCATGTCATCAAAAGCTATTGAAACGAAACCGAATCTTATTTACGAATTTGAAGGTAAAGGTTTTTCGAAAAAATCTAAAATAGAGCCACGAGACTAATTGGAACTTTATTAAATAATTAATCTCGAGTTTCTTTCGGTGAACAGTTTGTATACTCTAATTTTCGTCACTTGTTACATTGACCTGCTCTAGTTAAGGGTAGATTCCACATTTAGTTGCTTACTTACGGTCAGACATGCGAACTAGTTCCATAATTTGATGCCATACGTTACGTACATAAGAAAAGACATAATAGTTAGATAATAGTTCATACACAGTGTCATGAACTTACTCTTGTGCACGATATTTATGACACCGCATTTTAGTTTTGATATATACAAGAAAATTGAAGTTTTTAAATATGCATTACTTGTTTATGAGATTATTTTTTCTTCAATTGATCATCGATTATTAAAAATTTTAAAGGTTTAATTTGATAGAGATATTTTATTTAACGTCTAAATTTTAATGAACGATAAGTCTTATTTATTTAAAAAATTAATTTACAAAAATAATTAAAAAAAAAGACTATGGAACAAATTCATAAATATATATCATACAGGGTGTGGTATTATTTGATCTATAGTTAAGTTTGACTGGGTTATAATTATAAAATTACCTTTTAATCAAAAATTTTAATTCATAGTCACATTAAATTTTATCTATAGGTAATGTTTCTTACAAAAGACAATGAATTTCGAGTTATATAAAGTAACACTACTCAAGGGCGTTTATTGAAGAGGGTATTAGAAAAAATACACTTAAATGATCACTTGTCTTTTTTAAATGCGACAGTTAGCATCCGCACACGTTAACTGTTTACAACGTCAGAAAATCCAGGTAATGTGTTATGGGGAGTTTTGTGTTTACATTGCTCATCGTTTTTAAACATATCGAACACATGTATAGTGGAAGTTTCCTGTTTTTCTTTTTTTGTTTGTTTGTTTTTTTTTCTTCTTTTTTGTTTGTTTTTTTACGACTATTTATGGTCATTGCATACTCGCAAGAAGTCGTATTGGCTTATAAAATTATCCAAAAATACATCTGCGAATTTGGAATTTGCGTCACGGATAGTAAATCAGTACACAGTTTTTTATGATGGAAAAAAAAAGTGGCGAAGAGCAAACGAAGAAGTTTTATACACTCAAATTTAGAGTTGTCTTTTCTATTGCTTAATGATGCAATAAGGGAACAAGGCGAAATTAACATTCTGAATTTAAAATTAGAGGTTGTACATATTTTGTGAATTATTTTTTAGCCCCCTAAGGTAAAACACCCAATTGTGGTCCTCCCTTAGGGCCGTATTTTTTAAGACTTTTGTTCAAAAGTACCCGAATGTAGACCATGCAAATCCCATGCAAGGAGCGTGGATACCCCGACTAATGGACCATCGAGTCAAACAATGGACTGACGGGCCCATCAAGTCTCCAAAATACGGTCCAAGACCTCTCTTTTTGGGGACCACAATGGGGTGTTTTACCTTATAGCCTCCGAGCTTTTTGTAAACTTAATGGATCCTTATTATAAATTTGAAAAATTATGAAGCAGTGCAGTAGGTGAATTTGAATATATTTACGCAACTGATAATGACACGTAATTTGAGCTTTGATAAATATTTCTTAGGAATAATAATTTTATTTAAATAAATGATTAATAAATACCAAGTTAAATTACTTTAAATGACTTGTTTATATTTTAAGAACTATTAATTTTTGAAATATGAAAACTTTCTATATTTATAGTTCTTAAACTATACTTGATGTAGAATAAAAATGTTATAAATAAATGATCAGAGAAACTTTATGAAATACAATTGTTTAAAAATAATTTAAGAAATAAATATTGACTTATTAATGAAGATGTAAATAAGTTTAAGATTTGTTTTTTCAATTCAATCAAATAAATTGTTATGCTATTTTTTCAAGCTTTTTGTTATACATTTTTTTGATATTATCATTTAATTATATATGTTATCAAATTTTTTAGTTCGATTGACATTAAATTTAAATCAATCATCAAAAAAAGATATTGTATTTCACATCCCTACTAAAGTTACCCCTGGAGAACGTAAATAAATACCCCCTCGTAAGGTAAACAAAAAAAACATACCCAGGCAGATGACAGTTGTACCCCTGCCGGAAAAATTCTCTTCGCTGCTCTTCGGTCACAGGATTAAAACCCATCTTAACAATTTTTTATTATCCACTCACAGAATTAGTAAAAAAAAAAACAAAAACAAAGAAGAAAAAAACAAACAAAAAATTCACGTAAAGTGCATCACATAGTTTGTTTTCCCTATCCTACCAATGGGATTCAGCCTTGAACCATTAACCTTTCCGTTCGAATCTCCATAAGCAGTCAAAAGAAATAAAGAAAGAAACGAAAAAAAATCAATGCAGGTAAGTGCTGGCAGCGGCGCGGCGCATACTGAGCTTATAAACACAAGTGAAAGAGAGCCGCGTGCGGTCGGACCCGAGCCGGTCCGCGGTCGGTAGTACAATGGCTTGAAGGCGGCGCGGGCGTCACTGCGCGTACCTGCCTATTCTCATCCTGTACACACTGTACTGCTGCTCCTGGTGGGTGAATGGGTTTTCCCTTGTATATTTCGAGCGCACTTTTTCCGGTGCCACTGTACTTTGAGTCCTGCTCTGTATACGCTTCGCTTGTTCCCCTCACTGAGCATCTTCGATTGTGACTGTTGTTTACTTTTTTTTTTTTCCTTCCTCACTACTGTCGCAGTTGTAATACCAATCTTATGAAATACTACCGACATTTATAGTGTTGACGGTTTTACTACGATTCTCCTAGTGCTGTTGAGGTAGGAAAAGCTCGTGAACCTTTTTTATTTAGTGTGAATGAAAATTAATTTTAATTTTTACCATTTTTAATTAAAAGTGAAATATGAATTACCTTTTTCAAAAATACATTATACTTTTATTGAAGTGAAAAATAAATGACATTACAAAATATATGTTGAACCTATCAAGTTCTTCAGAAGAAACTTTGCACCTGCTCCATTACGCAATAAAATTTATGTCACTCTGGACGCAAATCACTATGATAAATAACTCAGAAATTTTTACCCTCGAGCCATAAAAAATCGTACGCATCTCGGGCGCTCGGTTTTCTACCCTTGTTGGGGTCGGTCCTCAGGCGTGACGATCATACGCGGGCGTGAAAACCCCTTTCGCGCCCTGGATACGAAATATATATTATGGTTTTTTAAATTTATACTTTAAAAAAAAATTCGGCCCTGATTTTTGGAATGAATGATTACATAAAGTTATGATTAATTTATAATAATATCACCATAAAACTCCCCTGTAAGGTCAGAATTCAGACTAATTTTGATTTAAAAATTTTGTCGTTAACGTTTGAATCGGATCATTCAAACGCTACAGGTATAATTATAATTACAATGTAATTCTATCACTCGGTGTTGGTTAAATTATAAGTATAAATTTTTGAAGAAAAATTTTTATCTAATAATTTTTAAAGGTCTGAAACATGGGACGGCCACCTTTTCCTGTTCTCCGGGGTGTTTGGAAAAGTTGCGTTTTTTATGTCCCCAACACATACAAAATTTTAAACGGCGCGCTTATGTAATTTTCGAGGAATCAACGAAAAAGTGGTGTCTCAATGCTCTTTACATGGAAAATAACAGTCACTGCACGGGTGTAGTAAGTCCTTTGGTAAAAAAAATAATTTTAGTAATTTTAAGACTCTACATTTAGGTATACTTTAGGACCCTAAATCTCAGCTGATTTGGTGAGGCTAAGTTTTTGGCCGTTTTGCAACCTCTCTTTAATAGAAAAGATCTCTATAAAATCTAAAAATGTAAAATTATCTGTCAGCAAGTTCTTGAAATCATATACGAACTTAGAATTGATCGCTAAAGTCCTAAAACTCAGTGAAAATGTCAAAAAAGTGACGATTAATTTGTTGTACGAACCGCAAAGGAGCTGGCTGAAGCAGTGAGCATTGTCTTTACTTACATACGTCAATACATTTAATTTTTTTGTAATTTTTAATGTCTTGTTTGAGAAAAAAAAAATGTATCTCTGAAAAAAATTTAAAATAGTGTATTTTTGAATAGAATATTTCTTTTGTACTTCTAGACTTAAGTTCAAAATTATTTCATTTAAGTCCAAACTTATAATTTTTATAGAACGAAATCTATCTTAAAATATTTATTTTTTATTTTATAGTTCAAATAAAGCTTTCAAGATATTTTTTACCAAAAACTTTAAAAATTTGTCGGCTGCATGCAAGGGCAAATGTAGAATTTCTTTCGATTTTACAAGTTAATCTTTATTTATCCTTAAAAAATAAATTTCTACGTGGTTGAAAAAGTGATCACGCTGGTCCCCAGAGTTTTATGATTTTAAAATCCTGACCTACTTTAAAATTCTACAAAGAATACCATTTTTTAATTTTTTAATTTTTTTTATAAAACTTGGAAAAATATTAGGAAAGCAAAGAATATTTTAGTTTTTTAGTTTTTTGTAAAGCTTCACCAAAAAAGTGATCGAAAGCTAAAGACTATAATCTCAATTCTCTGAATTTCCCGACCAAAGTAAGTTGCCAGCTAGAAATATGGAAGTAACCTCTGGTTGGTAACGATACCCGCTATCGGTAAACCGTCAGCGTTCATCCACCTTTATCCGTCAGAATGTTCTAGAAGCGTCGCTTTGATCAAACCAGGCACGCAAAGTATCGCACCTATATACATTTGTATAACTGTTAAAACGAATGATAAAAAGCCCCGGCGAATATGAATGCGAATTCGTTCAAACACGAATCAGCTGACTCACACGATGATTGGGATGTTATAACGATGCGAAACGTGACGCTTGGTTTCCGATAGCTGTCCGTGTGTGCATTATTTATACACTCAACACCTTGTGTATTGAACCAGCACATTTCTTGTCGATGCTAACAGGTAACGCGCACAGATTTCAAAGGTGTGTGTGCGTGCAAGCGTTTTAATCAATGATTTCTGCGATATGTACGTGCGTCGAGATTAATGGATTTAGCTTGATAAGACGACAATACGCATTCAGCCTTGATTTTAACCTCTGATAAGCCTAGGGAAATTCTCATTTGTCAAGATGTACGATGACGATTCAATTTCAACGAAATACGAGAAAATTACAGGGATACATTAAGTAGATCAAACGAATTGAGTTTTATATGAAATATTTATACGATGACTTATTGAATAATATAGAATATGAGTATAATCATAGTAGAGATAATTATAATAGATTCCACTCTATAGGAAAACATGTGTATAATCATATTTATATATTTTTCAATGCACTGTCAGCTACATCTAAAATAATTACTACTAGATAACTGTTGAAAAAAGTTTCTAATTCTGCAAAAGATAACTTTCATCAACAATATCTCATTACTTTGAATTCAATTGTAAGCTTTATCTTTCATTCATTTCATTTTTTTAGCATGATCTATGTTGACTCGCAATGTCTCAAGAGAAAAAAGTCGACGACGTCGTTCAGACGTACCAGTGGTTATCGATTTTTAATTCACACTTCGCGTCTGCAGCATTTTGTCGTTCTCTGAATGTACTTTGTGCATTTTACCTGCAAAAAAAAAAAAAAAAAACAAAGTTAAAGCCACTTGGATTTTCCTAAGTGCTTGCTGGTTTTTCTTGTGGCCATAAAGCAGAGTGGATTAAACTGGAAATACTTTATAAATATTTCAATGGAATATTTCCATGCAAACTAATAGGTTTTTATTCGAGTTTTCAATATTTTTGAATAACCATTGGAAATTTTACTTAAAAATTTAAGCAAGCAAGTTTTATATTAAAATGTTATTTTTTACGTTGTATTTAAGTATATTTTAGCTGAAGTTTAGCAGTCGAATTAAAAGTTGACAAAACGTAAGTATCAGTTTGATCCAGCTGCAATCTGCTTTCATCCAATTTCTTTTGAAATACAAAAAGTCCTTGTCTTGTCGAGTTAATTCTTTTTCTTATGATATTGTTATGAATTCAAATTTTGGATAATATTATTTTTGAGCTTGGCAAATATTTTCAAAAATTTCAAAAACTACAGTATTTATTAATCGTTTTTTTTTTTTTTTTTTTTTTTAATGAAATCAAACACTTTAGAATTTTTTTTCCACAGAAAAAGCTTTTAAACATCAAATTACACGTAAAAAATTTTTTCATTTTAATTTGGTTTCAAATAAACCCCAGAAAAAATACTGAAAAATTGAAGAACCTTTAAATATCAGGTTGACAGGATATAAAAAAATGACGTGTGACCTACTGCATTAAGTCTTAGAGAACTAAAATAATACACTTGTCTTTCTTGAAAGCAACTAAAATTTTGACTTCAGCATACATTTTAAGCCTCTTCCAACTGTGACACTCAACTTACTTCCACAAAGTGATGGTATAAATGAATAAATCGATTCACTCTTTTCAGAGCTATTGAAGTCAAGGAAACGATGAATAATTTATCAGTACGAAATCCTAATTTTCTTGATCCATCCAAAAAATTTCGCAGAAATTCTTTCTGCTAAAGACGATGCGAAAAACTAAAACTTCCATTGAAATAATTAGCTTTTGTCTCTACAACGTCCCCTCCCCTTCCACCCGGGCAGACGGTAGTCAAGCACAAGTTGTGACGCAACAAGACAGTATCAGCCCCCAAATCTCGACCTTCATTCATTGACCCTCGTTTCTATTCATCCCCCCAAAGTGTGTGTGTTCATTGAAAATGGCGCGGTCGACCCTTGTAACCATGAAAAGTTCCCCGTTCATCTTTCCCAACACCGACACACACGCACACCCGAAGAGTCGAGCAACAGCTCGCGTAGGCATGCTGTGTAACACGCCATCCGCAGGAGGAGAAAGCGACATGTCCCAAGGTCGGACTTTATGAATGATCCTGACGCGTGCGTCTGCCAGGCTTGACTGCGAATGCTTCAGGAAAGTGGGAAAAAAGATACCAACTTGGAGGATGTAAAAAAGCTCGAGCGATGGTAATAAAGCTCTATGAAGTTTTTTTACGTGAGCGACGATGGAGAAATATCGATTTAAAAAAAAAAGTTGGTAGTAATACTTCTTGCAGGATTATAGGGTTGGACAATTTTAAATCAATTAAAAAAATTTAGTGACGACATTGTTGACGTAAAGCTTTCATAAAAACTAAAAAGCAACCCGGTTTTTTGAAGTACAAGCATTGTGTACATATAGATACTGCAATAGTATCATTATTATTCATCTAATGGTTCAAACTTTCAAGTACATTTGATGCATATGTAGTGCCTCGTAGCAATCTTCCTAATTTGTTTTACCTCAAGAACAGACAGCTTTACCTTATTTTAATGACAACATATAATTCAAAGTGTAAAGTTAGAAGAAATTTTTTTTTACAAAGAATGTAGTTCGGTTACATATTTTAATTTGTTATAGTCACTGATTTAAATTAAATATTTTCATAAACCGCTCGTCCATCCTTTTAAAATATTTGAAAAAATTTCTTCAGCTGTCTTTTGTTAGAGTACACCGATTATGTATACCGGAAACAATTAAAAAATTCTTTGTGCAAATCAGTAAAAGAAATTCTAATTTCAGATCAGCGACAACTATAAAAGAAAGAAAGAATAAATGAGAAATCATGAAGAAATTTCATTAAATAATTCAATATATCCTTATTTTCATATTTTTCGATTATCATAAAACGTAAGTAACGTAATCACATCTTTTGCAAACTGAAACTCGACGAAACTGGAAAACGTTGTGCTCGTTAAAGATGTACTCTAATCAGATATCGTTTGGATTGAAGAGCATATATTAAAGGAAATCAAAAGTGACCTTGATTTCTGATAGAAGCCAATGCTATTTACTGGTTGTCATTGTGAAAATTCCATTATTTGCCATTAAGGTGGTCTTTTATCAGTGGAGTAAAAGAAAAGTTATTCAAAGAAAAACTAAGAAGGTTTATACTTGGAACAAATTCTTTGTTTAAAAATTTAATGGTGATTAAATTTCTGGCCAGAAAAGAAAACAGGAAAAATCAAAACTGATTTGACCAAAGGTCCTTTCCTAAAAAGACAAAATCACTCACTGAATGACCAAGCGAGACATGATTGAGTTTGGTGTACGTGATATTTACTCCTTCGTATTAATGATTACAACAACAACAAAATAATAATAATATAAATTGTAATTAATAAATTAAAAAAATTATCATACGTTGATTCTTGTGTTGATATATAATCAAAATAAAACTCACAAATGAATACTTACTCGGTAAAAAGTTTTGTTTAAGATCAAGGTGAATCCAAATGATTTTTGCTCAATATAACATATACTGTATTCATGAGTTAAGGATTGTTTCAGTTTATCAATGTTTCTGAATGGAATTTGGACGGCTTGCAGTAAGGAGTAGAAATTAAAGCTAAAATGGAATCGTTACGCTACGTTAAACTTCTATTTATTTCAGAGAGTGCTCGACGCAGCACCCATGTAAGCTATGAAAAGGTAACTACGTTTTGACCCAGATAAAAAGATGCGACTGGATCTCATCCGATTAAATTCCCGATTTTTCTTTTTTTCAATCTTCAAATTCAAACAAAGAGAATCTGAAACTTTTTTTCCGTGAATCATTACTCTTGACAAAGCCGTCCTCTAAAAACTGTCAATTTTGAAATGTAGTAACTCGCAAGTAAACTCGGAAAAAAATACAAGACTATTTTTAAAATATGGGTTTTTTTTATCCTCCACACACGAGTGAAAAGAAACAAAAACAAATCCTCTGTGCGTCAGCTGTGTAAGTACCGTTGATTACTCTCACTTCATCGACCCTACGAGTAAAAGCATTACTCTGGGCGCAATTTTATTATTATTATTATTTTTTATTTTATTTCTCGTCCATCTCGTTGTAGGCTCTTGATTCTTCCCACGCACTTTATCCGGACGCCACCCATAGTGGGAGCCATCGCGTCATAGAATTTATGCGCAAAAGCAGTATGGCTTACGTGCCGTTTCTCAGGAGGCACCAACACCATCAGCTGACTGGGATTTAATACAACCGGTGCGACTCGCGGCAGGAGCGATGATTAAAGTCATTGTTTTCGTGCTGTCAATTGGATAATATTAGAAACTATTATGCTGCGTAAGAGTTCTATTTTGAAGCTCCTTGTTTTTATCCGGTCGTTTTATTTTTAGATTTTCAATTCAATTTTTAGATTCTCGCGCACATGTGTTTGGCTGCTTGGATCACGGGCTTTTTGGAAAGGAGGGTTTGTTTTGACTCGCTTTTTGATATGTTTACTTCTATTTTCAGTTATCGGTTTGATGGATTTTATTCGTCCAGTCTTTTATGGTTGATCTTGAAAAGTTCGGTGCCAAATTAGTGTGTTACCATGGAATAATTTGTAGGTTTTCCGCTTTTTTTGAAACTTGTAGTGGTAACTTTTTTATTTGGGTCAGCGCGTAGTAGTCTCGCGAAAACCACTGCGTACTTGGATGCTCTTAAATCAAAATGCATTATCACGCTTGTTTTCAATCGAAATTTACTTCTTTAACGAGCGATGGTTTGTTTTTCAAATACTACGACGTATTTTTTAATTCAAAAATTTATGTCTATGTTTTTTCATGAAGAGTATTTTTGTTTCAAATGAAAAATTTCATTATGAAATTTTGATGCTGAATTTGTTTAAGGGGATAGTAGGGTCAAAAGGGTAAAAAAAAGCGTTTTTTTGACGATTTTTAGAAAAAAATCAGGTAGATTCCGTTTATTTAAAAAAATAGTACATTGTCAACTAACTTTGAAAAAAGCTTTTGTCAAATTTTGGAGTAAAAATATTCGAATTTGAAGCAGTAGCAGGTGATTTACCGAGGCATCTTCAAAAAAAGGTGTTGCGCGGTGACGGTCATAACTCATCGTAGAATTATCTGAACCACAAAATTTAAGAATTTTTCGTTAGAGTAGTTGAATATCTCGAGGTTATCGAGGTATTTTTTTTTTTTTTTTTTTTAAACAATTTTTGAATTTTTTATAACACTTTTACGAAAATTTGACAATTTTTTCGAAAAAAATCGCCATTTTTGAGTCACCATTTTGTCAAAAATGAAAAAATTTATGAAAACGAATCGATAACCCCGAGATAATTATGTATTAAAAGTGTGTGCAAAATTTGAATGTGATCGGTTCAATAGTTTTTGAGCTGGAACCGTCACCGTATCCAAAAAAGGTAGTTTCGAGAAAAACGAGTTTAAAGTTAAAAAGTGCTCTCTACAGCGCTCGAAAGGTGTTTGGCTAAAACCTCTGCCACCGAGGGGCTATGCACTCCAGAATCACTGATGATTCTCTTGATTCTTTTTGATTATTTATGATTCTTTTGTGATTCTTTCGTGATTCTTTTGGCAAATTTGAAGTGTTTAGAGCCTTGGAATCAATTTCAATTGATATTTTGTTGAAAATAATATTTTTCGAAGATTTTTAGTTGAAATGAAATGAATATCTTAGTGATTATATTGATTTTCATGTGTGATTCTTTTAGTGATTCTGAAGTGCTTAGCCCCTCGTCTGCCACTGCTCGAATTTTGCTCCGATCGTGTTGAGCAAAAACTTGAATTTTTCTCTATTTACGCATTTTTTCGCATTTTAAGTTCAATTCGCAAGAACTCGAAAACCACTTAATATTTTTTGACGAAATTTTAGCTATATATTCTTGAACCCTTACCGTTGCCAACGGAGTTGTTTAAATATTTTTAAAAAATTTCAGAACCGAGTAATAAACATTTAAAAATAAAAGCAAGCAGTTTATAACCAAAAACTTTAGATTAAAAAAGTAAGCATAAAAGTTCATAATTGAAAAAACTTCCAACGAAGAAGTTTTTCATTAGGTCCTAAAGAACATTTCTGAAAAGTTTGAAAGAAATTGTTCAAACAAATAAAAATTGACAGCGTTTTTGAAAAAGCGGATGGGTCTGCCTGCATCAAGCTCCAGCGCTACAGCCCAGCAGCTGCAGCACTCGGCCGCGGCATATACCTATATAGGCTTTGGAAAAAATCAGAAACCTTCCGCCGATTTTTCGGGCGTACTAACTTCACCCGACTTTTTTCTCGGTATGCTGACCGGCCGGTTCTTTCCGCCGAGTTCTATGCGTGTACAATCATATTGGAAAATTTTGTTTATCAATAAATTTGACAGAATATTTATTTATTAAAAATAAAAAAAGCCTTATGAACTGGAATATTTCTGAATAAAATGATTATGGTTTTGTTTATAGCAAAAGAGTTCAAAAAAAACCCGATGACGAGTATTTACCAGTTCATTTTTTTTTTAGTTGTGAGGTAAAAAGAAAGTTGATAAATAAAAAAGTAGGTTTTTTACGTAACCAAATTTTAAAAATTTCTCTAAGGAAAAAATTCTAATTAAAAAGAAGTTGGTATCATAGAACAAATTCAATTATAATTATCTTTATTTATATTAGTTTATTGAATACATCTTTAAAAAAAAAAATATACGAAAAATTAATGTACAAATCACAATAAAATACCTTGAATAGTCTAGCAACGAATAAATTGCCTTTAATATTGATCTCTTATTATTGCCTTTATTTTTCTTAATTTCTGATATAACTGAAAAATAAAATTAATTGTTCATACATAATTTTAAAAACCTCTATATACAACTACAGAACTGATATTTTATGAAATTGTAAAAAATGAGTAAACTGATGATTAATTTTGTTGACATCAGTGGGCGATAATGTAATTCTTATAATTTCATTTATGATGACTTTGAGTTTAGACTTCTTAGATTAAATCGCATGATGTCAGAAACAATAAGTAATATTTTAATGCTCAACGATTTTGCCACGCATCTTCAGAAGGAAATTTCATAAAATATTTTATTTCTAAAGCTAAGGATATCTTTGAATCAGGGAAAATAAAAATTTGTTGAAAAATTCCGAAATCTACATTACCGACAATTACATCGAACTTTTTCGACTGGATCATAAAAGTTTGTAAATATACCTGCCGTGTAGGATCGTTAAAATCAGAATTTTAAATTAAAAAAAACATAAATTTTTAGAGTTTTTGTAAAACCATCAGCCTGAGTAAAGTTTTTTATAAAATCGTCGGTAAAATAGGCCCCTGCAATAAAATTGGAGAACGGAAGCCGCATCATTCGAAAATTAAAAAAAAAAAACTTTAAAAAAATTTCTGACGTATTAAAAGAGTGTAAAAAAAAAAACCTAAACGTCTAAAACCTGCAGAATCTCATTTTCGGGGCACGTGCTGTAAACAAAGACGGAGAATGATTCAGCGCCGATCGCGAGGAAAGAGGGGAAAGGAAGGAGGAGAGCAGGGCACGCAAAAAAGGAGCAAAAAATAATCAGGCACCCCAACCAACGCAACGATCCTGGCGAACTTCATACTTAGCAGGATAGAACCCGAAAAATCAATGTCCGGTCCAAGTGCGCGGAGGCCTGTGCACATATACGCGCGTCGAGACGTCACACCAACACCAACACACGAATATTGGAAAATCAATGCGGCTGTGGTGGGTATTCCTGGCGGCGCTCCGCGATGACGTCGGCGTCCCGCCTCGCGAGCCGCCAATCCCCGGCCTTCCCCAGGAGCTGGCGCGGCGCGCGCGGTTGAACCGACCCCCCACCACCGCCGAGCAGCACCATTGAAGGCGCCCCTCCCCCGGGTGACCGCCGCTGCCACTCCACCTCGACCTACGCTCCGCGGCTCCGAGCGCCGGCGTGCTCATTTCCGATCGAACGATCGTACCGTACGGACGCATATCACTTAAACGTTCCGAATAATAAATATTCAAATTAATCGAATAATCATACAGAGCTGTTGTTACCATCGCGTTTTTATTTAATTCTTTTATTCGGATTTTTTAAATACGCGTTGTCGCGGTGATCCGACCAATTCTCGGAGCAGCTTGCACGAGATCATTGTTTACCAGTGCAGTTATTACACGTAACCTTGCGACATATCACCAGCAAAAGTAGAGAAACAACAACAACAGCTCAGAGGCCGCTAAAGTGATTTTAAAGTAAAATTCTTTTACGGTTTTGTCTCCTTAGTCCATCCCCCTCCCTTTAGTTGGGTTAGCTTTGTTTAAATAAATTCGAAAAAAAAGTAAATATTGAGATAAAATAAAGGGGGCACAAAAGCCGTGTCGTAAATCCAAAACGGCGACGACTTCGGTTGTAGCGGCAACTTCCTCATCATCATCATCATCAACAGCGGCGGCGCGTCGTCATCGTCAGAGGCACCAGCACCAGCACCAGCATCAGCACCAGCATCAGAGTCCGCGAGAAGCCGTGAAAACGGAGCAGCAGCGCCTGAGAGAGTCGCAAGGCAGCATCAGCGACGGGAAGGCTGCACCGGCGGCGAGCGTCGTAGCCAGCGGTCAAACGGCCCCCAGCAAGCCTAAGGACGGCGGTAAAGTCAAAGCTTACCTGTTGTCGAGCCGGTGACCACACGTGACCGCCCCCACGAAGCGGAGGTAAACACAGCCACGTGCATCGGACACTTGAACGAGTTTCACTTAAATCCGTAAACACGTCTCAGAAAAGCAAGAACAGAAATGGCGTTCATGATGCCCGTGGTCAAGAACGAGTGGGACATCTACAAGACGAACAGGAGCAGGCGCTCGTCCGAGTGCTCGAATCCCCAGGCCTGTCGCAGTAGAAAGGTCAGTTTCTTTTTTTTTTTCAAATTTTTTTTTTTTTTTTTTTTTTCTTTACATTTGTTTGTGTGTGTGCACTCTATTCGATGTTTTCTAACCCGAAAGGAAGCATTTCGTGAGGCTTTGTTATGTAAATAATGATACTTTACTCTATAAAGTGGATAATTACATTGTGACGTTATTGTAGTCGTTTATTTAAATATACTTTTTGTTATTTTCCTTGATATATTTAAAAATATAATTAATAATTAACTTGAAAAACTCAAGCCGCATACCTTTTGCTTGCCTTTCGAAAAAGTTAACTAATCCCTTCGAGAAGTTTTTAATTCGATATTTTTAACAATTCATTTTTAACACAATCTCTTAGTATTTTCATATTTACAATTACAGTTTATAAAGTTCCTCTAATAATTGTAAAAACGTGTTTTTGACCGTATGGAAAAAATTTCCTTGTTTATCGAAATTTCCGTGTGTTTATTATCATCCTGTATCAAAACATTGCGCACGTGGGGGTAATATACCTACGACTGGTGATAATTTTTTGTTATCTTGACTAGCTCGTTTGATTTGTCAACGATTATCGCAGTTAATATAAATGATGACTAGCGTTATTGTTGTAAATAAACTATCTTGTTTGATTTACCCGTGAAGATACAAGGTGACGATAAAATTAATAATAAAAAACACTGTGTGCTATCATAAACTTTTTTTTCAATGTTCAAATGCAATGTTGCATGATGCAGGTTATTTGTTGCATTTGCTCAGAAATGTTTTGATTTAATAAAGAAAAAAAAAAAAAAAGGTTATTTATATACTTTAATGTTTCGGGTTTTTAACGAACCGCGCGATAAGAGCGGTTAATGTACTTGATTATTTATCGCCCGCTTAAATACACGTGGGAGGGAAATTTCAAGTGACGTCAAAGGAAGTAGCGTTATATACCTGTGACTTGCTTTGAGAAAGTAAAAAATCGATAGGACGTACGTGAATATCAGAACTTGAATTCAAGCAAAGTTCTAAATTTAATTTTTATTTTATTTCGTCTAGACTTGAAACTATATCATCTTTGTTCAATAAAATGCTCGTCGATTACGTGTACAGTGGTTCGAAGAAACAAACTTTTTTATTTTCTACTGATTGAAAAATATTGAAATTTATTAATAAAACACAGAATTTAGGGTGAAAATATGACATCAAATTAAGGCCTTTGTTGAATCCAACTCAAGCATCAGCCCAAGAGGGCTCTCTCGATCGGAAAACTATGTGGCTCCTCAAAACGGTGATTTGCACCAACACCGTCCGAATCCAAAAACTGGTCGCAGATCATAGCCACGCAAGCAAAACTGCGCTCATTTTCAAAACGTGCATTTCATTTTTAAAGTAACAAAAAATTAACTCGTTTTTCGAGACTAAGTTTGAAGGAGTAAGTTGGTTGACCAAATTAATAATTTTTTGGAGTTTTAAAAATTATTTATTGAAAACGATAAACCGCACGATCGTGATGACGCGAAGTCATAAAATCAGTTATCGGTCCGAGACGTCAGAAGAGTAACTCGGGATTAAACTCGATAGCTACGCGATGACGCGCACGAACCGCACTTACTCTGTGACGGTACTCACGTTGAGAATTCGAGAAGCCAAACAAGGAAAGACTCGGGTTTGGAGACCCGCGAGATTCGAAAATATTCCGATTGGTATCGTAGCCTAGATAACATTGTATCAAAAATTGTGTCACCTGTTTTGGAGAACGCATGGATTCCAGATAATCGTCACCGATAAAAATCGTTGAATCCTCCATTGATGCAACAATCAAGTTTTAGGGTTTTCTTAACGATCCTTGAGAGTAAAATTCAAATTTGGGTTCGTTCGTGCCGAGTTGTGAAAATAAAGAAAGTCGTTGACTCCGCGTGGGCGCACGTGAGGCTCCTTTGATAGTTTCTTTTTAAAACTTACCGCTGACACCGCTCGATTCTAGTGCGGCTCTTGCACCGAGTGCGAAAATATTTTGAACTCGAAGCACTCCTCGCGTATCAAAAGTCGAGATTCTCCTATTGAACTAAGCGGGGATTTAAATCAATTCGAAGGATGATCCGGTTGGCTAATGAATCATCGCTGGTTGTTGGTGACAAACGCCCGATCAAATCCATTGTTTACTCCCGATCAAAATAAAACAGCGATCATTTCGCGAAACATGGCTCAATAAATTTTCCCCCGCGATCATTACGATAAGATACCAACGAGTCGGTGAATCACCCGGTGCATGGCGCCAGATTAAAACATAGAACTTTTTTTTTTTTAAGTAGAGAGTCAACAACGGTGCATCATTAGCGATAATTTTACATAAACGAGTTATCTCTTCGCCTCCAGAAAATTCGAATTTACGTGACGTCGAGGTGCAAACAATCGAGCGCGTCGCCTGCTAAAATTTAAATCGCGGATTAATTTTAGCTCTCATCGACGGTAAATTTAGCTTTGGGAAAGGAATATATATTTTTTTTCTTTTTTTTCTTTCACTTCCACGTGGCGGAATGCGGAGTCAAGCTGACGTGGCCCGTACGCGAAATTCATGCGTTTTCTTTGTGTCTCCTCCTACTCCTCCGCGCTAATCGTTCGCGGCCTTGAGCCAATTAGCTAAATACTTTTACGCTGAGCGCGAGGTGAAACCAGTCGGTTTTGTTTCGAATTCCGTCCTCCGGAAATACACGCACGGTTTTTATTTCACTATCGAGAGCTTAGGTTTCGTTCCTTAGTTTAGAAGCGCTAATTTCTTTTTTTTTATATATATCTTCAAGAAAAGTTTTCAAGAATTGCGAATTTTTATCTCTTCTTGGTACAGATAACGTTAAAAAAAATCTGTTAGTCAAAACAGTCTAATCATTTTTTTGAAAATACCAGGCACTCGCTTGAATAAATTTCACTTTCAGAGCGATAAACGACGAAATTAATGGTCCGCGACGGCGTAATCCTCGTTTAAAGTAATAAGACCTTCGACTCGTAATAATAATTCATCCACACTAAAACTTCTAATCAATAAATACTAAAATATGGTGTTTTCCGTACTAAACTATCGCAACCGGTTCCCGTTTTATGAAAACCCTGAAAAAGTGAAAAAAAAACGGCTTCATTTATCACTGATAAAAAAAAAGGTATGAATTATCCTGCTAGACAATAATCGTAAATCACAGCGAGAGACCGTACCGCTACCACGTAAAATTACAGCCGTGGCCGCGAAAAAGCGAAGGTCTTCGGCTTGACAGTGCGCTTCTTCGTAAGATAAAAACATTGTGCGTGCGAGTGTGTGTTTAACGTGTGCCGGTGTGTTTAATAACAATAATTCTCTAACACGCAGTTCTAATACGAATCCACTGCGAACTGTTTTTTTTTTTTTTGCTTGCAGCAGTAACAATGTGTGCCATGTGTGAGCTTCGTACCGAATTGTCACAAGATCGCAAACTCGTTTGAGATCTTGTGTCGAGAGTGCGTGGATAAAAAAAAAAAAGATCACACGTGGATTTTTGAAAGTTGTAATTTGATTTTCAGAAAAATGTGGATTTGTCTCAGGACATAAAGCTAACACGTATGTAAGACTACAAATTTACTAAGTCCTCATAGCCAAACCTTACTAGAGCATCGCTAGATGTAACGAAAACTCGATAAATTCAAATTCGCGGGTGCCAAGTTTAGTCTTCGATTGTACGTTTTACGTAGTAAGGTCCTGGGTGTCATCACCAAAATATTAGCATCGCGTGCCGAGTGCCACAAAGTCTCGTGTGAACGCTCCCTGGGCAAGGGTACGACCTTTCGCGAATGTGCGATTTCCTATCGCTCGGGGCTTGATTTATTAACCTACCGGATGTGTATTTTCGGAACCTTATTTAAACTCCCAAGCGCACAGTCTTCTCACGATGATTAATTTTTATACTTTTTGTTTTCACTTTTTATGTGCACTACGACAGCCAGGGTTTATCAGCCATCGGAACCCATCACCATAACAGTAAATACAACAGCATCGTTGTTATTTTTTTTGTGTACCTTGATACGAATATTTGCCTGCTTAAATTTAACTCTGGGTTTTTCTTTACATTTTTCAAAATAATGTGTTTTGACAATCATCTGCATGCCGTGAAAAATCAAAGACTCTCATCAGCGCACAATGTTAAAGCGAAAAAAACCCACCCGAGCATATTATATTTTCGCAACTTTCAGCCGCACTGTAATTTTAATCGAATTTCGGCCTTGCAGGTGAGTCACCGCGGGTCGATTCAATCGAGAAAGCTCATCGCGTTTTCCTCATGCGTACCGTACAGCGATAGCCTTTTATTATTTGGTCTTGATTTATTCCCGGGCCAATCGATGCACGCGAGTTCTCAACCGGAAGCCACCGCGAATAGAGCATCTCGAGGGAATGGCTTCTCATCGAGAAACTTTTGCGCGTGGTCTATTATCGTCGTTAAAGTACAAAAAATAAGAATGCGCACAAACGTTAATTTTAATAAGGCCAATGAAGAAGTTCCGGTTGCTTTCAATTACGTTGATTGCAAGTCGTAATAAATGACACGCCACTGATGCTCTTTTTTCCTCTAATTTAACGAGTGGTCATTTTTATGAGTACCGAATCGCTCTTATTTTTTACAGTTTTTAAATTGCTCGATGATTTCTGTTCTACGACTCCCCACAACACAGTAAACGAGATCGTTCGGGGGCGGTTAAGAACGAAGGACGTCGAGGTGAACTTCGCTCAATTATTTCTTTGTCCGGTACGGAGAAAAGAATCGCCGCACTCACGTACGCGGTTGCGGAAGGAATTTCTTCCGTTTGACGAATAAGATCGGTTTTCTTTGTATATTTTTTTTTTTGATCGAAACCGGTTTAGCGACTTTCAATTTTCGATACGCGATCAAAAAGCTTGACCGGAAATCCTTCAGCGTGGTGGAAAAAAAGGGGGGAGCTTTCTTCATTTATTTTGAGTTAGTTTTAGTCAAAACATTGTTGACTTGTACTAGAAGAGTGAAGTAGACTTGAAAAAAGTAGATCGACGGTCCCAGCTAAGAAAAACCTTAGTCAAAAATCTGCAGATTTAAAATTATTGTTAAAAGAATGAAATGAATTAAAAAATTTTATTCATTAAGTGCTAAATTATTAAAATACTTTATTTTTTATGATTTTTTAATTAATTTCAGCTTCTCAAAATTATTTGAAAACTGCAGATTTTTGGCTAAGGTTTTTCTTCGCTGGGACTGTCAAGATAGGCATAGTAAATAAAAGAGATTGTGTTAAAAGTTTGTGATAGACAGCTTCAAGTTGAGCTTTTTTTAATTTAGTCGAGTGCGTTGGCAACGATTGATGAATATCGATATTAAATAAAAATGCATAAAAAAAAAGTAAGTTAAAGTATTTTGTTATTTTTGTTTTGGATTGTTAAACAGGTCTCGGAGTGCTCGAAGTCGGAGGGTCCATCATTATCAACGTCCCCGGGATCGGATTTTCTGACGTCGCCGGCCCACAGATCGGTGCCGGTGACGAGCAGCAGCCGGCACTTCTCTCGGACTTCCTCTCGCGCCTCCCAGAGTTCGCTCCAGTCTCCCGTCAAAAGTACAGGCTCTTCTCCCCCAAAAACCGGGAGCTCGAGCAGCCTAAACAAGTTCCACAACCGTCTGGTCGACAAGCTCAAGCGGTCCCTCAAGAGGGCGGACGACGCCGGAAACTGCGACCAGCGAAACCTGTCGTGAAACAACCAGGGGGTTTTGGGCCGTCCGCCTCCGTTCGGCTCGAAACCGATAGAAATACGACGCACTACCTCGGTGCCCCCGGCCCTGCTCCGCAAGAACAACTCCTCGTCCTTGATTGCGGCGGCTGCGCTGGCGAATAATAACAACAACAACAACAGCGACAACAACTACAACAACAGCAACAGCGATGATGACGATGACGATGATGATGATGATGACTCGTGTTGTCCCGGTCGTACCTTTGACGTTTGACACCAAAGGTGGGTTTTAGATCTTAGCGGCCCACGAGCGCACTTCGGGGTTCTAAGACTACCAAGAAGAAGTTTTTCGTTTTTTGTTGGAGGAGGATTCCTGACAAAGGTAAATGATGCTTCCTTCACAATACTCTGGATTCTGCCACGACGAAGAACTATGATGAACGATGATGGTTTTAGAGAGAGAGATACTGAGAAAAAGACGTTCCTTCCTTTAAATTTTGGACGATGAAATGTCGAAAAAACCACACTCACCACCAACCACCACCACCACATCCCTTCTTCTTGTTTACGTTTCGCGAGCGGTCACCTCATGCGTTTCGCGTGGACGACAATTTCTGCACACAACAACTACAAATATCAAACAGTTTCGGCTTCGATAACTACTGTAGATAAAAAAAAAAATGATAAAAATAATGGTCGGTTTATTTCTTCCCGAACACTACTCTGTCGTTGTCGGGACTCTTGGATGGCGCAGCCTCTTCTTAGCTAGACCACCAACCACTACCACCAACTGCACTGAATTGAAGAATCTTAAAAAAAAAAAAAAAACACACGTTTGGTTATACTACCACCCGATTTTCTCTCGCGAAGCCAGTGCAGCTAAACCATTACCAAAGCTTTTGTGGAAGTCGATGTAGTCTTCATCTTTTTCTTTCGCCTCCCATGTGGCGAGTTCAACAACGTCTAGTATATCTCCTGAGTAATTGTCATCTGATGCGATACGAACACTTACACGCGCACCGTACATCACACACTCACACTTATACATACCCACGACCTCGCGATCGTAATTTATAAACGTAGATGAAAAAACAAAAAAAAACCGTACACTATTACCTTAAGGCCAAGTACTCCAGCAAAAGTAGTTCGGTCTCTCTCGTTCAGTCAAAACGTAACTTACAGCTTTTAGATGGCTAATTAATATTATATTCGTCTTAGATAAGTGATTTTTCAATAGTCTATTAACTTGTTAAGATTTAAAGATTTAATGGAATATTAAACACAGACACTCTCACTCACCCTAGACTTACAACAATATTAAGCGACTTAACAACTTACGAGTACTTATTTGTGGATTGAATCGTTATTATTAGGGTCTACTAACTAAATGAACCACTTTGAACGAGTACTTGGCTTTAACTTATTGCGTTCAACCGAAAATTTAGAGATAAAAAAAAAAACAAAGTTTATGATCAATTGCCTTGAACCCTACAAACATCGCTCTGTCTTCAAAGTTTCGCGAATCTCATTTTTATTTTTTTAAAGACAATATACTACTTGAAAGAAAAAAAAAAAATAGAAAAAGAAAAGTTGATTGACACTTTCTGACAATATGACAATTAAATTATAAGCAATAAAGCCAAAAGTGACGTCATCGTATTTACAATTTGAGCGACATTTTTAGCGTACGAGGCAGTTTAAACGATTAAAAGAGAAATAAAAGATATTAATTAGGGACGTTTAGTTTCTCACACAGTTTAACACGGATGTTTCTTGCCTACTATTATCTCTTTAGTTTGACCTTTTTTTGTAAATTTCATTTATTTTTTCACTAGTTATTAAGATCGCGCAAGTATTCGAAAAGACGCGAGACTGAAAAGAAAACGTAGTTTAGGGCGTGTTTCGAAGGAATCAATAAAATTAGAAAAAAAAAAGTTGAAACAAAAACAAAAATCGCGATCTTATCCAACGAAAGCCTATTTACGTGTAGTTATAACTATGGCAAAAAAGAAATTAAAAAAAAAAAAAATTGAAAAAAAAAAAAAGAATCGTATCCTCGTAACGCCGCAGCGTTACGCGCTTTCTCGTACTTATGAAACAAGTGTAACAACCTTGCATATTTTTTCGCTCGCGCACGCCGAAGGAACTCTGCCACTAATCACCGATTGTCCAATTCCGCGCAAAAAAAAAAAAATCTCTCATTTTTTTCAAAAAAATTCTCAATCGGAATCGGATTATTAAAGCAATGACGATCACGAAAGAAAAAGAGAATAATAACGAACAATTGGTACGTTGCGTAACGAGCGCCACTTAATGATCAATCGTAAAATCGATTCGGCCTTGTTAAAAAAAAAAAAAAAAAAAAAATCATCATACGGTACATAGTTTTTGTAAACGCATCACGCTTTGGTCACACGTGAAAAGCGTGATTGGACAAACTCGAATATTTTTGGCACCTTCCTACCGCGTGCAGCGTATTCGACAGTGTGGCGCTATGAAAGATTAAGTTAAATAAATAAATTTAAACGATTGCAGCAGCTTCACTCGTAACTGCTGGCGGCAGTTTGTTCAACCGCTGTTTTTTCTTTCTCCCTTCGAGGAAGGAAAGATCGCTCTTCTACGCATTACTCGATTTTCCACTCTATTTTTTTTTTTTTTTTTTTTTTTTTTTATTCTCAGCTATTTATGAAAACGTTTTATCGATTCAGCTAGGTAAAAAAAAGTTCATGCACCAGGTATTGACCCTTGACAATGATTACTTAAATCGATTTTTTATTAAAGCAAATTTATTTAAAAGTATCAAAATTTTAAATTTAAAAAAAAATAAACGAAAGCAAATTGAAAAAAAAAAAAAAAATTAATCATATCATTCGAATCAACAACTGGTGATATTAACTCGAATTTAGGCGCGTCAGACTGCTCGATCTCGTGTATTCAATGATTGATCCATGAAACTCTAAATTCGTCCACTTGTTTCGTTCACACCGAAGCACGAGGCCGTTTTTCGCTTTCCTTCCGAGATCGTTCGGCACTGTTAAGCGCTCGAGAACGAATTTTAAATGAATTTATTTGAATTATTAAAATTGAAAAACTAATGAAAAAACCCGCACCCACTTAGCCCTTTTTTTAAAAACTTTTTTTTTTTTTTTTTTTTTTTTCTAAACCGCTGAGTCGTGTTTATTTCCGCTTTGACGTTCCGCTTTGACAAAATTCAAGGTCAATTTCTCAAAATGATTTATTTATTGATGATTATTACAATGCTTGAATTTGATTGATTGATGAAAATTTTAATATTAAGTATAAGGGAAAGTCGATTTTTGCTTATTGAGTAGTATTCCTCCAAATCGTAGTTTTGCGTGCTTTTTGTGGAAGTTTGAAATACTTTTGTCATTTGATACTTTTGCAAAGCTCGATCTTCTTATATTCACTTTTTCTACCGAAGAGTATGAATTTTTGTCATTGTTTTTTTATATGAAGCATAACATTTATTCAAACTCTTCGAGGCGGGATAAAGTTTAAATAATTACTTCAAACCTTGCAAATTTATCGAAAGGGTTAAGTATTTAGCACTTTTGCGATAAACATATCGAAATGAACGAGCTTTTGTGGATTTATCAATCAATCGGCAAAAATAAGCCTTTAACTTCTACTTAATTTGATGATAAAGTATGAATATTTAAATTTAATTTTAAAGATTTATAATATTGCTTTAAAAATTTGATTTTTCATATTGCTAGGCGAATTTATCGATCTCGACGTTTCTGGCTTATTTCGTAAGTCTTCTTTCGGCATTGTTGTTTATTTTTTTGGCGGCAATATTGGGAAAAGGCCGAAAAAACGTCGGGCGTTGAACCTCGGGTTCGATAATTCGCCTGATGATAATGATGATGATTATAATATTAATAATGATGATAATGTATTTGTTTAATTAAAATCTTAAATTTCCAGCTCGCTCAAGCAATACCAAGTTGCACACAGCGACCTTGAACGTCAAATCTATTTTGTTTTTTTTTTCCAGAGGAAAATCGACGTGCAAAAAAAATAAGCTTTGACACATCGCCTGCCGCTGGCTTTCCCTTTCGGTACAAAAAAAAAAGATAAATAATACTAAAATAATCAAATAATGCCAAAAAAAGCAAATAAGAAAAAATATATCTTCGTAAATCTTGAAAGCAACGTTATATATATATTTATAAGTACATGCATATATATATATCGTGTGTATAACTCTGTGATACCGTAAGCTATAAGATAGATTATTTTGCAATGAACTAATAATATTTTTAGGTGAATTGATAACGCGAAAATAGTGTTTAAAGTTACGAGGTTGTGTATGCACTAAGAAAAGAGTACCTTTTTTTCTAATGTGATAAGTAATTTTTAATTAAATTCAAAAGCTTTATCCTTTTTTTTTTTTAAATAAAATTAATAAAATTCAAATTGCCTAAAGAGCAAAAATAATAAGTCATATTCTTGATAAATGTTAAAAATATTTTTATATTTGATAAATTTATATTTTTTTAAATATTTGAATTCTTGCAAAATTATTATTGGCGTAAAATTTTGAAAATTAATTTTTCTTGGTGCAAAGTAACGCAAAGTGATATTGCAACGACTTGATTTGGAATTGGTAATAAATTCTGTATAATATTGTATAATAATGAAAAAAAAAAAAATGTTTTATGAAACACAAAGTCATTGAAGATTCCTTTGGACGTGCGTCTTTTAGCTTGTAATAAAAGCGATCAGTATCACTATTAAATCTTACATATTACATAGATGGAAAACTAAAAAATTATTGGCAAGTTTATCCGAGTTGATCATAATCAGATTTTTAAAATGAAATTTTTTTCAAATTTCAAAGTATATTTATTATTATTATAATTATATTTATTAAATAAGCACTCAGTCTCATTGATCGGACGATCGGAGGTCCGTTTAAATGAGAGTGATTTACCTGGCTTTATTACGTAATAAGACTGCTTTAAAACGAAAAGATTGAATAGTGAAAATAATGTAAAAGAAAAGAAAGAAAGAGAGAAAATGCGTTTATTAGTGAGTAAACAATTTAGTAAGGTAGAAAACCGTTGGTGCTTGGTCGAAATATTACGGGTTCGAAAGTAGTCAGAGATTTCAGTACTGGAGAAAGAAAAAAACAATCACTAACCAAAACAATAATATTAAGACAAAATCAAGTAACTTTTTTTGATAAAACTTAAATCAAACGAACAAATGTTTTTGAGTTTTTGTACATTTTTTTTAGTTTTTTTTTTTTGCAATATTAAGAATACCGAAATTATAATAATTTATGAAAATTTATCTTATAAATGTGTTCGGATGAAAATTAAATAAATCTTTCTCCTGTGCGGAATCACTAAAGTTTTGTATTTTCTCGAATAATTTGTACTGATTAGGCAGTGTAAAAATAACAAAGGCAAAATCAGTGAATATTAATTAAAAAAACAAAAAACAAAAAAAAAAAAAAGAGTTTTATGATCTATGAATCTATTTCATATAATAAAGCTGATATAACAATCGTAGATTGCGAAATGGAAAAAAGAACTTTTTGCAATTTTATTAGTGACAGAAGACTAGGGTTCCGTACATACCAAGCAACAAGAAAAATTTCATTTGAAGAGTCTTAATTGCACGATATTTCATCCATCACTTCAAAAATGCAAAACGGAATAAAAACCAATCAAGTTTTTTTCAATCGGTTAAGTATTTGAAAGTTATTTTTAGTAACTCAAAGAAAGTTATTTTGAGATGTTTGAACAATCACAAGGCAATTAAGACCTTCAATTGCAAGCTCGAAAGCTTCAAGCAAAACGATTTGTTACTAATAAAATTGAAAAGGTTGCACATGTTGCTTTATCTGTGACTATACGTCAACTATACGCGTATTAATTTGTTCATCAAAGCATTTACATTCATTAAAATTGATGAAAATTTCACCGTATACGCATAACATTGTTCCTGTTCGACTTCGCAATCTTCGATGGTTCGTTCGCAACTTTTTTATTGATTTTAAAAAAAAGTTAACTACTTATATATATTTTTTATCAAGATGAATTTTACGATAATAAATTAGTGAGTCTCAAACGTAAGATTAAATATCATTATGATCATTTTCATTGTTATATCAAACGACGATATTTTCGGGAAATTTTGAGCTGATTTTTACAGAGCATGGGTGAAGAGAAGTAAGCCTGAATAAATTATACAAAGGGAAGCCAACAATAAAAAAAAAAAAAAAAAAAATTAGAACAATAATTTTTATGTGACATCATTCGACATCGAATTGCCTCACGCCTAAAATATAAAAAATAAAATAAAACTGCCAATGCTCAAATTTCAGCAACTGTCTCTGGACGGAAGACTTTGTGCACTTTCATAAAGCTAATGGCAAAATTAATGAGAACAATAAACATATTAAACAACTGTAACAGTTGAATTAGAAAATTAATTTAAAAAAAAAGCTGCTTCTCTTCATTCATGGTGTTGGAATTTCACTGCCGAAATCCCACGAGGACCTTGTAGGCTAGCCTCAGAGCTGCGTTGCTCGGGTGAATTTTTTATATTACGGCTACTTTATTTATTTCGTTTTGATTTATTAATTTTTTTTTTTTTTCTTTTTATCATTTTTTTAAGCCAACAATAGTCGTTAGAAAAATGTAATGTACGTCGCGTCACACGTTCAGCTCGATCTATTTTTATTGATAGACAATGAAAATATTAAATTTTTTTCACGATTAACAGAAGGTTAAAGCGGTATAACCAAACGAAATTGGGTTGATTGTTGTTTAAACTTTAAAACACAATCAGCTATACTAAAAAAAAAAAAAAAAAAAAAAAATCAATGATTGACCAAATAATTATGTTACGTAACTTGGTTACTATAAAGTTACCAAAGCATAACTTTATAAAATAGCCATATCATGAAATTTTTTTAAATTAATATTTGATTGAACAATATAGTTCTTTAACATTAAAAAATCGATGTAAAATTTACATCTGATCACACATCCTCGTTATTGAGTGAGAAATAAAATTAAAATAAAATAACAATAATTTAAAAAAATAAAAAAATGAAAAAAAATTTAGCCAAGGAGCTGCGCTTCTTGGTAACGAACAGTATTGTTAAAGCTAAGTGATTTTCTTGCAAATCGGCGAGATTTCGTGTTGATAGGAAAAAAAATTAAACGTATAATGCGTGCATAAAAAAATACGGGCATTTCCAAGCAATGAGATAGAAAAGAAAAGAAAAGAAAAAAAAAAATAATAATAATGAGCGAACGCGTGGCGCGATCCGAGCACATTCCATGTGTACTAAGTATAAATATCGATAAATAATAATTGTAAAGCGTATTGAGTAATTTGTTAGCGTTTGATATATTACGTATAAGCACGAGATATTACATGCGAAAACTCGATTTGATTGACTAAAAACATGCACCACAACAACCACAACAACAGCAACCAAAAATGCATAAAGCAAATTCAACGAACACGCGGAGATCAGAAGAAAAGAAGACGATAAGATGGATGTTCGACGATGTTCCCAACCTGCATTGATTCTATATTGCTACCGTGTATTTTGTGATTTTTTGAGTCAACTTTATTAAATGAGTTTCGATCTTTAACCTATTTTATTTATTTTCAACCCTTCAATTTCCATTCCTTAATTCCGATTAATCTTTTTAACAATTTAATCAAAAATATACCTTTTTTTTACAGTTCTAAACTTAAAGTTTCAAAAATTTTATTATGTTTTTATCAATTTAAAATTTTATTCATTAAAATATTATTCATCTTACTGAACTAATAAATTTAACGTTAAAGTTCATTTTTGTTATAATAATTACTTTGTTTTGCATAATTTTTGTGAGCCAAGTTTATTTTCAAACAACAAATAAAATTGTATTTTTTCAAATAGTATAATCCAACAGTTATGATTCAGTATTGCCAACGAGATAATTAAAACAGCATGGATAAGGAAATTTTTTTAAAAAAAGGTGAGTATAAAAAAAAAATCAAAATTCGTTGCATTCAAAATTAAAGATTATAAATAATTTTTTCAAATACCATTCTCAATTTTTTTTCAAAACTGTAAAGCTTGATAGTTTGATATAATTATTCGCGCAACCGATATATTTACATAGACGCGTGTCCCGCGAAGGCGAACGCACGTGCTGCGCATCGATTGGTTCAGCGGGCGCGCGTCGTTCTTCACCCACATCAGTGAATCGTAAACATTCCGCAAGCTCTTCTATGTACAGCTCGGATAAGTGCAGTAACCGCGAGGAGCTGTTTCCAATTCTCCCGCGATCGTGACTTAATTTGCATTATTCAATCATCCGCCCCCGACAGCCGTTGAATTTAAATGTTAATTTCGGCCTGAGTGTCTATTTATGAACTATACCCGTCAAGTCACCTGTACTTTTTCCTGGTTTTTTACGAGATTTTTATGATCATGCAAGCGCTTATACACCGATAATATTGATTCTTAACAAAAAGTGTCATTGAGATTGGCTTCGTTAGTTTTAGCGGTATTTTTAATCGCCAATAACTTTCTTCATTATAAATATATTCTTGCTAAAAACGTGCGAGTTACTTGATGTTTTACTTTTTTTTTTTTTAACTAATAATATTTTTATCATTCTTTTTTAACCTTTTATAAGAATAACTATTTACTTGTCTCTCAATAACCTTTTAATAAGGTTTATGGATCAGCGAGTGGATCAGTTGATTTCAAAATTATAAAAATTTCAATATAAAAAACAAAATTATGTTTAAAAAAAAAAAAAAAAAATTTTAATAATGTTAAATTACGGTTATTATTAACTAAGAAAAATTAATTTCATACGTATTCAAATATTATCTAATAATTTTTTAAATAATTTGACTCAATTAAAAAGTTATGATCGTACGGCAGCTGATAAAACATCAAATGTTTTTGCTTCGTTTATCGTGAAACAAAATTACATGAACGTTGATAAAATTGATTTCAAGTTAAAAAAAAAAATTTACTAACTAAACTTGTAATATTCCTATCACGCCCAAAAAAAAAAAAAAAAAAAAAATCTGCGATGATAAATCGCGAACTCCGTCAAATTTGTTTTCGTCAAAGTACCAAAAAAAAAAAAAAAAAACCCCAGAAAAAAATTACCCAGAAAATCAGAAAGCAATCGACAAAAGAAAAAGAAAAGAAAAGAAAAAAGTAGAACGCGTTGGTCGGTGTGGGAGGTGACGGTTTTCACAATGACAATTATCGCGCTCCTTCGCGCCGAGTCATGTTCGCAGAAGAGTCCGTGCCTTCCTCTTCTTCTTTTCGCGGATGGAAATTTCCACTGCAGTCTGGCCGTGCTAAGGCGACGCCTCGTTGTATTAGCGCGAAAATGCCGCGACGTAAAAATAGAACGGCCGGCCGCCGCGAAAGCGAGATGCAGCCGCTGCCTGCTGGCTTCTTTGCTGAATTTATTATACGATACCCAACGTCACGTGCGTCTGTGTACACATTAGCCGGTGTCCGCCTCTAATCTATCGTTTTCTAGTTTGAGAAAATTCACCGTAGAATTTTCCTCGCACCTGCGCCTACCGGTTGCACAACTCTATCGGAAATTTTCATGCGCTCAACAATGAGTTATTGATTTTCTCCGAAGCTCCGAATTTAAGATCGCGAATAGCTAATCCCCCCGACCAAAAAATCTTAGCGTCTTCAAGGTCAACCGGTACGTCTTTGTATGCTCTCCGTATACGGTGCTGCCGACGCACTCCTATGGTATGCGCCCAAAGCCGTACAAGTAGTCGCCGGTGCAGCGCAATAAAGTTTTACAATTTTCCTCTGAATTTCACGAGCGTTTGCTATTTTTCCCTGACTCACGAGCCGTGCAGTGCGGTATTCGACCTACGCGAGCTCACTTCCTCCGTCCTTTTATCCTTATCGCGACACTTTTGAACCGACACGGAACTGAGGCCTTCTAGAACTGTGCCGCATCGGAAGTAGAGGTTGATTTACGTTTTTAATAGATAAATTAAAATGAAAACTGTAATTACTAAAATAAATAAGCAAAAAAAGTTATCGTTCATTTGTGTGACACTGTTAAATGTGTAATTATCTATTTTTAATTTATTTTTTTAGTTACGTGTTTAAAACAAAATTATTGAATAAAAAATGTATGCTTTTTCAGTCTTAAAAAAGAATTTTAATTATTTAAAAATAGCTTTGTATTGAATGAAAACCTGATATAAGAAAAAATTAAAAAAACGATTTCGATTATCACTGACTACGTCACAAATCGTTAATTTTTGAACCAACAGTAACATATTTATTGTTCACGCAAGATTAAATATTGCATAAAAAAAATTAACGTTATCTTTAATCTTTATTATCGATTAAATTTAATGTTCATTTAAATTTTGATGGACTCGTCAAAGTTTTAAACTAGTGAAAAAAAAGTATATGCCAAATCATGATTCATCATGGCTGAAAAAAAGTTAACGTGAACTCCATAAAATGAAAAATGCTTGATTAATTATGTCAGCTGCGTTTAAAACACGTACAGCTATAATTTTCAGTTATTAGTTATAAAATAATATTTTTTAGTATCTGTTGAAATTAGCATTAGCCAACAGCCATTGTCTTATTCAATTCGCAAATATTTGTTTTAATTAAAGAAATGTGCTGATAATTGAAAAATCTTTTTTTTTTTCTCATCTTATTTTTGAGAAAAAATTTTTAAGCTGTTCTCCAAAAACTGGACTCCACCCATTCTTGAAAGAAAAATATTTGTGTTCAGTCTTCATAGTGGAAAAGTAATATAAAATTGTGGGAGTACTTACAGTTTAAAAAAACGTTCAATATAATGTTACTTTTGGACAAAATCTAAAATTTTCACTTGAGATATTCACTAACCCTCAAAATTCCAAATATTTTTCGTGCAAGATGTTAAAAAAAGATATAATGGAATGGCTATAAGGTTTGGAATTCTTTTGATTGGAATTTGGCAACGAAACATTATTAAAACTATTCAAATAATATTGTAAAAATAGTGACTAATCAAGCTCGATTGAATCACCCTCGCAAAGATTTAGCAAGCCGTCAAACGAATCCAAATCAAGACGGATCCATCAAACCGGTAAAGGATATAATACCTAAGCGATGTCCATATAAGAAATCGATTACGTGGAAGAAGAAGAAAAAAAGAGGGAATTAAATGAGGAAAACCAGATTGTTGCATCTGTTGGTCACCCTGCAGCAACAGCTGGTGATTTAAAACTGATGTTTTGAAAACACTGCGGACTCGATTTCGCAAGGCGCGCTATTCAGGCCGATGCACTTGTTGCAACGACGACGACCGGCGCCCGCGAAATAAGGGCGACGCGCTCGAATAATGCGCGCAACCCTTGAGAGTTTTCGGCTATTCTTAGCCGAGACTCGGATAATTCTAGAGCCAACGAGTTGGCAATGTTTTCGGACCGCTAGGTTCATTTGTGAATTCCCCAAAAAAAAAAAAAAAAAACGAAAAAGTAATAATAATAATAAATCCATCGAGCGTTCGAGAACGTTTACAGTTGTTTTGAGCTTGTGGTTTTCAATTTACTACTCATCGTGACAATGATGATGACTTTGTTACGTGCAGTGTTGGTTAAACAACGGGGACGGCCGTGGAAACTTTGACTTTAGCAACGTTGTTTATGCGTTTTTTCTTTGACGGTGTGTGTAGTATTTCAATTATTGATCGATCAATATCGCTGTTTAAAAGCTACGAGTATAGTTGAGCTCAAATGTAATGGGAATCTTAAAGTTCCAGAACTTTTCTCTTTCACAAGAGTTTATTTAAATCCTTGATTTTAAATTCAAAAATTTGTATTAAATACAAATTTTTAATTCGAATATTGATTTATTGTTAAAATTTGGAAGTTTTTCAATAAACTATAAATATCTATGTTTTGCAATACCCGAATATTTCTACCTTCTCACTTTTGAATGAAAATTTTATAGTTCATCGATAAATCAAATGAGTTTATTTACACCCACAAGTAGAAATAGATTCAACTTTAACGACAAAATACAATTTTTTTACTTCAATGTTTTAGAAAAATGAAAAGTAAAAAAAGAGATAATACATTTAAAGATTTTTTTGCGTTAGGGAATAATAAACTGCCTAGCCACATTCGTCATTTTCTTCTGAATTTATTCACTTTATTTACTTTACAGTGTGGCGATCGAGTGATGGAATTTTCCGTTCAGGCTCTATTTTGACGCAGGTACGATTCCTGCAGAGCCGAACGAAGGCTCCAACACCCGATGCCTTAATTATACCTGAAATACTTCAGTGTGATGATTCACTAAGTACTTCAGGGCCCTTTTGACCTGCGGTAACGAGCCGGCAGGCCAAGAACAACAGTCTAGTTTTGCTCTGCGAGCTGTTCGCATCGAGCTTGTTCAAATAAATTTTCTAGTCTAAAAATATTAAACTTCGAGTTATTATTTCACCAAAACCCGGCGCACCTAACCCCACAAATTGGTGACCCCGACGTGATTAGTGTTTTGTGTTTGTGGGCATATATTTGTGCGATTTTGTTGGTGAAAAATGGTGAACGAGGACGGAATTGTCAGCGTCAACGAATCCGGCTCTGGGACTACCCAAGTCACGGATGACGCAATCAAGGCTGCCGCAGCAGCTTTGGCTGCTGCAGCCGAAGGGAGTGTAAATGGCATCGGAATGAGCGCACCACCCTTTTGGCCTGAAAATCCGAGGGGGTGGTTCAGGAGGCTTGAAGCGAATTTCAAGTCGTCGCGTGTTACTTCGGAAGCTTCGAAGTTCACGTACCTGGTTGGCGCGCTTGACCAGAAGTACTCGAGCATGATGGACGATGTGCTCGACGACCCGGTGTATGACGGAAAATATACCGAGGTGAAGAATAAAATAATTGAGAGGACATCGGATTCGACTGAGACACGGTTAGGCAAACTGCTCGAACCCGTGCAACTGGGCGACTACACTCCTGTGCAGATGCTGCGCAAGATGAAAACGTTGGCCAAAGATCTGCCAGTAACGGACGACTTACTCCGAAATTTCTGGCTAAAACGACTGCCAGTGGACACCCAACGGATCCTGGCGACAATAAAAGAGAAGTCGCTGGAGCAGCTTGCAGAAACAGCGGACTCGATCCATGTAATCGATGCAGCCCGTGGACCGAGGATAGCAGCAGTGGCACACGAACCCGCCAAGATAGCTGCAGTAAGCAAAAGTGATGGCAGCGAGCTGCAGGCGGTATTAAAGAAGTTAGACGAGGTGACTTCGCGTCTCAGTCGTCTTGAGAAACAGCAAAAGTACCGCGGCCGTTCACAATCGCGCGGCAGTTCGCGTGGGCGAAGTCCATCAGCTCCTCGAAACCCAGATCTCTGCTGGTACCACGAAAATTATGCCGAAAAGGCTACCAAGTGTCGTGATCCGTGCAAGTTTAAAAAAAACTAGTTGGGGCGTCTTTAATTGCGGCAATTAAAAACGACCCCAGTGTTCGCCGTTTGTATGTGAAAGACAATTACTCGAAAAAGACCTTTATGGTGGACACAGGTGCCGAGTTGTGTGTTTTTCCGCGAGTGTTGTTCCGTGGCCAACGCGAAAAATCAAAGTGCACGTTATTCGCGGCGAACGGTACGCCGATAAGTACATACGGTAGTGAACTTATAATGCTCGATTTTGGCCTACGACGGCAGTTCACCTGGCGATTTATTATCGCAGACGTTGAACAACCGATTATTGGCTATGATTTTCTCGCCCACTACGGATTACTTGTTGATCCACGCAATAATCGACTGATCGACAACGCGACCGAACTATGTGCTGCAGGACATGCCGTTGGTGACGACTTCCCGACAGTACGCGCAATCCACGGCGACTCACCTTACCATCGACTGCTAGCTGAGTTCCCGGACATCGTTCGCCCTGTAGCTGAGATTGGCCACGATGTAAAACACAACGTAAGGCA
The DNA here is from genome assembly GCA_038277355.1 of Encarsia formosa. Taxonomy (NCBI): domain Eukaryota; kingdom Metazoa; phylum Arthropoda; class Insecta; order Hymenoptera; family Aphelinidae; genus Encarsia; species Encarsia formosa. The sequence goes on from CM076187.1 coordinate 3,614,496, forward strand.
CTACATCGAAACTACACCCGGACCACCAGTGTTCAGCCGTCCTCGTCGCTTAACCGAAGATCGGCTGAAAATCGTAAAAGCCGAATTTGAAGAAATGGAGCGACTCGGAATAGTGCGACGCGTAAAAAACAGCCAGTGGGCCTCCCCGATACACGTTGTCTTCAAGAAAGATAACGGGATACGCCCGGTCGGAGACTACAGGCACGTTAATAAACGCACTAAACCGAACCGATATCCAATGCGTCACATCGAAGATTTCACGCATAACCTCAGCGGAAAACGTGTTTTCTCGAAGATCGATTTAGTCCGAGCTTATCATCAAATCCCCGTCGCCGAGGAGGATATTCACAAGACAACAGTGACTACGCCGTTCGGACTCTTCGAGTTTTTGCGCACTCCGTTTGGTTTACGGGGCGCGGGTCAAACCTTTCAGGCATTCAGCGATGAAATAACTGAAGGTCTTGACTTTGTATTCCCTTATACGGATGATTATCTAGTCGCGAGTGAAAACGCGGAGCAACATTTGCAACATTTAAGGCTCCTGTTCGAAAGATTGAGCAAATACGGTGTGGTGATAAATCCCGCGAAGTGTGTGTTTGGTCAACCGGAAGTGGAGTACCTCGGCTACAAGGTCAACGCCGAGGGAATACGCCCGCTCGAGGAGCGTGTAGAGGCGATCAAAAAGATCCCCCTTCCGGCGACCGCGAAAGACCTGCGCAGTTTCAACGGTGCGATAAATTTTTATCGCAGATTCATCCCTCGTGCCGCTCATCTGCAACAACCGCTCAACGATCTTTTGAAAGGTAAAAAGAAGGGCAGCACGCCTATCGAGTGGACTGACGAAGACAAAAATGCATTCGAGGAAATAAAGAACGCACTCTCGAGCGCCACGCTGCTGGTTCACCCTGTCCCGGGCGCGTTACTTTCAATCACCGTCGATGCTTCGGATTTCGCTGTTGGTGGAACGTTGCAACAGTTTGTCAACAAAATTTGGCAACCATTGGCATTCTTCAACAAGGCGCTAAATCCAGCACAGCGTAAGTACAGTGCATACGATCGCGAATTGTACGGTGCATACGCAGCAGTAAAAAAGTTCAGGTGGGCCGTCGAGGGCAGATATTTTATTATCTTCACCGATCATGCCGCTTTAACTTACGCATTCGAGCAAGGCCTGGACAAAAGCACACCACGAGCAACCCGACACCTGGATTATATCGGACAATTTACGACCGATATTAGGCACATTGCAGGCAAAAACAATGTCGTCGCCTACCTCCTGTCGAGAATCGGTGAGGTAAGTTTGACAGTAAACACCGAAGAAATTGCAGCTGCACAGTCTAATGATGAAGAATTAGTGCAGATGCTGAATAACAACGACCACTCCCTGCAATTGAAGATGGTTCGATTGCCCGAGACGCAATTAGGCATCTATTGTGATGTTTCGACGAAAAACATCCGACCTTTTGTGCCAAAATCTCTTCGACGGAGAGTATTCAATAATCTTCATAATTTATCTCATCCAGGTGTACGAGCTACTCAGAAACTCATTACGCAAAGGTTCATTTGGCCGTCCATTGTGAAAGATTGTAAATCTTGGGCCAGAACTTGTTTACCGTGTCAGCGAGCAAAGACTTCAAGGCACGTACACTCTCCTCTTGGTGAATTTGAAGGTGTCAGCGAAAGATTTCTTCACGTTCACTGCGACTTGGTCGGACCGCTGGAACCGTCACGAGATTTCCGGTACATCCTGACCTGCATCGACCGATACACAAGATGGATTGAGGCCACACCACTGGTCGACATGACTGCTGAGACTGTGGCGAGAGCACTCTTGGACTGGATCTCGCGATTTGGTGTTCCACTCAAGGTCACGACGGACCAAGGACGCCAGTTCGAATCGGACCTGTTCAACGAGCTCAGAAAACTTCTTGGCATCACTCATCTCCGTACAACATCTTTTCACGCTCAAGCAAATGGTATGGTTGAGCGAGTTCATCGGCAATTAAAAGCATCAATAAAATGCCACGAGACAGTATCTTGGAGCGACGTACTTCCTATCGTACTGTTGGGCATGCGAACTGCTTTTAAAGAAGATCTGAAGTCAACACCTGCTGAACTCACGTACGGAGAATCAATTCGCTTGCCTGGAGAATTTTTCGCACCAAGTGCAACGCAAATTCACACAGATTTCGTGGCAAGACTTCGCAAAACTATCGAGAATTTAAAGCCTGTGGCAGCGACTCGCCACGGTACAACAAAGCCATTTGTTTTCAAAGATTTGGCAACATGTTCGCATGTGTTTTTACGAAACGACACTGTAAAAAGACCGCTGCAAAACCCGTATGACGGCCCTTTCGAAGTAATCGAAAGAAACGACAAAACTTTCGTTATTTTGAAAAGTGGCAAGAATACAAGAGTCACGATCGATAGACTCAAGCCTGCTTTTGTATTAAACGACACCGATGAGCAACTATCACAGGCAAACAACAATAACAACAACGAAAACAGCAGCGAGGACAACTGTCCACCAGTTAGCACTACTCCAAACAACGATGAAAGTGACAACGCACGCGAGCTGACCGGCACAGCTGAAGAATCGCGGTTCAAAACGCGATCTGGCAGGCGAGTACGCTTTGCCGATCGTCTTCAGGCTGGTTTTTCATAGTGTAGTGCAGTGTTGTGATTTTTTTTAAATAAAAGTTTCAGTGACATATTGAATGCAAAATTGTATTTTGTGAAATTGTATGTTTTGAAACAACGAATGAATCGACTACCGAATATCTTCGATAAAATGTGTATGATTATTTTTTTACAAATTTTCTTTCTCAAATTTTCTTAAGCAAACGACCGAATGTCATTGAAAAATTTTTTTAATATGTAATTTGTTATAATTAATATCAATTAAATTATCATGTACTATTTTTTTTAATACTCCAATTTGTAATTATGTCATATAATTTTTTTACTTTAACGTTATCACTGGTAAGGGAGTATGTGGCGATCGAGTGATGGAATTTTCCGTTCAGGCTCTATTTTGACGCAGGTACGATTCCTGCAGAGCCGAACGAAGGCTCCAACACCCGATGCCTTAATTATACCTGAAATACTTCAGTGTGATGATTCACTAAGTACTTCAGGGCCCTTTTGACCTGCGGTAACGAGCCGGCAGGCCAAGAACAACAGTCTAGTTTTGCTCTGCGAGCTGTTCGCATCGAGCTTGTTCAAATAAATTTTCTAGTCTAAAAATATTAAACTTCGAGTTATTATTTCACCAAAACCCGGCGCACCTAACCCCACAACAGTATTTGAAGAAAAGTAAATTGATTTAAGGCTTTTTTTTATTGCATCAAGGATAAACAAGTTACTCATAAATATAAATTTTCATAATTTCATTCGAGTGTATTCATGCATTTTCCTTGTCGGCGATTCATCCACCGTAAAACAACGCCTCCGAATATTTACAGACTACTTGAGTGACTGCAGTTTCTAAGAATAGACTTCTTGTACCAGAATAACTTCGACACAGGAAAAATGAATGGAAACACTCATTCTTAAGAAAATAATGTTTAAAAAGAAAACCAATTTTTATTACTAATTGTCCGATTACCTTCCCTAGTGTACTTAAAAATGAAATTACAGAATAAAAAAAAAAAAAAAAAAAAAAAACTCAAGTTTTCGTTGCTTTTAGTACTCACGAAAAATTAATTTTACCGTGCTTACCGATTAATAAAAAATCGAGCTTTGTTCCAAAAATCCTTGCGCACTCTTCAGCACAAGTGCGGTCAAAATAACCCAAAGTTTTCAAAAATATCTCGAAATAAACTTTTTGAATTTTCGTGAAAAACAAAGTTTTCGCCAACAAAGAATGGTGAAAAAAGCACGTGTCGATGTTGACACGAAAGTTGCCTGGCTTATTTATTTCGGTAACACACCAACGCATGCACAGAGAGTGCAGCGTAGGTGTCGCCAAACTTAAGCGGAGGCGCCACGAATCTTCACATCCCCGGGTGCAAGCGGTCCCGGTCAGTCGCTATGCGTGCGATTAGAAATAGACGAGTTATGCGTCTTGGCTATTTACACCTGTGGGCCACTCGACTCAGGCGAGTTTCCAACTTCGCGATGTAAATAAGGAAGAGAAATGCCCGGTGAGTCATACGGATCTACCCGTGACTTTTCGATAATGCACAGGGATTACTGCACTTAAGTTGATATTCCTAGTTTTTATTTTCATCACAATCTAAATCACGTGTTTTACGCAATTAATGGTCGAGTTAGGTTATTTTTACACAAGTCGCCCTAAATATAGATACCTATTGATTAATTAATGTTTTGCTTTCCCAATTCTTAAATCCATTTAAAATTACTTATTTCAGAAAATTTTATTTTATTGTTATTAATATCAAGTTTTGAATTAAATGAATTTTTCTTAACTATAGGTTACGAACAAAGGCTGAGTGCGTTAATTTATTAGTTTTTTTTATCTTGACTTCTTATTAACAAGAAAAAGAAAAAAAAAAAAAGATTTATTACTTCGAGGATTCATATATTTTTCTTGTTAGTTACAGAAATCCATAAAAGAATATATTTGGCGCTTACCATGTACTTATAAGTGTATATAATCAAAATATAGATAAAAGTAAAAGTAATTTTTTAAAAATATATTTCAGTAAAATATCTAGTTTGAAAATTGATTCCAGAAAATATGTCATATTTTCAAATCACAGGATTTTTAAGAAAGATCAAAGTGCATTAACATGTTTTTGACTTTGAATAAAAATTAATCCTAGAAACAAAAATTAATATACAGTTAAAACTATGAATCATTTAAATGGTAACGAGTTTTTCTAGAATCTATATTAAGTATATGAATGACAATTATGTACTCAAACAAGTTTTGAAAATGTTAATTTCATGAATCATAATATCTATTTTCAAGAAGCGATTGCATAAAACAAATTTTTATTTCACACTTTGACGTTACATGCCGTTGATAAAATATTCAAAAGAATGACGTCAAAATAATTGTAAGCTAACGCATGAAAGTAAACAACTAAAATAAAATCTCAAGTGCATAAATTTTAAGAGATAATTCCAGTAAATACTTACTTAAAGTTAAATTTTTATTAAATTTAACGAAATTTTACTTTACGAATTGTTGTAAATGAACTACAAATTTAAATAAAAAATCAAATAACCAACCAATAAATACAATTAATCATCACTTTACTTCTCCAGAATAGCTTTCAAATACAGCTGGCAAAAACTCATGACGTTTAACGCGGGGCCTGCAGAGATACTTTTATTATTAACCCTAGACAACGTTTTCCCAGTATCTTCTGAACAAATATTTTTAGTTTAATGTCTTCTCTACAAAGAGAATTATTTTAAAAGCTAATCCAAACTATTGAATTATTTATATTTACCAGGATTGCTCAAAAGAAATGTTTGCACGATATTTTTTTAAAATAACATGCAAATAGATTAAAAATTAAGATTGAATTTTTTTAGAAATTTGATAATTCAACCATTTTTTTAGTGCAGCCACAGAAAAATATTATTTTCAGATTCAAAGAAAAGTAATTTAAAACGATTTTGAAAAATAAATTTTTTCGGTAAATACACCCCCAAGAATCGTCTACATTTACACCTTCATCCAATTCCCAGATTCAACCAAGATCACGAAAAATAAAACCAAAAAATATCTTATTACGAAAACAGACAAGGACGAACCATTGCAATTATTATAGCAATCGCAGGAAAGAAAAAAAAAAAAAAAATAGCAAAACCACATGTGTCAACGGTGCGACGGCGCCACAATCACCGCATACCGAGAAGATAAGTGGCATATTATAATATACCTAAGATCGCGTGGACGAGTAATTTTTTTCATGCTTTGTGTTGCCACGATTGCGCGTATGTAATTTTGCACGACATCTCGGCATCAGTTCGGTCACCGAGCGAGCTTCGTGACCTTGTGACCACGTAATCATAAAAATAATCCCCTGATGTAATGTAATCGATTGAGTGTATCCTGATTGCTTTGAGCTTTTCTGATCATCACAAAGAGTTTGATGAGTTAGTACTTTTTTTTCTTTTTTTTATAATGAAGGCTTGTTGACGAAAAAAGGTAAATTTTTTTCAAAGAGCTTATCTATCAAGAGCAAATAAAAATGAAATTATCCACTGGCGAGTAACTGAAAATCACTGGTTCGATCCGGTCACTACCAGTTTTTAAGAAAACTTGAGCTGAAATCATGATAACTCTTGGAGCAAACGAAAAACTTGCAACGATCGGCTGTTCGTTAAAAATACGGACTTCTAGTAGATTTTTGATCTACTGCAGGCTTGTACATACTGAAATAAACCTTGAAGTCGTTAGGCTTTGTCACAAGGGAGTTCTGCATGTTAGAATACTAAGCACAAGAAATCGGGCTGGGAGTCTTTGCAAACAAGACCAAATTTGTTCTTTTCAGTAAGCAAGGTATGATGAGGATCAGTCTACAAGTGCTATCTACAAGTGCTGTCAAATTCCTGGTGTTCACTTTGATTATCAACTTAACTTCCAAGAGCACGTTTCACGTATTCTTCAGAAGAATGGCAAAGCACTAAATATTATCTAATATTAAAACCTATTCGCCGCGAAAGCGCTTTGAAATCTGGGGAATTGATCCCCAATACTTATCCACTTTAGGAAAAGTTTTGTACAACCAGTCATAGATTATGGTCCTGTTGTATATCTAGCCAGGCAAAAAGTTAGAATATTGGGACTGGAGAGAGTATGTTGAAATCAGAATGGCACTTCACTCAAGAATCACTACTCCTATAAATATCTTGTTGGCTAAATCTCGGTTGACAATAGTTCAACTTCGAGCTAAAGCTTTGGATCAAAATTTTTTAATTAAATTATTTAATAGATAGATACAGTCTTATTCACTTGAAACTATCGATCAACACCTCCATAGCATCATCGATCAATGAATGAAAGTAAATGTCTTGCAATAAGCTATTATAAGAGTGTGGTTGGCTTTAGACTCGGGCTAAGTGTAGGGCAATGTTGTTCTGCTTATAACTATGATCAAATCAAAAAATAATTGATGGCAACGTGTAAAAACAAGTTCAAAACTTTCAACAAAAATACAAGAAAGTTATTAATAGTGTAAATGAAGTCATGTAGTAATGTTTTTGCGTCTTAAAGCTTTACACGATTATCTTTAAAAATCAATTTTCTTAAAAAACTGTAAGAATTTTAATATTTTTCAAGTAAACTTATTTTCATTCACATTAATTTATATACGTTGTCACTTGTTCGGGAAGATTGTGTACTGACAAAGCAAAATTAATAAATTTAATAGACAGAAAAATAGCGATTCTCAAGTTCAAAGTTTGGCGGTTCACAAATAAACAATTTTTTTGTCATTAAAAAAATTTTGAGATGCAGTCAAAGTATGAGGATAATTTTTGTAAAATTTTCAAATCATCACAAACAATTTGATTTACATTAATTAATGGTATCAGAATGATACACTTTTCCAAACTAAATTTAAAATAACACAATGTAATTAAATTAGCGATCCCCTGATGTTTATAAACGCGCTAGAGTATAAAGTAGTAAAAGTGATAACTTCAATTTACTCATGGCTCATCTGATTCGTATTTTCGCCCCAAGGATTCGGTTTATGAATCAACAACAAAAGATGATTTACCGATCAAGTAATCATTGAAAATGACAACAGTAAACGCGACCTTCTTTTCTTGAAATGCTTGCATAAATGGCCGTAACACACTTTTTTGCCAACGTATGCGGAGAATCAAGACGCGCCAAGCTTGTACACGAAAAATCGTAACGTGATTAGAGCACCGGTCTCGTGATTAAGCAAAAACAAGCGTCCTGTTACTTACTTGGTCCGCAAGTTTTTTATCGAAAATCGTTAAATCAATTTTTGTGGTCTCATTGTATATGATTGGCTGATTTTCGAGCAATTCTTTTCACTAAAAAATTTTCATAATTTTTGATAGAAGAAGTACTACAAAAAATTTTATTATTACTTTCTTAATTTTAGTTCAGAAAAATGTAATAGTACTATTATTATTATTATTAGTAAACTACCGTAAATCTAATTGGTTTAGTTGCAACATAAAATAAAAAATTTTAAAAAGCAAAAATAATTTTAAAGAAATTCAAAAATGAAAGATTCATTAAGCTAATTTTTACGTTTGTATTTTGTATCGAGACCTGCTGAGTCAAAAGAAAATTATAATTATATATTTTTTGAAAATTGTTTCGACAAATGAATTTATAAAGTTGTATTTTCTATTGAAATTCTGACGTGAGTATGATTTTCTATGAAAATTACGTTTTGATGTATGATTGAAATGAAAAGTTTCAGTGGATATTACTCTACTTTTTATTTTATCATTTAGTTTGTTATTAATTCCAACTATTGTGACGAACAGTAAACACTCTGCTCTTTATAAAGGTAAAAACTAAAACTCAATTCTCGTAACAAAGTTTCATGGATATAAAAGTAATTTCAAACTCAAAAGCTTTTACGAATAAAGGAAACTTAATTATAACAATATTTAAATTATATTAAGTTGCTTTTACGATGGTCTGTAAACTTTCACTCAAGGTTATCAATTCTTTCAAATATAATTTTTTAAAGCTTAAATTAATTATATTACCATAATAAATTAACATAAATTTTATTTTTATATACTTACTAATCTAAATTTGAAATAGTCTTATGAAATAACTAAATTTTAATATCTAATATATAAACGAATTTTATAATAGCTCATAAAGAGTTGATAAATTATTTAACGCTCAAATGAAGCATTTCCTGCAACTTGTATTCTCGATTTTGAAGTGCATCCAAAAAGATGTTACTAAAACAATATATTTAAAACATGAATTCCAAAAATACAAACACTTGAACGGTAATTATAACCCGAGTAAAGTATAAGTAGTGAGAATTTTAAATGGTGGCCAGCAGTTGACGTGATCGATACGAAGACCGAATGCCTTAAAATATCGATCGTTAATTATACACCTTAGTTCAAGTTCTGATTTTAGACGGTCAAATTCGATACTGCTTAACGCCGTATCCTATGTCTTGATACACAATCGATAAACACAAGTATTTTTAGTTCAACTTGTGTTTTTTATTTTTGTTTCGGAATTTTCATTTCAAGAACATGAATTATGAAACCGGAAGTATAGTCTTTTAAAACAAATTTTTGCTTTTTAATTTCTTTTCATAATCATGTTATGCTACTGTTTTCATTCAAAAAATGTGATTTTTAATTTAGTAATAGTGTAGTATTAATTTTTTTTCTTATTTTGAGCATAAGTCTAATAAAAAACTTGTTGTTCACAATTTACTATTTTTGACTTTGAAAATAATTCTTCTCATAAGGAGGATGAAAATTGTGCCAAAATTAAAAAAAAATCATTTACTTTTAAATATTGTATTTTATCTCAGTTTCTTACAGTTTTTGTCACTTATAAGATGTCACAAACAATTTTGTATTTTCTTAAACAAATAAACTTATTTAGAAAACGAATTTTTTTAACGAAGACTCATTAAAATTAAATTATTTGTTTAACATTTTCTAGTTTATCAAAACTTCAAATAATAAGTTTAAAAAATTTTTTTTCGTCCCATAAGCTTTGGAGTGTTATTGTAAAGCTTAAAATAAACTATGAAATTATTAACTGTATTTGATTCAAATTAAAAATACTTCGACTTTTACTAATTAATATTGAAATATTTTTTGTTTGACAGCAGCACCGTAGGAAAATTATTTTCAACTCTCATACCAGTGACATATATTCGACTTGCCTTTTTCAATTCAACAATCTTACTGAATAAAGTTAGGGTAATTTCAAGTTCGACAATGGGTGCAAGGCCAAAGCAGAATCAAACGTAGTTTTTACCTGCGCAATTGACCAAGTCGACGAGCTTCCCTCAGATTTGGCTGGTTGTACCTTATCCCAAGAGACGAGCCTACGGCTGACTTGGCGACGCATTTAGACGTACGTGCATCGAAAATAGAACACGCTTCTGAGCCGTTGGATGCTCGAGTGATTTGGGGATGCTTTCTCCGAGGTTGTCATTTTATAAACTTTCATCTTTGAATGCAAATGCGTTTCCAACCTATCGATTATCAATTTGTATCCAGTTTTTATACAATGCAATAGCTCATTTTATATCATTTATTGGAAAAGTATACCATAGATTGTACGTGCCAGTGTCAATGCTAAATTGGTCGTTGAAAATCAAAGCTCTCGTGCTATAAGAGTATCCAAGGCCTGTGCTAAGAACTCGTTCTTATCGGTCAAGCCACCAATACCCAGTGCGATTTAAATTTAAATTTCATATCAGACTCGAGTACAAAATTCAATAAGAGTATAGCTGCCTGTACGAACGAATGCCGCACTGCAATTAACTTTTCTGTGACAATGAAAAAACCAACGAGCTTGCAGGGTTGGGGTATAATTATAAATTTTTCTAAATCCTTTGAAAAGTTATAAATAAAAATTGTGTTTAAAAAAAAAAAAAAAAGTAATGTAGAGTATGTCACCCTCGTACTTTTAGTTTCATGGCTTTGCGTGCTTTGGCTCGCTCGGCAGGTCACCCCAAGTGCAGATGAAATACTTTCCGTTTGCACTCCCGTAGCTGTCCTACTTATTTTTTTTACGTCGGTTACCATCATAGCTTGAGATATGGTTTTCTTCGGTCAAATTTAAAAAAAAAACTGATCGAAAAGAACCGATCGTCAAGCTGGGAGCTGGGTCAATAAATCAATGCCCCATTTAGTAATCGTCAGTGTCAAACGCATCCTCCGGGATCGCAACGCAAGCTGAGTGTAATCAAAGCGCTATAATAATCAACACGCCAGCCCGGAGCATCCGGAGGGAGTTTCGCGATGATGATAAAACGGGTCCAAGGTTAATAAGGCTGGACCCCCCCCGTCGATCGGAAACAAAAAAAGGGTCACGTGGTGTTGATAACCGGGTCATACGCCCGCGAGCTGCAACTGCGAAGTAAGCTCGAGGTAGTAGTAGTAGTAGTAGTAGTACCGCTGGTGCAGCGTAGGTGCAAGCACGACTTTGAAATCGATAATTTCCATCCCTCCTCCGGGGGGCTGGCCTACTACGTCGTGGCCTTCTTTTAGCGCCCTGTGGGTGGCGTGTATTCACGTGCGAATGTGTTAGTCATTCACCCGAGTTTGTGTGTGCGCCTGCGTTTGTAAGTATCTAAATGTCAAGAGTTTCATACCCTGAATGAATGTCAGATCACTGAGAGTTTATAGGAGATTTGCATATTTAAAGAAAAACAAGAAGCTCTAGGAGGAGTTAAAACGACAGCCTGTCTGGTGTCTAGCCTGAGCTATGTATAAGGAATAAGTCGATTTAAGTACTGGATCGATGCCGTAAGCTTCGAATCCTGTATTTTGCGCAAGAGCCGTGCTAATTTTCGGTGCTGCACCAGTGCTGCCTTAATTTTGGGGAGAAGTACCCTACAGAGTTGAGTTATTTGCGTTTTACGGACTCTGTAATTTAGTTTTATTGATGATACATTGGAGCGATAAATCGGAAGGGTTATAGTAGGGCCTTGCGAGAATGGGAACTTTCAAGGTTCCCATTTTTTTATGTTCAAAGTTGGCGAGGGTTTGTTGTAAGTTATTTATTATAAAAATTGAATAATGACTGACCAAAACTGGGTAAATATTTGTCTTCAATTATCTGTAAATTTTGTATGTGTCGGTTGTAAATATCATGTTTTTCAACATGCGATAAAAATTTTTTATATTTTTTACAAAATTTCATTGACAATCGATAGAGTTCGAGGAAAATTACTTCACGCATTATTCAAAGTAATGAGAGGTCAATTTGTTCAGTGATTATATTGTATTTATTTATGTGGTGAAAAATAATTTTGCTGGGAATAAGATGGACATTCTAATAGTTAATTTTTAATTTCTTGATATTCTAGTTTAAAAATTCAACAATTTAATTATATTGATTTAACTATCAAACCGATTTTCTAGAAAATTTAACTAGAAAAAAAGTAAACACTTTTTTCAACTTTGAAAATTATACTTTGAAATTGAAAATAATCAATTTTTTTGTAAACACGAATTCTGATGTAAGAAGATTTTTTTGTACGACGCATTTATTATTATGCAATAATACAATTCATTGGAGGTGACACGCGATTTGTTACGTAAATTTGATGACACTAAATTTAATTCGATTTGAGAATCTTAACTCAAGCGTCATTTTCGCGATTATACAAAACTTGACAACTTTCAAATGAATAATACCTTTTTTTAAAAAAACCCAACAGACGAACTATTTTAACAATCCAAATTTTAATGCTGGTTTAAAAAATAAGTAATCTTATCACGCCAATTGACTCACCCAGTTTTTCGTAATCAAAGAGAAAAATGTATATTTTTAATCATTTAAAAAAGAAACCTTTAGTGAATTAAAATTCGATACTACAACTACTGTGACCAAGAGCTAAGTATTTCTGTTGGATCAAAAACACATTAACGATCGAGATAAATCAACAACAAAGCGTATATTTATTCATCCCAAGTATGCAATAACGCAAAAACCAGAAAAATAAAACACAAATAGGAGTTAGCGTGCAAGGCGACTTTCCTCAATAATAATTCTCAAAGTGCGATCGCAAACAAGGAGGGAAAACATCGAAATGAACTTTAGCACGTAGATCCGCTGGCGCCAGGAAAAACGCAAAATAACGCACTTTGTTCGTTAAACAAGGGGTAAAAGTGTGTACAGTACTTAGAGATAGCGGCTAAAGTGTCTGCGGATTGCACAGTGGTAGCACGTGCAACACGAGATGTAAACAAAAACACGCTTTATGCCATGTGCACATGTAAAAGCCCGCGCTATGCTCATTGACATCTGCAGTGTAACCGGGGAGGAGCGAACCCAGCCAGGCTATCCGGTACGGTGAATTATCTGCCTTACCAACCGGTCGCTCGGTAATCATTAAACGTAAATTCCCTGAGTACCGTTTGATACTTTTTTATTTCTCTTTTTTTCATTTTTTACTTGATTAACAATAGTCTGTGGCAGATTCAAATCGTTCCTTTTTCTCTAAGACACGGAATTTCGGGTATGTTTTTGTGTCTCGCTTTGCTTGAGATTGAGAGTTTTCGAGAAAAGTTTCAGGGAAAACAATTTTTTTGTTCAATTTTATATTTTTTTATTAAAAAGAATTTCTTTGAAGGTTTGAAAGCATTAAAAATTTCTCTTTAAATTATTTTATTTCAGCTAAGTACATTTATATCAAATATCGAGCAAATTAAAACTTTTTTCATTTAAAATATACTCTTCTGAGTGGGCTTCAAAGAGGTAAAAATAAAATTTCATATCTTTGAAGGAGGTTTTTTCAGATTAAATTCATCATGGTACCAACTTAAAACATATAATTAACGAATTTTGAAAATAGAATTCTCTTGTTCTAGGTATATACTGCTAATTGAAAAAGCCTTTAAAGATGTTCAAAGCTTGAATTATGTTTTTACCCTTTCCCTATAATTCATCACAATATAGCTGCAAGTTGACTTTTCTTGAGGTATTACACCGTTGAAGTTTTGTTTGAAGAAAAAAAAAGTCATTCCATGTTTGTGGATATGATACTTATCGAATCGTCTCTTAAAGCCGCTCTGAAAACTTTGTATAAGCCCGCAAATATTTACAAGTAAACATTGAAACTGCAAACAAAAAGTTTGCTCGAGGACTCACCTCTGTTAACCTGCCAAGTTTGGTAATGATCTGTCGTATGTACTTGAGCCTCGCGCAAGACTGTACTAGAAGCTAACATTAGCTAATAGTGTTACTTAAGTAACGAAATTGAACTGTCTTCTTTGTTGATCTAGAACTGTTACACTTTCTTCAATTGCCAACGATATGTTCTACTGCGTACACATTGCCTATGATTGGTGGAAAAAAAGAAGAAAAACAATGTACGTCCACAATTACATCGTTAACCGTACTGTTGGCGCCTAGCCGACGGTCTTTCAACCTTTGCCCACTTAAACTCACGACCGAACTGAATACACGATAATTGCGTTACAGCGAAGCATGATTGAAGATAGAAAACATAAAAATTTTCTCTTTTTATTCAACTTACTCAGTCGGTCTGTAAATGGATAGAAATTTGGTTCGCACAGAAAACTATTTTGTAACAGAAAATGAAAAATTATTGAAAGTTTGAATGAATTGAATACGCTATGATTTTGTAGATGTAATAAATGATTTTACCTACAATTTAGAAAAGTTCTACGTAAGAATAATAAAATTTAAGATCTGATAATTGATGTGTTTAAGAACACATACTTTAATTTGAGTGACATTTGGTCTTTTGTAAGAAAAGTTAGCGCCAAAAATAAAAAGTGTTTGAAATTTTTTCTCTGATCTGTTTAGTTGATAATAGAATTTTTTAAATCAATTGACAACAAACTTTTTAATGGATATTAAAAATAGTTAAAGTATTGAGTTAATTTCATGTATTTTTTGTGTCAGAATTTTGCGAAATTCGAGTAACTTGAATTTTTGAATAAATATATTTTATATTTGTGGATTCAATTGGTTTGGCAAAATAAAGTATTGAACAACTGTTTTAAAATTTTCTAGTTTTTTGTTACAGTGAAGCATTTGAAATATTTTCTAAAACCAGGGTAAAGTTCAATGTTTCAATTTTTGATACAGTTCAAATCGTAAAAACCGAAGTATACATAGTACTCGGTAAATCTGTAAGAGTGAGGTTAGCTCAAATTCACTCGAAGCCTAGTAAAAAGTGAGCCACTCTAAGCTAAGAGTGGCTCACTTTTAACTCGATTCGAGTGGATTTTCGTACTTTTCACTCGAACAAATTTAGAAGGTATTGAATTTTTTTCTTTCTATTTCTCTCATGAAATCGATGGTGTTATCGGCCCATCAAAACATGAAGTTTCAAGGGTAAAAAAATAAAATTTAATAAAAATTAATCGTCATGTATAATTCATTTATCCAGTAAATTATTTGTACCAACTAAAAATTTTATTCAGATCTTTGAATTCAAATGTTAAAATTCTGATTAATCTCATAATAAAACTACGGAAAAAAAATTATTTGGTTAGAATACAGTATAGAAATGATTATTTTTGTTTAATTTTTAAATAATTTAGGAATTACTAAAGTACAACAGAACAATCAAATGCAGTGAAATTTTTTCAAAGATTTTTGCATTAAATTGTAATATCCTTACTGTGGCTTCAAGAGAAAAAAGTCATTAATCGATGTGGGAAATTTAGTGTTTGATATTTTATTTCATCAAATAATAATTTTATTAAAATAAAAAAAAAAAAAACTAAATAATTAGGTTTTTTTAGGAATAAGTAATTTAAAAAAACTGTGAACAATGTTAATACTTATAACTTTGTAATATTTATGAAATATAACTTATTTATGTGACGATATTTTTTGGTTTTATCAAAATCTTTGGAAGAGCGTAAATTTTAAATCGATAGGTTTATATGAAGAGTGAAAATATTTTATAAGTCCTTTTTTTTTTTTTTTTTTTATCAACTTTGGAATAATATAAATTTCTACATCTTTCCGGTATTTCAAAGGTATAATCATTATAGCATCAACAGCTCTTATTGATATTTTAATCCATATTCAATACAAATGATATAGTTAAGGCAGTAAAAAATCGATTTTGATAAAAAGCGGGAGTAGCTTTGTTAATTATTCTTCATGATCACTGGACCAACTAGTTCATCAAAAGATCTAATCGTGATACTGGATGTCAATGAAGATATCCCAAATAAAAGAATAGCGGCGAAGTTGGAAATTATAGTGATAGCTCAAAACCCCTTTGGAATTTTCATTACCTCTTTAGAAAAATTGTACAAGTAAACAGCTAATGACAGACTGAAATGCATGATTGGATAACAAGGGGGAGTCATAAAGGAGGGGTCTTTGCTCGGCACCGCGCCGAGGATGATCTTCCTGGAACAGCCAGGCCGTTTTTCCTTCGGTGGCGCTGCACTAGTTCTCGCCGCGAGCGAGCCTCCGACGTCGAGCGACTCCACGCGCCGCGCCGCACCGAGAGTATTGACCGTCTGCTCGCGAGCGAGCGCCAGTGGAAATTTCCACTGCCCTACCCCGGCCCCCCCGCCCCTCCCGGCCCGTCTTTCTCTTTCTCCTCGCTGCGGGCTGCGTGCCTCTGGGTGCATCCACGACCGCGGGATGACACTTTTTATCCGTAATTGCATGCACGACGCTCTAATTGGCCTTGATCGGTAATTCGTAATTTTCACTTTTCATCAATAAGGGGGACTTTTTGAACTTCGCTCAATGTTACGGTCACTGAGCAAATACGACGGTTGAGTATCCGAAATATATCAAGTTCTGAGGTTTTTTCTTCCACGATATCGGCTTTTATGACTTTGCTAATGTGTCTCCCGAGTCTTGAGTTTCATCGATTAAATGACATTTGGCTTTTATGCGCTTAAAGGTTGACATTGATAAACTCTTAAAGTCGAGACTGCGACCGCTTTTTTTTCAAATTTATTTTTAAAATTACAATAAGATAACACTGTTGCGTGTGCAGCCAGGCTTTAAAAGCGTTCCCATTTAAATTATCCAGTTTCATTTGGCTAATTTTAACGTTTCAGATTAGGAGTAATCGTGTGATGTCATGAAAAATTTAATTTCTCCAGATAAATTCGCTTTTTTTCGAGGATGTAATTATAGATACTCGTCGCGTGGATCTGATAAAAATTCTTGTGATTGATGCGACAATTTTATTTTATGACTCATATAGCTTGCACATTTTTGCAAAAACGCTTTCTTTTCGTTATAAATTAAAAACCAAATCGTTTAATTTCGTTGTAAGTTCGACTGTTGCGTCATTCGCATTCTCAGAAAAAAAATTTGTCGCTCTAAAAAAACCAATTCCTTTGGAGATTGCAACATTCTGAAAAAAATAAAATAAACTAAATGAATTATCATCCCCAATGTGTTGTGAATTGTCAAACGCATGACTAATGGATAAATAATATCGTTTTTCACCATTTTCACAGAAATAAGTTCGGTCTAAGAGGAATCAAAGAAACAAACAAACGAAAAAAAGGCAATACGACACTTCCCCCATCGACCTTGAGGAAAAGCCCCATCCCCCGAATAACTTTTCACGCACACGTTCACGAGATACGAAATTCCTCGCCCCCACCGTGGCGCTGCAGTCAGCTGGGTTTTTTTTTGCCGTCTGATGGAGAAAGAGGCGCGTGTCTCGCGACTGAGACACCGTTAATGTTATAGGTGAGCTTATACATCGGCGCCGATGCCATTTTTTTTCTTATTTTCGTCACGGCCACCGGATTTTTTTTTTGAGTAGGCGGAAAACTCGAGCGCAGCTGAATGCGCTCCCGAGGGCTATTATTAGCCTGGCGCCGTCCTTCGGGGCCTTTACGTAACCCGTCTCGGAGACGTGTGATGATAGTGCAGGCCCGCAGATATTAGCGCGAGTAAATAGAAGATAAACTGCGGGGCTTATAAAATCACGTCGTACTTCCTTGAACTCGACATTACCGGGATCGCTAATGACGGCTTTGCGTAATTCCGATGAGAGTTGCGTGAAGGGATCATTACTTCATGGCGAGCATTCGATCATAATTCATACTTTGTCAAGCGAAAGACGAATGTTGGTGGTTGTATCATAGAATGATAAACTTTATCTCAGGTCGGTAACTTTATGATCCACGCTCGGTCATTTATAAGCTGTCGATAAAGTCGTACACTCGCAGTTGGCTTACCTGAAGAGTATTCTTATTTTTATTGAAGTTTTATAAGTCGCAACTATTCTTTTTCCAAGCAAGTAATATTTGAGTGATAATTGATTCTAAATTTAAAAAAAAAATGTTTCAATATAATTAGGTTTTTTTTTTTAATTAAAATTTTTTTATAATTTAAGTATATAATTAATTTACATTAAATTTTTTAATCTCTAATATTTATAATAGTTGATTAGAATTTGATTTATATTGGTATTATAATTTTTTGTGTTGATAAAAATCAAATTAACAAAAAAGTTTAGTTGAATCTTTGATTTTACATGTCTGACTGTACCCGACTGAATCTACTTACACTGTTCCCTCACAATTTTCTGGTATTTAAATGCAGCTTACAGAACAAAATTTTCAAATTCATTTTTGTAAAGAATCAAGAGTGGGACTAAAATTCTTGAAAAATTTCAGGAATTTAATATTGTTTAGATTGTTATCCATTATGAGTATGTCTGACTATAGCAGTATGTATCTACTTATGAGGTTTTATTAAATTTTGTTTTGGTATTAGAAATAAAAAAACTATTGACTTAATTTGTCATAAAACACGTTGGCATTAAGATACACCTGAAAAAAGTTTTCACGAGTACATAAGAAATATTTAGTTACTACTGAACGTTAATATTTTTGCTCATGTAATTTTAAAACCACATCTCCTGAAAAAATAAAGTAGTATGGTAAAAAGATATATGCTCACTAAATCGACTGTCAAAATTTCAAACTTCACATTAGTTGAAATTTTAGAAAACCTTTTCTATTTTTTAAGTTCAAAGAAAATTTAAAAGGATGATTTTTTGAAGAATACCGCGTAATTAGTTGCAAAGCCCTTGACTTTGAACTGAGTAAACACGATAAAAAAGACTTGACCTACTACGATATTTCCTTTAATCAGCAATGCTTTTGCGCTAAGAAGCTTCATTTGGAATCAAATATTATAAGAAACTAATAAGTGTCGAGTTCATCGTAAAATTTAGATTTAAAAACAAAGTAAAAATTGAATTTTGATTTTATTGAAATTTTATTGAAAAAGTCCCTTTATGATTTAATTTTTGCACAGACTTCGTAACAATCAGATTTCACTGAAAAGATAATAATTCTATACGATTATTATTCCCGTAACATTTCCATTGTATGAATTTTAAACAATGCATGACTGAAAATAAATGATACCAATATTAAAAAATTACTGCCACCATATATCGCATTCGAGATGGCATGAACTTCCTATTTACAAGTCGATTACTTCTTCAGGATTTTAAAAAACGTCTTATTTTTAATCCAAGAATATCCTGAAAAAAAATTTTTTCCTCCCAAAGTCGTTCAATTTTATCACGTTTTCATCAGACCCGAAGTAGAAAGAAACTCGTCGGGTACAAATTTTTCGTGCAAATATTTTCTCATCGTTCCAGCACTTTCCCCTTCGAGCAATTCAAATTCTCCCCAGGCAGCTAATGCAGCTTAATTAGAACGAAGAATCGACAACTACCGAGGGAGAGGCAAAGACTCGACAATTAGCCGAGCCATGGAGTTGACTCCTCAAACACACACCGAAAGACTGGCCCCGGCGCGTCGTACTTTGTCATAAGAAAAAAAAGGAGGGAGTCAAGCGCCATCCACAAAGGGTAAGTGCGCCGCTATTAGTCACAGTCTGGGAACTTTGGATTTTCCTCCTCTTTTGGCGTGCGTGTGGTACAACGCGTAAGAGCGGCCGGCTTCTCGAGTAAGAAGGAGGAATTAAGACCAAGACGCAACGTGGAAAAAACTGCTCTGCAGACTATGGCTGTAAAAAGTTATCAACTTCTTTTCAGTCTGGGAAGAGATACTTCATACTGTTTCATGATTTTAGTTCGTTAAAAATAATAATAATAAATAAATTAATCAAAGGCTACATAGCCATACTTTCATCGTAACAGAAAAGACTTCAAAAATTACTAGAGTTTCATGATTTTAGTTCGTTAAAAATAATAGTAATAAATAAATTGATTAAGGGCTAAATATTAACTACTTTTATGGTAACAGAAAAGACTTCAAAAGTAACTAGTGTTGTAATTCATACAACATAAAATCAATCTAAAATTCAATTAATCCTACGAATAATGAAAAAAACATAGCTCTACGTTATTCACGCAATATCATGATGCTAAACAGTTTAATTTCCAACGAAGGAAGGCATGAAAAAAAGATTCTGAACAGAATACTGTTAGTCGCAGCACGGCCATAAATTCTCTGAAGTCGAGCTTAGATGAATATTTCAGGAAATTGGATTTATACCACCATAGTTTACAATCTAAGTAAATTACATTCTAACAATTAAAGACTAAATTTTCAAATTCAATACGTATTTTTTTTTCTTTTTTTTTATGCTACCAAGAATGCAAACTTCCTACTTTTTAACTGGAAAAATTTTCCATCCTCATGACTCGGGGACACCCGGATCCTCATTTGCATTCTATCTATTCCTCTGATACACTTTGCATGCGAATGAAAATTCATTGTCATTCGTAGTGACTCGCGTGAAATTCAAAAAGATTTCATTCTCTTTTGACAACCAACCGAACAAGGAGCCAAAGAAAATATTTGCTTTGGCGCGTTTCATTAAGAGATTTTTTTTAAAAACTGTTTTAATCATAAAAATTTTATGCGTCATAATTAAATTTAAGTATATCCTAAATAGTAGGAAATGTTTAATGAGAATAACGACGACCAGTGACACTTGTAACACATGTCGCTAATGCTCCTAATTAATCATTCGCCAAAACAAACAACAAATTCATTATTTGATAAAAGTTGGGGTGTATTGACCGTTCGGCTTCTCATTTCATCCTGGCCGTGATGAGATAAAATATTCCGATGAATTTGTAAGCGAATACAAATGTTAACTCGTGTACGAGGTAAAGCCTTGTTTGTGCCAATTTACTCGACTGATTAATGTAAATATTCTTGAATCCTGCCACATATACCCGATACGTCGATTTTATTCGTCAATAACTTTGGCTGTATCGTAAATTACTGTTTTAAAATAGAGATAGAGCTCATTACGGTATTTATTGCTATGTGCGTTGTAATGAATAACTTGGAAGTTTTCAAAAATAACCTTTGTAGTAGTAAGAATTAAATTTTTTTAATGTCAAATCGAATGTTTACAAAAACAAAAATTTTATTCAAAAGTAACTGTAATATAAATCAACCTTACGTAAAAATGAATGATGGTTAGCGAATAAGAAAAAATAAAATAATATTATAGGTATAAATTTTCAAATCGATATAATTGCAGCTAAAAATCGTCAATTTTTTTCGAGACAATATCAAATTAGAATATTGAAGAACTATTAAAAAGAGAAGCTGAGTAATTAGAACTACATATTACAATCTGCATTACTACTCAGAAAGTGAATTTTGAACGAAATTTATTTATTAAGGATTTCTGAGAATGTGAGTTTAAATCTTTGACTTACATGAATCAAAAAGATTAACATCATTATTTGGTAATTAACGTAAAAATTTTTTATTGCATAAGTATCGAAATAGAATCCAGATCCTACATAGACTACGCGCACCTTCGAATGAGCAATAAAAATTTGAAACTCGACACAGTTGGAAAAATTTCTACTATAAGCTATTCGAACGCGCAAGCTCGATCTAAAAAAAAAATTTCGCTTTTTAAAACATTTGATCATTCAGAAAAAAAGGTCATCTGGAAAATAGAAAAAAAAAAAAGAGAGATTTTCTTGCCCCCCGTTCTATCCTCAATATTTCCAATCGGCTGGTCGTCAAATTCAATTCCACGCATGGTCGCTCATCTCGTGCACTTTCATCAGCCAGTAGTCATCCCGGGTTAATTAGCCAAGTGTACATGGTCACGCGCATCACCACCGCCTGGCACAGAAATGACAAGCAGTGTACCAGTCTGCGGTCACTCTTTTCATTTCCGTTTTTTTTTTTTTTCCTCCCTTTCTCTCCGCAGCGCACCAGACAATGCGGCAAACAACCCCGGTCGGACGGAATAAATAATAAAAAAAAAGGGGGATCGATGATGATACTCGATGCTTCTTTTTTGTTCGACTCAAATCGAGAGGAAAATACATTTTTTTTTTTCGAGATGCGATGAATCAAACGAGTGTAAGTGACGCATGAATTGGGTTATGTGGGTCGGATAAAAAAGCCACTAACGAATCTATGCCCCTGTTTTTCGGAAATTGAAGCATCCCCCATTTTTACGTTCGTTAGGGATGAAATTTGTTAACCGCGCTTACGCTTGCTTTTTTACTCTAAAAGCTTTTTTCAACAATTACGTTTTATTGGTGGACCAGCGAATTTGTGGAGTGTAACTTTTTGACCAATTTGTGTAATACCAACTTACTCTAATATTGTTAACAATTGAAGTTTTATAATTTTACTTGATCTTGAACCTAGGAAAGAAATAACTATTGTTAAATGTTCGTTCAATCAAAAAAATAATTTCATTGAGTTCTTACGACTTTTTAAAGTTACGGTTATTAAAGCGTAACAGTTTTCAGACTTTTTCTATTTGAAGGATTACTTTGATTCTTTCGCGAATCTCGGAGCATTTCATTGACGCACAAATGGCACGGGAAGTTTCGATCCCGGATCAAACGCTTTATGGGCGGAACCGATCAAAGCCATCTTTTCCGAGAGCAGCAGCAGCAGCTCGCAAAGTGATAAAGTTTCTTAATAACTGTCTATCCTTCTTTTTAGTCTCGAAACGTGATCTTCCCCCCCGATACGAAGGAGCTTTTGTCTTACGAAATCGACACACATTTTACGATGAATTTAAGAGGTTGCTTTATACTGAATAAAAATCAAAGTAACAAGAAAAGTTTCCTGCTAAAACCGTCGTCTCGGCAGCAGTAAAGTTCAAATTTCTCCGGTACGATGATGAAACTAAATTGAAATTAAAATTTTTAACAAGGGGTCTTCGTCCTCAGCTCGTGGGTCATTTATTAGATCAACAAGTCCCTGTAAGAAATGTTCATTAGGTTATAGCGTGGTTACTAGAAAAATACTAGATTGAGTCTATGAAATAGACAGTAAATGGGCTATTGAATGGATAAACTAATTCACATTTCTTACTATTAATAAGTATTAATTAATACTAATAAATGGCATCCATAAACAAGACGAATTATCAAATCGATAGTTCAAGACTTGATAACTCGTCATCAATGACTTTACATTCAAAATTTTGAAACCAGAACGAGCCTGGTTCGAACATTACAGAAAAATAAAAGCTCGACTGCAGCGATAAGGTGTTATCTCATAGTTCCAGAATTTTTCCTTGTATTCGACCCAATGACCCGGCACATTACCCTCATCGATCTTTCGCTCCTGTTATGTGCGGAGAGGCAAAATAATACGCTTGGATGCGGCGCCCGTGACACGTGTCTATTGCCACCAGCCGTGATTCCTGTTTGCAGCTTCTTTTTGTTATATAACCTTTCGAAAAGTTACTCTCACCCCGGCCGCGAAGAGCATCCGGCGTGTCTCAAAACTTACCACTTTGCTTTTTGTTGCTCTCCGGAGTATTTTTGTACAAGTGATTACGGTGTGTTTGTACAAAATTTTCAAGATGTTTGTTATTATTAGCGTTAAGAAAAAAGCGTGAAGAAACTATTTTATTTTTTATCGAGCAAATGTATTTTTGAATTGCCTTACTGAAATCTTGTTTGTTTTTTAAAAACTGAAATATTCCAAGAGTACTTGCACTATATAATCGTAATATAGTTTTTAAAAATTGCAGTGTATAGGGATGACGAAGGTGAGATGAAAATAGTGTCAATCGTGGGATAAAAATAAAGATATTAAAACGACATAGCTGGAACAATAGAAGCAAAGATTATGATTTTGACTAATCGGTTTAACTCTGCTGCTACGTTGTTCGTCAACATCACTTCCGGTTATCTACCACCGTGCAGCGTTCTAGTTTGAAAAAACGGCCAAAATTCAATTTTTCGCTGTGATATAATTTTATTTAACGTGTTCTTTAAAAGCTGTTTTAGTGAAAGAAAACTTTATTTTTACTTTTTTTTTTTTTTTTTTTAAATCGAACGTAAAAAATTTAATAACACTTGTTATATAGAAAATAATTGAAAACAATATCACACTAAAAAATAATACCTTTTTCTGAAGAGAATTTCTTTGTTGCAGCTTTATTATTTAAACATGAACGGCCTAGTTTAGGCTTATGAAATGATACAGTAAAATAAGTAAATTTGATTTGTGCTAATAAAATCTAAACTATTCGACAATATCATGCTATTTTCAATCACCAACAATGTATCTGATTGAAATTAACGAGCAATAACGCATCAAAATTGACTTATTACAACAATGTTTTACTGACCTTATATACATATCTTAATTATTATTAGCCATTTTTTATTAATGGTGTCTAGAATAATGTGAATGCCTGACTATACTCTTAGATTACTACTTATTAGCCCAAAATAAGTTTGGTATCTTACAAATAACTGATATTGCGACTTTTCAAATTTTGAATAAATACTTTTATTTTTAAAATCAATTTCAAAGTTGAACTTGAAGTATAAAGTTCTTCCCGATTCTCGGTGGTAAGAACATTTTTTTTTAATTTTGGAAATAAGAGAAATTCGATCCAAACGTTATAGCTAAAGTCGTAGCCGATAAATTCAGGAAGATTGGAAGCCATTCTTTTCAGGGGAACCATGACGACATTAATTAAAGAGAGGTGGCCTCCGATGTTATCGCGATCGCGCCAGTTCACACGTGCCGAGGAAAAGCCATGATTAATAGCTGGGACGATTTGAAAACCGTCTGGTCGCGAAGAAGGGAGAGGCCGGGGAATTATAATTTCTTTCCACTTTGCCGTGTCTGGATAAAGATTTTATGAATAACGATCCGAGGGAGCGCGCGAGATATTTGATTATTTCCTCTAGCACGGCTTTTTTTTTTTCTTTTTTTCGCACTCTTTCAATTTTTTTCTCCGCGTGTGTTTGGGATCGATTTCATTATTTCGCTTATTACTTTCGTGTGAAATATGCTTTACAATCACTTGATGGAAGATTCATTCTATACGCTGGCAGCAATTATGAATTTTAAATTATCAAATCAGAATTGATTGGTTGAATTATTGTTGGTAATAATTCATTAAATGTTTTCACTGCTTTCTTTTTTTCAACCAACAATGAGTTGAAATTTTTCTAAAACTCGATATGTGCGATATGAAGTATTGAATTTAAGTATAAATGACATTTCATTGACGAAGCTTCACTTTATAAGCCATAAGATGAACAAAGAATACACATATAAAGAAAAATCAATTGGTTAAATACTTGTGAATGTGTAATTAAAAATTTTTTTTGTATGTCTAAGGATTATTTCAGAAAAAAGTCATTTGTATGTATAAGAGAATTTTAATAAGTTTCACTGATCCACGTGATTCGAATATCGAAATATAAAAATAGAAAAACATCAAATTCGTTTCTTTTTTTTTTTTTTTTTTTTTTATTGTGATATTGATGTTTTTGTATACGCACGATTTGATCGTGTTTTATTTGATTCTGGAATCTCATACATCTGGAAAAAGGAATATTTGTTTGAAAAAATTTCATTTTCGTTATAGTTTTGATGAATCCATGTTAAAATAAAAATTTTTATTTCTACTCGTATACGAGTAGCATAAAGGTGTTAAAGTTAAAATTGTGTTAACTAAGTGAAATAGTTATAACTATTTCTTAACAATTAATTTACGGAAAAAATAAATAAATAAATCATTTGCTCGTGCGAAGAAAAACCGTAGCCGAAAATCTTACGATTTAAAATAACTAATAAGGGACTAAGAAAAAAGAAAAAACAGAAAAAATCCGGAATCTTAAAAAGCTGGAACTCAATTGATAGAATTTTTTTATTCAAACTGATTTTTTTAAATCAGCTGATTTTGGTCTAAGGTTTTTCATCGCACTGGCAATCGAAATAAACAAACACCGCTCGAACTGGCACTTGAAGCAATACCTCAAATTTGACAAGTGTGTTAAAGCCCCTCGAGAAAACCTCATACCCCAGTCTTTGAGTAAAAAGCATCCGGTCTTGTTTACTCCGAGTTTCCTCCAAAGGAATACACCGAGAAATAAAATTAATGTAAAAGAGAGAGATCGAGGCGACACGTAGCCTCCACCGCGAAACCTTTGAGGCTCGCGTGCCTCGGCTGCTCGGTTTTTGTCGTCGCGCTTGATTCACGTCGGTGCGCGACGTAAAAAGGATTGATATCGCGGTGCCGCGTCGTGAATAAAACATGTGTACACTTTTCACGGCAGCTCGGGGAGTCCACCCCCCCCCCCAACCCCTTCCTTATTTGATCTGCGTCTGGAATATTATTTGCGAATATTTATGCGCCCGGATGTTTGGTAGATAAATACGTGCGGCTTCCCCGGGACTTTTGACAATGCGGGATGATGGGCCCCGGACGTGTGACTGATAAGGATCGTTTCGTGCAAAACTTTATGTGCTACTCATTCTTTTTCTTTTCTTTTGAATTAGCAACTTGAATTTTATGGAACCGCGCATGCAACGAATGACAAAGAGTAGCTTTCGTAGAATAAATATTTAGTCTTTTACGGAAAGAAATAGTCTTTTTCATTAGAATTTTTCTAATTTTTTTTTTTTAATTCAAAGATAGATATTCGTTTGTTGTTGAAATATTCAACTAAAAAAGAAAATGTACATCGGTTGACGTGACTCTACTACAAAGAGCGAAAATTTTCGCACATTTCCGGCATTGTTTGGTAGTTCTCAGCGCAAAGGTATTTTACTGTTGCGTACAAAAATTTACTTTCCTGAGTGTGGGTTAAGCTTAAAGTTAACAGACAAATTGTTTCATTCTTAAAAAAATATATAATTTCAAGAAGCATTTGATTCATTCAGATAATCTAACGGTAATTGATGCATATTTAATTTGAGGTGTAATGAATGTCTGAAATGAGCTGAATAAGTATGTCACATTAAATAAAAACTTCATAGAAAATTATTGGAAAATGAACTTGAGTGGTTGAATTATTTTACCTGCACAGCTTCATTATTTTTAGGTTAGACGGTACTTTATAAATTTCATTTAGAAAAAAAGAATCATGATAAACTTTGTATCGCACAGGTCAAACATTAATAAGTAAATTACCAGCAGTAGTAAAAGTCAATAATAAAAAAGTTTCGATTGTTGAAAAAAATTTTCTTTTTCAGCCTTCTACCCCACAAAAGTATCTTTCAGACCTAATTCTACAAATAAAAAATAAAACTATTTTTTCAGATAACCTATGTATAGCCCATAAGGAAAAAAATGATGTAAAAAACCAAAATGAGTGAAAAATCTTGGTGTAATCAGTAACAATTAGTCACTACTGAGTCGTAATCAAAATCTACTAATCACCTTTGGAGTCAAAGGACATTAAAGACCCTCGAAACGCTTGCCGAGGAGGATCACGTTAAAGAAGTGAACGGGCGGAGTAGATATTCAACTTTCGCCACGTTCGCGGAACGGTAGCGCGGTAATAGCAATTTGTATTAATTTCGGAGAAATTAGAAGTTACGCGTCTTGGAAGGCAATTAAAATTTGCATAAACAAATGTTCGGCACTCCCGCTCTTCTCTCTCTCTCTCCTCCCTCGACCTCGTTGTCTGCGTACCTCGGTTTTGGAGAATTTCGGTCCGCTTTGCCTCCCACTCTCCGAGCTTTTGTTTCTTTTTACGCTTGGCGATGCGTATCTTTTGAATATGTACCGCTCCTGATACTCACCGAAACTACGGCTTTTGTCAATTAGGCTGGAGGGGGAATTTAAAGAGCCGTACCCGGGAATTTGAATAAAATGTTTTTGCTTAGGTAAGCCTTGCGTTATTATTTTTGCTCGAGTTAATGTTTTTTCAAGATGGGTTTATTAAAGTTATTCTCCATGTATAATCTGGTGTATTTTTTTATTTTGAATAAAAAGTTCTTACAACTGTTTCTCTTGAAAAACCTGAAAATTTGACTTTTACTAAAAATATTCATCTATTCTACTCAAATCAGTTCGACCGTATAGCGTAAAGAAAAATTCAAAAAATATAAATCTCGTAAACAAAATCCTTTTGAGCGGGGAGGGCTTGAAATTCCCCGAAATTACAACGTAAGGCTTTTATCCCGGGTGTCGAGGGGGCGGGTGCGTCGTACAAATTGAAAAGCCTCGGCGCGTCGCGTCTCTAAAATTCTCGCACCTGGCTGCCTTGGCTTCAATTTAGTACGTGTGCGGCCTAAAGACACAAACTAGCTACATCATCCGAGCCCCACGTACGTTATACGTTACCACTTCATGTATTATTTTATAAAACAGACGTCTCCCATTACATTGACTTTCAGAGTCGCTTACAGTTTATAATTTTCTGACTCGCAAGCTTGATCTTTACCTGGGTCTTTTTTATTTCGATCGTTTACTTCTAGAAAGCTGAAGCTCTTAATTATTTTTTGTCGGAAGGTTGTAAAAAATAAACGACGATATACGATGAGTTTATGTGTCAAACATACAGATTTCCGGAATTTTTTCCAGGTACGGACTAAAAGTTCGAATTTTAATGAAAAAATTTTTTAATGATAAAGTTTTAAACGAAAGAAAGGACTTTTAATTAAAATTTTTCATTTTTAATTAAAATCTATTGAATTTTATGTACACCGTGTGAATATTTTGTAAAAAATTTTTGTAAGCTCATGGTAACAATGGAGAGTGAGGAATTCAAACGAGTGCATTTTATTTTTATCCTGCGGTTTTTCGGACGGCGTTTTAATTTTACGACCCGCGAATTTGTTCGCAGAGCAAGCGAGCGAGCGCGGGCGACGCTATAAAATTCAAATTCCACTTTGCAGAAACATTCCAAACGGGCGATAACTAACAGTTATAGAATTCCTTAATTACATTGCCGTACATAAATAATTACATAAATTTAGCGGATTTGGGAGGGACGAGCATTTAAATCGGCTTTTGGGAAAAGGAGCTTTAACTTTGTGGGAATCGAGTTGGTGCAACTTTTTATCTGCTTGTCACCCTCATGCCCGCCCCGTCTCCTCCTCGCCTCCGCACTTAAGTACGATTGAAAAGCTTTGTGTACATCATCCTTGACACTTTCATTCCGCCAAAATTTGAGCACCTTTTTTCGCGAACCATTTAAGCTTGAATGTGAATGATGGCGGATTTTTTAATGCAATGCGTGTACGCCATTAAAATAACGGTTAAGTTTTCATTTGAAAATTAATTTTTAAAAGTTTAGTTAGCTTCAACTTTCTTTCATAAAATAGAGAGTTCCAATAGAAATTTAAAACATAAAAAAAAATTTCAGTCGTAATTTTGTATGTTACAAGTATTTTAATTAAGTTTTATTAAACTAAAGAATTAAAAATTTCCAAAATTTTAAAAACCGACCGCAATATACTTATCATTCTTAACTTTGGTTTTGTCAGATAAAAAGTGTCTAATAAATTAAAGCTGAAATGGAAAATGATGAAATAAATTTGAAGGAGGTTGCAGTAATAATATCCAGGGATCTCGAAATTTACCCTTTTTCGGTAATTCCAGCAGCCCGCATGCACTCGAGAAATATTTTTCCAACCAAGTTGGGGTCCAAGGCAGTTTGAAATAGTTTTGCGGTTAAACGCGGCTTGAAAAAGGAAGAGGAGAAGAGTGTGCGGGGGCCGAGATAAGAGAGCCGCGAAAATTTGAATAAGCGCAAAAAAGAATCGCCGATGAAAGAGATAGATTACCCGGAGAGAGGAAGAAGAAATCAGCTGGCGGCTGGATGAAAATGTAAAATATGTGCTTTTGAGCTGGTGCACATGAAAACTCTATTTTCACTGGATTGTCTGGGATGAGTCCATATAATTAGGCGGGAGAATATCATGTTTAATTCATGCCACTCGTTCTACCCGCTCCTCCTCTCTCTCTCTCTCTCTGTACTCTCAAAAGCATACGCTTTATCTCGTCTCCTCTATCTCGTGGGTTTTTAAGCACGCCTTTTTCCCCTTTCTTCTTTCTTTTTTTTTTTTTTTACCTCGCAGCGATTTTTAATTATCTTGCTGCTGCTCTCCAGCTTAATTCGGGTGCTTTAATTTTTTTCTTTCTTTTTTTATTTTTTCGTAAAATTTCAAGATTCTACGTTTATGCACCGGCTGCTGGTGCTCGAGTGTGTTTTATTGTCGTTTCATAAAGTTAAGCTGATTATCATTAGGTGCATTTGCGTGAAAATGGATTGCGCACAGAAAAAAATTGCATTGTCGCTTTAATAGTTCAAATAATTTTATAACATTTATTTTTGTGCTGTGAACAAGCAAGACTGAAAGTATGGAGCTCAAATCGATAAATTGATATCGACTTATGATGCGTTCAATTTTTATTGTGGTAATTTAAAATAAGTCAATAATCAATGTATCGATGTTCAATAATTTGAAAAATATTTACTTTTTAATACTTAAAAAGTTTGTTATCGAGCTTTAAAAATTATATAAAAAGAAGTTTCCTTCGAATAAAACTTTTGATTTCACCCACGAATTCATCATTGATAACGTTTTTAAATGAACTTGAAATTTTGTAACATAAAGTATTACTTATCAAAATTGATCTATCTTATGAAATTTTTATCAGTAAACCCTTCAAAGTTACTTTTTGCTCTCTTGAATTTATTTCTGTACTACCAACTTTGTAAAATTGTCCGAGAAAGAGTTTATTTATTAAACTCACTGGTACATAAGTTAGAATGAAAATTAGTTTATCACGAGTTAGACTAAGCAAAGTGAATTAGCTCAGGTCTGGATAATACTCTCGAAAGAGACCCACTTTAATCGGTTTGAAATTAGCGAAAAAAAAAAAAGAAAAGGCCGAAACAATGTCATCGAAGCTTAATCGAATAATTCGCGGAGCGCGGGGCTGGTCGAGCCGGTGCGTCTGCAGGAGGCAATTCGGTTAGCGCGAGCGGTCGAGGGGGCCCCTAATTATCGACAGCGTTCGGTTTGTCGGGCCGATCGTCTGTATCAAAATTGACCCGTCGGCGTTGACCAATTTCCTAGAGTTCATCGGCCCTTTCCTTCCTCCTCGGCGTTTCCGGTAGCCCTACTGGACGACGGTGACACCGAACTAAACGAAATTGCCCGCCGCCACTTCGGCCCGGGAATTATAGAACAACCTCCGGCTACGACCCACCCCCGAGAGGATCGTGCCAGATAAGACTCGGAGAAAATAGAGACGCTCCTGCTGCTGCCCCCTTCCCTGCGATTGGAAAATGAAAAAAAAAAAAAAGCAATTTACCCCCTGGTTCAAAAAAAAAAATGGGTGCAAGCTTTTGACGATGATTGCATCTGTGGAGAATACAAACGCAATTAGTCGAGAAACGAGAAATAAAATTTATTTTTTTGACAATATTTTGTCTGTACATAAAATTAAAAGGATTTTGTGAGTGTTTTTATATTACTTTAGATACTTCTTATATCCAAAAAATAATTTTATCGTCAATAAAAATAATAATAATAATAAAATTATTAAGTTGTAGAATCTTTCAAGATTTTAGCAACTTTTATTTAAACACAGCATCCATTTTCGCTTATCACGGCCATATTAGGCACACTTTACTCACATTAAAAAGTTCTAATAGTTGACAACTAACTAGATAAATTGTCAATCTTGTCGACAAGAGAATTTTGAAAAAAAAAAAAAATGAAAAAATTTTTATAAAACATTCAATTATTTAATATATTTACCTTATATTTACCTGGATAAAGAAAATTCCTGTACATGAAAAAATAAACTAGCGTCTGACTATAAATGTCTGTATCTACTGAAAACTACAATGAAGAGTAATTAGTTTACACCATTTATCATGATAAAGAGGAAGCATCAAAGATCAAAAGACGATCGTAATAAACCGTTCATGTACTTTAAGAATTGAATTTTAAATTCTTTATCAAGAATATGTTGAAAGCAAGAAGTATTTGAAAATTCTTTTTGCGGAATACTTTAGAAGCACTCCAGAGAGTTGTTTGAAAATTTCTATTAAGAGTTCCTTGTTTCAAGGCATCAGGATCTTCTTGAAGATGCCTTCGAGAATTCTTCGGAGCAGTTTAATTATTCGTTAAAAGTTCTTCCTGTGTTTTTTTCCTGACGAAAATTCTATGTTCAGCGCTCATTTATTCACCGCCTATCTCTTTTAATTTTCACTTACAAAACTTTACTAGGATCGTCAATATTTTACTTGAATAATATTAATCTGTCTAAATTGAAAAAATATTATCTAAAGGAGTTTAATTTAATTAACGAAAAAAAAAAAAAAAAAAAAAAATAGTGTACACTTTGGAAAAAAGGGCTCCAGTAAGAAGCATCTGGAGAGTATGAAGTACCTAACCGGATGATAAAGAAAAGAAGATTAGGGACAGTCCACAAAATAAGAAAAGCCAGCTTCCAAAAAGAAAAAAAAATCTAAAGCAAATAAAAGAAGAAAGAAAAGAGAAGTTTCAGGGTCGATACGATCTCTTTTAGCCCCGGGACTCAGCCATTTTCGCTTCGACTTCGGCTGGCAGTTTTCCCCGAGGTTTCTCACCCCTCATAGATAACCGGCTTGGCTGGAATCCAAAATTTCGGAAGATCGCGCCCTGGGTAGTATTCGTCTTGCTCTCTGGCCCCCGTGAATTATATACCACGCGGGAAAACGGGGCTTTTATAAATACGTATAGTATGTAAATATGATTTTGCAGTGCGTTCGGCAGAGCCGCCCCGGCGCCAACTAAATTATCATTCCTGGTCTATCTTTTTTGCATCCCGATTAAATTGATGCTTCTGGATTAAATTTTTGTAATAAATGGGAGCGGAGGATTTTCGACTCTACGTCCTTTTTTTCACTTCTGTTGTGGATGTATATTTCTTTGAAACTGCTTCGTTTTATCTTCGGGTAATTTTTTTTTTTTTTACTTTAAATTAAGATTTACCAAAGTTTTTTTTTTTTTTTTTTTTCTCTTCGATTGATTTGACAATAAAATTTGAGCATTATTAAACCAAAATTGCTTCATAAGTGAAATTAAAAAAAGTATTATTATTCTTGATAATAAAACTAACTAAAATTTCCATGAAAAAATATATTTTGAGTAAAGTCTTATCTTGACTAATATTCAAACCAGTTTTTAAAAATAAATGATTACTTTAAACACCTTAATTAATTCAAATTAAAATATGAAAGTCAGGTTTACAACCGAGTTTATAATACCGCATTATTTGCCAAAAAAAATAAAATTTTAAAAAGTATAATTTTATTGTATCAAATAAATTCCAAGTTTGGATTATTTGTGAGTTAACTTTAAGTAGATTTACTGCAGAGGAATTCTGTAAGTGCCAAGTAGAATTATCCGGTCTCAAGAACTTCAATACCTTGCTCAATACAATAAAAAACAGTAAAGAAATGAAAACTGATAAAGAGTTTTTGTTACAGGTTTTTCATACAATATACAAAGACAGTAATTGTTGAAATTTGATCAATGTAACTTTCGTACCCTATAAAACTTTTTTTATTTCATCCGTGACCTAATCATCGACCTCGTAATTAATTATATCCAAAAAAGACTGTAGAGAGCAGTTTTTTGGATCTAATTCTGTAACGCACGTATTAATTATCAGAAGTCGAAAGTTTGCATGCAGTTACTCTTGGATAACTAAATCAAACTTCGATAAAAAAACTAGTCACCGCAGATGAGTTTCATAATAAAATTCAGATATTTTTTATCGATATTTAACAATAGAGGCGTTGAAATAAGCCGATTGGAGAATTCGCAATTACGTGACATCCACAATTAATCATCGTTGATCGAAAAATTGAGGTTTAAAAAAAAAAAAAAAAGGTCGATCATACGCCAAAGGGGTCCAGGCTGTTTAAAGAGAAAATCATAATTCACGGGGCTTTACAAAAAAATCAAACGAAAAAAGCAGCGCACGAGGTAATCAAAGCAAATTATTCCCTTGGCTTTTTCAAACTGAAGAGCGAGCGGGTTATGAATGCCCCTACGAAACTCATTAAGGCTGGTAAACGGGCGAAATAGTAGCTTCGAATTTCCCACCCCCGAAACGAAGTACAAATGAGGTTATGACGCTCGGAAATTTAACGCCCTGGGTGCGTTTATCCCCCGGGATATTCCGGACTGTCAGTAGGACGTCATTCGATTTAGTCCGGTGGGCAGGAGTGGGATTTTATATCTATATTCGAGGGTCGAACATTTTTTAAACGCTCGAAAACAGATTCGACCGTCGATTAAAGATAAGACGGTCGAAAAAAATTTCATAACCTCAAGTACATGTAAATTATATGGAAATTTATTCATTTGTTTTTCTTTCGACCGTCTTATCTGTTTTCGAGCGTTTAAAAAATGTTCGACCCTCGAATATAGACATAAAATCCCACTCCAGGGGCTGGGCGAAAAAAATCGGACGGGTGTCGAAAATTCCAAGGGTCGTGCCTTTTTTTTTTTTTTTTTTTTTTTTTAACAAAAACTCTCAACTCTTGATGGGCATTTCGGAAAGTTAATTTGCACTCGGCAGTTTAACCGAAAGCCATGATTATAACTCTCTTTTCGGTGCGAAAATTTTTACTCGCGTCGTATCTTTTGTTTTGTTTTTTTTTTTTTTTTTTTTCGGTGAGTTACGGTTACTCTAAATTTTTTTCGTATCGTATAAATTATAAATTGACAGAGCATCATATTTTAAGTTTATTCAAAGGGAGAACATTACCCGATATTTATAGTTACGCCGGGTAATATCATGCGATTTATGAGAATAATAAGACTTCGGGGTAAATATACTATCTATCAGGTGTGTAATATGTTACTTGTAAAAAAAAAAAAAAACACTGACGAGCTCTTATTAATAGTATTTTTTTGCATGAAATATTACCATGTTTTCCAAAGGTCAACTCAATAAAGATTGTTTGTTACGTTTTAGAAAGTTTAGGAGCTTAACGAATTTTATTTTTTTATAGTTTTGATGGGTCCAATGTAAAAATAAAATTTATCACGGATATTGATGAAAAATAAACAAATAGTAAGAGAAAGCAATCGTGGAAGAGATGAAAAAAATCAAGGGTTTTTCAATTGAAGAGTTTTCGTTTTTTATTGTGAAAAATTTAATATGGTCGGTTTTTCATTTATTGCGGTTGAAGAGGTCTGGCCGGTTGTTGGTTTTCATTTTCGTTTCGCGGGATGAACGAAGCAACTGTATTGTTTTACTTTCGTGATTGAAATTACGCTCGAGTTTGAGTGGCTCGCGACTGTTTTTTACCGCCTAGATTGTCAGTTTTCATTTCAAGTTGTGTACTTTTTTCTCTCACTTGAACGTATTAATTTAACTGACATTTTCAATATGTCCTGGCTACAATTTAATTTGTTTAATTGAACACTAATGTTAGATAAAAAAAATTTTTTTGTTTAAGTATTTAATAATTTTTGTACTTTTTGATTATTTTTTACAATCAGAATGAAGAGTTTAGTATCACCAGGTTTGACTATTGAAGCCTCAAAAAAATGAAATCAAATTTTACTTTTCAATGAAATTTTTGTTAGTGTTGAGTATTTGATCAAGTCTTGGATTTTTATTTTACTAAAGTATAAAACACGACCTCATCTTGAAAATATTTTTTAAAGTAAGATCAAAAAGTTCAAAGTTGAAAATTTTTCAACAAATTTTCATTTTCTAGAATATAAGAAGTTTTGGACGTCCGTAAAATAAAAAAAGTCAACGTCACAACATTTTATTTTTCATTCATGAATTTTGCAAACTAAACCTAATGGAGTTTGTCAGTTTTCATCACCAGGAAAAAAGCGCGAAATTTGATTTTTCAACAGCAATAAGGATCTCATTGGATTCCGAATATTCAATCCATCCAGGATAATAAGCAGACTTTTAAATCAAGATCAATATCCTCGAGAAAAAAAAGGTCCATAATCCGAGCACTAACTTTTATTTTCACTCGTGCCTGGGGGGAGGCTTGGTAGTAATGCAATCGAGTAAAAAGAGAGATTGTCCATTTTTCGGCCGAAGGAGAGAGGCTATTTCGTGCTTGCAGCGGCTATACCCGTCGAAAAACGTACGAGAGAACGTGGGAAAAAAAATGGGCATTTAACTCGGTTGTACGTTCCGATTGTTTTTGCGGGGATTTTTTGGGTACCAATGAAACGCATGAAATTTATCATTTCTACTGCGTCTACCTTTTCCACCTTTGTGGAGATAGTTGAGCATCTTTTAATAAAATGAAACGAAAAAATGAATAAATAGAGCCGGTTTTTTTCATTATCAATTTCGGTATTTGCCGCTTTGGTTTGTTTACGGGGTGCTAAGATACTCGCTTCGAGTGAGGGTTGGAGTATATTTCAATTTTACGCTAGAGTTTTATTGATTTGTTCAATTTAAAAATTGACTTTTATACATTATGGTTTTTTTTTTTTTTTTTTTTCAAAAGTTTAGCGATATTGCAGTTTCTGTTTTCAATTCGTATAAAGTAATATATTTCGTAATAAATTAAGCCAATAATCAAGTCAACTCAAAACTGTTTTTTCACTTTTAAAAGAAGAAATTTTGATTTGGGAAATAAAAAGTACAAAAATAAAACAAAATTTGCAAAAAAATATTCTGCATGGTAGCATTATGAAAAAATATTCATGTAAATATACCAAACTCGCGAGCAATAAAGTTTTCGATTTTACTTTTCAACTTCTGAAGCTATCGAAACACAATAAGCTAAAAACGGACCGTTGAAGATGTGACACTCGAAAAAAGCCAATAACGATGCAAACAAGCTCAAGTTTTCGTTCTCAATAAGGAAATGTGAAAAAAAAAAAGAAAAAAAAAAAGGAAGTTCGAGGAGTTGAGTTTCATCATTTGAAAAATTCCTTGAAAGCATTGTTAGGTCTTGCTCTTTTTATTTCAAAACTTTTATTTCAGTATTATACACGAAAAAAGGCTGCGGCTTTAAAACGAAATGAAATTAAGTGCAGCGTAAAAAACTTTTATACTTTTACTCTTTGAAATGCTTAATCATAGCACTAAAATTGAAACTTCCTTTAACCAAAATGAAAGTATTTGTATTTTTTGTTGTTTTATAACTTTTTATTAGGAATTCATTGAACTTTGAATATTTAAATATCGTTTCATTTAATTTAATACTAAAAATTTTCCACTTCTTATTTCAATAAAATACATAGAATTTATCTGAAAAAAGAAGAAGTCTGTACGTAATTTTAAACTCATTTATATAATATTTTTAATTAATTACACTCGATGTTTCAAGTACGTAGACGTTGTAACTTCAAAGTTAAGCCCGTATGCTGATATTTTAACTTCGTTCATACACCATCTGTAACATATTATTCATCATTTGGGCAACGTCTAACTCGTAACAGTGTAGCGCATCACCCAGGGCGCGCGGCGCGGCGCCTCTCGTTGAAACTACTCGAGTATTAATCAAGTCGGGATGTTCTCTGCGTGAAAGTCTTCCACCTTACTTTGTGCTCTCTGATTGCTGATCCAATTTACGAAGATGCACTACATAAAATAGGTCAGATTTTGTTACAAAATAAAATTTTTAATTTAGCACTTGGAATAATATAACTTGAATTGTCTGTACAAATTCGAGCTTCGTGAAAATAAAAACAGTCGTATATTCGATGGTCCCCGGGAAGAAAAATCTTGGCCCAAAATCTGCCACGAATAAAGTTACAACGGGCGTAGTTTTGGTGAGTAAAAAAACTCTTTAAAAGTTTATTTATTATTTTCACCTGCGGGAAAAATGTTAAAATGACCTTTGCTACCGTATCGATGAAAAATTACAGTAAAAAAAAATTTTCGACACATCAACCACGAATAAAATGACTCCTTGCGATGTTTTATAAGCTGAAAACTTAGAGTCATTTTATTTGTGGCTGGTGCGGAAAAAAATTTTTTTTATTATAATATATCATCGGTATGGTAGCAAAGGTCATTTTTCGCAGCAGGCTAAAATAATAAATGTAGTGATTTAGAGACATTTTAGAAACCGAAAGTCGCCTCATTGTAACTTTATTCGTGGCAGATTTTGGCTAAGGTTTTTCTTCGCTGGAACCATCAATGTAGTAAAAAATATAAAGTAATAGTTTTTTAAATTTTCAACTCTTCTAAAATTTCAAACTTTTGGCATCTTGAGGATTATATTTTGGTTATTTAAATTTCAAATCTTCTGAATAATACATTGATAATTTTTCTCCTTCGTACTACTGCATTCCTATTCGAATTACGAGTGCACTCCTTACATCATAATCGGAGGAAGATCTGTCTAATGTACCCACTTATTGGTTTACCGATTTTCTAAACCCGACATCTTTACCTCCTGTTTTCGTAACAATTATGACCTCTCGTATCGGTAAGTGCCGATATTGGTAGAAAGATCGATTGTCTTTTACGACTAATTGCAAAAGTTCCTCCGTTCTCTTTGAACCAATAGGCATTCCACAATTTGCCTCCGAGCGGTGGAACAACAAAGACAGACCGAGCCATTGACTTATCGTTTACCTTTTGTACATTTCGAAAGGCATTATTTTCCTCCATTTGATCTTCGATTTTAGTGCGAGTTGTTCGTTTTTTTCTTTTCGTTGCTTTCTTTATCATAGCTTCGAGTCAATTTATCGAAGAAGAGTCATGATTAAATGAGGTGAAATTAATGTGGCTTGATTGCTCTCGTATTTAATTGGTGTTCGATTTCCGAGGCTAATAAAAGTACTTGTGTGAATTTGTTAAGCGACGTCTGACTCTTTGAAATTATAATTTCACGAACAATAACCATTATGGTTGAACCAGATTGACAATAAATTAGTCTGGTACCAAGATAGTAACAGTCCATCCTCGCCTTTGCAAAAAAAGAATAAATCAAACTCGCAAAGCCGCTTTATTAAATTTGAAATTCACTTAAAACTCTCGAGTAGTTTTCAGCTATCGGTCGTTAATTATAATTCCGAGAAATCCGACGGATTAAAAAAAAATGTTGAGGGCGCCTCGTTAAATCAGGGAGCGGATACTTTTCCCTTTGACTCGATCTTGTCTCATCTCGTCTCGAGGACTGATAGATAGACGCGCAAGCGCCGGGGTGCAAGTCGACGATATCACCCCGAGCAGGCTACTGGTCCTCTCTCCTTTGGGGAATTCGATATCTCGTCGTGATTCCCGCGACTCCGCTTGGGGAATCTGCCCACCCCCCCCTCGCACCCCTGATGGCTATATCGTCTCCAGCCCCGATTTCATCGAAATTCGATTCAAATGCGAACGGCCACCGGGAGTTTTCGCTTGATAACTACCTATGACTTTTTTTTTCTTTTTCTTTTTTTATGTTTTTGTATGTAGGTGAGATATAACCGTTATTTTGTTTTGTTTTCACATTTACGTGAGCTACGTAACAAGCTTTTTTTTTCTTTTCTAATCGAGATCATGATACCGTCGGTTAATTTTAAACGTTATTTATAGGTTAGTCTTAGATAAGATTCTTTTTATAAATAAGTTTTGAGTTTAAAAAAATATGTTTTCAATTTATATTACTCTTTTTTTTTTATGTAGACATATAACAGGACAAGCGAGTATTCTAATGAGAATTGACCTACTGACGAGAGCTTTTCGTACAATTCAAACAAAATTTTTTTTCGACATTTTAAATGTAAAATTATTTAATTTACATGATTACTGATTCGATTGAAAGAGCGCAAATATTTGCTTGACTTACTTACTCCAGGGCTTTTAACAAATTAAACAAACCACTTATGATTTAAAAAAACTGAATTTTTTAAATTTTCAAACTCTTTAGTCACGATCCTTTAATTTGCGGTATTTGCACAACCTAATTAAACGCAAAATCAAAGTTAACCTGTCTCTCTGTAGCATAACTTTCTCTACAAGTTACAAGCCAAATTGCAAGAGGAATTCTAGAAATTTTCGACTTACAAGAACCGTTCCCCTCACAATTTTGGCGAGTTGTTCAAAATTTTATGTTTTCACTGAATAAATTTTATCAAAAAAATTCTTTTTTTACAGTATGAAATTTTCTCATTATAAATCAGGTAATAAGTAATGAGTTTTTTTTACATTAGGTTATTCTTGTTTGATAATTATCGGCTTTTACCGCAAGATTTCCGTTTTGAATAGTATCTTTATTCAACGTAAAAAAGTAGCTACTTTTGAGCTTTCAAAATTTTCTATCGTCAACACGCAAAGCGTCATTTGCAGGCTTTCATTGAATCCATTTCCGGGCTGGTTAAAAAAAAAGCAGCAGCAGCAGTGAACTCGCACACAAATCTCGTTTCGGGAAAAAGCATCACGAAACGAAAGATCAAAAGCGAACGAGACGACAGGGCGGGAGGGAGGTCGGAAATCCGTCCATTTTAATTACGCTAAGGGTCCTCCTCGTCACTGGCATCAGATATAATTTTAAAGATGTCCCTTGTCTCTTTCTCCCAGCTTTAGGGTGTATACGTATAAAGTCGGAAGGTCGCATTCGAAACAACTGGGTCAACGGTAATTACGGACGACGACGCCGACGAGTTATTCAGTCTGCGCTGCTCCGTCCTCAGGAATTTTCGAGCTATACACATCCTTCATAGACAGGAATATCGCTCGGGATTTTGGGGGCGCAGCCGGCGAGTTTTCCTTGAAATCGCATTAACCGTCTTTAGAGGATAGCTCGCGACGATACGGAGGCTCTTAAGTATTCCGAGTTCGTGGACATCTGGAAACATTAAACAAACTCTACCGAGAATTTTTCATACAATGCTTGTTCCAAGAGGTCGCTTAAATTCGTTTTGCACTGACGACGCTCTGAGTAATTAAGTCCATATTGCGGTCACGACAAATCTTATCTGTTCAATTTTCTATTCATCAGCTGTGGCAATAAAACTCGGAGCTTTTATTTTAGGTTACATCTTCGATGTAATCAAAGTACCAGTATCTATTGGTTTGTTTGGATTTATAAAAACAGCATTCAAATGACAAATTTCTTAAATAATTTTTTATGCAAGCATGCTGTTTATTTGAACACAATGTGAAGTTTTCGACAGGCTGATATTTCTGTTGCAATTTTTTTTACCTGTCGTCACGCACACTGATTAAAATATTGATTAGAACCCTGATGAAATGCAATGGATGAGTCTTTTTTGTTTAGTTTTTTCTTTTTTGCTTGACCCGAATCATTTTTTTTTTTCTAGTCGGCTTTCATGAATTTGTTGACAAGAAATATAATATTGAGTACAAATCAAGCATAAAATTTATTTCTAAACTTACATTTTGAAGTATCAATGCTGGATTTTAAGATCCAAAATTCTAATATTTTGGAGTCTCCATATCAATTAAATAAATAATCTTACTTGATTGACTTGAAAGGTTTTGAAAATATTATTTGACAACAGATTATCGTAGCTGCCCAATGAGAATTTATCAAATAAAGAAGATATTTTTTTCGAGAGAGCCAAATTTGTATTTTAACAATAAACTGATTCATTGATAATACAGTAACAATGTTCAATATAAATTTAGCCACGTTCGTTTGAATCACTGTCGCAAAATTTTCAGATCCGCGGAGTCACAATAAAACAACAGATCGAGAGCTCGTCTCAAAGCGAGGTCGCACACCGGGTATGAGAAGTTCGGTCGAAACGTCGATTCTCTGATAAAAGTTGTTTCATCCCAAGACCGCGGGCCGATATTTGACGGGCGAACGTGTTGGCTGTCACGGATGACCGAAAAGTCTATTGCGCGCTCATCCGAGCTGCTGGGAAATATATATTATTAAAGCTGCCACCTGTTTCACAAATGTCCAGCTGTTAGTGATCCTCGCGGTCGGCGAGTTGGATCATTGAATTATCCTTGTAAATTCGTTGGGATTTGCGTTTGAATTCACGCTCGGTCGGACGATCATTTTTTTTAGACTCGTCTCCGCGTTATTATTGCCACTTTGGTTTTTTATTTTACGCTCGGTGGGATGCCATTACGCAAGTGATTCCGCAGGTGTTTAAAAGGAAATTTACAACCTTTTTTTTTTTAAACTGTTTTCAACCGGATATTTCC
The DNA here is from genome assembly GCA_038277355.1 of Encarsia formosa. Classification (NCBI taxonomy): domain Eukaryota; kingdom Metazoa; phylum Arthropoda; class Insecta; order Hymenoptera; family Aphelinidae; genus Encarsia; species Encarsia formosa. The sequence continues at coordinate 3,656,470 of CM076187.1, forward strand.
GTACGATATCATCGTAAAACATAAAAAACCAAATTTTTTACTGTACTAAAAAAAAGACGTTATTACAAAGTTCGTATTTTGTCGAAATTATTTTCCAGGTGAAAAGTCGGGAAGGACCGAAATCAATGAAGAGTTTTTTAATTGCAGCTTACGAGAACAAATTTTTCTAATTGAACGTAACTCCTGAAATAAGACGTCCAAAACCGGTACGTGCACAATCCTATAGCTGAAAGAGAAAAAAAACCAGTAGGTACGCGAGTTAAAAAAATCAAGCTTCGGAAAAAAAAGAGAGAAATGTACAAGTCTCTTGGGGGCATTGTCTTCTCCCTTAGTGTAGGAAATCGAAGAGTTTTCACAGAGGCAAAGAAGCCGCAGCATACCCTAAGACCCTACCTTTTACTTAAATCGAGGGTGGTAGAAGTGCACAAACGACGAGGCAGGGAGTAAGGTAGGAAGGAAGTAAGAAAGGCCTTACTTCTTCGCTAAAGACTAGAACAAAGTGCCGCTGCGCAGAAGAAGATATATATCTATGGGATCTTACCGAGGGTGTATTGGTCTCGGGACCTAATGTGTCCAAGAGCCGCAGAAGAAATAAATCTACGGACGAAAACTTACCGCCACGGGGTTGAGCCCAAACGAGTAAAACTTTCCCAATACGACGGCCCAGCAGCCACCGCTTTTTTTTTATCTCCTTTCTCACCACCTTTGTCTTGACTTCTCCCACTGCTTGAACTTTTTTTAATGAAACTTTCTTGGAACGCGCATTTGTCTTTGATTTTATTCGGGTTCCTGAAAAAATTACTTATTATTCTTCGATTGAGAAACAGATAGGGCTGACTTCGCTCTGAACTTGGAGAAGACTTTTAATACTTGTAAAAGATGTAATACAGTCTTTACTTTATTTATTAATTTAATCTTTATCAAGTAAACCAAGATTCTATATACTATTTCAAAATATATTAGACGCGTCATCTGTTAAGATTGTAAAAAAAGAAATGATATCATTTAAAAGATTTTACGAGGAAGCTTTTTTTCTCTGTTGGTCCAAAATATGATCATACAAAAAGAGTTTTTCAATTTTTCAAAGTTCAATATTTTTTTGTACAGAATTCTACATAACTCTGCCAAAACAGTGTAAAGGTTTTTGCCTAGTGCACCAGGTGCCCATCCTGACTCTTCGAAAGTCGAAACTTCCAGGAGAAATCATCTTCAGGGAAAAATGATTTGACGTACCATATCGGTCTTTTTCAACAAGGATTGCAAATTCCAATAATTTTAGATATTTTGCAACCATTTTTTCTTATTCTTTATAAATTTTGGAGAATATTTTTTTTATGTATAAACAACTTAGACAATTTTAATTCTTGCAGATATATAAAATCTTTTAGAAATACATTTTATACATATAAAGGTTATATCCGTTATCAAACTCAAATGTATAATGTCATAAAAGCGTAATGAAACTAACTGGCAATAAATGTCACATATTTTAGACAGTAAAAACAAAAGAGAAAATCAATTTATTTACAATTCAAAAGTCAGCTCTAAGAAGAACATAATTTTTGTATATTATGGTGCAATAGTCACGAGGAAAATCAAATTGTGCACGCATGCAAACAATCGCTGAAAAATTTGGGATTGGATTATGTCGATCTTTATCTCATCCACTACCCTGTACCATTTAAGGTACGATTATCCGATAAAAATTGAAGCTGAATTTTTTTCACGATTTAAATACTATTTTCAGTCAGGAGATGATATGATGCCAAGAGATTCATCTGGCAAGATAGAATTCAGTGATTCAATAGATTATTTGGACACTTGGAAAGGGATGGAAAAATGCAAACGGCAAGGTCTTGCTCATAGCATTGGTGTAAGCAATTTTAATTCAGAATAAATAGCAAGGCTGGTTGCTGCGGCAGAGATGAAACCTGTCATTAACCAGGTAGGAAATATTCATTTAAACTGATAATATATTGTTGAATTCCAAAAATTTGATTTTTTTTAGTTATTTTCAAGCATTGTTACAGGTCGAAGTGACTCTCAACTTGCAGCAAAAGCCCTTGATTGAATTTTGTAAGAAACATGAAATAGCAGTTACGGGGTACAGTCCCTTGGGTCGACCGGGAAATCTTCATGGAATAAAAAATTTACGCGACGAGCCTCAAATCCAAGAACTTGCAAAAAAGTACAAGAAAACCCCGGCAAAAATAGCTTGCAGATACATAGTACGTACACACTTTCAATTTTTTGTAAGGGCACAGTAAAATAGTTAAAAATGTTGCAGCTTCAACTAGGAGTAACGCCAATTCCAAAATCTGTTACTGAATCTAGAATAAAAGAAAACTTTGATATTTTTGATTTCAATTTGACTCCCGAAGAGATGAAAGTTATTGAGGCATTGGAGACTGGTGCTAGAGTTGCACCTTTTGATGAGTAAGGCTTTTAAAAAGTTTTTACTTGTATTGAAAAGTATAGAGCATTTACTAATTGAAAAATCTTGATGTTTCTGTGGAAAAGGATCAAAATATAATCCTTTTGCTATTCCTTCTTGAAGTTCATTGCTGATTCTCAGAGTAAAATTTTTAAATGTTAAATGGTACAAGATTTTAGTTTATTTTTATCTTTAACATTACGTCTTCCCTATACAACAGTAGAAAAAATGAATTTAAGTATAAATAGCTAAATAGATTTTTTGGTTCAATTACTTGAAGTAATGAGTGTAAAAAAAACAAAATTATTTATCATACGAAGACTGAAAATGAAATAATAAAAAAAAAAAAAAGTGATCTCAGAGTCAAATTGATAAAAAATTGTTACTTTATTAGAGAACAAAAATACCTTGTAACAGCACAACAAAGAGTGAGGGGGAGTTTGGTCCTCCATATGGGTGAAATCTAATACAAGGGAATAAACTTTGTTGGTCCAAGAGAGCGTAAAGTAAAAAGTGCCATGGTGTTCTTCGGAGGGGCGAACGCCACACGGAAGAAAGACCCACGTATAAATTTGGAGAAGACAGTGCACGGGGAAGAGGAGCACTAATTGACTTAGGATTCACTCGGGTAATTAAGTCGAATGTGTCTTCGATCCATGTTAGCTGGGGCTGCTTGTTCGTGCGTCTTCGCGATGTTTGTTGTACGACCGATGGGAGACTAAAGAGATAACAGGAGTTTACTCCAAGTTCTACCACTGTTTTGTTAGTTCGGATCGGCATAAGTTTTTGTTTTCACATCTACGTTCAGTTATTCGATTCAACAATCTTATTAAATTAGTTCTGTTCAAATCCATCAATTTGTTATAAACAAAATTGATTATATTGAATGTAACATTATGTACATTTTTTTATGAAATTTTTTTTCTTTAAATAATAAAAAACAGACAAAAAAAAACTTATTTAACGTCTTAAGTTAATCATAAAAATGTTCAACACTATACTCAAAACTTCATAACATATTGTTGTTGACTTCTTACCCTGTAGAGGTAGTAGAGTGTAGTGCTCATTCAGAATATCAGGGGTGGTCATACTAGGCACACCTAACTTATTAATAATTGTTTAATTTCAAAAGAATTTGTCGGTACAGCACCGTCCACCCATAAAATATTAAAATATCAGATAAAAAATCATTATTGAGTAATGTAAATTGTTAAATTAAGCATTTTATACACAATGAATTTTTTTTCAACTCATTTCTGATATTGTCAATCTTCAAGCTAAAAAGTAACATACAACTCATATAAAAAACTAAATGATTAATGATTTTTTATATAATATAAAAAATTAAATGCATGTACTTTAATGATTGAAACAATAAGTTTTCTCGCTTCATTAAACGAGTTACGTAGCGCGCCACCTAGCCCTTTCGGCTCGCTCAATAGAGGCCAGATGACCCACCCGCTCCGGAGTTTTCGCCCAAAACTTTTTTTTTTTTTTTTTGAAGCTCCAGTCTTGCCACGCTATGCCCGAGACTTAAAAAAAACTTTTTGGCGAAAACCCATCCACCTTTGCATTGCTGCGCTCAACTAAGTTTTGCGAGGGGAACTTTAAAAACAAAATTTGCATGCTGCAGCTCTGAGTGATGGTGACATAGTTGATTATGCAGGTAAACATTGCGGGACGCTGGTTTACCCGGGGCTTCTGCAGGTGATAATACGACGGTAGCGTATGAATTATATCTTTCTCTCTCTTTCTATTATACTACGTGTCATTTTGTGTGCACCACCCTGCTCACACTCGCGCCGAGTTTTAAAGCAAAAGTTTTACTATCGTGATAAACACACGTACCCACTTGTGGAAAATGAAATGCCGTGTGCATAACAACGAGCTTTACGATTACATCTGGATGTTTTACCATTCGTTTTTTCTGCTTTAATTATTACGTAAAAAGGATAGAAAAATTTTTCATGCCAAATTTTTAGTTTGGTATATCTTATTAATGATTATGGATATTAACATTTTTTTATTCAATTATATTCAAAAGTAACGAATATTATTTTCGATTCATACAAAACATACAATATTTGATTTATCTCTTGAGTTGGTAATTATAATATAAATAATATTTTCTGGTTTCTTAACATTCATTTAAAAATTTTGACTTTTTAATGAACCATAAAAATATATTCTAGTTTATTAACATTAAAATCAACGAATGACTCATTGTTTCTCATAATTTAATTAAATTCACATATCTTTTATCTATCGAGTGAATCAATCATAAAAAACTCGTAATCTATTACGAGTAAGTGAGGAATTATCGATTGGTGGTCAGCACGGTAATTCACAGGCATAAATCTGGACGGCGCGAAAGTGTCAAATAAGCCATGATCGAACAAACCTCTCGCAATCGTAAATTAATGTCTCCGTTATCGTCGTTCGGGGCTTCATTATAACACCGGCGCTGCTTATGACAGTGGTGCGTGCGAGCTACGAAGGAACGAGCGGGGTGAGCCCCCGGACAAATGTAAACACCTGTCGACAGAGCACCGGAGAATACGCAGCACTTAGTCGGATGATTGTTGGAGGTGAGGCAGGATAAGGCCTAGCTCCGGCGAGGATTAATCAAGTGACAAGTAGACGAGAATTTGACTTCTGTATGTGCTATGCTTGAATTTAGATTGTTGGGGTTTGAACTTGTGGTTGTACCACCTTTCACATTCTTCTAATTAATCGAAGACAAGGGATTTGAAAAAATATGTAACAACTTTATTTTTTGTATATTCGACGTTTCGCACAACTAGATTTGTTGACCCGTTCAGGAGTTTATAGTTTTTATAGTTTCAAGTATATAGTTTATTATGTATCGGTCAAAACTCTTGTCTTCTACAGACTGATTTTTGGAGTTAGATTTAATTTGATTATTTTCGTTACTTCGTATTCGAAAACCTGCAGTCTTGTGATATTTTTTTTAGGTTTTTGATTATAGGGGGTTGCGTTTTTTTATTGTTGAATTTTTTTTTTTCCAGATTGTACATGTATTTAATATGAATACGGATGTTGTTGAATTTACATACTATAAAATTTAAGATTTAAATACTGCAAAGTAAATATTTTGCAGTATTTAAGCATGAACAAAAATTTGAGAAATGTGAACGTTAAATTGTAAAATAGATGTGCTTTGTATTCGTGCATATTTTTCTCGGGGTTACATTTTACTTTTAGAAATAGGTCGCTATTTTCCAGCATGGTATTTTATGATTCTATTTTCGTCGGTCTTTTAAACTTATGAACATTTTTACCACGTATAAGTTTTGTTGATGAATCTGTATCCTTCAAAAAACATTAAAAAAAATCTTTTATTAGAGTCAATTACATTGGATCTCTTTCCGTCATGGAAGAGCTACGATTGGCCAAATTAATTCAAACGTTTCGCTTTCAATTAATATCTTTCATACAATTAAAGCCCAAAATCAATTGATGAATTTAAAAAAAAAAAAAAAAAAACTATATTGTTTCAATCCAAAAAATTTGCATTTTTCGATTCTATTAAAAAATATATTTTGTGAAAATGAAGATCTTGTTGTTTTTTTCTTACTTAAAAATAAGCATGCGTAGAGTATAAATTTGAATTTCAAATCCACATGGCGAAGCTTATTATTCCATCGTTACGTACTTAGTAAGAACAACGCGAGTTTCAGTGGGAGTTTAATAATACAATAGTTACTAACTTTGTCATCTCGAACTTGGAATAGATAATTCCCTCGCAAGTTGACAAGTTTGAAGACGCCGCGCACCGGCTAGCAACAAGATTCTAATGACCAATGCGCGCTATACCTTCAGAACCCTGGCTTAGCTACAAAGTTGAATCAGCCAAGCCGTGTGTACACGTCGTCCCAGTTTCCTCTCGCGACGAAGGACCCTCCTGATGTTTACTGTTATTCATCACACGGCGACCGGTAACTAGGTGCGGTTTATTTACAGCATTTACATCCTGACTAATACAAGAATAGCATCGTTTCCCTCCCTCGCTATCTCCTCTCTCCCTTGATCTCGTAATCCTTGAGACTCAATAATTTTGTATTCAAGTCCCTTGCCACTGTTTACTTATCCTGGCGCTATATTGAGTAACTCTAATGCATTCAATAAATATTCATGAACTTGAAATTTAATGGAGAATTTCATTGAATTCACTCTTGTTTTGGGCTAATATTAGCAAAAACTTAAATTATCAAGGTTTTCACAGTTACATTTAGTTGTAATGTGTTTCATTTCTTTTAAATAAGCTTGAAAAATCTACTAAAAAAACCTAAAAACAAATGATATTGATGTGAAATGTCTAATATGGCCATCCTAGGTATTTTAATTATGGTTGCTTGGAGGTAACTCCAAAGGATAAGAAAAGATCAGCTACATTTGATCATGAAGTGTTAAAATTTATCGTCAGATTATTTGTAAATTGAAAGCTTGTAATAATAAATAAGTTTCAGAAAAATATTCAAAGCTGCGTCAATAAATTTATCTAAGTGAAAAATTAAAATTACAAAATAAATCAAACCCTAAGAATTCAAAATGCGTGGCTCAAAAATATTCGCGTACAGCATAACTTATTGGTACTTATCCAACGGAGGAGGAGGAGACGAATTTAAGCAGTGAAATATGTGAGAGGATAATATTTATTTTTGTTTATGAAATTCTTGATATCTAATTTTTGGTGACGGAAAACAGAAAAAGGGTGGGCAGGATTAACAGTAATGTGTTATTATAAATCACGTCGACAGTTTTATCGGAATGCCACAGACTGCCGGAGCTTTTGGCAGTTGATAGATCAGTTTTTAACGGAGCGAGTTTGAATGATTCTCTTAATCGTTAAAAATCGCGGACTGAATTTTTTTTAAAATTTGCAATCAATTGTTTGCGATTAAAAAAGAAAAAAAAATTTTTCATCTATAATCATTTTTTAAGCTTTTTAGTCCAAGTCGTATGTAAAATAATATTTAAAAACTTACAGTATTTTAAGTTGAAATATCTAAATTCAAATATTAATATTAAAATTAAAATTTTAAATTTTAAGTTCCGAACCAATCACAATCATTTTTAATCAAAGATTCGATCTTGTTTCACCTTGATAAAGAGTAATTTCAGCCACCTCGAGATCTAAAAAATTACTTTGAATCAGTAATTTCAAACGCTTGTTATCGAAATAATTGGGAATAAGGTGTAAAAGGTGCAGAAAAAAAAGAAAAAAAAAATTAATAAGCTTGTTCCAGATTTGAGCTTTAATGGGTAGCCTTTATCTTGGGCATTTCCGAGTTTTCTCCTCTGCAGGCCGTTCATTACACGCCAACTCTTCCTCTCATCAATGTCTCGACGCTGTTCGTAACGAACGAAGAAGTTCGATGTATTTTCAATTGACTCTAATGGCGAGCCAGCAGAACGCGCGGAATCACCGTTGCCAACCGTAGCGTGAAGAACGTTAATGATGCACGAAGTTGAGGTTCGGAGGGGACGGGAGGAGGGATTTTTTTCCTTAACTTGGGGAATTTCGTTTCGGGATACGAAGGAATCTTTTATAAGTTGGATCGTTCGATGCCCGGATGGGATATTCGTTTTCAGAGACTGGGCTTTTTTTTTCTAAAGAAATGAATTTTTATTCCAGATCAACGATTGAAAGAACTGATTGGACGAGCTATTTGAATTCAAGTCACAATTTGAAGTTTTTGTCAATAATTTTTTTTTCTTCTTATTTTCCCTCGATCAAGGGATATTTTATGTTAGCGTATGGAAATTTAAGACTTATTCAATCATTTGAAAATTAATTTTTTATTTATATTAACCCTTAAAGGCCACACCCAAATCCAGAACTGCCACACTGACAGTTATGTGGGGTCATTCTGACCCCGTGTGGCATTTAAGGGTTAATATTATTTTTTTTAATATTAAATTCGGATTTGTAAGTTAGAATAGCACTATTACAAAGAATTTTAAAATCTGAATTTTTCAAAAATTAACAAATTAAAAGCAAATTTAGTAATTAAATAAAATAAATCTTAATTTTTTTTATCAAAAATGAAAAGTTGACTATAAATGGAAGTGAACAAAAAATGGTTTGAAACAGTAGGAATCGACTTAAAATATGTAAGGAATCCAGACAAATCTTATGTAATATTCATAAGTTGACTGTATATAATAAAGTCTTTTGATGAAGTGGTTCAAATTATTTTTAGAACTGAAATAAATATTTATCTAAATAAAAATTTGGAAATTGTAAAGTGACCTATACACATCAATGCAATAACTTGCGTTATTAAATGCCAATGCAATGACATACCTTACTGTAGCACCAATATCATTTTTTACCTTAAAAATGATATCGTCGATCCAATAAGGTATGTGGTTTCAAGAAGGTACGTTATTGAACCAACAGTTTAACAATAATTGTCGTTTTACAGAATATTTCAGATTCATCTTATTGATCTAATACATTGGCATGGATTAAATCTCCACTAGTCCGGAAATTTTCATCAGACGATCTGGTTTGATTACTTAAGATCATGAAAGTGCACTTGTCAAAGAATCTGCTCAAGATACGACTCCCACACGCTCATAAGAAAGTTGTATTTCTCAAATCTTTCGCATTTTCTTCAACTTCAGGGCTTAAATATATATTCAGACATGCATATCCGCGTCACTTTTAAGCCTACCAAAACTATCTCATACTAAATGGAAAATCTCTTTGAAAAGTTACTGCACGGGAAAAGTTTCCAATATTTTTTTTTCAGGGAAGGCTATACGCGTGGCCACGCGAGCCATCTACCCACATTATCTTCACGGCAGCGCGTAACGCGACACGTGTCGGAAAGAGGGAACCACGTGTCCGAGTAAAGCCGGGGATGAAAACCTTTTTCTCCTGTCACCGAGATTTTGAGAACGTATTGGACGGAGGAGATTGAAAATCCAAGCAGGTTTGGCGTAAAACTTTTCTTCGTGGCTTATCTGATTTTCGTTTTTCTTTAACTTTCCTAAACAAATTTCATGACTCCATTGAGTATAAGCACTCGCGAAAACTATTTGTTACAGTTTTGTAATTAACTTTCTACAAATTAAAATTTTTAAGGTTGATCAAATAATCATAGTTCTCTTCATTGTTAACCAAAAATTTAACGCTGATTTGATAAGTTTCTAGAATTTGTTAGAAATGATTTATTAAGAATGGAAAATTTAAAACTTGGTTGTCTTAAAAAAGTACGTTTCAGTTGATCCAGTAGCATTTCAAACTTATTAATCAAAACCAAACTCGTTAGGTCTCATTTTGAAGCTCTTGAATCAAATTTTCAAACTGAGACCTTATGCGTCAAAAAATATTGATTTGGTGGGCCACAGCATCCATTTACGGTTAGCATGGCCACATTAGGTAGACCTATCTTAATTTTAAAGAAATAATCCGTTAAAAATACATATATGCGTAAATCTACAAAAGTTTTTAGGTTAAATAGGTGAGATTTCATTTTTAAATACACTATTTGAGTTGAAGCGCGAACTCGCAACCATAGGTGGCGCTGAAGATAAATTTTAGTTGACCAATAGAAGCATGAATAAAATGTTGAACCCATAACGGTACTTCGATTGTGCAGTCGAAGGTCGAAACTCGCGTTTTCTTTTTTTAAGTTGGAAAGTTGGATCTGCGTAATCGTTCATTTATTCAGCAATCTTTTCAGCTCATTAAACTTTTATTGCAATTTTCCGAATAATTCGAATTCTTAAATTGGATTGGATTCCAGTAAAATTACGCCTCATTGTGGTGTTCTCTCTCTTTTTTTTTTATATTTTTGCCTAAACTTTTTTAATAAAGGGTAATCAAGAAAATAGAATGTACCTGATCATTTTTTATTCCTCAAGGAAATCGTCTGAAAATTTATTAGTATTCCGAGCTTTCTTGGTAGAACAGATTTTTCATAAGCTATAAAAAAATTCTTAATTATGAATGAGTTAAAAACAAATTTTTATTGATCACTTGTTTCAAAATTCGTATAATTTAAAAAATTATTGTTGAAGTTTTACTAATGGGATGGAAACATATATACCAAACCCAAACCTTCAAACATATAAAGCTTTTAGCTTTGAACTTTGAACTCCTGTTTCTTTACCTCAGAGTTAAAATGTTTCTTCACTGAGTTTAACACTTTGATTTTACCAACGCAGTCAATATTTATGCTTTAATTAATACATTCTGTGAGTTGGTAATCGCTGCCTTAGAAACTTTGAATAAAAAACCAGGACAAAGTATGAAATTTAATAGCAATATGATCTTGAATCTTGAGATTAATTTCTATTTTGACTGTAATTGCATAGTTTCTTGGTTTTTTAAAACTCATTACTGTAATTGGGACCATTTTTTTGAAATAACTGATAATTATCGCACTTATTTTTTATAAATTTAAATGAAACCAAGAAGTACCTGTTAGTGACTTTATAGGTAATCGATATGTCTATTAATACATTGTTTTCATTTGAATTAATCTGACATTTAATATATCATGTGTTTGAGCTAGCCGTTGGGTATTGACTACTAAACTGTACCCAACTAAACGCGATGACCACGCTTCAATAGACTGTACAAATACTCGAGCCTTGCGTGACCTTTCGACCTTACAACTATCAGGTATCGTTATATAAAATAAATATTATAAAGTATTCATTATAATGTGACGTAATCTTTAATCTAGAACAGTAAAAAAAAAATATTTTCAATTTGTTCAAATCTCAGGAAAAGTATTTACAATAATGCAAGTTGTTTCGATGTTTGGATACTTTACTAAAAATATCATGGAAACTTGGCTGTAAAGCTCATTCTAAAAAAAAGAGAAAGTGCAAGGAAAATATGTACGACGACAAAAGGATGGCTTCGAAGTAGAAAAAAATTGAAAAAAAAAAAAAGGTATTGGAAAAAACTAAAAGAAAAGGAGAAGGAGAGGGAAGGAGGAATCAAACGAAGGCGGGCAGAGGTAAAAAAAAAGAAAAAAAAAAAAAAACAACCTGGGCGCGCGTGTGTGTATACCCGGTTGTATAATCGACGAGCGCGAGCGGCTTGTCAATTCCGATAGAACACCGCGACCGACGCGGAACCTTTTCCGCCTCCTCCTGCGGGGATTATTTTACTCCCGGGAAATAACCACGCTAGATCGGAGAGAAAAAGGCAGGAGGAGCGATGCTCAAGAGAGGAGCAAAAGGAAGAGAGGGAAAACGAATCCAGCTCCTATCGATATTATGGAAATTGGTCTTCCTTCTACCTCCTCGCGACCTCATTGCGGTCGTAAAAATTTCTCTTTTATCGCTCGTTGCCGGCCAAAGGTCAGATCATGACTGAGATTTCGAGATCCTTGACGGACCCGAGCTTTTTTACCATTCGCAAGGCCAAATCGGGATCGATACCTACGAATGGGGATGAATTTCGTTCCTGTGACAGATTTTGTGGTTTTTTTTTCTAATGTTTCAAATGAAGTTGCTACAATTTACAGTTAGATATTGCAGTAGTCAGTTTTCCGGGAGACAAAAGGACTGCTTTATACCTTATTCTTTAATGATCATCTAAACTTTATTTACTTAAAAAAGACTTACAATAAAAGCAAGATTTTAGTAAATCTTCTGGGGACTCAAGTTTTGATTTGGCACTATTGAATGGAAAAATCATCGTATCGAAGCACTCGATGCTATTTTATGAATGCGCTCTCGAACTCAGGAATAGTAAGTCATTGAATCGGCGCGCATGAAGTTCTCTCTTCTCTTCTCTTCTCTTCTCGTCGGTGCGAGTCATTCACGAGCGCTCGATTGCCACTTGATCGACGAGCCATTAATCCTGCAGTGGATAGCGCAGACCCTTCACCTGACTACTGTTTTCCTCTGTGACTTATCAAGGACCTTCTAGACCTTATTTTTTCTCCAGTCACCTTTTTTTTTTTTATTTCTCTCTTGAAGTCAATTTATTCGTGATGTAATCTTTTTTTTTTTTTTCAACAAACTTTTTCTGATTACAACCGTAGTATTATTGACATTTTTAATACTTTCTGAAAAAAAACTCTAACAGTTGTTTTTGAAAGCCAATTGACAATGATTACTATTAAACTTTGGAAATCTCTTGGACATTTAATTATTTAATGATCCCCTTGATTTTCAAATAACTAATTTAGGGTACTAATAGATCAAAATAATCAATACTAGAAGTTTTAAAATGGATATAAACTTTATTGAACTTCTCATTTAACTTGAGAAAAATTTGATAAGATAATTTAAGTTGGTAAAAAATTAATTCCGTCAAGTTCAATTCTTCGCGAAAGCTCATCCAGAAAATCTTTCGTCTACATGTTTATCACTCCAGCGCACGTAGCGAAAGGAAAATACCATGGGTTCTCAAGCAACAGCCGATCAAACGATATTTCAAAAGTAAACTCGGAAGAATTCTTCTGCAGGCTTCGCTCGAGCGGAATGGCTGCGCAGCGGCAAATCCTTCCCGAGCAGGATCGCAGCGCGCGAAGCTGTCAGAAAAAATATATATAGAGCCCGCGAGCCTCCCGCTGCAGGGGAATCGAGAATTGCACATGCGGCAAATTGTAACGTCGATATCCATCCGTGGATTTTCGGTCTTCCACCGTCCGGTATCAGATTATCCGCGAGGGTAGAAGTCATCGCTGGATCTCTAAAGTTTGATGGATTCGACAAAATTTTATTACACCCGGTTCGCGCGCTCGAGTGTATCTGTTCGGTTTCAATTCGGTTTTTCAGATCTGACATTGCGAGCGACATGGAAAAAAAGAAGATAAAATTGGGGAAAAAGTCGGAATACAGTGCGTGCGAACGAGTCTCGAGTGGCGTTTTGCATTGATTTTAAATCTGCATTCTGCATTCTGACGGAGTTGAGTGTTTTTTCCTGGGTACCGACTCGACTCTGCAGTAGGTGTTTCATTAAAACTGAAATTGTTATTTCTTTCCATTCAAGCACTATAATTTACTCGAGGGGCTATGCACTCCAGAATCACTAAAGGAATCACACACAAATCAATATAATCAATAAAATATCAATTTCATTTCAAGTAAAAATCTTCGAAAAATATTATTTTTAACAAAATATCAATTAAAATTTATTCTAAGGCTTTAAACCCTTTAAATTTGCCAAAAGAATCAAAAAGAATCAAAAGAATCATCAATGATTCTGGAGTGCATAGCCCCTCGAATTTACTAGGATGATACTTCAGTCATAAATAAACTAGGTTGATAAATAAAACTGATCTTATCATTATATTCAAGCTTAAAAAAACCATTATTTATTATTTATTCATTCAAAGCGATAATCTTTTGTGCAATTAAATTTGGAAAAAGTAGCAGGACCTTTTTTTTCAATTAAATTAAAATAAAACAAAAAACTAAAAACACAAAATGCAACCATCCAAAACATAAACAATTTTTGTACGTAATTGTCTCGGAAGAAAATTAAGGTTACTGAAAAAGAAAAAAAAAAATCGAATTCATTAGTGCAAATATCCGTACAAAACGAGTTGATATTTAGAGTGTACTTGTTACGGAACGCCAGTTTAACGATTCAACAAGCCGCAATCCATCTGAACGATATTTCCTTGATTTCTCGCTTAACGAATCGACTGTTTCTGCGCCTGAAACGCGTTAATTTGCGGGGACTCGTTAATCCAATATCGAATTTCCGTAATTGAAAATTATCAACGGTAGGCTCGACCGAGATCCAGCGTAGTTTCGAATGATTCTTATTATTGAGTAACCGCTTGAATGTACTAACAGCGGTTTATCATAAATCAAATGTCTATAAGCTTTAGATCAATAAGTCTAAAGATTTTCATTCCAAATTTTTAATTAGATTCTTTCATAGTTAAACTCTTTTATATATAAATTGTGTCATAACAAATCCATTAAATTCCTGTATTGATGCACTTATTAATATAGCTTTTGATGTGCCATAGCGGCAAACATGCATTTATTTTATATCTAAACGACTCCATGTAAACGAAAACAAACAAATTGCGCCCTAGGTACGAAGTATGTATTATATTATTATATTTGATGGTAACAAAATGGCTTTATAGAAATGAGTTTTGGTTTTGTCCAGATTTACGAAAATTTCGTGCAGTCTCTCGCTTACCTTGAATATTTATGACCAACATTGAGGTCGTGAATATTTAACTGAATTTTATTGCAATATAGATTTTATATCAATTATCGATTACTTTATGAAAACTTCAACAGGATTCAAAAATATAATCTACAGTAGATCATTCATTTCTTTACGAGAATTAAAAAATAAAAATTTGTGTTAAGTTTTATTAGCTCATAATTCTGATAAGCAATTAAAGAAAAAAAATGAAGATCATCAAAGAAGTAAAGCAGATATAGAGTAGCCACCAAGAGGTAGATCCTAATCGAGTGGTTTAAAACACTTGGTCGTAGTCTACTAAGTCGAGGCACTCGACAGAAGAGATGATACTCAATATAGAAAGCTGGGTATTCCAGCTCGGACAGGGTATATAATCTCGGAGGCGGGGAGAGCGGGGCATATTCGTTATCTCGAATTTCCAACCCCTTCGGCTGCTCCCGTTGCTCAACCCAATCCTCCTTGTCGCGGATCTTATCCCGAGTTTATCTGGAGGAGAGCCTTTGGGCTTCCCGAGAATGGTCTACTTTGGTGCTTGCAGCTGAGACGCTTGACTCCCACTTCGCGCTCGGAAAACTATGATCGTAACTGTAACATCAATTGGCTCCGATCGAGCTACCTCTGCCCTCCCCTATCGTTTTCGCGAGATATTTTTCTTACGCACGCCCCTTTTTTATCTTGTTTCTTACGAGTGCGTCTGTCTCCATCAATTTTCATTTCTTTTTTCTTTTTCTGTACACAGAACGATCATAAAGTTGTTAAAAATTGATAAATTTTAAGCTTTCGAACAATTTATTTTGTTTTATACTAAATGAATCGATCGAGATACCATTATAGAAAACGAATCAATAAATAGTCTCGAGCCGTTAATTCGTATTTTAGTATGAATGAGAATCACAGTTGGAACTTCCATTATTTTATAACAAACAATAATCATCATTTTCGAATTTACGCTCGAATTGCAATTCCAGGCATTCGAGTTGGTGAGAGAGTGAGTTTTCGTATGTGAGCGTGTGAGTTATTTTATTGATGCGGACGTTGAAAAGTCTTCACTTAGCTTTCTCATGCTGTAAAAACAATCGGGATTTTATCGACCTTAAACTCAAATCATTAGATACGTAAGGAGTACTTAAAATCTTTCTTATTATTATTTTTTTTTCAAGACATTAATTTACATATAAACATTTTATATAAACGTAGCATTCCTGTAAGAAATGTGAATTAGGTCATCCATATGAATAGCCATTTACAAGCTATTTAATAGACTCAATCTAATATTATTCTAGTAACAAGCCATTTAATGGCTACTAAATGGATAACCTAAAGCACATTTCTTACAGGTATACTTAGGTGTTAACTTCATATGAAAATCACTTATAAGTATAAAATACAATTTTAATTTTTGATTGAATAATATTTTATTGACAGAAGGACCTATCCAAGTTGAATAATATTACTCGCGGATTAATTGAGCTTGTCGGAATCTAGGCTGATTAACGAGTACCCGGGGTAAAATTTAAAGCCTTGCAAAGTTAGCCGTGTAACACAATGCGGTATCAGAGTATATAGACAGAGAAAAAGCACAGTAGGAAGTCGAGTCATCCGAGACCGGAAAATCGTCGAACCGGAGCGAAGATGGGCCCCCTCTAAACTCCCTACCGGAGAGATTTAAGCTCTTGTGTGGCCTACGCGCCGCGGTACTTCCTTTTTACACCAAACTCCTGCTCCGAGACTTCTTTTATTTCTTCGGGAGGGAGAGTAAATCACGGAACAGACGTTACTCTTTACTTACGGCTCGTGCTCTAAGATAGTTCCAACTTCATAAAATGAAAAGGTACGGAGATAAAAGCAACCTGACGGGATTGATGAAAAAGACGACGATTTGCATAAACTTGAAAACAAAGTAGTCGATGTCGATTCTAGATCGGATTTTCGCTCTGCGCTTCTGTAAAGAAAGAAAAAAATTAGCTGAATGCGTAACAGATAAATCAATGTAAGTCACTGAGAATCCGATCATTCAATGTGAACTAAAAAGGGTTTTGATGATAAAGCGGATGAATCGCGAGAGTAGCTCTGATGAATTTTTTATTTTAATCATGTTACTTTTAGGTCAATGATATTTTAGGTATTGTAAGTCGCTGAATCGCAATGTTCTGAGATTTAAGCAATGGATCTCAAATTTAAAATTCTTTGAATTAGAAGATTTCAATTAAATAACAGAAAATGGTTGTCCTCGGTAAATTCGTTTATTTTGATAGTAAATGTAGAAAATAAATATTTAGTTGAAATTTCAAGTCATTTGAGTACTTTCAATATTTTCATTATGTTTTATCAACTTTATTGTTTATTGATAGTTTGATTTTGCAATAAGTTTGCAATAAAATTTCCTCGTGGATCGGCGTTAGAAAAGTGGTCAAAATTTCAAAGGTGTGCTTCAACTACTTGCATAGTTTAAAAGTTTTTGGCAGTTGTATTCCGGACCACCTGAAAAAATTGTTATTTTACTTGAACGATCATTACTACAAAGCCGATTAATAAAAACAAGTAAAAGAAGTAGGTATAGGAGAGAAGCATTATTTGTTATTCTAGAATTACTATTCAGACTTCGCTCTCCATTCAATCTCCGTTTGTTTCCTCCAGCCTTATTTTATTCAGCCCCCCGCTCCGCTCCTTTTTCTCTAAAAATTTTCGCTCCACCAGAAAGATCAGGCTCGGGTTTGCGGATGGGGTCCCTCGCCTTTACCCGGGTAACCGGTAATGCGCCCAATGAATACATGATCGGAGGCAGGGGATTCGAGTCTCGCTAGCGTGAATTTAATTTTCGAGGATATATCGTGGGTGCGTGCACCGGTAGCTTAAATTTTCGGATATAACTGCTCTAGGCGAGGAGATTTTACTTCGGTACGGGATATCCTGTTTGTTTGTTTTTCAAATTTCTGGCTTTTTATTTTACTCTATGGTCCATTTTTCCCCGTTTTTTCTATACAGTCGCTTTTTATCGATTCATCTTTCAACCGGCTACCAGAAGTGTGTCGTTGGGCCTTTTCATTGGGTACCTACATTGTAGTTATTGTAAAGGTCCTTGACTGTTAAGAATTTTTTTTTTTCGTTAAATCAACCGATTGTTTAAATAGAGAAAGTAAACAATTATTCAAATGTACATTAAGAAGATTTAGAAATTTTAATTTTAGAAATCTCATTAGAATGCTTAGTTGTTTGATACGGTTAATCATAACTGTGCATTGATTAACATTTCGATTAAAATAAACCGATAATGAGTAATATTATGATGAATATGAAAATGAGATTGTCGATAACGATAACAATTACGTCTACTAGTATGATGAGAACATATAATCTAAAAGCTCATGATGGCTTGATGAATTTTTAAATGAATTATCACATATGGAAAAATTTTTTTAACCTCGTTGATCACAAGTAATAACTTGTCTCCCTCCGACGCAAGCCAAAAGAACGAAATGTACTCCCTGCGCCATCGACCAACGCGCACCCGGCCTACTGCATGCCCTCGCTAGCGCTCGGGCCGCAACATGGCGGCCGGCTGCGTGTCGGCCGCTGGCGCTTCGGGAGTACATTTCGTTCTTTTGGCTTTAATCGGAGGAAATCAAGTTATTTTTTGTGATCAACGGACTTTAAAAAAGTGCATATATCCCTCAAGACTAAAGTTTGCTGAGGAGGCCCACGTATTTGCATTTGCAATGACAGCGGGCCTCCACTGCAAACTTTAGTCCCTCTGGGAATAATATACTATTTCTAACTCCACCAAGTCAAGTATCTATAAAAATCAAGAGTAAAAACACATTTTAGTTTGTTCATTCAAGAAAAAATGAATTTTATTGTATTAATAAATCAGTGCTGGCCCAGCACAACTCCGCGGTAATAAATTACTGTTAAGGGTAGTTGAACTAATTTTATTACTCCACTCCCAAGAGTTAACCCTTGGAATTTCGCGTGATTCCAGGAATATTTCGAACAAAAGGATGTCACGAAATTCAGGAGCTCGAATCCCGACCCAAAGACTCTGGTGCTGCTGGAATATACCGAAAGCGAACTGTTTTGTTTTCAGCGATGAAGAGCCGAGCTTGTCGTTTCGAATTACCAGAGAAATAAATCTACGCACGTTATAAATAATTCTCGAACTTCGTGACCTCACTCGTAAATCAAAGCGCTGCTCTTTCGTGGATCCTTTCGATTTCGCGTGTTGATAGCGGCTTTCGTGCTTATTTGTCAGACATGGCAGTTTTCACTTAAGCCCTGAGCGATAAAAATTCATCGTTTTGTGTGCTCGCTAAATTGGTTTGCACCGAGCACACTTTGTGGACTTTGCCATTTTTCTTTCTATTTTCGGAAGTGACCTAATTTATGAGTTTAGCGCTAAAAAAAATTTAAACAAGCTTCAATCAATAGTATTTCTTTTGGCATTTATTATATCTGAGTTTTTTATTTTCACTCATTTGTTGTAAAAAAACAATTTTTTTGAAGCAAAAGTCTAATGCAGTAGGGCGCATGTATTTTTATTTGTCATATAAATTAAAAAAAATTCTGGGGACATTTATCGATGATTGATTCTGAATTTTCAAATGTTCGATACTTTAGTATAAGTGAGGCGAGAGGCTATGAATTCAAGGATCGTTGATGATTCTTTTCGATTTTATTCGGCTAGGTTGGAATGCCTTGGAATCACCTCTGATTGAAACATCGTTAATAATAAAGTTGTTGATGATTTTCACTCAAAATGAATTTGATACTTGACTGATTGTATTGATACTTTTGATGATTCTGAATTTCATTAAGTTGGTAAACTTTCATTATTTTTGTTAGGGGTGAGTAAGACAGTACAAATCACATCAGGTAAATTTTTTCATTTCTCAAGCTTTACCGCGAGTTTCAAATTCAAATTCATCCAAAAGATTCAGCACCTTTGAATGGAATGTAACCATAAGTGACTTAAATCTAGACTTACGCGCGCGAACAGATAGCGAGTGTGTACGTAGTCGGTGCGCGGCTATGTGTGTTTCTAACGAGCTCGCGTGATCCCAGTTGTGACAGTCGTGACGAGCATTTGATGGATGGGATCGGGCTTGCGGGGCATTGATAACGGCGCTCATCGATCCCGCTTCCCAAAATGACGACGAGTGCGCCGGCACCGAAAGCCTAAATTATAGCTGAAGGGAAGCTTGAAAAAAAAAAGGGGGGGGGGGTTGGGAGAAACAATGGAGGTAAAAATTACTTCCGTCAAAAAATTCCGCGGCAGTACTGTGACGAGGAGGAAAAATTTATATTTGCTTCAGTTATTTTACGCGACCGCCATTTTATGCTTCGTAATTTCCATTTTTTAGACTGAGAGTTTACGTTTCGTTTTGTACCTTGCCTGAGTACGGTGATATTTCATTTTTACGGTTATTGTCAGTTTTTCACTGGCGCGCGGGCCCGCCCGCCCGGCCCGACGGATTTTCGTTTCCAGATGCGTTTGTTAAATTTTTTTCGTTGTAAGGTTAACCGTAACGTTGTTTTCGCTGGTTTTGTCGGGAATGGAAACAAAATTTTTAATGAGAAATTTTTCATCATCCAATTTTCTCGACTGTTGAATTATGGAGCTCGCGTTTGGTACAGTTTGACGGTTAATTAATCAAAGTGAAAATAAAATAAGATTTCTGGACCACTTGATGAGCTTACGAAACAAATTTTTGAAATGACTGAAGAAAAATTGTTTGAAAAAAAAATTGAAAATTTTTCAAAACTGCATTATGGTACCGTTTTTCAGTATACCTAAGACTCAAAAATATCAATATAAATTTTGTGGAAGAGACTACAAGGTCATCGGTGGTGTATAGCTTCGAACTAAAATTCTACATACGAATTGAATTTGGCGCTACAGTCGTACAAGATACCAATAGTAATCCAAACTCAAGCAAGCAAAGAAGATAAAATATTTTATTCATGACATCGAGATTATTATCAATGAGTTAAATTAATAATCACGGATTTATTATTTTAATATAAAATCAAAATCAAAATTTAGCACTTAAATTTTCTCTAGTTGTGTATTTCAGCACCTCGTCTAATCTCAGGACGACGTTGGGGTAAAACGGTGCCACCGCATAAATTTTCCACAAGACCACAACCGAGAAATGGTCGGATAAACGCTTCTGGGTGCGTTGAAACAAGAGAAGCATACATGCATTTATAGAAGATAGATCATTCCACCAAAAGCACGAGGGTAATAAATCTAATTTTGTAATTCTTAAAAAATTGCACTGGTTTGTTTATGGTAATTGACATTGTTTAGGTTTTTTTTTTCTCTGCTTATTTAAAATTTAAACTATTTTTGTGAAAATTAAAGAAAAAAAAATTCCTACAATTCGTTAAAACATATTTCTCTATTATAAAAAAACGCATAAATTTCATAGTTGTCCTGGAAAAAAAATCCAGGACATCAATAATAGACACTCGAAACTGCATCTACCTCATAATTTGATTAAATATGAATAGAACGTTTGAGGCTACGTATTTTAATTGCCAACCATAAATCGGTATTGTATTGAAAATAATCGACCCGTGTAAAAAAGAAAAAGTCAAATACGCATACTCGATTTATTCCAATTGTAACCGATGAATTTAAATGAGAGCCGTCGAATCAAAGCATCGTTCTGGCAAAAAATCCACCGTTTGCGATCTACTTTTAATCGTTTACTCGTGGACATGATTTTTTTTCGTTTAAAAGAAAAAAAAAATTTTTTTTGTAGATCAATTATTCGTGGCGTTTTCTGAATGCAAAATTTTTATGAATACATTAACGCTGGTTTTGATGTGTATTTAAAAAATTATTATGACAAATTATTTGGCTTGAAAGTTTACGTTATTGAGATTTATAAGCACGATCCAAATTAAATATACACATAGTTTTTGGTATGAAAATAGTTTAGTTAAGATTTGAACGTGCTGAGGTACTTGTGAAAAAAATTATAAACATTTTAAATCTCACAAATTAACATGGGAAATCCTCTAAAATTGCAATTAGCACAAAAATCGAAATTAGGCTTTTGTAAATCTTCTTTTAAATCATTCATTAGGTACTTGTAGCAATAATTATAAACAATTGATTTTTTATTTTTGTAAATATGAATTCTCATTGGTTACAGTTAGGTAGAGGTTAGAAAGTGGCTGAGCCAATGGCAGACGACTACTCTCGTCAAATGTATTATTGACTCGCGTAGCTGGTAGGGAACGTCCTTAATTGAATTTCCTACATACATCATACTAAGGTATTTTCTATCAAAAAAGCTCTGTTTTGTTAGCCGCTCAAGTTTGATTCACGATAGAATAAATTTTGTAAAAAATATTTCTGTATCAAAATACATGTGAGCGAAAAAAAAAACAGTGATGAATGTACCACTGAAACGAACGATAGAAATAAGGGAGGTATCGAGGTATCACGGCAAGATCAATGTTGAAATTGAAATAAATCAGTTGGATAATAAATAACCGTAAAACTCATGGGTCAGCGGGGAATCAATAGGCTGGACGCGTAGTACAAATCACTAACGGCCAACTAGAAAAGCTCCATACGTTTCGTCTTAAGACGGCTGGTCCAGGGCTATTCTCTGGCGATTCTACTGTTCCATTGTACCGGGGAATATCGAGAACCTTTTAATTTAACCATAAAATTTTGGTACTAGTAAGACCAATTTTGAGCACGTTTTAATTTTAACGAATTTTTATTATTCTTACCGCTTTAATTTTGATAGATTATATTGAGTATAACTACAAAAGTAACAAATTTGAACTAGGAACTTTGCACCAACAGTTACGTGACATGCATTCGAGCAGTATTTAGATAAGGTGACGATCGAACAATTTTCACTTTAAAAATTTGATTAGCAAGTATTAGGCTAAAGTTAAGGTTGACTGATTGAGAATCGAAAATTCTCATTTGTATTAGAAGAGTAAGTAATCCCTCATTGAAAATGAACTAAGAATTGTTAGTTTCGGAAATTCCAAATCATGGTAGGAACACAAAGCTCAAAGCAGTTGAAAAATTCCAATGACAAACTGGTTTCAATTTAACAACTTCGAGTAAGAGTACTAAAGTCGCGATTACACAATGACTTTTACAGAGAAACGGACATTTATTCCCACCAGAGAATGAAATATTATTTTATCACCTTCGAAAAAAGATTAGATGGTAACAAAAGAGTGGTGAAAAAAAGATAATGTCAAGGAAAAGTAATATCGCATAGTTCATAAAAAGTGCACGCTTAGAAAACGCCATCATCCTCCGGAATAAAAACTGTCGACTCGGCAGCAGAAGCTTCCCACGCTGCCGGTCAATTTTCGTTGTACACGCTACAATTTTACGACGAGCAGCCAAGGATTCATAGCTTTTCTCTCTCTCTCTCTCGCGCTCCTTCTTCGATATTGCAGAATCGCCTTCGTCCGATATTCCCTACGTAGCCACGCGTCGAGGTTGAATTTTTCAGGAACAAAAAAAAAAAAAAAATGGAGCTCCTCGGGTAAATAGAAGAATTGGAAAAGAAAAAAGTTGGACAATGGAGATGAGTAGACGGGGGTAAAGGTGTGTATGTATTCTCAGAAAATGGGAGTTGTATGGAAACGAGAAATATGACGTTTTTTATTTGTCTTGGTTGACTTCTATAAATAATTTCATAGCTTTTTTCAAACTTTTTTTTTCAGGAATGATCTCGAGCATTATTTTGAAAACTTATTTTCCTAAAATAAAAAACTGTACTTACTTTGGAATCATAGTTGAAAGGAGTACTTTTGATAGTACTCGATCAGAAAGATTGTCAGGGCGCTAGCTAGGGCCTCCTTAATTGCCCCGAGAGCATAGTAGAGCCCTCGTTAGAATTGTAACGGGGCATTCACGGGTCGCGACTTAGGGCCTAATAAGGTTCAGTTGAAATGGTATTTTTGGCATTTAGATTTCGAGGTTATATCTAATTCCATATGTATAAACAACAACTTGGACAGTAAACTCTTGATAGTTTAATCTTATTTGTTCACGTAATAATTCTGAAAAAATCGAAGAATTCATTGTTTAAAAAAAATGAAGTGGAAAATGTCACTAAGATGCTAAATAGTTTTTCTACTAAAACCACTACTACTTTTTGATCAAACTTTTTTTCACGGAATTTGAATATATATTTAGTTTTAATTTTAAAATCATTTTTTCTGTATCATACACTTACTATGAATATATTTATACCACTAGTGCGTAGGTACTCGATTTTACGCACGCTTCGAAATTTAAAAACTCGCCCTACGCACCAGTGGTATAAAATAGTATATGCAACGGGTGCAGCACGTCACCAGGGCTTCTTAAAGTTACTCGTGCTACGCTTCGCTTCGCACTCGGTACCCTTACAACCGCCCTGGCGACGATACTGCAACCCGTTGCATAATATACTATCAAGTATCAACCACAATGTTTACATGACACATAACCTCTAAAACAAGTTATTTTCTTTATATTCTAATATTGTCAGTGTTGTTTAGAGGGTTAGCTAAATTATTGTTTAATTCTTTAAATTCATTATCCCCACCAAAGCTTTAACTTTTCAATTTCATTTTCTTAAAAAAACTATCAACCTGAATACAGTTTTCAAGTCAATTATTACTTCATACGTCCGTAGCAAATGATCTAGCGAGGCCCGAAACAGCCCCTTGGCTTTGCCCCGTTACATGCCGAGCTAGGGCCTCCAAAGGCTACCTTACGAGGCCCTCATTCGCTCCCCAATAGCCTTCTGATCGGGTAATTACATGGTATTGCTGAACTATTTTTTTTGTACTTCTTACATCAATACTCCATTACGTAAAAATACATTTGGCGACTAAAATCACAACTATTTCACGAGTTGTAACTTGGTTATAAGATGCATAAAAAAAATTTGTGTTTCGTAACATGGCTTGCGTTATAAAAATTTTAAGCCGTAAAAATGTCACCTGTAAGTACAACTACATTACTACGTTTAACTTTCAATAGCCTCATTGTGTACCGCAAACGAACCTTGAAAAATTGCGCGCCTGAAGAATTTTCATGGTCCCGAGGGTTTCAGGTGTCTGGGCTTAACGGCGCCACCAATTTTCAGTGTGAATTACCCATTTCCTAAGTCATAAAAAAAACATTTATACGAAAAATCAGGACTCGACGTCAATATTACCACATTTTCTTCCA
Organism: Encarsia formosa; assembly: GCA_038277355.1. Lineage (NCBI taxonomy): Eukaryota > Metazoa > Arthropoda > Insecta > Hymenoptera > Aphelinidae > Encarsia > Encarsia formosa. The sequence goes on from CM076187.1 coordinate 3,681,292, forward strand.
GGTATCGAGAAAATTGCCAAAACTTCATTTTTAATTCCTGCTTTGTGAAAATGATCTGGTATCGATTGGAAAGATTCTACCAAATCAGTGTGATAACAATGGAAATACTCAAAGCAAAATGGTCTTACAAGTGAAGATTGAATCTCATTAGGACATAAGATGTTTAAAATTGTTTTGAAAGTAATTCCTTTCTTCCTTATCTTTGGCAAACAAAAATTCAATTTTCTCGTCTGCTCCAAGGCGCCTCGAATCCTCGTAGAGTAAAAAGTTTTTCAAAGCCACTTAAGCTAATTATACCCCAAGTTTACATTATTATAACTCATTTTGTGCCTTTCTTTGAAATTCCGTTCTTATTTTAGCAGCGCCCTCAATTCATCTTTCTGCAGCTTTGGATTCGATCGATAAAAAAAGACTGTTTATTTGCGCCAAAGACCCATAATTTTTTCCATTTTTATTATCTCATGGGGGTCTGGGTTGTCTTTTCCACGCGCCTTTCCTTCCGCTTTACCTCGGAGCAGTTTATCTTGCTCGCGTCGTCATCGCGCTATGTTTGGGAGAGAGAGCGGGGCAAAGCGGTAGCAGTGCTTGCGTTTCGCGGGAAGGAATTTGGCCGGGTCTAAATCATGACGGTATCACGGCTCGACGAATGTTATTATACACACACTGCGGCTGCACGGATAAGAATGACATTTTTTTTCTTTACGAGCGCAAGATACATTATTTTATTCTTTCAAATCGTGAGTAGAATTTTCAATACGGTTTCTCCCTTTTTTTCAAGGTAAATTTTGAATTAAATTAAGGAAATTTTTATTCCCATCAAAAGTATAAAATATTGAGTAATGTTTCCGTGTACGATGTATCAAACAAAATTAGCATCTTGGGAGGAGAGGTTGACAGTTTTCTGAAATCTCCAATTTTAATCTTATTTTTGAATCTGCAATTAAAAACTAAAATTTTTTTACTTCTGTCTTTTCTTGCTACTAGAGTTTAATTTCAGTCAGATTTGAATGAAGAGCAATAATAAGTTTTTCTGAGTTACTACATAAAATGTACCAGTACGACAATATAGTAATTAATTTTAATTTTTTTAATAATAATTTACTCAAATATTGGCATGAATAATAATAAATATTTAAAAAGCAATTTAAGATTAGCTAATGGCTGTTTCAAAAATAAAAATATTATAATTTGACGTGAAATTTTTCTGAACCTTATATCCCGGCTACAGAGACTTACTAAATTTGTTTTTGCTTGTCGCGTGCATATTTTTTAAAGCAAAACCTGAACGTTGTTTATCGGTTTAATAATATTTTGAAACTCAACTTCCTCGTTTTTTACGCCAAAGTACTTTTGCAACTTTTGGAACATACACGCTGTGCACTCGAGCTTTGCCTGGATATCCTTGGGAGAAACGAGATGCCGCAGTTTCACGGTAACGCATAGGACAAAATGCTCAGATATAAGCCGGATAATGGCTACGTATTGTTCGCTAATCAGACAGTGTATAAAAGGTAGCCCTTCATGTTTTACTAGATTAAAGTAGGTAAATTTTTGTAAAGGTAAAAGTAATATTTTTTTATTGCTTCTTTTTAAAATTTATAAAAACTCTAGAGTAAACAAACAATTTTAATGAATGAATCATCAATTTTCAATATAAAAATAAAGTTGCATGATAATCTTGTAGATAAAATAATATTTATCTATTAGATCAAATTACAAAGATTATTTATCGATCTCAAATCAGATATAAGGTTTTCATGTCCTGTGTTTCATGAACAGTCAAGTGATCAAAGTGTGAACAAAATTTTTATGTTCAATATTAATCGTTTCGTTATATATTTTTAATTTGTACTAAAGTAAAGTGATAAAATTATAAATAAATTGTTAAATAAATATATATTTTTCATCTTATTTGTTGACGTTATATAATTATGAAATTGATGAATTTTGTTTCAAATTGTAAAAAATACAATCATTAGTAATTTTTCTTTTTCTTATTTATGGTGTACATTTAAAATTAATCATGGTTTTAAATTCTTATTATTAAATTTGACAAGTTTTTTCCTCGAGTTCATAAGTTAATATCACAGATTCTACAACTTACAACTATAAAAAAATTACATTTTGGTTGTTCACACGTGAAAGCAAACCCCAACAATCACAGTTAAAAAAAAAAAAAAAAATTCATAAAAAACGCGATAAACCGACAACCGAAACTGTCCGACCGACGATTGTAAGTGTTTAAAGTAAAAAAAAAAAAAAAAAAATCAGTTTTGCCGGTCGAAGTGAGTGCTTCTGGTGCAGTGATCGAGCGAGCAAGCGAACGAGCGGAGATTGAAAGGAGAGAGTAATGTAATTCATTGGTTCACGTGACCGCGGCTATAATAAAGTTAACTCCCGGAGCAGCTCACCTTAAAGTTGCCGAGAGATAGCCACGAGGTTTCGTAAGACACCTGTCCGCACTGCAGTTCAATTATTTTCTCTTTCTCAAAAGTTTTTCTGAAGTGACAAGACGTACCCGACGGTTATCTCCGAGCTGTACACTTTTTAACGTAAGTCTTTATTTACAATTACTCAATTCTTATGTCGGATTAGACTCGTAATCTCATGTTTACGCGTTTTTGATACACCGATCACCCGCACGTGTGTTCATAAACGAACTTTTTTTTTATAAATTACGATTTATGGAGAGTAATTTTTAGTTGGAATTTACACTTACGCCAATAGATAAAATAAATTGAATTATAAAAATAGTTTCGGTTTAATCTCATAATTTTAAAATAAAAAAAAGCTTAAGTGTGATTTTTTCAACTTTTTTCAACATTTTTAATTCCAAGCTTCAATATTGTCATGAATAATTAATTCTAATATTTTCCACTTCTGTTCAAAAATTTTAAATGTGAAACTCATACCTAATAACGGTTTTTTAAAAATAATTTTGACGGCTACATGTGCAAAAGTTATGAATCATTTGCAAGTTAAATAAGCTTTTGATTGAAAACATTTCGGACTTTCTGGTTTGCTTGCGCATAATATTGTTGGCACTCAAATTTCGCTGTTCTGTGATAATATTTTGTTTTAAACGCTTTGTCACGGGTAATCCCAACCGTGTTTCACTTTGCAGCGAAGAAAAGTTTGTTGAAACAATCAGTGTTAGTTTTCTGTTTGAAGCCTCGATTTGGTCACTTACATGCATTATCAAACAGTTAAGAACAAATAAATTCCATTTAATTCAAAGTTTTTTTAATTAATAATAATATAATTTATGTACAGATTGGTACATGAGTAAAAATAACTTTATAAAATTCAAAAATTATTTAGTTTTTTAAACAAATAAAATTCTATCAATAAACTTTATGTTAAATGTAAATGAATATTTATCAATTTGTTTGAATGAAAAATCAATGATTGAAATTTTATACTAAGATTATGAGTGCAGATTTTAAAAAATTTTGTTTCAGATGGATAATGTGTTTATTTCAAACTGTAATATTGGCCGTGGCTGCGTTGAAATTTAACATTGTTACTTTTTATAAATCAGTTTGGACTTTTGACCATAAAAGAAATCGTCTTTAAAAATGAAATTCTTTTCAAAAGTTACAAACTTAGTAATTTTCTACTTCAGTATTTGTACTGCTGAACCAGAATTGAAGCTATTGAACGTGGTAAGTAAATAACAACAATATTGTTAATAAAAAAAAAATAAAAAAAAGAAAAAGATCAATTGAGAAGAATTAAAAAAATTTTTTTTAGATTTTCAGGCACGGTGATCGTACACCTAGCGAACAATCAAGATTTCCAAAAGATCCCCACTACAATTCAAGTTTTTACCCTTACGGCTTGGGAGCCTTAACAAGTGTAAATTTCATTCTCAATTAAACTTTGAAAACTACAGAAAAGAAATTTATTTTAACCAAAAGCAACTTAAGTAAAACTTATTTTCCGCGTTAAAAATATTGTTAAAGAAAGTTTAAAGTTAAGAAAGGCAGTGAAAGAAACAGGCACTGTGACGATTTTTTATATCATTTTACGTACACCGAGAAAGCAATTATTACAAATTTACCTTTTATTAAAATTACTTTTGAAACTTTTCAGAGCGGAAAATTTCGCAGTTACAGATTAGGAGAGTTTCTTCGCAGCAAGTATAAAAACTTTCTCGGCGATGTTTATTTGCCGGAGCTATTGTCTGCACGTAGCACCGGGTATGACCGAACGATAATGAGCCTCCAACTTGTTCTTGCGGCTCTTTTTCCGCCCAAGGCGGTGCAGAAGTGGCACGATTCGCTAAATTGGCAACCTATTCCATTTACTTACGCTCCAAAATTAGAGGACGAACTGTTGGGCACCGTTTTTCTTCCAAGGTAAGTTGATTCAAAACTTTTTTTCCAACGAAACTTTGAATAGATCTGTTAATGGAGTTTAGAATTACGTATGTAAATTTTTTTAAATTGATTTTTTTTAGGTACAGAAAAGAAAGACAAAGAGTTGAAGGGCTGAAAGAGGTAAAGGATCGTGTAGAGGATTTTCATGAGTTCATGACCGAGTTGACTAATTTGACAGGAGTCAATATCACTGCTAGTATTAATATGAAAAAAATCTACGATACTTTGACTTCAGAACAGTTGATGAATTTGACTCTTCCAAAATGGAGCGAAAAATTTTTTCCCGAGGGTAGACTTTTAGATGGGATTCTGTTAGATTACTACATAAACACCTACGATGACTCTATAACAAGTTCTCTAAGTGGTGAGTTCTAAAATCAAAAATAAAAGTAATAAAATGACATAAATTTCCAGCTTTAAAAATTTTTATTTTATTTTATTTTAGGAAAACTGATGAAAAAGATCACGTCTGATATGATCAAACAAACGAATAGTACAAACGAGAATCAGACAAAACTTTATTTGTACAGCTGCCATGACGTTAATGTTGCTGCTGTTTTGCGATCCTTGAAGGTCTTTGAAGTACATGTTCCTGAATATGCTAGTTCTGTGATAATAGAGCTGTTGAAAGAAAACAATGAATATTTTGTGAAGGTTACTTAAAATATGTACACTCTACTAATCATATCAGTGAGAAATTCTTAGATTTTTTATTTATATATTATTTTTTAACTTTAGGTCTTATATTATGAAGGAGTAAGTCTAACGCTGAAGGAACTTCAATTGCCCGGCTGTGATTTTCTCTGTCCAATCAATAAGTATTCGTCTGTTGTAAAAAATATAATGCTTTGAACTTGAAAATGTTTTCTTTGCATGGTCATATTAGGGACACATACCTAATAATTTTATACTTAAAATTCCTATATGAAAATACAATTTGCTTAAGAATTTTTTTCATAGACTAAAATTAATTTTTAGACTATTGATAGTTTTGTTGAACATAAAAGAATTTTTTTTTTTTTAATTAAATAAAATGCAAAAACGCGTTCAAAAGAGAACCGTAATTTAAAAAAGAGTACTCTAGGACAGACGTAAAGCTAAATGGCTAGAGAGTAGCGTTAATGGAGTGCATTTTAGAGAGTGAGTCAAACAAGACTTGAAGTGCAAAATGAAAGAAATAGTGGAAGGCCTTCATAAAAAATAATGCTTTCAAAAGAAAATAAAAGTAAACAAAACTGAAGCAAAAAAAAAACGAGACACGGTGATTGGTTATTTTAATTATAGGATTTCACTTTATTTTTTCTTAAAACCTACCGAAAATGTAAAAATTAAATTATAACATAATGCCGCTGGGATCTAATTTATCACTGTGTTCAGTTTTGGTGATTGTATGTGTTTTCAAGCACATCCAATAATATTTTTGATGCATATTATTATAAATTAATTAAACTTTGTTTAATCTCATTTTTATCTCTTATTTTTTTATGCACCGAAAATTTTTTTCTTCATATGATAAAACTTTAGTCATAAGACTGTTTAAAAAAAATTTTACTACGAAAACTACTGTTTTATTTTACTAGCTCTTCTGAGCGCGCTTCAAGCGCGCATAGGAAAAAACAATAAGAGTAACCTCAAAATGCACTTTTCGAATATTTTAAAAACTTGTTCACCAATCAGCTCACGAATAAAAATCTTACGCAAGATGGCGATAGCTCTCTTTTATAAAGGGAAAATCAAGTTGTAACAATCAATTAAAAATTTTTTTTTTCTAAAAGTTTTCTAGAAAACTTTTTCAAAAATAAAACCAAAGGGTAGGAAATTAAAAAATTTTCTTGCAAAACCCCACGAATCTTAATTGCAAGTAAATGGTGTGTAATGACGTAAAATATTGTCGAAAAAAAGATGCTGACTCCTATTACTTTGCTAGCCCACCCAGGTCGAATCTTCTAATTCAAGTGTGGAAAATGCTGAGCTGACACTTCTATTGCCAATCTGTTACCAACGTAAAGTACCTTTCATTTCTTTTCTCCAGATTCCTTTCTTTAAGAAATCCGTTACTGTTCTTCCCAGTATTTTTATTAAATTCAAAATTAATTTTGAGCGCTCAAATTTTATTTAATTACAAGCACTAAATTTAAAAAATAGTACAATTGAAAACTTACAGTTTACAAAAAATAATTTTTTAATTGTTTAAACTGTTTTTATTGAAAGTTTGTACCCCTACTAATTACTAGGTTTTATTTCATTGGTTACCATTTTTAATTATGGTGAGTAATTCGTCTCACATTTTTGACAGAAAAATTAAGTTTATTTGTTTATTATTGTATGCTTATATACCAATATGAAACTAGCATACCAGTGTGTCAGTAATATATTGAAAGTTGTAAATATAGTAAAAAAAGTTTATATTGTAAGCAGCAAAAATTTCATGAATCCACATGACTTCAGTAATATTGATGAGTTTTATTAGAAACTATTTTACTTAGAAATCTAGGAATCAATGTAATGTAAAAAACTCGTTTATGATTTCAAACAACTCGTAAATTTATAATCAATCGAACATGATAACAGCTACAAGCGAATTTAAAATGAGCATTAAAAAATTCCGAAATAATTATTCAAGCTGAGTTAACCGTTGAACTGTGTTATACATATCGAATGTTGTGTTTGCAACAGATAATATGCATTTTCAATTTCAGGAGAGATTAATGTGAGCTACATTATACTTACTCTATTGTGCTGCACTCGGTATTTACTGTATATAATTAATAGTGTATTCAGTGTAAACCATAGTAAATCCTGCAGCATGCGGTTGTTCATCATAAGAGATTGTTTAGTGAAGCTGTATTTTTACACTTATTACTCATTATGAATGGACGAGTGTCTAAATTTCAATAATACTATTTTGTTATTATAATTTTTGAAGAAACATGCCTGTTCATGATAAAAAAAAATTTCTTTCTATCTTCACTTTGAACGGTTAGAGTAAATGGAGAATCAGAGATAAGGTAAACCTTTTTGCACGGTAATTGAGAATCGAAATAAAAACATCTCGGGCCGAAGATACGGTAAGGATCACATTTGACCGACACGCGCTACCTTTTGGGGGAGGACTTGGGTGGTTGTCTGGACACGAACACCTAGTATCTGGTCCCCGAGCTGACACCTGAACAAACATGGACTGACGGCATTACACGTCACGGTAGCTGCCGCTGCTGCCACAGTGTACTGGGTACACGTAAACATCACTACATGATGTACAGAGAGCGCTATTGGCTTTTCTTGTCTTGATACTACGCGTACGGAAATTGAAAGTAATCACGTAGGAAATTTTATTTATTTTTTTTCTGTCATTCATAAGTTCAAGTTTTTGACACACGGTAGAATTATTATTATTATTTAATTAGAGAAAGTCATATGAGTTTTTATTAGTTTTTTTAAGGTAATCAAGGGGAGAATTATTTGCCAAATGCATAATTTAAATAAAATAAATAAAATTTATAATATAAATAAGTAATTTTTTGGACGTTATAAGTAAAAAATGAAATTATTCAAAATTTCGTGCAACGAAAAAAATTCAATTTAATTTGATTATTCTTTACTGTATTATTGAAAGCAAGACTTGTTCTAGACTGAAGTTGTATACAATCTTAAGTATGTTCGTCTCTGAATTGTATGTAAGGAATGACGGAGGAACAAAAGGTTGTTTAAATGAAAGAATTAATTTAACAACTAAAATTTACTACAGTTACGTCAGCAAAATAAAGAACCAACAACCACAAAATAAATAAAATAAAATACTATTCATGATTAATATAAAGAGCAAGCGTATGAAAAAAAAACCAAAAAATGTTTTTTCCTCCTCCCGGCACGAAAGTACGCCTTCCGCGGACGCATTTTAGGCTGGGAGGTACCGCTTTTGCTGACTGTCTTGTAGATCCAGCGTTCTGATTGGCTGCGCGACTTTTTACTGCCGCTCTCAAATATAGCGCCCGTAGCTTCGACCATTAACCTTAAAAAGTGAGCAAACGTAACCAATCGTTGATTGAAATTCCTGAAAAAAATTGAAAAAAAAAAACAAAATGTTTGCTGATGATTTTGATCCTGGGGACGAAGAAGACGTTATTGCCAATTTTGACGAGGAAGCCAGACTAATCATAGAACACTCTATAAAACTATTAAAACTAAATTTGGTTCACTATTTACTCCATTTTTTTGTTGCATCGGCCGCCCCCGGCCAGCATTTGGCTCGACTTCGTCTCGCCAATGCAAAAGCCGCGGCCGATGCAACTGTTCCTCTTCAGCTGATATCGTTTTTATTCCATCATGCATGCACGTCAAACATGCCTAGTACATTCAGCTGCTCAGCCAAACTTTTTCATAAATACTGGTTACTGGCCACGTGGAGCGCTGTTGTTAGCGGCAGTAAAAGTAGTATGGTGGGTTGCGGTATTACAGGGGCTCTTTTTGTAGTTGCATATTTATGCAATTTTCATTAATTTTGGGCGTACTTTCGGGACGAGAGGATGAAAAATAGTATACTTCATACGGCAGGGAGGTTGGATGCCCGTCCCTGTGTGATTATAAGGCCTCGGCTTCGCCTCGGCCTTACAATCACACAGGCACGGAAATCCAACCTCCCTGCCTAGTGAAGTAATATACTATTAAATACTTCAGCTCTTGATTACTGGAAAGGCTTTAAATAAAATAAAAACTATTCAAAAAAGAGTAAATAGTCACAATTCTTAAGAAATTCAAGGCAGTCGTTAGTCGAGTACTGAAAAGTCATCGATAAAGTGGTGTATATCAAGAGCGATTTTGAAGTCCCGGCATTTTAGCGAAAAAGGGAGAAAAGTAAGATCGATGAGCTCTCTTAAATCGTTTTCTGATAAAAACGTTGCTAAGATTTTCCTCAACCATTTCAACTGTGTTGGTTTTTGGTTTAAAGATGATATTACATGATTGTCAAATACATGCTACTGTTATTATGAAAAAAACTAAGTAACCGTGGGTTGGAGATTTTTTTTTTAAATATTATAATTAATGTGTACAAACTTCAGATTTTTAAATATTAGAAAAGTACTTTAGTGCAATTAAAAATGTTAATAGTATAAACACAAATTGATACCTCTTCAGTGCAAAAAAATCTCATTTTTCACTTCAAAAGTTCAACTTTGAAATTTCGGTTATAATTTTTACTCTATTTTTCTCCCGTGTACACTTGGCGGTGGAATAAAAACTTCTCACTCGCCGTGGACCAGTTGCAAAAAATTGCAATGTCCGAACTTGGACGTTCCAACATCTGCGAATTTTCATTTCATTTATTTCTCTTTTCTACAGCACGAAAGAGTAAATTTCAAACCATATTTGTCGCCTCGTTTTTATTCTGTCTTTCTTCCTTTATCTCTGCACACATTTCAGCCTTATTTATTGGCCACACATATTCGACTGTTCACCAAAGAGTTTATTAGATTCAAAGTGATTTAAAATAAAAAACAAATTAAAGTAATTATTCAAAGGCAAGGTAAAAATCCTTGCTTGCAAAACATCAATAAACGTCCCGTTTTCCGGGGTACGGAAGTTCGCGCCTCCGGGCAATGTAATGATGTTTACCCTCGGTAGAGATAAAATTAAGCCTGGGGTCGAGGTGTCTAAGTCGCACCCTAGCAACGCTACCGGTTCCCACAGCCTCGGTGTGTTAAACACTGGCTCAGCGTCGTCGTTTGCCGGCTAATTCGCGCAGCTTACGTTTGTACTTATTGTGCGGATTACTTCCTTTGTTCCGCCATTCATTCATATTTTCCAAGAAAAGCTGTCTGCCTAAACTACGAACCTACTCAAACAAGTCAATTTATTAAAATTAACCGGGAAGGCTTTGAGGTTATGTGGTTCATTTTTTGATCCAAAATCTGCCACGAATAAACCTACAATGGGGGTACTTTCGGTGACTAAAATTTCTTTCAACCTCTTTTTTATTATTTTAACCTACTGCCAAAATGTTAAAGTGACCTTTGCTACCTTACCGATGATATATTATAGTAAAAAAAATTTTTGCCACACTAGCCGCGAATAAAATGACTTATTGCGATTTTTATAAGCTGAAAACTTGGAGTCATGTTATTCGTGGCTGGTATGTCGAATTTTTTTTTTTTTTTTAGTACATCAATATGATAGCAAAGGTCACTTTAACTATTTTTTTAGCATGCTAAAATAATAAATAAAGTGGTTTAGAGACTTTTTAATCGCCAAAAGTACCCCCATTGTAACTTTATTCGTAGCAGATTTTGGGCTAAGGTTTTTCTACGCTGGGACCATCGAATTATTGAGAAAACAATCTTCCTTTTTTATCAACTTGAAATTTTTTAAACAAATATTAAACTTTTAGACTAAAAAAACACGAGCCGCAAAAAAAAAAAAAAAAAAATTCAAAAGAACTATGTAAAAAAGGAGGAGGTTCTGGGAAACACAATCTTAAAAAATCTCATTTAAGAACGTAAATAAGAAAATTTTATTTTCGCCGAAGAGCGCAATACTACCCAAGAAAACTCCGATATTAAAATCGCCTGGAAAATATTCTCGAGGTGCAACCATCTGGCAAAACGCATTCGCCTTTCCTCGCGCGCCTTAGTTTCAAAAGCTCTCAAGTCAATTACCGCGCATTACTCGCTATTTTTTTTTCCTTCCCTAGCTCTTTCTCTCTCTCTCTGCCTCGTTTTTCTTTCTTTTACTTTATTTTTAAACCGACCCTGGCTTGCAATTTCAGATGCACTTGTAACCCTGCCGTGCGTGAATTTCGATTATCGGTCTTTGAAAAAAAAAAAAAAAAATGAAGAAAAGAAAAAGAAATAATGACCCTACGAATGAAACTAGAAAAAAAAAATACAAAAAATAAGAATAAGTTAAGGTAGGACCGCACCTACGGCTCTAGTCAAGATGCATTTTCGGTTAAACATTTGACTAGCTTTACGCGTATATAGGTATAGAAGTGCATTAGCAGCAGAAGCTTTTTTAACCTAAAACACATATTTTTGTTTTTTATTAATACTCAGAGGAACCGAATGGATGATTTAATTAATTCTATGTGATTCTTGTGCATTCGAGTTAAACTGACAAATATTCTGAAAACTTGATCACATGTAATTATGTAAAAATTGTATAAAAAATGTGCTCTCCCATAAGACTGCGGGTTAAATCGACGCGATGTTAGTATTCAATTACTCAAAAACGAAAAACCCCCAGGTTCTGAAAATTTAGTGGCATCATTTTTTAATATTTATCTTCGACTTCCTAAAGTTTTAGATTTTTAACACATCTCTTTCTAGTTTGTGCGGTCCTACCTTAAGTCGACGAACCCGAGTGCGGTGACGTTGACACCGATGCTATTCGATGAGCCAGACGCGCATTACGTTAGAAAACTGATTTCTGAATTTGAAGATGCTACACCTGTCTGTATCACTTTTTTCGATCTGTCAGATAAAACCAGACATCGAACATGATCGGTTTTCTTTCTATTTTTTTTTTATTATTTTTCAGGAATTTCCCACTTGTAAAACTAGAAATAACTTATCGGCTTAATTTTCATCTTACCGTGTTAAAATTTTAATTGGTACTGTACAATAAAACATTTTACTCGACAGTTGTGAAAAAAATTGACAAACAAAATTCATATAACGTATTAACATTATTTAATTAAAATTTCGGTAATAGCATCTCTTTAAAAAAAATAAAATTTGGAAAAATAAAACAATCATCAAGCAAAAAATGTATCCTCTTTAAGAAAAAAAAAGCGTTAAAAGAGATGATTTTTACAAGATGGTAGTGATGAAAGGCCGGTCGATGAGATAGCAAGCGGAAACTTAACTCCTGAAAATAAATAAGAAAGAGATGTATAGGAAATCGGGCTTGAGAACTTGCGTTTCGTGAATCGCGCAAAAAATTGCCAGACACTCGAATACCAATGGCCGTTAGTTTCCGGAACGATTGAGCTTCGCATTCGAAAACCCTCCGGCTTTGCTCTGTAACACCCTTCTGTTCGTTCCAACTTTCTCTCTTTTTTTTTTCTTTTTTTCCTTATCTTCTTTTATACGATTTTTTAAATTATTTTTTTTCTGGACTTGGATTTTTTTGATTAAAATTATTCAATGATACATTGTTTTTTATTTTTTTATACATGAAATTTTTTACTAAATTAAAATTATTTAGTTATTGATGTAAAGATACTTATTTATTTATTTATTCATCATCAACGGACATTAATGCCCTTTAATACATAATTAATTGATATATATTTCATCAATAACAACTTTCTCATTCAAATTTCAAAAATTTTGATTTAATATCTTTTCTAAATAAACTAATATAATTACAATTTCTTTTATCAACGGATAAACTATTCCAACTTAAAAAAAAAGTTTGTATCCCGATATTACATCGAACTCTATTAATTTATAATTTATGCTATTCAAGTAATTCAAAAATGCATATTATAATCTTATACTATTATCTAGATATTATCAAGAGTAACTTTTTAAAATCAGCAATATATTTTTGTCACGAGATGAAAAAAAAGAAAAGAAAAGTAAAGGAACGCAACGAAGATTCAATTTGGTCGAAAAAAGGAACGCAGGAGAAACCTACCAAAAACAAAGAACACAAAGTGAAAAAAGTAAAAAGTGCGCGTGCGAGAAGGAGAGCAGCCAATTTTTGTACCCTTTTAACGTTTTCAGCTCGTGTTTTATCTTTTTCCGTCCTTATTCGTTTAGCTCGCACTGAAAAATTCTCCCAGCAGCAAAAGGCGCAGCACCAGCAGCTACGAAACGTGACTCGCCGTTTAGCACACCAGTGCACCAAAAGAAGGTGGGAGGAAAAAAATATATATATATCCTCGAGACGATTCTTTCAGATCGGGGTAGTTGTATCGATTATAAGCGTCGCGATAAGGAGATGCGCACGCGACTTTTCGAGGTAATTCATGTAACTGCGTCTGATGCCGCGAAAGCTCAGCCTGTAACCTCGTTTTATTTTCTTTTTCCGATAAGAACGCGGGAACTTTTGATTTTTGAATAATAAACGAATATCCAGTTTTGATATTTTAGATTTTAACAAGATTAAAGTTTTATGTTTTTACTTTATATTTTCTTGTAAAAAAGAGGTTTAATATTTGATCGAGACTCTACTCTCTGAACAAACGTCATTAACTCTTACAAAAGTGACTTTGCAGGGTCTGAAATAAGACTGTTCCAATATTAGACTACAATTAAACTTCATGGGTATAGAAACAGTGACTTTGAAAATAATCTAAAAGAATTCAACAATTGCTTACCATCTACTAGATACTTGGTACTGTACTTATTGCTTATCATAGCTGAGTCACTGCATGATTTTATTTTTTTTATACTAAATATTGCTTAGACAATTTAAGTAAAACTTTCTTTATTTATTTACAACAGAAAACTTGATTTTATGCAATTTTATACAACATTAATAAAAAATTTATAAAAATCGTTCGTATAGCATTAAAATTAAATTAAACCAAAAAAAAAGGTTTCGCGAAACAAGTCAATTTATTCGGGCAGTACGAAATACAGCGAGTTTAGTTTGAGCTTTGACAGGCAGCCGCTAAAGTGATTTCTATAGCTTAAACTCTTCTCTTTCCCCGGCATGTCGTTTGTTTTCCGCGTTCAAGCGACTCGCGCGACCGTTCAACATCCGAGATGCGGCATTCAAAGCTACCTTACACAAACGCTCGTGCTACCACACGCTTGCCGAAATTTCAATAGCCCGAATAAACTATCCGTTTCGCTCTTGCTTACCTTTGCCCCTGTGCACACTCAACTGGCTACCTTAATCAGACGTGCAATTAATATCATACAATTGAAACTGAACGCCTTTTTTTTTGTTTAAAAATTAAAATTTAAAAAATAATTGAAAAAGGTGTATCAGTTTGATTTAAAGCTACAAGCTTAGATAAATTTTTAATAACACTTATTATCAACTATTGAAATTAACGGATATAATTTAAATATTTTATTTGTTTATTCCGATTGAATTTGTTCATGATCGTTGGGTTTGCTGCCATTGGCAGCTTTACCATTTGAGTTAATAATTGCCATGGTCGCTACACGTCGCTTTCTTTATAGTTGCGTGAACCATTAAGATTACCATTCTGAAAAATGTGAATATTGTAAAATTAGTAAAATTATACTGAAAAAAAAAAAAAAAAAGATTTCAATAAACAAAATGATTTGTAACCTTGTAAGAGCGATGATCTCTTCTTTCACCTTTGCCTTCGTCTTCGCTATCACTGTATTCATTATCGGGTTGTATGTGCTTATCCATATACGTCTGAGAAAGTCTAACATCGATGTCCTTATCATCCTCGTGCTCTGGTTCATCAGCAGAACAAATGTCTTCTGGAATGGTTTGCATGGGTACGCTAGGAGCGTGCGATATCATTCGAAGCCTCTCAAAGGTCCTGATTCTGTGAATATTTTAAGCAAGCTATTGTTTTATTTCATTAAAAATTTTTAGATTAATAGATTTTTCCTGTAGGAATTATAATTGAGAATTAAAAAAATTTTCTTCGATATGTAAAAAGCAAAAAAAAAAAAAAATCAATCAATAAATAATTGTATGGAATTTCAAAATTAAATTAACTTACTGAATGTTTCGTAAATCTTTGCGTGTGTTTTGATTAGGAAATACTTCAGACGGGCTGATATGTAGCTTGTAACTAGGCGCAAAATAGTCAAAAAAGTCATTGTATGGGATGTGGTTTGATATTTCCGTGCCAATAGCGAGGGAAGTTTCATAAGCCCAACATCTGGATACATTTCCAATAGTGTAGCCACCACCGCCGAGCAAAATAAGAGGTATGTTGAATTTTCTCATGAACTCAACGCACTTTCCATGTCCTTTCAAGGTGAGGTTGAAGGTACCTAATCTATCCCCTAGTTAAATAAAAAATAAAGTATTAATCAACTCTGCCGTACAGGAGTGAAACCGCACTAACTACTTAGGAAACCCATAGTTTGAAGAGTAATGATATTTACAAACCTGTCAAAGAGTCTGTTCCGCATTGGAGCACGACTACCGAAGGCTGGTATGTTTCCATTACTTTTGTCATAACCGGAACAAATATGGATTCATAACCTTGATCATTCATGCCGCTTTTCAACGGTATATTAACCGAGTAATATTTACCCTACATAAAAGAATCAATAATAAATATTTATGGCTTCTTATTTTTAATGAGCAGTCATCAGTAACGTAACATTATTTTTTACATAAATTATTTTTTTCATTTTTCAGAGAAATGTAAGAATATATTTTTATTTTTTACATCAATTAGTACAATAAAATTAGTAATGGATGTAAGGATCAGAAGGCAGTGGTTTATGTCTATCAATAATAAAAACACAAAGAAACATTGTTTCGTTGTTTAGTTGACTAGTTTTTTCAACCTGTTCAGGATACACAATGAAACTTTTTACAAACAAATGGCAGTAAGTACTGTCTTTGTCAATGTTTATAAACAGAACTAGGTTCATCACTCTTAATAATTAATACTGTTCGTAAATATTGACGACGACTTATTGTCATTTATTAATCAAATCAACACATTATTTGTAATGTTTTGTAAAAAGTTTAATCATATTTCCTGAAGAGTAATAAAAACATAAAGAAACTTTGTATTTTAATTATTATTGATAGACACAAATCATTGCCCACAAACTAATCCTTTTTGGCCATTACTAATTTTGTAAATGATGGAAGGCAATTTAAACAAAAATTATAATAAGTAAAATATACCTTGCTAAACTTATTTATTGCAACTTTAGTATTGAAGTTAAATTATGGTTTTATCACATTTCATCATGGATACTTTAATGTAAAAATTTCTACAGTACTTTGCAGTTATTTTTAACGCAAAAAAAAAGGTTCATTAGAACTTACAGGCCCTGCACCGATATCATTGGGACCTCCACTTCCTGGAAAGAAATTCCCATAATTGTGGAACGAGACTGTCATCACTCTGTCTGTCGTGAAAAAGGCTTCTTCAACTCCGTCGCCATGATGAATGTCTATATCAATGTAGAGAACTCTCTGATGATACTTAAGTAATTCTAATATGGCCAGCACGATGTCGTTAACGTAACAAAATCCGGACGCCTCGCTTTTTTTCGCGTGATGGAGTCCACCACCCCAATTGATGCATATGTCCGATTCTCCTTTGTTTATTTTCACGGCCGCCGCTAATGAAGCACCAGCGGATAACTGACTAAACTCGAACATGCCGTCGAATATCGGACAATCTTCGCCAATTCTAACTGAAATTTTTACATAAATTTTATTTTCTAGATTTTTCGTTTTTATACTAGTTTTTACACGTGAAATACTTACATTTTTGCAGTTTACTGCTCTTTTCACCGGTTTCATAAGGCCGTATGGTTTTTAAAAATTCGATGTACTCATTGCTGTGAAATTTCGTCATTTCTTCGGCACTCATGGTATGCGGCCTCTGTAAAATTTAAAATTTAAACTATATTATTATCGCACAAATGCGGTGCAGCGTATCGGCAGGGAATTGCTGTGCGGGCTGTACCCTGGACCCGTGAAGCGCGCATGACGAATTGTTGATACCAGTGTACTTACGTAAACAAACATTTTATAATATAAACCGTACGTAACAATGAGACTATGAGTCATCTTTACTCGTAGTGGTTTCATAGGGTGAGTATCTCCATAGTAAAAATTACCAATGTCGTCTGAAATAAATAAATAAATTTTATTGCAGTTTATAAAAACAATGCTTTTAAATTTCTCTAATAAACATGATAAAGTAAAAAACGAGGTAAAAAACTTGTCAGACAATCAAGTAGTTAGAGATTTTCAAACAGCAAAAATTTGAAAATAGTAATACATTAAAATACCGTTGTCAGTTAATAATGAACACAAAATAAAAAATAATGGATTACCGTCATAATAGTAGCAGACTTTTCTCCGACTGTGTTCTGATTGAGCCATAGTTACTCAATTTTAAAAATTTAAGTTAAAATTGAGCAATAAACACCGAAATACAGGGCAAAAGTCCAGTTAGACTCAAAATCTTTGGAATCGGACCGAACAGAAAGTGACACTAACTTGTGGTCTACCACAAACTGAATGACCGTCCAAGATTGTTGCAGGACGTTCATACTTAGGCGTAGCAGGTACCTAAAAACTCATTAGCAGAGACTAAGAATTGTGCCGTGGGTTAGGTATCGAGGGTACAATGAGTTTCTAGCATATAGGTAGTTTACTGGTATGCTTGGTAGGCGGTCTTATAATTAAAAATTTTCATTCATAACATAGTAATTTTCTTTTTTGCATGTAAATATAGATCTAATGTTTACATTTTGAAATTTTATAATAAAGTATAGAATAGATCTAATATTTAAATTTTTCTAGAAGAATTGTTTTGTAATTTAGTATGTATTGACAAAGTTTCCAACGAGCTAAATTTATTTTATTTGTTTTATTTTTTATTAAAAATAAGAAAACACATTTATTTTAATTTATTTTAACAAAATAGTAATAATTAATATTTTATAAATTTATTCTTCTACTAATAAAATTATATAAACGCTGTGAAGCTTTTAAGCTAGGATTATCCAGTTCTGCAGGTGGGGTAAGAGCAATTTTTTCAATATCAGATCTTCGAACGACTAATTTAATTAAGCTTCGTTCGATAATTCAATCGTAGAGTAAGTTTTCTAGCTCGGAATATTCTGCAACTCGGTCCTGAGTACGACAAGGCTGGGTTTTCAATACTTATAAAAATCCAAAAGGGGCTGAGTAAGAAGTTTTGAAAAATAATAAAATTGAATTTAAAATTCTACTAAGTCGTATCTGTTTAAAAAATAAATACCCTAAGACCTTATTTCCAAAACGAATGACTATCTGGGGCTCCTTTGCCAACTGGAATATAAATCTCGGCTCCTTCTCAGGGCTGTTAGACAAAAAGAAGGAGAGAGAAGGTAAAAGAGAATCTCTTTTTCTCACTCATGGATAAGGAGAGAGGCCGTGAGAAAAATACCCGATAGATCTCAAGGAACAACGTGACAAACCTATACGTAGTGATGCAGACCCAGGATTCTTTCCGTACAGGCTAAGCGGATCATGAATCATGGAGTAGAAGGAAGCTTCGCTCATCCGTTATCGGGGACTCTCAATAAAACTTCTCTCTTCTTTGTAATGAACTCCTGAGCCTTGCCGCACTTTAATGAAATGCAGTCCATCAGCGACAAGCAATAACCTTTTCGTCTGGATCCTTTTTTTTAAGTTTTATCGTCTGAATAAGCGTGATACGGTTACTGAGTTTTTAATTATTATAAATATCATCTGACGGTTTTATCCGTATGAGGGTGAAATTTTTTTGAATCATCTTGAGCTTAGAAAATAAACATCCACGCAACAGTAATAAAGAAAGATAAAAATTGATCCTTGCTTAAAATACAAATGTAGCACTATGAAGATTTTGATAGATACTCTGCAATCGAATTACTATTTTGATTCAAAGTATGAAATTTTTCCAGTAAATATCAATCAAATTAGAGCACTTAATGGTTTTTGCTCAATCTCGTTGCTAATTAAGCTTACCAGATTTAAAAAAAAGTAACGTTTGTATTGGTTTTCAAATCTTTAAAAGCCAAATTTTATAAGTGTAATAAATTTTGTAGACTGAAAAAATAACTAATAAACAGCTGAAGTTTTTAAAAACTATTGGTTGGAATATTTTTAAATTGATAATTACTTAAAGAATGTGTACAAATATTTAATTTTCATGTAGTTGCATCTGTTTCAGGAATAAATTTTTACTCAGCTAACAGAGAAATTTTTTTATTTTCAGTAACAAATGGTTTCACTTTTTAAAGCTTAGGATTTAACTTCTAATGAAATAATTCCAAATTTATCCGCAGTGATAAAACATCAACTCGAGACGGAAAAAGTAGCTGCTGGTTCGAAAAGATACCTTAATTACCAGAAAAAAAAAAAAAAAAAAATTCAATCGTTAAAATAACAATGGCGATGAGATCCCCGAGCTGCGCACTCGGTTTCCTCCTTCTCTATTTACCGAGCAAAAAAAGAAGCCAGTCAGTCAAAAGTTTTTTCTCGCCTCGACTGACCCAGTGGTGCGGTAGAAAAGTCTCTTCTACACTTTACTTTTTTTTCCGCGACTTCCGAGGCAATCGTGAACAATTATGACTTCAATTCCTAGAAACGAGGAAACTTTTCTGCTCGCACTTCACTGGACCTTCATGAACTTTTATTTTATTATTATTTTATTGGTGTGATCATTAATGAACATTACTTAATTTAGTAATCACATATTTTTCAGAAAAACTATTCACTGGTGTAAAATTTTTAAGTACAACTAAGTCTAAGTTGTAGTTAGTCTTCAAAACTGTAAACACTTAGTTTTATTTTAAATTTCGTACGCTAATACTTACGTCTTGACTTGTGTTTTATTACACTTATAATTTACCTATGAGGGGATCAACCTAAAAATGATGACGAAACGTCAGGAAATATCCTAATTATCAATAAATCATTGTTCGTTTGACCAAAAAAATCATTGTTTTATTTATTAAATTTGTTTATCTAATTATAAAACTTAAAAAAATCTACGGTTTTCAAGCGAAATTTTATCCAAAATTTATTTCTGAATTGATGGTAAGATTTTTTAAATAATTTTGTTTTTAGATTTTTCCAATAAAGCTTAATAGTAAGTCAATAGATATTTAATACCTAGTAACATAACATGAATGCTACGTATTGTACTCATTGTGATACGGGTAATTGTATTGAAACTGAATCAACATTGGGATAGTTCAAAGGCTCAGCAGTTTCAGAATGAGGATACAGGTGATTTTTACTTGAGTAAAATAAATTTATATTTGCGATAAAAAAATTTTTTACAGCATTCTCAAAGCTTAAATGACAAGATTCTATTAATGGTTTTGGTTAAAAATTTATTCTTTTTTCCTCGCTTTTTTCTCAAAGCTATTCCTGGTTTTTCTGATTTTATATTACAAATCTATATTTATAATAAAACCTTCTTAGTTGAGAGTGAGGTCATTTACTAGTAAAAATATCATATAAATTTAGTTAATTTTTATCCAAAAAAGACGCATCACTCTTTTTTAATAATCCTTCGAGTCGTGTCTTAAATTTGCTATGAAATATTCAAAGCGCGCAAGACTATGAATAAAATTTAAAAGTAGAAAATTTCAAGCCAAACAAAAGAAACATCCACCTCAAGACAGGTAAAGGAAAGAGAAGTATGAAACAATGAGCGGCATCAAGTCTTAGCATTAAGCAGGAAAAAAAATGAAGCCACGAAGAGTCTGAGAAGTAAAAAAAAAAGAAAGAATAAGAACTGGGCAGAATCATCAGGAGTACCGAGCGAAAAAACTTTTCCCTTTCAACGATAGCCGGAATTGAAATAAGTAATCGTTATTACAGTTGAACACTCACATCGTTCGCAAGCCACAAAAAAGTCCTCAACTTTTGCATCAAAAACGGAAAAAAGTTTTAATACCGCTCAACTTTACTCAAGGCTGCTGCGTTTGCTTAAACGGCTGTGAACATTATAATGGCTACCGATAACTGAAAGAAATTATTATAAAAAAAAAGACTTCGTACATGTAACTTTTTTTTGAGTTCAAATTTAAAATGCATATTTTTCTACGATTGAATCGAAATTTAAATTCCTCTAGTTTCTTTTTTTACACAGAATTTTTTTGAGAGAGAGAAAAGTCCAATGCTGATAAATTTGAAAAATTAAAAAGTTTAATCTGAAAAATTTTTTTCTTCCGTTTCTTTTGCAGGATTTATATTTTTTATAAACAATTAACTTTTTTTATATAGTTATTTAACAGTATAAAGTTAATTAACTCTGGGTTTCTCCTTCAGGTCCAAACGCGGGATCTATACCTTACCGATAATCCAGGATCGTCCGATAACCGGATAATTTATTTTTCGACCGTATCCAAATTAAACCTTTAAAGAAAATACTAAACAATAAATAAGTATTTTTTTTACGGAATATATTAGTTAAGGATTTCTGGCATATTAAATCTCAACAATAAATCTTGGACAAAACTGAACTGGCAAGTATCTATACGCGGTTATAGGTTACATTTGGTAGAGTTTAATTTTTATAGTAATGATTATAAATAATGATAAATCTAACTTCGCAGAATCATCTGTAACTTACAACATCACTTTCAGGCTGTAAGTAATATTTCATCCAAAATTTTGTGAATAATTTGTACTTTATCAATATTACGGCTTGCCTAATAAAGTTGTAATTTGAAGAATATTGATTAGACGAGCCGTGCCGAGCACAACTATATACGAAAATAATTCTTGTAAATTATCAGCTGGCGGGATATAAATTCGTATCCTTTCTTGAGCACATATAGCTATCAGGATTCCGTGTGGTTTGATGTTGAAACGCGTTCGCGCGAGTTACTCGTGTTCCACGCGAAAACTTTCCAGATCAAAAGTTTACGGACGAGTTTTAACGGTCTGTGTGAGTTTACGTTGAAGTTTCGGCAACCGCCCGAAGCATCCCGCAAAATCATCAGTCGACTACTTGACAAACGATGTCTCTCGTTAAAAAAAATTCACTTTTCGCAAATAAAACAAAAAAATCAAAAGTCTCACAAGAGTTACAACTATTATCTTTCAATTTCTTAAAGCTTAAAAATATCAATAAACTTGGTTGCTGTTACTTTTAATTGTATCAATTACTTATTAAATACTGCTTGATACGAAAGTATTTTTACTACTCTGTGAGTTTTGGTATAAAAAAAAAAGTCATTCAGCTGAAAATACTAAGAAAGTGTTGGACACACAACACATATAAAGTTAAATCTATCATTTTTTAATAAAACATTTTTTTCCAAGAATGCGGTCCCCAAACTCGAAGCTCGGCTTGCAGGGCCGCGTGCGTGTTTGTTTATATTACTATACAGTAAGTCACGGTTTTCAGAAAAACTAAAAAAAAATTCTTGTAGGGCGCGTGTGTATTACCGGCTTGTCGACGTTGATGTAGATAGCGCTTCATCGTCGTTCCGAGTAAGGGTCTTCCGAAGAAACTTATTTTCAACTCCCTCACCGAAGTCAAAAGGGAAAAGACGAGTTGACTTTATTTAAATGAATTGCCTGGAATTGGTGCGGCCTAGAGATAGCGCGTGGATGTAGAGAGAAGATTCTTTATCTATCTATTTATTCACCAGTGCGAATCCTTTATAAGGTCCCGGGATGCAGAAGAGTTTCTGAGAGGATGCGCTGCCTTAGAAGAGCATGAAAGTTTGCTTTTTGACGTCTCACATTTTTAGATTAAATATATGCAGTTTTCGATAAGCTTAAGGGGGTACATATACCTTGAAAACAATGTCCAGAAAAAAGACTGAAAAAATTTTTTTTTCTCATTTATTTACACATGTTTTCACCACTTTTTACAGTCAGAATGTCCAAATTATTTATTTTATCAATCGCCGTTAAAGCCCGATTGGGCTTTAGGATATAAAATACTACTCGCTTTCACGGCTGTCGGTTTTAAAAAAACCCAATCGCCGTTAAAGCCCGATTGAGCTTTAGGATTTATCAGTTAGAGATTCTAATTTTAATTCTGTTATTTGTTTTATTCCTACTTATTGTCACTTAAATAAATACTTATTTATTTACTTATACACCTCAGAGTTTTCACTAAAACATTTAGGTATAAAATCCTTGCTCAAATTACACAAGAACTGTAAGAGAGTAAGCGTAAGCAAATTAAGGGAATGACCTGAAAGAGAGATTAAGAGTTGAATCCGTGGACGGAAGCTTTCGACGCGGTAAATTCACCAGCAATATACTTTACTCACGAAATTAGTCCCACGTGCATAAGAAGAGGGTCAGAGGATTGCAAAATTAATCTGCTTTGTTAGTGCCTCCCGAGCTGGTGCGTCTGATGCAGACTAAATTTGCGAGCTCAACGTGCGTGTTCAACAGTTACACTAATTATTCTTGAATTTTATATATATTTAGTAAAAGATGAATGAAAGATTATTTGTTTATTTAAAATAACTCTTTACATTATTTGTTTGTATTTTTATGAATTTTATATGACTAGATGAAATTCTAAACAGTGCAAAAGCTCAGTCGGTAATTTTGAGTTACTCTTGAAATCAGAAATAATTAAAATTAAAACTATTACATAAAGCAAAATAGTTATTTACTCTTCCATTTATTTTTATCATTATAGAATTATAAGTTATAAGTATAAGAATATAGAATTTATAAGTTGCTGCACTTAAAAAAAAAAATAACCTATTGTACGAAAGCATTATTTTGTTATTTTAATAAACGTGGGAAGCAGCCACCGGGCACGAAAGTTTCCCTTTTTTAAATCAACTACTGTAAAGTTTTGAAAGGAGTAAATTATCGGTTAATCTCGAAAACAATGAAACATGTCAGCTTAAGGGGAATTGAATTTCCTCTCATATTCTCGAAAGCGAAAGTTTCAAAACTATCTCAGTCTCAACAAACGGGGGGGGGGGGGGGGGGGTCGAAGATGCTGAAATTCCTTCGATTCGCTCGGTTGGCCGCTGACGTTTTGGGTCTTCCACGTCGATACTCGTAGCTCTCAATCGAGTTTAATTTCGACCAACCCCAGCCTCCTTTCAGCCACCCCTCGCTTTTCATTTAGACGATTTCGTTTGGGCCGAGCCTATGTAGCGTAAGAAAGTGAGAAGGAGAGCCCATCGATCGAGCTGGATGTACCTTTTTTCCGAGCGATGTCACCCTCCTATCAGGAAAAAAAAAGTTCAAAGGAAATCTCTATTTTGCCCGTGATGTCGGAACGGCTGAAGTAATTTCGATTATTCGCAGCGTTGGATCTCACCCGGTCATGTGTTGAGGTGATATCTACTAGGCCTAACGCTCTGAGGGGAGGAAAAATTGACGTGGCTGGCTTTGCTGTTTTGCTATTTGACAAAAATTCTGTTTAAATTAGAATTTAAATGAAGAATGAGAAAAATATGCTGGGTATGAAAAAAAAGTTTTTTTTTCTTTGGCAAGTGACAAATAATAGTGTATTCTCGATTTCGATGAATTATCTTGATAGTTAGGATATTAATTCATTTCGCTGGACTTCGGTTGGGATTACCCTTGGCTAATTTTAAGGTTATCTTCATGTTTACATGATGCAACGATGCTTACAGTATATTACGTACCATTCCACGGTATATTACTTCAGTTCAGTTTAAATTTCTGTGTTTTAGACCAGTGGAATTTGAAATGTGAACTAATAACTGAACGAGAAACGCGTTTTTCATTTAGTTTCATGTTCCATTCGGATTATACGGGCAAACGAACGACCGATTCCCATTTGGTATATTACACGAGAATCGGTACGTTTCCCGTGTTGGATTCGAGAAATTTATATTTCCTTGAAAATATTTTTAAACCGGACAGTTTTATTTTATAATAAAATGTGTGACATAGTAAAATAAGTCAATTTAAAATTAGAAGAAAAGAAAGAAAATCTCTCCTTTATTTTCATATAAATTAAAAGAGAGTAATTCTTCCTGTTTTTCTAATTACATATCTGCTGAGAGTCTCGTGGATCAACATTGAGACACCTTCGAGTCGGCCAAGAGTTCGCAGACCGATCGTCGTTTGTCACTTTTTGATTATTCGTTGCCGTGGATGGGAAGAAAGAGGTTGGAAGATCGTGTGTTGGAAGATTGTGAGAGTTTTGAGGAGTACGTTAAGATTGGGAAGATTAAAGGTTGGGTTTGGGGTTTTATTGTAAGTAAAGTAATTGTTATTGTTAGTGTTATTTGTCAGCCAAGAATTCGCGTGTGTCAATATTCAATCTAAAAAGTGTATTTTTCCCTTTTACAATTCACCTTAATTTGCCGCCCGATTGGCCTTAGAAATTAAGCTAAACTGAGTCTTAGTAAAAATAAATTTGTGTACGGGATTTTGGGGAACTTTTGAATAAATGTTGATATAATTTTAATAATTGTGTTGTCATTTAATTCCTAAAAAGAATCTTCTTTACAAATGAATGAAAAATGACTTGGCATATTTGACTTTATCTATATATGAGTTTCATTCATCGAGATTGCGAACAAAACATCGATAATAAAAAAAGGCGGTACCAGTGTGATCTTACGAAGCGTGAGTTAGTAAAAAGAGAAAAATTTCATGACGCGGAATGGAGGAGAAGGTCCGTTTCGGGGTTGGCTGTTAATCTTGTCAATTAGCGGTTGGCTTACTTGACGTAACGATATACCAAGTTAACGACAACGGTGACAAGGATGACGAGAGTAGAAGGAAAAACTTGAGAAGAAACGGGAAACTTGAAACTCTTGTCTTTAAAACTTGGCGTTTTTGTTTTACAGTCTTACCTTTCTGGATAAGTGGACTGGAAAAACGAGAATGAAAAAAAAACCCAGTGAATTTTTAGCTGGGCTCTAATTATTCTTTCTATACATAAATCAGGCAAGATATTTAAATTCTAAACCTTTCAAAAGAAATTCAAGAATTTTTTTTTTCGTTTACATAAAAAAATAAATTTTAAAATAAATAAATCTAGGCAGATATAAAAAAGATAATTTTAGGATTATTAAAGATTCAAAAAAGATCGAATAAATTAATCCTTTAAATAATAATTAATCAATGCATTTAGAAAGTTATATAAGCCTATACTACGAAGATAGAAACAGAAGTGCAGAGTGAAAAATTTAGAGCAGCTTGATGGCTACTACACACTCGGCTCACGGCAGACTAGCAAAATCTATCTCATAATTTTTTCTTCTCACGAAAGCCTTCTTTTTTCTCGAGTCAAGAAGAGATAAAAAGAGCAGGTGAGTTTAAACTTTGATAGAAAGCATTGATTTTTTGGCATTAATAATGTAACAATCCACGTCGGCGTAATATATAACATGGCTGAGAATAAAATATTCAGAATCACTTTCATCCGGCTTTTTCGCACAAACCTTCGCTTTTTACATCTTTTTTTAGAAATTTATTTATTGAATAAATCCTTTGAAACATTACATTTTTTTTAAATTTATTTATTGTCTACTCTTAATTATAGAAAAGTTTCCCGTTTTTAAGCTAAAACTATTTCAAAATATTATTTTATTCACTTTAAAAAAAAATTGTTATCATGCCATTCCTTTGTGTTCCAATGATTTTGAAATGATTTTTGTTTTCTGAACGTCTTAAAGTGTTGTGTAAGGTTAATGTCAGGGATAATTGGACAATTTTCAAGGGGGGATCTTAGGTTTACGCTCGATTAATTCAGTAATACAGCATGAAAATCTATAATTTTTTCATAAGAATACTAAGTACCACAGAAAACAATTTTTATCCATATTTTTTAAATCTTTTAAGGAAATGCTACTGCCATCCTGAAATTTTGAGGGGAAATCTAAAACGAAGGCCGAAAAACTGAAACGTACAAAAAGCTGTGCAGCTAATGAAAAAAAGATTTTTCAAGTTTCTAACTACAATGAAGCAAGCTTTAAGATGTCACCGTTCGTATGTCAGATTTTCAATCGGAAATACTTGATAGTAGTACGACGCGTCGTTGCTTTACAGCTCACGATCGGATATTACGTTATAAATCACGCTACCTCCTGCCAGTTGTATTGTCATGCAATATGAATGCAGCCAAAGTGCTTCAAGCATCGATTTTCTCATTCACTTTGAGGCTTTTCCTCGTTTTCCCCGAATTCACATGATCCGCTTTCTCTCTTTGTCTCTCTCTCTCTCTCTCTTTTTACCCAATTTTTGTAACTGGGTATTACTCCTATCTGATTCTCTTACTAAATCTTTTTAATGTTTTTTTTGCGTTCACCTGTATTTTTTCTAATTCCATTTTAATTGTGACTCGCGTGTTATCTGAGCCCTTTCTAGTAATCTTCTACTCTTTATTTCCCTCTTTCGCTGTATTTATTTGTCCTTCGTTAATTATCTTGATTATCTACAAATAAAAACATAAATAAATGCACACAATTTTTTTAGAATTAGATCAATTTTTGGCATCTTCTTGTTTGAATTAAATTAAGTAATTCGAATCAAAGTATTACATTTTGGATAAACTTCATTTACTTATTTTATTTTATTTATTTAACCGTTACTAATACTTTTATTGTTGTTAAGTCGTCAATCGTCATTAAAAACTTTCAAAAATCCACTTTCAAAGATCTTTTTATTTTTTATTTTTTATCGTTTTATGCATTATGAATTCAAAATGAAATCTTTTCTCTTTAAAACGTACGAGTTACAAAACGTAGAAATGAGAAAGGTCTTATGAGATAAAGTTAAAATTGACTCTCCAGTATCTACATAATATGCGCAGTAAGTCTCAAAACTTGCATAAGTAGTTTTCTGGAAACTCTTGTCATTTGTTTCACTGCAAATCCTAGTGTCTTAATGTGTCATGTTTTTAAAACACTTAAGTGTCTAAAAATGTCCGCCGTTCTCCCAGTTCCGAACTAACTGCCACTGATAAAAGGATGACTTGACTGACCGTTAATTAACCCGACTTAGATTTTGGTTTTGGCCCTGGGACATAATAATTCATTGATTAGGAGCTTAAAGTAATATCTTCAAGCGCTATAGCGGCCCTTTTGCAACCGACTTTGGCCGAAGCTCCTTGGCGAGGTTATGTTGTACATCTTTGCAGCAGTGACACGGGGCAGTGTACCAGATTTTAATAAGTGTTTAATAAAATAAACAATTTTTAAATTTATTCTCAAGTTTTGAAAAGCGGTATCCTTTATCCTTGATATTATTTTCAATAAATAAATATTTTGTTTTATCCCAAAGGCTTAAATCCAAAATACCTTTGGAGTCGATATCAATGAATCAATAATTTGTCAAGTTTTTTAGTAAAGGGTGACAGATAAATTATTTATTTTTTGATCATGTAACTCTAGATTTACTTCGCAAATGCAAACAATTTTATATATTGATTCACGTACCCAGATTTTGTGGACTTAAAAGTTGTAGATAAATTAATCATTGCTTCATTGACATCGACTCCAAAGGTATTTTGGATTTAAGGCATTGGTATAAAACAAAATATTTATTGAAAATAATATCAGGGATAAAGGATACCGCTTTTCAAAACTTGAGAATAAATTTAAAAATTGTTTATTTTATTAAACACTTATTAATATCTGATACACTGCCCCGTGTCACTGCTGCAAAGATGTACAACATAACCTCGCCAAGGAGCTTCGGCCAAAGTCGGTTGCAAAAGGGCCGCTAGTGCTTGAAGATGTTACTTTAAGCTCCTAATTAATGAATTATTAGGTCCCAGGGCCAAAACCAAAATCCAAGTTGGTCGATCAGGTCATCCTTTTATCAGTGGCAGTTGATTCGGCACTGGGAGAACGGCAGACAATATTAGACACTTAAGTGTTTTAAATAAGAAGTTTAAGTGTTTTAAAACTATAAGACGGCGGCAAGTGTTTTAAAAACATGACACTTTAAGACACTAGGATTTGCAGTGTTGACATTGTTATGGATGGCATATTATAAAGACTCTGGTAAAAAAAATAAAAGTTCATTTTAACAGTTTCAGAGGATTGTTCAAAAAATACTTTTGTATTTTCATAAATATTAAATTTCATGTTTGGTCTATTTGCTTGCCAGATTTTTTTGAAAAGATTGTAAAAAGATGAAAATAGAAACTAGAGTACAGCTTGTTTTGGTTGAATTGATTTTACGATCCAGTAAGTACTATTACTGAATGTTTTATTTTCTGGCGATGTGGCTTGCTTATAAAAAATTGTTTATACTTTTTTTTATTTGAAAAAAATAAAAAGACAAATATTTTGTAGAAATTATTAAAATGACAGTTTGAAAAATCAAACACTGATACAAAAACTACATTCAAAAATAATGAAACTTTTTTTTTAATCCGTTGCAATTTTTACGGTTCAACGGTAAAAGTAAGTAACTAACGTACAAAATCCCCGTATTATGCAGCATTAACATAATTTCTTTTTAAATTTTCCTCGAAGATGTTGGAAAAAAAAAAGAAAAAATGATTAGCCTTGAGAATTATCGATGAAAATCCGTTCAGGCCGTCAAGATGGTCCTCGTGGCATCGGAAATTCGCAGTCTGAACCCAATCAGCACCTTGCGGATTCCGGAGGCTCTAAACGAATTCCGGATCTGAACGATTCTCGCCTATAATACATCCCGGCTGTGCTACGAGGGTTGGTACAAAGAGAAAAAGACTCGCGCCAATCCGTAGGCTGTTTGTAGCCCGCGTTCAGACACTTCCTTCTCTGCTTCATTCTCTTTTCTTTCTTTCAAGCTCTCTTCCCTCCCTCCGGAAAAAGAGGTCTTTTCCTTTAAAGCCAAGAGAGGAAAAGCGTTCTCGAGTTTAAAGTCCTCGTGTCGAAGATCAATGACTTTACGCCCCGTAGTGCCTTACCTTCTTCCCCGCTTCTTTTTTTTTTTTTTTCGCCCCACAAAAAGACTCGTCTCTCTTCCTTCTACGAGATACTGTTTTCTCTCTCCGTTTTTTACCCCTGCGCCTTCTCTTTTCATCTGGGCGCGCCTTGAGTTTCGCCTGAACTAAAACTATGAGACACTAGACAGCTGCTTTTTTATTTGTGTGATCCGTAGGCTGAATGTTGGGGCAATATTTTTGGGACCAGTCTTTGAATTAATTATCTGGGAATTAATGGATTTTATAATTGAATAGGCAAATCAATTGTTTTTGATGAACCTCTTAATTAATTGAGTTTTAAAATTTTGATTTAATCTGTTGCTGATCGAGTTCAGTGGTACATTACATTTACTGAAGATAATATAGGCGCGTAACCAGTGACCTGTTGTATTCTCATTACAATGAGCAATGTTGATTCAATTACGTTACAGTCGACCTTACATGCAGGATAACATCAAACATTGATTTAACCGCGATTTGAATGACATTTTCATTAATTAAAGTTCTTTATATTATTATTTTTTAATAGGTTGTATATTTACATGAGTTTTATCGGAGTTGAAATGAATCTTTGTGATTTCCAGAATCCAAAATTGTGATAGAATTCAAAAATTTCAAATAAACATGATTAACATAAGCTTTTTTAGCTTACAAAGATTGTCTGAGCTTAAAGTAAAAAACTTAAAATGATTTGTTTATATGTAAATCTATTATTAAAGTTATTATAAGATCAGAATTATTTAACGGCAATAATAAAGACTAAAAATAGTTTAAATAATTTTATCCATAAAATTTACCGTAATTACAAATACAACCAATTCGTAAAGAATTTTACAAGTATACTAAATTTTTGTAGTATTTTTGTTTTCTTATTTGTCTGTCTGAAATTGATTATTTTATCGACAGAACAATCGACTGTTTTTTTATTTACAAATATCAGTGTAATATTTATTGAAACGCTGGACCGTTTTACACGTAGTTATACAGAATGTAATTGCTTACGTACGCGCGTACAAGAGTAAAATAGAATATACGCGCGTCTGCATGTATCGCGCCCAAAGCGTAGTAAGCAGAGTATTGCTGAATATATCGTTGTAAAAAGACCATCACTGTTACGCATGACAAAGCTAGTAGGTGGTTTGAGTAGAGTCCAAGCTTAATAGGTTACGAACCACGAAACGTTTGTGGATTTGCCAGTTTCACACCGCAATTCGATCTTTACACCTGCGACACTATACGAGTCCATCTCAACGCAAAACGTACGTGCGTCAGTGAATGATGCAACGATACTTTGGCATGAAATATATCATCTACACATTAATTTGTTTGCAAAAATTTTTGAATTTCCAATAAATAAAAACTGATATATAATTGGACTTGATTACGTACAGTTGAGCTACATAGAATTGAATCACCGATTTTTTTTTATCAATGATTTTGATATGAAATAATGATATGATTCTGAAGGTGTTGATAAGAAAGTCATAGAAAATAGTGGTTGAAAGATTTTTTACTTCTGAAGTTTTTTTAGAAAAAATAGAATCGATTGGTCTTTATGTGTATGATAACTTAAGACCTTCAAGGAATTACAATTATATTCTTCAAAAGCTTTATTGGTATAGGAGAATACAACCTCAATACATAACTAAGATGTCAAAAATCAAATACAAACTGACTTTAAACGATTTGAGATAAAATTTCTTGTCAATAAACCTTGACGAAAATTTTTTCAAAACATTTTACATTTCCACGAGGACTGACGATAAATTCGAGTGATGTTAAAAAAAGTAAGTTTGTCGTGAAATTTCATCGTGTTCTGGTGTAAAGACAGACTTTCGATTGTGGTGCGCGACGCACGGTGCTGAGGACGACAAGTTGTGCTCTATCGATTCATTAACCTCGCTCCCTCCTCCCAGCCCGCTCAACGGAGCGGAATAATTTGCCAACGCTCCGAGAGGAGGAAGAGCGCTTGCCGCGCACATTTGCACCCAACACCGATACCTACACGTGTATGGATTGTTCCAAAACTTATACCCTGCGCTAAACCACGTACGCACGGACGCCTGAGCGAACTTCCGGTCGGGTTTAATGCCTCGCGACAATGGCTCGCGCTCGGACCAGTTTTTAACGCTTAAACTGTTTCAAGTTTATATTTTGTCATGTAAATTACACCGTTTGTTTTTATTGTTTTTATTTTTATTATTATTATTATTATTATTATTATTATTATTATTATTATTATTACATTGAACAAATTACAATTAAAATCAAAACTTTTTTTTCAATCGAAACTTTTATGAATTTCAAGATGATTCTTCTAATATGAAAAAGTTGTAAATAAAGTTTGACAATCTTAATAATAATTTACTATTTAATTTTACTAAACTAAGAACTGAATCATTTGACAAGTAAAAACTCAGTGTTGAAAGGAATCAGTGAAAACATTTCCAACTCGTAATTTAAATGTAAAATGCATCACCTGAAATGTTGAAATCTTATATTATTCGATATTGAAATATTTCATCACCATTTCAATGGCAGTAAAAAAATTTTATTTATTTATTTATTTATTCAACTTTTCAATTTATTATTTGTTTGCTCCATACAATTTAGTTGTAAAAAACCACAATATTCAAATTATTTTAAAAAATGTCTGAAGGTATAGTAAATGAACATCGCTAGATGGCTGTATTTATCAGGCGTCTGACTTGACCATGAGTCATACTACTAATACGGATTCAATTAATTCGGCAAATACTCAATTGAGCTTGAACTTTTAATTTTAATTATTTCTCGTTATTAAAGCTACATTAAAATTTTAAGTGGTTGAGATGGTATCGATAGCAATTTGTGTTTCGCAATTAAATCATTATCAACAAATTGAATATTATCCCTTTCACAAATTATCCTATAAATACCAAAGCAATCTCGTAGACAGAATATTCAGTATGCTCCTGCAAATCGAGCCTTGATATTTAGAGCACTTTTTGATGTGAAAATAAATAGATCAACCTGATAAACGAGAAAAATATGGGACGAAAAAAATTTCATTAAGCGTGAAACGTCCTGCAAGGCTGGTTTTTGTCGAGGAGGTTTTTTTCTCGCTTTATTTTTATTAAAAATTTTTTTTTCACGTCGGCTGACTCCATTGGAGTTCGTTATCGATCGATCAGTGATTTTTGTCGAGATATCTCGATATAATTTTGCTCGAAAGCGAAGTTTTAATTTATCGCTTGAATTCGCTCGCGGTACAGAAAGGGAGCGAGCGGGGATTTCTTCTTTCTTTCGGCCGGCTACGCGACGCGACGGGGGGAAGGCTGCCTGTCGATATTGACGTTGATTAATGAGTCTAATAAATTGACGTCTGTCGGATGGACTAAGTGATTGAAAAGTGATATCTGATGCGACCTGATGCTACGAGTGTTTTCATTGAATAACCGATGCCAGTTTTAACTTGGTGCATTTTTTCATAATTGAAAATAATTCTGGTTATCAATCTGTGAAATTTTTTTTTCTAGTTACTTTAATGGCTTATAATCACGAGTAGAGTTTTAAACCAAACGAATCTAGCTTTTAATTATTCAATTATAATCTGCAGGTTTGTCAAAAAATCTGGTTAAATCCAACTAATTGGACCTCGCGTTTAGTATTTCCACAAATATTCAGTCCGTAATTTGAAATTCTCCTCTGATTTAGTATTTCTATTTCTCAGGTCAAACGCATCGTTCATTGTAACTTTGTATCAAGCATGGATCTGTAATTCGGTAAAAAAAAGCTCTTAGCGATGGAGAGCTGGAATTAGCTTTTACCGTTACGCTTTTGCGGGATTCTCGACATTACGTGAAATGTTAATTACGAGTATTAGTTGACATATATTCCGAATATAACGCTCGGATTCCATTTTGATAATGATCTCCGTTATGGCTGAGCACTTTAATAACCAACTCTTTAATCTTTTCTGTCTTACGGTTGCATTTTTTAACTGGTTCATACTAGTAAAAGTGAATTAATTTTTAATAATTTCAGAAAATTTAGTTTCTTTTTTTTTAAATGAAAACTTGTATTTCATAATTTGAAGATAAAAAAAAGTCTGCAATC
This sequence comes from Encarsia formosa, assembly GCA_038277355.1. Classification (NCBI taxonomy): domain Eukaryota; kingdom Metazoa; phylum Arthropoda; class Insecta; order Hymenoptera; family Aphelinidae; genus Encarsia; species Encarsia formosa. Next base: position 3,715,294 of record CM076187.1, read on the forward strand.
AAATATTTTTATATAAATACCAATAGCAAACGATTGATATATTATATCAATAACTGGCACTAGGTCTCTTTATTTTCTAACAAGGATCAGGATGAAAAATTATCAATCTCCGACAGAAGCTAAAAAAAAAGGCGTAGATTCTCCTTATTTACGCTCTTAATTCAATACATAACGATTCCAAGCACTTCGACGTCTTTATAAACTCATTTAGTAGACAAGTACTCTTTTCCCTTTTAGAGAGACTTTTTTCTTCTCTCTTAGCTTTGCTTCTTAGACGACCATCTCCGGCGTGGCAACCCTTTTTTCTGACTTTCTCGGAAAGGAAGCGACGATAGGATCTGCGGGTCGCGCGACAAAGAGTAATGTCTCTTCCGACTTGGCGTATAATTACTGAAAGATGTCGTCTCTACCTCTCTGACTCTTTCCATCTCCCTCTACCTTTGATTTCCGTTTCCACTGAATCTTTTTCTTTTCCATCGTAATTCGTTATTTTTTCAATCTATGAATTTTTTAAATGTCTCTTAAATAATTTAAATAAAATTTAAGGAGATATAAAAAAAATTAAAGTTGTTGAAAATGTACAAGTTGACTTTTAAAAATTTTAATTTTTCTCCTAGCTGTGACTCTCTACTATGCCATAAATTTTTCACATAACTTTTCATTGTGAGCTTTACAAAGACTGATGTTGATAGTTAGCTCATCATTTGATTTGCCTGACTGAAAATAATATCTGTTTATTCTAGGATTTTTTTGAATCAAAAATAATTTTAAAGAATCATTTATTGTCTCGAGATTTTTACAAAAGTAAGTACACTGATTTAATTTTATAACGTAACAGATATTCATCATAAATTTATGAAAGTTTGAAACCACAATTTTGGTGAAGACAAGTTAAAAAATATTTTTATATATACGGTATAGTATTGTACTCTTGTGTAGATTAAATTTTGTTTAAAAGGAAAAAGCTCTGTTTTCATTTTTACTTGTTTTGTTCGTTCATAAATTTCTCGTTTCCATACTCTTCTCTGCTAGAGGAGAATTATTTTAAACTTTATTTATATATTTTCTTGCGAAGATTATGGTCATTCTACTTTTTACATTTTCTTGCATTGTAGCATTTTGTTGTATGAAAACTTTGAAGCCGTACGTACATAGAAAACCAGAGCACACCAGAGCTTTTTAAATCTTTGAAAAGATTATCGTATTACGTTCTCTTTATTCCTTGTAACATCATATGAAAATGTTGGTGGATAATACAAGTTTTAAAAGTTCCAAAATGTGTTTTATATAAAATTCGAATTACGTTGTATTCAAAACGGGATGCTACAAGATTTCGCAGGATGATTTATGCTAAATGCTAGTTGAATTCACATTATTCCACAAAAAATTTATTTACCTGGGATTATTGGTATTCTTGGTGCGAGATAAGATTTTTTATTTTTTTGTAAATTTTTTGTTTGAATAATTTAATAGTGACTCTTATTAATTTCAGTGACACATTTCTAAAATGTTTTAAATTAAGATTAAGTTTTTGTTGTTTCAAAAAATAATTATTTTTGTTTTGCAGGATTATACATTATGTTTTTTACTGATTGTACACACTTCGTTAGTGTCTGTCAGGTAATATTTTCGTTTCAAAGTTGAACGACACTAAAAATCTTTACGTAATTGTAGAGACATGCTTCTGAAACTTTTTAAATGAAGATTGAGTTGTTGTCTTTAATGATGATTTTTGTTGTTCGAACGGATCCCAATCAATTTCAAAAATTGATCATGCGTATAGTGTGAAAAAAACTTGGTAGAATAAGTTAAGAACCAAACCGATTAATACCTAAAAAGTATAATTAAAATATTGACGGCTGTAAGTGTCCTTGCAGTCCTCAAAATGGTAAAAAGCATCCACCCGGTTATTCGAAGTTATATAAAGCTGACCTCTCGCGCGAAATCAAGCTGCAGTCCCCAGGCCTCGGCGCACGATTTGAATCCGGGAACACGAAGAACAACGAGCAGCAGGCAGGCAGCTTCTCCCCTGGGATCTTTCTCACTGCAGCAACGGCGCGTGCAATTCCAATGCTCTAGTCTCTCGGAATATTTTCCTTCGAGCCAACTCAGCTGGGAGGATAAAGCCCGTCCTATGAAATTCTTGTTCGTTTGAGCCTTTCGATGGACGCTGTCTGAGAGAGAAAGAAGGAAGGACTTTTAGCGTTTTAAATATTTAACAAGTTGACAATGCCTGTTTGAGACTGAAAATACTAGTTTTTGTTTGAAAAAGATTCGGAAAAATACCCTTGCGATAGAGAATTTCAAGCTTTTATTATTTTATCGAGTCGGTGTCTCGAATAGTCTCTAACGTATTGATCAAACACCTTGGTTCTACATGGATTTTATCAAAAATTTTTTGCTATTTTAAAACTTGTAATAGTTATTTTCTATACTGAATTTCAATCTTTTGCAGAAAAATAATATTGAATAATAATATTAATGAATAATGTTTAATATTTATGTAAAATGCAACGAGATCTTAAACCAAAAAATTTTTCAAAAATTTTAAAACCATAAATCATATTTCGATTGGTAATAAAACGCACAATCGGTTATCAATTAAAAGGTTGAAAAAACCCACAATTAATAAAAGCTTGACAAATCCGTATTACGCGGTTAATGAATCGCTGAGTAAAAGCCAACTCCATTCAGTTTCTCTCTCTCTTATTGCCGTAAAATTTATAAAGCCCCCGGACCCGGCTCGAATCCCAGGGCCATAACACTAATTTATACAGCGAGATAAAAGCCCCAGCCGTCTTCTTTTTACAACTCCACAAGCCGTCACCGCCAATAATCACATTTTCAAACGCGCCCCCTCGTAATAATCGTTCCTCCCCCTACTTCGACGAATCCCATTATCCGCTTAGCACTGCATACGTGCGCGTCACATTATGGCCCGGTGGATTATTGTGGGTGCGTTAAGTCCGTTGAGCCCTTGTGACTGTGCCTTGTGCATTTACCGAGGGGCTACGCACTCCAGAATCACAAAAAGAATCAGACATAAAAATCAATATAATCAATAAAATATCGATTTCATTTCAAGTAAAAATCTTCGAAAAATAATATTTTTAACAAAATATTACTTGAAATTGGATCCAAGGCTCTGAACACATTAAATTTACCAAAAGAATCACGAAAGAATCACTAAAGAATCAAAAAAAATCAAAAGAATCATCAGTGATTCTGGAGTGCGTAGCCCCTCGGCATTTACTATGACTTTTTTCGGCTTGGAAAATCCTTCAACCTCGCGTGCTTTCAAAGAATATGTGGAAAAAGCCTGCTGGCTAATTAGTTTTTACAGCAAAGAATCTACAAACTTTGGTTTGTTTCAAATAAGATTTTTTGACCAATAGTTTTTTCGAATGATTATATGCTATCAGTTTTCTTCAATATTTTATTCTCGTTAGAGTTTGCATCCAAGCTCGTAGTATTTACTTTTTTCTTGAGAAGCATAGAATTTACTAGGAGTGACAATTTTTTGATGACTTCTAAACTGAATAAAGAAAGTCTTATAAAAGCCATGAATTCAAGAAAAAAATACTCATCCGGAACAATAATTAATGTTGCTGGGCCAATGTGAGGTATAAGATACATATTATAAAATTAGGGCATCGTAGGCTGAGTGTGCGGTTATAGGGTACCTTATCGAATGACGACCGAGGCGATGACGCCACAAGCAGCCTATTTCCTTTTTAATGAGCCATTTTCGTTGCAGGGTAAGAGACGGGTGGAGAGGAGAAGACTGAAGCCCCGAGGCTCGAGTTTCCGCTTTCAAGATTCCCACTTCAAACTTTTCGAGGTGAATGGTCCCCGACGTCTTTTATCATACGTGCTGCGAAATTTTGAAGAGAATCAATAAAATTTAGTAAAACTTTGGGGCAAAATGCTTCTTCGCTGCAACCATGTCAAACGTCAGTTGATGCAGACAAGAAGCTGATAATTCAATGTAAAAAAACAAACAAAAGCAACTATTTTTCATGAAATATCGTTCGCTTCAAAATGATCAGTTTATTAAAATTTTTCTCATTAAATTATATTGAAATACCTGCTGACGGTTCAAAATTATGTTAGCACGATATAAGTAAGCCGTCACGTTCTCGTCGCGTATTTTAGCAGGAAACAAACTTGCGACAAGAATAATTATCAATAAAGATGGCAGGCAAAGTTCGTCGTCGTTTCCCAGCGACAAATGAAAGATTAGCATTGTTTAACCCGGTAAATTTTCATAACTTTGAGATGAGGTGCACGTCGTTCTCGTCATCGTCTTACTTTGCAACTGTTATTATTAAGTTCGAACCAGCACGTGATGACTTGGGTTCGAATAAATGTGCTCTAATCGATCTTATGCTTACGAATAAGCATCAATCATATTCCAAAATTGATTTTCGATATTAAAATAATTGTTTGGAAGAATTGTGACTTTAAATTTACAGTCAAGCGAAGATTGTTAATTAAAATTTTAAAGGGATGGCTAAATTGTTTTAAAATTTATTTTATATCAAAATATCCGTTGCTAGTGGAAAAAAATAATCTTAGCCCAAAATTTACCACGAATAAAGTAACAACGAAGGTACTTTTGGCCAATAAAATGTCTCTAACTCACTTCATTTATTATTTTAGACTGCGGAAAAAAATGTTAAAATAACCTTTGCTATCAATTCGTTGATATATTATAACAAAACAAAATTTCTGACACACCACCCGCGAAATAAAATGACTCCTTGCGATTTTTATAAGCTAAAAACTTAAAAGTCCTTTTATTCGTGGTTGGTGTGCCGAAATCTTTTTTTTATTATAATATATCAGCGGTATGCGTTTTTCCGCTATTAAAAGCTTTAAGGTAAAAAATCTATCCAAACCTTCATTTCTATTTTTAACTATATTTTTTTCTTTAATATTAACAAATAAATAACCCTTCCTTATCTCATTTATTCACATAAAAGAAAAAAAAAAGACTAGATTCGCCGAATTATTAAATGTAAATGTGGTATTTTGTAAGAATATTAATTTGAAGCCGAGGGTAAAATTTGATCGCATCAAAAGGGAACATAATATCGAGGGGGAAGCTTTCCAGTATGCGAGCGGCATGCGAACGGCTTTTCTCCGTATGCGGGTGGGAGGGAAAATTTGCATTTCGTAGTTATAGCCATTTGCATCTTCCGCTGAACAAGCATACATATACGACGTGGAGCGTCGAGATCTTTCCCTTATGGAAATCCAAGCATTGGCATGACGTACGAGAATATGTATACGCAGTGCGTGAACCGCCTGCCGTTTACGTTTTCTCTGTCTACATTATTAACAACAAAAGGGGACTCGAAGTCCTCGAGGCTTGTTCCGGTTTTCACGAATTTCGATGTGTTACCGCGAATTTTGATACTCGAGTTTACCTTCGAAAAAATTGCGCTTATTAGGCAACCGGGGATTCGTTAAAATTTAATGCAAAACCGTTTTGGTAATTCTAGAAACTTGTTTTATTATTTTGTTAATGTTAATACTTGAAAGTTAATAAAAATAAATTTTAAAATTTTAATATTTTTGCAAATTCAAAACCTGAAATAACGGAAAACCTCTGCGTTGAAAGCATGGATGATAAAAAACAAATTTTTTGAACAATCGCATCCATAAAGATTGAAAGTGCACCGTTCGATTTTGCTCGTAACAATCAATCGTGTGTGAGAGTTGCTCGTGATATTTAAAATTTTTATTCAAATGCTCTTTTTCATGATGTTTGAACACTTAACGATCAATGACCACAGCATTGAGTTTATTTAAAAAAGAGTAATCAAAAAAAGTTGTTGTATCTGCAAATTTGAGTTCAAGCGAAGTGGATATTTATAAAATTTCCTAATTGTATTGTAGTTCAAAATAAATAAATTTTCTGATGAAAATATCGAACTTTACTCATTTACCCAATAAAAATACCATGCATAATCTTAACTTACTTCGATGAACTCATGAACATGCCAACATGAATTTGTTTTAAAAGTTGAAATAAAAGATAAAGAGCAGTAGAATATAAAGAAGAGATAAAAATAGTAATCGAATTGGCAGTAGCAGCATTATCATTAATTCTGATATAGAAAATCAGTAAACTTCCTCGAGTCTCTCTCCTGAGAGAACCATAAAACCGAGACGTACGTGACCGGTTCTTTAGCGGCGACATAATTCGTACCTCTTAGTAGATTTTTTCATGCCACGTACGCGCGCCCAGGCCTGCCTCTAATCTTGACAAAAAGTACTTTAGCCGCCATTTTTAATATTAACAACGCAATTTCATTCTACAGCCGTGGTTGTCAAGCGACCCCAAAATGTGGATTTATAATGCGAAGGGAGCGAACCCAGATGTGGGGAAGGAAGAGACACGTACGTACGTGCCCTTTTTTTGAATTTCCAAATGCCTACGGGGAAGTACGGTGTATGGTTTTTTTTTTTCGAGGGGATTTCTTCGAAAAATTTTTTAATATCGTCGGGTTGAATTGAATTCGATTGTCCGGATCAAATTTTTGATTGATTGCTATTTTTCTTTTTTTTCTTTGTTTGTTAGTTTTTTTTTTTTAATTAAACTGCATTTTTTCTGAAAAATGTTTTTTCAGTGTAAACTTCAAATTTCATCAAGCTCGAAATCTGATGAAAAATGTAAAATTACTCTTTTATTCGTATGAAAAGGTTCCAACTTCTAACTGGGTAAATAAAAAAAAATTGATTGTTTACAATGATCAAAGGTTTATTTGGAAGTTTATAACTAATAAATCGTTTTAAAATTAAAAAGAAAAAAAATTGAAAAATTCATCAAATATTTATGAGAACAGTTCACGCAGTTATTAAAATTAGTATTTACTTTGCGCAAGCTTCAAACAACAAAATATTCGTGGATTTCATTACCAGAACAATCATCGTATTGCGTTTAAATTGTGATTAAATTTATTAAAGCCACAACTGTGCGTTCTTGCATGATTCATAAACAACAACATTAAATTAAAATTCAAGGTAAACTAATTAGTCTTTTCAAAACGAACAATTCAATTAAAATTTTATCAATTATTCATATTCGGTATTCTTTTATTAGTTCAAATATCGTACAAAACTGTAATTTAAAAAAAGCTTCTTATTTGTGTAGTATAGAACAATTATTTTTAGAGCAGCATGTACAAACATCAATTAGATTAACTAAATGTGCATTAAAAAGGCTTTCAAAAGTATGCAATGTTGAGTACATAGCAACGGGTCTTGTGGAATTAACTTCTCTAAAAAAAGTCTACTCTCAAAATAATATCCATTATTTTTGAAGGCACTCATGAGCTCTCGAGAAAATTAATTTTCCATTTCCTAAGTACGAGCTCGTAAATTTCAGGTCGACGGTTCATTACCTATTTTGTCATAAGATATGAACATAATACACTCCCTTTTCGTGCTCTCGATGGTTCAAGCCCCCTCCATAAAAGTTATTTATTCGAATGCTCAAAACTGCTCGGGCAAAAGTGTCCTCTGCTCGGGCATAAAATTTTTCGAAAGGAGTCGTAGAAGAGGTAAGGTCTGCGTTTATAAAAGCGGCAAAAAACCACGGCTACGTTGAAGATCGAGCGTGACAGAAGCTGGTTCGAATTCAACTCGTAAGATTACATTTTTGGATTATACTCGATCGTGAAAAATATTATGCTGAAATCGAATTCGCGGAAGTGGAAAATTCACTTACCTCTTTACTATTTTCAGAGAATTTTCTCAAGTTCCAGTGATAAATTTCGAATTTTGATACTTTTTGTGTTAATGAGTTTTTCGAGTCTTGATAAATACTATAAAGTTGAATTCTTTTAATATGTTTAAAAATGATTTCAATACTTATAAATTCTTACGCTCGCAGTTAATGCAGTGACGGCAAACTTTAGTAAATTTATTTGAGGTACGTAATAAATTTGCCATAGCCCTGGTAAGAGCGTTAGGAAATAACTAGACTTGGCCCTTTGACGGCGAGGCTCTTGATGCCAAAGTGGACGTTACTTCTCTTTGAGTAGTATATTCGAAGGGTAGTTGAATAATTAAAAATAAAAAAAAAACTATTTATTCGTTCAGCTGAAAAAAAATATATATATCAAATTTGCAAAAATTTTTAAGAAACTAATGTAACAATTATTAAATTTTGGTAATTACAAATAGCTATTGATGGCTTAGGTTAATGAAGGTTGAATTTCTAGAATCCTAAGCCGATATAATCCATTTCATTCGAAATATCTGGATTGTAGCAACGTTATTAGCTCCCTCCTGAGTTTACTATTTCTCTGGAATAATTTCCGATAATTACAAACTAATTTGGATAGCATTTGATGAATTCAGATTTCCTCCGGATAGTTCCTCAATTTAAAAGTAAATTTTTAATCTCAAAATTGAAAATTCCTCATTGATATTTCAGCGAGTAAAAAATCCAATGTATGTCAACCAATATTCTCGATGTACTATACGTTACACTTTAATCTTTGTATTATTCATAAAGTTTTTCCGTTGAAAAAATAAAATAAAAAAAACATCTATTAAGAACGGCATCAGTCGGAATCAGACATTTTGAATTCAATAAATAAATTAACGTTAAATTTTTTATACCACTAGTGCGTAGGTACTCGATTTTACGCACGCTTCGAAATTTAAAAACTCGCCCTACGCACCAGTGGTATAAAATAGTATGTGCAACGGGTGCAGCACGTCACCAGGGCGTCTTAAAGTCACTCGTGCTACGCTTCGCTTCGCACTCGGGGCCTTTAAACCGCCCTGGCGACGATACTGCAACCCGTTGCATAATATACTATTACTCAGAAAAAAAGTACTCACTGTCATAAATTCTTGCAAGCAACAATTTAAATTTTAAAGTTTTTAATTGAAAGTCTACCTTGGCCTTCCCCCCGCGAACGCAAAAATTTCCATTGAAAGCGTTAAAAAACCGAAAATTCTCCGTTAAGTCGTGCGTGATAATCCCCGAAAAATAGGAGCCAGCGTCGTAAATTACGGCAGCCACCCCCAGCCGGGCAAGAACGCAGAAGTCAAAGCCACACCAGTGCGAAGTCACCGGATAAAAGGCGTCCTCCGCGCACGCATACCTTTTTAGTCCCTGCCAACGATAAGGGGACTGGCGCAGAAAGAGGAGGGCGGCGTATAATGGGCAGTCGGCCAAAACAATCACCCGGGCCGCTAAATTTCCCAGTCAACAAACATTGGCTCCCGGCCAGCCAGTGCCCGTCCCGAAATTCTCGACGACAGCAGCGCCATCTACCACTTCCGGCCAATTTGATGCTCTCTCGCGATATACACTCGCGTCTTCTTCTTCTTCTTCCTCTTTTATCGATGTCGCAGGTTCTGCGTAATGCTGGTATCATTGAAATAAGTATCGCTATCTTTTTCTTTTTATCTCCTAGAGAAAGTCCCCGGTACTTAACTTTTCGACGAGGAAAAACGTGGAGCCGGGTCAAGAGGGTTCCGAGACGACGATGGCAGCGGCAGCAGCGGCACCGGAGCGGATGCGAGAAAACTCCTTTGGAAGTAATAATCCAGAAAATTTATCGGCGCCGAGGCTGGTAAGCATCTAAGGAAGGTTCGGTGGCCCTCTGCGAGTATGCATGGAGTTGGTCCATTGAATTTTTAAGGAGCTCCGAGACGCGGACCATTCAGCTGGAATTGTTGAATTTATATCTGGGGTGATAAATTCATTATAATGACCGGCTGACACCCTCTGACTCAAGTACAAGGCTTTGGTACTCTTATTGAAATACGCGATAGTTATTTTTATTTTCAAAACGATTGGTGATTTTGAAATTATTCAATATTTGCAAAGAAAAGGTCTTATTATTATTGAACTAAGTTCGATTGGCTGAAATAAAATTTTTAAAGTTTACTTTTTGAGATTGGTGCATTTCTTTATAATTGTTAAAATACAGTTTGCAGTAGCGATTAATGTTGCGAACAAAAGGTACAATCAAATTAGATACTCAAACTGGCCCTCACGGAAAATTCTTACAATATATCACAGAAAAAGAAAATTTTCGGTGTAAACTGCAGCTTTTTTTCCTTTTGTTGCTCCCGTAAGACAATAAACAATGATTTTTCAACTTTTATTCATATCTTAGAATCCAAGAGGCTTGGAAAAGCGTATTTTACTGCAAAATCTTGTTTACTAAAAAGATAGTTCAGTCATATTTCAAAAAATTATTTTTCATCATTCCAAATTCAAATTTTAGGCCATTTCAAATCTTGAAAAAAATCTTTCGTAATTTTTTCAATTCTTTAGAAAGGGTGTACGTCACCTTTCTAAGCAATTGTAAATTCTAACAAATTTGAAATTGATGCTTAATATTGTTTGAAACATCCGAGATTATCAATACTCAAGCAATTCTTGAATTCGCAAGACGAAACTAAAAAAAGATTACTCGGAATAATTTATATTCATCCTCGGGGTTACTTAATAACCTCAGAATTTAATCAACCCCGTACCGATTAAACAATTTAGCCCGGAGCTCGCTTAACGAAAAACAATGGCGCTCGCAGCCTCCACCTGAGCGAGAGAGAGAGATAGAGAAATAGCGCTCAAGCAATATTTCTATATAAATGAGATAACTGCATTGCAGGTGGGCCTTCGGGCATATATTCAAAAGCCACGCGTGTTCGGCGCATCTGGGTATAAATATCCCCGCCCAGGCTAACGAGCCGTGGCTGCAGTTGGTTGGAAGGGAGTCGCGCGAGGATTTTACCAAACTTTGAACTCACTCCAATGCTTGTTCTTGCGGGTTTGTTCGATCGAGCGTGATTTTGAAAAAAATTCTAACTTTTTGAAAGTTTTAATTCGACCGAAGGTGATAAATTATTGCTTTTTGATTTAGATCCATCGTCAAAATGACTTATGAATTAAGAACATTCCAGAATAAACTGTAATGTTTCAAATTTTGTAGGCAAGAAACTTAAGGTAAAGATATTTTAATTAATAAATCTGTTGTGAAAATATACTACTTTTATTTCTACGCTGATATAGACTTTGGTCTCATCAATTCATTTTTACTTTTTTTTTTCATTAATCTAACAGCATTTATGTGTACTGAATAAATTTGTAGCATCGTAGATGTTGGCAATTACCAACGCAAACCATAAAAAAATTTATTTAATTTTGAATCTCGACAAACCTCATCCAACCTTCATCCGTACAAGCTACGAACAAGCTGTTTACAAAGATATGAACTCTGAAAGGAGAAAGATTTAGAGATATAAACCCGCAGGATTCCGATGCTGGATAATCTCGCCCACAGGAGAAAGAGATGAAAACTTGGTCTCGAACCTCGAGCCTGCAGCCTCCGGCTCATTCACGATAATAATCGCGCAAACTCGCGCGCTTTTCGCCCCCGCGGCCCCCTTCCGTGTCTATCATAAATCTTCGTGTCTGAAAAGTTCGTACCTACTAAAATCAAAGTATCTTCAAAATACATCGTTTTTTACAATTTTGAATAAATTTAAGGAAAATAATTATTTATTGTTTGTTTATCGAGCAAAACAGAAATGTTTTCTTTTCAGTTAACCAACTTTCAAAGTTAAACTCATTTTTTACGAATCGCGGAAAAATTTTCTCTGCACGCGTCTGCGGAATCAAAAATTTTTTCAAAAATAATCAAAATTATGTGAGAACTGAACTTTTGTTATTGATTGATAGTGACGTAATTGCTTGCGCAGCTGAGGTTTTGGTTTCTTGCGTTTGACAAACTTCTTTCAATTTGTCACGTAACTTATTGTTTACATTTATACGTATAAATATAATCGTGTGAATTCAAAATTAAGTTTTATTAATATAACAATTGCAGTATTAAGTGTAAGATCAATGTTTTGAAGCAAAGTCTTGTCATTAATTTAAACCTATGTTTCTGCTTATGAACTAAAGAGTAGTTGGTTTAAAAGTTACTACTTTTTTAATTAGAAACAATGGAAATAATTAGAGTCACTATTCTGCTACTAATTGGTCTAAAAAGTGCTTATTCTCAATCTACAAATGACACGTGTATATGCGTACCACACTTCCAGTGCACTTATCAAGGTACGATTGTCGAAGATGGTCAAGGTATTGTCGACATAAGAACAGGAATTGTTGATGAAAATCCATTAACGTATGTTATATAAATTAAAAGTAAAATGGTAACCTTTAAAGATATTTCATTTAAGAAATAATATTTGTTATTGTTACTCAGAATAAGACGCAAATGCGATAGTTACTTGGAATCCTGCTGTCTCCCTCCGGAAATAAAACCTGGCTATGACTCAAATTCAGATGACCAAGCGAAACCTGCAAAGCAGCAAAATACTGGGATTAACGGTCCACACGTGTCCAAAGGCTGTGGTTATCGAAATCCAAAAGGTGTAGGTTTCCGAATTACCGGGGCGTTTAGTAACGAAATTAACTTCGCAGAGTTTCCGTGGACCGTTGCCATCATGAAAAACAGAGAAGTCCAAGGAAAAATGACTAAAGTTTATGCTTGTGGTGGTTCTCTTATTCACAAACGAGTTGTTCTCACTGGTGCCCATTGTGTACTCGGGTATTATTTTTTTTACAGTTAGAACTTAAATAAATTTTCTACAATCGGTTTTCAAAAAATTTATCGCATAATCTTTAAGAGAAATAATTATTTTAGTAAAATAAAGAGTGCAACCTCAAACTATTTATAAAATGTATTTTGGTAAAAGCTCAGATCAATGCCAGTTTAAAACAAGTACTTTTACAGATTGAGGTTTGGTTTTACAGATTGGCAGCTACTGAACTTACAATACGAGCTGGAGAATGGGACACGCAGACTAAAAATGAGCCTTTACCTCACCAGGATCGTGACGTTGGTGTGGTCATAGTTCATCCTGAATTTAAAAAAGGGCCTCTTTTCAATAACTACGCACTTCTCATTCTCGTTAAACCAGTTGATCTAGCTGACAATGTCGAGACAATCTGTCTCCCTGAAACAGGAGAAATTTTTGACCATGCGAAGTGTTTTGCCACCGGTTGGGGAAAAGACAAATTCGGTTAGTCCATCGTTATTAATCTTTAGATTAAACTGTTGAAATCTCATAGTCAAGATATTTTTATAATTTAAAGGTGCGGAGGGAAATTATCAAGTTATTCTCAAAGCAGTCGAGCTTCCAGTCGTACCTCGTGCTAGTTGTCAAAAAAAACTTCGTACTACTGAACTAGGGGTATATTTCAAGCTTCACGAGTCTTTCATTTGTGCTGGTGGTGAAGAAAATGTTGATACCTGCACGGTAAGAGCACCACAAACTAAAAATTTACATATTAACGAAAAATAATAATTACCAAGTAAATAGTTTCTTGACGATTAAAAAATATAATTGAAAAATTGTTCCTACAGGGTGATGGAGGAAACCCTTTGGTTTGTCCTCTTAGCAATGATCCAAGTCGGTACACCCAAGCGGGTATTGTATCCTGGGGTTTGAAATGCGGCCAACAGGGTATACCCGGTGTTTATGCCGATGTAACGAGGAGCCGTAAATGGATCGACGAAACTTTGGCGAAATACAAAATTAGCACGAGCTCTTACTTACCTGGTGTCAATGACAGTCCAGCCAATGTTCCTAATGATAACATTGACATTCGAGGTGCGTAAACTTGCAAATTTTTTTAGTCCAAAGTAATGATCATTTTTTAATGTATTCATTTTCCAGGATACGATGATGGTAGGCTGTCAAAGAGTAGTCAAATAGTTATAAAAAATTCTAAAAAACAAGATTTACTAGAGTGGTGAAAGTATATTACAGAAAAAAAAATGAAAATATAAATAAATGGCCGAAATGTATATAAAATTTTTTTTATCAATATTCGTAATGTCTTTGTTTTATTCAAAATTATTGAACTTTCATGCATTACTGTAATTATTTTTTGTTTAATTTGAACAAATAATTTTTAACAAAAAAGGTACAATTTCACGCGATACATCGTAATTAAATTTATGCATTGTACTTCAACCCCATACTCTGATATGAAAAGATAAAAAAAAACCCTATAATAATCTATTTTACGTTTGAAATAAAGAAAAAAATAATTATTGCACTTTTTAAAAGTCAGTTTTCCTACTCGATACACGACTCGCGTTTTCCTTTCTTATACACCGACTTGTCACATAATATACCTGAACGAGATGTGTAATATATACTTGAAGTCGTTCTAATAACTTTTATCTGAAAAATGCTGAGCACGCGTATTATCCCTGTCTGGAATTCCTCTTACTGCAAAAGCGAATCCAAGAAAATCTTAAGCAGCTTTCAAACAGTTTTTAAAAATTTTTTATTTATATTCAAAGTAAGCGTAAAATTGTTTCTTTTTTTAATTTTTATTATTTTTCTTTGAAGCAAAATTTGAGTTCGTTTAAAAATTTATTTTTTCTCTTTCCTTTTACTCTTGGACGAAGTATTTCCAGCTTTAGTCTGTAAAAAATACGTAAAAGACTAATAATTTCTGAGAACTCGAGGAAAAAGGAAAATCTTTTCGATATTTTGTGCAAGTGCAAATGTATTAAAGAACTTTTTAAATTATTTAACTCAAGATTATTGTATCAAAACTTTTTTTCAGCAATAATTTAAACAAGATTCAACGTAAAAAAAAAATTCGCAAATTCAGGTTACAATTTAATGAAGGCGATATTTTACAGCAATTTTGAAAAAAAAGTTATTTTTTTTTTAAACGAATTGATGGCAGAATTATTCACCGTCGACGTAACCCGAACTCAAAAATTTCACTGTCGTTACTCATATTTAACTCGGATCATTTTAAAAAGTTTAAAAAAGGGGGGGAAAGAGGAAAGAGCCAGAACGAAGAAACAAAGAGCGTCCCGAAACGATGAAAAGATATAGAAGACAAATTTGCCCGAAGAAGTAAAATAAATCAAAGTACGAAAAGAATATCCAACCAAGTATAACTATGTATATCCGAGTATAAAAGGGAGGAAAAAACGACTCGAAAAAAAAAAAAAAAAAAGGGAAGACATTCGGGGACGCGCAACACGGTGGAAATCAACGATGGCTGTGAATAACGTAGTAAGCAAAAAAATTTTCAGCGATAGAAGAGAGAGAGACGCGATAAAAGAGGGTGGCGTAAAGTGATTCCGGGGCTTGGGGTAAAAGTAAAGTAAGGGAGGGAGGGAAAAAAAAGGGCGTTGATTTATTCAAAAGAGAGAAGTAACGAGCATCCGCGCCAGCGCGCGTCTTCCGTGCCAAAGAAGCGTTGACCGCACCGGCGGCGCGATGGTCACAGGAAAAACCCGACCATTTTCCGACTGTTGAGTGTCTGAATGCTGCTTCCTCCCCTTTTTTTTCACAATCCTGCGGATTGTTTTCGCTGAGGTTTATGCGGCTGACTTTCCATCCCTGAATATCCCAGGTTTTTTCAACGAAATTTTAAAAAAAGAGAGAGAGAAATTTATCATCCCAAATTTGGAGCTTGAGTCTCAAATCAGTTGGTAATTTTTAAGGCGAAGGCAGCGGTAAAAAAGTTTTTAATAAATCCTAAAGCGAATTTTCATCGAATTTTAATGTTTTTGGACTCAACTTTAAGCGAGACTTAAAGCTTGTAATCTTAAGAGTCTTTTTTTTAATTTCGGATTCCTTCATATTTAATTTAATTTTAAGTAATGTCTTAACCTTTCATCTCCGATTATGTCTTTAAGTTATGGCTCTGTAGCCCGCAAACTAAGATCTCAAGCCTCATTTTGAGTAAAAAAAAAAATTAATATTCGATAAAAACTCGCTTTAGAATTTATCTAAAACTTTTTCACTGATGATACGAGCCTGACTTGATGAGCATCTAATTCTTCTACCAAATGAGTTACCCGAGAAATTGAAAATCCGATGTAATAGAACGAAAAAGTGTCTTAGCTCTGGCTTTCATTTTTCGTCAAACAATTTTTCAATATCCCGACACTCTATATCCTTGTACTCTCAAGCCTTTGACTTTTTCTTCTCTCCCACAGCTCATTGACGTTCTACGAGGACATTCGATTTTGGAACTCTCCTGTTCGATCGTTTCACTCTTTCACTTGAAGAAATCAAATCGAGAAGACCGCAGCTCGACCTCGTAGTAAGCTCAAAAATTTTTGAGAGATACTTTTATTCAAAAGTATTTTCATGAAGAGAATTCATCAGTTAATTTAAAAATTTATTTTTACGTGAAATTAGTTTTAAAAAATTAAAAATTGTTTGATGAATGTTTTTTATTCACCAAAAATAAAAATTAAAAATGTAACTCTGGAAAATTCTGTGACTCTTATTATGCTTGGTTATATATAAACAAAGGACAATTATTAATTATCTAGGCGATGAAAAGCGAGAAGTGCGAACGACTTGTAGTTACTCTGGTATAGCCAAGGTACAACATTTCTTTATCCAAGCTCGCTCTTCTTGCCAGTCTTCATGTACTTTACTGCTGACGGGGAAACGCGCGCGCGCCAGGAATAAATTACCGATGAAACTTCTGCGGAAGCTAATTGCAGCTTCGTCTGCCGTTAGGGGATTCATTAAGTCGATAGAATTAATGTGCGCTACCCGCTAAACTACTTCATCGGCTTTAATGAGAATCAGTTGTGTCTTGGTATCATACTCTTGTTGTCATAATTTTCTGACGACTTTGAAATTAAACTTTGATTATCTTTTATCTTTCCTTTCTCTGTTCTTGTTACCAGTTGCAAGTGCAATAATAAACCGAAAATATAGCTTAGAAGCACGATAACAAAAAATATTAACTTTCTTCTGTTTAAAAAATTTTTAATTCTGATGTACAATGTACGAATTCTTTCTGATTTTGTTATTTAAATTTATGTTAATCAAAAGAAAGAATTTTTCTACTTGTCGAAAATTCTGACATCAACTTTTTTTTCAATAAACTTGTGGCAGTAAAATATCAAAAGTTAAAAATAAAAGTTTCACTTGAGGTAGAAAAGTAAAAAAAAAAGAAAAAAAAAAAAGTGAAATTATGTCAAGGTTTTCTAAGTATCAAGCAGTTTTCTATCTTTTGTAACTTTTGAAAAAAGAAAGGAATGATTTTTATCAAAAATTAAAAGTATTTATTTGTTCCAAACAATTTGCTTTAATTTTAGTAAGCCGTATTAACCGAAAAAAAAAGGTTAAGCAATTTATATGAGTAGATCAATTACAAACCGTAATCAAAAGTGGTCCCTTAAGCTCGAGTCTTAATTATTCCGGAACGGTTATAGCGAGAGAAAAAAAAATCGCGAGTAATGAAGAAAGATAAGCTAATTCCATCTCTGTATTTCGAAAGACAATAGCGCGGGTCCAAATCCCGGGAATATATTTCTGGGATAATTTACCTCTCTTAGCGCAAAACAAACGATTTATGTCACGTATTTGAGTACCTCATACATCGGACGAAACGCAAGGATAGCGCTGAATATTTATAGCCGGACTTAACCACCCGGTGTATAGGACTACAACACAGGAAATATACCTTTTTTTTACTCGTAGTAGGGGGGATTTGCTTCCCAGCAGTGGAGGAGGAGAAGAAAGAGAGATATCTCTATTTTCTTTTTCCCGGTCAAGCTTGCTTAAATCCCCGTTATCATGGCTATCGACCTCGCGAATCTTTTTCTTTGCCTTCTGGGCTCCTGATCCCCCCCTGGATTCTGTAGATGTAACTCTATACCGCAAAATGTGTACAATAAAAAAAGTAGGTCCGCTCGGATTTGTCCAAGGACTTGGTTGAGGATCGTCCTTTTGAATAGGCTAAACTTCGTATGAAACTTTTTCGGACAAACTTTTTATCTGTCGTATAAATTTTTTAGGACAATTTGTAAGTAAGCTATATTACCTAGAGAATACAATCTTTATTTTGTTTGGGGAGGTCTTCTTGTTTTTTGTTAAACTGTATAAAAATAGTTGTTTGGTGATCGAACCTGAAAAAAAAAAGAGTTGGTGGTAATTTATGGGTCAGCTCTTGACAAATACATTCATTACTTCTTTCTCAAGTCAGGATTAACTTAGTTTTCAAAGATCTATCTCAGGGCCCACACACGAGAACATTGAGAGGAGTAAGAAAGTTAGTTTGGTCTTATGTAACAGAATTCGATTCCCATTCTTCTTCCTCCATTTTACCAAGCGCTGTTTGAACCTTCATGCTTATTAGATAAAAAGTGGATTGTTTAAATTATATTTTATAAGAATAAAAGTAGTGAGTTTTGGGGACAGTGAGTCATATAATATTTATAGCATGATTCACAGTGTACATTTTAAAGTCACTTTGGTAAAGTCAATTGAATAATTTAGAACGGAAGCTCGGTAAAAATTAAGGTTCGCATCGAGTATGAATAAATGATTAGAAAAAGGATTAAATATCAACAATAGCTCTTCTAAATGTGGACTTGATATTTATGGACAATACTCTAAATAAGTAAATAAATCAGAAACTTAAAAAGAAAATTCTCACTAATACCATAATATATTTAGCAGTAAAACATAACCAACAAAACCTGCATAATAATGTCCAAGTTGAAACCGCGACTCATCGTAATGAATTAGATAAAGAAGAAAAAAGGTAAACAAAGACTCAAAATTAAAATTCAATAACCCGAGCTCGTTCGAAGTATCACAGGATTAAAGCTCGAAATTAATTTCTTTTCCTAAATACTCCATCTCTTCCAGCTTCTTATCTTCAATTCCATCGCCGCATTTCAGCTCGCTCTTTCCCTCCGAGTTTATAGAGATAGGTGGGCTCTTAATTTGGCCAAAGTTCCAACCTTCCCTCCCAGACTCGGCCGGACACGTGCTCGTGGAGGTGGGCTAAAAAACTCGCACTCGGCTTCGTGGCGAGAAAAAAATTCCAAGATTTCGTAAAAGCATGGTTTTTACAATTTATAACTGTTATGAGCAGAGTTGAATTATCAGATTATGATCTTTTGTTTTAATAAAAACTTTGACGCGTTGAATGTATATAAGCAAAGACCAAGACCTCTTGAAGGACACTTGAGATCTTGTAAATTTAGATCATCTTTATGGTAAAGGTACCCAAGTTATGCAAAAAGATGTTGAACTCGAACTCCAAAGGTACTAGATTAGTTATTGAATGCTACAATATTAAGCTACAGCTAATGATAATAATAATAATAATAATAATAATAATAATGTAAACTCATTCGCGTGAAATTTAGATAATGAAGGCCGGATGATTATATTTACGGTATAACGCGGATGAACAACTTTGGAATTTACTTACGAAATTCAATTTAATGCATGACCTCGTGATGCATGGGTTTTAGCCGGGGTACACGATATCCCAGATGTTACTTTACGGCGTCTACTCAGCCGACGTTGTTTTTGCGCTTAGCCGTTACCCCGCCAAGAACTACGAGCCAAGGGAGTTGAGTTCATAATAAAATCGAAGTGCATCAGACTCCATTAAAGCACGGTAAAAATGTACCTTTATCGACTAGATTTGATCCGGATATTATTCTTCATCTCCCGGTATAATCTAAGATGCAGTAAGGGAGCCGGAGATTAGGGATCGAGTATGCCGAGGCACGCTCGGGGATTTACGTTTAATTCCATCCGTGTGTGTGTGTGTGTGCTGGCGCATACATAACCGTCTGGTAATTAATATACCCTTTTGGAAGCTCGCATCCACCACCACCAAGCTCGCTGGTAATTGGTAGTTCGTACTCCTTAGCTTCGATCTCCGTTTACCATCCACCGACTGACTCGCTCCCTTGCGGTGGTTCGTTTGTAAATGCATGCGGGCCACTCCGCGCGCTCTGTGTACAAAGCTCCGGGTCTCTTACCTCGGAGCGGTTACCGGCTCTCGGTGATTGTGTTTGGTGTACTCTCGGCTAATTTTTAGCCGACCTTTCGTCACTGTTTACTTTGAGGTGACTGTACCCGAGTGCTTTATTTTTTTTAACTAATTGGTTTAATTTTATGATTTTTGGTAATCCGGGTAATGAAGTTTTTTTTAAAATTCATTTGTGACTGAAAAAATTTGATACAGTTTTATCAAACCTACTCTATGATCTGCTTGCATAATCAGCTACCAATTTTGTAAGAAAGATAATGTAAAGTGTATTTTGACTTAATAAAAATTAATACTAATGTGTTCTAAGATATTTGACTGGTAACTAAAACTAACAATTAAAATAATGTCAGTGACAGTAGAATTAAAAGTCCAGATAATCTTGCAGTATGAGATACAGATATACATTTATTATACAAGGCAAAGAGTTAAGAGTTGGGGTATCCATGAAATCCGAAATGAAAGTGGCAAGGAAAAATGTTGAATCCAGTAAAAACTTTGGAGGTACAAAACTCAATTGAGGACGCTCGTGTGATACCACTCAGCGGTGTCCATTCCTGAAGTGCAGTCTGATGCGCGGGATCTCGAAGTAGAAAATTCTTTTTCTGGCCACAAGGTAGCTGCCTTCGGCCCTCTGAAAAGCTATTGAATGAGTTATACTCCGCAGAGCCGTGGGGTTTGCCGAGGTTGGGGAACTTCGGGAACAAGTTGCTAATCCCGTACGAAATGAAATTCGAGCGCCTGGGACTTGGCAATTTCTCGCCCACCCACGATCTTTCCTTTTCTTTTCTTCTGCATTTTTTTTTTCTTTTTTTTTTTTTCTATTTTGCAAGCAGTTCTGTTCTCTCCCTTGGATTTCGTAGAAACTTGAGTTATCGATTTATTCTCTTTCTCATGAAAATACGGTTTCAAACTTCATTTTTAGATATATTTTTGGGAAAATTTTTTAAAAGTACGTGATTTAATACTATGCTTTACTTCTTTTTTGTTTGTAAACAGAAATGTCTTACCGAAAATATTAAATGAGTAAATTACTATTATAATAAATAATAAATCTTTTAAAGCAAGCCCTGCTTAAAAAAAATAGGTTTTTTTATATTTTACGTCTTCCATGTATGGACTTGGTTCATTTTGCATTTTGAAGTGGTAAATTCGAAAAAATATACATCACCAATTATTGTTACAAATACTCAATAAGAATATTATTAGAAAAATGTATATTTCATTGATTCAAGCAACATAGAAAAGTTTTGAAAAACATGAGGATAGGGAACAATAGAATAATTAAAACAGTAAATTAAGCAAATCTTGGAAGCTCAGTCGGGGGCGCGGTAATGGTCGGAGCAAGCACCAAGCGGTAGCGAATTAGCGAAGGCAATTTACCAAAATCGATGCAAGCTCGCGCGCCGGGACAAAATAGAATTCAAAGAAACTATTAAACTCCGCGGCAAACAAGCTAAAGCACCGCCCACCCCAACGACTACGTGGAGCACTTAACTTCGACGACGACGGTTAAGTAAATCAGATATAATGGAGGTTGCTCAAATGCGTCGCTGGGAAGAAACTCCCTCGTCTTCCCTCTTGCGCGATGCGCCTACTTTATCATGTTTATAGAGAAACTCGATTAAGTACGGTAAGTGCAATTAGGTGAGAAGAGATTTCTTAAAAGCTCTCGGTGATGCCCAGCTTGGTAAGGTATTGCTCGGCTTTTGTCGGACTTTGTGTAAGACAATTCGAAGAGGCTTTTCGAGTGCCAACAAAGCAACTTGGAGTAATTGGGTTTCAGCTGTTTTTATTATTTGCTTTTAATGTCTTTGTTGAGAACTCCGTTGTTTAAGATCCAACTTTTCGGTTTCATCGCTTAACTTTCTCCCCAAAGTCGGTTTTTTTCTTTTCATAGTTCATTGTTTCACTCCATGTTTAATTCCATTAGAACAATTGAAACAGCTCCTTCTTCCTTGAAAATTAGATTATAGTAATAACAATCGAAAAAGCGTCTCATTTTAAAATTTACAGCACACAAGTCTCAATAAACTGAGAAGATAAAGTTGAGTCATGATAATTAAATTAATACTTTTATTAGAATTTATCCTAAAAGAAGATTTTTGTCATTCTTATCTGAAAAAATTTATTAAAAAGCATTCACCTGCATACTGAAAGAGTTTATGATGCGAAAGATAAAATTTTTACAAATTTTATAAACGGAGTGGCCATAAGAATTATTAATAAACTAAAGTTTTTTCAGCTGTTATTTCAAAGAATAAATGAGTTACCGTGCAAGATTTTAAAAGCTTCGAAATTACACAAAAAATGTTTAAATTCACGATGAGCTTGTACAACTTATCTCAAAATAATAATAATGATTTTTTGTCGCATTTTCTATCGCATCAAGCAAATTATGTACTTTTTCAAATCAAAAATGCTAAAAATCCATTAGTTATTAAAAAATGAATTTCAAATAAGAAGTTTTTTTAAACGCAAGAGAAGAATGATCTCCTCTCGCTCGAAATTTACGGGATCGAATTCAAATAGCCCCCGAATCGGAGTAAATCTACCGGTGAATAATAAAAACAAGATTTATCTCGTACAACCGGGGGGAACTAATTCAAAACTCGTCTTCGGCCTCGAATCAACTCGGCCGAAGACACAAGGGAGTGGGCAAAAAAGCTCTCGAAAACTTATCTCGAAAATTGCCTCAGCCTCTTGGGGTTGTAGCGTCGGAGGAACCAAAGATTCGGGTGGCAAAAATGCCCCAACTTCTTGATCTTGTCGTCTCTCTTTCTCTTTATAAACAGGGTCTCGAGCTGCAAATGCGCACGTGTGGTGGGTTGCGCGCTTAATTGAACGCTCGAGACCGCAAGTTAGCCCGGGTAAATAAGCAAACCAGGGTTGGTTGGAGCGAGCAAACGTACCCACAAGCACCCACTACGGGTACGCGTTATTTTACCGACAAATTTCGGGGCTGAGGCAAAGAGAGTTTTGGGAATTGTTCGAGGGCTGCGCGTTTACTAAACGCCTATTTTGGCCAACACTTTGAATTCATTTTTTTTTAGTTTATTTACTAGTTCTCCTGAGTCTACGAAATATAATTATTATAGCACTGGACTATTATAGTTTGTGGAATTTTCGATTACTAAGGTGATCAAAAGTATCTTTTTCAAGTCGAATATCTATGTGTTTGGTACTATAGTTTTAACTATAAATTTTTATTTATTTATTTATTGTTGACCCAAAAAATAAGGGTATTTTGATTTATTTCCTTTTCATATTAGAGTTCATTGACAAAAGTTTCTGTTCAAAAAATATTTTTCTTGTTCTTTTATAAATAAAAAAAACTCAAGTGATTATTAAGTTTTTGAAATGACTAGATTTTAAATTTTTCCTTATTTAAGTGTAGGTTTCCACGTCATTAGATTTCGAGGAAATCTCGTAATATCTTTCGTCGTACAAGAACAAAAAAAAAAAATAATGAAAATTCTATTTTTTTTTTCTGAATTTTCAATCACATTGAAGGTGTCAAGACGATTGATGATCGATTTTAGAAAAAATCGTCGATTCAATGTTTTGTTGAATGAGTTGTAAATATAGTAGAAAAACCAAAACTATCCACTCAAATTTTACGAGCCAAAATACCATATTCGAAATTCGTTGAAATAAATTGAAAAAAAAAGCAAAGAAAGAAAATTGAAAAGTCTCGATTCGCCTCTGATTATTCGAAATACGTGAAAGGAGCAATTAGTCGGCGGATAGCGGTATTAGGTGTACGCGCGCACGTGACGCACGCGAAACACAGGAGGGAGGTTGTCACGAAGTGCTGTTTCACGCGAGGGGTATTTGAAATTTAGAAGCGCCTCTCGTGTATTCCAACGTGACTCTCGAGATATTTAATTTTACGGCTGGCCCTCCTCTTTTCTCTCGAAAATCTCATCACGGACGCTTATAACGCAGGATCGAGCACCTGCTGCAGGCTCCATTTTTTCCATTAGCCACTCGCGACCTATTTTTGGTTTATCGAATTTACACGGCTACTTTCGCAGTTATGTTTGTGCAACTTTTCGAAGACGAGTTTATGATGTAAGCCGTTTCTCAGAGATCCCCTCTCGGTGGGAAGAAAAGTTACCCCAGGATTTGCGAGCCGGAAAAATTGATTTCGATGGCTGTAGCTTCCCTCCGCTTTGATAATTCTTATCGTTTCGAAAATTTTTTTCGGTCGAGGGTGCAAAGTAATTCAATTGGAAAATGTATCGGAGTTTCTTAAAAAATTTTCCTTCTTCCACGGATCATTGAATTTTATTTTAGTTTTTCTTTTTTCAATCAGTAGAGTTTTGAACGGTGAATTATAGAGGGTACACACAAACGTAAAAATAAATTTTTATTTTTAAATAACATTTCTTCAAACCAGTTAATTGGCTTTCAAAAACATTCAAGGCAAAATTTTAGCAAATCAAAAAAAAAAAAAAAAAAAAAAAAAGAAAGAAAAATGGAAATGTTCAAAAAAAAATGCGCCAAAGCATGGTTTCACTCAAAAATACATCAAATATAAATATTTTTTTCACGTCCAAGTTAGGAAAAAATATTTCCATATTTTCAGAACAAACTTTGAAAAAAAAATCAAAGCTGCGTTTACTCCTCGCCCCAGTATCGAATTTTTTTTTATTCAAAAGTAAAAAAAACAACTTTAAGTTTACTTCTGTTCACAGGAATAAACTAAAATTATAAAAAATCTCTAGCCTTTAATGAACCCGTCGCTTTCGAATAAATGTCAACAAATGAATATATTTTAAACGACGGGCGCCCTCCCCACTCAGGCGTTATCGGATACTCATCTGGCAAAGTGTGTTTATACCCGCGAAACAATATAAACGCAAAGTGCCTCGCCCCTTTTTTTTGTGGGTTTTCTATACTCGACCGAACAATGAAAAGGCCGGACTGGCTCGAAATATAAAAGCGGTCAATGACGCGAGCGTAAAATTGAGCAATGGCCTTAGCCCCCTCCCCCTCCCCGGTACATTTGCACTCAGCTTTATTTCTCTGACGCTTCCCACTTGGTGTGCCGGAAATTTAAGGTGGGTTAAAATTTCATTCGGCGAGAGTTTTTTTTTAAATCGAATAAACATAATTTATGGACTATGACAAAATGTTTAGTTTAAAAATCGACGGGTGATACGAAAAAGGGCACTTCAGAAAAATTAGCAAAGTAAAAATTAACAACGAGGGCCAGCCACGTAAAAAATAACACGAGCGATTTCATCATTATTTAATAAAACAAGTTATCAAAATAATGAAAAAATCGTTCGTGTTATTTTTTACGCGGCTCGCCTACATTGTTAATTTTTACTTTGCTAATTTTGCTGAAGTGCCCTTTTTCGTATCACCCGTCGAAATGTTTACATAAAAAATTTATGAAATTATTCAATACTCAATACCCAATGAGTAATCTAATAAAAGTATCTAAGGTAAAACACCCAATAGTGGACTGGGGTCAAAAATAGCCCAATAGTGGAACGGTTTATAAAAGTTATAATAGCTTTTTTATAAATAATTTTTGTTAAAAAAAAAAAATCATTTGGTAATCCTGGATGTTTCATCTATAGGTAGTAATCATTTCAAAACTGTTTTTTGACTTTGTTGCTTCGAAAAAAATCTTCAAAAATAATGAAAATTTACATCTCGCGTCAATCTGAAAGCTGAACTGATTCAAATTTACAACAGCTATTTTTAAATTGTTCAATTCAATATAAAAAAATATCTTACGGTCATAATTTTTTTTTAAACTTATTAATAGAGCTCTAGAAAAATATTCCTGTAAAAACTGGGCAATAATAACATTTTTTTTTTAATTTAAATTAAGCATTAAAGTCATGACTAAAAGTGGAATGCATATACCAATAGTGGACCGTGGATATTGCACGTCGAGTTTGAAGTTGCAACTACGTCGTACCAGAAGTGGAACGATATATTAGTATCATTTGTTGCAGAAATCTGTATTAAAAATTAAGAAATACTTAAAAAATGCCACGCCCTGAATGTAAAATAAAGTTTTGTTTATAATTTGATGATGAAAACTACGTGTGAATCATGTCTAAATTCCTAACCTTTTTAGGTTAGAGAGTTTTTAATGTGTAGGTACGCTTGCTACTTGCTAGGTAAACAAAATTTACTTCTCCTTTCATTTAAAAAAGTCAATAACTGAATAAAGGAAGACTGTACTGATGTTAAAGCATTAAATGTTGACATTTTACGAAAATTTTAATATATTTTATACACTGCTTCTCGAGCATTGTCGAGCATTCCACTTTTGGGTATGATTTTTCAATCCCCATTTGATTTACACGTCCCACTTCTGGTATACTCCATTCCACTTTTGGGTGTATTTTTTTGAAAAACATTCCACTTTTGGGCTACTATAATTTTTTTTTAAATATTGTTTAATAAATAATTGAAGCATTTAATGGATAAAATTTTGATTGGAATATACTCTTTAATAGTGTAAGTAAGCAATAACATTTCAGTTTTGCTAAAACTACAAGAAGTTTTTTTCTTAAAGTGGAAAATTTCACGATTCGGCCGGAGGCGTTCCACTATTGGGTGTTTTACCTTACTCTGAAAAAATATAAAAATCAATAGATTATTTCACTATATTGTTTTTTTTTAAATCTTGAGAATCGTCTCTCTTCAGGGTGCAATTAATCAAAGTCGGGGCAACCGCCATAAACCCAATGACATAATAACCGAGGACGCGGCACTCGCATCTCTATATGGAGCATAATGGGTTAAGGGCGCAATTTCGCCGATGCGGCCCTCGTACATCGGGCAAAGAATGTCTCCCACAGGGCAAATTGAATCACTCTCGCGCCGAGAAGACGCCCCGAACAATGGGAGGAGCACCGCACCAGCCTGCGGTAACATCGCCGGATACCGCATGTGACGGGATGAAACTTCTCGGCTCCGCGATATGAATCTCCGGGTTTCGCTAAAAATGCTCTTTGGAAGTAGTCGGTCTCGGTGTTCAGTCAAACGCGGAGAATAATTAATCTTTTTATTAACATTTACAGGACATCAAGGTGTACTTCAAAAACTTGTGTTTATGTTTATAATGGGGTCGAAGTTTTGAATTAAATTTTTAAAAGCTGTAATCTCTGCTGCACTGTGATAATCCGTGAATATATTGGGTCGAATATGCAATCTTTTGACCTATTCAATTAGTATTGAATTCCAACGCTTGATATTTAAATTATTAAGGATCTTTATTACAGGCTCTCCTTAATTGAGCCCGTAAATTATTAAAACTTGCACCCAGACTAAACTTGTTTAAACATTCACGTCTGTCTCTTCCCTATACGAAGATGAAAATTCTTTGTATCATATTCATGCATTTGTGAAATGACCTGACACCGAAGACTCGACCGAAGACCTTTTTTTTTTTTAGCTCAACAGATAACCAAATTGTAATTGAACCGATGAAACTTCTCCTCGCGGACATTCGACGTCAATACGCATAAATCAAAAAGCATTAATAAATCTTTAAAATAATGAGGGTTTTAAATTAAAAAAAATTACCCCGATGAATTTTCAAGTCACGTATAAAAAATATCGGGATCTTTTAAAAAGCGAGTCGCTGATTCAAGATGGCCCCCGGGCTGGCAATATACGTCGGTGATTTGTAAAGTGCCCATTACGTCGGGGGAAGGTTAGTTTATTTAAGCTTAGAGTTGGCTCTGCATATTGAACTTGGCCGGGTCAGGAGGAGAGCGAAAGAGAGAGAGCGAGAGAGAGAATCCTTCCAAGTCTCAACTATCGGTCTTGCAGGGCGACCGGGAGGTGAAGTTGAAAAGCCGAGAGTTTGGGCCTTCAGCGGGGACAAATCGTCGTGTTTATCGAACTATCGACTTCCCTCCAGACTGGGCTAGCCCTGAAATACAGAGGGCATCAATTCATAACGTTATGTTGATACTTTATCAGACGAATCGATTTACCGGCCCTGGATATTGCCCTCCCTGTGATCGCTCTTCTATTATTCCCCGATCGGCTTTCACATTTTTATTCTGGGTTTCATTAATTTACTGATTAATAAAGGTTATTTCAATTACACACTTGAGTTGTACTTTTTTTTATGATATCAGAGTTATAAGCTAAATAAGTATTGAATATTGCTGCATCAATTTAAATATTTGGTAGGTAAAAGCATTTAATTTTTGATGAACTCAACGTATTTTATGAAAATAAAAATTTACACCGAAAAATTAATATATTTATAATTTATAAGCTATACGTAGATTGATAATTATTAAATACATCGACAAGAAAATAAATATTCAATACGGTGTTTAAATCAAAGCCTCGATGAGCAGAAAATTCAAGCAACGTTTCATCAATAATCAATATTTTTCAAGCTAGGTTTAGGAAGCTCGTTAAAAAAAGCTGTTCAAATTATCGAGCACTCATCTCCGTATAAGAGTTTGAATTGATAACAACCCTTGATAATCCACATTCTATTAGTTAATTAGTCGATTACAAACGCTTTGGTTGGAACGGCACTATGGTAGTAGCTATTATTATGGACGAACGAGTTTCGTACGTTCATCATCTTGATGGTCCTTTATTTCGATTGGATGGCTGGCTCGTGCGTGATACGACGCAACATTAGCAATAAGCTTACAGTCGTTTGTCAAACCGCACAATCGTCATGAGCTACAATGTCAAATCAATTACTACCTCGTTCTTAATTGATAACTCCAACAGTCTTTTATAGAGTCCTGAAATTGTCATCGAAATATTTTTGATTTGCATTTAAATTTTAAATACTAAACGCTAAATAAATTTATTTTTTATGTCAAGTCACGAATTTCCTAGCACCCACGTACTCAGAACTATTCACGAATGAATTTTTTTTTTCATTCTTTTGCCGTAATTACTCGCCTTGTTGTGAAAAATTCAGTTATTTCATTACAAAAACTACGTGAATGGCATAATTCAAAGTGGAATAATTTCGGCCATTATTTTTTTGATAGAAATTTTTAACGATGGTGTAGTTTTAAATGCTAAAAATTTTTTAATGAAACAAATTTCATTTTTTTTTTTTTCACCCGGGTAATTAAATTTTATTCGTATTATAAAAAAATATTGTAATCTCCATCAAATGTTATCATAAAAAACTTTCAGAAACAAATCATAAAATTTATTGACTTACAACGTGTAATTAGAACATGAGAATTCAAAAACTTTGATGATAAAGCAAGGACACGGTTGGTCTATTAAGTTGATTCGGGTATTGTTCTACAGAAAGACAAGTGCTCCGCGAATTATCGGGTATTTTATGTAACGGCGCGTATGTCGCGGGTAAATACGACGAAGCTCCGATCGCTGAATGTTTGTTTAGGAGCTTGCAGGGAGTCGGGAGAGAGGAAGAGGATGCATCGCTCGGAGTTTGAACCAACTGAATATTCACATTCGGTGGCTTTTAGATTCAGGGGAGCTTGATTTGAATACTCGGACGAATTTGAACGGGACAAATATACTTTTGAATACGGAGATTCGTTTGTTTAATTGAATTATATTAAATCACCGATGCTTCTGATTAATCGATGCGTATTATAAATAAGCACCTCTACTCAGTTCTGAAAATAAATCGAGGATTGGCCATTCAATACTCCAAGTTAAGAATTTAGTTAGGACTTTAAATAAAAGCACGGGGCACCTGTTTAATAACAATGTTTAAATTTTATTTTCTACTTTTTAGAACAATTTTTTTTAATTTCTCAAAACGTGTTAACAAAAGCATGTTTTTCAGCAACTTTGTTTTTATTTTATATTTTTTAGTCTTAGCCTAATTTTTTTTGTAATTTAGATAAGTTAATTAGGAAATGAAAAGAGTATTTTTTCTATCAAACTTTAAATCTAGTTATTGTTTAAAATTTTGTTATTTTTGAAATTCACTAAAATAAAAATAAAAAATGTCAATTTTTTCTAACTGAAGATATCGACGGTCCCAGCGAAGAAAAACCTTAGCAGAAAATTTGGAGATTTCAAATGACCAATGAGGAGCTGAAATTATTTAAAAAAGCGAAAATAATAAAAAACCTTATCTTGTGGGTAATAATTTATCAAGATTCCTGATTTTTTAAAAATTTTTTATTCATTTAAGCTCTTAATTGGTCATTTGAAATCTCCAAATTTTCGGCTAAGGTTTTTCTTCGCTGGGACCGTCGATATAATATCTGAAAAATTCATCAAGTTCTACACGTACTATATGTCATATTTCGCTCTTTTGAATTTATTTAAAGTATAAGAAACTAAAAATATTAAAAAAGGAATTTTTAAAAATTTTACAGTTTTATCAACTAAAATCTCTAAACTAAATAAATTGAAATTTGATCTTCAAATTGTGAAAAAACCCTCTCGCCTGACGTAATTTTTTTACTTTTCGGTAAAAAATTTACGGCTTCGGGAAATCACACGCCACATTGAGCTTACTATCAAAAGCACGCAGGCGGCATTTTTTTTTTTTTTTTTCTCAAAGTAAAACCTTATTCTTTTATCCGGAAAGCCCTCGCCACCGGGCATTGGTCATTTCCGGTTTACGATGCGCGAAATAGTCCCGCGGCAAATTGGAGTCGGACCATCTTGTTATTTCGTGCTTTGCGGTGGCTCGGCGGGAAAAAAAGGGGTAGAAGTTTGATGAATTATTGAACGCTCGATTGGGTAAATATCGGAGTCTCCGACGGTTCGTAAACCGCTCGGGCGCGGAAATTATGCGCGGCGTCCCCGTCGAATCATTGTTTATGTTGAGAATGAAATATTATTTGTCATCGGGGGATGTTTATGCTGCGCGCGGTTTCCTTTCTTCTTCTTCGGTCTTGCGAAGCCAAACTTTTCTCCGACGTATTAAATTCAGCTTTGCCTTTGCCATGAATTACGCTTTTCTTAAGGGTCGACTTATTTTTTGAAGGCTATATTTTCGGTGTTTTTACATAAATTACCATGAGTTAAATTCACATTGCGTTCATTTTATATCACTTGATAAAAAGTTTCTGTATACGTACGTTTGATGGAAACGTTGGTTTTTATTTACTTTCGAGTGTGCAATATTAATATTCGTGCTTGGTTGACACAAGGTATAAATGGGAAATTTGTATCGTATTGAAAAAATATTTATTTTAATTTCAAAGACTAATCGATTCTGGGGCTATTGTCGTAATTTTTTTTTAATTTTTTTATTTAAAGCCTACCCTGATCATTTTTGATCTATGCAGCTGTATAAAAATGAAAAATTTATAAAATACAAATAATTTTACAGATTGACAAAACAGATAATTTAGATTCTAACGGTTAATAATTCAGAAAATTCACTTTTTCTTGAAAAGAGACGTAAATATTGGTTAAAATTAATATATAAATTCAGATCATCTCTTTGTCAGTTTTTGAGTATTTTTTTTATCGTTACAATATTTTGAATAAATGATTCAAAAATTATTGTAAGCCTTTGATGGAAAAAAATTGCTCAATTAAACGGAGGCATTTTTATTTTTAATAATAATAATAACCAACCTTCACTGTTGTTACCAAGAGCGTAAACAAAAACACACTATCATGTTTCCATGCTCCAACAGCCAAAACACGTCCAAACTTTATTGAATCCAACTCGCATTACATAATAATTGTAAACAAGGTCAAATATGTAATGAAGCGCGAGTGGTTGTAATCAAGCCCGAAAAACCTCCCAGGCGTATGGCGCGGTGGCAACAACATCAGACAAGTTGTAAATTTCGGTGGCGCTTCGACGGCTTACTTAGCCCGGGGGATCTGCTCGTAAGAAAGCCAAGAGCTCCCGCAGTGCGTGTTCTTCGGAGTAAATGCAAATTAACCGGTTAATGGGAAAGTTCAGGCGCGAATCCGAAGTTGGGGGAGGTAGTCCGACAAGCCGGCCCTGCACAGGCCGCGGAAGCTTGATAGCCGGAGCGCGGAGCTAATGGCCAATTCGGCTCCCCGCGAGCTCTCGGAGTTCGGTTACTCCGTCTTGAAGGCACTCTCGGTCACAAATAATCCCACCTCGGGTGAGTTTCACCTAACCCGTGGATAATGAATTTCTATGTTGTGTCTTAGAGCTTGCTGCGGTTGTACTTGCGATAACGTTTTTTTTCTACGTCTTTGTTATCTTGCATCTTTTGCTGGTTCATAACCATAATAATAGATTTTATACCACTAGTGCGTAGGTACTCGATTTTACGCACGCTTCGAAATTTAAAAACTCGCCCAACGCACCAGTGGTATAAAATAGTATATGCAACGGGTGCAGCACGTCACCAGGGCGTCTTAAAGTCACTCGTGCTACGCTTCGCTTCGCACTCGGGGCCTTTAAAACCGCCCTGGCGACGATACTGCAACCCGTTGCATAATATACTATTTTTTTCATCGTGGATATTTGTTCCGTTGTGTCTGAAATAATTAATGAGAAACTTATATCAACGTTTCTTTTAGTAGATATCCGGTCAATTATAAAGAGACACTTACTTGTTTGCCGATAAAAACAGACTTACGCTTATGAATTTAAAATAATAATAAAAAATTGACATAAGAATATAAACGTATAGAGAGCTGCATTAATAAATAACCCAATTAAAGGCATATTTTTTAACTCAATTCTTTATAATTCGATAATTTTGTTAAATTTTTTTTTTTATCAGAGATGATTATTTTTATATGTAATTCGATTTTGCTTGGTTTCAAGTAAAAAGTAAATTCAATATTCGCTTCTTCTACTTCTTCAGTTCCACACACCGGTTTGTAATTATTAATATTTTTACTTTTTTTTGCGTTCTAATAAAAGTGTAACTAAAAAAATTGAAAAAAATCTGGGAGCCCACTAAAATCATCATTTTCGATCTGAAAAATGACTTTTGAACTTTAAATTTCTACAACTTAGCTCATGAATGTTTAAGTTCAACCGAAATTTCAACAGTTTGTAATGTAATAATGTGGGCCAAAAACAGCTACTTTCAAAGGTCGTATCTTAAAAACAAAAGGGTTTCCCTTTTTGAAACTTTTCTGGGATTCATAAATTACCTATGTAGGCCGAAAATAATATTTGATTTCATAAGCTCATCGGATATTTTTTCTTTATTCTTCATCGCCGATAAATTGCATTTTAAAACGATATAATCAATTTAAAAAATTTAAATTACAGTCTAAATGTAATTACTTTTATTCCAGGAAACTGTCCAAAAATCTTTATAGCACCTGCAAGTTATTTTATCAGCATTTTAAATCTGGAAAACAAAATAAGATTAATAATTTAATTTGCATGTTTTGCAGGGACCGAGGGGGTAATCACTTAGTCCTCTTTGAAAGAGGACCAAGAGGACCTAAAGAGGACCATGAGGACCTAGACAAACTACATACACGCGAAAATTTTTTTTAAGAATCATAAAAAAGCTACAATTTTTTTAAAGAAAATTTTGCCGCAAACCGCATGTCTCTAGTCTTTGTAGGTTCTAAGATATGAATAAAAGTTGAAAAATCACTTTTTGAAAGGTAATAAATAAATCAAAAATTTGTTATTTTCCATTAAAATTATCAATGCAGTTACTACTAAAATTCTTTAATCATGAGGAAACGCAAGAAAAAACATAAAATTATTATTCAGTTATCATTGAAACTTGAAGAATCTCAATAGGACCCAAAGAGGACCAAAAGAGGACAAAGGGAGGATTAAGTGATTACCCCCTCGGCAGGGACACTCTAATAATAATGACACCTAATTTTTATATTTCATTACAACTCAACCAGAAAAATTATCTTCTTTCCTTCAAAAAAACAACTCTTCGTATCTAAACTTTTCCAAGGAATCGTCGCGGGCTGGCCCAAGGTCACGAAGATCCTTGTGGGTGCGAATGAAGAAGGGTGCTAGGGTTTGGTTTTTCCAGATCTATAATACCCTAAAATGCTACTGCAGCGGCAGGGGTAGGTGGGAGGGGGTGGGGGTAGGACATGCGCGCCGGATCACCGCAGCGAGGGGGCGTGGATGGAAGTCAGTCAGGCCGCCTCAGTACGTATTCAACCCCACAGGGCTGCGCACGGACGGTTTTTAGTTTGGAGCGCGAGTTTCGAAATACCCACGTGACGACTGTGATTACCAGTGTGTTTCTTTTATTTTTTTTTTGAGAGTTGGTACTGCTGAGTGATTTCGTTACGAGTGATTTAAGTGACTGCGGTGAGGATCGTTTGACTGATCGTCGGATGATTTTCAGGTGGGCCTGGTTTTTAATTATTTTTTTTAATTTTTGTAGCGATAGTTTTTAATGATGGAGTGATTAAAATAGATGGTGGAATAGTTAAAATTTTGATGAGTAATTTGGATAAATTTTCATGTTAATTGCGTTCAAAATCGTATAATTCGGTAGGTGACTGAAACAGCGCTGTGATAATTGTCGGAAATGGGTTTTTAATTAGCTCTTTAATTTTCAACCGACATTTCACGAGGGTGTAAGCAATTTTTAAAAATTAAAAGAGCTTGCAGGTATTTTGAAGTATTTAACTCACTTTTAGCTACAATGAAAAAATTCTATTATCTTTTTGAATCAATTAATTTTAAACATCTTTTTTAATAACTTCTGTTAATCATTACCTGGTATAAAACTTTCCCTCACTATTACTTTAATGAATAGATCATTAAGTAATTAATGAATTAATAGTTAATAGATTAGATTCTGGCTCGAGTACTTACACCAGATGGGATTCAACCAAAGTATTAAATCCTGCCGGAGTTCAGAATTTTGAGCACCAGGCGTTTTACCGGCTTAGCTATTTTAAGCCCTACAAAACTTATTTTTTTGAAGATTTATCTGGGACGAAGCTTGAGCTTG